>JAWZYU010000019.1:33025800-34275800 GCA_038380435.1 Ryuthela nishihirai | reverse complement strand
ACTATTTTCCCAAAACTGGCAAACAAGTCTGGCTTTGTCAAATTATCTGATTTACCTGGCTTTTAGAAACCAACAGCCCAATAATCCAGTGAAGTGTATGAAAACTCAACAAAACACATAATTTTTTTATCTCATTCACATGAACTTCATTTTCTAAAAATTAGTTTAAATGCTCGTATTCCAAAACAAAGTTAAATTAATTTTTCAACTGCTAAAAATCACTCTTGTTTTTTCTCATTTTCACACATTATTTCACAGAAACCACAAGAAACATTGTCTTTATCTCATCTCCCGAAACTTTTCCCATAGATTTCCATAGAATTCTCTGGACCTTTTTACTGTGCCAGAACTCTCATTTATGCAACTACTTCTGCACATATTACATAACACTTTGTATTACCTTGACTGGAGGCTACCATCTGTCTCCTAACAACTGTCAAGTGGTTGCTCTCACCCCCACCAGTAGTATAGCCCCGTTATACGCTACTGCCACGCATAGTGCTTTTCCCTTCGACGTCATCGACCACTCCCCCTTATTAATATTCATAATTCTTATTTGACCACGCCCCTTATTAATATTCATTTTCCGTATTCAATAATTAATGTTCATAATTAATAACCGACTGCACCGCTTATTAAAAACTCATATTTAATTAACCCCTTATCAAAAACCCCTATCGATCACAAACTCCCAAATTTTTTAAAGTCCCAAGTCCGCCATTTTTTAATCCTGACATCACCGTAAGCTACCGAAAAATTCTAAGTCCCGATTTTTGACTCCCCCTCATTAAAAATCCCCCTTATCCAAATTTCCTTCCCCTTTATTAAAACCCCCTATCAAAACTGCCAGCCCCTCATTAATTAACCCATTATCAAAAGTGTCGTCCCCTTTTATTAATCCCCCCTCTTTTCCGCAGATTCCAATATTTTGACACCCCCCATGGTTGCATCATCCCCCTGGTTAGTCCTTGTGAAGAAAGTCCGCCATGTTGAATTCCGACGTTATCAGTATTTGGTAGGAAGTGTTACAACCCGAAACTGCACAGCTGGTCTAGAAAAACGCAAACAACCTTGGCGCAACCCGATAACCTTGTCCAGACATATTACTCTAAACAGGTGTATCGCAGTAGAAAAACATCCAATGAGTCATCAAGGTCACTCCTCTTGATGGTTGTGCGTATGTCTGTCCCTTAACGTTAAATAGCATGCACCCGGCGAGCACGTCATTCTCCACGATGCAGGCTAGCAGTCCAGTTGTGTGGTGTCTCGGTGAAGATGCTTACGTTGTGCCTTCTCTGTTCAAAAATAAGTTTTCGGTGTACATACGTCATTATAGGAAGTATGAAAATGGTGAATTCATCTACCCCACACCTACAGGGATCAACCTCCCGCTATCTGAATGAGAGGCCCTGTGAGAAAATGTGCCTCACATCGAGGATCAAGTGAAAATCGGTCCTGATCAACAGACGTGGCACGTGATGCACGTTTTACGTATGTACAAGCACGCAAACAAAGCTATTGAATATTGTGTCAACTTCATCAAAGAGACAGCTGCCACAAGGACTCTACAGTTTCGCATTGTGAACTGCAGTATAACTCTGAACGCATCGCAGTGGTTTATGTTTGCTATCCATCTAAATGAAGTGATGAGTGTAGTGCGTAACGTGTGTGGCACCCTCAAAGATCATCAACTCCGCACCGCTATTATGGAACATTTTGAATCAGTTCTGCCTTTCCTGCTAGGTCTTGTGTTTGAAGGACCCGATCACGTCTACCAAACTCTTAGTGGACATTTTCCAACAAGAACTAATACTTCTAATACCTATGGACGATGTGCACCCCGAAGAAAAACTCCCGACCCTAGTAGGGTGAACGAGTGACTTGGACATTGACGCGTTAGCGCAAGTGTTATAAGCGCACTACGTCTATAAGAGAAGCATTTTTAGCGCTATAGATAGTAACTGTACTGAAATAGAACGAATAGAAACCATGAAATACTGATGTCTACACTTCGATAGCATATTACGCTGGAAGACACGAAAAAAATCTGCGGAAATTTAGATTCTGCGCTCTGAAACTGCATAAATTAAGATACATTTTGAAAAACGAAACATGTTTAATAGTCTATAAAGCTATCTGTGAATCGATCATAAACTATGATATAACAATTTAGGCCACAACAAATTTAAAAGACATTAAAAAGATTAAAGGAATACAATCGCCAAAATCTTAATACTTTAATTTTATATTTTAATGTAGGGGATTAGCGAATGTTTTTTATGCATTCAATGTTTTTGCTTCTTTTTCTATATAAATGGTCAAAATATCTGAGAGATTCAAATAATAATTTTATCACTCTTCCATATCTTAAAATTTGAGAAAGGAAATATTGAAGTGTGTAAAGAGAATGAATACTGTCTTTGTGTAGATTTTAGATGATAGAAAAAGAAACGTTCCTTCCGCAGAAGGTTCTTTCTGGGTTAAGTCGGTAACATGCCGGTAACAACGCCAGAATCATAACGTGCAGTTCCTAGGTTTGAGTCAAAACTTTGCCAGCATTAAGAACTATATCTTCTCATTCCCTATCATGTCTTCGATCAGTAGGGGACACTGATGGCCTCGGAAAGGCGCCATCCGCCGGTGTTTTACTTCTAATGAGCAATTTAGTGCACACATCAGAGAAGGTGGGGGAAAATCTGCACTTCTCTAGCCAAGTGTTCAGAGAAGGTTCGGGGGGGGGGGGGGGAGAACCCATCAGGCAACTGTTAGGAGACAGATGGTAGCCTCCCGTATAGGCCATTCAGTATGTTCTGTAAAGCGCACGGTGCCATGGCTTAAGGTCCTATACGATGGATTACGGTCTTTCCAAGCCCAGTGTCCCCTACTGTCCGTGGGCAGGGCGGGGAATTTTCTGAGATAAATCTCAACGCTGGACCAGGTGGGATTTGAACATGGGAAATGCAGATTACGACCCTGTCGCACTAACGAATGAGTCCCCCCCACCTGTGTTTGCGTTGTCTTTCAACTTGTCTTCTCTATCTTAAAAAAGAATTCTCATATTTTTGCAACAAATTTCGATTTTTGATTTTTCGTTTGCGGAGAATATTTAAAAAAATTACGGTACTTCTGCAAAAACAAAAAAATAAAACTCACCGTAAATATGTAATGCTAGAATATAAAATAGAATCAAGAAACCTTCTTCCTTTTTTGTCTTGACAACTGGGAACGCTTTTTATTTTCATTAGAACATTTCAACAGAGGTTCACGAAAAAACAAAAAAGCAACTTTCCGACAGACGGAATTCCAAAAGATAAAGGGAATCGGAAAACATTTCTTAGCCCATGTTATTGATAATGTTATTGTTGTCTTCTCAGAAGAACATATCAACACAGGCTCGCAAACAAACAAACAAACGAAAGAAAGAGATACTTCGGAAGATGAAATGACTAAAAGTAAAACGGAATAAAAAACCTCCCTTTATCTCTATCAATTAGATCTGGATCAATCTGATCTTGAAGAAAGAAATGCCATTGGATAAAATGGGATTAGAAAGTAGTATGGAATCACAGGATGTGTCCTATAGACATGGAACTCGTGTAATAATATGCTGAAAAAATTGGTTTTGCTGTGAGAGAGATTCGAACCTACATCTCCTGGAAGACTCCATGAAACGTTAGTTCGAATACCACTCACAGCAAAACCATTTTTTTTTTCAGCTTAGTATTACACGAGTTCCATGTCAACGGATGAAATGCGATTAGAAAGTAGGGTAAAATCACAGGATGTGTCCTGTAGACATGGAACTCGTGTAATAATAAGCTGAAAAAAATTATTTTTTTTTCCGTGAGTGGGATTCGAATCCACATCTCATGGACTCTCCCACGAGATGTAGGTTCGAATCCCACTCATGGAAAAACCAATTTTTTTTCATTTTATTATTTCATGGGATTAGAAAATTATCGTTTTTTATTTCTCTACCTCCTAGCAGGATTTTTGGTTTCTTATTAGAATATTTCAACACAGTCTCACAAAGGGAAAAAGTGTTAATAATAACACTTTTTTCTTTGTTAATAATAACAGAGGGAAAAAGAAATCACCCCGAAAACTGAAATGTCAAAAGTTAAAAACATACCTTCGTTTTATCTGTTTGCTAGGAAAACAGCCTTTTTTTTTCATTTATTTTTTTTCTGTAGAACATTTGAACATCGACTGACACTGAAAAAACAGACGTTCCAAAAAATGCAATGTCAAAAAATAAAATGAAATTAGAAAATCATTCTTCTGTCTTGTCAATTTGAAACACAGTGTTATTTTTGTAGAACATTTCAATAAAGGTTCACAAAGAAAGAAAGCGTCCCGAAAAATTTCCATTGTCATTCTTTTGTCAAAAGTTTTAATGGAATCATAAAATCTTACTTTTCTCTCTCTCAACTAGAAGCAAACCTTTTTATCAGTAGAACATTTCAAACAGGCTCACAAAAGCTAAAAAAACAAGCAAAATAAAGTACGAAAACACTCAGAAAGATTTCTTTTAAGTAGAACACTTCAATGCAGGATCACAAATAAATTAACAAACAAATAAAAGGAGAAAAGAAAGAAAATATTCCGAAAAATGAAATTCCGAAAGATCAGATGGAATTAGAAAACCTTTCTTTTTGCTCTGTCTATTAGTATTTTATTCGGTAGAACATTTCAACACAAGCTCAAAAACAAAATTCGAAAGAAAATACACAAAAAATGGACTGTCAAAATATAAAAATGACCAAAAAATCCTTCCTTTTTTCTCCTGTAAATTAGTAGCATTTTTTTTTTCAGGAGAACATTTTAACACAGGCTCGGAAATAAGCAAACACCCGAAAGAAGAAATGCCAAAAACAGAAATGGAATCATTAAAATCTTTCTGTATGCTCTTTCAACTGCAAACAGAGATTTTCATTTAGTAGAATACTTCACAGGCTCACAAACAAAGGAAAGAAAACAACCCGTAGGATTTTAATTCTAGTCGATTTATCAAGGAATAAAATGAAATCAGAAATCATTTTCTCTGACAATTAGGAGCAAAATTTTTCCCAGTAGAAAATTTTAAAACAGGTTTACAACAGGTAACAAGAAATAGATAGAAAAAACGCCGAAATGCAAAATGGAAAAAAGAATGCTTTTCTTTTGTTCTGTCAAATAGGAAGCCAGATTATTATTTTTTTTCCCCAGTGGAACATTTCAACACAGGCTGAAAAATAAACGAAATAAGAAGGAAGGAAAATACACCAAAAAGATGGGAGTGTCAAAACATAAAAATACATCAAAAAGATGGAGTATCAAAATATAAAAATACACCAAAAAAGATGGAGTGTCAGAATATAAAAATACACCAAAAAAGATGAACTGTTAAAATATGAAAATGACATAAAAAATCCTTCCTTTCCTTTGTCAACTAGGAGAATATTATTTTTTTCAGAAACAAACAAACAAACACCCGAAAGGAGAAATGCCAAATGCAAAAGTGGAGTCATTTAAAATTTCCGTATACTCATTTAATTGGGAACACAAATTTTCTTTTAGTAAAACATTTAAACATAGGCTCATAAGCAAAAGAAACATAACAACCCAAAAGATTTTCATTGTTACCAATTTATCAGGCGGGGGTGCTCAGTCGGTAGCGCGCCAGGCTCGTAATCTGTAGTTCCCAGGTTCGAGTCCCAGCTGGGTCAGCGTTGAGATTTATCTCCGCAAAATTCCCCGCCCTGCCCACGGTCAGTAGGGGACACCGATGGGCTTGGAAAGGCCGCCGTCCTTCGGATGGGACGTTAAGCCGAGGCTCCGTGTGCGGGAGAGCCATACCCTGTGCACGTTAACAGAACACGCTGGATGGCCTTGACGGGAGGATAACATCTGTCTTCCAACAACTGTTCCAGTGGGTCCCCTCCCCCAACCTTCTCTGAGCTTTCGGGGTCCGTGTGACCTGGCCATTTAGCCCATGGTGTGCAAAAAAGTGCCGCTCAGAGGTAAAACAACACAACAACAACCCAACCCAACCAATTTATCAAAAGATAAAATGGAATCAAAAAACCTTACTTTTTTTCTCTATCAACTAGGAAGCCAGAACATTATTTTTCTTTTCAGTGGAATATTTAAACACAGTCTCAACAAACAAGCAAGCAAATATGACCATCAGACCGGTGATTCTCTATGCTTCACTCATATGGGCGAATACTACACCCACCAATATTCGTAAGATTCAGGTCTTACAGAACAAGATTTCGAGAACTGTGGACGATGCCCCCTGGTTTGTGACTAATAGATAATTCCATAAAGACCTGGGCATCGACTATATATATATACACATATAAAACGCACCTCAAAAAGTTTTTTGAGGCTGTAAGCAATAATTAAAATGAGATTATTTCTTCTCTGATTCTTTACGATCATACTGTTTTTAACAACAAGTACAAGAGGCTTAAAACGATAGCGTTCTCTGAGGAGACCTACCCGTTTTAGGTTTCTTATACAATTTTACTGCTTTTTTTAGCTTTTCTTATGTTTGACCTTAGGGGCCCACCTAGATGTGGTTTATTAATATATTTTGTTCTTACTCATGCCAAATAGGCATATCTTTATGATGGAGATGGTTAGGGGTAAAATTATTACCCGGTACATCGAATATCATTATACGATCTGCGATCTGCGAACTTCTCGTAAATATTTATGTATTTATAGAAAGTTCAGATGATTATGAGGCAAATTGTTGGCGCACCATGGTTCGTACGACATTCCATCATTCAAAGGGACGTTTGTATCCATTCTATTAATGACTGCAATAGAGCTGTTGCTTCAAGTCTCTTCTACATTATGGAACATCAGAATCTTCTCATTTCAGAAGCTCCTAAGTACGATCTGTCAGCAAAAGTCTAAGAGGCCAAGATCCATTCTGGTACTAGACCAAATATAGCCATTTTTATGCTAGTTGATTTTGAAAAGCAATAAATTACCCTGGGGCTCTTTTTCTTTTTTGTTTATACCTATTTAAATTCAATGCCACATGCACGTTTCAGATGGAGAAGATAAGGATTGGCTTTTGCCCACTCAGGGCAAAAGCCAATTTTTTCAGCTAATTATTTCAAGTATTAAAATACTCGTCTGACTAATTTTCTGCCTATGTTAATTCTATAATATATAATAATGCCTATGTTAATTCTATAATATATAATACTATTATTTGTATATTTCAGTTCTTATCTGTATAACAATATTACTTGTTATTTGCAATATTCATCATCATCATCATCATCCTCAAGCAGCCATGGGCTACGGAGGTCCAACCAGACCGTGCAATTTAGTTCTCCAAGCAAGTCTATCCTGAGCTACATCTACTGCATCTGGCCACTGCACACCAATTCTAACAAGGTCCTGTTTGACATTGTCTGCCCACCGCATCCTAGGTCTCCCTTTCTTTCTGAGGCCTTTAGGCGCACTGTTCATAACCCTATTCGCCAATCTATAATTATTCATACGGGCAACATGGCCAAACCAACGGAGTCTCTCTCTGCACAATATGCTGCTTAAAGGAAGTTGCAAACTCCTTTGCCTAATCTCGTCATTAGTTACAAAGTTGAACCACCTAATGCCAAAGATACTGCGTAAGCATCTGGAATCAAAAGCATCTAGTTTCCTGTTATCTTGTTTACAAAGTGTCCAAGTTTCACTACCGTAACTAACCCTAGAAAGAACCAAACTATTATACAGTCTAATTTTAGTCTTTAGGTGTATACGCCTATTTCTCCACACTCTCCATAGATTCTTAAAAGTCCCGGCAGCAATCCCTATTCGTCTGTTAATCTCATGCCGCACATCACCATTATCTGTTACATAGCTCCCAAGATAATTAAACTGTGACACCTGCTCAAGACTGCAACCATTCAGATTAACTGAATCACAGCCTGCCTGACCAATTTTCATCACTTTAGTTTTCTCTCTGTTTATAACCAAACCTACTCTACTACCAGTCTCATCAACAGCTCGAATGAAAGAGTTCATCTCATCAACATCATTTGCCAAAAGGGCTAAATCATCAGCATAATCTAAATCAGAAATTTTCGTATCTCCAGCCCATTTAAGGCCAAAATCTTTCCCTTGAAGTGAATTTCGCATAACATAATCAATAACCAAGCTAAAGAGAAAAGGAGACAAAATGCACCCTTGTCGAACACCAGAAGTAATGCTAAACCAATTGCTACAAGCCTTACCAACTCTCACACATGACTCAGTGTTATTATAGAGAGCTTTCATAATGTTAACTAACTTGTCTGGTATACCATATGATCTCACAATCAACCACAGATTATGACGATCAACAGAGTCGAAAGCCTTTTTGAAATCAACAAAGCTAGCAACCAAAGGTTTCTGAAACTCTAAACATTTCTCGAGAATCTGCCTAAGTGAAAATATCTGATCCACACATCCCCTACCACTTCTGAATCCACATTGCTCATCACGCAATTGACTGTCAACCAGATTCTTAATTCTATTAAGCACAATCATGGAAAGAACTTTACCTGGAACAGAGAGTAGGCTGATACCCCTATAGTTATCACAAGAACTGCGATCACCTTTTTTGAAAATAGGGATAACAATAGCTCTGGTAAAATCCTTAGGAACCATGCCTTTATCATAAAAGAGATTCAGAATTTCAGTCATCCAAGTGGTAACCGAAACATTCCCAGCTCTAAGCATTTCCGTAGTAATTTCATCTACCCCTGGGGATTTATGAAGTTTAAGTTTAGAAACAGCCAAAATAACTTCAGATTGTGTTATAGGGCCAACATTAAAGCCACCAATGCATCTATCATCATTGCAAACAATGGGAGTAGAACTAACTACATTGTTTAGAACATCACTGAAATGCTCAGCCCACCTAGCCATGACAGAATCCTCCCCTTCTATAACCTTACCTTGTTTATCCTTCAATCCTTGTATGCCTGTCCGTTTTCTACCACACAAAACATTAACTATCTGGTACAGCTCTCTGCTGTTGTGATGTCTAACTGCTTCCTCGGCTTTGTCAGCCAAACTATCAAGCCAAAGATTCTTATCAGCAGCTAACTGATCCTTTACAAGTTTATTAAGATCTCTGTAATGCTTTCTATTAAGACTAGTAGGGTATTGATTAAGGGCATTCCTGCAGTTCTTTCTTTCCGAAATAAGCTCAAGTGCCTTATCACTCAGATAATTTTGCCTCTTCTGCTCCTTTTTTCCTAAAAGAGTACTGTTAGTGTCCAAAAACGCCTGTTTAAAATGATCCCATTCTTCCTCAACTTCAGTAGTAAGCAAACCATGACTGTCATAATGACTAAGTAACCTATCATGGTAAGCTTTGGCTATAACTGGATCTTTCAGAGCTTCAGTATTAAAACTAAATTTTTTAACCCTAGCACAACACTTTTTAAGTTTAAGTTGCAACACACTTTTAACAAGGTAATGGTCAGATCCAATTTCAGCTCCCCTATATGCCCTGGTATTCCTAACAGAACTAGCCCATTTGCTGTTAATTAATATGTAATCAATCATATTCTTATGCAGCCCATCAGGTGAAACCCATGTGTACTTATGTATGTCGCGGTGTTTGTAATAAGTGTTAGTTATTCTGAATCCATTGAGTTTACTTACCTGTAGGAGACGTTGCCCATTGCCATTGCAGCAACCAATACCAAAAGGGCCTATTACTCCTCCCCAAAGGTCAGAGTCAGTACCAACTTTGGCATTGAAGTCACCAAGAACAAGGGTAATATCTCCTTTCTTGACAGAATTCAAAATATCCTGAAGTTGTTCATAAAACCTATCCTTCTCATCCTCATCGGCATCCTCAGTGGGGGCATAACAGCAGATAACATTCAAGTCTTTAATGCTTGTCTGAAATTTTGCTGTAAGAAACCTTTCATTAATGCACTCATATCCTAGAAGAGCATCACTAGCGTGTCTGCTGAGAAGCAGACCCACGCCTTGGTGATGCTTATTGTCGTCCCTCCCTGAAAAGAGAAATTTAAGATTATTTTTAAGAATCTGACCTTTATCTGTCCATCTGGTCTCTTGCAAGCCTAGAATATCTAAATTATAACGGTGGAATTCTTGTGTGAGGACATCAAGAGAAAAAGCTCTGTGCAGAGTCCTCACATTCCAACTACCTATGGAGAGAAAATGGTTAGTGGGATGTTTAAAGAAACTATGTTTATTGAGAGAGGGAATGCCGACAATATCAAACAGCCCCCTAATCGCAGACATGGGGCAAAGACCCGTTCCCCCACTACTAAAGGCTGAAGCCATCTACACTGGAAGACTTCCTCCAATGTAGAATTTGACGATGCCAATAGAAGCAAAGAGTTCAGGTGCCTGCGATGACTTCTGCTCAGGATTATCCACCAGCTGATAAACATATCCTGTGAATCTATTCACTTGGGGCTGTCAACCCACAAACAAACAGAAAACACAGCGGAAGATTTTCCCTCCACAGAAGCCCACCAGTGCAGCAAAATCAGGATCCATAATCAAGCTCAGAGCCATATATCTGTCCAGTCCAATATTATTAGACAAAATTTAAAAACTTTTCCCTGATAAGAAACTTTAAAGTTAAAAACATTAAAACAAACTAGATATTTCATGCTTTTAATTCTCGGAATATTACAATAATCAAGTGATTCCTAAATTGCATATGAATCATTTATAGAGATCATGTCCGTACTTAGGCAGGAGCATGATCTCTAATGATTCATATGCAATTTGTAGTAGTAGTCCCCGATTATAGAGGGTTACACCGAGAAATAAAATTCAATGAACAAAAACCGAAGAAAATAGACACAAATAAAGAAAAACAGCCACCAATGACACAAACAAAACCTATATGAAGACACCCAAGTATTGCAGTTCAGAGGAGAAGGTTGGTTTCCGGCAAATATTTATTACATTGGGATTCGCAAATGCTAAGGGTCGTTAACCAGAAGACACTCTTTAAGCTTCTACGTAATTCAAACCTATATTGTAAACATTGTATTTTTGCTATAAATTTTGAAATTTGATCGTGGGATGTGAAGGATTCGAAGTTTCCTTTGGGAGCAATAATTTTAACCCCTTACCTTATTTTAACTTGGGGGAGGACGCAACGTTTTTGTTAAAGAGAATAATTGTTTGCATTTATAGATAAATTAGTACTTCTTTTTTGCTCGATAGGTATTGATGTATATATATAATTCGTACTATCGGAATATCCTAAAAGTTACAACTGCGCCATCTAATAGTGGAGAATGCGAAAATTGTAAAATTTTGAACGATTTTAATAAACGACTCATTTATGCCAGAAATTTCAAACTTTGGTAATGGAATGTGACAATTTGGTTGAATTGGTACTAATGAGATATTATAATTCGCCTAGCGGTTTTAATTTACATCGTTATAAGTCACTAAACATGGAAACGGCAAAAATTTTAACTAGATGTTGCAAGTGATCTGTTATGGTAGAATTGGGTTGGGTTGTTTTAACTCTGAGCGGCACTTTTTTTGCACACCATGGACTAAATGGCCAGGTCACAAGGACCCCGAAGGCTCAGAGAAGGTTGGGGGAGGGAACTCACTGGAACAGCTGTTGGGTGACAGATGGTAGCTTCCCGTCAAGGCCATCCAGCGTGTTCTGTTAACGTGCAGGGTATGGCTCTACCGCACACGGGGCCACGGCTTAACATCCCATCCGACGGACGGCGGCCTTTCCAGGTCCATCGGTGTCCCCTTCTGACAGTGGGCAGGGCGGGGAGTTTTGCGGAGATAAATCTCAACGCTGACCCAGCTGGGACTCGAACCTGTGAACTGCAGATTACGAGCCTGGCGCACTACCGACTGAGCCAACGCCGCCCCTGTTATGGTAGAAATGTCGAATTTACAATGTCAAAAGATATTCCGCCAAGAGCAACAATCAGTCGCTCTCCCCTTTTCTCAAAGGCATATGAAACAAGCAACTTCTGAAATTGAAGGTGAAAATACAAATACTTTTTCTGTCGTATAAGTCCTAAAAAATACTGCTGTTTGCATTTTTCCTCACCATCCATTAGTTCGATTGAAAAAATTCAAAGAGCGAAAACTTAGATAAAAGAAAAATTTCATTCTCTTTCAAAATAACGTGCCTTTTGCACGTTAAGGAACATGATGGATGGTCTTAACGGGAGGCTACCATGTCTCCTAACAGCTGTTCCAGTAGGTCCCCTCCACCTAACATTCTCTGAGCCCTCGGGTCCTTGTGACTTGGCCATTTAGCCTTATTGTGTGCAAAAAAGTGCCACTCAGAGATAAAACAACACAATCTTCTAGTTTTCATTGTTTTTGATTTTTATGTATTAAAAAAATATTTTGATCTAGGATTTGACACAGATTTTTAATATTACTACATTTTAATAAACAAATTTAATTTAGATGTATGAAATTAATTAATATATATTTCGGCATTAATATTTTTACATCAGTTTGAACATCTGCTCTTTTTTTCGCTATTTGCTGTGTATCATTCTAAAACTACCTGTCAGAAGTTTAAGAACTAATGCATAATAAATATCTATAAAGTTTGCTCTAGGAACCAAAAGTTCGTTCAGGATTCGAGTAAAGTTTCTACGCATGCAAGAGCTAAAATATTTAAACAATAGGAAGGTACGCGAAGGATTCGACTATTTCCAGGTTCGAGGCCAAACTGTGTAACTTTGAGATTTACCATTTTCTACCCTACTCTCCCCTTGATAAGAAAAGAGACACCATCAGACTACGAAAGCTCGCTGTCCCTTGGTTTGTCCTGAGGGTGCTTTTTCTGCATACAATGGGCACAATAGCCAGTTTTATCCCTGAGTGTGCTTTTCCTGCATACAATGGGCACAATAGCCAGGCCACAAGGACCCCGAGGGATCAGAGATGGATAGTTAGGATACAGATTTCCGATCAAGGCCAACCAGCGTGTTCTTTATCATGCACAGGGTACAGCTTTCCCGCACAGGGAGCCACGACTTTACGTCCTATCCGATGGAAGGCGACCTTTCCATGCTCATTGGTGTACCTTACTGACCGAGGGCAGGGTGGGAGTTTCGAGGAGATAAATCTCAATGTTGGCCCAGGTGCCGTTGGATGGAACAGTAAGAATACTGGAATGTCTGAATGGAAGAGGCCCGGATATAAGAATAAAATTAAATAAGATGGGAAGATCAAGTGACCCTATCGAGTAGGAAATATGCAAAAAGAGGGTGAGGGCAAGAGACTGATTTTCATTACAGAACAACAGTTTCCCCTCCATTTTAGAGGTCTTTAAAATTTCTTGAAAACAGCCTGAATTGTGCACAAATTTATTCACTTTTGCCACCATTACCCTTACTATCAGATTAAAGAGGGATGGGAGGCAATGCCACGGTGTCCCTCATCGATCCTGCCTCGTAATGAACGTTAATATACTTTTAATGGAGTTTCACTTTTGATGCATCAAAGACTGCTTTGTCATGTTTTCAGTGCTATAGTTTAAAGTTTAGTTCGTTGTTATGGACCGATTTCGTTGCTGTCATCGAAAATCAGAAGAATTTCTATCCTTGCGGAACAAAAGAAGTATATGGAATGAGAATAAAAATAATCAGAGAACAGTTGCTCCGACTCTTCAATGGTCTAGAGCAGAGGTCGCCAATCTGTGGTCCGCGGGAAAATTTTGGTGGTCCGAGGAGAAGTTTGGACACCAACACAGGATCGCTGACAATTTTCGTCTAGGGGCATTTGCAACAACCTATTTGTGTGAAAAGACATTCTCATCTGTTACGGCAATTAAAAACAAGTACTGCTGTCGGTTTGAAATAGACACGGCTCTCCGTGTTGCAGTGACGTCATTGGAGCCAAAAATCCATAAACTTATTTCAAACAAACAGTAACATATATCACACTAATAATTTTCTCATAATTAAACTAGTGCATTTCATATTAATAAAATGCAAATTTTATGATCATTATTTTACACATGTATGGTACCTTTTTGAAAAAATTCATGTTAGTGGTCCGGGGGATTGAAAATTGTGAGTTTAGTGGTCCGTGAGGTACAAAAGATTGGCGACCACTGGTCTAGAGCGGAAGAAGAAATGGCAAAGCTAAAGTGGTATCCGTGAGTTGATATCTCGGGGGCTGGGTTTGGATTGTTTTACCTCTGAGTGGCACTTTTTTGCACACAATGAGCTAAATGGTGAGGTCACAAGGACCATTATGGCTCAAAGAAAGTGGAGGAGTGGACACACTGGACAGCTGTTGGGAGACAGATGGTATCCTCCTATCAAGGCCATATAGCATGTTTTAGGGGTGTAGTTTTCCACTCAATGGCCCAGTGAGTTGAGAACCATACCCTAACGTCCTATAGACGGGCACCAAATAATGATTAGGTTTATTATTAGATTTCTCTGGCACTTCAATTTATTTTTGCCTATTTATTTAAGCTTTTTTTACAAATTGACGCAATAATAACATATAATTCAAAATTTTGTATTACAAATTATTTGTTATTTTAATATGTTAGCAATTGATTTTAAATTATTGTGTAATATTTTATATAATCATAATTGAATTATTTTATATAACAGTGTTTTTAAATTACTTTTGTTATAGTAGTTCATGGAGGTGGATAATAGAAATAATTTTTTTTCATGTCCTTCCGTTCTTGGGCCGTCCCGTGGCCGAGTGGTTAGCGCGCTTGGCTACTGATCTAAGGGACCTGGGTTCTAGCCCTGGATAAGGCATGGATGTGTGTGTGTTGTTTTTCTGCTGAGGTCCTGCCATCCTCACAGACCTTCTACTATGGCATATAAACTGACAGGCTCCTGTCAGCCTCTGTGGCAAGCAGCTGCTTGAGGGGGTATTTATTTTTTTTTATCCGTTCTTGGGCCAACAAAAAAATTCTATTACCTCTATGCCTATTTACTCTGTGGCTTTTATTGACTGAAAGATGTTCCTGATTTAAAATACAATAATTTCGTAAATTAATAATTAATATTTTTACAATATTTTAATATTTTACAAAAATTTTTATGAAATAAGAAAGATGTCCGAATAATGTTTTAATAAATTAA
This sequence comes from Ryuthela nishihirai, assembly GCA_038380435.1. Classification (NCBI taxonomy): domain Eukaryota; kingdom Metazoa; phylum Arthropoda; class Arachnida; order Araneae; family Heptathelidae; genus Ryuthela; species Ryuthela nishihirai. Next base: position 34,260,696 of record JAWZYU010000019.1, on the reverse strand, counting down.
TCAGAAAATTTCATTCCATATCTAGTTCATATAATATTTTAGCTGTTCTAAGAAAATTAAAAATAAGAAATATTAATTATATCATTTAAATATACTGTAAGACATTGCAAAATGTATAACAATCGAGTGCAGTTTTCAATTAATGTTAGTGTATTTCTTGAAATCAGATTTCGTTACATTGCAAACTATTATAAATTCAAGGACTAATCTTTCAAAATTTGTTCTTACTCAATATATATCTCTTCTTTTGAAACGAGACTGTTTTGAAATAATTAGCTTAAAGCAAAATTTTGGGCACCCTGAGAACAATTAGATCATCAGAAACTAATTATTTCCTTCGACAATGGGACATATAAGCATTCCCGCATTTTTCTTGATTCGCAACTGACGCCATCTATGTTGAGAATAGGGCAGCGAAGCAGCCTCATATGATGGAAGTAACATCAAGGTGAAAGACCTGTCACATCCAAATTTTTCACCAAGTACATTCGAGTGTCGCTGAGAGACTCGAATGAGACGTCACAGCGTTGATATAGACGTCATACCAGGGAGAGCACAGCTAAAGTATTTACATGATCGTCTGTTATTTCATGTCTTTCTTTGTTCGCTTGGTGAATCTCTCTCTCTCTCTGGGAAATCCTTCAGTTTTTTTTACCATGCTGAACTGTGCAGTAGCAAACTACATTAGTAATCCTTCGAAGAATATGAAAGCAATGTTTCATATGCATTCCCATTAGAAGCAATTATTCGTATGAAGTGGGTGCTGCAGTGTCGGTTTGAAGATAAATTCGATGCGCACATGCTAAGATATGTGGTAAACATTTTTCAGATGCCTGTTAAGATCGAATGCCTGTAAGATTTATGAAACGAACTCTTAGGACTATCTATTAAAGGTAAACCAAATGATAATACCATTACAGATTTAAAAAACACTTCTTACATAAAAAATTCATTCTTGTGGGAAATACACACCTCAAGAAGTTAATCAAGAAAAAAAAATAAACGAAACATTTCAAAATCATTTTGAGGTATTAACATCTGGGAGATTAAATCATCGAATCATGATTGAGAATGGGATTTCTCCCTTTCCAAACTTTGGTTCCAAACTTTGGTCATTCCTTGCATAATAAGGTGGCTGTCCTTTAGGTTATGAAATATAACTGGAATCTTATTTGGGAGCTTAAAATTGAGATGATACGTATTATGAGCGGCTCCTCGTAGAAGCGCTTTAACACTTTTGAGAAAACTTTGTGTCGGATACTATGAAACTGATCCCTGTCATGTTTACATAGCTATTGCCTTCATACCTGAAGATGACAAATATTAATCTAGAGTTGATAAACTACAATGTACCTTTTCCTGGAAAAAGGCATACGTGGGAGAATTTCAGTGAATCGTTTAGCACAGCAAGCAACAAGCATTTAGAATGAAAGACAAACTGATTGCAAGTTTGTTTCACTGTCATAGTCTTAGAGATAAACTAACACTTCAGATGCATGTTTGTCCATAGAATCGTAAACTCTCAATATCTATTCTTTGCATTTCCTCATAGATCTCACAAAATAATTAAAGTAACTCGCTCAAACACTGATACATCTTCCACCTATGTATATTTACTTTCTAATAAACCATACTTTAACGACCAAAGCAAATAAATCGCAAGCATCATCTGAGTCAGATTATTATTTTTTCCATATATCTGCTAATTCTTTACGATGAAAATCTCAGAATAGCCTGAAATGGACAGTACTTTACCCACGATACAGAATCACCATGTGACTAGGTCGTTTAATCAAATTACATGCATGAACGAAAATTAGAAAAAGAACGAAATGGTTGGTAAATTCAATGAGAATCACTAAAATGTAAAGGGTGTTGAAATATCTGTAAATTCGCACACATTGCTGTAGTTGGTAGAATTGCTTGTAAGACACTAAATTACAATGAAATGGATCTTGGAATACCTGTAAATGCATACACATTTCAGTGGATAAGTGAATATTTTCACAAATCTTTGGAAGTGAAAGGCACAATAACTGTAAAATCAAACATAGTGTACTGGAGATGATAGAATACCTTCAACATATGTTGAAATGGATGACAGAAATAACGGTAAAATCAGCAAAGTACATGGGAATAGATCAGTAAATATCTACGAATATATGGATCGGACAGCACAATAACTGTAAAACATACTGTGACGAGAGAGAAAAAAAAGTATAAAAATGCAGTAGGATGGCTGTAAAAATCGCTTCAAAACAGCAAATTATAGTGCAAATACTGTAAGATAGAAAAAAACGATTATTAACAAACGCCATCTAGTGTGTAAAATAAGTGAACCTACAGAGTAACTGATAAAAGTCACTCTTTAGCGGAAGCAGAAATACAGGAAAATCATAAAATATTAAGGTCTCACTCTAGTAAATCACGGTCCATTGAGTACAATATTATATACGGATGGATGAATATCACAAAATATGTTGCATATAGAAAACATCAGTAAATAACCACAGAAATTATTGAAAGAGATTAGTGTTTGGAAATCTGAAATAATATTGTCTATAAAGAGAACAGCATTACCCCTGTTAGCTAGCACTAATTACTCCTCGTTTCTGAAGGAGAGGGCTCCCAGAATCGTATCGGCTACACTTAACTTACGGATACTCAAACTTTAATCGACTTCCGAACCTAACACAAACAGCGCTGTCTTTCAGTGGTTATTTCACACTTCAAATATTCAAAGAAACTCAATCATCACATTTCAGAAAGAAAAATTGAAAAAGAGAAGCGAAAGAAAAGCATCCTAACTCATTCTCACATTAAAAGAAAAAATATCAAAAACGTTAACACAAACACTCGAAACAGACAGATCTGTCCGATAGAGGGCGCCCTGTGCCGGCTGGAAGACCAGCACATCTGGGAATCTAACATACATATTTCATGTTTAAGAGTGGGTTTAGTAATTTTTTTAGCACGAGTATGTATATTTCTGTATTTTATAAGTGTAAAAGTGGTTATTGTTCCTGCAAACATTCACGATTTTTGTGTAAGCATGTGAATTTTACATTTCAGCTATATGTGAACTGTATGTCACTTGAGAAAAATATTGACAAAAACATCCCCCAATTCTTTCAAACATATATCGTGTCTGCTTCTTAATATCTATATACTATTCTTTCGAGCACAAATGTTAAAAGATAGAAATTTCGAAGGAAGATGATACATGCAACAGTTAAAAAACGGTAAATGAGCGATTTTTTGCGTTTTGGCATTTAACCAGCGCCATCTATCGGGTACAGGAATCCTGAAAACTAAGACACAATTACATCTTTATTAGTAACGGGAAATCTATGAACAGTACTAGAAAAATCGTTGTCCATAACATTAATTTTTTATTATATTCATGTATTTCAAACCATTTTTCTTGTTACGAGTCATCTGACAGAAAACGTAACGTAAGACAGGTATGCTCAAAAAATGTTCAAACGTTTCGAAAAATACTCCTATTGAAATATGAGTATTCATGTTCAAATCGAGAGATGAATGGCATTATACATATTCAACAGATGTTTTTGTAAGTGTATGCATACATCAATGCGATTGATTAAGTTTTTTTTGTCACATACTTGTTTTGTCTCTGTAATTGTATGTGTGTGCGTGCATGCCTTGCGTGTGTACATGCATGCGTGTGCATATGTTTATGTATATATGTTTTCATGTTTGTTTCTGTGAATGTGTTCATGTTTTTTTCTGTGAATCGAATGTGTGTGTGGGTGTTCATTTTGTTTCTATGAATCATGTGTTCAAGAAAAAACGTATTATCTTTCAGACACTTGCTCGTGACATAAAGAAGCTAACACTTTACAAACCTCAACAGATTGGCATTAGGAATTTCCAAATCTCATCGAAAAGTCACTATACTTGTGAAACATTTACTAAAGATGTATTTACTCTCTCCAATATTGCATACAGTTTTTCAGATAGTCATTATTTTACCTTTCTCGATTCAGTTATGTAGAACGTTGTTGTTGACAGGTATAGCCGTGTAGGTTGTTAACTGGATACTGTGGTTTTTTACTCTAGTGAAGAAATGGTAGAAAGAGTGATCAAGTCTTAAAGGATTCAGAAAACACCAAAGGGGGAAAGGATTCCGTTCAGTGTGGAAGAACTGTGGCAAGGTGTTGTTCCTAGGATTAAAAAGCATGTAGAAACTCCGTGCAATGGTAAAACTATAACATCTCCTGATTGGTGAACTTAGATCTATTTTGAATTCCACAGAGTCTAACATCTGAGAGCGTTACAAAAACGGTAATTGCAGAATAATTCGTCTCTTGCAGAATAAAGTGATCTGTTCTCAGAATCTTTATTATGAGTACAAGTCGTAGAATAAAATGGTCTTGTAACTTTTATTACGATCTTGAAACCTTCAATCTCTGTTTCGAAAAACATAAGTAGTCGATAATTGTAACCTTCCTGAAGATAGTGTATGAATAACCTGCAAAGCTGTTTTATTGACTATTCGTTGAATGAATCAAGAAAGGTAAAATAATGACTATCTGAAAAACTGTGTACAATATTGGAGAGGGAAAATACATCTTTAGTAAACTTTTCACAAGTATAGTGACTTTTCGATGAGATTTGGAAATTCCTAATGCCAATCTGTTGAGGTTTGTAAAGTGTTAGCTTCTTTTTGTCACGAGCAAGTGTGAAAGATAATATGTTTATTCTTGAACACACGATTCATAGAAACAAACATGAAAACATACACAAGCACGCACTCACACATCCGATTCACAGAAATAAACATGAACACATTCACAGAAACAAACATGAAAACATTCACAGAAATAAACATGAACACATTCACAGAAACAAACATGAAAACATTCACAGAAACAAACATGAAAACATTCACAGAAACAAACATGAAAACATTCACAGAAACAAACATGAAAACATATACACATAAACATATGCACACACACGCACGTACGCAACACACGCACACACACAAACATAAAATTACAGAGACAAAACATGAAACAAGTATGTGACAAAATATATGAAGAAAAACTTAATCAATTGCATTGATGTATGCATACATTTAGAAAGACACCTGTTGAATATGTATAATGCCATTCATCTCTTGATTTGAACATGAACACTCATATTTCATTGGAGTAAGTATTTTTCAACACGTTTGAAAATTTTTTTGAGCATGCCTGTCTTACGTTACATTTTCTGTCAGATGCCTCGTAACAAGAAAAATGGTTTGAAATACATGAATATAATAAAAATTTAATGTTATGGACAGCGATTTTTCTAGTACTGTTCATGGATTTCCCATTACTAGTAAAGACGTAATTGTGTCTTAGTTTTCAGGATTCCTGTACCCGATAGATGGCGCTGGTTAAATGCCCAAAACGCAAAAAAAACAAACTTATTTGCCGTTTTTTAACTGTTGCATGTATCATCTTCCTTCGAAATTTCTATCTTTTAACCTTTGTGCTAGAAAGAATAGTATATAGATATTAAGAAGGAGACACGTTTTATGTTTGAAAAAATTTACTGGGAAGTTTTTGTCAATATTCTTCTCAAGTGACTGATTCACATAGAGCTGAAATGTAATATTTAGATGCTTACACAAAAAATTTGCAGGATAATAACCACTTTTACAGTTATAAAATACAGAAATATACATTCTTGTGTAGAAAAATTACTAAACTTACTCTTAAACACGAATTATGTATGTTAGATTCACACGTGTGCTGGTCTTCCAGCCGGCACAGGGCGCTGTCTGTCGGTCAGATCTGTCTGTTTCGAATGTTTGCGTTAACGTTTTTGATATTTTTTCCTTTAATGTGAGAATGCTGGTTAGGGTGCTTTTCTTTCGCTTCTCTTTTTCAATCGTCTGTAATGTGGCGATTGATTGTCTTGATGAGTGAGGTGTGAAGTCTATGTCGTCACAACGCTGACGTATGGACTATACTATACTGGAGGAGACCGTATAGTACGATACTCACAGTGGGTTACTCACATACCGTGAAATCAGGGCCTTAAATGTAATACAAAATGCTCTAAAAACTTTAGAAATATTTTCAACAAAGAGGAAAGATAAGGAGTAGATTAGGATAAGGTCAACCCAGGATCACAAGTATCCAAGAAGAACGCGAAAAATAGTGACGAAACTATCTTGTCAAAAGTCTTTGTGCAAAAGATTCAAGTGGATTCTTTATATGCACATAGATACTCTGCCCCATGGAACACAGGTGCAATGCACCGATTGCAGCAATGGTAGTTTCGCTCCATGGTTATTAGTCTTTAATAATAAGAAGACAGGGAAAAGACAGCTAGGCAACTTTCAGAGATCAAGAGGAGGTTCAACATTACTTGGTTCAAGTTCAATTCGAGGTTCAACAAATACTTGGTTAAGACGCTGCACGAATGAGTCTATATACAACAATCAATGATTTGTGACCTCACCCCCTGCAACAGAAGGAGTCCTTTAACGTGGTGAAGACATCAACTATCGAGCCGTAGCCAATAAGTAAATGCTCTTTAGAGATGAGTCTAGATTCATTTTAAACTCCGATTCTCGACATGTGTTCATTTCCAGAGAACAAGGAAGTCACCACAGCCGCTGTAACATAAATGTCTTCACTTTGGTGGCGATACTGTGATGTTTTGGACTGACAACACGTAACGTGGCCGGACATATAGACATACATACATTTGTTTTAACGCCGATTCTCGACATGTGTTCATTCGAGAGAACAAGAAAGTCGCCACAACTGCTATCACATAAAAGTGTCAACATTGAGAAAGCTGTCACATAAAAGTGCCAAATTGAGGCTTCGCAACTTTTTGGAAGGCAAACAATTGTCTAATCACCGATACAGAGACAATATTCTTGCACCCTATCGTGAAGCCGTTCGGTAGAGCTTTTGGTCCTGATTTCATATTCATCGGTAATAATTGCCATCTCCAAAGGGCTAATATGGTCGACAATTTCCTTGAAAGTTAATATATTCATAGGATGGAGGTGTCCTCATGATAACCTGAATAGAATCCAATTGAGAATGTGTATGACGAACTTTGGTAATAGAACTTCAGGACGCTTCTGGGCTTTATTCTCACAAACCTTAATAACTCGTGAACAATATAAGAACACTTTTCTTCACATGTTTGCTTGTCGAGATTAATCATATGCGTTATTACATCTCGGTTTCCCTAATTATACCACATCCGTTATTACAGCACTCCTGCTCTCAAATGAAGAATTCTTGCATATTACACGATTTCGTCATTTTGTCATGCACTGTTAGTCACGTCGCTTCATCCCTACATCGTTTAATTTAATTTATTGGAATTTCTTTTGACGTTTCTACACTTAGTTCGTTAGTCCTGAACAATGGGCAATCAGGACAAATTAAACCATTTTCGCCGCCATTGACCAGAGTTCGATTTGCCATCCCCCTCCCACGGGAACATTTATATTTAGGTTTAGAGTACATTTCGCTCATTATCATTAAAACTTTACATCATCATTATTGCATAAACAATTTATTATCATTAAGCATATATATATGCCTTGTTTTCCCCGTGAAAAAGCTTTGATAGCTTTCGTGAAGTCCATTGATTTTGGAAGTTTTATCTCAATTGAAGCTCGAGTTCTGACTTTATACTGTGGGTTTCTTTCTTTTTATTTTCTTCATGATTTTTCATAAATTTGTCGCCATGGCCAGGGGTGGCCTTATGGCTAATACGACACTGTGAAAAATACTGTAATTTTGTTCATATATTTCATTATTATTAATGAAAAATAATTTTAAAATTCACAAAGCTCAGGTAGGTTAAACGGATTGCTAAAAAAAAAAATACCAAGTGCAAAGTGTCTTTGGAGTCAAAGTGGTACCGTGATAAATAATAGAATGAGACTTATTTTTGAAGGATATTGCCAATATATTAGATGAAAATTTGATAAATTGACCAAGAAAATTTCACTTTTCAGAAAATCAAAAGTTAACTGAGTTAAAAAAAATTTTCGATTACTCTAAAGAACTTATTCTGTCATTTTAATGTTGAAAGAAATTGGTTGATTCTGCCATTTGTTGCCTCATTCATAAAATAATCAATTCTCGCTGACAACACCCAAATCAATGAAAACCTTTAGTTGGTGGAGGGGAGGGAGAAAAAAGTCAGATATGAAATATTCATGTACAAAATTTCTCTCTTCGTACTCTCTTCTCGTGTTAAGGAGAAAATATAAGTGTAACTTTCTTTTTTTCGTGTTTTTACTTCTAAGGACGTAGAGAGCAGGGTGTGCATGTTAACCATCTAGATCCCTACCGATTCAAAGATTTCTTCAACCAGAGATGTGTAAATATTTTTTAGCACCAGTTGGGATGGGTTGTTTTATCTCTGAGTTGCAATATTTGAGTACACAATGATCTAAATGGCCACGTTACAAGGATTCAGAGAAAGTTGAGCAAGGTGACCCCTGAACAACTGTTAGAAGATAGATGGTAGCCTTTTTTCAACGCCAATAAAGCGGGGTCCAAAGTGACTCAGCCGGGTGAAAAGCTATACTTTGTGTACGTTAAAGAACACACTGGATGGCCTTGGCGGGAGTTATCATCTGTCTGCCAACTGCTGATCCAGTGGGTCCCCTCCTCCAACCTTTTTTGAGCCTTCGGGGTCTTAGTGACTTGGCCATTTAGCTCGTAGTGTGTAAAAAAATGCCGCTCAGAGGTAAAACAGCTCTACCTAACGAATCCAGCGTGTTCTTTAATGTGCACAGAGAATTGGTCACGCGCACATGGTGCCATGGCTTAATGTCCCATTCGACAACTTTGCAAATCCATTGGTGTCCCCTACTGATCGATGGCAGGGCGTTTTGCAGAGATAAACCTCAATGCTGGCAAAGGTGTGACCCGAACCTGGGAACAGCAGATTACGAGCCTGGCTAGCTACCGACTGAGCCACCCCACCCCCTTCCTAAAGCAGAATAGATTTTGAATGAACTCTAACATTTCCCTGTATGTGAAATGGCCCTTCGAAGACCAGTCTGCTCAACACTATGATTATAATGGTAACAGCCCATTCATATTTAAAGAAAATTGTCAGCTGCCATACATAAGCGAAAATAATAAGCTCATAGTTAATATTCAAGTATAGAACACCAATCCCTTCACAGTTCACATTTTGAACGCCATCGCAACTCTTTTTCTGCTTGGAACATCGATCTTGCAACTTGATAGTCCCAGGTTCGGGTTCCTATTGTGCATTGATTGAAATTTTGGGCACATCAAAGAGCACGATTGATGTTAGATTTCCATCTCTCTCTTAACAGCCATCTAGCGATGCATTAGATTGGAGAAACAATCCAATGAAGGAGAAACAATCTGAGTGGCACTTTTTTTGCACAATGGTGCTCTGAGCGGCACTTTTTTGCACAGCAGGAGCTAAATGACCAGGTCACAAGGACCCCGAAGGCTCCGAGAAGGTTGTGGGGGGGGACAACTGGAACAGCTGTTGGGAGAGAGATGGTAGCCTCCCGTCAAGGCCATCCAGTGTGTTCCTTAACGTGCACAGGGTATGGCTCTCCCACACATGGGGCCACGACTTAACGTCCCATCCGACGGACGGCGGCCTTTCGAAGCCCATCGGTGTCCCCTATTGACCGTGGGCAGGGCGGGGAGTTTTGAGAAGATAAGTCTCAACGCTGATCCAGCTGAGACTCGAACCTGGGAGCTGAAGATTACGAGCCTGGCGCGCTACCGACTGAGCCACCCCCACCTCATCTAGCGATTCCCTACAACTTTTCATTTCTGACCGCTTACAACTTACCTATTACATACAATTACATCTCAAAGCTAAAATAACGGAATTTCTCGAGCCAGATATAGTTCTTAATAATTCTCAATTTGTTTTCTGAACCTCAGAAATCTATTATCCGACAACATAGAAAATTTTGGTTAATGATCATTTCATGTTAATCCATATTTGATTTTTTTTTATAACTTTGAAGGAACTTTTTTCTTTCTAATAAAGCTTAAAGATATTTAAGTTTTTTTTCTCTTTCACATACTCCATAAATAGTTACTACCGGTATATATATATTAGCAACAAATATAAAATTATTATACACCAGAAAAACTACATTATATCACATCATTAAATTTAATTTAATTGTTAAAACGATGGCCAGGCAACGTTTTGGAACGGTATACAAGAATCAATTATTGATCTTACTTTAGTAGATCCAGATATAGCTCCAACTCTTGATTGTTCTACTCTGAATGATACAAACCTTAGTGACCACTTCCCCATTATAATCACTGGACTAGAAGGATCTCAAAATAAATTGCAAAATAAAACTAAGATCACAAATTGGACATCTTTTAGACTAAGCCTTGAAGAAGAATTGGAACACAATGTAACGTCTATAGAGCAGCTTACCGATATATTTAAGGAAGCTAGAGATAAAAGCACAATTCTTGTGGACAATCCAAAATATCTAAAACACAATATTGTATTTATTAACAGACTAATAGCGTTACGTAGGAGAGCGCAGAGAAGGGCCAGAAGGACAAGAAGATTGGATCACTTGATCTACTATAAGAAAATCAATGCCTTTGTTAAAAAGAAGATCAAGGAAGCTAGACGAGTTGAGTGGGAACGGTTTTTTTTGAGAATTTAGACAATTTTTCGAGTTCCGGGAAGATTTGGAAGATTATAAATCTATTGGTCAGCCTGTGAAACCAGTTTCTCCTTGGAAATTCTTAGTCCTTGAAATGGATCTCTCCACACAAGATCTAGCTAATGCGTTCGCAGAATTCTTCTCTTCTTCTGAAGACACTTCGACTCTTCCATGCTTTATACAAACTGAAACGGAAGTGTTAGAAGAACTTGAAAAATTTAATTATCTTACCCAGAAGGGAAGTGACGTTTTAAATTTAAATTTTAGCATCTCTGAACTTAAGATAGCTCTCAAATTTTGTAAGAACTCCACAGCCCCAGGACCTGACTAATTTTCTTATCAAGTTTTCAAAAATCTGCCTGACTCCGCTTTAAATAAATTACTAACTTTTATCAACTCCATGTGGACTATGGAAAATTAAACAGAGAGCTAGAGTACTTCATATATGGACCCGATTCTACTACCGGGGAAAAATTTATCAGAATTAAAATCATTTAGACCAATTTCACTAAGGTCATGCATGGGAAAGGTTGTGGAAAGAATGGTCAATAAAAGATTGAGTTGCTTTATTGAATCCCAGAATATTCTATCTCCTCGTTTTTCAGGTTTTCGCTTTGGGAGAAGTGCTCAGGATAGTATACAGGACCTTGACACAGATGTTCAAGTTAACATTGGAATAAAAAATACTTATACAATTGCAGTCTTCTTGGATCTAAAAAAGGCATAGATAAGTATGGATAGTGGGATTAATTTTATAAGTATCTAATGCTTAACATTAAAGGTAAAATATTGAAATATTTACAAAATTTGTTTAATCAAGAGAAATATGAGAGTTAAACTAAATGACATCCTCTCAAGGCCAATCAAACTTCAAAGAGGCTTGCCTCAGGGCGGATCCTTGAGTCCCTTATTGTTTAATTTATTTTTACACGATCTTCCAAATGCCTTTCCTACTACTGTCAAGTTCTCTGTTTTTGCGGATGATATCGCGATATATATATATCGCGATATGGAACTGTTGTGCTCCCCGTTTGCTCCCTCCGCAAATTTCTTTCTTTACGGTTAAGGATGAACAATACAATACTAAAGGTTGTTAAATTTTACAAATTTCTCGGAGTTGTACTAGATTAAGAACTGAAGTGGTCAAAATACATCGAATTCATGGAAGAAACTACAAGACCCTTCGTAAATATCCTGCGATATCTGGGCTCCGAGGAAACGAGGAACCTCCATTCAACAAATGTTTATAAAGTCTTAATAAGATCAAAACATTTATAAAGTCTTAATAAGATCCAGACTGGAATATGGAGGATTTCTTTTGGAAAATGCTAGCTACTCTTTAGTTAAAAATATGGAAAAAAATTCAAAATAGAGCCGTAAGGATCTGTCTAGCACAACTCCCTCCTTTTCCTACTGTCTCGCTTCTTGTTGAAGCCAATCTGGAACCTCTTTCTCTAAGGAGGCTCAATATCCTCTTCAAACACTTTTTAAGAATGATCTATAAACAGAGGACAAACCCACTGGTTGAAATTTTCAGTCATTCTCTGAGGAAAACATGTCCTATTTATGAAGTAATCAGAGGATTTCCTCTATTCGAAGACGTTCGGGGCCTCCAGCGACCAGTGGACCAATGGGATGATTTGCCCCCATGGATTTTTTTAAAAATTCCTTGTTTTCATAAGATACAGGGTTTTACTACTAAGAAAAATCAAGATGTCTATGCACTCAAGAATTTAGCTGAAACTTTAATTGAGGCAAAGTATGCTTCCTTTACAAAACTATTTACGGATGGCTCTGTGAATAAGGATGAGGGAAAAGCGGCTGCTACAGATTGGATCCCAGATCAGAATATTCAATTAGCAGTTAGACTACCGGACCAAACAGAAGTTTTCACAACTGAATTAGTAGCCATAGAAATGGCTCTTAAGTGGGCTACTACTCTGTCCTGTGACAAAGTTGTTATTCTGTCTGATTGTTGATCAGTTATTCAGTTTTTACAAGGAGATCCGGGAAGATCTAGCAACAATGAACTTTTTTGCAACATTTTGAAGTTGGCGAATAAAGTGATGAAAAGTGGTATTGAGTTAAACGTGCAGTCCATTCCCAGCCACGTCGGCGTTATAGGAAATGAAATTGTTGCAAAATTGCTAAGGAAGCGTTATTACGTGATAACTGGCTCAATATTCCAAGAGTCTCAATTATTATAAAAGCAAAAATAAGCAAATTTTAAAACGAAATTTTCTGAATTATTTTAAAATTCATTCTTCCTCACGTCTGAATCATAGGAGTTTGATTAATCAAACCATTGATCCATTTCAAGATTTCGGACTGACTAAAAACGACATAGTGACCATTACCAGGCTCAGAACAGGGACCACAAGACTGAATGATCAGATGCATAAGATGAACAGAGCTGAGTCATCTTCCTGTGATACATGTAGAACAAAAGAAACAGTCTCTTATGTGTTGCTTAATTGCAGCAAATTTGATACTCATAGAGATCAAATGTTTCACACACTGGAAGAAATTGGAATTAAGGAATTTACACTCAAAGATTTACTCGGATAAATAAGAAAATATACTTTAAAATTAATTTTACAATTTTTAAAGGATACTAATTTGATTGATAGAATTTGATTTAGTGCCCAAATAGTGCCACGGTGTTTCTGCATTAGGAGACTGAACGTTCTTAAAATTTTAATAATGTTAATCAAAAACTTTCAGTTTCTACTGAACTATCTCCTTTCTTCAGAGAACTCTAGAATTTTTATGGAATGTTTATTTGACCTCCAATCTAAGATTACTGGCAATTTTATGGTTTTGCTTTTGAAATTTTGGTTTTCCAGATTCATTTGAGAGAACTCTCCGACATAGTGCATGGACTTTTCTTAAAAGAATTTCCGGACGAGAGGGGCAAAAGGCCCCGAGTGATTTCCAGAATAATAATTTATGTTGAAGAAGAAGAAGAAAATAGCAATGAATCTTATGAACTTTGCTCACTCTGGGAAGTTATTGTTAACAGAAATAAAAATTAATATTTGAGGCTCGTAAGACCAAAGAAGGTCTAAGGAGAAGGCTAGCTTTGCACATGGGTAAGTGGCGCCGTTCTGCGGAATTTTGTCGAAGCTAAACGTGGCAAATTGATATGCAGGCACAAAAACATCTGTAAGGAGCGATCTGCGCATGCGCAGTGCGATCATTTTATCCCACTGCAGCTATGGTTTGTTTTACTCTTGGTATATTTATTGCGATTTAATCAGTGTTTCAACCTGTCTAACACCCATGGATGTTTGGCACAGTGGTAGGTGACCCTAAATTTATTCAACGAGTATTTTATCCCGTTCAGGAGTACATTTTACGATACCTTGAAAAGCCTTTGCATGTTTATTTTGAATAATTTTGCAGAATTTTTAAAATTTATATGATGATTAAATTAACAAAATAATTAAATGTAAATTAATATATTTAATCATCTTGCAAACATATATAAGTCAATGTATATTGCAGGTTTCTGTTCCCTGGAGCATATCGATGTATATAGGGTTCTGCACTTTGCTTTAACAGTGAAATTATTTTTTTATGGTTGATACGGGAAGTGCCTGCTGCCATCTGTTGAAAGTTTATACAAGTAAAAAACTCGATATGATATTTATTCAAAATATTTACAATTTTATAAAATATAAAATATGGAATATGTTATCGTGCATTGACTTATAAAATCTCAATTTATTATAAAATATTAAATAATGTAGAGTGTTTAAAATATTAAAATTTTCTTCTTCAGCATAACTGCTACCTGTTTTACAAAATTGGATTTTATTAAAAAAAATAATAATGATTTCTCCTTGTTATTTTTTCTCTAAACGAAAAGAAATTATGATTGTATCTTAAATGAACATTTTTCAGAGTCAAAGTGTACGTAAAATTAAGTCACGCGGTGTGAATAATTGGAAACTTCGCTCTGCGGTGGAAAATTAATGCAGGGAACTAGCTCCTCTCCCTGGCTAGGTGGCTTCACTGCAATACACGAATTTGCCATGTGTAGAGGGCGCTGCAATCGAAAACTTTACATTATGTCTATGGAAGCTAGCTCTCTTCTCCCTTAGACATCCCTTGCTTTAACGTCTCCAAACGAAGAGTTCTCGGATGTTCGTGCTTATGCACTGAATTGTTTCTTTTAATAAGAATAAGAATAGTTACCTCTATTGAGTTTAATTTGTGACATTGATAATAACAACAGTCACTTGTTGTTTTTTTTTTGACTTGGTAAAATCGTTCGAAAGGTATAGTAGAACATTATTTCTGATATTTCCACATGTTTCTTCAAAGAGTGAGAGAAAGCACGAGAAGCATTTATTTATAAGATGTGATATTTTCATTTGACGCATAGCCCATTACTTTGGGCCCTCGTGTCCGGAAGATAATGAGAGAAAATTGTTTTAACATTAATCCTTTTTAGGGGAAAGAAATAATGGGGGGGTCAATGTTTTATAGCCTACAACACTCCTTGTGTCACAGGCTTCCAATTGACATATGAATCACTAAGTTTGTCCTTCGCATTCAAAAGATATGGTGGAACAACTATTTTAAGAAATTCACAACTGAGAAAGGAGTGAAATGCAAGATAATGTAAAAAAAAATTTGAGAAATTTATAATTTAACGATCTTCTCATATGCGCCCTAAAAAGTAGAAAATAAAATTAAAGCATATTGATGAGTAATCATAACTGAATTCACATTCACTTCAAAGGAAGGCAGGGCGCCGGCGATCATATTGAGTAGGTAAATAAGCGCATATCTTCATTTGACGCAAATACGAATTCTGTGACTGATTCCACCATCAATATGCTTTAGTTTTATTTTTTGCGTTTTAGGGTGCATATGAGAAAATAGTTTTTTTTTAAATATATTTTTTACTTTGTTACTAAAAACAGCTACTTTCAGAAACTTTCATATGATATATTACTCATAAACATTGATTATATTTTTCCTCCCCTGTCTTTGAAGTCCTATTTAAAGTAGAACATTCGAGACATCACGAACTTTAATTTCAAACGTCCGCGAAAATCAACCTTTCAAAGGAGAAAATAGTGAGGGAGGGACGGGAAGTCGAAATTATCTACGACGGTCCCTTATGTGAGCTGTCATTTGTCACCTAACTGGTAATTGTAAGCCCTGGCTTTCGAAAGATAACAATCATGGGGGTTAATTCTTTAAAGCTTATGATACTTCCCACGTCACAAGCTTCTATTTGATTCATAACTTATTACTTTCGGAAGTTTCGTGTGGTCGAATGATTAACGTACTTCGCTATAGACCAAAGGGCCTTTGTGTTCGAGCCTTAGATAACGTATGGATGTTCGTATCGTTATTCTGCTGAGGACCCGCCATTCTCATAGACCTTCTACTATGGCGTATAAATTGACAGGATCGTGTGAGACCTGTATGCAAGCAGCTGCTTGAGGGGGTATATATATATATGACACCTGACGTTATAAGCTTTCATTTTACGCATAGCTTGTTACTTTGGGCACCCGCGTTCTGAAGATATAAAAAAGCAATCGTTTTCATATTTCCCCTTTTTTACGAAAGAAAAATTCATGGGAGAGTTAAATTTTTTAATAGTCTATGACACTCCCCGCTCATAAGCTTTGATAATATAACATAATTCATTAAATTTGATCGTTGCGTTCGAAAGATATGGTGGTACAACTATTTTAATAAATATAGAAGGCGATAAACTGTCAAACCGAGAAACAGACAAATGATGAGTGAAAAAGCAATTGCAAGAGAGGTAAAAAGCTAACCTTTCATGCAAAGTCGAAAACAAAAAATAATCTGGACAATTCTCTAATTTTAGAATCAGGTTACTTGTGAGACTCCGACTTTTGCAATCAACAAATAACATATTTCTTTTGGAGAAGGGTTTTTAATTTTTCTTAAGTATACCTTGTCGCTTCAACTGTGTTTATTAACATTGGTTACGAATCAAAATCTCATTTTCGCAAGCAAAATTTCATAGATGTTCTTAAGTTCAAGAACTTCTTAAGACAGTTGTTTTGTGTGGGGAAAATCTTATGGGTAAGTTAAAGTTTTAAATTGAATCAATGTGAATATAGATTTTCCGCAATATTTATGAATTATTTCAAGAGTTCCGGAAGGGAAATTAAAGAATTCTAATCGGTCGCCCTAATGGTTAAAATTAAATTTCAATCATCAATTCGTTTAATAATAATAATAACGATTGGAAATACTAATATTTATATTAACTTTTAAGAGGTGATTATGTCTCTTCTGCAGTCACCCTCTTCCTAACCATTGATTACCATTATTTCCAACAAAGGGCGCATCAGTTTTCAAAACTTAATCGTGTTTTGTGCAAGAATAATATGACACTAATAAAAGTTTGCCCATTCTCACCATTTTCCAAATTTGAACCTGATTGATTCACCAGCAATTTTAATTCAAAATTTCAATCTTTTTTAGTTATATTATTTAGAAAACTATAAACCTTTACCAGTGTGTTACGTAACTTATGATTAGGTTTCATATGAATTTATGTAACAAATACCTATCCCATTTCCAGCATTTTTTAATATATTATCATCATATATATTAGCAATTAATTTTCCGAATTTCGGAATGATGGATTTTTTTTTTGCTTCAGTTGTACCGTTTAGAAATATCATTTGTCTCATTGAATAACATTACCAATTTAAACTAAAGAATATTTCTTTTAATAAAAGTTCTATATATCCATACCGATTTCAGAAATGTGTTTTGAACCTATCCCCCCACCTCATTCCCCCATAAGGTAAGATTTTTCAAACATTTTTAACCTCGCCCACCCCCCCAAAAATAAAATAAAGAGAGCCTTTAGACATTTTTTATTATCTCTTCAATGGAGAAATTTAGGCCTATAGAGCCTTCTATCTCGGAAAGAAGAGAGAATTAGAAAGGTAGAAAGATCAGAATGGGGAGTTAAAATTTTACGTGAATGTCAAAGTTGTATAGTCTTCCTTTCCTTGCTCGTCGAAAGTGAGGATCTAAATTTTCTTGTTTCATATGTAAGTCACGGTATTTAAGGAGTATGTGAAGGGAAAAATATCTTTATACTAGTACTTGAAAAAAAATTCCCTCAAAGTTAAAAAAAAATCATGCAATTTAACATGAGATGATCGTGAACGAATTTTCTATGCTATCGGATAACAGATATCTGAGGTTTCAGGAAACAAATTTAGAAGTATTAAAACTAAATATTGTTCCATAGATTCGGCTATTCTAGCTCTGAGATGTACTATGCATATAATAGGCAAGTTACAAAGCTGCAAGTGCTCAGAGGTGAGAAGTCGAAGTGCATCGCTAGATAGCTGTTAAGAGAGAGATAGAAATTTCTCTCTATTTGAAGTACCCAAAATCTCAATCAATACACAATAGGAATAGAACATGGGAATATTAATATACGAGTTCGATGTTCCAAGTAGAAAAGAGTTGCGATAGTACTCAAGATGTGAACTTTGAAGGTTTCGATGTCTTGTACTTGAATATCAACTTATTTATTTTCGTTTATGTTAGTGGCAGCCGACAAGTTTCTTAAAATATGAATGGACTATTACCATTATAAATATAGTATTGAGCAGATCTGGTCTTGGAGGGCCATTTCATATGCGGGAAAATGTATCTGGAATTCATTTAAAATCTACTCTGCTTTTGTCAAAAGGTGGGATGGCTCAGTCAGTATATCGCCAGCTTCGTTCCTAATCTGCAGGTCCCAGGTTCGATTCACATCTTTGAGAGCGTTGAGATTTATCAATCGGTCAGTAGGGGACACCAATGGGCTTGGAAAAACCATCGTCCACCGGATGAGGCGTTAAGCCGTGACATCGTGTGCAGGAGAATAATCCCTAGTGCACATTAAAGAAAACGCTGGATTAGAAAACGCAAAATTCCTAAGAATTGTTACCATCTGTCTTCTAACAAATGTGCAAAATGTGAAAGAAAACGACATTCCTATATGGGCCAGAGGAAATATGTGTTCTTCTAATTTGTTTCCTAAATGCTACCAATTAGTTTTAAATTACTCTATATTTTTATACAATCGCACTAAATAATTATTCGTCTCATAATTTTCTATAAACAGAACAGATTAAAGATGTCGGTGTAGAAGGATCACAATACGTAAAATTAGTACTCTGCCGTTTGAGAAGCAATTAATTTCCAAAAGAGTGGGGACTTTATTGTTTCTGTGCATTACTCGTGCCCTAGTGTTAGCCATCTGTCAAACATATGTGAATCAAAGATTATCTAAATATCTTTGTCATTACATCATCATCATTACAATACCGGTTTGAATCATTACAAATACCGTCATTACAATATTACCAATATCATTACAAATTACCATCATTACAATACCGGACAAAATGTGAAAAATGTCTTTTTTTATATTATACAGGGTGATTCAAAAGGTCTTAGACAAACTGTAAAAGTAGGTAAGGAATACAAAAACAAACCATTTTTACATAGGAACTATAGCCGCAAACGCCACCCGAATGTGTAGAGGTACAGGAAGATTCAAAAATAAAGGAATACAAGTGTGACAACATGTTTATTAGACAACACGTTTACAATTTCAGAGGAAATGCTCAAAGTTCTTTCCATCATCATTACAATACCAGTTTGGTAACTGTCGTATTCATGGCTACATTATAATGTTAAAAGGGAAAAGCAACTTATATATATATATTTTGAAACTATTAGTTAAACGGAGAAATTTTCTATTTAGTTAAATTTCGCAACACTGCCTAATTAATATAAAGGTAATTCTATATATCCATGAGTTACAGCTTATATTTCAATATAATTAGCAATCATAGGATCGAGAGCCATGGCCTTGTGTTGGGTAAAGAAACCAAAATCTCCGCTAATGCTTGATATATTAAAAATGTATTTCAAATATTAAACAAAAAAAAATGACCTTTTTATGCTGTAGGAACGTTGTCATCCAAAAAAATCTTATGCCTTAACTGACATACTGGTTAGAGCTATATTTTTCCGCCAGCGACTTCTAGTGTTAGCTCTAACTGAGGCAGAAGCCACTAATGACTGGTATTAGAAGGTTTATTTCCGATATGGAAGTCCTGAGGGATATACGTGTAGTTCCTAGGATCCTCGTTTGGCCAACTGTTGAAATTTACAAAAAAAAAAGTTTTTTTTAAATTCTGCGTATGAGAAACTGAAACTATATACTAGGAATAATATTGTATATCCTTGTGCTCTGTTGTCCACGGAGCAATACACAGAGGTTAATGAAGCTCTGGTTATAGGGAGCTATAACCCCTAACGTAAAAATGTACGCGATATTAATTTTTCTTGGAGCAGCGCACCAGTGTCTAGGAAATGAACTAACTTCTACAGAAACAAGCATACGATTCAGTTGCATTTATTCCTTTCGCTGAGAATGAATTACATATATGTATTACAGTTTTAAAATTCAGCAACGTGCTAATTGTTTCTAAAAAGCTAGCTTCTATATATTATTGCACTAAATCAGTGGTTCTCAACCTTTTATGCTTCACGTACCTCCTGGAAATGTGTATGTAACTGGCGTACTCCTAGTTAGATAGATAAAACTATATTTATAGTATAACAATGGTTATTTTTACTTTGATGCTAGATTTAGCGACTTTTGAGCTCTCACGGCGTACCCCAAAAATTTTACCGCGTACCCCACGTTGAGAACCCTACACTAAATAATTATTCGTTTCATCATTTATACAGTATAGATTATAGCTGTGTATGGACAGGATTACAAAATGTAAAATTTATTCCATGTTCTAGCGTTTGAAGGGCAATAAATTTTCCAAAGATTAGGGACTTTATCCTCTGTATATATTACTCTGATGTGATCTTACCCACTTGTCAAATGTAAGTGCATGAAAGCTTATTTGAACAGCTCTACAAAACATAACATTGTAATACGTACTATATAGATTGTTTTGACATTATGCGGAATCGTACGATATACACAAGAAAACACTACTTATATATAATTTTTGAAATTATTACTTAAACGTTTACTTCTTATATTCTGTTTAATTTCAAAATTTCTAATTAATTTAAAAATAATTCTATATATCCATGATGTACAACTTATATTTCCACGCTGTTAGCAGTCATAGAAGAGTAAGGATCAAAAGCCATAGCTGGTGTTAGACCAAGGAACAAAAACTCTACTTATGCTTGACATGTGAAGAATGCATTTTAATTATCAATTAAAATGATATTATTATGTTGTAGGAACGTTTCCATCCAAAATACCTTATGCTTTAACTGGCATATTAGTTATAGCTCCGTTTAACAACATCGAATCATTGTGTTAGGTCTAACTGAGGTACCAGCCAGTTTCGTCTCAGTAGGGCATTTCTCATATGAGAAGGCTAGAACAATCTGGTGTATTTAAAGGATTCTCGTTTGACTTGTTGTTGTTAGTCATTCAGTCATAAGACTGGTTGAGACTCCATAACATGTCGTGCCATTTGGTTCGGTCTTCTGCGGCTCTCTTAAGCTCGCTGTAGCTTTTCAGGTTTGTGTCTTCGCATGCTCTGGAAATGAAGGTGGCTCTTGGTCGTCCTCTTCCTCTCTTTCCCAAAATTTTACCTTCTAGTACTCTAGTAATAAGTCCTCCATGTCTTAAGTTGTGGCCCAGCCATGACAGCCTTCTTCTTCTTATCATCTTCATCATTGTCCTTTCTTCACCCACTTTCTCCAAAACTCTTTCATTTGACACCTTCTCTCTCCAACTAACTGATTCCATTCTTCTATATCCCCACATCTCGAATGCTTCTAATCATTCATTTCATTTTCATTCAACGTCCACGTTTGATCTATGTGTTGCAAATAAAAAAATTATGTGCTATGGAACATTTCCTTTTATTTCCGAATAGATATATATTTTTCATGTGCAGAGTGTGCCACACAGTTGATGTCTCAGTTAGTGTGGTCATTTATCAGAAAGTTGATCGCATTTCGTTTCCACCGTATCTGATTTCTTCCATTGACATAGAATTTTAATCTATGTCAGCGGTTCTCAAACTGTTGGTATCAGGACTCCTTTACACTCTTAAAAGTTACTGAGGACCCCTTAGTTCATTTTCGAAAAAAGTGTCTGCCAAATGCTTAAGTCTTAATAACCACAGTTTGTCTGTCAGCCGTTCTTTCAAGTAAAAATGGTGTTTCATGAAAAGAACGGCTAGTTCAGTTCGCAACTCAAACAATCGCACAAGTGCTTTTCCTCGAGACAACTATCATTACCTCTGTATGCAGCAGAAGTGCTTTATACGTACTTTCTATTTCGTCACACAGATATTAAAAAGGCGTGTACTCAAGGGTCGAGATTTAATAAAATTAATACCTTTTACTGTTTCGCGAAGGACATTCTTAAGTGAATCTTAAATTCGACGAATTATTGTATCTTTGGAAAGTTGCACTACCGTTTGTTTATGACTTAGCAGACCCCTCCCCCCTGAAAGGTACTCGCAGAACCATAGTGATCCATGGACCACACTTTGAGAACCTGTAATCTATGTACATACAGAGTCATAATAATTAAACTGCATTTTGGAGGCCTGTGGATAAGAAATGATTCGGAGAACAAATTTTAAATTTGGAATACGTAATAATTGGGCAATGTGGAAAGGAATAATATGTAGATAAAAATTATGGATAGCAAGTGTAGCACGGAGCTGCAGAGAGTAATCATACAAATTAAACTCCGATCAGGGGCGTAGCGAAAGGCTATTGGTTGGGGGGAGGAGAAATCGAAAATTTTCCAACTCGAGTTTCAAATTTTGCCAACTGGGCAAACTTACTTAGATTTTCGCTCCGTGGGAGGGGGAGGTGAGGCAATTTTACAACTCTCCTGCATTTTGCCATTTAACTTCCGATTTCACAAACTAGCCATAATTTCACAGATATAATTCCAATATTTACATCTCGTTTGAATTGCAGCAAATCAGTGTGAATTTTCCCTTGATTTCGCCAACTCTCCTTAATTTCATGAAACTAATCCCTTCAAAATTTTCAAACTCCCAAAGATTTTGCCAAGTTTTCTCGATTTAAGCAACTATCCCGAATTTCACAAACCCAATCCCAATTATCACAACTCGTCAGTATTTTCCAAGTAGATTCGAATTTTGCCAACTGCCCTACATTTTGTTAAGTTTCCTCAATAATTTGTCCAGCACTCCTTAATTTCACAAAACAAATCTCAATTTTTCACAACTCGCCTATATTTTTCCAAGTGGATTCGAATTTTGCCAACTACTCTAGATTTTGCCAACTCGCCGTAATTTTACGGAAAAAAATCGCAATTTTTACATCTTCCCTGAATTTGACAAGTCACTTCGAATTTTATCAACTCTCCTTAATTGCACAAGAAAGGCACAATTTTCACAACTTCCCTATATTTTACCAAGTGGTTTCCAGTTTTGCCAACTTCCCTAGATTTTGCCAAGTTTTCTTGATTTTGTCCCAGTTTTCACAAATCGCCCGTATTTTACCAAGTGGATTTGAATTTTGCCAACTGCCCTCGTTTTGCCAAGTTTCCTCGATTTTGCCATCTCGCCACAATTTTACAGAAAAAAATCCCAATTTTACATCACACCTGATTTTTGCTAAGCCACTCTGAATTTTGCCAACTCCCCAAAGATTTGCCAACTCTCCTAGATATTGTGCAGTTGCCTCGATTTTGTCAACACGCCATAATTTTACAGAAAAAAGATTGCAATTTATACATCTCACCTGAATTTTGTCAACTGTCCACGATTTTCCCAAGTCACTCCGAATTTTGCCAACTCGCCATAATTTTACAGAAAAGAATCCCAAATTTTCCCATCTCACCTGAATTTTGCCAACTGCCCCTAGATTTTGCCAACTCATCATAATTTTACAGAAAAGAATCCCAAATTTTCCCATCTCACCTGAATTTTGCCAACTCCTCACGATTTTGCCAAGTCACTCCGAATTTTGCCAGCTGTCCCTAGATTTTGCCAACTCCCCAAAGATTTGCCAACTCGCCATAATTTTACAGAAAAGAATCCCAAATTTTCCCATCTCACCTGAATTTTGCCAACTCCCCATGATTTCGCCAAGTTTTGAATTTGCCGTATTTTGTCAACTTCCCAAGATTTTGTTAAGTCACTCCGAATTTTGCCAACTCCCCAAGATTTTACCAAGTCACTCCGAATTTTGCCAACTCCCCAAGTTTTTGCCAAGTTGACCTGATTTTGCCAACTCCTCAAGATTTTACCAAGTAACTCCGAATTTTGCCAACTCCCTAAGATTTTGCCAATTCACCTGTTTTTACTAAGTGGCTTCGAATTTTGTCAACTGCTCTAAATTTTGCCGTCTCTCCATTTTCCAAACTACCTCAGATTTGCCAAGTTGTCTTGATTTTGACAACTCCCCTTAATTTTCCAAAAAAAAAAATTACAAATTTTCACAACTCCCCTAAATTTTACGAAGTCGCTTCGAATTTTGCCAACTCCGAGTTACTTTGGGGAGGAGCCTCACCCCATCCTCCCATTGATCCATCCGATCACATATCCGTCAAAGAATATAACTGAAGATGAAAAACGAATGAAATGTATTATTATCTAGCACTGTGTTTAGGAAGATGCTACTGTTAATCTAAGCAAACTTCGTGTGCCGTGTTAGCTCTATCTGAGGTGATGATCATCAGCGACTTTGGTATTTTCGCTATATGAAAAGTCAGGCATAAATACGAGTTGTTTCTAAGCCTACTCTATCCTATATGTTTCAGAAAACGGGAAAAGTGAAAGTCGATATGAGACCTGAATTAATGAACCTTTAATTGTTGATTAAACTTTATTGCTAATACAAAATGACCTCTATTGTTGGTCTTCCCTGATATCGACTAGTAAAAAGATCGAGACGTAGACCTCTTTCGCAAAATTTGTTACGCAGCATGACTTAGAAGTTTGAGGAAACATGTTGTTTATCATAACAGCATGTCAAAAGAAGGGTGCTCAGGATGTTTGGGATATCGTTGTGACACTAACTGATAATTCAGCTGTTAGTCAGCCTTCTTCCGATAGTGACAGATCGTTCGAGACACTTCTGAATCTTGCATCATAGACTGTCTGCAAAATCCGAGGAAGAGATGATGTTGCATCTACATCTGCTTCCAGCATCTTACCATTGACAGTTTGACTCTCATTAACATCTAATACGGGTATCATTTGTTTTAAGTCTTGTTCATTGTCATCTGCTCATCGACATTTCTTTTCCTATTCCTGGCCAGGATGGAGGTAGACCACAGTTAGTTTTGAAACGTTTTATGGAGTAACGAGGTCTACATAAAAATGATAATTTCAACCCCAGAGTTGTCGGATATGAGGAACGTCAAATCTACGGGCTTTGATGAAATTCCTCTACATTCTGCTGTTGCTAGAATGTGGCGTGATTTCACTGTTACTTTGGTCGTAGGTTCCTTACTCTTCGAGAAAGTCCAAGCACATTTCCTTGCAACATGCACCTTGACTGATACATGAGACTACGAACTCCTACGCCAGTGTGTTATCTCCAACCGTCATGCTAGAGACTATTTAGATACGATAGTATTCGTGCAGGATGGGGAACCACTGTAAATTAATTGGTTAGTGATACAACTGCTTCGTGAAACATTTACCATCTCTTCCCAAATGCTTGGCAATCTCGCTCACCCGACGTCAATTGAAGCAATGTTTGGGTGTGGACTTATTTCAAGGAAACGTGCATCGTGACAACATTCAAACTATTGTGGACCTAAACTACAGCATAAAATGACATGTTGCAAATATCCCGAACCTTCACGCTGGAATCAGTTTCAAGATTCCAGTGTGTGTGTACATCTAAGGCAGTGTCTCGCAAACCTTTTTACTCTGCGGCACATTGATTCTAATTTTTTTTTCCCATGGCACACTGAATCTAATTTTTTTCCGCGGCACACTGAATCTAATTTTTTTTCCGCGGCACACCTAAAAAGAATAAATGTAAACTCTATATAATCGTCATTATATTTGCGCTTTGTTGAGGTCATCAGCCTGGTTTTACTTGAAGATTTGCTCTCGTTCTTTAATTCATAACTCGGTGTTTGTTTTAAATATTTGTCCATTCTATGGCTTGAAATAATCAAAAATTAATACCAAAATTTGGAAAAAGCTTGATAAATACTTACAAAATCCCAGTTGATAAAATCTGAAAGTTTTTTTATTAAAGCACGTCGATAACACAAGTCAAGTCAAAATGAAATCTTTGGAATATCTAGTGTCAATTTGAAAATCTCTTGCGGCACACAGTTTGCGAGACACTGATCTAAGGCTATCATTTTTAAAAATTTGATGAGCATTAACATCTAACTTGAGTATCGTTCCATAATTGTTTCCATAATTGTAATACACGATGGAATCACAGTTCCAAGAGGGTGTGGCTAATCGATAGCACGCCAGGTTCGTAATCTGCAGTTCCGAGGTTCGAGTCCCAGCTGGGTCAACGTTGAGATTTATCTCCGCAAAATTCCCCTCCCTGCCCATGGTCAGTAGGGGACACCGATGGGCTTGGAAAGGCCGCCGTTCGTCGAATGGGACGTTAAGTCGTCACCCCGTGTGCGGGAGAGCCATACCCTGTGCACGTTAAAGAACACACTGGATGGCCTTGACGGGAGGCTATTATCTGTCTCTCAACAGCTGTTCCAATGGGTCCCCTCCCCCAACCTTCTCTTAGCCTTCGGGGTCCATGTGACCTGGCCATTTAGCCCATGGTATGCAAAAGAGTACCGCTCAGAGTAAAACAACCCAACACAGTTCCAAGATCCCAGCGTGTTGTTTTCATCAAAGGGCATCACTTTTAAAAATTTGATGTATATTAACTTTCAACGTGTGTATCGTTTCCATAATTCTTCGTCGCAGCTTCTTCACTTGGCACTTTAATAAACTTTTTTTTTTCGATTCGTTCCATTCAACATTGCCTTACTCTTGTTGACTACAAATTTTCAGTTCTGTGCCAAAAAACAGTTTTTCGTCCACAGGCGTCCTAAATTACAATTAATTCATTCGTAAATGCTTCTATGTTAAAATGGGAAATTATTCCATTGCAACACAAAGAACATTGAGTACCGTCATATCAATTTCAAAAACAAATTGTTTTTAGCAGCCTCTCGTTACTGATATGATATTAAATGAGACACCATTGCACCACAGGTCTCTGTCAAATACCAAAGTCCGGTTAAAATGCCAGGTGTGACATGTGTGTGGTAACTGTCCATTGCTTTTTTTCTTCAATTTTCCATCTGTGTCAAAATAACATATTCTCAGATTGACTCAAGAAGCAAATTGACTATAAGTCCCATCATCCCAATTAGAAAAACATAAAAAGAAAAGATTGAAGAAAAAATGTAAGTGGAGGAAGAAAGAAGTGCAAGTGACCTCTAACCGGAGCAGAGTTCCGACATAATTCTTTTCTCACCGTTTGAAATATATTATAAAAATATTTCTTTTGAATACTTCCAAATAAATTTATATATTTTGCTCGTTTTGTCTTAAACATTCTAATAATTCGACTAATTCTCATAGGAGCCACATTCGTAGCGTTACCAAGGTGTGTATAAGGGAGACAAGAGTAAAGTATCCATAGGCTCAATTTAAACTGAGCAACTGTAACGGCCTCTAAACGTGGCATATCCTACATTGTAATGAAACCACCTAGCCTGAAGAAAGGAGATTTTTTCACTGTCGAGCAAGGTGTTCAATTCTATACACTTTAACTAGCTGGAATTATCAAGACAAACCCAACAAATTTACATTCATGTTATTAAGAAAGGATTAGTCTCTAGGATATGTATCAAGTTCAAATGATATTTATATTTCCATAGATGTTAGAGTTTGTGTACTAATAATAATGATATGATGTTGCGTATTATTCATAAAATTCACAACGATATTTCTATTTTTATGTGCAGTCAACAGATGGCGACACTTTTCAAATCAACCATAATAAGGGAACAATATTCTGTTGTAGCTTAGTGTAAAACACTGTATATAAATACGTTCCAATAAACCCAAAACTGAAACGCAGAGTAACAGACATACGAGTAAAATGACTAAATTATTTCTGCATATTGTTTTTAATGTTTTTTTAAAAAATCCGTACAAAATTTTCTACAGCGTTCCAACAGCTGGAAACCTGTAGAAATTCCCCTTGAAAGGGAATAAACAGTTATTGAATAATTTAGCCCAATCGATACTGTAAGAAAATAAGCGAGGCAGTAAGATACCAAAATAAGAATTTAACAGAAATAATAAACAACGTAATAAGCCGCAAATATTTTAAGACTATCAAATATGCTATCAAATATTTTAAGACTGAACAAACCGTAGCTTGCATAGTAAAATGAACGCAAACAGCACCTTCCATTTGTATTTTTGACCAAACACCAATTACCAACCACCACCCCAGCTTCGGCGAAAATCCATTTATACTTATTCGAAGCTTGTCTTTATCTCCTTAGACATTCTTTGGCGCTATGTCTTCCAACATGTAATTGTGCATTGTCACATTCTTATCAAGGGGGGCGGGGTGGCTCAGTCGGTAGCGCGCCAGGCTCGTAATCTGTAGTTCCCAGGTTCGAGTCCCAGTTGGGTCAGCGTTGAGATTTATCTCCGCAAAATTTCCCCGCCCTGCCCACGGTCAGTAGGGGACACCGATGGGCTTGAAAAGGCCGCCGTCCGTCGGATGGGACGTTAAGCCGTGGCCCCGTGTGCGGGAGAGCCATACCCTGTGCACGTTAAAGAACACGCTGGATGGCCTTGACGGGAGGCTACCATCTGTCTCCCAACAGCTGTTCCAGTGGGTCCCCTCCCCCAACCTTCTCTGAGCATTCGGGGTCCATGTGACCTGGCCATTTAGCCCATGGTGTGCAAAAAAGTGCCGCTCAGAGGTAAAACAATCCAATCTAATCATTCTTATCAAGCATGGTTGAGGCAAACAGTGACAATAATTTAATCCTGAAACTGCAGCACTGAAAGACAAAGTACTCTTGGTTACACCAGAAGCTCAAAATTACGACTGGTGGCTGTTGTTATTATCAGTGTCACGGATGCAGCTAAAAGAAGATATCAATATATTTTAATCTTCGTAAAAGAAATAGTATTTTTGTAAAAGAACTAGTTCACTTGTGTATAAGCAAAAACTACGTGAGACTGTTTCAAAGAAAGTACCACTTTGTTTAATTTCAGACATATAATTTTATTTATATTTAAGTAGTTGAGTTCTAATCCGAAACTTATAATAAATCATGAAACAGATAAGACAAAGTAATATGATTAATTAAAATATAAAGTGAATATAAATTGAACTTCAATTTTACAGGTAAAGGTTTAAGGACTGTAAAATGTAATAATGTTTAAAGAAGGCTATAAAATTTCAAATTTGACATCAGGAACTTAGTTGGGTTCATTTTCCTCTGAGCGGCACTTTTTTGCAGAAAATGGGCTAAGTGGACAGGGATCAAGAACCCCACTGAAAGAGGAAGTAGAGATGCATAAACGTTGGCAGTTTATTCTTCTACTTATCTAGCGTGTTTCGTTCTAAAAATAATAAAACCCACATGCAAAAAATAAAAAGCTCTGATTTCTAAATCAATTTCTTAACTCCAGTTTTCCTTTATCTCCCCTACGGTTGAAAAAGATATGGGGTTCCGTTAAATTCTTTTTTATGCAATTCAATCCTCAAAAAGAGTGTATGAGAGAAGTGAGAAAAATTCTCTTTTCTCCCCTATAATCTGTGCCTTATTTAAGTCAAACAGTTGTCTATGGAAACAGGGCCCGACATACACGTAAGCTAAGCTATAGCTTAGGACATCACGATTATGAGGGGTCTAAGAAAATTAATCTTGAAGTTTGCTGTGACATGAATTTTTTTTAATATTTAAATTAATATATTGTGTAAGCACTGTTCATACCAGTCGTACTTTGGCCGTGCGCAGTCCTCATTGTATACTGTTAAGAATTAAATAGATGAAAACTGGCGTGTTTTCAGAAATAAGAGTATTTAAAATTTATAATTTTAAAATAATGTAATTTACAAAAGAATGAATGAAAACATTTATATAAACTCAATTCAACTAATATAAATCTATATCAGTATAAAAATCAGAAATTTTTTTTTTATAAAATTCTTACTATCTACATTCAAAACATAAAATAAGGCTTATTACATCAGTCGATAAGTGACACAATCATATTTGTGAACAATCTGCAATCTATCGAGAATAACCTTAGCAATTCTTGTAAACAAACTAAAGATAACTATGCATCATACGACGAAGTCTTCTTGCAGAAAAATCGAGATCAGCTCTACTTGTAAGACTAACATAAAACCTCCTCAGCTACATTTTTTGTGTCCTAAGCATCCTCCTTTTTCTTGTCAGTCCGCTAACAGGATCAGTACTAAAAACTTGATTAACTTCCTACGAACTTATCAAATAAAAACGTTTCTTCTTTTTACTGTACCGCACAGCCTAAAATAAACTACGTCTTTCTTCACACTCTTAATTCCTCTTAATTACAACTTATTTTTTATTTTTAAGTTTGTTCGAAGTAGTTTGTGAAGTACTCTTAGTTAGTACTTTAGTGTAGTGTTTTCCCTTAGTTTTAAAACCTTTAAAAGGTTTGGAAATAGTATAATGTGCACATGTTTAATACTTTTTTCTCCATTACCCTTACTAGCATTCTCAAAGGCGGTGGTGCTGAGGGCGTTGTTCTCCCATCCCTCCTAGATCCGGCTCTGATTTCGATTTAGAATTTTTGGGGTCTCTTAAACTTATTATAACTTGGGCCACTTAAACATACCACAGTTTGGAACCTTTTAAACATAACATAGCTTGAGACCTCTTAATATATCATATCTTGGGGCCTCTTAACATATAATAGCTTGGGGCCTCTGAAACTTGTCACAGCGTAGCGCCTCAGAAGGCTAAAGTCCGGTCCTGTAGGGAAGTAAAGTTTCGGGGAGTAGGCGGGGAGGGGTGGAGGACAATGTACAAAGATTCTCTATTCCTGTGATGAGTAACCGTGTTTACCCGAGCACGTATCCAGCATATATGTTCAGCTTCGGTTATGGGACACTGATCTTTGGGGACTGGAAGTTGGGATATTATAGAATACAACTCCACGAGCTGATTGGAAACTCATTTTTTTTTCCAGGGTCTGATTACAAAACCGTCTTCTCTCCTTTGGTCCATGTCGAAAAACACTGTATTTGTAGGTAACTGAAAATAAATCTATTCTCTGTCCTATTACCAAATCACTGTGTCTCTGATAGCCTGCTGCAAACAATTAGTCTCTCAATCATGAGGAGAAAAAAAAAACCGCTCTGTCTTTTGGTCGATAAGAAAATCGTCTTCCTTACGGGCAGATTGGAAATTACTATACATCGAAGTCGATTGAAAATATTTTTTATCTGATGGCCTATTACGAAACAGTTCAATTTACGACCCATTATATAACCCTTTTCTCGACGAGCTGATTTCTCTGTGGGCAGATTGAAAAAGCCTTTTGGGCTTCATGGGCTGATTACAAAACCACTCTGTGAATTTGACAATCAAAGTTGAAGATTTCATAACTGCACAGTGTAATCCGTATATGGTCAATATAGCTTTGTGAATAGCATAACGGCAAGTTGCTCATCTGCTTAATTAGTTTCTTTGTTTTATGCCTCTGTATTTCCTACTAAGAATACAAAGTTGTTTTATAGCTTCTGCTGCATTCATATTCAGATAAAATGTTTTTTCACTTAAAGAAAGTATAAACCGACGTTCCAGTTCTCCTCACTGTCTCCTTATACTCCCAATTAACGTTTAAAAGACATACGGGCATGCTTAATTTTGTCTTCGAATCTCGAATTTGGAAAATCCAGGATTAAGATAGAAATAATCCTGACCCGTTGTGTATCATTGAGGATCAGGTTAAATGTAAGGAGGAGAACACGAAAAAATAGCAGTCTTTTTTTGATTTTGGGGAAAAAATGGATTTTAGCATTTGATCCTACATTTTATATATGCTGTTTTATTTTTCGGTTCTAATGGATCATGTAATGTGTTTTATTCTGTTCTAAACCTTCATGTAAACTAAGTGTTTTATTTTTCGTTTTCTGAACCTTATTATCATGTGAGCAAGAAGTTTTATTTCGGTTTTTGGTTTTGGTCCTAGATCTTTCTTATAAGCTAGGTGTGTTTAATTAATTAATTAATTTATTTATTTTGTTCCTTTGAGCATTTCCATCTAATTCAATCCAACCTTTGAGCATCTTATTTTGTTCCTTGTCAGCATTTCCATCTAATCCAATAAAATCAGTTATTCCCCCAATATTCATGCGAGAGATCGAAATTACCACTGAGTTTCAAACTTGGGATTTTCTGATTTTCAAAAACAAAAAGCTTGTACTTTTCCGCAATTGTAGGGTATTCGAGAGTAAAACTTAAATCTATTATAAAAGGTATCCATTTGGTCGTTTTTTATGGTCTTTACAATTTTACAAGCTCTATTTATTAAGCACTTTCAATCTTTCATAACCATCGTCATGAGAAATGAAGTCGATCATCAACTCGAGATTTCTGCCGTACTGCCATGCTTCGTTGTCATCTTTTGTAACACCGCCGTTTAACACCACTTTTTGCATGTTGCACGAAACTATTAACACACCATTCTCATTTGCGGCATCAGTAGTAAAGAATGTATAATCATCGAGAGGATACAGCTCCATTGAACTAAAGCAAGATCGTGCCACCCGGAAATGTGTTTGAACCCTCAAGTGAAATTGGCCAACATTGGATGTTTCCACTGAGCCACCCACCGGCACTCTGCATTTTATCTGTGCGTTTTCTTTTTATATCCTCTGCACGTTAAAAAACTGGACGGAAGATTCCCATCTGTCTCCTAACAGCTGTCCAGTGGATCCTCTTATGTTCCCTGTACCTTTGTGATTCTTGTATTGTATATTCTGTATGTTTCTCAAGTTTTCTTCTCTCCTGGTCGTATATCGAGTGCCCCAAAAAAAAGTCCACCTTTTTCTCGTAGTTAATTTATTTTAAATTGTTTTAAAAAAAATTCCATCATCGTTTTAGAAGAAGAACAAATTTTTTCTAAAGGAGATGCATACTGCTCACAAAAATTAGGGGATATTTCAAAATGAATATGAAACGATAATATATCCCCTAATTTTTGTGAGCAGTATATATGGAACCCATCAACTAACATAAGTCAAAAGTACCGTTTGAAATCTTTCAATCTTCCATTCTTATTTTGCAAACATAATACTTCTATTAACCATCTCTTTTAATTTGATACAATCTCTAGTGAATGGGATATAAAGCCAAGCAGCTATAGATCCCACAGTACTCTATCAAGACAAGATAAAGCAGCAGTTAGCATGCTGTTAGAAACTGTTTAAGAAAACGAAGGAACGTTCCGAATGATGGTGATCAGTCATATCTGTTCACTATTGCATATATTCATTTTCCTTGAAGGTTTTGGATGAAAAACAATTGAAGAGCTTGGAGGAAAATATTTTTGCAGATGGCATTTACTGTACATTGAACGATTATTTTGATTACCGAGATCTCGTACTAAAAGAAAAATGAAAAATAAAAAAAAAATACAAATGAAACTGAAATGGAAATTTCTATCGAAACGATTTGGGTCTTTTGAATTTTGGTAATTCGCCCGAGTAGCGACTCGGGGTCGCTTAAAACGCTTTTTAACACCCTTGAAACGTTTTTAGCCGCCATTTTGTTTAATTTATGTTCGCTTGAAACTCTTTTAGCCACAATTTTGTTTATTTACGTTGTGAGCTGATTTGCGTTGATTTCTGTTTTGGATATGGCTGGTAGTTAGCGACCCCGAGTTTTCGGGAGAATTACCAGATGTACTAATCACAAAGAACGTATTCAGCACTTTCTAAAAGTTGCGTCCAGTTAGCTGTCCCGTTGCCGAGTGGTTAGCGCGCTTGGCTACTGAACTAAGGGACCTGGGTTCGAGCCCCGGATAAGGCATGGACGTTTGTGTTGTTTTTCTGCTGAGGTCCTGCCATCCTCACAGACCTTCTACTATGGCATATAAACTGACAGGCTCCTGTCAGACTCTGTGGCAAGCAGCTGCTTGAGGGGGTATTTTATTTATTTTTATTTTTGTATCTTAAAACCTAATTTCTACGTGTGGTCTTGCCTAGGTATTAAAAGTTGTGTCATTCAACTGTATAAGTTATGTAACAGAAAAATCAAGTGTCACCTAAGTTGGGGGCGGGGGCGGGGGTGGCTCAGTCGGTAGCGCGCCAGGCTCGTAATCTGTAGTTCCCAGGGTCGAGTCCCAGCTGGGTCAGCGTTGAGATTTATCTCCGCAAATTCCCCCTCCCCTGCCCACGGTTAGTAGGGGACACCGATGGGCTTGGAAAGGCCGCCGTCCGTCGGATTGGACGTTAAGCCGTGGTCCCGTGTGTGGGAGAGCCATACCATGTGCACGTTAAAGAACACGATGGATGGCCTTGACGGGAGGCTACCATCTGTCTCCCAACAGCTGTTCCAGCGGGTCCCCTCCCCCAACCTTCTCTGAGCCTTCGGGGTCCATGTGACCTGATCATTTAGCCCATGGCGTGCAAAAAAAGTGCCGCTCAGAGGTAAAACAACCCAACCCGTCACCTAAGTTTGCAGGGATGATAATTTGGAGATTTCCCATTAAACCGCCGTTCGCATTATAAAAAAAAAAACTCTAAAAAATAAAGCAGCAGAACCCAAACTTTATTTTCCTCCCTGACAGTCAAAAAATAATCAAAATATAAGATTTAATTATATATCTGTAACAGAGTATAATTTTACTACACATTATCTAATTTGTCTTGTTCGGAAAAACTTTCCTCCCTCACTTAGGAAGAAACGAGGAGACACTTTGGCAAAAATATTAGTGAATGCTTTATGTTATTTTATGTATAGTACATCAATTCAGTGTTGTTCTCTGAAAAATTTTAACATTAATGGTTGAAGATTTCCGGTTAACGTTCAACATTCTAAAACGTGAAAGGTTATACCAAGAGTTTTTATATTTTAATATAAGGATTAGGGAGGATTTTTGGCGTATTCAATGAATTTGCTTCTTCGTTCATAAAAACATCACGACATCTGGAAATTTTCAATGTATTACTTTAATCACTCTTCCGTGTCTTAAAATTTGAGAAAGGAAATATTGAAGTGTGAAAATAAAATAAATACTGTCTCTCTATAGATCATAGGACGATAGAAAAAGCAAAGTTCCTTCCGAAGAAATCTGTTTTTAAAGAAAATTAATACTCATATATAAAACGAGTTTTAGACATCAGTATATTTTATAAAACTCAATTCGTAACTTTAACTTTTGTTTCTACTATCACTTTGAATGACCACTTTTAATAGACGGCGAAGTACGAAAAGTTCTCTATATGCTGTACTCGAAATTTATAATTTTTATTAACGTTATTCATATATGTACCGGTAGTAATTATTTAAGAATTATGTAAAGGGAAAAAATATTTTTAAATTAGTATTTGAAATAAAGTTCCTTCAAAGTTAAAAAAAAACCCACATACAATTTAACATGAGATGATTATGAACAAATTTTCTATGCAATCGGATAACAGATTTCCGAGGTTTCAGAAAACAAACTGAGAAGTATTAAAATCAATAGATTGTTCCAGAGATTCGGCTATTCTAGCTCTGAGATGTACTTTGCTAATAATAGGCAAGTTGCAAGTGTTCAGAGATCAGAAGTCGAAGGGCATCACTAGACAGCTATTAAGGGAGAGATGGAAATTTCTTTCTATTTGATGTACCCAAAATCTCAATCAACTCTCAGTAGGAACTAAAACCTGAGAATATCAAGTTGCGAGTTCCAAGCAGAAAAGAGATGTGAAAGTACTCAAGATGTGAACTGTGAAGGTCTCGATGTTCTGTACTTAAATATCAACTTATTTATTTTCGTTTATGTTAGTGACAGCCGACAAGTTTCTTAAAATATGAATGGACTATTACCATTATAAATATAGTATTGAGCAGATCTGGTCTTGGAAGGGCCATTTCATATGCGGGAAAATGTATCTGGAATTCATTTTAAAATCTACTCTGCTTTTGTCAAAAGGTGGGATGGCTCAGTCAGCTATCAGTCAGCTATATCGCCAGCTTCGTTCTTAATCTGCAGGTCCCAGGTTCGATTCACATGTTTGCCTGCGTTGAGATTTATCAATCGGTCAGTACGGGACACCAATGGGCTTGGAAAAGCCATCGTCCACCGGATGAGGCGTTAAGCCGTGGCATCGTGTGCAGGAGAATATTTCCCAGTGCACGTTTCTATTTGACGGTAATGACGGTGCGGTAATGACACGCTGTATTGGTCTTGAAGAAAGGTTGCCATCTGTCTTCTAACAACTGTTCAGAGGGTCCCCTTTCCCAATCTTCTCTGAGTTCTTGTAACCTGGCCATTGCGTGCCAAAAAAATTGCCGCCCCAGAAATATAACAACCCATCGGAATTCGTGTTAAAAACTTTTACACAACCCTAGTTGAAGGATGTTTTTGAATTGGTATGGATCTAGATGGCGAACATGCACACCCTGCTTTCTACGTCCTTAGAAGTAAAAACACGAAAAAGGAGTAGTTTGTTCACACCCCACCGATTCCCCTTTGCACAGTGCTTTCCCCCCTATGACGTCACCGACCACGCCCCCTATGACGTCACCGACCACGCCCCCTATGACGCAACATGGCGTAATCATTACATAATCATTAGGAAACGGGCCACGCCCCTTTATTAATAATTCCTCCCCCTTTCACCCCCTCCCCCCCTCAGTGGCGCCATCTGTTGACAGTGAGAAGTACTATTTTCCCAAAAAACCCCTATTTTTATTCTAATTCTTCGATTTTTGACTTCCCCCCTTTATAAAAAAAATTCCTCCCCCCTTATGAAAAAACCCCTGGCGTCATCTGGTGTCTGTGAGGAACACTAATTCCCCAAAAACCCTTATTTTAATTCTTTGATTTCCCCTCCTATTAAAAATTACTCCCCCCTATTAAAAATTTCTTCCCCCTTATGAAAAAACCCTGATGCCTTCTGTTGACAATGAAGAGTACTATTTTCGGAAAAACCTCCTTATTTTAACTCTAATTCCCGATTTTTCTTTATTTTGTCCCAATGGTTGACCTATATTTTAAGCCCTCCCCCTTATGAAAAACCCTCTGGTTGACCATTTTAAGGCCCCACTCCTTCACTCGGCTGATGCAAGTCTCAGAATAATTGCATGGAACGATTGACTGGTCTTAGAATAATTGTACAGAAAAGGATGATACAAAATTCCTTAGTAATTAAACACTCATCAAAATTCCCTTACCTCTATTAAAAATCATCCTACAGTTGAAACTCATTTTACTCTTACTGCTTCCATAGAAAATACCATAGGGTGAAATTAATAATGGTTTAAATTATTCGTAGGGATGGCATGTTAAATCTGCTTTTAGAACACACGTCTGCAGTGGAAAAATTTTCAAACTCCGTTAATCAACTCCCTAGTAATTAAACACTCGTCAAAATATTCCTCACCTTTATTAAAATCACGGTCGAAATAAAAATCAGTTTTTCTGTAGATGTGTTTCACCGGAAAAAAAAAAAATCGTCCCTCGCTCTGTGGATTCCGTCCGACTGTCTTGGGTTCCCGGACTATACCGTGTAGTTGCTGTGGCCTTGATGCGGGTCAGGCATTTCAAATATTAACCTAGCTTTTTCTATGTATTTCTTACATCAAAGCCAACACTAGCACTGAATTCTTTTGAATGTAGATCTCAAGTTGTAAATCAACTCACAGAGTTGTATTTATTCCTTAGTAATTAAAATCCTTTGCTATTCATTTAGCCAGGACGACTAAACGATTCCTTTATAATTAAAATTCCCTGCTATTAAACTCCCTAGTAATTAAACACTCATCAAAATTCCCTTACCTTTATTAAATAAAACAGTTTTCTGTAGAGGCGTTTTATCGAAAAAAAAAAACTTCTCTCCGGCCAACGAGAGTCGAACGCGCTACCTTCACTCTGTTCTTGAACAAGAACCAACCTGCAATGGAAAAATTTCAAACTCGGAGGTTTCATCATGCACATACGTGTCAGGTAGCAACGAAACATCTCGTGACAAATGATGCAATCGCCCTAGGGTTGAGTGTCCTGTGATTGTTGCTCTCTAAGGGTAAGTGACGTGTCACTCGCTGGACAGTCCACGTTATTCTGATCTTGTTGTGACACGTATTAGATAGTGGGATTTGAGGGTGTATATATACGGGGTCAAGTCAGCCCAAGGACATTCCATTGCTAGCTTCTCTACTGAGTTATCAACGCTGCTGACTATCCCAAGATGTCTACTGAGCAAGTTCCTGCTGGATCATCAACAGCTAACAGGTAAATAAAACTTTATTTAATGCTATGTTGTCCTTAAGACACAATCATTTACTGACGTACATAGAATATTATATTTGTTTCTATCCAGTAAAAGTCATTTTACTTACTTTATTCTACTTATAAATTAGTTAAATATTTAATTAGATCTTTTGCTCAGGTTAGCAAACTGTTAAATTGTTTCTCAAACTTTAGTGAAATATTTAATTAGATCTTTTGCTCAGGTTAGCAGACTGTTAAATTGTTTCTCAAACTTTAGTGAAATATTTAATTAGATCTTTTGCCCAGGTTAGCAGACTGTTAAATTGTTTCTCAAACTTTAGTGAAATATTTAATTAGACCTTTTGCCCGGGTTAGCAAACTGTTAAATTGTTTCTCAAACTTTAGTGAAATATTTAATTAGATCTTTTGCCCGGGTTAGCAAACTGTTAAATTGTTTCTCAAACTTTAGTGAAATATTTAATTAGATCTTTTGCTCAGGTTAGCAAACTGTTAAATTTTTTCTCAAACTTTAGTTAAATATTTAATTAGATCTTTTGCTCGGGGTAACAAACTGATCAACATAGAGTTTTATTGTAAATCTTAATTTTCAAACTTTAGTTACTTAGATATTTTGATCACGCTAGTAAATGTGCTGCATATTCTGAGACCGTATTTATCTATCTAGGAAAACTACGGATATAGAGCATTTCGAAAAGCTCCTAAAATCCGTGAAGCTCCTTGATGAGGCGATTAAAAGACCTTCACAGTCCGAGGACAGGGCTGCGAAGCGCGTCTGCATGCAACAAAAGACAAGACAGGATTTACGGCAGAGGACTACGAGGTTGTCGCTGACCCACAGACGTAGGGCAGCTGCCGCAGCAAAAGCAGCAGTGGAGATGAGACCACCCGCTGTCGTCCGGCCTGACGTGCTCCCTTCAACGGCAACTAGGTAAATGAAATTTTATTTAACGCTGTCCTTAAGAAACTCAGCTATTTATTAACGTACATCGAGTTTTCTAACCTGTAAAGTCATTTTATTGTAAATGCTAACTTTAGTTACTTAGATTTTTTGCTTACGCTAGTAAATGTACCGCGTGCTGTCTTTTATTACAACTGTTAAAAAAGAAAAAAATTTTTTTTCTCAAACGTTAGTTAAATAGTTAGTTAGGTCTTTTTGCTCAAACTGTGGCGCATGCTGTCTTTTATCACAACATAACTGTTCAATATAGAGTTTTATATTTGTTTCTAACTTGTAAAGTCATTTTCAAACTTTAGTTACCTAGATTTTTTGCTCACGCTAATAAATGTACTGCGTGCTGTCTTTTATTACAGCTGTTAAATTTATTTCTCAAACGTTAGTTAAATATTTAGTTAGGTCTTTTGCTCAAGCTGTGAGGCATGCTGTCTTTTATCACAACATAACTGCTCAATATAGAGTTTTATATTTGTTTCTATCTAGTAAAGTCTAAATGATAATTTTCAAACTTTAGTTACTTAGATATTTTGATCATGCTAGTAAATGTACTGCATATTGTCTTTTCTGTTCTAAGATGAAAAACATGTAAATGTTCTGCATATTCTGAAACGGAATTATCTTTCTAGACCCATCAATGCTCCGGACCGCGCGGCCCCCGCAGCTGATGCCGCCTCAACCAATGACGCGCGTTTCAAGACGCTGGACGCTGCTGTCAAGACCCCGACGCCTATCGTGGGCCATGGCGTCCCCCTCAACGAAGTAGCCGGTGATGACGTCACCTCAGGAGTCTTCAGCGGCTCTGCAGTCAGGTAGATGAAATTTCATTTGATGTTGAGCAGGTCTTAAACGGCTCAATCATTTACTAAAGCATATATAGTTTTATAGGCTGTAAAGCCATTTTACTTTCTTTATTCTACTTATAAATTAGTTAAATATTTAATTAGACCTTTTGCTCGAGCTAGCAACGGTTAAATTCTTCCACAATCGAGTGTTTACTCTCGTGGAACATTTTTTCTCAGACTTGTACCGTAGGCAAAATTATACTAGCAATGTGTGTTGTCTTTTATTACAACTGTTAAATTTTTCCACATTCGAGTGTTTACTCACGTGGAACATTTTTTTTCTCAGACTTGTACCGTAGGCAAAATTATACTAGCAATGTGTGTTGTCTTTTATTACAACTGTTAAATTTTTCCACATTCGAGTGTTTACTCACGTGGAACATTTTTTTCTCAGACTTGTACTGTAGGCAAAATTTCTATATATATATATGTGAATAAATATATGATTTTTATTGTGTAAACTATGTATAAAGAAGAATATTAGTAAACGTAATACTTTAAAAGTGTGTATCTGGGGAAAATGTGATACTTTAAAAATGTAATACTTTAAAAGTGTGTATCTGGGGAAAATGTGATACTTTAAAAATGTAATACTTTAAAAGTGTGTATCTGGGGAAAATGTGATACTTTAAAAGCGTGTATCTGGGGAAAATGTGATACTTTAAAAAATGTAATACTTTAAAAGTGTAATACTTTAAAAAATGTAATACTTTAAAAGTGTAATACTTTAAAAGTGTGTATCTGGGGAAAATGTAATACTTTAAAACTGTGTATCTGGGGAAAATGTGATACTTTAAAAATGTAATACTTTAAAAACGTGTATCTGAGCAATACAGCATTATAACTTCAGTTCTAAGATAAAAAACACGTAAAGTACTGCATATTCTGAGAATAAATTATCTATCTAGGTCTGTCGAGTCCTTCAACGTTCCAGGACCATCCACAGTCAGACCTGCTGCAGCAGCACCTTACTACACCATTGTGAACACACGCCACTACAACTCCGCCAAGTTTCGCACACAGTTTATTTCAACAAGTGTGCGGCTTGGCGGAATGGAGGATGTACAGCCCCATAATTTCATTCCGGTCCTGCACGACTTGCACGAGCGGATGCTAGCCGATATCGTCCCCACAGGCGAATATAGCCACGTACGGCTATGCTTACGTTCCCGGGATTTGAAAAACCCCGTCAACCTGTCCCTAATTCGGCGTAATGCCCTGACGGGTGAGAGATTCATGACTGCATTAGACAAAGTAGTGCAGTCAAATGAATCTCTCGGTCCTGGGAGTGAACTAGAATTTGACTTCGTCTGTGCGGACTTGGACAGGGTCGGCAGCGGCAATGATGGGAGACGTGCCAGGCCGGAGAAACGAAGCATTGTTGACGTGCAGTCATTCGTCCACAATAAGAAGGCTCTCACAAAAATTGTAAATAGTGACAACATCTGTCTTGCAAGGGCTCTCGTCGTCGCACGAGAGCTCTGCTTGAAAAATAAAGGGCTGCCAAACACTTATGTGCAGATCCGGGACTACCGGTGCACACAGCAGGCGAAATTAGCCCATCAGCTTCACCTGGACG
Organism: Ryuthela nishihirai; assembly: GCA_038380435.1. Lineage (NCBI taxonomy): Eukaryota > Metazoa > Arthropoda > Arachnida > Araneae > Heptathelidae > Ryuthela > Ryuthela nishihirai. Next base: position 34,219,100 of record JAWZYU010000019.1, on the reverse strand, counting down.
CCGGGGTCCCTGTTGCCCCCTGTGGACTCCCAGAAGTACAATTGTTTCAAGCGCACATGGTGCAATACCGGATTGTAATGTATTCTGCTGACGACGCCTTCCTCCCCATCTTCATTGGTCCCGAAGGAGGGGACAACATCTATTTATTGTTTAGTGCTGGGCATTACGATGTGATTACCAGGCCATCGGGATTTTTCGGGGTTAAGCAATTCTGTCCGAAATGTTTAAAGGGGTCTAATCATGGGCACGTTTGCAAGGGGACCTGCAACAGGTGCCTGTCAACCGATGTGGTTCATGCAGGGGAGTTGTTGCTCTGCACAGTATGTTGTGTGTATTTGCGCGGGGGTGAATGCTTTCAGGCGCATCTGCTGAAGGCATGTCAGACACAACATCGCTGTGTTAAGTGCATCAACATGTACGATCCCCTGAAAAAACACGTTTGCAAGGTTGACACTTTAAAATTCGTCGAGCCCTGCAAGATTGACCCTGTCGGTCAGACTTATCTCTACTTTGATGTAGAGACTGTGCAGTGTGCCGACGGATTGCTGAAACCGATACTGTGTGTGGTCACATACCAAGTGGACGACGAGTGGGTCTATGCTTCATTCCCGGAAACGGACGCCTTTATGGATTGGATTCTAGCCGAAGAACGTCCCGGGGTTCAACGATTCAAGGACGCCACAGTCCTAGCGCATAATCTCAAAGGCTTTGACGGCATGTTCATCATTAGTTACCTGTACAGAAAATTTTTAAAACCGGATCTCGTGTTCGATGGATCCAAGATTTTAGGTATATTTTTACCTGGCCTTAAAATAAGGTTTATCGACACGTTATCCTTTATTCAGGCTCCTCTTCGATCATTCACGAAGACCTTCAACTTGGAGACGGTGAAAGGCTTTTTTCCCTTTAAATTTGTGAAGGAGGAAAATCTACAATATACAGGACCCATCCCTGATCGGCTTTTTTTCCAGCCGGAAGACATGGAGCCTGAAACTCTGTCAGCATTCAATGAGTGGTATGCCGCAGCAAGCCTTGAACCCTGGGATTTTCAACAGCAGCTTCTGTATTACTGCAAGGCAGATACAGAGCTGCTGCGGCGAGGCGCCCAAGCTTTCCGTGAGGAATTTTTAAATCTCACAGGTGTAGACCCATTTGCGTGTGACCTGACTATTGCCGGTGCTTGCCTTCGCATATTCCGTGGAAAGTTTTTGCAAAAGAATACCCTCGGTGTGTGTCCCGCCCAAGGGTATTCGGCGAGTAACGACCGGCAGTCCTTGAAAGCTCTCGCATGGTTAGAGTATGAGGCTTCCAAGGACAACATCGAAATTCAAACTGCGTGATCACCCGGAGGTGAGTATAAGATAGGGCAGTACAAATTGGACGGCGTGTGCCACAGTACCCGTTGTTATTACGAGTTTTTAGGTTGTTACTTTCATCACTGCTTGAAATGTTTCAAACCTGAAAAAATAGATCAGCGCACGAGAAAGCCATTTGGTCTGCTAAACACCCGGACCATGGATCGTCTTGAGACCTTGAAAGTGCTGATGAACGGGTACACATGCAAAATTATGTGGGAGCACGAATTCGACGAGTTGATGCGCAAAAACCAGTCCGTCGCATTAATTTATAAATCCGTCGAGCCTATCAGGCGTATAGGGGCCCGTGACTACCTCTACGGAGGGCGCGTGGAGGTGTTCTCCATCTTTGCATCGGTTGACTTAGGATGTAGCCTTAACTACGTTGATTACAACAGCCTGTACCCCTATGTTTGCAAGAAGGCTCCATTCGGTAAAGGTCACCCGGTTCGGATCACCTCCGATTTCGCCACGGACCTCGACCACTATTTTGGCATTGCACACGCCACACTGTTACCCCCTGACGATTTATTCATCCCTGTACTGCCCTATAGGTGTAATGGGAAGCTGCTTTTTCCCCTTTGTAGGATCTGTGCGGATGGACAGCTGGCACCCCCTTGTCGGCACACCGTGAACCAGCGCGCATTGACAGGATCTTGGCCTACGTTCGAAATTTACGCTGCGATGCGTGCTGGCTACAGACTTCTCCAGTTCCACGATGTGTGGCACTTTAATACCATCCTGCAATATGACCCTACAACAAAAAAGGGAGGTGTCTATGCTGGGTACATAGACACTTTTCTGGGACTGAAGCAGCGCTACTCCGGGTTTCCCCCTGACGTGCAGACCGAGGAGCAAAAGGAAGCCTTCTGTGAGGCCTTCTTCCAGGCGGAGGGGGTTCGGATCCTCCCCTCGGAAGTTGAGAAAAACAACCTTAAGCGAACTCTTTCCAAGGTCTCGCTTAATTCGTCATGGGGGAAGCATGCGCAGAACATGAGTCGAACCCAGACGACCATTGTGAGTTGTCCTGTCAAGTACATGGAGCTCTTGACAGACGCATCGCTAGTCATCACTGACGTCGCTGTTATCAGTGATCAGGCCGTGCTTGTCACGCACAAGCCGGCGGAGTCTGCCACTCCAGCGAACACCCGTGGAAGCCTGATTCTCGCTGCAATGGTGACGAGTCACGCCAGACTAAAGCTGTACGAGCTTCTATCGAAATTAGATAGTCGTGCAATGTATTCTGACACGGATTCGGTGATTTATACAACGTCTCCTCGCGACACCTACACACCACCACAAAATCCCTTCCTTGGAGGTCTCGTTGACGAAATTTCTTCAAAGTATGGCCCCGGTGTACACATCACGGACTACATCAGCGCCGGGGCCAAGAGTTATGCCCTTCGGTTGAGCAACGGCGATGAAATTCTTCGCGCCAAGGGCATATCTCTCACTAAGCAAAACAGGTGTAAATATAATTTTGAACTTCTGAAATCCATGGTCCTAGGGAATTCCCCAGTCAGCGAGACCTTCGATGTCCCTTTTAATGTGGTTCGTAATAAAGTGGATGGGTCACTTACGAACAGGCCCATGGTAAAAAGGTTTAAGGCTAACCTCGATAAGCGGTATCTCAGCCCGGGTTCGACTCTCACTGTACCTTATGGTTACAATGACCTGGGCCTGGATACCCTTATCCAACTCATGGATGAGTAATTGCACAGTTTTTATTTATTATTGCACACTAATGTATTATTGTAAACTAATTTATTATTTATTTATTATTGTATCTTCGTTTATTATTTCAGTGTGCATAGTATTACAACTTTATTTCGTTGCTCACCAGTGTAAATATTATTTCATTACACGCTTTATTTATTTCACTACACACTTTATTTCAGTGTTCCTAGTGAACCTTAGTATTTCACACGTAATGACCCAGCACTGAGGCGTCGTCAGCTTTTGAATTATTGTATTTAACTTATTGTATTTAAAACTACAGCGGATCTGTCATTGTTTTACCGTCCAGCATTGGATCTGTCATGTAAATTATTGTCTGTGAATTGTTTCAATAAAAAAGGTTTCAAAAAATCCGTCTCTTTATTTCTCAGAACTGGAAGACACTATGGTGGGAGAAAGCAAGAGGTAACTTTGTTTTTTTCAGGTGCTCCGTAAGTCTTATCAGTGATCTGCGCTCAGATGTACGCGCGCTGTTCCCCTCCAAGTCTCGCTGCTGCAGCAGCATTCTCATTTCCCCGCCCATCGACACTAACGCCCTCTGCTGTACTACTGAGTGTAGCAGCGCGCGTACATCTGAGCGCAGATCACTTCCGGATGTCAAGCATTGAATGAACCATCAGTGTGAAAACATTGAATGGGAAGAGACGTAAAAATGGCAAAAGGCAAATTATCAGTTTTACTTTTATTGGATACAGATTTTTAATACATGGTTTTGAACACAAGTCTTCAAGCACACAAGTCTTGGAAAGTTTTTTTTTTTTACAGATATTTTCAATACGCCGTCCACTCGGATAATTTTCTTTTCTTACGTCGGATGGGAACAGCAATGTCTTTTGGGGGCCGCTCTTCAGCTATATGATTTCTGGGAATGTTGACTTTTACTTCCTGTGGAGTGTCAAGCTGTTTTGAGAATAACAAATAATTTTTCAAAGCAGTCAGATACTTTTCAGACTTATCGTCAGCATCACCAGACTCTAATATTTTCTTCATCTCTGAGTCTAAATCACACACTTTTTTTCTTATGTTTCTCCTCTGCACTGCTTTCACTGAAATCATTTTTTTCTAAATAACGAGACCAGTAGGGGGAGGGCAGCAGTCAGCAGGGGTATAATGAACCCTGAACCACGCTGCAGGAGATGCTTCTTGTGGCGTAAAGATGCACGTTTGGACGCTAGACTTCTTATGACCGTCTTGTGCTGACGTAAATTCTTTAATACTCGATGGGAGACAGGTATATTTCCTTTTAAGAAATTGGAACACACTTCACATAACGCATACATCTGGGGGTCGGAGATGTGCTTCATCAGAGCTGTACGCTGCTTTCCCCCTAGCTTTGGTAAGCACTGAAGGAACGGACCTTGAGATTTAACTTTCATTTGGAACGTAAAGTATTTCGGGTTCTTCTGATGGAAGAATCTTTGCACGGAGCCTTTCACTGTCCAACGTTCTGGGATGAAGGTCAACACACAAATAACCGCAGGTTACCTGTGTAGCCAGTCTATAGGCATCCGTCAGGAGTTTAGATTGATGGGGGTACACTTGTCTCGCCAGGTGGGTTATTTGTGATGCATCCCGACAATTGCGAAATAAAAACATGTAGTGAGCATTGAGCGATATAGTCCTCGAATGTCTTCCCTTTAAAAACAGATTTTGTAAGATCAGGACAATCGTGATATTTTTATGATGACCCCCACGAATAAACAATTGTGATATGCGCTCACTGGCTACAGACTGTTCCATCAAGTCATCCAGTACCAGAAGTGTAGGTCTGTGAGGATCAAATTCCAGATCCGTAGGTAGTCCTTCATAAAATTCCACCGTTTTCTTGAAGGGTTCAAAGGCAGGCTGCCACTCACCGTAGCAGTAAACGACACGCTGGGGTGGGGGTTCGAATACTTGAGCTGCTTCTTTGATGAGTTTCAGAGTGAAAGTCGTCTTCCCACACTGTGAAGGTGCTGCAATTATAATATTTGAAGGAGTGCGGAGAGCCATCGCACCACCATGCAGTCGTTAAAGTCTACTCGACACGTGTAATCACGATGCAGTACTGTGGGAAGAGTCGAACCACACGCTCTTTTAAACAGGAAATACAGACAGTGAGCACCGCATGTGTCTCCCAGGGGGTCCTGCAGAGGTATCGAGGGGTGTAAGACGTGACGTATGCCTAGTCGACTATAGTATTCTTGCATGGAGGTATCGGGACTCGTACCCAGGGGGTCAAAGTGATCCACTTGCACTCCTTTCTTGTAAACCGCTATCCAGTGGGTTCCAGGCAGGGAGGACGGATCGGTATTGTAGATAAACAAGGCTTCTGACTGATTGATTCTGTGAGGTAGTCTGTCACGGGGGAACACTCCGAGACTTGTGGGTAACATCGAAAGGATGGATTCTAGCTGATAGGAATTCATGAGCTGTAGTCAAACAGGACTTTACGGTCCAATGGGATTTCCAACAAATTCTGGTACTCAGCATACAGGATCACAGTGACCGATGCGGGTAGCGGCTTGGCAAACTTTAATTCGACTCTCACACTCCCACTCTTTATTAAAGAAAATACTTGATTGCATTCACGTTGCTCGGGGGTCAATTGGAATCCGAATAATGTAAAACCTTCTCCATAGGCTTTTCGCGATAAGTTAATACCGCTATCGGATTTCCAGGCATCCACAGCTTCCAATAATCCTTGGTAACAGCGGAGATAGCGCCCATTCGCAAAGTCGGGGGTGTAGGACTGATGATCACTGTCTATGTGAAGACTGATGTAGTTTAGGTCGAAATGTTGGAAGTTGAAGGGATTTTTTTCATACGATCCATTCAGGCTGGTACTTTCCAGCATACCCAGTACAAGCCGTACAGGGAGCTGGCCGAGAAATAAATTGTCACGGTTCACACTCGTCAGACCTGAAGCGATGGAAAACATACGTAAATCCGTTCTTCGCAGAGGGTACTTGGCACTCTCCGAACCCAGCAGGCGAGCGTGTGCAAGGATGACACCCGAAGTGGGTTTGATTTTACGCACGAAAAATTCAGCTTTGTGTATCTGTACTTTGTAAGAGGGGTCTGCTTCACCTGTCATGAGGCAGAATTCGGGTTTGGATCTCAGCAAACGCAGTCTCAGGTCGACTTGATTGAGTAGGTAACGATCTTGATTAAACAGGTCAGCGTGGATCCACGAGATGAGTTCGATACCTGTTGGTTTGACGTACCCCTTGCGTTGATGCCACCCCTCATTCTCCCTGCTGGTCAGTTCCATTTTACCTGGGGTGTCGAGGTACCAGAGCGAGGTGCCTAGCTGACTTCGTGTGGCATCGGCCCCGTAATTCAATAGAGTCTCTAGATACGCCCTGTAGGGGTACAGGGTGTGAGAAGCACTCACGAGATGATCGTTGAGAAAGACGTCTACCTGGCTGAAGAGGGCGTGGAAGAAATGATTGCAGGGGGCAATCACTTCCGACGGTGCTGTACCATCAGATTTTACAATTTTCAAGACGAGACGTAGGTGACATCGAGATAGATCAATGTAATCGTCCGTCCCCTTCACGATGAATTCGAGTGGTGCATTACCTTCCAGGGAAGCCACAGGTAAATAATTGACATAACAGCCTCTTTCTAATTGTGAGACAGTGGGTGGAACCACAAACAGATCCAGTTCTGAATTGGCACAGTCACCAGAATCAGCGTGAATTTTCTGAATGCTCATGATGAAAACACGTCCTGCACAGTACAGTGTCTCTTCACTTTATGAACCTTGGGATGCTGACGACGACGTTTTATTCCTTTCCCTCCCTGCAGCTTTGAACTGGCACGCTGCAAGAGGTCGGCACCCGCTTCACGGAGCCCGGCTTTGGCTGCAGATTTGAAGTTTTGCCCCTGGGACATCTCTGAAACGAACCGTAGCCCGCCCTTACGCAGGGTAGACAGCGCAGGTCGTACGAGAGGGCGTACAAGAGGGCTGATGAAACGTCCGATCCTAGCAAAGATGCTTCCTAGCCCGTCGCCTCTCTGATAACGAGGACCACGGAACACACCCTTCCCTGTCTGGCTCTTGTAGTAGCTCACGTAGGCATCTGCGGAAGGGGGAACGAATTTAACCCTCATGACAGAAATGTAACTTGACTAAAACTTTACCGAATTTAAAATGCAGTGGTTCTCCGGTGTCGGTACGAAGGAAGATTCTCACACTCTCGAAACTGTTCCTTGCAAGGGGGTAGTAATCAGGCTGTTGATATACGGCAACAATGGCTTCGTTATTACTGGTTCTGACGGCAGGATTCACGACACGCAACAGTTCACCATGAGTATCACCTAACAACTGAGGAGCAATCAGATCTGAATACAAATAAATACCATACATTCCTCTGTTCATATCGATGGGATAGTCACCCAGGACTTTATTCAGCGGTATATCTAATTTAGCAATTCCTAGCATGTCACCTAATCCGGGGTTCGATCGAGGAAATTTAATGTAATGCGACTTGTCTGTATCCATCAACACGGTGTGATCTGCCTGCTGCTTGAAACGGTAAGCTTTTCTCAGCCTGTAGGGTAACATCTGGTTCATTGCATCGAATAACGATTCGACAGTTTCGTATCGTCCGTGGGGTACCTTTCGTTCTTGGAAACTACCTGGTGGGATCACGTAGAAATAACACTCGTCATCTATGTCGAAAGTTGGTGTATTGCAAAGTTTGCTGGCAAATCGTTGGTGGAAGGGTTTGTCAACTTCTCCCTCGCCGATACACAGAAGTTTACCGAAATTCGTTTTAGGAAACATCAGTCCGTACCCCTCACTCGGTTTGAATACCCAGTAACCACCGTTATAGGAAACTATTATTTCTTTGGGGAGCTGTGTGGTGAGGAGAGACAACATCTCCATTCGAGTTATTTTGCCCGGTTTAAGTTTGATTTTCCTGTATTCTTCAGGGATGGCAGGGGCGTAATATTCATATGTGTCGTTAGAACCATCCACATTGTACCAGCTCACCGGTAAGTGAACTTCTGCTAGTCCCACTTTCCATTTTCCGTTTAGTCTTAGGGGTTGTGCTAGACGGACTGTGAAATCGGTCTGCGAATTGTTCGGATAAATATTCTGACTAGCCGTGGAGGGAAGAGTCAGGTAGAAACTATCCATTTTTTAGGGATCCAGGAAGGTTTGGGATATCCGCGAAATTTGACCAGTGCCTTTTGACCTTTTCTCTCGATTATTTTCTCAACCGTGTAAAGTTCGGGTTCTGTCACTTTTTGAAGCTCCGATTTATAGAATGTGCCTTTCAACACTTCTCCCTCAGAATCCCTTATGACATACACAGGGGGGTGCCGTTGTAATACCTTGTCGACTATAAATATTTCTTCGGTCCACAAATGTGTACCTGCCTTCTTGAAGGGCGCTTTTACACTGGCTAGTCGAACTGTGTCACCTACTTTAAATGCTGGTTTTTCTTTTACTACACTCGGATTGTGATAGAGTCGAACCCACACGACGTCTTCGTTGCGTAAGGTCACGTTCTTGGGGGCCATATCGTGTGCACTGTGAACGGTGGCATTGTATCCCCTTACAACACGCTGCAACACGTCCAGGTAGCGGTAGGTATTGTTGCGTGTATAATATCTCCCCAGTCTCTCGCGTAGGGTACGATTCCATCTCTCCACCAAAGCTGCTTTTTTGTCGGAGTATGTAGCAAAGAACCGAATACCTTTCTTTTTCAGGAATTTCTGGAACACTCTGTTGGTAAATTCCGTACCCTGATCAGTATTTAAATTCATTGGTGATCGACCCTTGGAAAGTATTTTTTTGAAAGCTGAGACCATTTCTTTCCCCGTTTTAGCCTTCATGGCCAGCGCCCACCCGTATCTCGAGAACACATCGATGACTGTTAATATGTAGCGATACCCGTCATTGAAGTGAGTTAGATTTTTCACGACCATGAGATCGGCTTGCCATTGTTCGTCTAACCCTGTGACGTAAACTTTGTTACGAGGGAACTTTCTGCGAACAGGTTTATGTAACGTGTAGGCAGGCTGCTTTTCTAACCATTCTCGGACGAGTTTGAGTGGCAGTCCCGTATTCTGTGCCAACTTTTTTACACTAGCGAATCCTCTTTCGGGGTCGAAATAATGGGACTCCAAAGTTTTGTTTTCTGCTGCACCCAGACGTCGTACCCCACCAAGTTTTGCCATTGATGTAGTGAAAGTGTAACACCTGTCACTGTAGGAACGTCACCTATAAACTGTCTGATATCCACTGTTAAGTTACACACACGAATTTTGTATTCTCCGTCTAAGGCTTTTGACTCCCCACACTGAATATTTTTACTAGGAGCTACAAGTTCTAATACAAGTAAGGCTATCGTTAACAATGTCACGATTACACTACCCACACTAGCTAATACCTTCTTTCTCCTATCCATACCAAGACTAAAATGACAAAGGATGAAAAGACAGACACATTATATAAGGTTATAATTATTTATTTAATTTATACATTTCATTTTTTGCCTCGTCGACAATAGCATTATATTTTAGATTGCAAACAAAACCAGAATCTACAAAATTCAATAGACCTCGCTTCCAGGCCGTATCCACAAATACCTGTGCTAAGGCATTAATGTCCAAGTCACCAGACCACCCTACGATGGTCGGTATTTTTTCTTCGGGTTGCAGTCCATCTAACGGTATCACACGCATAAGTTCTTGCTGAAAAATATTCAGCAGCAGCGGGTAAACACAATCGGGACCGTCAAAAACAGGACTCAGTAGGAAAGGACGAATGGATTCAGAATGTTCCATAATGGCTGTACGGAGTTGGTGATCTTTGGGGGTCCCGCACACATTGTGCACAATGCGCATCACCTCGTCTAAGTGAATAGCCAGCGTGAACAACTGCGAAGCGTTCAATGTTATACAGCGTCTCACCACACGGAACTGTAGAGTTCTTTGGTCTGCTGATTCTTTGATGAAGTCGACACAGCGTTCACCACCTGCAGTGCGATACATGTAGGCACGTAAACTGTGCATCATGTACCATGTCTGTTGATCGGGGCCGATTTTCACTTTGTCCTCTATGTGGGGTACCGTGGCACACAAAGCCTCCCATTCAGGTATGGAGAGGCTAACTCCTGCTGGTGTAGGGTAGATGAGTTCACCATTTTCATATTTCTTGTAGCGGCGTACGTGCACAGAAAACTTATTTTTGAACAGTGAGGGCACGACGTACACATCTTCACCGAGACACCACGCATCTGGATTGCTAGGCTGCATCGTGAACAATGCGGCACAGAGCACTCGCTCCCTATTTAACTAGAGAGCCGCACCACCTGAGACGACCAATCAGGAACGAGCTGATAAGCAGGTGTTTGTTGAGACATGCTCTCGACGATCAATCCATCCGAAGAAAGCAACTGTTTCTGCTAAAGAGCAGTGGACGTCCTCTCCGGTGTGATATCCGCATTCGAACTTGGAAACTTTGGGGAGATCACAATATTTGGGGCAGCCGTAAAGTTCGAGATTAACACTGGGAAGATTTAATTGTTCCAAGAGAATTCTTTCCACAGTACCTCCTTTGTAACCCACCACAGTAGCTTCTTCAGTACGTGCAAGTTTGTAAACATATTTCACGATGTTAGGGACGTGATCTAGCGACCACACCTTTTCTCGAGGTAGAGGATGAAAGGGTAGACCTATCACATATTTAGACACGTAGTTGGCTGTCCTTCTGTCTTTTACTGACAAAGGTTGGTGCTGTCGAAGATTGAAACGATAGACACCACATTTCCCATTCAGAGTTGCATATCCAAGTTCACGCACTAGGAAACGACCATTTACACGGAAACCGTCGAGGTCTAGAACCATACAGATGTTTTGCATAGTTGTACTAGTTCGAGTATCTGGAGATGAAAACACTTGACGTCTTCACACTGGCAGGGTCTACAGACGTCTCTGTCGTCTACGTCTCAGGGCCTGCACAACACTCTGCGGTAGTCCCGGTCAACCATTGGGGTAAAATAAAGAAAAATCGAAGAATTAGAATAAAAATAGGGGCTTTTTGGGTATTAGTGTTCCTCACAGGCACCAGATGGCGCCAGGGGTTTTTTTCATAAGGGGGAGGAATTTTTTTATAAAGGGGGAAATCAAAAATCGAAGAATTAGAATAAAAATAGGGGTTTTTTGGGAAAATAGTACTTCTCACTGTCAACAGATGGCGCCACTGAGGGTGAAAGGGGGTGAAAGGGGGGTTTAATAAAGGGGCGTGGCCTGGTGCGTAATGATTATGTAATGATTACGTCATGTTGCGTCATAGGGGGCGTGGTCGGTGACGTCATAGGGGGGGAAAGCACTGTGCAAAGGGGAATCGGTGGGGTGTGAACAAACTACTAAAAGGAACGTTCCTTTTTTCACCTTAACACGAGAAGAGAGAAATTTCGTTCATTAGTATTTCGCTTCTGACTTTATCTCTTCTCCTACACCATCTAAAGGTTTTTATTAATTTGGTATTGTCAGAGGGAAGCCATGCGATTATTTTATAAATGAGGCAATAGATGGCAGAATCAACCAAATTCTTCTTAAGTCAGAATGACAGAATAAGTTCTTTAAGAGTAATCGAAAAAAATTTAGCTTGTGAATTTTTTTGTTTTCTGAAAAGTGAGGTTATCTTCGTCAATAAATGATATTTCCAATGGACATATTGGCAATCGCCTTCAAAAATGTCTCATTCTCTTATTTGTCACGGCACCACTTTTACTCCCAAGATGCTTCGTAATTGGTAAATATTTTTGGCAACATTTTTATTTTAACTTTCCTGACCCATCTGAACTGCAACATTCTTTTTCATTAATAATAATAAAATTTATGAACAAGATTACAGTATTTTTCACAGTGGCGTATTAGCCATAAGGCCACCCCTGGCCATGGCGACAAATGTGTGAAAAACATGAAGAAAATAAAAGGAAAGAAAACTACAAAATTATAGAGTCAGAATTCGAGCTTCAATTCAGACAGAAATTTCAGATTTAATGGACTTCGCTATAGATAGCAAAGTTTTTCACGGAAAAACGCAAGGCATAAACTGTTTTAATGATAATAAAACTATCTTATATAATAATGGTAATGTATAGCTATAATCATAATGAGTGAAATGTACTCTAAATCATAAATATAAATGTCCCGGTGGGAGAGGGCGGCTAATCGAATTCTGGCCAAAGCGTCAAAAATGTTTAAATATGGACTGATTGCCCATAGTTCAGGAATAATGAACTAAGTGTACAAACTTCAAAATGGTTTACAATAAATATAATTAATTGATGTAGGGGTAGTGATGCGACTAGCAGTGCGTGACAAAACGACGAAATCGTGTAATATGCACGAGTTCTTCATTTGGGAGCAGGACTGCTGGAATAACGGATATAGTATAATTAGGGAAAATGAGATATAATAACGCATATGATTAACCTCGACAAGCTAACATGTGAAGCAAAGTGTTCTTATATTGTACACGAGTTATTAAAGTTTTATGAAAGTAAAGCCCAGAAACATCCTGCTATTTCCAAAGATCGTCATACATATTCCCTATCGGTTTCAGTTCAGGTGATCATGCGGACACCTCCATCTTGTGAATGTATTCGCTTAGGAAATCGTCGACCATATCAGCACTTTGGATATGGCAAATATTACCGATAAAGATGAAACCAGGGCCAAACGTACCACCGAAAAGCCACACGATAGGGTGCAAGAATCTTGTCTCTGTATCGCTGATTTGTCAGTGTGCCTTCCAGAAAATTGTGAAGCTCTGTATGGCCATTCAATGTTAGGTGTTTCCAGTCCGAAACATCACACTATCGCCACCAAAGTGTACACTTTTATGTTACAGCAGCTGTGGTACGTCCTTCTTCTCGGGAAATGAGCACACTTCGAGGATAGGCGTTTAAAATGAATCTAGACTCATCTGTAAAGAGCACATTTTCTTATTTGCCACGGCTCTATAGTTGACGTCTTTACCACTTTAAACCAATCCTTCCGTTGCAGGGGTTGGGTTGGGTTGTTTTATCTCTGAGCGGCACTTTTTTGCACACCATGGGCTAAATGGCCAGGTCACATGCACCCCGAAGGCTCAGAGAAGGTTGGGAGAGGGGACCCACTGGAACAGCTGTTGGGAGACAGATGGTAGTCTCCCGTCAAGGCCATCCAGCGTGTTCTTTAACGTGCCACGGCTTAACGTCCATCCGACGGACGGCGGCCTTTCCAAGCTCATCGGTGTCCCCTACTGACCGTGGGCAGGGCGGGGAATTTTGCGGAGATAAATCTCAACGCTGACCCAGCTGGGACTCGAACCTGGGAACTACAGATTACGAACCTGGCGCGCTACCGACTGAGCCACCCCCGCCCCCTGTTCAGAAAATGAACTGGGAGGCACTGAACTGAAGTTCATATATTGCAGGGGATGAGGGCATATCGTTGGTTGTTGTATACAGAACTCATTCGTGCAGCGTCTTTAAAAAGTATGTCTTGAACTTGTCTCCCCTTGATAGTTGCCTAGCTGTCTTTTCCCTGTTTTCTTGTTATTAAAGACTGATAACCATGAGGCGAAACTACCATTACTGCAAGCGGTGAAATTCACTTGTGTTCCATGTGGCTGAGGACCTATGCGCATATGAAACGAACCCACTTGAATCCTTTGCACCACGACCTATGACGAGCTAGTTTCGCACTACTGATAGCGTTCTTCATGGATAGTTGTGACCACGGTTGACCTTTTCATAGTCTACTCCCAATCTCTCCTCTTTATTGAAGTGATCTCTTAAGCTTTAAAAGCATTTTCAATATATTTAAGGCCCTGGATTTCACGTTGTTGGAGTAAGTAATCGTCATCTTTGTGAAATCAGATAACTACCTAGTTAACTCTGTGCTGGCTGGAAAGAAACGAGTAGCGACCCCAGCTATGATCTCTTTAATACGAGCTCTAATTTTCATGCCCGTTGTTGCGTCGGTTAACTAGATGAGAATTTGCGTCTTCCACATTGCAATATTTACATGCACACAGCATTTCGTATCTGTCGTTTTCTTTTCGAAGTCGATGATTGTCGAAGTTCCTGATGCGGAATGTTTAATTTTATCGATTTTTTTCAAACATGAGTATATTTTAATATCCTTAAACTTTCATCTATAAAATTGAAATCCTTTTCATATTCACGCTATGTTTTATTTAACATGATTACTTTTCTTTTTTGTTTGGGATTCAATTATAGTTACCAGAACGAAAATTAGTAATTAAACTACAAATATTATTTGCTGGCTATTCAAAGAAAATTCTTGAAAAGTTCATATATATGCATTGAACTGTTCGTTTTAGTATTTATACTCCCATAGTGATTCCAGTTGGAGGGAATGAATAGCATTGGTGGGAGAGTCCATTTAAATCTCGGCTGTTTCGAGCTGCTGCAGTAGTGAAACGGTTAAAAAAAATTCCTCCTTAAGCAGCTGCTTGCCACAGAGGTTTGACAGGAGCCTGTCAGTTTATATGCCATAGTAGAAAGTCTGTGACGATGGCAGGACCTCAGCAGAAAAACAACACATACATCCATGCCTTACCCGGGGTTCGAACCCAGGTCCCTGTGATCAGTAATCAAGTGCCCTAACCACTCGGCCAATAAAGAGTAAAATGTGTTGATGCCTTCCTTGAGTTGCAATTCGTAACACTGATAATAACAGCAGCCACTAGCCGTTACTTTTAACTTCTGGCGTAACCAAGAGTGCTTTGTCTCTTAGTAATGCAATTTCGGGATTAAGTTGGTATCATTGTTTGCCTCCATCACCCTTTGTTCAGATTGTGGCAATGCACCATTACATATTCACGTTACATATAATATCTAGGAATGTCTACGAAGAAGGCAACCTTCGAAAAAGCATAAGTAACGCCTCCTTTCGGGTTTTCGACGAAGCCGAAAATGGCAAATGGTATTTCGCCAAAAAAAAATTACTCTTTAGGGCCCTGTCTGCGGATGAGAAGCGCATCATTTTTGTCGCGTACTCTACCGTCTGGTAAAAGTTAAAATGTTTAATATGATTAAATAACATTTTAACCTATCACAGAAGGTTGGCCTTTTGGTTACAATGGTATATTGGCGTAAATTATTCAATAAGAAATTTATCGTCTTCAGAAGTAATTTTTTTACAGCGGGACCCCGGTGAAAGGATTTGTAAAAAAAATTAAAAACAATGTGCGGAAATAGTTTAATCATTTTACTAGTATGTATGACAGTATACGTTTTAGTGTTGTGTTCATTGGAACATATTTATATACAGTTTTTTGCACACAGTGTTATTACACACAGTTTTTTTGCACACAGTGTTACAAGAAACTGTATTTAAATGAACATATTTATATACAGTTTTTTCCAACACAGTGTTATTCCCTTATTATGATTGATTTGCAAAGTGCCGCCATCTGTTGACTGCATATAAAATATCAAACTCCAGGATTTTATTAATAACATGTAACGTTATATCATAATAGCCGTCCCGTGGCCGAGTGGTTAGCGCGCTTGGCTACTGATCTACGGGACCTGGGTTCGAACCCCGGGTAAGGCATGGATGTTCGTGTTGTTTTCTGCTGAGGTCCTGCCATCCTCTCAGATCTTCTGGGGCGGGGGTGGCTCAGTCGGTAGCGCGCCAGGCTCGTAATCTGTAGTTCCCAGGTTCGAGTCCCAGCTGGGTCAGCGTTGAGATTTATCTCCGCAAAATTCCCCGCCCTGCCCACGGTCAGTAGGGGACACCGATGGGCTTGGAAAGGCCGAAGTCCGTCGGATGGGACGTTAAGCCGTGGTCCCATGTGCGGGAGAGACATACCCTGTGCACGTTAAAGAACATGCTGTATGGCCTTGACGGAAGGCTATCATCTGTCTCCCAACAGCTGTTCCAGTGGGTCCCCTCCCCCAACCTTCTCTGAGCCTTCGGGGTCCATGTGACCTGGCCATTTAGCCCATGGTGTGCAAAAAAGTGCCGCTCAGAGGTAAAACAACCCAACCCAACTCAGATCTTCTACTGTGGCATATAAAATGACAGGCTCCTGTCAGACCTCTGTGGCAAGCAGCTGCTTGAGGGGGTATTTTTTTTAATATCATAATTGTCAGTACACAAACTAACGCCGCCTCGGTTGCTCAATGGTATCACGTTGGCTCGCAGTTATAGAACGATTTCCGAGGTTCGGGTTCGAGTCTTGGGTATCGATGCATGCTCGTTTGTTCTGTCATATCTGTTGGGATTGTCCCTCAATATCCAAAAGTGTTCACTTCCAGACAAGTCAATAAAAATTCTATGTTCTTACATTGGGGAATAAAGAAGAATATCAGCTGTAAGTCCCAACAATGAAATTTCAAAAAAAAATAAAATAAATAAAAGCACCTTGACATCTGTTGAAATATGAATATAATTTTTTTTTATTCATCTCAATAAATATCACAGAGTTTACACTCTTAACACTTCTTGTTTAGTAGAGATGATATTCGTTTTTTAAACTAGAATTCTATTTATGAGAGTTATGCAAGAGATACCAGTAATGTGCGGCATGAGATTAACAGGTGAGTAATGATTGCCTCTGGGACTTTTAGGAATCTATGGAGAATGTGGAGAAATAGGCGTATACATCTAAAGACTAAAATTAGACTCTATAATAGTTTGGTTCTTTCTAGGGTTAGTTATGGTAGTTAAACTTGGACGCTTTGTAAACAAGATAACAGGAAGCTTGATGCTTCTAATTCTAGATGCTTATGCAGTATCTTGGGTATTAGGTGGTTTAACTTTGTAAGTAATGATGAGGTTAGGCAAAGGAGTCAGCAACCTCCTTTGAGTAGCATATTGTACAGAGAGAAACTAAAACTTGGAAATAGCTTGTAGCATTCTTCTCTGCCCTATATATTGCAAATGAAAAAAAAAAAACAAGAAATAAATTTTCGGTATGAGAAATTGAATCTATATGAACTCTGAAAAAAAAAATGTATATTTCTCTGCTCTGTAGCCCATAGAGTAATAGACGAAAGGTGTCATACCTATGTTAACATTTCCACAATGTTATTTTTCATGGAACAGCACATCGGGCCTGGGCAACGAACCAACTTCTACAGAGAGAAGAATAAAATTAAAAAACACATATTCATTGCGCGTGACTAAAAATCTAGCGAAATAATATATTTTGCAATTTTAATATTCAATGGCTTGTTTTTTTTTCTTCTCGCTTCCCAAAAAAAGTTCTAACAGTTTCAACTGCTTTCTGTCTGTATCGAGCACTTTTGTTTATAGACATAAATTAAAAATTATTTTTGTGTTGGAGAAGTATTGAGAGAATATTATGATTCACACTTTCGATTACTGTAGCTACAATTGCCTCCTCTAACGGTGGAAATTTCTGAAAATTCCTAAAATTAAAATCAGTATTGCAGACGATGTATTTATGTTAAAAATTTTTAATTTGGTGGTGGAATGTGTAGGTCACGAAGTTTTCACTGTCAACCATGTGGTACCACTTACGCTCGGGGGGGGGGACGTAACTTTTGTTTCTTAAGAGATATTGTTTTTTTTTACAGATAAACTAAAAATTATTTTTGCGTGTGGTAGGTGTTGATGAACTATTACGATTTACACTTTTCGAATATTTCAAAAGCTATAACTGCGTCTTCTAACATAGGGAAAATCGAGAATTCCAAAAGCTTTAATGAACATTGCAAATGATGTATTTATGCTAGAAACTTAAAATTTTGGTGGTGGAATGTGAAGGTCACGTAGTGTCCATTGCAGCAATGAGTTGATCCCTTACGCTGAGGGTGGGTCGCAAATGGAATTGTTTTGTTTTAAGAGATAATTGAAAAACTCTTTTTTTTTAATTGGATTGGTACTAACAAAATGATATAATTAGCATTTTTCAAATACTTTGGTAGTTTTAATTTACATCTGTTACAGGTCACTAAGCATAGACTCTGCGAAACTTTTAACAAATGTTGCAAGTGATCGGTTTATGGTAAAAATTTGAAATTTCTGTAGTAGAGTGTTGGAATGTTTTACCTCTGAGCAGCACTTTTTTGCACACCATGGGCTAAATGGTCAGGTCACATGGACCCCGAAGGCTCAGAGAAGGTTGGGGGAGGGGACCCACTGGAACAGCTGTTGGGAGACAGATGGTAGCCTCCCGTCAAGGCCATCCAGCGTGTTCTTTAACGTGCACAGGGTATGGCTCTCCCGCACACGGGGCCACGGCTTAACGTCCCATCCGACGGATGGCGGCCTTTCCAAGCCCATCGGTGTCCCCTACTGACCGTGGGCAGGGCGGGGAATTTTGCGGAGATAAATCTCAACGCTGACCCAGCTGGGACTCGAACCTGGGAACTACAGATTACGAGCCTGGCACGCTACCGACTGAGCCACCCCCGCCCGTAGTAGAGTGTCAAGAAATATTCCACTGGCAGCAAAATTCTGTCCCATTTCTCAGAAAAGTGTGAGAAAAACGACTTTTCATATTTAAAAATTAAATAAAAATACTTTTATATTGTATAATTGCTAATAAAATACTGCTTTTTGCATTTTGACCATCATCCATTAGCTCAAATTAATGCTTTTAAGGAGTGAGAGATTAGGTAAACTAAAAGGTTCATTGTCCTTGAAAACGAGATTTCGATATGCGCAAGAGGTGATATGTGTTCTTCTAATTTGTTTTTTAAAAGCTAGCAATTGGTTTAAATTACTCTATATTTTTGCATAATCGTACTAAATAATTATTTGTCTTAGAATTTCCTATAAGCAATATAGGTTGTAGAAGTCGTTGGACAAGTATCACAATACTCAAAATTAATACAGTGCCGTTTGAAAAGCAAGAATATCCAAGAGAGTGGAATCAATACCTACTGTGTGTATTATTCCCGCCGTAGTGTTAACTCAACACATCTAATGGACAAAAATTGTGAAGTCATGTTAGATTCCGAACTATATAAATATTTCTTATATATTTTATTCTAATATTATTACTGGTGGACTCTTATGCTAATATTTTTACTAATGTATATATATAAATATATTTTATTTAAGAGAAAAATTATTTATATTAATTAGAATTATGATGTTTGTTAATAAATACGAATAATTTTCTTCCTAAATAAAATATATTTATTGATAAACATTAGTATAAAGATTAACACGAGTCCACCAGTAATATAAGAAATGGCCATATGGTAGGACTACTTAAGCTTACGTTATATACTTGGTTCACTGGGAGAAAACTAAAAGCCTGTTTGGGTTTCCACGTGTTTACTGCAGGTCTGCTGATTAGGAGGTGTGATCTTTATATTTGGTTCATCGTTTGAGGTCCTGGTGTCAACGATTTGTTTTTTCTTCCTTTCATTTTGGCTGAAGCAAGTAGGGCTTCGTGGCGTTGGTTTTGCTACGAGCTGTAGCACTATCAGTAAGTGAAGGATTTGCCAGCGACCCAAAGTCTGGGTGACCAATGTCTCTCTCTCAGGTCAGTGTGGTCTTTCAGTTTAGTTATCTATTATTTTCGACGATTTGGTTCCATGTCAGAATACTATCTCACGGACATTAGTAAAGCGATTCCTGACTCTCAATGGTCTCTACAGGATTGCTTCAGTCTAATGGATAAAACCGCCAGTGGGGCCAAACGGCTTCGGGTTGATGAACCGGATAGAATGAATCTTTCTAGTAATCTGTTCTCCCACTCTTTTTGTATGCCCAGGAGCCTATTATCCTTGGCTGAGGCCGGGGGGAATCAGGAATACACAGCTCGGATAAAGGGAGTGGATCATCCTATCGCGACCGCCAAACCGAACGTATTGAAGCCACAATTAATAGGTCAACTATCAGCCCCGGAGGAGATTAAGTCGGTGCGTCGCTCCCGCATCAATGAGATTTACATAACGACTAAGACAGTAGCTTGCATGCGGGATATTTTGAACATCAAACAATTACTACATACGTCAGTCGAACATGAATTAATGACAGACTCGTTGATCGCGAAGTTTCTGTTGAAAAACATAGATCTGGATATTCCTATCCATGCTATATCAAGAGTTACATGAACAAGGTATGAAAATATATGACCTTGAGACCGCTACCCTGTGTTCTCGTCACATATATAGTTGTGATATACATATATAGTTGTGACATATGAGACCGCTACCCCTGTGTTCTCGTCACACTATGCCTAGGGAGGTCATTCTGTGGTGGGAACTTCATCGCCTATCTCTTTTTATTGATAAACCCAAACAATACAGCAACTGTTGCCGTTTTGGACATGGAAAGCAGACCTGCAGAAGTAAAATTCGTTGTGCTCGATACGGGGAGGAGCATTCTACGAATTTGTGCAAATCCACAACACTCTACTGCTGCCTCTGTGAGGAAAGGCACGAGGTCAACTCTCCCTCATGCCCGAAAAACAGATTGGAGTCTAGAAATTTCGTATATAAGTGCATACACTGAGTAACGTACTTAAATGCAAGAACGACCATTTAGGCCAAGAAATTTCAATGAAGAGACATGAAGATTTAGAAAACACAATTCAATACATGAAGAGACATGAAGATACAAAACACAAAATACTTTCATACATGAAGATACAGAACACAAAACTCACACACATGAAGATGCAAACAAATATATTTTAGGATTTATCTAAACTTAATTTTTATCACACATGATTTTAAAAATATATCTGAAAAACTTCTTACACACATTAAGAACTCTAAAATGAAAAAAAAAAAACAATTAAAAAAGAAAATAAAGGAAAAAAAGTAAAAACGAGAATAATTAAAGTTTTGAATGAGTCAAGGTCATCTTATTCTGACCCTGGAAGATTTCAAGGAGCCGTTACTGCTTTGGAATTTTCAAACTTTGGTGCCTCTGAGCGGTCCGACTGAAAAATTTCGAATCGCGGTGTTTCTGTGTGGTCCGATCTGTTTTTTAAAATTTGAGCGGTCCGACTGAAAAATTTCGAATCGCGGTGTTTCTGTGTGGTCCGATCTGTTTTTTAAAATTTGAGCGATAGCTGACATTGTGAAATTTATATGAATTTCACAAGAGAAAGAGAAGGTCAATTCTAATCTACTGAATAAAAGGATAAATACTTGTAAAAACGTTTTACAAGTAAATTTGGAACTTGTGAACTCTTTTATAAGCTAGATAATAAAAAAATCAATATTTTTACTGTATACAACCAGGAAACTATATAAAATTTAAAAGTAGAATAGAAGTACACTGTTGAAGAACAATGTATAATCATAAACCTTACGGGGAGGTTTCAAAATATATACTATATAAACACAAAAATAGACAGTAATTTGGAAATAATTCGAACTTACATTGTCGAAGTAGATTGCTTTATTGAAACAGTATAACTTATAAAACAACTTCAACGGAAGTTTAAAGGGTTCTAAATCTGACAATTTTAAAATTGTCAGAAACAGAAAATATATTATTAATCTCCAAGAGAGATTAAGAGCGTACAGTAAAATATGCAGTCAAAATACTGCAATTCATAAAATATGTAGAGATTTCAATTTGAAATCTCTAAAATCCTAAACACGTACTAAAGTTTAAATAAAATATTAAGCTATTTCTAACCTATCCTGCCGATCCTGCCAACCTATCCTGCACCGGGGTTGGATACCCGACATCCCCAAGGTTATTATTAGGTAATTTAAGTTAGAGTTTAGCTGACTAAAGTTCACTTTTTGGAGCTAGGCAAACACATGACCGCATCCTTCCATGTCGGAGCTCCAAGACCCTTGCAGTTAAAATTCAGTCAGTCAGTCAAAAAATCTCTAGACTACCGGAAACTCGGGGTTTTTCGTCCCACTCTTCCAGATTGTCAAGAATGGAGCAATTGCCTAAAAGCAAAACCTCCCCTTAGTTCAAAGTTCCTTTAAATTCTTTCAAAAAGATCACAATTATGCAGAAATTTCAAAGTCTCTTGAAAACAAAATCTTCTTAAAGAATGTTCTTCTTGGCCTAACAGACTTTTAAGACTTAATTCAGTAATATTCTTTCTCTTTTGACTGTTTATTAATTCTCTCCTTTGATTTTCATATTCTTCACAATTAAGAAGCACATGTGATACTGTTTCTTCCACATTGCAATGAACACAGTTCGGAGAATTTACTTTTTTTCATTTTGAATAAGGAATCGTTTAATAAAGTTGAGCCCGTTCTGAACCTGGTGATACAGATAATATTCCTTCTGGTCAAACCAAAGTTTCGAAAGGGAGAAATCTCATTCTCAATCATGCTTTGATGATTGAATCTCCCAGATGTTAATACCTCAAAATGATGTTGAAATATTTCGTTTAATTTTTTTCTTGATTAACTTCTTGAGGTGTGTATTTCCCATGTAGGAGTAGAGGGATGTTTCATGCAAGAGTGCTGCTTTTGCCAAAAGGTTGGCGAATTCATTACCCTGGATCCCCACATCTACAGGGATCCACTGTAGTATAAATTCTGCACCATTTTTCATGAACGATTGCTGAGGATTTTAATATGCTCTGAAAAATTCTATTATTGCTGGATCGGCAGGGGTCACCTTCAAGAAAATGTAATGAGGAACTGCTGTCTGTTAAAACTATTTTTTGGTGTGAGTGTTTAATACACCATTTAAGTGCCAAGTCAATGGCGTACAATTCCGAGGTGAGAACTTCTGTTACGTTTTGAAGTCGCACTGCCTCAAAATGCGAGAATTCGGGAACACAAAAGGCAGCAGGCGCTCTTCCCAATTGGCTCTCAAAAGATCCGGCCGTGAAGATCTTCACATGATCTTTATAGTGATTGTAAATGTATTCTGAATCAATTAAGTTTTGAGTCGCAATATCCATTTCTTTTCAGTGGAGAAACCAGGGATGGAAAATGAGCAATTTGGACTTGACAAGGTGCAAGGTGGTTCTTTAGATAATGAATCAACCCTGTGTTCTTGCAAAACTACTAATTTAAAGAGAGGGTGACTCCGAATTGAAGTTATAACATGGCTTTTCTTTTTCTTAGATCCAAGCAAGACCTTGTCTGTGACATGATCATATCCCAATTTAAGTATCATTTGAGTAGAGTAAGATACGGATAAAGCTCTCTATGTATAGCTATATAAACTATTAGTTGAACGGAGTCATTTTATATTCTGTTAAATTTTACAATAATACTTAATTAATATAAAGGTAATTCTATATGTATATCCATGAGTTACAGCTTATATTTCTGTACTATTAATAGTCAGAGGATCGACAGCCATTGACTAGTGTTAGGTAAAGGAACCAAAATCACCGCTTATGCTTCACATATTAAGAATACATTTCAAACATTAAACAAAAAATAAACTCTTACGTTGTAGGAACGTTGTCATCCAAAAATATCTTCTGCCTTAACTGACATATTGGTTAGAGCTACTTTTTACCTGCAGCGAATTCTTGTGTTAGCTCTGACTGAAACAGCAGTCACTAATGACTTCGGTCTTAGTAGGTTTATTTCCGATATGAGAAAGCCTGCGCGATCTAGGAGTAGCCCCTAGGATCCTCGGTTGGACAACTGTTGAAACTTAAAAAAAAAAACATTTTTTAATTCTCCGTATGAGAAATCGAAAATATATTAACTGGGAATATAATTGTGTCCTTACGCTCTGTAGTCCACAGAGTAATAGACACGGAGGTTAATCAAAGGCTGGTTGTAGGGAGTTATAACCCTAATGCCAAAATTTCCACGATATTAATTTCTCATGTGCCAGCGCACAAGTGTCAAGGCAAAGAACTAACATCTACATAAATCAGTCGAGTTTTTTTTTGTAAAAGTATATTACATATATGTATTACAATTTTAAAATTCAGCAACGTCCTAATTGTTTTTAAAAAGCTAGCTTTTATACACAGGGTGTCCAGAAAAGAATGTACCTTTTTCAAAAAATTTATTCTCGGCCCCATGTTGTAATATGAGGCTGCTTTCTACAACAAAAGCAAGATAATCTCTCCAAGTTCTTTTAGCATACCTTACAAAGACTCAATACGTGCACCCTTCGTGACGCAACAGATATCTAGTCGATAGTCCATTTCTTCCGATACTCGAATCAACATGTCTCCTGTAACAGCAGCCAAGGCTCCAGTAATCCGCTTTCTCAGCTCCACCAGATCTCGAGGCAACGGTGGACACAAACAAACACTTATGAAGCACATTCCATACCGTAGAGTGGGGCATTTCCAACTCACGGCTCGCCCTTCGAACCGACTTCATGGGCCTGTGCTGGTAGGCTTCCCGAACTCTATCCACTACCTCCTCCGAACATGATGTGCGAACGGTGCCTTTGCCTTTGCACAGGCAACTTCTCTACAGGAATTGCGTATACCAACGCTTAATGGAGTTCTTATCAGGTGGATCAACCCCAAACTGTCGTCGAAAACTGCGTTGAACTGTGATAACAGACGTCGTTTTCGCATATTCTACAACACAAAACGCCTTCTGTTGTTTTTCGGCACCATTTTGAAAAAACAGTGCATATGCGCACGGCGTATATTTTAAGTGAAACTTTTGCAGTCTAGTTGCAATCAGTGCTTGTTACATGTCTCTCCACACACTGGCCACCTAGAAAAAAAGAAGAAATAGGTACAATCTTTTCCGGACACCCTATATTATTCCAATAATTATTCGTTTCATCATTTATACAGCATAGATTATAGTAGTGTGTGTGTGGACATGATCACAAAATGCAAAATTAATTCAATGTTCTACTGTTAGCCGTCCCGTGGCCGAGTGGTTAGCGCGCTTGGCTACTGATCCTGGCCTGGGTTCGAGGCCCGGGAAAGGCATGGATGTATGTGTCGTTTTTCTGCTGAGGTCCTGTCATCAACTCAGACCTTCTACTATGGCATATAAACTGATAGGCTCCTGTAAGACCTCTGTGGCAAGCAGCTGCTTGAGGGGGTATTTATTTTTATTTTTTTACCGTTTGAGGTGCAATAAATTTTCCAAAGATTAGAGACTTTATTCTTTGTATCTATTACTTTTGATGTGGAGTTACCCACTTGTCAAACGTAAGAGCATGAAACCTTCTTTGAACGAATACATAAAATGTATCATTATGATCGTAGATCGTGTTGGATATGCGATGTTCCAGGTAAAACATTACCCATAACCATCTCCATCTGAGAATAAGCCTAATTGGCATAAGTAAAAACATATAAAAAGTAAGCCACCCGTGAGTGGGCCCCTAGAGGCTAACATAAAACACAAGCTAAAAATAGCATACATCATGCACAAGAGACCTAAAACGAGTAACGTTCCTCAGATAAAGCCATCATTTTAGGCTTCTTGTACTTATTAAGAATATTATGATCATAATTTAGCAAAGAAGAAATAATCTCATTAGGATTATTTTTAACCGCCTGAAAAGACCTTTTTGAGATGCATTTAATATGAGTATATATGTGTTCGATGCCCAAGTCTTTATGAAATTGTCTGTTAGTAACAAAACAAGGGGCATCGACCGCAGATCTCAGTATTTTGTTTTGCAAGACCTGAATCTTGCATATATTCGTGGAAGTGGTGTTCTCCCATATAGGGGAAACATAAGTTATTACCGGACGAATGACCATGTTGTACAATAATAATTTATGGTCAATCATCAAGATAGCATTTCTCCAAAGGAGAGGTCCTAGTTGACATATCACTGCATTGGCTTTAGTTATAATATCATGAATATGAGGGTCCCATTTGAGCTTTTGATGTAGGGTTATACCCAAGTATTTGATGGTCTTTGGCCAATCAATTGGTTTATTTAAAAAATATAAATGTTTTGGGTTTGTAATACGTTTTCCACTGAAGGGAATGGCAGTTGCTCTTCTCAATGCTTATCTTGACCTTCCATTTATCGTACCACTCCTCCACCTCATCAGGACATCTCTGCAGCCTGTCTATAGCAATCACTGGACCGAATGAGGGGGAAAGAAGGGTGATATCATCAGCATATTTGGCTAACATGATGCGATCAAAAGATGGTATATCATAAAGATAGAGTGAAAAGAGAGAAGGTCCTAGGAGAGAGCCTTGGGGTACTCCAGTGGCCATTACACTCTTTGTAGATAGAAAGGTTTTAACTTGCACTTGAAAAGTTCTTTTTTGACAAATACTAGTAAGATCCGAAGGTACACCCATCTTAATTAACTTGTAAATTAAACCATCCGTCCAGATGCGGTCAAAAGCATTAGCCAGTCTAGAAAGACAGCAGCAAAAATTTCTTTCTTATTCAAAGATTAGGCGATTTTCTACACCACTCTGAGAATTTGATGTTCAATTGATCTGTTTCGCCTGAAACCAAACTGGGTTTCAGGCAAGACAAGGTGCAGGGAGAGAAAATCATCCAATCTGGTCAGAATGATTCGCTCAAACAGCTTGTCCAAGCAAGAGAGCAAGTTGACTGGGCGATAACTCAGAGGAAATGTTGGGTTCTTTTTCCAAATATCAGGAAAAGTACGGTTTCTAAGAAGTATGTTAAAAATAGAACAAAAATGTGTTATGGTTTTCTTGGGAAGATGCCTCAACATCCTGTTCGATATCTTGTCAGGACCATTAGCTTTATTTAATTTAAGCTTCTTGATAGCCTGAATCAATTCCTGAGGACAAGTAAATAAAATTTTGATCTTTGTGTCTGATCAAAACATGCAAGTTCATCCGGTACCTCCTCTCAGGTTTCATGGTCGGAAAGGTCAGAATTCTATTGAAATTATAGCTCAAGAGCATCTGCAAATGCCTCAGATTTATCTTATTCACTATAACACATTCCTGATTCCCCATGAATGGGAGGGTAATTAAAGTAAGGATTTTTCATTACCCTCACGCTTTCTCCAAATGGAGTTATCAGAGTAAAGAGACCTTTTTATTTCAGGAGTTACTTCTATGTTCCTGGAGATTTTGTCTCACCTCTGTCTTGAGGGAGTAATAATGCTCCTTGTCATATTTATTCCGAGTACTATGCCATGCATGTCGGGCTCTGTTCTTCTCTTTGATGAGACAGGAGAGATGCGATGGAAGAATGTAAAAATCTTTCTTCGATGTTATTTCAGTACTGGCTTCAATTCTTGAGTCATGCAACAGATCAATAAAGTTCGAAATGGAATCATTAATAGATTTGAATGTAAGAGGTGAGCAAGATCCAGAAATCTTATTATTGACAGTAACCTTGTAGAGTTCCCAATTTGTAAGACTGTGATTCTGTGGTAAAAGTTGCAGATAGAAATAAAGTCAAACAAATTGATAAGTGATCTGAATTTAGCTGATTCAGAACACAAAGTTCATAGAATGGTAGAAAATTTGCCAAAGACGGCCATATCCAAAACATCTGGTCTGTGTATGGTGTTAAAAGGGTAAAATCTTGGCTAAGCTAAAATCTTGGCATTTAAATCGCCTGCCAGAACAGTAGGAATTCTTGTATCAAAAATGGAATTAAAATCATCGCATACAAAGTCAGAATTTGGTGTCTTGTATGCAGCTATAAAATTGATAGTACCAAGATTGGTATATGTAACGGCGATTGAAGTAGCTTCCAAACTATTGAGATTAGGAGTGGATATTAAATGATGTTTCATGGATCGCTTGACAACAACAGCAGTGCCCCCTCCACTGTTGTGCAAGTGATCCGTCCTATATATTTAAGAATTAGAAAATTTAAGTGCATTAGAAGAATGGAGGTGCGTCTCGCCCAACAGGACTATGTCAGCCTGAGAATTTGTTAAAAAGCAACAGAACTCAGGGAGATCGGTACGAATACTGTGACTATTCCATGCAAAGATCTTAAGATAATTTTTCTGAATAGCATTATCCATCAAAGTTTAGAGTAGATATTAAATCGTCGAAAGCCTTTAAGCCAACTGTTAGCTTTACCATTAAGCCGTTAGCTTTTTGATACTCTGAGATGAGAGTTTTAAAAGTGAGCAGAAGTTTAGAAACATTCAAACTCTTAAAAATATGAAACATCTCCGTTAGATCTACGATGTTAACATCGTAGATCGTATAATCATATTCGATGTACCAGGTAATAATTTTACCCCTAACCATCTAAAGATATGCCTATTTGGCATCAGTAAGAACAAAATATATAAGTAAACCACCCTTAGGTGGGTCCCTAAGAGAAAACATAAGAAAAGCTAAAAAAAAGCAGTAAAATTGTATACGAAACCTAAAACGGGTAGGTCTCCTCAGAGAACGCTACGGTTTTAGGACTCTTGTACTTGTATCGTAATAAGTAACAGTATGATCGTAAAGAATCAGAGAAGGAAAAATCTCATTGGGATTATTGCTTACATACTCAAAAATTCTTTTTGAGGTGTGTTTTATATGTGTATGTATATATATGGTCAATGCCCAAGTCTTTATGGAGTTGCCTGTTAGTGACAAACCAGGGGGCATCGACCGCAGTTCTCAAAATCTTGTTCTGTAAGATCTGAATCTTACGGTTATTGGTGGGTGTAGTATTCGCTCATATTGGGTTAAATATTTTTTATTGATTAATATGTAGTAATTTCCGCTGGAAACTACTGACCTGGGATATCACTGGGTTGTTCGAGAAATTTGATACTGATTAAACGAAGTTGGAAAAATATAGATTTATTTTCTTTATTTTTATAGTGGAAGATTCTTTTACGTTCTGTAATGTTTTGCACAAGTAGTTCTAAAAATTTTATTATACGCTCAGCAGCCATATTATTAAGTAAAAATGCATGTTTTGTGAATAGTAACTCAGATAAAGAACTCAGCAACATAACTTTTAATTTAAAATGCGAAAAGATTTTTTATATTTCAATCACATCTATTTCAATCTCGTTTTTTAACAATTATCTTTCCGTATTTAGATAATTACGGAAATTTGAATATTTAACAGCAACAATGACAGTTAAATTCGTTGTCTATAAACACATTTTAGGCGAAATTAATGACATAAAATCTACTGCGATCGAAGAATGTTGCTCATGTCTCCAAATCAAATATAAATGGATACAAATAACTTCATGTGATTGAAACTGGCATTAAATAGAAGCAGTTCTTGATTCTTCTTAAAAATAAACTTTAGTGATATCTGAATTCACTCAGTTGGTAATAGATACAAACAGCTTTCATTATGGATCACCGCAATTATAAGTAAAAGCGAAATTAAGCACTTATTTCAAAATTTTAATACTATTTAATGCACTTAAAATCATAAAGCGCAGGTGGAAATCAGAAAGTAAGGTTGCAAGATCTATATATCACAATGGAAATGCCGATGACATCGGAGAGCGTTAAATATATAGTATCGTGAACCTGAATGACAGGGGTTCACAGACGCATGCGCAGGTAGGAGTGGAGATGCAGCAGTTCAAAAGACTACGAGGTTGCAAAGAATGTCTCGCGAAGACGTCTGAGCGGTTATTCGTTTTCTGTACGAAATCCAAAGAGTACGGGGAAAGTGTGACGTCCCATCAACATGTCATCAAATGGTGTCAGAGATTTTCTGCAGACAGGAATACTGTACGAGACGACAATCGCAGTGCGCGTCTCAGCAGTTCCGCAATGGAAATGAACACAGGCATGAATTGAGATCATTCAACAGGAACTACGTGTCACTTTGCAACTCATTGCATCCAATCTGGGCCTATCGTATGGGGTCGGCCAGTGCATTATCACAGAGGAGGTGTATGTAATGTGGGTTCCATATGCGTTAACAGACGACAAAAATGCACATTGAGCGGCTGCCAGTCTCACATTGCTGCAACGTTATGCAACATAAGGGAACAACTTCCTTCATCGAGTGGTGATAGGCAACGAAACATTGATTCACCATTACATTAAAAGCAGTAATCGTGCGTTGATGGAGTGGAAACAGTAAATATCACCGACCCTAAAGAAGTTCAAAGTGACACCTTCCACCGGATAAGTGTTGGCTACAGTCTTTTGTGTCGCCTCTGATGCGCTGTTGATCGAGAGGACATTAGGGGAAAACGCCTTGGTCTCCATAGCCAAAGCATCGCTCTCATTCTTGACAAAACCCACCCGTACACAGCGAACAGAATTCAGAATTTGCTGCCGCAGATTTGGTGGGAGATTCACGGTCATCACACATACAGTCCCGATCCAGCTTCAAGCGATTTCCGCCTCTATCCACATTTGAAAGATCATTTGGGAGGATATCGTTTCACATCAGATGAACAGGTGCAACAATGTTTTATAGTTAGGAATATTAAGAAATTGGATATGACATAAGGACCTTGTAACTTTGTTTCTGAACAACCACGTACCAATGACGAAATCACGTGGCAAATTCACAATAGGATAAGATCAGCATCACAGATTAAGGTAACTAGATAGGACACTTCGGTTACTACAATGGTTACTACAATGCTACATTACTACAATGGCTACAATGGCAATGTGCACTTCGGTTACTCCAATGGGTTTCGATCGACCATTAATCGATATCAGAGACAGTAATAGCGTGATGAGATTTTAAATGATTTAATTTATTAAAAATTTCTTCAAATTTAAATCTAAGCAAATAAAAAAATATGGTTGTTACAGTTTTTGAATATTATCAAATATTTAAATTCATTTTTAACTATTTAAAAATAGATCAGATCCGGTCGAATTTTTATATTTATAACTTTAATTTCTTTGCATACTTGAAATTTAGTGTTTATATAATTGAATATAAATCGTAAGGAGCGAAAATGAAGTGAGTAGTACATTTCCATGGCGTTATAGGCTCTGAAATCGGGAAGATGGTCGATTATTAGCGTTACTCTCCTATCCGTATGGAGTAACATTACGACATTGTCTAATCTACTAATAATCTTATCAACGGCTTCAATGAAAGAGTAAATTAAGCAATATGGTAGGAAACGTGATGTTTAATGGGCTAAGTAGTCATGGAATGAACATCACCTGCTTAATCTTCATTATTTATTAGAGCTAGATCGATGAGTACCTTCGTTTGCAATCTGAATGCTAATACAATGAAATATGTCCTGCCTGTAGCACGAATTCTGCTTAATAAAACGATTATGAACTGTACCAGAAAGTACAATAGTAGCAAATGAATATAAAAGAAAATGGAGAGAACGACATATCGTAATGGGACTATTAAAGATACAGTATATAAAAGAGGAGGGCACATTTTTGCACACCTCTGAGCGGCACATTTTTGCACACCATGGGCTAAATGGCCAGGTCACAAGGACCCCAAAGGCTCAGAGGAAGTTGGGGGAGGGGACTCACTGGAAAAGCTGTTGGGACCTTCCGTCAAGGTCGTCGTTGTTGTAGCCTCCCGTCAAGGCCATCCAGTGTGTTCTTTAACGTGCACATGGTGTGGCTCTCACGCACACGAAACCACGGATTAACGTCCCATCCGACAGACGGTGGCCTTTCCATGCCCATCGGTGTCCCCTCCAGACCGTGGGCAGGGCGGGGAGTTTTGCGGAGATAAGTCTCAACGCTTATCCAGCTGAGACTCGAACCTGGGACTAGAAATTACGAGCCTCTGAAGAAGGTTCTTTCTGTGGTTAAAAGGAAAATTAATACTCATGTAATGTAAATGGTACCTAGGTAGTCACTGGAAGGAGAGCTATGCACCAATCCCTTGTGATGATGCAAAGAACCGGCCAGGCCTAGCACCTAATGTCTGACCCCGCCTTCTCGTGGTGCAGACCGTTAGTACCTTTCAAAAGAGATACGCTCTTGTGGAAGTGAACGGAAGGGGAGGGCTGCCAGATTAGTGTGGCCTACTGATCTGGACAATTATGGCTACTTTTCTTTTTTTTTTCTACCTGCTAGGGAGTGGTCAACCACACAGGGTCCTGGTGCTGACCATATAAACCCATTGGACCGGACAGATATATCGCTCTGAGCTTGATTATGGATCCTGATTTTGCTGCACTGGTGGGCTTCTGTGGAGGGAAAATCTTCCGCTGTGTTTTCTGTTTGTTTGTGTGTTGACAACCCCAAGTGAATAGATTCACAGGATATGTTTATCAGCTGGTGGATAATCCTGAGCAGAGGTCATCGCAAGCACCTGAACTCTTTGCTTCTATTGGCATCATCAAATTCTACATTGGAGGAAGTCTTCCAGTGTAGATGGCTTCAGCCTTTAGTGGTGGGGGAACGGGTCTTTGCCCCATGTCTGCGATTAGGGGGCTGTTTGATATTGTCGGCATTCCCTCTCTCAATAAACATAGTTTCTTTAAACATCCCACTAATCATTTTCTCTCCATAGGTAGTTGGAATATGAGGACTCCGCACAAAGCTTTTTCTCTTGATGTCCTCACACAAGAAATCCACCATTATAATTTAGATATTCTCGGCTTGCAAGAGACCAGATGGACAGATAAAGGTCAGATTCTTAAAAAAATCTTAAATTTCTCTTTTCAGGGAGGGACGACAATAAGCTTCACCAAGGCGTGGGTCTGCTTCTCAGCAGACACGCTAGTGATGCTCTTCTTGGATATGAATACATTAATGAAAGGTTTCTTACAGCAAAATATCAGACAAGCGTTAAAGACTTGAATGTTATCTGCTGTTATGCCCCCACTGAGGATGCCGTTGAGGATGAGGAGGATAGGTTTTACGGACAACTTCAGGATATTTTGAATTCTGTCAAGAAAGGATATATTACCCTTGTTCTAGGTGACTTCAATGCCATAGTTGGTACTGACTCTGACCTTTGGGGAGGAGTAATAGGCCCTTTTGTTATTGGTAGCTGCAATGGCAATGGTAACGTCTCCTACAGGTAAGTAAACTCAATGGTTTCAGAATAACTAACACTTATTACAAACATCGCGACATACATAAGTACACATGGGTTTTACACGATGGGCTGCTTAAGAATATGATTGATTATATATTAATTAACAGCAAATGGGCTAGTTCTGTTAGGAATACCAGGTCATATAGGGGAGCTGAAATTGGATCTGACCATTATCTTGTTAAAAGTGTGTTGCAACTTAAACTTAAAAAGTGTTGTGCTAGGACTAAATAATTTACTTTTAATACTGAAGCTCTGAAAGACCAAGTTATAGCCAAAGCTTACCATGATAGGTTACTTAGTCATTATGACAGTCATGGTTTGCTTACTACTGAAAAGTTGAGGGAGAATGGATTATTTTAAACAGGCATTTTTAGACTCTAACATTACTCTTTTAGGAAAAAGGAGCAGAGGAGACAGAATTATCTGAGTGATAAGGCACTTGAGCTTATTTCAGCAAGAAAGAACTGCAGGAATTTCCTTAATCAATACCCTACTAGTCCTAATAGAAAGCATTACAGAGAACGTAATAAACGTGTAAAGGATCAGTTAGCTGCTGATAAGAATCTTTGGCTTGATGGCTTAGCTGACAAAGCCGAGGAAGCCGTTAGACAGCACAACAGCAGAGAGCTGTACCAGATAGTTAATGATTTGTGTGATAGAAAACGAACAGGTATGCAGGGATTGAAGGATAAACAAGGTAAGGTTTATAGAAGGTGAGGATTCCGTCACGGTTAGGTGGGCTGAGCATTTCAGTGATGTTCTAAACAATGTGGTTAATTCTACTCCCATTGTTTGCAATGATGATAGATGCATTGGTGGCTTTAATGTTGGCCCTATAACACAATCTGAAGTTATTTTGGCTGTTTCTAAACTTAAACTTCAAAAATCCCCAGGGGTAGATGAAATTACTACGGAAATGCTCATTCAACATCACAGCTTCTTGACATAGCTAATACTACGTCATACTTTCTACAGCCAACGCTATGCACAAACCCTGCATCTTGGTTACAGGAACATCGGACTGGCTCCTCAGCTTTCTGGTCACCTCCTGAAAACCAACTAACTAATGAAGTCATTCTAGACTGGGAGGAATGGGCTGAAGAAATGGAAGACGTTCCCATTAACAGCACTCCCAATGCATTGCAGACAGAGTGGACTGCTAAATTTGACCTATCTACTGGGTGGTCTGTTTTTGAACAACTAACAGATGAGTTTATTTTCAAGGTTGCCAACGAAATGAACCGTTTACCAACTAACGCTTCGAAGAAGCGGCCTACCACCAATTCTACCTCTAAAAGCCGCGAACGTCGTCCTGACAACCATCTCACAGTCCATTCGAACAGAATTGATCCAGCTGAGGCTTTGAGGCAACAAAGACTCTACAACTTGAATTGTAAGAAGGCTCTACGCTCTATTCGGAATCCTGAATCACCCTTCTGCACCATCTCCAAGGATGTCATTTGCAATCACTTTGAAGCTTCTTATGCTAGTAAAGAACTTGACCTCACATTTTTACTCAGCTTTAACTTTGAAAGCGCCACTGATGAGGTTAATGAGATTTTAACAAATTGCTTCTCATGTGAAGAAATAGCTGTCAGATTAGATAAAGTTTCAAATTCTGCACCTGGCCCTGAAAAGATATATTATTCCGACCTTAGAAAGATTGACCCTGGCTGCCTAATTATATGCAATATTCTCAATAAATGCTTTACTGAACAGTAAGTACCGGCATCTTGGAAGAAGTGAGAAGTTATACTAATTTACAAAAAAGGGGATAAATCAGACACATCAAACTGGAGACACATAGCACTCCAGAATACAATCTGTGAAATCTACACAGGCCATATTACTAACAGATTAAATAGATGGGCTGAATCCATGAATCTACTTTCACTTCATCAAAAAGGTTTTAGAACGTTTAATGGCTGCTCAGAACTAAATGTCACTCTAGAACAAATTATAGCCGACTCAAGAAGATCCCAGAAGCAGGCGTGCATCGCTTGGATTGATCTAGAGAATGCATTTGGCTCAATCAATCATCGTTACATTCTGGAAGTTCTACGGACAATGAAACCTCCCCCCCCCCACCTTGTAAACATCATAGACAACTTATATACTTATATATTATTATTGCATCAGGCCAGGAAGGCTGGACAGATCCTCTCCCGATGACCTCAGGAGTTAAACAAGGTTGTTCACTAAGTCCACTGCTATTCAGTTTGGCACTAGAACCAGTTACAAGAGCTATCCTGGCCAAAAATCAATCAGGATACACTCTATATGACAGAAAGATCTCTATCCTGCAATATGCAGATGATATGATTCTAATTAGTAATTCCCCAAGAGGACTTGAAGAACTTTTGCTCTCCTTGCAAGAGGAATGTACAAAGGCCAGCCTCAACATCAATCCAAGGAAATGTGCATCACTGTACTTAGACTGCAGGAAAAGGAAACAGGCGATTGCCACGCAGTTCAATATTTTTGGCTGCACTATCAGAACTCTCCATAAGGGTGACTTCTACAGCTACTTGGGTACCCCCCTGGGCCTGTGGTGGCGAAGTGCACACAGGTTGTGTGTGGCAATTGCCAGGTCAAAGTCACACTGCTGGCAAATGCCCGTCGACCTGCGGCATCTGCGGGAAACCCATCCTCATATGTAATGTAAGAAGCGTTCCTACGTGAATACTGCTGGCGCTGCGTCGAAGGTGGACAATACCCCTGTTCTTGAACAGACTGCAGAGAGTGCTGCGGCTGGGGGAACTTCGGCGACTGGGAAATCGCTACAGCTCCAGATGGCCCATCTGGTAGGAGCAGAGAGGCCGCCGTCCCGCCGAAAGGTCCTTGGAGGGGCAAGAAGGCAGAGATAGCTGTTGTGGGGGAGCAGAGCATGGCTGTTTCAAACACAGCTACCTCTGCCCTCATGACCGGCGAACCGGCCAGCTTGACCACCCCGTCCACTGCCTCGGACTCAGGGACAGCTGGGCACCAGTCGGGCCTCTTGGTAGGTGATGCCGTAGCATCGGGTGCTCATCGGTTGCATTTACGTGACTTTGTCGCAGCCCGCTTTATATGAGTCGATTCCAGCGGATCGAACTGGAATAGTGGAGACGAAGCCTTGGACGATGCCTTGGATGAAGACTGGACTGCTTGTCGGAGGATACCACCCAGCGCTCAACTTTATCATGAGCGTAGACCTGCCAGCCCAACAGCTAGTACACACAGTAAGAGAGGTAAGAAGAAGAAGAGGAAGTCAAACAAGTAAGTGAGTGGTAGGTATTTCTTGCCTTTGCGTGTCTGTCTTTCTTTGTGGTTTTTCTTGGTTGCCTTTTTTCTGTCGACTTTCCTTGTAATACTTCTGTGTTAGCGCGTCCTTCTCTTTTGCTCTTGCTTTGGAGTTTCTCCACTTTTTCTTCGGCGACGCTGTACACCATTGAATTTATTTTTGTTTGTATACAGTTGTATTTTGTCTTGTTTATTATTACGTTTCTATGTTTTCAGGTACCTGCAGTGGTGTCCATGGCATGGTGGATTGCGTAGCAGACATCGCTGCATCCGAGATGCCTAACGAATTTGCGGCTTTTATAACCCTTGTTCACGGCATCTTGGTTTAGATAATAAACTTTTAGTTTCGGAGTAATTCTCTAAGTTACTTGTATAGTACTTTGAGTGCAGGTAACTAAAAAACACCTCTTGTATAGATAGGTAAAACATAGAGTAGTAACGTACTACTCCACTCACATCTTTCCTCCTTTAACTTACTGCTCACAACGTACTACTCCATTCACAAGGTAAGCGACGACAGCACCCTCAGAAATTTCGGGGGCTTTTCGAGTCATCACCTCCGACACGTGGCAGCTATGAACCGAATCTGTTGCCCCAACAGAACCAGAACTGAGTAAGACTACCCCACAAAATTCGGAACTGATTGCTCGAGTAACCCCTGACCCACAGGGAAAGCGAAAATTTCTGTCACCGTTCCATTACATGTGTACGACATCCCGTTCATTCGGCCGGAATTATGACTATTATAAAATATGACTATACAACTAATTACCACGTCATTGAATCCAAATGTTCTGCAGCTCATTTCTGCCATCCAGTCCCATCCTTCATATACTGCTTCAAGCCAACTTCAGTTTTGACGTTAAAATAAACTTTATACTATTAATGTTTCATTTTTTAATTATTATTTTGCACCTATATACAGGATGGTTATAATTAAACTGATAGTACTCAGGGCGATGTAGAGAAAGATTTACTCAACTGATCACAGCGAAAAGTGATGGATACTTTAATAAAAACCAGGAGTAGAGAATTTGCTATTGACAAAAATAGTTAATCTTAGCGTGGGTTTAACTATTATTATTAAAAAGATTTGCGAATTAAAAAAATAGTTAGCTTTTCGCGTGGGTTGAACTATTATTTTTAATTTTTTTTCTCTTTCGTCTTATTAAAACACCATTCACTTTTGATATTTTGTACCAAATAACATTTTTTGACTTGGTATTTTCTTTATTTTACAAATCAAGATTCTCAATATGTGAACCATTCGTATGCAAAATGTGCTGGAAAAATAATACCGCATGGACCACAGTTGCTTGAAACATGTTTCGGGGAATGGCTGCAACATAATGTGTTATTCTTGACTTCAGTTCAGCAAGTGATTCAACATTGCCTTGGTAAACTCGGCTCTTCAAATAACTCCATAACCAAAAATCTCAAGGGTTTAGGTAAGGGGGAACGTTGTGGTCAAGCATTAGAAAACGTTCGAGAAATTATTCTGTCCTCACCAAATGTGGTACGCAACAACTGCGTTGCCGTACGTGCAACATGGGGTGGCGAAGACCTCCCTTGTGTATTAAGACCGAAGGAAGCCATGAATGAGAGAACCATTGCTGCTGTCAGTGAAGTCATTAAGGAAAACCCATAAATCACCGTTCAGGTAATAACTTTAGATGTCAACGTATCGATTGGCAGTGTAGAGAAAATTATTCATATACATTTTAAGTTCCGAAAAATCTATGCCAAATGGGTATCCAATAAACTGACAGAACAGCAAAAGTAGGGTTAGGGTTGACTCGCGCAAGGAGATGCTGGCCATGTTTGAACCTGATTGCCACAAAAGGCAAACAGACATTATCACAGGTGATGAGAAGTGATTTTATTACTATACAATTCCCAGGAAGAGCGACAATTACGTTCGGGCTGCGGAAGATGAACCGCATCCGCAAATCCTCCGACAAAACTTTCGCTCAAGGAAGAGGATGTTGACATTTTTTTTAATTCCTGAGGAGTATAGCCGTGGACATCTTACTGGAAAAAATTACTATAAATGGCCAATACTACATCAGCATCGTTTTGCACAAAATGGTTAAAAAGATGAAGTAGCGTCCAACAACAGGTGCGTCAAAAGTTCTCCTTCTTCATGACAATGTCAATGCTCAGAAAATCCAGCAAGTTACAGCCTATCTGGTGGAGGGAAATAATCGAACAGCTACCCGATCCTACATATTCACCCGATCTTGTACCGTGCGATTTTTGGTTGCTTCCAAAAACTGCAAAGGAAATTGTTGGGAAGCCTTTTTCAAGTATGCAAGACCTTGCAAAAATGGGTCGTTCAGAGTTGCGGAGTATTTCCCAACAGGAGTCTCACCAAGCGTTCCAAAATTTGCGTAGATGTCTGCAACTTTCCATAAATGCTGGGAGTAAAAGTTTTCTTGAGGTAAGTACAATGGTTTTTCTTCGACAGATGCATGTCAAGAGCTTTGAAAGCCACCTCCCTCCCACTTCCATAATATGGTTCGTCAGTGTCACTTCAAAACATCGGGCCTGGACAGGGATCTAACAAAGGAGAAAAATTAAATATGCGCAAAGTTTAAGCGATTTAAATTTCCTAAAAATAAGCAATATTGACTATAAAGCAGCGTAAGCGAAAAAAAATTTCCCTCTACCGGTTTTTTAGAATATTATTAAATATTTTAGAATTAATTACTAAATTTAACAAAAATAGATAACAGCCAGTGGTAATTTAAGAAATATCCATAATAAAACACCTATAGATGTATAAGCGAATATTTTGATTAAAATTTATTTGTGCTATATATATTTGCGGTGTATATGTAAACATCCTTCAGTATACTGTCCACCACCACCCAGAACAGAAAACAGTTCCTGTAAGTTATAATGTCACTGTAGAGGCAAAAGACACTACAAATATCTTACTCATTTATTTCTCCTATTTCTGCTGGTAAGTTTTAAAATCATCTTTTATACTAATTAATATTTGTAAATATGCAGTATTTGGAAAACAAGTTATTCGTTTGTATAATTGTTGTGATAATCCTAATAATAGGTAATTTGTTTTCCTAAATAATGCATATATGTATAATTCCAAATTAGTATGGAGATTAATTTTGAAACTTACGAGTAATATTAACAGAAATAAATATGTAAAAAATTTGTAGATTTGGAAATTTTGGCAAGGAGGGTCTAAGGGAGAAGATAGCTAGTTCCATAGGCGTAATGTAAAGTTTTCGATTGCAGCACCCTCTAAACATGGCAAATCCTTGCATTGCAGTGAAGCCAGGGAGAGGAGCTAGTTCCCTGCATTAATTTTCCACCGCAGAGCGAGGTTTCCAATTATTCACACCACGTGACTAATTTTACTGACTAATTTTACGTATACTTTGAATTCTATACTTTGAATCCGAAAAATGTTCATTTGAGGCATAATCATAATTTCTTTTCGTTTAGAGAGAAAATAACAAAGAAAAATCATTATTTTCTTTAATAAAATCCAATTTTGTAAAACAGGTAGTAGTTATGCTGAAGAAGAACATTTTAATATTTTGAACACTCTACATTATTTAATATTTTATAATAAATTGAGATTTTATAAGTCAATGCACGATAACATATTCAATATTTTATATTTTATAAATTTTAAATATTTTCCATAAATATCATATCGAGTTTTTTACTTGTATAAATGTTCAACAGATGGCAGCAGGCACTTCCCTTATCAAACATAAAAAAGAATTACACTGTTAGAGCAAAATGCAGAACCCTATATACATCGATATGCTGCAGGGAACACAAACCTGCAACATACATTGACTTATATATATTTGTAAGATGATTAAATGTATTAATTTACATATTAATTTTAAAAATTCTGCAAAATTGCTCAAAATAAAAATGCAACGGCTTTTCAAGGTATCGTAAAATGTACTCCTGAACGGGATAAAATACTCATTGAATGACTTTAGGGTCAGCTACCACTGTGCCAAACAGCCATGGGTGTTAGGCAGGTTGAAACACTGATTAAACGCAATAAATATACCAAGAGTAAGACAAACCATAGTTGCAGTGGGCTAAAATGATTTTATTTCATCTTTATATTTTCTCTCTAAACGATGTTTAGAGGGCGCTGCAATCGAAAAGTTTACATTGCGTCTATGGAAGCTAGCTCTCTTCTCTCTTGGACACTCCTTGGTTTGTATCCATTGTATTCATGACTGCAATAGAGATGCTGCTTAAGTTAGTTTTTTGAGAACGTTATGGAACATCAGAATCTTCTCATTTCAGAAGCTCCTAAGTACAGTACTGTGCGAATTAGTTGGGACAAGCGAAGGAACGCTAAGTCTCTTCCGCTGCAGAGTCTAAACTGCTGCAAGTCTAAACTTGTTCGTAACCTTCTGCTGCAAGTCTAAACTTGTGCGTGCAGCTTCCGGGTCACAGACGCTTCACCCCATTGAAGGAATGATGGACAGCAAAAAGTACATATGCGTTCTGGAGGCGAAAATGGTCCCAACACTGCAGAAGCTGTTTCCTAATGGCGATGGGGATATTTCAACAGGATCTGGCTCCATGCCACAATTCTAAGCTTGCTAAGAGCTTCTTTACCCAGCAACATTTGAAGGTATTGGAATGGCCAGGAAATTCACCCGATCTAAACCCCATTGAAAATTTGTGGCCCATTATTAAAGCGCGCATATCTAAGATGGATTGCACGACGAAAATGATAGAAAGTGTCATGAAAGTGTGGTAGCACGACCCTGAAGTGAAGGAGATGTGTGGAAAGCTAGTGGTATCAAGGTTGAGAGGGTGAAAGAAGTAATTAAAGTTAAGGGGGGTCACATTCACTATTAACTGCACTATTAAACAACGAAATATTTTAATTGTGTTTGTTACTGCATTTTCCTATTGTCCCAACTAATTTGCACAGTACTGTACGATCACCTCTGCTAGCAAAAGTCTAAGATGCCAAGATCCATCCTGGTACTAGATCAAACATAGCCATTTTTTTTGCTAGTTGATTTTGAAAAGCAAGAAATAGCCCTGGGGCTCTTTTTCTTTTCTGTTTATACCTCTTTAAATTTTAAATTCAATGCCACAGGCACGCTTCAGATGGAGGAGATAAGGACTTGCAAAAAGTTCAATGATCCAATTTACCTATTTATGATCTCTGATCTCAGATCTGTCTATTCTGACGTCATAACTTGGTTCCAGCGTCTGTTCTAGTTGGTGTTGGCTTGATGTATCGAAAAGCCTTGGATTAATTAACCCATTTCTTCCCAGTGTTGCGTGTACGCAACACTGGGAAGAAATGGGTTAATACCAATGCTAGATCTAGGGTGGGAGAGAGGGGACCATGCCC
The DNA here is from genome assembly GCA_038380435.1 of Ryuthela nishihirai. NCBI lineage: Eukaryota > Metazoa > Arthropoda > Arachnida > Araneae > Heptathelidae > Ryuthela > Ryuthela nishihirai. The sequence continues at coordinate 34,177,571 of JAWZYU010000019.1, read as the reverse complement.
CTCCCCCTTTCAGAATGCTAATAATGGTAAAAAGTGCAAAAATTATTAAACTTATTGGCATTCATGCATTTTTTTCAAGAATTATTTTAAAGACCTATAAACCAGAGGGGAAAATATTTTACAGCATTGAATAATCCAGTCTCTTGCCTCCACAACTGTTGCATTTTTTCTGTTTGATTTTGTTTCGTTCTCCCCCCCCCCCCCTTCTCTCTCTCTCTCTCAATTTTCTTCTAGATCCAGTACTGGTTGATATAATTTAATATTTGATATTAATAATATTTGAAAGCCAATTGTTCATCGATAAAGCAGTTGGTAGGCAAATTTTAAAACACGATAATGAAAATAATTGACTTTGAAGAAGTTTTCTTAACTTTGCATGTATGTTGAAGATCATAATTAGGGACGGGATGTTATTCTACAGAAGTTTTCAAAGAAGTAGTTAGGAAAATGCAATGCTTAGAGAATTGTGGGAAATTATTTACATGTTTAATTTTGGCCTCAAATGGAAAATTCAGTTTCTGTTTTACTAATATTACAATTAATTTTCCAAAAAAAAAGCTCAATGTGCCTGCTATTCATGTAGGTTAGATATATATATTGCCACTGTAAAAAATCACAGAGATCTGTGTGGAAAGCAAGTTCTCAGCAGAAAGGTATTATATGACAGAAAGAATCATCAGCGCCTTATTCGGAATAAGAACAGTCCTTTTTAATCACAGTTCACGGCAACTGGGGGAAAAAGAAACTTTGAATCCTACTCATGGCAAAAGCCAATTTTTTCAGCTAATTATTTCAAGTATCAAAATACTCGTCTGACTAATGTATGGATCATGTTAATTCAACAATATATAATGCTATTATTTGTATATTTCAGTTCTTATCTGTATAACACAATATTACTTGTTATTTGCAATATTATTAGAAAAAATTTAAAACTTTTTCCTGATAAGAAAAATTGAAGTTTAAAACATTAAAACAAACTAGATATTTCATACTTTCAGGTCTCGGAATATCACAATAAAGTGATTCATATGCAATTTATAGTAGTAGTCCCCTGCTTATCCCCCCCCCCCGATTATAGAGGGTTACACCGAGAAATAAATTTCAATGAACAAAAACCGAAAAAAAGACGCAAATAAAGGAAAACAGCAACCAATGATACAAACAAAACCTATATGAAGATACCCAAAGATTATATGTCAGAGAAGAAGGCTGCTTCCCGGCAAATATTTATTGCATTGGAAATCGCAAATGTTAAGGGTGGTTAACCAGAAGATGGCCTCTAAACCCTCTTTAATTTCTACGCAATTCAAACGTATGTTATAAATGCTGTATTTTTCCTAGAAATTTTAAAATTTGATTGTGGGATGTGAAGTATTTGAAGTTTCCTTTAGTAACAATAATTTTACCCCTTACCTTACTTTAACTTTGGGGGGGACGCAAAGTTTTTGTTAAAGAGAAAATTGTTTGCTGTTATAGATAAATTAGTACTACTTCTTTTTTGTTCGATAGGTATTGATGTAATATTATAATTCGCACTATCAGAATGTCCCAAAAGCTACAACTGCGCCATTTAATAGTGGAGAATGCGAAAATTGTAAATTTTTAAACGAATTCAATAAACGACTCATTTATGCCAGAAATTTCAAATTTTGATAATGAAATGTGACAATTTAGTTGAATTGGTACTAATGAGATATTATAATTCGCCTTTTATTAAATCCTTAAGCGGTTTTAATTTACATCGTTATAAGTCACTAAATACGAAAACGGCAAAAACTTTAACTACATGTTGCAAGTGATCTGTTATGGTAGAAATGTCGGATTTACAATGTTGGTTGGTTGGTTTACCTCTGAGCGGCACATTTTGCACACAATGGGCTAAATGGCCAGGTCACATGGACCCCGAAGGCTCAGAGAAGGTTGAGGGAGGGGACTCACTGGAACAGCTGTTGGGAGACAGATAGTAGCCTCCCGTCAATGCCATCCAGCGTGTTCTTTAACGTGCACAAGGTATGGCTCTCCCACACACCTGGCCACGGCTTAACGTCCCATCCGACGGACCGCAGCCTTTCCAAGCCCATCGGTGTCCCCTACTGACCGTGGGCGGGGGGGGGGGATTTTGCGGAGGATTTACAATGTCAAGAGATATTCCACTAAGAGCAATAATCTTCCGCTCTTCCCTTTTCTCAGAGGCATAGGAGACAAGCAACTTCTGAAATTGTAGGTGAAAATACAAATACTTTTTCTGTCGTATAAGTACTAAAAAGTACCGCTGTTTGCATTTTTCCTCACCATCCATTAGTTCGATTTAAAATTTTCAAAGACCGAAAACGTAGCTAAACGAAAAATTTAATTCTGTTCGAAAATAAGATTACCATATGTGCTTTTCTAGAGTCTGTAGTATCGTCAGTAGTCTAGAATCGGTATAGTCGGAGTGGCTCAGTCGGTAGCGTGCCAGACTCATAATCTGCATTTCCCAAGTTCGAGTCCCACCTGGGGCAGCGTTGAGATTATCTACGCAAAACTCCCCGCCCTCGGTCAGTAGGGGATACAGATGGAATTTGTAAGACCGCCGTCCGTTAGATGGGATATTAAGATGTAGATTGATTATTGAAAATGATTACTGATTGATTGATTATTGAAATTGATTAAGAATGTAGATGATTATTGATGACGCTAAAAAAACGCCAGTGTATCTAAATGAAAATTTAACTCCAATAAACAGAGAACGTTTCTGGAAAGCGAAGTGCCTGGCTAAATCAAAAAATTTTAAATACGTCTGGTTTCGGAACGGGAAAATCATGATGAGAAAAACTGATGGTGACAGCGTAATTCGAATTGATATGCAGACGAATTTCGATGAATTTTAAACGGGAAATATATTGCTTATTTGCTCCATCTTATTTGTTTTGCCATGGCGACTTTTCATTTTGATGACTTACCAACATTTGATCACAACGAAAATGTTCTGTGCGACTATGAAGTTAAGAAATGGTTCTTGACTAGTAAATTACGTTATGAATCTGATGAACACAAGCTTTCTGCATGTGAACATTCGAAGTCTGAAAAAAAAACTGGGATACTCTCTGTGTTTATCTTAAAGATATCTTGAATTTCTTAGATATTATTATATTAGCAGAAACTAACATCCTCGGCACGGATGCTCCATTGTTCAATCTAGAAAATTTTAATCAACTTTTTACGAGAACTCCTGGTGCGTTTGAACATGGGATTCTACTTTTCTTCCGTGACACGAGTCAAAACGATACCTTCACTTGTAATTCCTGCTGAAACATTGAATATAAATATCTACAAGGGTAATTTAACTTTCAATTTACTTGCTATTTACAGAACACCAAGCTCGAACATTAACACTTTTCTTTCTAATCTCAGAAACAGGTTCGAAACAACTGATAAACATCGCAATCAAATATTAGTTGGAGACTTTAGATATCAAAAATATCAAAAAACACGGAGTTGCCAAATACGTAGAATTGTTAACCGAGTTTGGTTTCTCACCTATCATTACTGGTATCACCAGGGAAGACATCATTGGTGACTCTCTTTCTCAGACATGCATTGATCACATTAACGTCCGACTTGACATTAAACTCGACACAAATTCAACGATTTTTTGCAGTAGGATCGCAGACACTACTTAATTGCAGCAACTTGCGGGGGAAAAACTTGGGAAATCGTCCAATCACACTAAAAAGCTAGACAGCAATTTTAACACGAAAATTATCTTAGATCATAAAAACATATGCAAAGAAATAAATCTAACAAACTGGCTGGACAGAGGCACTGGAAATGAAACCCCAAATTCAGAACCAATAGACGTACTTTATGAAGCATTCATAAAAAATATACGGCGATTGTTAACAATAACAAAATTAATAAATTATCGGATGGCTCAAAAATTAAACAACGCAATTGTAGCAAAGACTGGATAAATCAGGAAATAATAAACTTAATACGTAAAAGAGACTCGGCTTGGATTGATTGCAAAAATAACAAGAGAAACAGAAATTTTAAATTACTATACATAAACTTAAGAAACACAGTCACGTCCGTTATTAGGCAGGAAAAGAAAAAATATTACTTCAAACAATTTGAGTCTTGTAAAAATAATCCAAAGCAAAATTGGGAACTCATCAACCAAATTATCAACAATAAACCTAAAATTGCCATTGACGATTTTATCATGAAGAATATACCACAAGGTATGTCTGAAACTCAAGCAACAGAGAAATTTAACACCTCTGAAGACATTATTGTCAATCTCAGAGACGATAACCGTATAAAGAATCTCTCTACAGTTCCTAAACATATCCAACCTTCTGTCCCCTCAATTTTTATTCCACCCATCTCAAAACAAGAAACTTTCAAAATTCTAAGTGACTTAAATGAAAGAAAATCATGTGGATACGATCAGGTACACATAAAGCACATTAAATAAATAAATACCCCCTCAACAGCTGCTTGCCAAAGAGGTCTGACAGGAGCCTGTCAGTTTATATGCCATAGTAGAAGGTCTGAGAGGAGGGCAGGACCTCAGCAGAAAAACGACACATACATCCATGCCTTACCCGGGGCTCGAACCCAGGTCCCTTAGATCAGTAGTCAAGCGCGCTAACCACTAGGCCCTGGGACGGCACAAAAAGCACATTAAAGCATGCAAAACCTCCTTAGCTGATCTCGTGACAAACTTTATCAATGAAAGCATATCTACAGGAAACATCCCTAATAAACTCAAAATTGCTATTCTAAGACCAATTTACAAAAGTGGAACTAAATCCGATTGCACTAACTATAGGCCCATTGTCATCTTACCCGTTCTTCACAAAATACTTGAAAGATATGTAGCTAACGTTCTAGTCAATTTCTTGAAAAAACATAACATTATTAGTGAAAAGCAATATTGTTTCCAAAAAGGTAAAAATACAATTACACTTTAACGGAGTTTTCTGACGTCATTAATGGAACTTTAAACAACGGAAAAAAAGCAGCAACTATCTTTCTGGACTTTCGTAAGGCATTTGATACGTTCGATCACGATATTTTACTTCAAAAATTGTATATTTATCGTGTCCGAGGTATTACCCTTAAATGGTTTGAAAATTATTTAAAACACAGAGTGCATGTTACCAAAATTAATGGCGTTTTTAGTGAGAACAGAACAGTGTACACTGGTGTTCCACAAGGTTCAATTTTAGGTCCGTTTTTATTCATTATTTATATTAATGATTTAGCTAACCTTAAACTGAAGGGCTCTCTTTATATATATATGCTGATGACACCGCCTTGGTTAACGTGAATCACAATATAGGAGACGCAGTCCGAGATACACAGGATGATTTTAACAAAATTATTTACTGGTCTAACATTAATCGTATTTACATAAATTCAGAAAAAACCAAATGGATGAGCTTTCATTCACCAGGATACTATGATCTCTCATCCTATGCAATTAAAAACCACGAACCCTTGTGTCCCGACAACATGATAAATCATGACCCTGACTGCTGCGACTATGATGGTATTGAGCGTGTTGAGAGCCATAAATATCTTGGACTTTACATGGACACAACCTTCCGATGGAATACACATATTCAAAAGTTAGCAGGGAAATTTGCGTCTATTTGCATCTAAACTTTATAAACTACAATTTGTTGCAAGCACACACATGTATTTTCTGTGAATCTATATTGACTTATGGTTTGACAATATACGGCTCAACTAACCTCACAAATATAAAGAAAATAGAAACTATTCAATCATCCATTGCTAAAAATATAATCCCATACAACTTAAGAAATTCATTTTATCACAGCGAAGAAAGACTAAATTTTCTAGGCATACTCTCTTTTCACAACCTTTACAAATACAGCATCACTTTAAAATTTTTTTTTGATAATCAATTTAAATCTAAAATCTCTCATGGGAAAAACACAAGGTTACAATCCAAAAATTATTTCCAACTTCCAAAAATATTAAACAATTACGGGAAATGTACAAGGGCATATACAATATCTTACGTGTTCAATCAACTGCCAAGGGAAATTATTTTATTAAACAATTTTAAAGAAATCAAAAATAAGACTAAAAATTTCTTCTAGGCACTAAATTTTAAATAAAAATTTGAACCACCACAATGGAACTTCCACTGAAATTCACATAATTCGATGACATTGTTTTAAACTATATCTTAGGTATTTTCATGTAACATTATTATTATTCTCTCCTGCAGATAAGCAGATGCTTTGCGGGTCATTTGTTTAAACTTTTGTATAACTAACATGAATATGAATAAAGATTATTATTATTAAAAGAAAAAGCACCGTGTGCAGGAGAGCTTTTTCACGTTAAGGAACAAGCCGGATGGCCTTGATTGGAGGCTACCATCGGTCGCTAACAGCTGATCGGTGGGTCATTTCTACCTAACCTTCTCTAAGCTCTCGGGTCCTTGTGACCTGGCAACTTAGCCCCATTGTGTGCAAAAAAAGTGCCATACAGAGGAAAAACAACACAATGCTCTTCTAACTTTCACTGTTTTTGATTTTTATTTATTAAAATATATATATACATTTTGATATAGGATTTGACACCGTTTTTTTAATATTACTACATTTTAACAAATTAATTTAATTAGATTTATGAAGTTAAATAACACATGTTTCGGCATTAATATTTTTACATCAGTTGGAGCATCTGCTCGTTTTTCGCTATTAGCGTGTGTCATTCTAAAACTACCTGTCACAAGTTTAAGAACTAAAATACAATAAATTCCTACAAAGCTTGCATTGGCAACCTAAAGTTTGTTACTTCAGGATCAAAGTAAAGTTTTTGCGCATGCAAGAACTGAAATAAATCAAAGATTGGAAGGGACGCGAAGGATTCAGATATTTCCAAGTTCTAGGTCAAACTGTGTCAGCATTGAGATTTACATTTCTCTCCCCTTGATAAGAAAGGAGACACCATTAGGTTTCGAAAGCTCGCTGTCATTTGGTTTGGTTGTTTTATCCCTGAGGGCGCTTTTCCTGCATACAATGGGCACAATAGCCAGGTCACAAGGACCCCGCGGGCTCATAGATGGATAGTTAGGATACAGATTTCTCATCAAGGCCAACCAGCGTGTTCTTTAACGTGAACAGGGTACGGTTTTCCCGCACAGGGAGCCACGACTTTACGTCCCATCCGATGGAAGGTGACCTTTCCAAGCTCATTGGTGTCCCTTACTGACCGAGGGGTGAGTCAGTAAGATTCACTGACCCAGGGGTGAGTGAAGGTGGGAGTTTCGAGGAGATAAATCTCAATGTTGGCCCAGGTGCCGTTGGATGGAACAGTAAGAATACTGGAATGTCTGATTGGAAAAGGCCCGGATGTAAGAAGAAAATTAAATAAGATGGGAAGATCAAGTGACCCTATCGAGTAGGAAATGTGCAAAAAGAGGGTGAGGACAAGAGACTGATTTTCATTACAGAACAACAGTTTCCCTTCCGTTTTAGAGATCTATAAAATTTCTTCAAAACTGCGTGAAATATGCACAAGTTTAATCATTTTAGCCTCCATTACCCTTACTATCAGATTAAAGAGGGGGGGGGGGGACAATCTCGCGCTGTCCCTCGTAGATCCTGCCATGGAATGAACGTTAATATACTATAAAATGGAGTTTCGCTCTACCTGATTTTGATGCATGAAAGACTGCTTTTTCATGTTTTCAGTGCTATAGTTTAAAGTTTAGTTCGTTGTTATTGACCGATTTCGTTGCTGTCACCGAAAATTAGATGAATTTCTATCCTTACGGAACAAAAAAAAAATATGGAATTCTCATTCCATATTTTTATAGAAATCATGGAGGTGGATAATAGACAAAAGTATATCAGAGATAAGTTGCTCTGATCCGTCAATGGTCTAGAGCGAAGGAAGACATGGCAAAGCTAAAGTGGTATCCTTGAGTTGGTATCTCGGGGTTGAGTTTGGATTGTTTTACCTCTGAACAGCACTTTTTTGCACACAATGAGCTAAATGGTGAGGTCACAAGGACCATTATGGGTCAAAGAAACTGGAGGAGTGGACACACTGGACAGCTGTTGAGAGACAGATGGTGTCCTCCTATCAAGGCCATGTAGCATATTTTAGGGGTATGGTTCTCCGCTCACTGGTTATAGGGTATGGTCACTGGGCCACGGCTTAACGTCCCATTCGACGGACGACGGCCTTTCCAATCCCATCGATATGCGCTACTGACCAAGGACGGGGCAGGGAGTTTTGCAGAGATAAATCTCAATGCTTGCCCAGATGTGACTTGAACCTGAGAATTGCAGATTACAAGCCAGTTGCGCTGTCGACGAAGCAACCCCACACCTCTTGAAATCTCGGCCACAGTGATTAACAACTGCTTGTATTAAAAATATTTAAAGTATAAAAGTAATTTGTAAAATATATATGGTAGAACGTTAAAAACTCTTCAACATTTTAATAAGCGTATGTGTCTCACCATACAAGTATTAATTGCCAATCCTAAAAGGCAAATGCACATTGAACGTTTATTGTTCAATTACCTCTGAGTAGCGCTTTTGACCACACATTTTTTGTGGGGTGAATGGCTAGGTCATAAGGACCTCAAGTGCACAGACAAGGCTGTGGAAGGAAATCCACTGGACAGCTGTTAGGAGAAAAATGGAAGCCTCCCATCAAGGCCATCCAGAGTGTTCTTTAACGAGCACAAGGTATGGTTTTTTCTGTACACAAAATCAAGACTTAATATCTCTTCCGATGAACGGCAGTCTTTCCAAACCCAACAGAGTCCCCTTTCTCATCGAGTACAGGTGTTAGCAAAAATAAATAGTAAAGCTGGTGTAATTAGGAATCTGTCTTGGATTATGACATCGTGATCATGTTATATCATGTCTGCCATATCATTTAACATGCTATGGCAGACATGAAATATCCACCAACTCATTGAAAGAGAAGTTGAAGAGTATTAAACTCAGATCATTCTCTATATATTATTACTAAAAAGCAACCTGTGGTTTCAGTACCTCTTGGGTCCTAGACCTTCACTACATTCCTCATTTGATTTTGAATTCATTATCGAGTCTGAACATCCTTAATATTTATGAGTTTTGCTGCTCGAAATAACCCTATTCACAAAGTTTTATATCTCTAGCCAAAATAAATTTCCTTATCTTAATATTAAAATCTCTCTTTATCTGAGAATCATTGTGAAATTTTGGATTTGACCTTTGACATTGAAGGACCCATCACATAAAAAATTTCACAAAGTTTCCGAGATTTACAACCTGAAATACCCCCAATCAACATATTTTAATTCTCTAACACTAGTAGAACATATCTGACCTTTGACCTCGAAGGACTCTCCGGATCCCAAATTTTGTAACATTTCCAATGTCACAACCCAAAAAACATCCCAAGACACCAATTTTTGCGCTCCTAGCACTTGTAGATCGAGGTGTGATCTCTATTTGACCTTATAGAAGACGGTGAGGTCAAATTTAGGATTTTTCAGGAGATGTACGACCCGGATTACCACTTGGTGCAAATTGGGAGTACTACTATTTCTGCATCATAGTTAGAATTTGCGCGAATTCCCTATCATCTAATCACTCACAATCGTCTATGTATTGTTTACTAGAAATCACTCGGTGACTTCGGCACCTCTTGATTTCTAGCGGTACTCCGACCTCCATTCCTCCTAGAACGCAAAACCTGACCTGAACATCCTTCATATTTATGAGTTCTACTACTCAAAATGGCTCTATTCATCAACATTTAGCTCTCTAGTAACGTTATAACGGAATTTGACCTTTGACTTCGAAAGACCTGTCACATCCAAATTTTGACATAATTTCTGAGATCTGTGACTCAGATTATCTTCGGGCACCAATTATCTCTCTAGCACTAGTAGATTTAAATATGACCTTTAGCCTCAGAAGGACCCACCATATCCAAAAATTTCTCAGATAAACCAGTCAAAATACCCCAAGGGACCAATTGTTATCTCTCTAGCACCCATAAATCTAAATTTGACCTTTGACCCTGAAGGACTTCCTGGACCAAAAATTTATAACCTTTCCGAGATCCACAATCCGAAACAACCCCAGACACCAATTTTCACGTTTCATTCGTAGATCAAGATTTGACCTTGAAGGACACGTTGGAGGTCGGCAGTCGCAGTGTCGCCTCGCCAACGCGACAGCACTGAGTCACCGAGGCGGCCTTGCCAGAATAGAGACTTTCTAATATTAATATTAATAATTGAAGCTCCTAATGGAATCCATTTCAATCTCGTTTTAAAACAATATTAGTTCATTATTTAAAGAGTTGTGAAAGCTATAATATTTCACAGCTATAATATTTCACACACTATTTATTTTTGCTAACACCTGTACTCGATGAGAAAAGCAGTAATGTGTCATAAGAATTTACACCAGAAATTAATTTAAATTTAATAAGCATAGTTCAAACCATTTAATGAAACAAATTTATATTTTTATTATTTTCATTTCGATTATTAACAGTGTTGGTAAAAAGATAAATTGAAATAAAGATCTGGTGTTTTAATTGGAACGAATTTAATTTTAAGCGCAATATCAGAATAATTTCTCAGAATCATCTAATACAAATTATATAGTATTTTGATATAAATTACAAATGGTGTAATTGTGATATTCGTAATATCAACATATATTCAAAGGGCCATTTCGTTACGTACAGTTCAACATTATGTAAATGGTAACGCAGATATAGGTCTTATTCATTCCTTAAATAATATTTTGATGAAAATATATAGCTGAAAATAATTTTAGGAACATAATCAATTCTATTTAAATCTCGATTTCCAATAATATGCACTCAGCATTTCAAGAGTTATGAAAATGTGAGTAATGAAAGCTGTTGCAGCTTCTATAACACACGCTTAGCAAGTTAGCTCTTTCTGCAAAATATCATTCAGAATTAGCGGGGGTGCATTAATTTAATTTTCACGTGAACTGCTGAAACCGGTCTTAGATGTAATTAGTAAAGTTTAGTATAACAGTTATTGCTTTAGCTTTAACTTGTTTTATTAACTTTTCAGAGTAATTACTTAAATTGGAATTATTGCTGCTAAGTATTCCAATGTCTTTAACTCTAAAAATCTATTTTTTAACTGCATAAAAGAAAATGATTTATTCATTAAGACTTAACTAATTTATATATGAACATTTTAAAATTGATTACAAGTTTTTTTAACAATTAATAACTGCCATTTGAATTTTAAAGAATTGAATTTAATTTAAGCAGGTTTTTATATGAAAAGAGAACTTCTGTTATAGCACTGTCCAGGCCTGATATGATATAGGACAGTGGTGGTGAACCTATGGCACGCGTGCCAGAGGTGGCCCGTTCGAAAATTTTGCTGGCACGTGAACGATTTACAGGTAATAACATTTTATGCGTTTATAAATTATGCAATTTTTTTAATTGTTACAACATGTACAAGTAAAATTTCATTTTACACGAAAGAAACAAATATGATTTTTTTATCGCGTCAGTCGACACACAGAAATAGAGGTGATAAAGGCGAAATTGATCACGTGATGCGTCTAAAATTGAATGTTAGCGGTGATTGCAAAATATGTGACATGCAAAATTGTGATAGTGTTGGTGCGACCGGTTGATTGTTTTGTTATTTTTGCGATCGTACGAAGAATCAGTGTTTCCAATATTAAATACCGGTTTTCTGACAGTTCATGAGTTTTGACAACTTGTATGTTTTTGTTTTCCGATTGAGACGCCAGGTTTTACATATTGAAAATTATAACAATTTTAATACATAATAAAGCAGTAATATAAATAATTCAATTTTTTAATTTACCTTTTTTGCTTAATGTAGTTGAAAACATTAGACATAATATAAAATTATCGTAATGGCAACTTAAACGATGCGTACAAATGGTTGCCCTCAAGAAATCGTGCGCAATAAGCGTACTTTCGCCTTCTACCCCGTTCACTATTTCTGTGGTCGGCACATTGTAGATAACTAAAATAAATACCCCCTCAAACAGCTGCTTGCCACAGAAGTCTGACAGGAGCCTGTCAGTTTATATGCCACAGTAGAAGATCTGTGAGGATGGCAGGACCTCAGCAGAAAAATGACTCGCACATCCATGCCTTAACCGGGGGCTCGAACCCAGGTCCCGTAGATCACTAGCCAAGCGTGCTAACCACTCGGCCACGGGACGGCTGTAGATAACTAGCGGCGACTAACTCATGAGTAGGATTCCCGGACTTTTCCCATCTCTAATCGCACGTACGCTCTTATGCGTTCTTTTTTCAATAATAATAATATATTTATTCATCATCATCGTCATCTCACAAAACACAGATGTAGAAAGATTTTATACATTTGACCCGCAAAGGTAATAGCTTATCTGCAGGAAATATTGATGAGCATTAGTTTTCATACATAAGTGAACATAGTAAAAAAAGAACACAAAAGTCGTATAGATACAGGTTTTCTCAGGATTACAGATTAACAAACATTCTTTAAATAGTTTTTAACCTTTAACCAAATCTCACTAAAATTAGTTAGATATATGATTTCTCTTGGTAATTGGTTAAAGATCTCCGGCACTTTATACTCTTTAAGATTTTTACCGTAATTATTAACAAAATATAGTATTAATCATATCCCAGGATTGTTTTGTATTTCCAGCAATGGATATGAAGCGTTTTTTGTTTAAATTTAGATTTTTCTATTTTTATAAAATCGGTTACTGAATTTCGTAGTTGTTAATAAAGTTTTTTGTTAGCATTGTCATTTCTGTTGTTTCTGTAACCCATGCTGCATCTCTTTGTTCAATCATATTCATAATTTCGGGAGTGATCCATTTTTTGCTGTTTTTCCGAAATTTGATGTTGTGTTGGTTTGTTGAGATATTTTCATCCAGAATCGTGTTGTATTCATTTTTAAAACTATTGTACATTTCATCAGCAGACGTGGTGACTTGTTCAGTATTCCAATTAGTCCTAATTATTGAATTAATAATATTTTTATGATCATATTTCAAATATTTTTCATTACCTGTTGTATATTCGGACACTGATTTATTCGAGCTTAGTAATAATGAAATAAAATAGTGGTCTGAAACTTTGATTAGTGAGATTAAGGATTTATAATTAAAATTTCTATCTAATTTTACAATAATGTGATCAATGTACCAGTGAATAGTGGAGCTTCCCAAAATCTCTTCTCTAGTAAATCCTCTTATTGTAGGGACAAAGCCAAACTCAGAAAGAGCATTAAGATATTTTTGAACTCCTTTCTTTCCATGACTAGAAATATCAATATTGAAATCTCCAATGAGTATTATATTCTTAAATTTATGGCTCTCCCCCATCCATCTAGTCAGAGAAGAAAGAAATTCATTAATATCGGTGCCCGGAGATCGATAAGCAGACACCAAGTTATATATTGTTTTATGTTTGATAATCCTCAAGTGCATAGATTCTGCTGGTGAGATACGTACGCTAACATTTTGAATTACCAAGTTTTCTCTATAGAAAACAATACCTCTTACTTTCTTACCGGTACTATTTAAAGAAATTTGGTTAAAATTACTTATATTGCATAAGGATTTTTTCATATTCATTAACATTCGTTTCTGTTAATACGATTACACCTAGAAAATCTAAGATATTAATTAAATAGCAATATAAGAGATCCCAGTTTTTTTTTAAAAACTTCTGACATTAACGTGCATAACTGATAACTGTTCTATTGTATCATATGTTACGTTTTTATCCTCTTGGAACCAGTTTTTAACTTCAGCAATAATGTCCAGTTCATAATGATTCTGGTTATTCCAGTCCGCACCAAGATCGTTTGTATCGTCGAAGAAGTCCATCGTGGAGATTACAGTTTGTTAGCCATGGCCGATATGAAGCAGCAATTTCAGACAGAAAATTTAAACCTGTATAAGTTGCTATGAATATCGAGTTTTATGATATTGTCACCATCTGATTTTCTCAAGAAAATTTTTCCTTGTTTACACTACACATATTTATACTACTTTTCACGAGCGATTGATTTTGCCCTACACAAAAGACAGACGTAAGATTTTCATTCATGTAAACTGGAGTATTGTCAGCATTAGAGGCTACTTCTGAGGCCAGCATACCCCTTCTTCTCCGCGATAACCAATAATCTCTTGTGGGTCTCGATGAAATTTGCACAATGATTGGCGGAATTTAATTTTTATTTCTCACAGGCAGTCTGTGGATGGCTTCTATTTACTCTAAGTAAAAATTACTTATTTCAAGCTTTTTCGCGATGCTGGTCATTAACAGGTGTAGCTTATTTCCATCTCCTGGTATTGAACGCGGATCCCATCTTTTTCCAGATTTTTGTTACGTCCATACTGATCTAAGTCGTTTAGCTTAGTTTGTAGAGTTTTTGTTTCAGCCATGTTTTCTGTACAAAGTCTATCGGTAGTTTCTAGTTTGTGTTCTATCTCAGTTTGCTGTTTTTCATATATTTGTAATCTTCCTAGTAATGTATCATATCTTTCAGAGAAACACTCTACAGAACGTCTTAGGTCAACAATTTCATCTTTAAGTTTATTAATAACCTGAATTTTTATATTTATTTCCTTTAACAGTGCCTTCAAATCATCGATGCCTTCATCCGAAGTGTCTGATCCAGACTCATTTGCCTCACTTGAGCTTCACATGCTACTTTGACATGTGTCCAATTGTAAACTCAGTTTGCTCTCCATTAGCGTTAAAATTTAAATCTTTAAAAGATCTTGTTAGATGTTGACTAAAATCTTTGTTAGATGTTGACTAAAATCTTTGTTAGATGTTGACTTTATCGCTTTGCAATTGAAACATTTCCACTTCTTTCGTCTCTCCTGAGTCATTCTGCGGTAGTTCGACTCAGAAATGCCTGAGCAAATTAAATGTAATTTACCCTCGCACACGCCGTTACAGGTGACATAGTTAGATCCGAGCGGAATATCATCTCTACATTCAATGCACTTCATTTCAATAGGCAGAGGATAAACGAAACCTTCAATGAAGAAGCAGAAAAACAGACACTAAAGAATGATGGAAATGACGACTGAAGAACCCTTGGAGGCACAAATTCACAAGACAGTTTCTTGTAGCAGGAGCTGACAAACAAAGGACCGATAAGAGAAGGGTATATAATTGCTCGGACGGAGGAACAGTATGCAGATGCTTAACACATGTTTCTGCAGCACCGAATCCAAAGTAGGTGGGGAAGGACCTCTAAATTGAAGATCGTAAAGATTAGGTTTTGTGCTCGATGGCTCGCAGGTGAGGCGGGAGAGAAGACTAGTAAAACGGAAGGCGTCATTTCGGGTGGGGACAATGAAAATGGAATTTTTATTGCACTTACTGCACTGATGGTCAATCGACACAATCCGGGTATGCAGATGCCAACCCCAAATGGGAGAGAGGAGAAAACACGTCCGTTCACTCCCATCTCTAATCGCATATACGTTCTTATGCGTTCTTATGCATTTCTCTTCGCGTTGCGCGTCCGCAAATAAGCAGAAAGCAGTGGCAAGTGTATTATTGTTGCGTACGGGCACTGTTTTTGCTGCATGTGTGAATTATAAAAGTAATTTAATTTAGGCATTTATAAAACGTTTGATTTTATTTTGGAATAAATTTGTTACAGTTCTACTTAGCATGGAGCCGTCCCGTGGCCGAGTGGTTAGCACGCTTGGCTACTTGTCTAAGGGACCTGGGTTCGAGCCCCGTGTAAGGCATGGATGTATGTGTCGTTTTTCGGCTGAGGTCCTGTCATCCTCTCAGACCTTCTACTATGGCATATAAACTGACAGGCTCCTGTCAGACCTCTGTGGCCTAGCAGCTGCTTTGAGGGGGTATTTATTTATTTATTATTGGACATTCAGTTCTGGGTTTTCATTGCATTATATATTAGCAGGTTTTATGCGTTAAAGGCCAGTTTCAAGTCGCTGGAAGATGTTATGAGCCTTGTAATAAAATTGGTCAATTTTATATCTGCACATGCTTTAAATAAACGAAAATTTCTTGAATTATTAATTGAAGTAAAGTCAGTGTACAATGGTTTACTTATGTACAACAACGTCCGATGGTTAAGTCGTGGACAAGTTCTTCAAAGATTCATTGAGTGTTTAGATGAACTTAGATTTTTTTACATAATGAGAGAATCATTGAAACGTTTAATCAATTATTGGACGTCGAATGGCTTTCCAAATTAATGTTTTTTACTGATTTGTGCTTACATTTAAATGAATTAAATGTTAAACTGCAAGGTGTTAACAGGACAGTTATTGTCATGTTTGATTTAATCAAAGCATTCGAAGTTAAATTGCAAATTTTCAATCGTGACGTTATCTCCAATACCTTCAAATATTTTCCAAATACAAACGTATTCTTTGCAGATCTAGAATCTCATAATAAACCAGATCAAGTTAAATTGACACAAGAGTTTTCTGCAGTTATTCAGCCGATAATCAACGAATTTTCTTCAAGATTTGTGCAATTCAGGCAATTTGAAGAAACATCAAAATTTATTCTACATCCGGATATAGCATCAGCGGATAAACTCAATATTTTTGATTGGCTGAGTTTGGAAATATAGAAATGCAATTAATCTATTTTCAGTACAGTTCTATGTGGAAACAAAAGTTTGTCGATTTGAGAAATGACTTGGAAATAATTGAAAATGATCGATTATTGGGCGTATATAAAAAGAATGCAGATGAGGAAATAGTGAGAACCTGGAATGCCATTCCGAAACCTTTAGTTGTCTAAAAGAATTAGCGATGGCCATATTATTAATTTTCTCCTCTACATATGCTTTTGAGTCATTATTTTCCAAAATGAATCTCATAAAAGACAGTTTAAGAAATAAAATAACTTACGAATCTAGTTCGGCGTGTGTATTACTAAAAGTGACGAAATATGAACCTGATTTAAAGCATTTGGCATTCAATGCACAACAGCAAAAATCTCATTAATAAATAATTCATTTTGATTTTTATATGACAACTTTATGACAAGTTATGAGTACACCTTTATGAAGTTATATGTCAATTTTTAAACTTGATTCAATAAAATTCTGCATAATTAATTTTTTATTAATTTTTTCCTCTATTAAAAACTTCCCCGCACGTCAGCAACGATATATACTCGATAAATATTATTTGTAATTTTTTGACACGCGCACATAAAAAGTTTCGCCACCACTGATATAGGAGGCTTTGACTAGGCCCGTATGAAATTTGGAAAATATAAAATATATATTATTAGAGCTGGCTCTATTAAAGTGAGTGATGTTTAAATAAGATGAAAATTTAAATCATACAATTTCTGCCACCGTTGATGTTACATGTGTCCGACTTCCCATTCACTCGCCAGGAATTACGGCTATTATACAACATAACTATACAACTAGCTACCACGTCTTTGAATCCGAATGTTCTGCAGCTCATTTCTGCTATCTAGTCCCATCCTTTATATATTGCTTCGAAAAGCCAACTTCAGTTTTGACATTACAATAAATTTTATACCATTATTTAATATTTCTTCGTATTATTTTGCAGCTATATATGTCATAATTAAAATATAATAAACAGAGTAACAGAGTTCAACCTTTCATTCCTCCCCCCGCCGTTATTGCATGCCGCATTGTTATTATTGCATGTTTGCTATTGGCCCACAGCAAACATGGAATTTTTTATATCGGACAGATACCAAAAAGGTTTGTGCACACTACCATAAGTATTTGAATAGTAGCACGAGATGCAATTTAGAATTTCTTTCTTGTACCATGTAATAGAAGCACAAGTTACTCTATATGCCTCAGAGTTTAATATGTCGTGTATGGCAGCGGTTTAAAGCCATTTTTTTAAATCGCCGACTGCCTCAAAATTTTAAGAATAAGCTACGGATCAACCTTAAAAATGTTTGAAATTATCAATTAGAGCCTCTACACCCACTTTATTTTATGTTTTCTGTACTGTTGCCTCAGTTAAATGAACAGGAGATAAATTTTATGTCGATGAACCATTTGTGTGCCATTCATAACGTTTTCCTTTCACACTCTTAGTTTGTAGATTAACTCATAGATGGCAGCACCAACCAGGTAGAAGTCCGTTTGTCGTCACTGATACAACAACATTACAAGTTGAAATTATGTAATTTCGACTGAATTTTTATTTACCGTTTAATTCCTAACCTTTTTTCACCATTTTCGCCAGGGCTTTACTGAATGGGCATATAATCACTGCTAAAGAATAAATAATCAAAGTTTAGGCTATATTCCTTATTGCTATCTTTTGCTGTCTGTTATGCAATTCGTGTTTTATCTTTTAAGCAGGAACATTATTCAGAAGTACATAAAAAAGTAAGCTGCCTAGATTTTCAATTAGCATTAATATAACTTGACTACTATTCTTTATTGCTCAGAATCTTAGAATTAACAGTATTTGGCCAGAGAAAATTGAATAAAATGGCGATATATTAAAAAAAAGCTAAACATTTTTACTGTATACTAGAAGTTTACAAATGGTTGGATTGTTCTACCTGTAAACGGCATTTTTTGCACACAATAGTCCGAATGGCTAAATCGCAAGGATTTGCAAGGGCTCAGAGAAGATTGGGATCTACTGAGAATCCAAAGGACCACTGGATAGAGGTTAAGAAACAGATAGAAATCGCCGTCAAAATCATCTCGATATTCTTTAAATACGAACAGGATATTCCTGCCAGCGTGACCACGGTTTAATATATCAGACGGACGGCTGGAAGTTTCAGATTTTAAATTTCCAAACAATGCCTTTCCAAACCTATTGCAGGTTTCCCAACGAGGGCAGAACGGGAGTTAGTGAAGAAATATCTATAAGCAGGAACTGTTGAGAATAGATCCTGGGGATTACAGATTACGAGTCTGGAGCACAATAGATTGAACAAAACCCTCTGTACTAGTTGAATAAGGAATAGAGATGAGTTTAGGCTCTCTTTTTCGAGCCGGCTCCTGCCCGAGTCTAAAGTTATTGAGCCCCAGGTTGATTTGGAATAACCTTTTTCTTTAATGTAAAACATATATACAGAAATGCATGCTAATCATTGATTTCATTCTTATATTATTAGTTATAATCTTTATGACAAAACTGAAGCGTTAATACTCTTTGTGACGAAAAAGAAATTCTATTAGAAATATCAGAATTCGGAGGTAAAATCATTATAAATGCAAAGAGCCATTAATTTATTACAAAATAGAGAACAATAAAAAACCTTCACGATGCTTATTTTAAATTATTAAACACTGAATAAAAGATTAAAATCATAATAAAATATTTTATTTTTTTTTTTTCGTATTTTTTGCAATTACAGGAAATATATGAAATTTAAATTCCTCCGACTCAGAACTTATTTCTAGTAAGGAACATTACTGCAGTATGGTCCAAAAAATAACCATAGTAGTCCACTAACGTAAAGTGTGACTTCTTGCTAGACTTTATTTCATGAGAACTCAACGTTATATTAACAATGTACACAAATGTTAAATTTTTTGCACTATAATGTTGCAAACTTTAAGCCTAAACAATTGAAAAAGTTGCTACAACCCAATGTTGAATTCATTTCGATGCTCTCTTAGTTCTAAAATGAATATTGCAATGCAAATGTGATTGAACACAAAGCTGCCCAGCTTCTCTACACGAATCAAAAATTCCACTAATATCGTTCGGTATTGAAAAGTTATGGAAGTTTGAATATTCAACAACAACAGTTATAAAAATAGTCATAAAAATTACCTCAAAAGTTAATTAAAACATTAATAAGAAGTACTAGTTGGATCCGTTTAATGAAACAAGTTTATGTTTTGGAAGTTTGTAGAAGTAATTCTTTTAATGTCCATTAATTTCCTATAAGTTTCTTAGATGTGGTATTGACACTGTTAAATATTTCACCTTCCATTACACTTCAACTGCTAAGTTACGATTTAGATAGACTTGACTGATTTCTTTAACTATATTTTACCCAAAAAAACTTATTTTAGAAGTGATAAAGCTTCGAAATTAGCTTCTCATTGACATAGCATTAAGTTGTAACTTCACTTTGCATATTAGTTTATGCTAGGTTAGGTTTCGAAGTGTCTTTTGTCTGAGGTGGCTGCTGTAAACTAAAGAATGTACTTCTTTTTGGTTAAAAAATAAAATTTGAATCTAGGAAATATAAATTATCTTATTAAATGGAAGCAAAATCTGCAGCTGAGAGCAATTCACTTCCTTTATCTCCTTTGGGAGTTTTTAATGGAAAACTGGATCAGCAACTGATGCCCCTTGGATATATTCTGTTTTTTAGAGCCTCAGGAATCTGATTATATCTAATGAGCAATTTGTATTCAGAAGTGGATATTGCTTTTTTCTTTTATTTTGCACAGTTTATCATGGAACTCTAGAAGTTTGATAAACTTTCTTTTTAAACATTCATGCATAAACACTTTTGCATAATTTTATTTAATGTTTATCTAGCTTTATACAAAACTCGGATAACTTTCGACTATTCGATGCAAATCTAAGGGTTCGGAGAAGGTTGAGGAAAGTGATCCACTGGATAGCTGTTGAGACAGATAGTAGCCTACAGTCAAGGCCATTCAACGTGCTCTTTAGTGTTTTCTCCTACGCAAGGATATGGCTTTCTCCTACGTCCCATCCTACGAATGGCAGCTTTTGAAGCCCATCGATGTGCGGTTTCTGAACAAGAGTGGAGATAAATGTCAAGGCTGGTACGAATGGGACTCGAACCGAGAACCTTTAGATTACGTAGATTACGAGCCTGGCGTGCTACCGACTTAGTCAACTTACCGACCCACAAGTAAATGGAGTTGATGGAAGAATATTATATATGTAACCGGAGTTGTTGGAGAAGGGTGTTATGTGAAAAAAGGGAATTGTTTCAATATTCTTTTGGGGAATAAACTGACTTGTTAAAAGAATGTTATATAAGTAAGCGGAGTTTCTGGAAGAATACTATGAGTGTAACCCGAGTTGCTAGAAGAATATTGGTAACTCGAATTCTATAAGAACATTTGTAACTCTAGTTTCTGTAAAAATATTTGTGTGTAACTCGAGTTGCTGGAAGAATATTTGTGTGTTACTTGAGTTACTGGAAAAATATTTGGAACTTTAGTTTTTGGAAAATATTTGTGTGTACCTAGAGTTGCTGGAAGAATATTTGTAATTTCTTCGGAAGAACATTTGTGTGTTACTCGAGTTACTGGAAAAATATTTCAAACTTTAGATTTTGGAAGAACATTTGTGTGTACCTCGAGTTGCTGGAAGAATATTTGTAATTTCTCCGGAAGAACATTTGTGCGTTACTCGAGTTACTGGAAAAATATTTCGAACTTTAGTTTTTGGAAGAACATTTGTGTGTACCTAGAGTTGCTGGAAGAATATTTGTAATTTCTCCGGAAGAACATTTGTGTGTTACTCGAGTTGCTGGAAGAATATTTATAGTTCTCCTGAAGAACATTTGTTTGTTACTCGAACTGATGGAAGAATATTTGTGTGCAAGTTGCGTTTTGGAAGGATATTATTTGAATAGAGACGTTGTTGAAAGAGTGTTATGTCAATTTCTGGAAGGATGGTATAGAGTAATTCTATATGAAATCAACCAATAAAATGACCATTTTCAACCAGATTCGCTCCTATTTTCATGAAACGCTGGAAGAATGTTAGACATCAAAACTAATGCGCCAAATTTTAGTTTCTGTATCTAGTGGATCCATTGTTATATTACTATGATAATTGGAAAAAATCGTAAATGTTTGGATATTTAACCAACCATATATATGTACATAATCCCGAAGAAATCATGGATAAAGAGGTCCATCGAGATTGCAACTGATTTCTGCGCACGTCAATCTGTGCTACAGCTGTTGCATTTGGTCACTGCAAGCCAATTCTAACAAGGTACTGTTTGAAATTGTTTATCTATTGCATTCTTCTTCTCCACCTTTTCTTAAGGCTTTTTAGGTACAATATTCATAATTCTGTTATTCTGTATAAACACTAAATATCCAAGGTACTGAGGAGCATCTAAAATGAAGATCGCCAAGTTTCCTGTTTATCTTACTTTTAAAAAGGGTCACAATAGTAGGATATTTGAATAGGTTTAAAACCAATGGATCATAACAATCACAGATCTAATTATAGCACTTTTCCCTATACCATTTCACGATGAACCAAAATCATGGCTATCAACAGAATCAAAGCCGTTTTGAAATCTGCAAACTAGTAATCACAGGATTTTGAAACTATGAAAATTTCTCAAAATTTTAAGTGAAAAATATTTTGCGGTATGCAGCGTCTTCAACTGATCTCTGAACCAACACTGTTTATTCCTAAGTTGTCTATCAATCAAATGCTTAATTCTACCTGGATTCCATAAATTAGGGAAAATTCCTATGTTAAATCAATGGGAAGCTAACTTCAAAACTCTATAACTTCTAAAATTAGTTTTTTTTTTGTTTCGAAAAATGTAATTGCGGATAAAGATCTCAATCCAATAACTCAATATCTCGATTTTCAACAATATTCGTTTAGTATTTAATGAGTTATGGAAGTTTGAATATTTGCACAAAAAGATAGCCACAAAAATTGACTTCAGAAGTTAATTAAAACTTAGTAATAAGTATTGTATGAAAGAGTTTAATAAAATAAGTTTGTATTTTGTAACTTTGTGTAAAGAATCCTTTCATTATTCTGCAGTTTTGTATAAGTTTCTTAAGACTGGCATTGTTGTCGTTAAATATTCAAACTTCCATAACTCATTAAATACTGAACGAATATTGTTGAAAATCGAGATATTGATTTATTTTATTGAGATATTTATCTGCAATCACATTTTTCAAAACAAAAAACTTATTTTAGAAGTTATAGAGCTCTCGCAGACCTTTTATCGAGACAGTGGGAGATAATCCTTATGATATAATTACATCTTTGATTGATTATGATCCATTGGTTTTAAACCAATTCAAGCGTCCTAAGATTGTGGTGTATGACAACTTCATGTTTAACTTTTAGTTGTGTTTCTTTAGCAAGTTTGTTTTGTCCGTGAGGTCCCTTTGGGGTTTGCGTGTTTTACTTTCGTTATTGCCAATCAGGAATTATTTTAGACTTCGAGATATAAGTTATAGGCTTGGAGCTCTTAATATTAATTAAAGATATCAGATATCAGATCACTTGGTCCACCGGTCTTCTGTTATAGGAAGTGTTGGCTTAACAGCAACAGGGATATTTTTTGATCACAGGCCTTCTCGTTTAGATGAATACGTATCCTCTGGTCCATTTTACCCAAAAGAGTACAATGGAGTCGCACCTTAGTCGGAGGCTAGGTTCTAAAAGTCAGCTGATAAGGCGAAAATTGAGTATAGTGAAAAAATACCCCTAAATTTCCGAAAAAGCATAGTATGCATGGTTTTGTTTATATAAACCTGTACAGTAATATGTATAATGCATACAGTAATGTACAGTTGGGTTGGGTTGTTTTACCTCTGAGCGGCACTTTTTTGCACACCATGGGCTAAATGGCCAGGTCACATGGACCCCGAAGGCTCAGAGAAGGTTGGGGGAGGGGATCCACTGGAACAGCTGAAATTAGGCTGGAGACAGGCTCTTATCCTCTACAAGCTATTCAAACCTATCTCTATGAAGGCCATCCCAGCGTGTTCTTTAACGTGCACAGGGTATGGCTCTCCCGCACACGGGGCCAGGCTTAACGTCCCATCCGTCGGACGGCGGCCTTTCTAAGCCCATCGGTGTCCCCTACCGACCGTGGGCAGGGCGGGGAATTTTGCGGAGATAAATCTCAACGCTGACCCAGCTGGGACTCGAACCTGGGAACTACAGATTACGAGCCTGGCGCACTACCGACTGAGCCACTCGCGCCCCGTATTGTACAGTGTATAATATAGAGTACATATGCAAAATGTAATTTCGCACTATTTTTAAACACATAAGAGAGAGAGATGGAAGAATGAAATAATAAATAAGGAAGTTTTTGAGATTAAAGTAGTTTCTAAAAAGTGTTTAACCAACATTGGTTGGCTTTGAATTCCTTCTCATAAGAAGGGTGTCCAACTTCAGCGGGAGGTTTGAACCATAGAGATAGGTTTGAATATCTCGTAGAGGATAAGAGCCTTTTTTCGCAAAGTATTGCCATCGATATGCACACGATTACGGTTCATGTCTTCCAAACTTTATGCTTAATGCCTTTTTGGTCTTCACTAAAGTCTTATCACGCACTTGGCTCATCATCTTAATAGTTATTGGAGCACTTGATGCCACGACTTGACGAATTTCAATCTCTCGAATCTTGATGGCAAGATAACTCTTCCTTCGGTTGAGCACCAGATGAAGCAGTTTGGCTTACGTTAAAGAGCCATGCTGAACGTAAATACACATCCTTCAACACCAGAACTCAGCTCACATTATGAGAGGAACGAGGAAACTGAGGTAACAGCAGATTCAAGTCTACCATCTGATGCCTACTCCGGGACCTCTCACTGAGTGGAATAGCTCGCACTGTTGAAATTGCTATTTTTCTCTTCCTGTTTTCTGATCGAGTGCGTAGAGCTGAATTCGAGTAAGTTAAATGTACGTATGATACGACTCCATTGTTTTGTTGGTTTCAAGAAAAGCCTGTTTGAAATGGTCTTATATTTTCTCAACTTCAATAGTAAACAACCACGATTGCCATAATGACAAAATAACCTATTATGGTAAGCTTTGGATATTTGTGGATATTCCAGAGCTAAATTGTTAAAGAGAAATCTATAAATCTTAGCATATTTCTCAAGCTTCACTTGCAAGACATTTTTATCGACGCACAGGTCAGACGTAACTTCAGCTTCCCCACATGAGCTGGGTGTTCCTAACTGATCATTTTCTTCTAATTACTCTGAGCACATATGTACCTAGTTTCAACTTGATAAAGAGATCATTAGTACTGAATACTGAAGTAGAATGCACTTCAGCTGAAAACAGTGAGAAATACCATTAACGACACAGAGAAGCCTGTAAAATAAATAGTGTGTCTAGGCTGAAAACAAACCATTTGCTTACAAATTTATTGAGGTTCTAAGCTTTATTTGTGTGCTGTATAACACAGAAGTGCTTGGGAAAATTTTCTTACTCATCTATATGAATAGCAACAAAATAGTAGAGTTATGAAACATCAGCTTATTTTCTTCAACATAACTTAAACACCAGTTGTCATTATAGGAACAGGACTCTGATTTTTAGGCAAGGTTTTCGGTTTTAACCACTCCTCCGTTTTTACTGTTTAAAGAACTATACTGTGGTTTTACTAGTGCATTTTCCAGTGCCCAAACTGAAATCGAAAATTCTAAGTTTGCAAGTTTTTCATAGGCTAAAATCAAGGCATTTTACTAAATTTAAAATAAGCATTTTTAATAAATGTAGATCATTTTATACGTTTACCGGAAACAAAACTTAACAGATAGAAGTAGAAATTGTGCCAAAGTAGTTATATAGCTTTAGACTTTAGAACCGATTCATTCTATTATTTCAAAATGCCAGTATTAGATTCTGAGTTATTAATTTTCCGAATTCAATTAATTTTCAAAGTGATTATTGTGATATATACTCCAATTTACAAAATATTCTTTTATTGCCTTTAAGGAAATAGAGCCGTCCCGTGGCCGAGTGATTAGCGCGCTTGGCTACTGATCTAAGGGAACTGGGTTCGAGCCCGGGGTAAGGTATGGACATATGTGTCGTTTTTCTGCTGAAGTTCTGCCATCCTCATAGACCTTCTACTATGGCATATAAACTGACAGGCTCCTGTCAGACCTCTGTGGCAAGCAGCTGCTTGAGGGGGTATTTATTTATTTAAGGAAATAGATATTGCATTTATGACGAAATTATGTAAGGTACAAATCAGTTTTAGGAAATTTGCCATCAAATGCCAGCCGCTGAACTAGTAATAAGACTAGTTTAGAGGTTCCCTTCTCCATTGCTTTGAATGATGGTATGAAAGCGATTGGTAGCGATTGGCAAAGGGTTGGATAGTGACTGGTAAGAGTTGGGCAGCAATCGGCAAAAAATGAGTTGGGTAGCGATTATCAAAGAGTTGGATAGCAATCGACAAAAAACAAAAGAGTTGGGTAACAATTGGCAAAGAGTAGGTGGAGATTGGAAAAGAGTGGTAATGTTCCAGGACACCCAAGGATGGTCCACCGACCTGTGTTAACTGCGGGGAAGAACACGGCGAATTATGGAGGCTGTGAGCTCTTTCCCAAACTTCCCAATAGAGGAGTACCTTTGGAAAAACCCATGAAGGGTAAAAATAAGGTACCCCAGTATGTACAACCCAATAAGACCTACGCACAAGCTACCAGACTTCCTGAAGAGATTCCAGGAAAATCTAACATTGATCCACGAGTTACTAAGCCTTCAGAAAAAGGGAAGGCCACAGTGAATGTACCAACTAAAAAGATAAAAGCAAAGGAGGAGGAAACGTTTGACTTTGCTAAGGAATTTAAAGATATTTTGGAATTCTTCAGGAAATTGAATTTGGGTAATATATTGCTCAAAGTTAAAACATTTTGCCTTAAATTTAAGATGGCTAAGGATTGGACTGAGAGAATCTCAGTAAGCGTCCAAGCCTTTGATTTTGTTGCATCTCTCTTGGATAGATAAAAGATCGAACTAAAGATCCTTGATCTATTACGATCCCTTGGTTTTTTTTATCAGTTCAAACGTCCAAAGATATTGGTGTTTGACTCTCGCTTGTTTTGCTTTCAGTTGTGGTTTTTATAGCAAATTTGTTTTTCCCTTGAGGCCCTTTGGGGTTTATGTATTTTAACTTTGGTTACTGCCAATCAGGCACTATTCTAGACTTCGAGATACAAGCCCTAGTCTTGGAGTTCATAAAATTAATTTAAGATATCAGATAGAAAGAGTAGGTTAACGATTAGAAAAGAATTGGGTAGCAATTGGAAAAGAGTTGGATAGTGATTAGCAAATCATTGGATTTTGATTAGCTAAATACTGGAAAATTTTGAGTAATGGTTGACAAAGTGCAGTTGGCCAATTGTTACCTTGAGGTTATTTCGCGAGCCCATCCAAATAGCAATGTAACTTATGTTGGTACAATAACGGGAAATGACAATTTCATTTGTTTGTGGGGTGGACAGATATTTTTAGCAACATATATCCTCTAAGGCGTTTCCTAAAAATCTGAAACTGTGCAGTGTTGAGCTTCTTCCTTCCATCGGATTTTTCTGAACACATTATTGACTCAAGCAAATTGTGTGTAAGAAGTGTTAGATATTTTAACCATACTGTTTAGTACAATTAGCTTTATTTCGAAATATCAGCGGCTGTAAAGAGTATGTTAAGAAAAAAATAAACTCTTTTTTTTTATAAATCCCCTTTCAAGGCTAAAAACACTTTCAAGGTTTCCAAACAGAGCAGATGAATACTTTCAGCAATCAGCTTCAAACATCAGAAGTAATCTGAAATGGAACAAAGGTGAAATAGTAATTATTTTTTATTGCATCTATAAAAATGTTATATATCTTTAAAAAGTCTGTAAAACGGTAACTTTTATTGCAGATACAGATCTCATTTAAATCTCCCTAAATCACAATTATCTACAGAATTCTTTTAATAGTTAAAGTTATTGAAACTGGAACGTTTAACAGCAAACATTATTACGAATACTATTAAGCATGAATAGAAGAAAAACACCCAGTGGCATTTTTTGCACAGAATTGGCTCGATAGCGCGCCTGGATTATAATTTGCAGTTCTCAGGTTCGAGTCCCATCTGGGATGGCTTTGAGATTTATTTCCTCAAAACTTCCATTCTACCAAGTGTTATTAGGGGACACCGATGGGCTTGGAAAAGCTGCAGTCCGTTGGACTGAATGTTAAGCCATGGCTTCATGTACAGAACAGCCATACCCTATGTACAATAAAAAACAGACTGCATGGCTTGACGGGAGGCTATCATTTGTCTCCCAACAACAGTCGGGTGGGTCATCTCCCCTAACCTTCTCTGAGTATTCAGGATTCTTGTGAGCTGGACATTTAACCCATTGTGTGCAAAAAAAAGGTAAAAAAAAAACTGATCCCAAATCCAGTCACAAGAACCCTAAAGGCGCCGAGGTTTGGAAGGGGCCCTGCTCGAGATGTGTTAGTAGACAAATGGAAACCATCCATCAATATCATCCAAAGTGTTTTTTAATGTAAGGGGAATGTTGGAGTTCTCTAACGTAAAGACAAGACGATGGTTAGTGGAGAAATTCTCACTGCAGCCTTTTTGGTACTCGAATCTGGGAACATCAGATTACGATCCTGGTTCGGTATCGACTGAGCCAAACCCACGAAGAAGTGAAAAAATCATTACAGAAACTTCTAAAATACTTTCAACTTTTGATTTAAATTCTTATTATTAGGAGCATTTGCTTTTAAATGTTCCAGCTTCAATAATTCTTTAAATATTACAAGATATTGTTTGAAATTTGATGTTTTAAAATATTTGAAATCTTCAGTTTATTTCCAGTGAAACTTTAATTTAAAAAAAGTTACTTTAAAATTAAAAAAAACCCTCAAAACTAGGTATCCATAATAAATACACAGATTACCTGTAGAAATAGACTTCAATAATTATTACAAACATCTGGATAAAAAATCATCGCTGCCGTGACGGGAATCGAACCTGCAACTACTCTAGACACATGCCAGAAAGTTCTACAGTTAAACCACGAAGCAGACGCTGAAACCTTTCAGAATAAGACCTATAAATCTTTCACTGAGATTTGGCTGACCTTGCGCTATCTATACTTCAGGAGAGGCAACTTTCCCACTTGTTGCAAATGATTTAGATGTTAATGCGAAGGTCAATCACGCTTAAGCATTTATTATTAAAAGTCCATCCATAATAGATACACAGATTACCTGTACAAATAATAATAAAAATAAATACCCCCTCAAGCAGCTGCTTGCCACAGAGGTCTGACAGGAGCCTGTCAGTTTATATGCCATAATAGAAGATCTGTGAGGATGGCAGGACCTCAGCAGGAAAACAACACGAACATCCATGCCTTACCGGGGGCTCGAATCCAGGTCCCTTAGATCAGTAGCCAACCGCGCTAACCACTCGGCTATAGACTTTAACAATGTTTTTTTTATTATTCCCGCCGTGACAGCGATAATGTTTTTCAGATGTTTTGATAAGATAGTGTACTTTAGATTATCCTTTTGCTTGTTTCGTCAAAATTTTTATATCTGTTTCACATAAAGAATGGAGAGGCAATCACCACTCAAAGAATTTCTTGCCCAATTGTCGCTTAATACACTTATCCACGAAAGCCAATGAAAACTAATATGTGACATCTGTTATGTCCCTCTAATTTATTTATTTTTATTTCTTGTTGCATTTTATTGTATTTTTGTTATTTAAAATATTTTTGGTCTGTAAATGGTAGCTAGGTAGTCACTGGAAGGAGAGCTATGCAACAATCCCCTGTGATGATGCATAGAACCGGCCAGGTCTAGCACCTAATGTCCGACCCCACCTTCTTGTGGTGTAGACCGTTAGTACCTTTCAAAAGAGATACTCTCTTGTGGAAGTGAACGGAAGGGGAGGGCTGCCAGATTAGTGTGGTCTACTGATCTGGACAACTATGGCTACTTTTCTTTTTTTTCTACCCTGCTGAGGAGTGGTCAACCACACAGGGTCCTGGTGCTGACCATATAAACCCACTAGACTGGACAGATATATGGCTCTGAGCTTGATTATGGATTCTGATTTTGCTGCACTGGTGGGCTTCTGTGGAGGGAACATCTTCCGCTGTGTTTTCTGTTTGTTTGTGGGTTGACAGCCCCAAGTGAATAGATTCACAGGATATGATTATCAGCTGGTGGATAATCCTGAGCAGAGGTCATCGCAGGCACCTGAACTCTTTGCTTCTACTGGCATCGTCAAATTCTACATTGGAGGAAGTCATCCAGTGTAGATGGCTTCAGCCTTTAGTGGTGGGGGAACGGGTTTTTGCCCCATGTCTGCGATTAGGGGGCTGTTTCATATTGCCGGCATTCCCACTCTCAATAAATATAGTTTCTTTAAACACCACACTAACCATTTTCTCTCCACAGGTAGTTGGAATGTGAGGACTCTGCACAGAGCTTTTTCCCTTGATGTCCTCACACAAGAATTCCACCATTATAATTTAGATATTCTCGGCTTGCAAGAGACCAGATGGACAGATAAAGGTCAGATTCTTAAAAATAATCTTAAATCTCTCTTTTCAGGGAGGGACGACAATAAGCATCACCAAGGCGTGGATCTGCTTCTCAGCAGACACGCTAGTGATGCTCTTCTAGGATATGAATGCATTAATGAAAGGTTTCTTACAGCAAAATTTCAGACAAGCGTTAAAGACTTGAATGTTATCTGCTGTTATGCCCCCACTGAGGATGCCGATGAGGATGAGAAGGATAGGTTTTATGAACAACTTCAGGATATTTTGAATTCTGTCAAGAAAGGAGATATTACCCTTGTTCTTGGTGACTTCAATGACAAAGTTGGTACTGACTCTGACTTTTGGGGAGGAGTAATAGGCCCTTTTGGTATTGGTAGCTGCAATGGCAATGGGCACCGTCTCCTACAGGTCAGTAAACTCAATGGATTCAAAATAACTAGCGCTTATGGCAAACACCGCGACATACATAAGTGCACATGGGTTTCACCCGATGGGCTGCATAAGAATATGATTGATTATATATTAATTAACAGCAAATGGGCTAGTTCTGTTAGGAATACCAGGTCATATAGGGGAGCTGAAATTGGATCTGACCATTATCTTGTTAAAAGTGTCTTGCAACTTAAACTTAAAAAGTGTTGTGCTAGGGTTAAAAAATTTGCTCTTAATACTGAAGCTCTGAAAGACCCAGTTATAGCCAAAGCTTACCATGATAGGTTACTTAGTCATTATGACAGTCATGGTATGCTTACTACTGAAGTTGAGGAAGAACGGGATCATTTTAAACAGGCTTTTTTGGAAACTAACAGTACTCTTTTAGGAAAAAAGCAGCAGAGGAGACAGAATTATTTGAGTGATAAGGCACTTGAGATTATTTCGGAAAGGAGGAACTGCAGGAATGTTCTTAATCAATACCCTACTAGTCCTAATAGAAAGCATTACAGAGAACGTAATAAACGTGTAAAAGATCAGTTAGCTGCTGATAAGAATCTTTGGCTTGATGGTTTGGCTGACAAAGCGGAGGAAGCAGTTAGACAGCACAACAGCAGAGAGCTGTACCAGATAGTTAATGTTTTGTGTGGTAGAAAACGGACAGGTATACAGGGATTGAAGGATAAACATGGTAAGGTTATAGAAGGTGAGGATTCTGTCATGGCTAGGCGGGCTAAACATTTCAGTGATGTAATAAACAATGTGGTTAGTTCTATTCCCATTGTTTGCAATGATGATAGAGGCATTACTGACTTTAATGTTGACCCTATAACACAATCTGAAGTTAGTTTGGCTGTTTCTAAACTTAAACTTCATGAATTCCCAGGGGTAGATGAAATTACTACGGAAATGCTTAGAGCTGGGAATGTTTCGGTTACCACTTGGATGACTGAAATTCTGAATATCTTTTATGATAAAGGCATGGTTCCTAAGGATTTTACCAGAGCTATTGTTATCCCTATTTTCAAAAAAGGTGATCGCAGTTCTTGTGATAACTATAGGGGTATCAGCCTACTCTCTGTTCCAGGTAAAGTTCTTTCCATGATTGTGCTTAATAGAATTAAGAATCTGGTTGACAGTCAATTGCGTGATGAGCAATGTGGATTCAGAAGTGGTAGGGGATGTGTGGATCAGATATTTTCACTTAGGCAGATTCTTGAGAAATGTTTAGAGTTTCAGAAACCTTTGGTTGCTAACTTTGTTGATTTCAAAAAGGCTTTCGACTCTGTTGATCGTCATAATTTGTGGTTGATTGTGAGATCGTATGCTATACCAGACAAGTTAGTTAACATAATGAAAGCTCTCTATAATAACACTGAGTCGTGTGTGAGAGTTGTAGCAATTGGTTTAGCATTACGTCTGGTGTTCGACAAGGGTGCATTTTGTCTCCTTTTCTCTTTAGCTTCGTTATTGATTATGCTAAGCGAAATTCACCTCAAGGGAAAGATTTTGGCCTGAAATGGACTGGAGATACAAAAATTTCTGATTTAGATTATGCTGATGATTTAGCCCTTTTGGCAAATGATGTTGATGAGATGAACTCTTTCATTCGAGCTGTTGATGAGACTGGTAGTAGAATAGGTTTGGTTATAAACAGAGAGAAAACTAAAGTGATAAAAATTGGTCAGGCAGGTTGTGATTCAGTTAATCTGAATGAATGGTTGCAGTTTTGAGCAACCATTCATTCAGATTAACTGGTTGCAGTCTTGAAGCATGCAATGAATGGTTGCAGTCTTGAGCAGGTGTCACAGCTTAATTATCTTGGGAGCTATGTAACAGATAATGGTGATGTGCGGCATGAGATTAACAGACGAATAGGGATTGCTGCCGGGACTTTTAAGAATCTATGGAGAGTGTGGGGAAATAGGCGTATACATTTAAAGACTAAAATTAGACTGTATAATAGTTTGGTTCTTTCTATAGTTAGTTATTTTAGTGAAACTTGAACACTTTGTAAACAAGATAACAGGAAACTAGATGCTTTTGATTCCAGATGCTTACGCAGTATCTTGGGCATTAGGTGGTTCAACTTTGTAACTAATGATGAGGTTAGGAAAAGGAGTTGGCATCCTCCTTTAAGCAGCATATCGTGCAGAGAGAGACTCCGTTGGTTTGGCCATGTTGCTCATATGGATATTTATAGATTAGCGAACAGGATTTTGAACAGTGTGCCTAAAGGTCTCAGAAAGAAGGAGAGACCTAAGATGCCGTGGGCAGACAATGTGAAACAGGACCTTGTTAGAATTGGTGTGCAGTGGCCAGATGCAGTAGATGTAGCTCAGGATAGACTTGCTTGGGGAACTAAATTGCACGGTCTGGTTGGACCTACGTAGCCCATGGCTGCTTGAGGATGATGATGATGATGAAATATTTTTATTACTATTTATGTATTAAGTGTGTTCTTGGAAGTACTATTGTGGGGAAGTGACTCACAGATGTAGTTTTCGGATCTGGGCTGGCTGCCTAAATGGGTTGACGTGTCCGAGAAGCCATTTATGGCCTTTTTACAACTAGCCTGGGATGTGAGCGTCAGCGCGGGACCGAGCAATAAGGAAACACTTATCAAGGGATGCCGCTCTTACTCAAACGAAGCGCTTAAGCAGAGGGTTCGATTCTCTGTGTGAGAATCAAAGTCTTGAGCTTCGCTGTCAAACGGGAAGGACGTTTGAACATGCGTCAAGGGACGCTGTTCTTACTCAAAGAAAAACCCGTAAGGACAGGGTTCGATTCTACATGAGAATAAAGATTCTTGGTGAATCAAATACAGTTCTGTGTGAACCATAGTGTAGGCAAAGGTTAGATAACCTTTCGCCGAGTTTGAGGTCGGTAAAGCGAGAATCTGCAAAGTGCGGTTCTCCACCTCATTGCATAATTGTTTGCAGGAAAGGCCTATGGAGTCGAGCGCATCCCCAGCACGTGATTGTATATAGTGTGAATAAACTGTGTCGTCCCTATATTACTCTCGTGCGTGAATTGTTGGACATATTTCTGTACATCACTTGGCGCAGCAAATCTGAGGCATACGTCGGTATGGATGTAACAACCGCGAACCTGTGATTTCACCGAAATAAGGGTGAAGGTAATCAAGGGTGATGGAAATAAGGCTAAATGCCTCTCAGAGGTAAAACAACCAACCAACTGATCTAGCTAAAGAAATTGGAAGTAAACACTACCCCATCAGACTACTAATCTAACTCACAAATGATAACAATAGGGGTGGTCAGTGTACGAAGTATGAGAGGTTAGAAGTTGGTCATTTTTGCTCATTGGTTGGATTTTTATAAATTTCCAAATTTAATGTTTTTGTCATTAAACTCTATCATCGTCCTCTACTGGCGTGTGGTTAATCGTTGGACATACCACCAGGTCACGACAACATCTGAAATTATATCAATCCTCAACTCTTTAGAAAACTTCTACGACAAGTGTTTCACATTGCTAATGTACTAGTGTAAAAGAAATCATGCTTCATCATGTGTGGGAATCTGTAGAAATCATAGATTCAAACTAATGATTTCCATTTTCTCCCTTTCTCTCGAGTCTTTTAGGATCATATGATCTGTCGAATTAAATATTTGTTCAGTCAAAGAGTTCAATGAAAAAAATGATAAAAAACTTCAAATGGAAATTTAGATTCTCAGACTACTAATCTAGCTGGGGCGCGGTGGCTCATCGATAGCTCGGCACGCTCGTAATCTGCCGTTCTCAGGTTCGAGACCCAGCTGGGTCAGTGTTGAAATTTAGCTCTGCAAACTCCCTGGCCATGGTCAGTAATGGACACCGATGGGCTTGGAAATTCCGCCGTCCATCGGATGGGACGTTAATCTGTGGCACTGTGTACGAGAGAGCCATACTCTGTGCACGTTAAAGAACACGCTGTATGGTCTTGACGGGAGGCTATCATCTGTCTCCCACAGCTGTTCCAGTGGGTCCCCTCTCCCAACCTTCTCTGAGCCTTCGGGGTCCTTGTGAACTGGCCATTTAGCCTTTAGCCCATTGTGTGCAAAAATGCCTCTCAGAGGTAAAACGACCAACCAACTAATCTAACTAAAAAATTGGAAGTAAACAATACCCATCAGACTACTAATCTAACTCACAAATTCACCAATGGGGTGGTCAGTGCATGAAGTATGAGAGGTTAGAAGTTGGTCATTTTTGCTCATTGGTTGGATTTTTATAAATTTCCAAATTTAATGTTTTTGTCATTAAACTCTATAAGCTGGGCGGGATGCTTTTCTCTAAGTTCGATTTTAGGAATATTTAGGGCTACACAAGTTTCTTAAGAAATGGTAGTACATTTAAAAAATAAAATTCACTTGAATAAATCAGAATTTTTATCATTATTTATTAATCTACTTATTTATTAATTTATTCAAGATTGATTTCTTCTAGAGGAAGGATATCCAAAGTCTTGAGGTACTCTAGGCCTCAGAATTGATTAAATGTGTCCTGTTTGTAGAGGTTTCAGAACTGATTGAATCGGCCTTGTTAGTAGGGACATCAGAACTTATTGAATCGGCACTGTTTGTTATGCCTCAATTATTATTTGAGCCAAACGAACGAAATTAAACCAAATCCTAATTTTTCCCACGTATAGCATACACCCAAAAGCCATCTGCTTTTCTTCCTCAAGAGGAACTTGTGATGACAGGACAGTTGTACTCAACGAATGCAGAGCTGATCATCCCCACACATACAAGAAATAACATTTCTGCCTTCCTCTTCTTGAAGAATTCCTTCCGACACCCATGGTCACATTACTTACGATTTTGAAAGTCAGTTCATAGTAAACACTTTGCAAGATCAAGAATATCGTCATTTCTCTTTTAATTTTCCCGTTAGTTTAGTTTAAGCTATCTTTTTTGTGCCTCAGCCTGTAATACACTTTTCTTTACAAGTTTATATTTTACATAACTTTTTTACCCCTTATTCTTGCGAAGTTGACACTGCATTCCTCTGGTCTCATTAATTTTAATCATCTTCTTGGCGTGTGCTACTGGGACAATGAAATGACGGTGTCGGACAATGAAAGGGATCATTTCCTGATGAAAAGTTGATGACAAGATTACATTTTGGTTGAGGAGAAGATGAATATCTTCTTGGCAAGTTCCTGAGATCACTATTCGGGTCATAAAAACATAAATCATTTATTGGTAAAAAATCTTGGAGATTACCTCTTGAGTGGTCGAAGCCGCCATCATCATCTCTTCGACGACCGAAGCCATCTTAATCATCTCTTGGATTACCAAATCCGTCATAATCATCCCTTGGATGACCGAAGCCGTCATAATCATATCTTGGACGCTCGAAGCCGTCATAATCATCTCTTGGACACCCGAAGCCGTCATAATCATCTCTTGGACGCCCGAAGCCGTCATAATCATCTCTTGGACGCCCGAAGCCGTCATAATCATCTCTTGGACGACCATTTCCGGAACCTCTTGGTCGACCATTATGGAAACCTCCTCTTAGTCGACCATTACGGAAACCACCTCTTAGTCGACCGAAGTTGTCATCATCATCCATTACGGAAACCACCTCTCGGCCTACCGAAGTCCTCCTCCTCCTCCTCCTCCTCCTCCTCCTCCTCCTCCTCCTCCTCCTCCTCCTCCTCCTCCTCCTCCTCCTCCTCCTCCTCATCATCATCATCATCATCATCATCATCATCGTCGTCGTCGTCGTCGTCGTCGTCGTCGTCGTCTCTTTGTCGACCATTGCGGAAACCAACTCTTGGTCCACGGAAGTTTCCAAAATCATTATCATCATCTCTTGGTCGACGGTGACCAATATGATTATCATCTCTTCTGCGAGGATAGCCATCATCATCATCTCTTGGTCTAAAGTTATCGTTTCTTGGTCTGGAATTAAAGTCCTCATTACATGGTGGGGAAAGAAAGTCATCTTCTTTGAATGCATTAGGATTTGGATCTTCAGTTCGTGAGACGAGATTTTTAAAATCTTCCTTGGCACATCCGAACTCTTGAATATTTGTCATAAACATCTCAAACATTGGTGTCAAAGGTTCTGGCTGCTAGCTTCGCTTCTTCCAGTGCAACCATCCGTGCCTTGTAATCAGGCATCAGATTTTGGATGGCCTCAATCGTATTTGAGGCTTTCATGAGCAACATTTTTGCTGCAGATAATATACGTGGAACTACAGAAATCAATTCCACGATGCATGAATACAAGTTTTCTGTTGGGCAAGTTAAATCTCTGGTGGCCAAAGACATCTGTTTCACTGCCGAAAAAAGGATTTCAATGTGTGGATGCAGCTCATCGGAACGGGGAATCGACAGCTTGATTTGAAGTATCAAAGCTTTAGCTGCTGGCATAAGCTTTTCGACCACTGGACTCGATGCATCCATTTCTGGGACGATTCTTTTACTTAGTGGGAAGAATTCCTGAATTGCTAAGACCAAAGCTCTGCAAACTGGCTCTAACATTGGAACCAGAGAAAGAATCGACCCGCTATTTTCCAGTAGTGATTGGCCAACAAAAGCCATCTTCGTGGTTGTCTGAAGTACATCACTGGCAGATATCATTAACTCTTGAACGTCCTAATTCGATCCTTCTTCCTTTTAGACGAACAAGGGCGTGTTCGGGAAAATCTCATGGAATGCCAGTAAAAAAGCTTTGGAGGCTTGATTACCTCTTCTTCTTAAAATATCCTCATCTTCTTGCTTGGGTCGCTTTGCGGGATTTTCAAAATTCCCGCCTCCTTCTCTTTTCATCCCTTATCTGGAGTGGAGACCTGGGAAGGAAAAAATTACTTCAAAAAATTTATAAAAATATAAGGTTTCATTACATTAATGAAACAACTCAACTCACAGCTTAAGAAACTCCACAATTAGAAACATTTGCCTTTAAATTAAAGACATTTAAAGAGTTTCTCAATAGGTAGATCGGCAGGTAAAAATAAAATGTAAAACCTTTTTTAAAAAACTTTGTGATGATGGGATTTATAACAAAGCGCTTCATGTCCAAAGGCTTGTATTATTCTGTTGTTTTACCTCTGAGTGGTACTTTCTTGTTTAAGAATTAGTTGGGATTTTTATTTCGTCAAACCGATAAAGTAGTATTGATGCTATCAGG
Organism: Ryuthela nishihirai; assembly: GCA_038380435.1. NCBI lineage: Eukaryota > Metazoa > Arthropoda > Arachnida > Araneae > Heptathelidae > Ryuthela > Ryuthela nishihirai. The sequence goes on along the minus strand of JAWZYU010000019.1, from coordinate 34,139,657 downwards.
TTTCCGACTAGCTTCATACAGAAAAAAATATTTTGATTTCCGTTAGAAAATAATATTTTGTAAAAAGAGGTGATCCCAAAGATTTTGAAAGGGAAGGTGATTCCAATGAACAACTATTAAGAGTCAGATAGAAGCCTCCCTTCAAAGTCATTCAGCTTGCTCTTTAACATGCAAAGAATAAAGCTTTCCTACAGATGGAACCACGGTTTAATACCCCATTTAACAGAGGGAGACTTTCAAAGCCATCGTTGTCCACTTCTTCTTGAGAGTACAGAGGAAGAGGTTAACGGAGATAATATCGGAGCAATCACAGTGGAAACTCGGAGTGCAGAACATCAGAATATGAGCCTGGGGCCCTATCCATTGAATACCCCTTCACCCCAGAAATAAAATCTGATGTACGTGGGTAGGTACAGGGTGATTATAAAATAAGTTTCCCTATTCCAGAGTCTCTGGAGTGGTGACGAACAGAGATAGTGCCACGAAAATAGGTAGACAGGGTAATAAGAACATGCGGAAGCGAATTAGTGAAGAAAAAAAATAGTTCAACTGTCGCCACCAAGAGGATAACGTGTGCTGCAAAAAATAAAGAAAGGCACAGGTGGAAAAACGATGTGTATTGGTTTCACACACTTGTCAGTTACAGAAACTGCTCAATATGCTCTCCATCAGTGCAGATGATGTGCTGGAAACGAAAGACTGCATGGGCCACTGTTGCTTGGAGCATGTTACTGTGGATGTTGGTCACTTCCCATGGAGTGCTGGCCTTCAGATCAGCAAGCGACTGCACGTCACCACGATAAACCCGACCTTTGGGATAGCCCATTAGCCAGAAATCAAAAGGATTCAGGTCTGGTGAGCATGGTGGTTAGGCTTGAGGGAAGTCTCGAAAAACTAAGCACTCATTGCCGAACGTTGTACGCATCAACCACTCTGCCTGACGACTAACGCGTGTGGGGGTGCACCAACTTATAAGAATAGTGTTGTGTCCAGACACTGCCGTTCCTGGAGGATGGGAATCACATGATGCTGGAGTAATGGACATATGTTACAGTACACCGCACTGGACCATTAGGAGTACCTTGTTCAAAGAAGAACTACCCACACCACGTTGAAGCAACACCACGTTACCACAAAGAGGGGCTCGAGAGACTGTTCATGCACAGCACACGGAGGTGACTTTCCCCTCTCCCTCCCTGCATATACCACAGTTCTGTGCGTTGAGGGCAGCAGTAAGGGTAAAGTGAGCCTCTTCAGTCCACAGGATAATCTATTGACATAATATGGAAATTCTTCGATATTTTGGTAGGGCCGTGTTATACAATCCGAAACATTACAGTTTAGACTAGATTCTAGGAATAATGAACTTAACGAAAAAACTGTAATAAAATAAAGCTCACTTTCTTAGCAATATTTTAAAAAGATGTTACGTAAAGTTAGTAGAGATTCCCTTACCTAAAGTCTTAGTAAAAGTTTGAATTATGAAAGTGTATTTTGTACTGATTAACATTCTTAGAAATCCATCAAAAAGCCTGTGCAATATATTCTGCATCTGTAGTTTATCGAGATGATTATATTAGGTGCCCAAAAAAGTTATTCCATCTTCGCGTAGTTAAAATTTTTAAATTATCTTCTTAAGCAAAACGATTAAAAATATATTAACTACGATGAAAAAGACAAAGCTATATCGATGATTAAGATCATGACAGTTATTGTAATGACGTCACATATGATGACAAAAATTTTATTAAAATAATTATGATATTACGACAGGTAGTTGTAGGATATTCCTCACGAATGAATATTAAATATATTACTCTTAAGGAAAAGAAAATATGTAAGACTCTTAATTGAATACATATCTGATTATTATTGCATCAAATATTGAAATTAATTATTGTTTTATTCATTTGTAAGGTATAACTTCAAGCAACATACAATAATAATATTACATCAAAATTTAAAAATATGTCCCTCCAGACGTGACGTCATCAAAAGAGAGAGGCTTTCCTTGCTAAGGTAGCCTTGAAACAGTACGAATTTTTTTGGGGACAGGTGGTTTACTTATTTTAACCGAACAGAAAAACAAAAACTTACTTTTTACTTGATCCGAAAATTAAAATGATGAGCCACTGAAAAATAACAATTAGGAGAAATTATTCCTTTTTATCCCTTAGAATTTGGAGTCGGTCTAAGACCTCAAGCGTACCTAATATGATTCCCAAATTGGCGAATTTGATGACTTTGTATTGTTTTTGAATTGCATATTATTGCCAAAATGAAAAGTCGCCATTTTTACAAAACAAAAAAACGAAAATACCTACCACTCGAACCTTAGTTTCGTATTCTGTTTATCTAGAATTTAACAGTGCATGAAAATAATATTGTTAATTTGAATATGCTCAAAGATTCCACTGCCTGGTGTTTTAACTTTATTCTCAATTTTTGGATATTTTATTTTCCTCTGTGTGATGCTGTTTTGCGGAGAATGATTTAAATTGCACGGTTACAAAAGTCTCAAAAGCTCAGAGACTGGTAGGAGAAGGAGATTCAATGGATAGCTGTTAAGAGACAGATGGAAAGCCTTCATTTAAGCCATCCAATGTGTCTTCAATGTGCAGAGGATATGGCTCTCCAGTATACGCAGTTGGTTTCGGTTGTTTTACCTATGAGCTGCACTTTTTTTTCACACACAATGTGCTAAAGGACCCCCCAAGGGCTCAGAGAAGATTGGGGGAAAGGACCCACTGGATATCTATTATGAGACAGCTGGTAGCCTCCCGTCAAAACCATCCAGCGTTTTATTTATTGTGGACAGGGTATTGCTCTCCAGAATACGGCTTAACGTGCCATCTGACGGATGGCGGCCTTTTTCTAAGCCCATCGGTGTTCCTTACTGACCGGGGGGACGGCGGGGAGTTTTTCGGGGGTAAATCTCAATATTGGCCCAGCTGGGACGCAAACCTGTTAACTGCACATTATAAGTCTGGCACACTACCGACTGAGCCACCCTACCACTCCAGTGCACTCCATATAGCAATAGGCCAGGGTATTATACTCCTATAGTAATAATACCCTGGCATATTATTCCTATAGTAATAGGCTAGGATATTATTACTATAATGGCAAGGTCACCAGGCCCCTTTTTTATTCCTATAAATGACAAGGTCACAAGGACTCCCAAGGCTCAGAGAAGATTAAAGAGCCATACTATAGGAGTATATACCCTGGCCTATTGCTATATGGAGTGCACTGGAGTGGTAGGGTGGCTCTCACTCAGATAGATACTGTAATCAATACACATTCTAATTCTGAAAGTTGTCAAGTCCAACATGGAAAAGAAACATTTGAGAAACTTATGGCTGCATTAAACAGCAAAATAATTCATTTAGCCAAAGGTCTCAAGATTTCGATGCTATTGGGGGTGTAATTTTTGTTATTAGCCAGAAAATTGCAAAAAATTGCAAAAATAAATTCTGCTGGCGAATTTGTTAACGAGTGCCTGCGAACAGTGTTTGCTATGTTTTGTCCAGAGATTAAAAACGATTATAGCATAGGTTTATCGCACAGAACCGTAATAAGGTGGATTGAATAACTTGCTGCTATTATGTGTAGAAAATACTTTTGCAGAGCTTGTAACGAAAATCGAATATTTGTTTTTTGGCTCTTGATGACAATACCGAAATTACCTGTATGAAAGTAATTGTTTCTAATACAGCTTAATTAGTGATATTTGTATATGGGGTCGATATTAATTTCCATTAAAAAGCGTTTCATTTTTATCTACCTATGCTGCTCAGTGTCAATTTCTTGCATATTTCATCCTAATTTTAATAAGAAATAATTGTTTTTTCCATTAAAATTCTAAAAAGTAATGTTAATATGTAAGATTCTGTACCGTGGCAGTCTGAAAAATCCTCATTCAGCCAGCGGATGAGAGAAGATTGCCCATCCTTGATATACATGTTCACAAAGTAAAAAAGAAATGTTAGTGCACTGTTACAGGTGACTCTGACAAAAAAAAATCTCAATGATGAAGGTCATGACGGCTATTTTGATGATATTAATCAGATATGAGAAATCATTATTGAAATTTAGTACCGGGGTGATGCCCTTACCTATTTTATCCGATAAATCTCAATGACATTAACAAAAGACATTAAAAAAATCGAATAAACAGAGGAGGAGCAAAATGCTCTTACAATGACAATTAGATAAAGTACTAAACTAGTCCAGAAGAGTGTTACATCTCTTATACCAGGCGTGTCTAACCTTTTGACTTCCCTGGGCCACATTGAGTGAAGATTTGACTTCCCTGGGCCACATTGAGTGAAGATGAATTGTTTGGGTCGCACATAAAATATATAATATAGTTAGTTAATGTATATGAATAATAAAACTTCATTTATTTTCTTATGTTTTTTTATTATAAATTTAAAAAAGGGCAACATGTAACTAGTGGGATATCAAAAGCTCACAGAAAATCACATGATAATGTTGAAAGCTTATGTCGTAAACACGTAAACTTTACGATTTTGTGGGCCGCATTACTAGCTGTCCGGAGTCGTATGTGGCCCACGGGTTGGACACACACGCCTGTCTTATACTTTTGTTGAAACGTATGCTGATGATACAGCATTCATTTTTTTAAATTTTTGGATTGCATCTTAATTGATGGCACTACAGATAAGTTGATTCCATTGATTTTTCTACTTTTTGAAAGAACCTGATTGCCAAGGTTTTTATGCGTGCAATGAATTGGTCTCGCATCGAGATCTGTGTGAATGATTGTTTCTCACAAACCATGGTGCTGCCACAGCTGACCTCAAACTTTGATTCTGAAAGATATCAAGCTTCTCGATATTGGTTTAAGAGAAATGACCCCAAACTGGACACTCAGAGAGAATTATTGGTTTTAAAATTTTCATATGGTATGGTATATAGTTAACTTGTTATTACTGATAGATTATATTTACTAGAGATCAATGAACATAATTTGAAATGTATTATACGAGTCTTACGTAAAAGATAGGACTTGGGTTGTTTTACCTCTGAGCGGCACTTTTTTGCACACCATGGTCTAAATGGCCAGGTCACAAGGACCCTGAAGGCTCAGAGAAGGTTGGGGGAGGGGACCCATTGGAACAGCTGTTGGGAGACAGATGATAGCCTCCCGTCAAGGTCATCCAACGTGTTCTTTAACGTGCATAGGGTATGGCTCTCCCATACACGGCGCCACGGCTTAACGTCCCATCAAACGGACGGCGGCCTTTCCAAACCCATCGGTGTCCCCTACTGACCATGGGCAGGGTGGGAAGTTTTGCGGAGATAAATCTCAATGCTGGCCCAGCTGGAACTCGAACCTGGGAACTACAGATTACGAATAACTTAGGAGATATGTTTTTTTTTTTAGTTGATTGTGATACCAAGACACTTTACGTAGTACTTTTTTTTTATCAAAAATGATAAGATTAGACAACTGATACAACAGTTTATGGGAACAATGCACACATAACACTTGTATGCGTTGATCTTGACGCGCCATTTCTTGTATAGTCGCTCAAAAAAATATCCGAACACTATGATTGATTACAGAATTCAGAAAAAAATATCTGGCAACGTTTTTTATAAATTAGTGGTCTGGCAACCTTCGTGTACGTACACGAAGGTTGCCAGATCAATAATTTATAAAAAAATGTTTGTGTTGTTTTTCTGCTGAGGTCCTGCCATCCTCACAGATCTACTATGATATATAAACTAGACAGGCTCCTGTCAGACCTCTGTGGCAAGCAGCTGCTTGAGGGGGTATTTATTATTAAGTATTGGAATTGTCATGTGCCTTTCGTTATAAATATTTTTGATTTGATTCATATTATTTGAGAGTTGAACCTTCTCTTTCAAATATTTTTCACATTTGGCAGTTGGCTATCTATAAGTTATTGCAGTTCTTCCAATAATATTTGTTAACAGAACGATGAAATATTGTCTGATTCTATTATAACTTTTGGCACATCGTTTGTGTGCTGTGTGTATACTACACAAGAACTCTCAAGTGGTTGTGTGCATCACTATTATTGTCAAAAACTCTTTAAATCTAGGTCTAAATTTCTAAGATGAATGAACTTCCTATAATAAAAATATTATAACAAATTTACACTGTTCACACACTAGAGTTTTATTATTCCTCTACAGAAATTTTACAAGCTCACAAGGTACAGCGTAAATTACAAGTACTTATCCAAAACCTTTCTCACTGTAAGTGAATCATCCTCAAGATTATAGCTTCCAGAAATTCACCTTCGTTGCGCTTTTTGGGTTAATTTTCGCCCATGGTATGAGCCAAGAGTATGAATCATTCAGTGTTGTTTTTTAAGTAACCTGCTTGCGTGTAACTATGAGTTGCGCATTAAGCCTATAAATGGGCACGAAGTTGATGAGAAATTGATGTTAAAAAAAGCTGTTTGGTCATGTGAGAGTTGCAGAAGCTCTTCTCTTAATAGAAGATGAGTTTGGATGTACTTCCCACGTTCGTAGGTTCATGCGTGCCACCGGTGATCACTGTGTTAAAGGTTAATAATATCATGACTGATGCAATTAATTACGTATAATTACGATGCAATTAACCTCGGCAACAAATTAACATTTGACCCCCAGGTGCTGTCATTAAAAGAGATTTTTTTTTCTTTTCTTTGCTCATTTTTCGTGAGTCCACAGGTGGATTATTTTCGCTCCCTTATTTTAAAGTGATTCTTTATTTGTTCTTTTTGATTCTCCTTCCTTTCTTATGCATCAAGATCTAATGAAACGAGAAAGGAGACAGACATTGTTTTGCTTGAGGTCTTAAAAAGCGAAAAAAAATGTCATGCTCATCAGTCTCACTACTTCCCAGAGTCTGCATTGAGAATCTTCTCGGTCTCATTTCTACCTACGGGCAGAAAGAGGATACCGATGGACTCGGGAAGGCTGCCGTCATTCAGATGGGACGTTTACATCTTGATCCGTGTGCAGGAGAGCTGTCAATGACCTTCCCATCTTGGCTTTCACGTTTTCTCTACGTTTCATAACTTCTCATTAGGTGATACCATGTGTTTGCACTGAACTGCCAGGGATATGTTCGATTCTGGAACGTTGGTATACATAACTCCAATGATATCGGAATCTATTTTGCAACTGAGAGGAAGGGAAGAGTGAAACCATTGGAAAAGAAGGATTTCTCTCCTGTCCATCAGGAGAGTCGGAGGTTAAGTGGAATGCTATACTGCAGAAACCAGCATATTAACCTGAACCTGATGGACAGGAGAGTCGGAGATTAAAGCGGAATGTTGCTTGCGGAAACCAGCATATTAGGACTTCATTGAAAACCTGTGGAGCGAAACTTATGTCCATTGATAACTGTTCCCACCAATAAATTCATTCACAGCTTTCCACCGTTAACGTACTACTTCATTCACAAGGTAGGGATGGCAGCGCCCCCAGAAATTTCAGACACTTTTTGAGTGACCCACGGCAGCTTGGAAGTCGAAAACTGAGTATCCGCAAAACCACAGGGAATCCGAAAATATTTGTCACCGATGACATCATAAGTGACCTAAGCCGGTTGGTCCGTCCATTTGTTCGTTCGCCCGTAATTGCGGGTATTATATAATTATGGTTTTAGAGACCTTTTCTGTCTGTCTAAGAACTCTTTCTAAACGGTAAGAATTCCGTTTAGAAGGAGTTCTAAACTCCACCATATTTAATCTACAACACCATCTAATTGTATCTTAGTGCGACGTAAGGGTTTGGTCCCAAACAATTTAGTCCCCTCCCAATAAAAAAGAAATAGGATGGATTAATTCCTTTGCGAATGCCGGGGTTTGGCAAAGATTGGGGGAGCTGGAGTTGCCTCGGCAAAGTTGTGAATTTGGCAGAAAAATTTGTCAATGAAGAGAAGCAAGAAGCTCTCAATCGTATTTGGCTCTGTAAGGATGTAGAACGTGATGTTCTCTGATTGCTGAGTATAAATAATACAGACACGTACTTCATTTGTTACGATAGCAAAAATATATTCGAAAAATTGACCCCAAATTTTAATTAACCCATTAAAACAGCTGAAGAGATCAGAGATCATAATTGACTCTGCCGGTATACTACTAGAGCCATCTCTAATCTCTTAACATGTTTTAAAATTTTAATTAAATTTTGTGGTCAATTTTTTGCAGCCTGTTAAATATTCCAGCGTTCATAACTCTTTGAATAATGAGAAAACATTGTTTAAAATCGATATTATATAGATTTGATTGAGATATTTAGTCTATCTTTAGGCAAGTGTTTTTTATTAAAAATCATATTGAAGAAGTTATTGATCCCTAATATGATATTCTATTGAGATAACATGGAACAGTTTTCATTTTTTTTTGTCCAGTACAATACATTCAGTAAAACAATTGAATATACAGAGGAGAATTCAAGATTTCTAAGTACACTAATCAACGAATGCTTTTTGTTTCTTGAATGTAAATAAGTGGCCTCTATGCATTTCTTATGATGAATCTGAATCTTCTTTCAAATTATTTCCCTCACGTATAGATTTTTGGAAATTTTGGTTTCAGTTTTATTGAAAAAACTCGAAAATTACATGATAAGGTATGACTTAACATTGTTACACTGTTTAGAAGGTAAAATAAATTGTTTATTTGATTTTTATATTGGAACCAGTTTATTAGATATTTGGTACTAGATAATAGAGGATCATGTAATAAATTAAGCCCTTGTTTACAACCTAAAATTTGCACTATTATCCTAATATTTTTGCTCTTATGCATGTGTTTCTATTGTCTTTGTGTAGTTTTCGATATTATCAATACTATATATTATTTACAAGTTACTTTTGATATTGTTTATATTTTATCTTAGAAATGACAATTCCGTGTGCAGAAGATCCATATTCTGTGCACGTTAGAAGCTGGGTGGTCTTGACGGGAGGCTTCTATCTCCTAACAGCTGTCCAGTGTGTCCCATTCCCCAAATCTTCTCTTGAGTTCTTGTGACTTGGCCATTTAGCTGCTCAGAGGTAAAACAACACAACCGAACCTAAAACTTCCGTTACCCTTGAACAGAGTGTTTAATAGCTCATGCATGAAACTCCCCTGAATCTCAGTCGTTCGCCGGTTTTAACCAAGACATCAGAAAACAGACTTATTAGGACATGGTTTGTGGACGGTGTCACAAATTAATAACGATTCTCGGAAATAAGAGCTTTCTTCTCGAGATGGGAACAAAAAATACAGCAATTCATTTGGAGTGTCAGTTAAGCACATTCGCACGCAACATGCGTGGGATTTACAAAGTATCGGGAAACAATGACGCCGCTATTGTGGCAAAATGTCATTGGTTGTAACGTTGTCTGCGGGGGAACGACGCGTGTGTGTTTCGTGCCAGCTGAAGGTGACCAATCCGACAATCGATCACTGGTCACGTCAGAGCAAACCGCGATGTGGTCTGCTTCACATGGGCGCCTATGGCTGACAAGCTACTCTATCACCGCTGCTCCGTTTTGGTAACATTTCCTCTGACTATTGCTCATTACGGATGCCTTCTTCATTTGGCGCTTTTTGGCCACTGTGATTTATGAGCGCTGTGGCTCCTTGTTCCGTTTCTCGTTTGTTCCGACAAGATTTCTTTTTTTTGCTGGTCGAGTAGATTCATTTGAAGGGTGAAAATACATGTCTAGTTATGAAGAGGCAGAATACGAGTTTGGAATTTAGAAAGTTAGGAACGAAGGGGAAAGAAGGATGGTTTAAAATGTCGATTTGTTCCTAAACTGAAAGAGAACTTCAAAAGTATCAGGATTTCTAAAAGCATTAGAGCATTTTTAGAAGCAATATACGTATATATATATATGCATTCTGCGACCACTTTTTTGGATACAATTCCATGTTAATATGAATAACAACTCAGAAACATAACTATTTAACTTCTTAAATAAACTTTTTATGCAAAAATGTGACTGAATATAATTTAAAGATCTCAATCCAATCGATTTCAATCTCGTTTTTCAACAATTTTTGGTCGGTATTTAAAACGTTATCGAAATTGGAATATTCAACAGCTGCAATGACAGTTTAATAAATGCTCTGAAAAGCTGACAAAAAACAAGTTAAAACGAAAGCAATATCCATTATACTAAACTTTAAGAAAGGTACTTTGTTTTTACCAGTTTGTGTACTAATTATGTTAATTTTCCACAACTTTAATTTTTTTTTACAAGAGTTAACTTTCCAAAATTTCAGCTCCCACGAACTCTTGTTATACTAAACTTATATTGTTGAACAGAATTGATGGAGATCTCGAAATTATATGCAGTAACATTTTGTCATAAAAAACTATATCTGAAAAAAAAAATCTCTAAACATATCTTACTTACTATTGTCATAAAAATTACCTAATAAAATGGCCGCTGAGTGTATGCCATAAACGTCTAAAAGTAGAAATACATTGATATTTTTTTATAAGAGAGAGCTTAGCCATTTAGTATGTTCCTCATCAAGATTGAATTACATTCTAAAAGTAGAAGTATATTAATATTTGTATACGATTCTTGATATTTGAATACTGATAAAATGATTGATTAGAATTATTTCCGATGATTCTAAATATGAAAAATATTTTTTTTTTCTTTATCACATAAAGCACTATATGGATTCATATGTGTCAATTATTGAGGAATATCTGAGGATTCATGCATGGCTTTAGAGACAGATGGAATCATATGATAATCTATTAACAGATGGAATCATGTAATATTTATGTAGAAACATCACACATATATGAAGATGGGATGCTCTATTGGGTGGAGAAGAACTATTGAATTTTACTAATAATGGTTTCCATGCCTTGTTGAGAATTAATCCATTGTTGATCCAATGATTTCGTATTCGCTTAAAAAGAAGATAGGGCCCCGGCAGTCTTGTTGTGTAGGTAAATCGGCGCCATATCTACCTTTGAAGTTAATACAAACTCAATGAGTGATTTCACATTCGATATGCTTTAGGTTTATTTTCCACTTTTTAGGGCGCATATCGGATTTTCTAAGTTTTTTAATCTATTTATGCTTTTTTTGGCGCATGAAACACCTACCTTCAGAATCTTTCATTTGATTTAAGATTCATAAACATCGACCACATTTTTACTCCTTTTTGGAATCATGTTTGGAATAGTGCATGACAATTGAAACGTCATCAGCTATAATTTGAGATATTACTCGTTAAGGTTGAACCTCGCGGAAATCCGCCTCCTCCTCAAAATTCGAAATAGTGTACGACAGTCTTTATATGAGCTTTCATGTGACATCTAACTCGTAAATGTAGGCCCTTGCGTTCGGAAATATAGAAGAACGACTTTCATATTTCCCCCTTTTCAGAAGTTTTTAGGTGTTTAAATTTTAACAACCTAATACGCACCCCGCTTCAAAAGCTTTCATCTGAAGCATAGGTCGTTTCTTTCCGCACTCGCATTTCAAAGATATAGCGGCACAATCGTTTTCATACATACATACAAAATCTTCATGCAGCCATGGGCTACGAGGATCCTTACCAGACTGTGTAATTTTCCTCTCTAGACATGTCTGTCTTGAGCTACAGCTGCTGCATTTGGCCATTATAGGCCAATTCTAGCAAAGTCCTGTTTGACATTGTCTGCCCACCGTATCCTTGGTCTCCCCTTTTGCTGAAGCCTTTAGGCACACTCTTCATAATCCTCCGATGGGCTTGAAAAGGCCGCCGTCCGTCGGATGGGACGTTAAGCCGTGGCCCCGTGTGCGGGAGAGCAATACCCTGTGCACGTTAAAGAACACGCTGGATGGCCTTGACGGGAGGCTACCATCTGTCTCCCAACAGCTGTTCCAGTGGGTCCCCTCCTCCAACCTTCTCTGAGCCTTCGGGGTCCTTGTGGCTTGGCCATTTAGCCCACGGTGTGCAAAAAAGTGCCGCTCAGAGGTAAAACAATCCAATCAATCAATCTTCATAATCCTATTTGCCATAATGCAGCTAAGCATACGGGCAGTATGACTAATGCTGCTCAAAGGAGGTTGATACTCCTTCTTCTAACCTCATCATTACTTACAAAATCAGACCACTTAATATGCCTCTTGGGCTAAATGCCCAAAATACTGCGTAAGCATAGAGAATCTGTTACACGCCAGTTGGTATATCGGCGAGTTTAATTCTCTTTATAATAAAAATAATTATATTCGATGTGTTTCCAAGAAAGCCGGATTTGCTGGATTCCACCATCTAGTTTTATTGGTCATAATTTCCTCCTTCTCAAACATTTCAATACCAATCCACACATACGTGTAGACCACATTTAATAAACGAAGCAAGTATTTAATATTAAATCATTGAACAAAAAGTGCCCTTGTCGCTTTAAACATGAGTCTGCAGGTCACACCGTTGTAAGTATAATACTCAAGCATAACAGTTGTGAGAATCAACTTCTTTACTACCTCTTGTACATGATACATTTACTACATAAAAATACACCATTATGTCATACTAAGATAGAGGAGCTGGCTCAAATCCTACCCTGTAGTAGATGATCTAAGGCAACGGCTGTCGGGGTGGGCTGGAGCACGGCATACTCAACTAACAACATCGGCTGTCAGATGCTTATGACTCTCCGCTGCATCGGTCTGCTCACTTGATCTTCAACCTCTATCTTTTTTCTACTGTTGTCTTCTCTCTCTAGTTTTCGCCTCTACCTTTTTAACTGTGCATTTTTCCTCCCATTGCTCACCCCTTATTCGAGTCGCATTGGTCTCTTAGTTATAAAAGCATTTAGATCAATTCTCATAGTTTTCAATATATTCTTCCTATCCTAAATTCTTCTTTGCATTATGGGCACTACAGCCAATGGGAGGTTTGCATTAAAAATTACCAAGTAAGTTTCGACCAACTTTTACAGGTGGTCATCTGAATAGAGAAAGGAAGGTCTAGCAAAAGACTGGAAATGTTAATGGTCATTGTTTCATTTTTTTTTTTCAAACTGTAAATGAAGCTGTGTAACTGTATCTATTCTCACCTAGGCAAAAAATCTATTCGCTCTGTCGACTTTAATTGCTTTGAGTAAGAATATCGAACATTGTCTTATCTATGAAAAGAGCAGAGGCTTTCGTTCATTTGTGTGAACGCAAAAAGTCTTTTCTGGATTACACAATACTTGCCAGCAAGAGTTTGTATTACATCTCTATTGTATTCTGTCTTTGTCACAGGATGGGTGAGCTACTAATGGGGGACTAGTGTCGGAGTATAGTATATAGTAATATATATATAGTAATTTTAACGTCATTAGTTCGTTTCTTTTGCTTTTAAGTTCTTGTCATTTGTAAACTGAATCACAGGATGTGCAACTTAAAATTATACCACTAGTAGATGTTGCTCTTTGGCATCAATTGTATATTCTTAAAACACTTTTATGCAGTTTCCTCTGTATATGCTTTTTGTTTCAGATTATATTTCTGTGACCGAGGTGTTAGCATGGGACCTGGGTTCTAGTGTTGATTAAGGCATGAATATATATATATATCGTTTCTTCTGTTTGTTTGTTATTTTTTCGGCTGAGGTCTCCCCTTCTTCACAGAGCTTCTCTAAGACGTATTATGCTGACAGGGTTTTGTCAGACTTCTGTGATAAGAAACTATTTGATGGGTATTTGTTTTTCCAAACAGACCATTTGCTACAGGGCCGGTGGGTTTCATAAATAAATCTCAATGCTGGTCCAGGTGGAACGCCAATCTGGGAACCGCATTTACGAGCGTGGCGCGTTATCCACCGAGCCACCACGCGCTCCTATCATACAGTAAACTTGCGATTGATGATCACATGAAATGGAAATCCACCCACCACCACATGTGGGATTTCGAACTTTCTAGTCAGAAAATATTCTCTGTTATATCTCTTAAATTGGCGAACAGATGTCTACGAATAAGATGCTTCGAAATGCTAACAAGTGCTACGTCATTTCGTGATGCAATACCAAAAGCATTTCAATTAGGGGAAAAGGATCATCAGCTGCTTGTTCTTTGACCTTCGGATTTCGTCTACAACGACGAGGTCAAGCGATGACAAGAATTGGCATCCTGTTCTCTTGGAATTCCCCCGTCTGTGAGTGATTGATGATGTCACAGGAAAAAAGACTTGATCAGAAGACTGCCATTATCATTTAACATTCTAAAGATGGAGCTGATCTCATGCGAAACCTGCTTCAGATACTTGTTTCTTCATTGTTGCCATGATATTTGTGGCCTTTGACATTTCTGTCAGTATTTGTTGACATTAATACTTCGTATTATGTAGTTAAAGTTCACAGTTGATTTTTCATTGGAGGAAAAGTACATTTCTATTCCAGGCGTTAAAAAATGTTTTTTTTTTTAGACAGCTCACTTGTTACGAAACCATACAGAATGTTTTTAATGGAGTGAGTGAAACTTTTAAGCTTCATCGAATTGCATTTTTATTTTCTAAAATTTCTCCTTGAGATGCAATTTATTTATTTTATGTTAACCAGATGGACTCGAAATCTTGATTTAGTCGAAATATCAAGCTAGATACACTTGTTATTGCAATCTGCTAATCGTTACATCTATCCTGATCTATCCTGATCTGTATTTGGAATGTATTTACATTCCAAATACAGATCATCCCTTCTAAATCTCTGCCGATGCATGTAGCGATTTGTAAATTAATAGAAAGGAAAAAATTTCTATGCAAGAAAATTAGTACTATTTTTACATTTTTCGTAGTCATTAGACTGAAATTTTAACTTCATTTTTATTTGCATGTCTTTAAAATAGTTATTTTTTTCAAAGTGGCACAAATATTTCAGTTCATGTATATTATCAAGGAAGCAAACTTGATTTCCTGTTGTTCATGACACGGTAAAGTAAACCCACGGTAAGTTTTTTCGGTCAATAGATGGCGCCACCATAGTGACATTTATCTTTCTTACGTGTAATTTGAATGAGATTTAAGAATGAATTGTACACAAATTAGAAATGGTTGAGACACTTTAAACGTTCTATTGATAATCAACAGCATAATTAGATGTTTGCATCGAATATACTCGATCAGTTAATGGCATTTCAGAATTATAAAATTTCAGCAGGTTTTTCCGTATTGTTTTTAATAGCAAGATTTTTGTGGAGTTAATAATAATTAAATAACCGTATATACTAGAAGTTAGCTTTATGTATTTTTCTATCAGCATTCTCCAATTTTGTATTTTTAATCTTTTTCGAATGTTTTAGTGTAAAGGCAGTGGTCAAATCTACGTTAGTAACAATCATCATTAGCAAACAGATGTTTCTTCTGGATGTATCCAGTCTTTTGACACTCTCCTCCAGATGGCAGGATTTACTAACGCCAAGAAGCTGTTATATAACAATAACAAAATTCTTAAATACTCTGAGAAAGTTTATTATCGTGTAAAAAGTTGATTAATTCGTTGTAGCAAAAATTTCCGTTTAGTCAGATCTTCTTGTCCAAGTAAGATGTTTCTTTCTCTAATATCGCTATTAAGTTGCTACTTTGGGTCGACTGAGCAGTACAGTTCAGCAGCACATGTATCACTATTACGTTGCACGTCTGACAGTTTCTGTAAAGAACCTTTCTCATCTTGAAAAGCGAGTCGTTCAACAGTGCTGCATTTGTTCTGAGCCCGTTATGGCACACAAAATTTCTACTTGAAAAGTGCAGTTGTTTTAATGGAAGAATCTTGTTCTTTGCTAATTGTCGATGATTTGTCTTTCTTTCGGTGATGGCTTCGAAGTGATGTAGAAAACTCTGTCGTAATTTTTATTTCTTTAGAAACAAAATAAGTTCCTGATTTGCACCTGGAGGTATTTTTCGTTGTTGAGCTGAGTTTGCTAAAAACAGAAATTTTTTCATTTCCTTGGATTTGGGTTGTTTTACCTCTGAGCGGCCCTTTTTTGCACACCATGGGCTAAATGGCCAGGTCACATGGACCCCGAAGGCTCAGAGAAGGTTGGGGGAGGGGACCAACTGGAACAGCTGTTGGGAGACAGATGGTAGACTTCCGTCAAGGCCATCCAGCGTGTTCTTTAATCCAGCGTCTTCCCGCACACGGGGTCACGGCTTAAACGCCCATCCTACGGACGGCGGCCTTTCCAAGGGTGCGTCGTTAGTCGAGTCCCAGCTGGGACTCGAACCTGGGAACTACAGATTACGAGCCTGCCGCGCTACCTACTGAGCCACCCCCGCCCCAGTATAATTGGTACAGATGATAATTAATTTTAAGACAGTGGTGTAATCCCATCTGCGCGTAGTCATCATTTCCCGGGTTGCATCACGTCCCTCACTTTTAATCTGTATATAATCTTATTTTCATTTCACTGAAGTTTAGTTTTATGAATCCCTCCCCCCCCCCCGACCCTTTATCACTGATTTATAACAAAGAATTGTCCGCCTTCACTGACGTCAACGCGCCTGTGGCTTTGTTTCTTCCCCAATTCTAGATATTTTTATTCCCATTTCGACAGATTTCTCTGCTCTTTAGGACTCCCTATGGGACTTGACCGCATGGTTCAATTTCCCTACACAACTTCCTTCCGAGTGCACTGGTGGTTGTTTAAAAAAATCAGATTTCTACGTGGCCCGTGGCTTTCTTTCTATACAGATTATCGTTGCTCGGGTCCCACTTTTAATCTTATTGCAGTAAGAAACAGAATATAAAAAATGTCCCTTAGACAAGAAAGAAAAAAAACATTTCTTTCTATCTAAACCCTTAATCTGGCAGCACTTTTGTACACAGTCCTGTATTTTTCTCTGATATTTCGGGTTACTTTTGAACAATTTCACTTAACTGCGTATTCTTTTTTACTTAACTACGTAAAAATTATACCCATTCATATTATCAGATATTTTGGGGGGGACATACCTTCCTACACCGCTGCCTAAAATAGAACGACGGAAGCTTAAATGAAACACACACGAGAATTCAACCCTTTTCAGGGAATTTTCGTTTTATACGCTCGTACTTCGATTTTTTTTCTTCAATTTAAATTGTTTAACTCTAAAAGAGGCCGAAACGCCAAAATTGATATTCACTTTAGCTAGAGTAAAGCACACAATTTTGTAGAGGAATTTTAAAATTTTATATTTTATTTCTCATATTGAAATTGCAGTCTCGAAATAATTATTGTTTTCAGATTTTTTTATAACTAAGGGACGATTCCACAAGAGAGTATCTCTTTTGAAAGGTACTAACGGTAAGGCTCTGAGCTTTATTATGAATACTGAATTTGCTGCACTGGTGGGCTTCTGTGGAGGGAAAAATCTTCCGCTGTGTTTTCTGTTTGTTTGTGGGTGTCGTGTTGATTTTCTGCTGAGGTCCTGCCATCCTCACAGACCTTCTACTATGGTATATAAACTGAAAGGCTCCTGTCAGACCTCTGTGGCAAGCAGCTGCTTGAGGGTTTTTTTTTTGTTTTTTTTGACAGTCCCAAGTGAATAGATTCACAGGATATGTTTATCATCTGGTGGATAATCCCGAGCAGAGGTCATCGCAGGCACCTGAACTCTTTGCTTCTACTAGCATCGTCAAATTCTACATTGGAGGAAGTCTTGCAGTGTAGATGGCTTCAGCCTTTAGTGGTGGGGGTACAAGTCCTTAATCAATGCCCTACTAGTGCTAACAGGAGCTTAATTACAGGGAGCTTAATAAACGTGTAAAGGATCAGCTGCTGATAAGAATCTTTGGCTTCATGGCTTGGCTGACGAAGCCGAGGAAGCAGTTAGACAGCACAACAGTACAGAACTGTACCAGATGGTTAATGTTTTGTGTGGTAGGAAACAGACTGGTATACGGGTATTGAAGGATAAGCAAGGTAAAGTTATTGAATGTGAGGATTCAATCAACTGCTTGCCACAGAAGTCTGACAGGAGCCTGTCAGTATATATGCCAGAGTAGAAGGCCTGAGAGTATGGCAGGACCTCAGCAGAAAAACGACACATACAACCATGCCTTATCCGGGGCTCAAAACCAGGTCCCTTAGATCAGTAGCCAAGCGCGCTAAAAAATATGTGTTCCCATTCCTGGTGGTAAGGGGCCAAAACATTAGTGGCAGTGCACACCTCGTGCCCTTGATATTCCATTACCAAAACGTTCAATTTAAAGCATTATAGATCGTTTGAAATATTCTTTCAAACTTTTGGTTTTTCTGCCTTTTTCCACCGACAGAAAAGGATGATAAAGCAATTTGGAGATTTGGAAAATGCGAATCGTAATATTTTATCAATATTTGTTAAATTCGAAAACAATTTTGATCTATATCCGTACACAATCTAAGAGCCATTGGCTTCGCAGATCTCCAAACTCGTCTAATATACGATGCCAAATAGCAATTAAAAGTTTGCGTCATAGTAGCTTATACATTAAACGTTTTAACAGTTAAAAAATTTAGTATAGATAGAAATCATTGAAAAAAATTACTCTTCCATGCGTTTCTTAATATGCATTTTTTTTTACCTGATAACACATTTTTAATGGTGAGTCGATAGCCAGATAGACGATAAATAGAAAATATCAACTCTGCTTTTAAAAAAAAGGAACAAAAATGAATAAAAACAGCAATAGAAAATTCCTCTCTTTATTGGATTTTGATTTAGTTATTAGTTAGATTAAAGCTTACAATTTACTGATTTCTCAGTCCGAAGGATAAGTTTTTTTGGTGAGGATAAAAATTTGTAATTTAGGGTAATGGATGTATAACTTGAAATATCCAAATAGTTTTGTAAAACCATTGTACATACAAATGATAAAAAAGTAATATACCAGTCACCAAGTAACAGGATAGATGCATTCTTCAGAAAATTCCTGTAATGATAGTCGGATAAGAGTTTCTCCTAAACAATAATGTAAATAGGGATGGGATGCATTTCAAAATCCTAACTTGATTGATATGTTTATTATTTTATTATGAATATATGTTGGCTAATGGTATGTGTATTTTACTTGTTTATGCATATTTCATAAAGATATAAACAAAAAAAATCCAACTAAATGCAGTTTTATTTTAATATATGGTATGTAAGGATCAAGTGAAGTGAAGATTGAGGAGAAGAACTTGGATTGTTATAAAAAATGTTGTTGAATAATGAAGATGACTAATCGTATGTTTACAAGCGTTTCTACTCTACACGTAGCAAATTATAATCTTTAACCAATCAGGGTGGATTAGTATTTGCATATAATTATGATCGGTTAGCGACAATAAAATGTTATTTATTGTTTGCAAACATATTACGTGTTAAATCTCTTTAAATAGGAAAAATCTTTCTGAAAAATGAATAAAACTGGGAAATTTACTGCAAACATTTAAAGAAAGGAAACATTGCGTTGGGTTTCAAGTCATGTTGGTTTGGAATTCAATGAATTTATTGATATCAAGGCTAAGGAAGCACGGAAGGAAACAAATCGCGGAATCCCCCAACGTTTCTAAATACAGTAAAATAAAAAAATTAAAACCTACCAAAAGGAGAGTAAACTTAAAAAGATATTTTGATTTTCACCCTTCCTTAAAACGTAACCCTACACTTCTTTTCGTACGTAAATTATAAGTTACCAATTTCTGTCATTTCACCTTCCTAAGAAGGACATTATTAAAGTAAACGGAATAAGTACTCGAGATTGTAATTTAAAGGACAAAGTTTTTAAAATGAAGAATGTTGATAACAATTTGTGTGACCACTGCAATTCAAAAGAAACATAAACCATATTAAATTGAACTATTCAAAGTCAGTTAAAGAAATACTTTTTTTCTGAGAAATGTTGGAATCTGGAAACTCTACTTTAACTCAGTTTCGAAAAATTTAAAAAAAAGATAAAACTGAAAAAAAAGTTATAGATTTCTTTTAAAGTTTTTAAAAGAATGTGATGTATATAATAGAATTTGAAGTTCGTTAATTTTTATTTCGAAATTTCCTTGATCAGATTGAGGGATTTAGTTTTTTTCTTTAGTTTACTCAAATGGAGGATTTGCATTATATTGCATTAAACAAAGAAAGATGAGATAAGCGAGAAGGAAAACATCCAAGGTATCTTGTTATATGGTCAATACAATAATATAAACAATTGTAGAAAAGTAATGAAGATATCGTGTTAAATCGAACGACCAGTCCTTGACGACCTCAAAAGCCGAATGTGGTAAATTCTTTTCCACCAGCAAAGGATAATAAAAAAGAGTGTAGCCAAACAATAATCTGATGTAGTTCTCACATAATAAAACTTTTCTTCATGTTTACGGCCAAACGCTTCTTGGTATCTGTCTGGAGAGCAAATCCGTCTGTTTATGTAGCATGCCATTTTTGCCAAAATCCTTTTCAC
Source organism: Ryuthela nishihirai (assembly GCA_038380435.1). Classification (NCBI taxonomy): domain Eukaryota; kingdom Metazoa; phylum Arthropoda; class Arachnida; order Araneae; family Heptathelidae; genus Ryuthela; species Ryuthela nishihirai. The sequence continues at coordinate 34,119,278 of JAWZYU010000019.1, read as the reverse complement.
ATGGTTTAAAGCATTATCTGTTTTTTTCTTGCTCGAAATCCTTAAGTGTTTACGTTTGTGTTTCTGAAATGTCCAGGTGTTACGTTCAAACTCTTTTTAGTTAACTATTTATAAAGGAAAGGAGTTTTTCCGAGAGCAAATGCGGAAAAATCGCACTCGGCGAGAAAGATAATACCGATGGTTTTGAAAAGGCTGCTCAGACGCATCGGTTGCTGTTACAAACCATTTGTTCCGTGTGCATGAGGTCCAAATATTGCTTGCGACATCATTTTTACATGAGCAAACTGGGAATTTAGCGTCGGATGATATGATCCATCAGGATAAACGTAAAAGACGCAGGTAGTAATCGCTTAAAGAGTTAAGTATAGTTTGGAATACTTAAATTTTAATGCTTTTTATAATATTCAAATTCTTTTTAATGAAGATATTGTAATATCGCAATAGACAACCAATGAAAAGAAGGCTAAATTGAAAAAAAATGATTATTATTCTACTCTTATTTGGATGACCTAGTCATCAAAATTACTTGAAGCTAACGAAGCCTGTCCTTGGACTCATTTGTGCTCGCTAAGTAGTACTATCGGAGTACTATCTATTATACTTTTTACAATGCAATTTTTTGTTTTCCCTATTTTCGTGACGTAAGATATCAGTAAAGTTAACAGCTGATGAAAATTTTTGAAATTATGCATTAAAACATTTTTTATACTTGAGGAAGCATGCGACAGGCTGGATACTAAGCTACGTATCAATTAAGCATGTATTAAGATACTGCAGCCTTTAGAAATTCGCAATCACATTGTTATTACAATGATATTTAAAAATTTTAGTTAAGTTTAACGGTAACAGTGGATTAATTTTCTTGAAATTAAAGCTACAGTTATTTTCGACTAACAATTAAAGTCACAGTAGCTTTAGAGCAATTAAATTTTGAGAACTTTACTGAAACTTTCCTTACCTTTGTGATATACTCTCGCGCTAGTAGAATATCCGCCATTACTAAAAAACAGACTCATGAGAACAATAATTTCATGATTTATAACGCTTTTTATAGATTTCAAGTCTGTGTCAATTATAATTAAAGTTTTTTTTTCTTATATACGCATTACTGCTCAAATTTTTATGAAATTAATGAATGATTGTGAGACTTTTTTTTAACTATATTTTTAGTGGTGAAATTAGGTGCGCCATGATATTATCCAAAAGTAGGAGAGTGAGACGTCATTGCTACTAACTCCCAATAAATAGCTTTGGAACATGGGAAAAATAGTTTTTACCGCTGAAAATATTTCTGCATATAAAGTTCCTACTTTACCAATTACCACTTTACTCACTTGTCACCCCCCCCCCCCCCCATTTCCTTATTCCACTCACTTGTCACCCCACTTGCTGCTCCATTTACTTGTCCCCCTCCCTTAATTTTTAGAACAGGGCCTACCCATTTTTAATTTAATTAATACTCTAGCATGTAATTGAATTTTAAAATTTACAATATCGTATTAATATAGTATAATATTAGTACAGTGTACTGATAATCGGAATTTATAACTTCCTATGATTTTTATAATTCATTCCTTTTTCTTTTCTTTTTGAAAATTTTAGATCGAATCCAACTTTCGAGTTTTTAATGCACTGGTTCCCTTGACATAGCACAATACTTAAAAACACACATTAACACCAATATTCCAAATTTTAGTAAATGCTCCGGACCACTAAAACCAAAAATGATAGAAATTGCAAATGAATACATTAAGGAGCATTGCAAGAACCGAGTTTCAGTTTTCACTGACGGTTCCACTTGCATCGAAAAACACAATTCCGGGTGTGCTTTCGTAATTCCTTCATTAGGCTATGGCCAAGGAATATCCCTTCCCTACACCAGTTCTTCCACAGTAGCAGAATTAGAAGCTATCAAACATGCACTAATTTACATCCTACACGAAAGCTCAAATAATAATCAAGCACACCAATATACTATTTTTACAGATAGTAAACAGTCCCTATACACACTTAGAAATTTGCAGAATTACGACTCAAGTGATTCATTACTACATACCCTCTACATAACAATAGGTAAACTCTTGAATACACATGTAGATGTGCTGTTCGCGTGGATCCCGGGGCATTATTTAATTGCTCCAAATCACCTTGCTGACAAGTTAGCGAATCAAGCTAGAGAAGTAAGTATAAATGTACTATTTTACTTCATTTGTAATAAAGGGAAGGACTAATCAAAGTATTCTAATGTTAGTGTAAAAAATTAATATTTCTTTTTTTCACAGAAGAAATGTCACAAATATTAATAATTTTATTTCCTAATATATTTTTTTTCATTACAGAACAGTTCTCCTGAAACCGTCATAATACCTGTTGTATTCTAGTTTTAAAGCTATATAAGGTAGTAAACTTAAAACATATTAATCTTGTCTTCGTGTTATTATTCTTTATTGCTTTTTGTTTCAGTTTTTCCTATTTTTGTTAGCATGATTAGGTAGAGAGGACCAGTAAGACTGCGAATATCGACATGTAATTAGGGAATATTACTAATTAGGGAATATACTTATATAATTAGGAAATAGTACCTGATATATCAATAATAACACGAAGACAAGATTAATATGTTTTAAGGTTAGTACCTGATATAGCTTTAAAATTTGAATACAACAGGTATCATGACGGTTTCAGAACTGTTCTGTAATGAAAAAAAAAACATATTAGGAAATAAAATTATAAATATTTGTGGCATTTCTTCTGTGAAAAAAAGAAATATAAATTTTTTTACACTAACATTAGAATGCTTTGATTAGTCCTTCCATTTATTACAAATGAAGTAAAATAGTACATTTATACTTACTTCTCTAGCTTGATTCGCTAACTTGTCAGCAAGGTGATTTGGAGCAATTGAATAATGTCCCGGGATCCACGCGAACAGCACATCTACATGTGCATTCAAGAGTTTACCTATTGTTATGTAGAGGGTATGTAGTAATGAATCACTTGAGTCGTAATTCTGCAAATTTCTAAGTGTGTATAGGGACTGTTTACTATCTGTAAAAATAGTATATTGGTGTGCTTGATTATTATTTGAGCTTTCGTGTAGGATGTAAATTAGTGCATGTTTGATAGATTCTAATTCTGCTACTGTGGAAGAATTGGTGTAGGGAAGGGATATTCCTTGGCCATAGCCTAATGAAGGAATTACGAAAGCACACCCGGAATTGTGTTTTTCGACGCAAGTGAAACCGTCAGTGAAAACTGAAACTCGGTTCTTGCAATGCTCCTTAATGCATTTGCAATTTCTATCATTTTTGGTTTTAGTGGTCCGGAGCATTTACTAAAATTTGGAATATTGGTGTTAATGTGTGTTCCTAAATAATGTGCCATATCAAGGGAACCCGGTGCATTAAATAATGGATCGCTCATCTCCATCTGAATCGCTCATCTCCATCCCAACACACAAGATTCTTTCCATATAATTTGTAAGAATTATTGTACGGTTTGTGTTTCTTCTTTAGCTTATTTATAGTTAACGATAAAGGTGGCATGTAAACTCGATGCTTGTAATAATCCCCACTGAAGAAACTGTAATGAAGTTTAGTCAGGTGACATAAAGTTTTGGGTCACCCCACACTTCAATCTCCAATTCACCTTTTTTGAGTTTAAAGGCATGATGAAAGTGTGGTACCTATTTGAAAACTTTTAAAATTTTCTGTAGTATACAAATATTGTCAATTTCTCCTTTTGAAATATGTTGTTCACACATTTATGCTTCCCATGCACCGAATTTTAAACCTAGTGTCCTTCATTTAAATCACCCTGTATACATTATTATTTTTGTAGATTTAAAACCTGCCATCCTCTCAGACCTTCTACTCTGGCATGTAAACTGACAAGCTCCTGTCAGACCTCTGTGGCAAGCAGCTGCTTGGGGGGGGGGGGGTATTTATTAATTTATTATTTATTTAAATCAATTCTTACTTCTTTCTATTGCGTCTCGTAACGTGTTAAGTCTCATTAAGAATACTTTTCCTTAATTTATTATTTTAATATTTATTCACAGGAAACGCATAAAATTTTACCGCAAGATTTAAAAATAGAACAAATGGGGCAATAAATTACCTAGAATTTCAAAATATTTATATCTATATAAAATCTTATAACTTGAGTTTCGTCTAATTCTATTAGTAATGGAAATTACATTGATTAAATACAAATTATCAACAATATCGCAGAGTCTGGCATAATCAGATTACGATCTTAGTGCTCATATATAGGGTTGGGCTGACCTCTGAGCGGCACTTTTTTGCACACAAATGGGCTAAATGATGGTCACAAGGACCCGAGGGCTCAAAGAAAGTGAGTGTCAGGCTAGAGGCCTTTTTAGATTTTTTTTGTTCAGGCTGTGTATATTTATTTTGGATTTCGCCAAAATAGTCATATGCTACGGGGAGGCCTCTGTCCTGGCATCTGGAAAGTTAATTGAAGGGGCAGTGCCCCGAGGGACGGATGTCGCCCAACTGCTAGCGGACGGCCCAGGTGGTCAGGCAGAGGAAGAAAGAAAAGAAAGGGTTTGGCAACGATGAGAACGAGAGAGCCGGTCTAGTTTCGGAAGGAGACGGACGAGAAATTGTAAGCTGGGGAATGCCGACTGGAAATAGCGGCATTGGCTCTGTAAATACAGCTGAACAGGCATAATAAGCTGGTGTTGTTGTAATCCATGTAATTGAGCATATGTCCTCGTCAAGCAAGTACGTTGGAAGGTTAAATAAATCTTTGTTATTTTTAAGTAAAGTCTGAAGTTGAACTAATTTATGGGGAAGGAGCCTCAGTATCAGTTCTCTGCAATTGTGAATAAACCGTTGATTTTATCCGAAAGACTCTTTCACCCGTCGCGTATAGCGATCGAACCGAGGGAACGTCCTAAGTGGTCCCAATAGGCCGACAAACGAAGAGTTAACATCACAAAGTGGCGCAGTCCGACAGTACGCAACAGAGGTGAAAGTAGCGGCGAAGGTGACGGAAGAGTTCCGACATCCATGGTGAGCTGACCAGAACAAGGCTGATACTGCCAAGAGTGTCCTGCGGTGTGCTTCAGGCGATAGAGTAGCTGTGAAGGTATCTGAAGAATCGTGCATCACGTTCGAACTGTGGAAAAAGCTGTGAAGGTGACGGAAAAGTTCAACATCCACTGGGAGCTGACCGAACGCAAGGCTGATACTGCCAAGAGTGTTCCGACTGTGTGCTTCAGGTAGCAGACTGACGAGGCGGTTCGTTCCTGTCATCACATCGGAGGTAAGTATCCTCTTACTCTAGGGGCGAGTAGTTAGATACGGCAGAGGCCTGTACGAGCTAAAATGGAGCTTAGGAGCAGTCGCGATAGGGAAAGGGATGAGTTAAGACGAGGCTTCACAGAGAGGGATAGCGCGCAGGATGGTTATTCAGGGAATGATCTGGGAGGCGAGGAGGTGACAATAGACAGAGAGTCTGATGCTGCGATAGACATGAGAGGGTTGAGGGATTATGGCAATGACGACGATACGGATATGCTGCAGAGCGGGACCAGAAAGCAGAGAGCTAAAGAAAGGATTGGATATGATTTTGAATTAGAGAGGATGAGGTTAGAGATGCAACTGAGAAGGGAAGAGAGAGAGGCTGCAGAAAGGGAAAGAGAAAAGGAGAGAGAGCATGAGTATAGAATGCTGGAACTGCAAATGAGGAATGCAAACGAGGAGAGGGGTGATGGGCGAACGGTGGCAGTATCTAGTAATCCAGCAGATGCGCGGCTGGCTAATTATATAAAATTATTGGGAAATATGTTAGCTGGAAGCCCTAAAAACCCTGAAGAGGTGATAAATCTCTTTGAGACAGCGGAAAGGGGATTTAAGATATATGAAGTACCAGAGGTGTTTCAAGGCAAAGTCATCATTTCTTTTTTAGATGGTAATTATGCAAATCACGTTTTTCGAAAATTAAGTGCAGAGGATTTTGTTCATTATAAGAAAGTTAAAGAGGCCGTATTAAAAGAGTTTAAGCTCACTCCCTCTGCGTACAAGAGAAAGTTTGAAACTATCACGAAAGAACCGAATGAGTCATACAATCAATTAGCCTCGAGACTCAGAAATAGCTGGGATTACTACGTCCGCAGTAGGTAGGTGACAAATTTTGAGGAGCTTATGGACCTGATAGTGTCGGATAAATTACGTGATAGCCTTCCTCAAGACACTCATGCTTACGTAGTACAGAAAGAGGCGGAGTCATGGGCAAAAGCAGACGAAATAGCCACTTGGGCAGAAATCCATCTAGCCAGTGTAAACGGAATGGAAGAGGTCCTAACTTTTAAAGAGGTAAGGCATAGACAATATGCAGAACGTATTGTTTCCCCCCAGCAGAGGATAGACTCAGAGAGAAATTATTCGAGCAGAAGGTATCAATCGGCAGTTAAGTTAGCTGAATATAGAAATGTCCCAAAAGTAAGGAGGTGCCATAAATGTAGATCTGACGAACATTTGATGAAAGATTGCCCACTGAGAACGGGGGACCGTGAGAACCGAACTCAGGTGTACCAAGTTAGCACCTTGGATCAGAATTCTAAAGATGTTTGTGAGGCAACAATAGGAAGGGTTACGACACATACAAAGCCAAGTCCAAGCAGTCGAGTAATGGGACAGGGAGAGATACGTATCCCAGTAGATTATGAAGAGGTTCGAGTCAGATGTGGCGACCAGACAGCTAGAGCAGTCGTGGATTCGGGGGCAGAACTGACAGTAATCAGAAAGGGGATGCTAAACGAAGAAAAACACCCGGTAAAAGACCATCTGTTGTTGCATGGACCGTTTGGTGATGCCATAAGGGCAGAGGTAAAAGAGCTGCCTTTAAGTTTGATTGATTGTACAGACAATAGCACTGTGAGTGGCGGAGAAATTAAAGTGCTATGCGCAGTAGTAGCAAAGCTGCGGAAGGAGGTACTTCTGAGTGTGGAAGCATATAGTACGTTACTTAGAAAGAAGGAGAGAAGGCCTGTAACTGGTATCCCCAGGAGGAAAATCCACGAGCCGGGGGCCAATAGAGGAAGCTACTATGAAAGAGGTAGAGAAATTCCAACTAGAAGAAGGGAAATGTATGCTCCATGGAGACCGTCCAATCAACGCCGTCCTATCTCCCAGCCCAAACATGTGCAGCAATCTGTCAGACTCGATGTCTACGATGATCAAAATTATGTAGGGGAGGGAGCGAACATGGCAATTGGAGGTAACAATGGGTCAGGCCGACGCCAATGTCGACGACTTTCAGCCCGTAGAGTCTGAGGGTACGTACGGGAAGGTGATATCTAGGTAGTTACGAAAGGTGTGCATAGCCTTTCACATGGGATGTCACCTGTGAACGATGAACACCGCCGGTATGGCATTCCTTAGTCAAAGACAGTTGTTAGTGAGATAATTAATTTATAATCTGTTTACTCTCGGACAGCTACTTCAGTCACCAGGTTTTTTTTTGTTTGAAGCAAAAAGACAATTTTTAGACTCAGTCAGCGGAAGTATACCTAGAAGTTATTTTATATTTAAGTGTAGTGTACATAGATGTGTAAAAGATGTGCCAATTCGCAGAGAATTTATAGAATTCATGAAGCAACTTAGAACTCTGTATCTTGTGGCATTGAACTCTAAGATTAATGCGAAAATGAACTCTGATTTTCAGCATTCAACTTGACTTTTTAGTCAGCAGTTAACAGGACTAACTACTGACTTCTGGCAGGGAGGTGTCAGGCTAGAGGCCTTTTTAGATTTTTTTTGTTCAGGCTGTGTATATTTATTTTGGATTTCGCCAAAATAGTCATATGCTACGGGGAGGCCTCTGTCCTGGCATCTGGAAAGTTAATTGAAGGGGCAGTGCCCCGAGGGACGGATGTCGCCCAACTGCTAGCGGACGGCCCAGGTGGTCAGGCAGAGGAAGAAAGAAAAGAAAAGGTTTGGCAACGATGAGAACGAGAGAGCCGGTCTAGTTTCGGAAGGAGACGGACGAGAAATTGTAAGCTGGGGAATGCCGACTGGAAATAGCGGCATTGGCTCTGTAAATACAGCTGAACAGGCATAGTAAGCTGGTGTTGTTGTAATCCATGTAATTGAGCATATGTCCTCGTCAAGCAAGTACGTTGGAAGGTTAAATAAATCTTTGTTATTTTTAAGTAAAGTCTGAAGTTGAACTAATTTATGGGGAAGGAGCCTCAGTATCAGTTCTCTGCAATTGTGAATAAACCGTTGATTTTATCCGAAAGACTCTTTCACCCGTCGCGTATAGCGATCGAACCGAGGGAACGTCCTAAGTGGTCCCAATAGGCCGACAAACGAAGAGTTAACATCACAGTGAGGGAGAATAGACCCAAAGTACAGCCGCTAGGAGACAGATGGTAGCCTCCCGTCAAGGCCATCTAGCGTGTTCTTCAATGTGCACAGGACATGGCTCTTCCGCCCACGCAGTCTCGAGAGAGCCATACCCTGTGTACGTGTGTCTATTTGGATACATGGAGTCGCAGCTTTACGTCCCATTCAATGGACGGCGGGTTTCCAAGTCCATTGGTGTCCCCTACTGACCCAGGGCAAGGTGGGAGTTTTGCGGAGATAAATCTCAGCAATGGCCCAGGAGGCACTCGAACCTGGGAAGTCCATACATGGATTTGGAATCACGGGACATGTAAAAATCATTAGGACCTGTAGCTTTAGAATACTATGGTATCACAATCATTGCAATCTGTTAACTGTCAGTTAATGACGAACAAATAGACACACAAGTCACATAACCTGGGATATTAACTCGGATCCCAACTGTCGAGAAGTGATATCTCATCTCCATGCTATAACCACTACACCGTCTGGTCAGTTAATTCCTTCTATATACAGTTTTTTTTATTTGGCCATCGGAGATGCGCAGGAGAGCTGCGCAGATGTGCTATGTATCATTCACGTACAGTTACGGGAGATCCGATGCCTCGTTCGTGAGTCATGTGACACCTTACGTCGAACACGTGAGAGCGAGAGAGCAAATGAGCTCGGCGGCCGAAAAACGGAGGCAGAATAGCAACTTAATTTTGATTTACAGAGTGAGTGAACACGACTTAATCTGTTATGGAGAGAAAATGGTTAGTGGGATGTTTAAAGAAACTATGTTTATTGAGAGAGGGAATGCCGACAATATCAAACAGCACCCTAATCTCAGACATGGGGCAAAGACCAGTTCCCCCACCACTTACGGCTGAAGCCATCTACACTGGAAGACTTCCTCCAATGTAGAATTTGACGATGCCAGTAGAAGCAAAGAGTTCAGGTGCCTGCGCTGACCTCTGCTCAAGATTATCCACCAGCTGATAATCATATCCTGTGAATCTATTCACTTGGGGCTGTCAACCCACAAACAAACAGAAAACACAGCGGAAGATTCTCCCTCCACAGAAGCCCACTAGTGCATCAAATTCAGGATCCACTATCAAGCTCAGAGCCATAATTCGGTGCAGGTTGGTATATATGATCAGCATCCGGACCCTGTGTGGTTGACCGCTCCTCAGCAGAGTATGAAAAAAAAGAAAAGTAGCTATAGTTGCCCAGATCAGTAGTCCACACTAATCTGGCAGCCCTCGCCTTCCGTTCACTTCCATAATAGAGTATCTCTTTTGAAAGGTACTAACGGGCTGCACCACGAGAAGGCGGGGTCGGACATTAGGTGCTAGTCCTGGCCGGTTCTATGCATCATCACAGGGGATTGGTGCATAGCTCTCCTTCCAGTGACTACCTATCTACCATTTACAGACTTTTAACACATACTGACAAGTTTAACGAGTTTTCAAAGACGTCATAGCTCATTAACTTCGGAGGAACCAGAACAAATCTACTGACAATGTCAGGAATGACAGGACCTTCTGAGAATAAGAAGAATTGGTACAGAGGGATTGGAGTAAAGGTACAGAGGCAATTGGTACAGAGGGATTGGAGTAAAGGTACAGAGGCAATTGGTACAGAGGGATTAGAGTAAAGGTACAGAGGCAATTGGTACAGAGGGATTGGAGTAAAGGTACAAGAGTAATTGGTACAGACGCAAAAAAAATATGACACTGGTGCATATTTCATGCATTTTTCAAGACTTTTTAAGATTACTAAAAAGAAGGGAAAATATTATATTCTAATTAAATAAATGATTACATTGTAATTAAAATGAAAACTAGTCTATCGCCCCCAACTTTATTTTCTCTAGCTCGATTGCGTCACTCCCCCCTTAATTTTTTTTTATAGATCCTTGCATGTGTAATATTAATAATATGTTGATATTTCATATCGTTAAATATCCAATGATAGTCGTCTCATTTAAAACAACAACTTAGTTTAATTATTTTTTTCTCGTAATTTTGGAGTGAGCAACCGGGATCACATTTTAATTTTTAATCTCTAGTTTTCAAAGTCAAGTGACTGCCCCCCCCCCCCCCCTCCCTGTTTCCGTCTCCTCATAGGTGGTCCATTTGTCCACTAGTTAAAACGATTTTATTTCACCTCAGAGAAGCTTTGTTTTATTTTCTTTAGTAGTTGCATTAATTTCGCTCCAAAATTTGCAAATTCCTGCCATAAACTGGAAAATCTCCACGGGCAGCATATAAAAATTCAACACTGTCTCATTTATAAGAAACCAAAACGCACGCCATTAGACTGCTCTGTAATACTCAAAGACATCTATTACAAACGAGCTTGAGCATTTAAAAAAAAATCTCATCCTAAAAACAATTTATTATTCAAAAGCATTTTCTACCACGTGACTCCAATTAGGGAGCTAATTTGTTCATGGTTTGCTACAAAATTAGAATAATTAGCTTTACGATAAGGGAGAAAAAGAAAGGACGACTATCTGTGTAATAAATCTCGCCAGGGAACATCATCTGCTCCACGTGCTCCGAACGGGGGAGACGCTCCGCGAAGCGATATTTCCCCACCATCGACAATTACGATCCAGACGACAGACACTAATTGTTCCTAATTTGCAGGTTCGTCTGAGATTAATTACTTATTAATTAGCTTTCCTGATATATTATCGGTCTTTTCATTCTGGTCTCTAAGGGATTCGTGGTAATCTGTATCAAGACCCCATGCAATCGGGTACAAGAGAAATTAAAATTTGGAGCGTTGATTACTTCAGATACTCTTCTTTAATTCTCTTGTCTGATAGTTCTTCTAATCTTCTCCCACCACTCTCTGGTGTTTATCAATTCATCCAAGGACGTGACAGAGATACACGCGCTATTTATCATCCTTTGGGTACTCACTGATTGGAACCAAACACATGAAGATGATGATGATAAAGAGTGTTGAGATCAGAGTTACTTTATGCTGCTATTAACTTGAAACTGTTGAGGAAGAAAGAGAAGCGTGATTCGTTAGAAAATAATAATCGCAATAAAAGTATACGAATGAAACTCGCCAAGAGGATGAAATTGCTAGTTATCGAGCCAAAACTTTTGTAAACGTATAATCTAGGGGCTATCATTCAAAGTCGACTTCGTGTGTCAGTGACACATTATGCCTGTTTTTCTTTCATGTACTTCGAAGGATTTGGAGAAATCGCAGACGTTTAATGACTTCTTAGACGGTCAAAGGGAAATCGTTTGCGAGAAAGTTGTCGCTAGTTTCGTAGGAAGATCAGAAAGGGGAATTTGTCGTGTAGGAAAAATATAGGCATCAATCATTTAATTAAGTTAGTGATATGCGAATTAGGGGGATTTCAGGATCGGACAAAAGATATTGAGGAACAGATCATCCTTTACGTCGTGATTAAATGTAAAACCAGTAGCTCTAGGATTAACGGGTTTCTCGGAATGGAATTTTTTTATGTAATCCTGCCATCCTTTCAGACCTTCTACTGTGGCATATAAACTGACAGGCTCCTGTCAGACCTCTGTGGCAAGCAGCTGCTTGAGGGGGTATTTATTTTATTTTTTTTATTTTAAATATTCTAAGGGTAAGGAACATAACGCGAATATTCAGATCCACATTCAGATAAGATTTAGATGATTAACTTGAAGATGACCAATGATGTTAGATTCCGAAAGCGACTTGGCATTCTCAGTCTTCAAAACTCCCTAAACTGCTTGTGTTTCCCCTCATTCGTTCAAAGTCAAAGGCAAAGAATATGTTCAAGGATACAAACACGGCTACATATAGTCAACTGCAAGTTAAAGTAGACTACATATAAAGAATCCATTAAAAGTTATAACTGCAATGTAAAAGAAGGCTTTAATGTATTATTATACATTTTATTAATTATTGAAACCGTCCCGATGGGAAAGGGTGGTGATTGGTAAGAGTCAATAGCATACTATGCTTATGATCTGCATTTCCCAGGTTCGAATCCCACCTGTGCCACAGTTCAGATTTATAGCCGCCGGTCAGAAATGAGACAAGATGGGTTTGGAAAAGCCGCCGGTCAGAAATGAGAAAAGATGGGTTTGGAAAAGCCGCCGGTCAGAAATGAGACAAGATGGGTTTGGAAAAGCCGCCGCCCTTTCGATGAGTCGTAAAGCTTTGGGCGCGTGTTCAGGAGAGCCATATCTCGAGCAAGTTAAGGAACATGCTGGATGATCTTGACTGGTGACTATTATCTGTCTCTTAACAGCTATCCAATGGGTCCCTTTCCCTTAACCTACTGTCAGCCCTCAGGGTACTTGTGACCTGTTCATTTAACCCATTATATGCAAAAAAAATTTGCTTAGAAGCAAGACAATCCAACGTTAAAGAACACGCTGGATGGCCTCGACGGGAGGCTACTATCTGTCTCCTAACAGCTGAGTTGTGGACTCCCTTCCCTCAAACTTCTCTTGAGCCTTCGGGGTGGCCATTCAGTCCATTGTATGCAAAAAAAGGCCTGCTCAGAGGTAAAACCAGCAAATCGCAATAGGCGGCCCAGCTACACGACACCAATTCAGCAACAAGAACCGATGACGAGAAAAAAAGTAATTACTTTTAACATTATTAGAAATTTTTTTTCCAAAATACGCTATTTCAAAATATTGCTTTTGTTTTTTAATTGATAAAGGAGTTTAAAATATGAACTTCATTCTAGGAATCAAAATTTCATAAAGAAATATATGTAGAGGTGTTTCATCTATTTCAGAGTCCTTTACTTAAATACTTATAATAAGAACGGCACTTATATCGTAAGGGAGGATGAACATAGTTCTTGCCGGATAGCGAAAATATTTTCAGCTGACTTGCTGATCAGAGAGATGCTCATCCTGGGATTAGGTTGTTTTACCTCTGAGCGGCACTTATTTGCACACAATGGGCTAAATGACCAAGTCAGAAGAGCTGGGAAAGGGAATACATTAGACGGCTGTATCGAAGAAGACGGAAACCTCCCATCAAGGCCATATCAATGCTAGCCGAGCTGGGACTCGAACCTAAGAAATGCAGATTACGATCCTGGCGTGTTATCGACTAAGCCAACTCCCTCGGCACTAACCGGGGGGAAACACTGATATTATATTAGATGAAATCTCTTGTACTAAAAAGAAATCAATTCATAATTGGGCATTGCTATGTCTAAGTTTATACTGCAATTCAATACGGAATATGCAGCTGTGGTGGTGAATATAAAATGATATTCATAATTTTTTAAGTAAACTATTCTCTCAGCAGCAGTTTGACCCTGTGGCCTATCAGTATAAATAAAAAAAATAAATAAATACCCCCTCAAGCAGCTGCTTGCCACAGAGGTCTGACAGGAGCCTGTCAGTTTATATGCCATAGTAGAAGGTCTGAGAGGATGGCAGGACCTCAGCAGAAAAACAACACAAACAGCCATGCCTTACCCGGGGCTCGAACCCAGGTCCCTTAGATCAGTAGCCAAGCGCGCTAACCACTCGGCCAGGGGACGGACGGTATAGCGAACCATAAATGTCTGTGAGGAAGGCGAGATCTCAGCAGAAAGACAGCACGAAACATACGTGCTCTATCCGGGGTTCGAGCCCAAGTCCCTTTTATCGATAGCCAAGCAAGGTAGCCGCTCGGCTACCAGGACAGATAGGATTTCACAAAATTTGTAAACTATTACTAAGTACAAAAATATATACACTATTATTGAGATTTAGTAAAAAGTTAAAAACTATTTAAAGAATGTTTCTAATCATTCTGAGAAATCCAATGTGCTTGTATATTTTTTATGTTAATTTTTGTGTACAATGTTTATTTTTCTTTAGGCATAATTTGTTTAAAATTTTTTGTTCAATTTTATTATGAAACAATCGGAATTGTTCTCTTTCGATATGTGAAATATTGTCGTAATGTTTAAGTATATATTACTATAGTAACATTTTATGACTGGAAAATAATATTCATGTGTATTTCCTGCAGATAAGCTATTAGCTTGCGGGTGAAATGTAAAAAAAAATCTCTTTGTATCTGTGTTATGTGAGATCATAATGACGATTTAAAAAATATCTATTCAAAAAAATATATATGTTAAAAAGAAAGCTTCTACTATTAGTTTTCATTCAAATAGACTTATATCAATCACTATACATTTTCACACCATTATACAAATATTAAACTACTCTATTCTCTCATTTGGTCATTCATTACCTTTGTAACTCTCTGTATCTCACCATTTTTAATATATCGATCTTAAATTTTACAATAGGCTCTCATTATGGTCCTTACAAATATATATATATAATATCGAAGCTTTTTTATAATATATGAATTTCGGGTCCAATCGCAGTAGTGTGTCCTGTTTCAGTTTTTCCTCCGTTCTTCATTGATATCGTTAACATTTCCCATCGAAAGGATCGTGAGAAGCGTATTTCACTTCTCATTCATAATTTCCATAATAATCAAGGCGATGTTAGCTCCACTCATCGTTGCCAGATTCCTGATGTTTCCAAAGCGATCAATGCTAGGGACCTGATTTTTTTTTGTTCTGTACAAAACACGGGGTCACACATAGGGAACACTCGTACGGAATTTGGGACCAATTTTGCCGGCTCTGAAATCTGTCGAAGCGGAGATAAAAGTTTGCTAAGTATATTAAAGCTACTGCGCGTTTAACCAAAGCAGCATGTTTCAAGGGGCTTAATCTGCTAGTATTTACATAAAACCCTGATATTTATATTGTTACGACAGATGAACGTGCTACAGTAAAACTATGGTTGATGTGTCATTGACGCTTGTGTTGTGCTTCAGCGTGAGAATTACGTCACTAGCCGATTGGAACAGTAAAAACTTGAATAGGGATGTTTAAGAATAATTGTCGGTAGTGGCTGAAAGTGTATATTAATTTTTCTCGTAGTGATTAAGTATTAAGTTAATCTTAGGAAAGTTGTTCAAGAGTCTTGGCGACCAAACCGAAGAGGCGATATGTTAGTTGAGCAAGCGGAGCTGACCTTAACTTCTCTGTAGGAAGAGTTAATCATCTGGTGCGCGATGAACTTAATATATAAAAGGAATTAGCAACGTTAATCTTGTTAATTTGCAGATTTATTTTCAAAGATAATTGTGACACTTATTGAATGTTGTAAAAGTTTTCCTTTATGCTTTGAAAGAGACTGTAAGAATTGTAATACGACTATTTGAAGTATTGGTGGATAATGTGAAGTATTTTTTTTTATGTTTAGCTTCATTCTGATGAAGATAAGGATTTGCATTAGTTGAAATTATTTTATATATGCGGTTTTTATACTTTTGTAATAAATTAGCTCATTTATGAGTTTTTGTTGCTAAACATGCTTTATATTCTACCAATAGGCGTCTGCACCTAAAGATTATAATTAGACTGTATAATAGTTTGATTCTTTCTAGGGTTAGTTATGGTAGCTAAACTTGGACGCTTTATAAACAAGATCGCAGGAAACTTGATGCTTTTGATTCTAGATGCTTACGCTGTATCTTGGGCATTAGGGTGGTTCAACTTTGTAAGTAATGATGAGGTTAGGTAAAGGAGTCGGCAACTTCCTTTGAACATCATATTATGCAGAGAGAGACTCCTTTGGTTTGTCCGTGTTGTCTGTATGCATAACTATAGGTTAGTGAATAAGGTTATGAACAGTGTGCCTAAAGGCTTCATAAAGCAGAGGAGACGTAGAATGCTGTGGGCAGACAATGTCAAACAGGACCTTGTTACAATTGGTGTGTAATGGAGAGATGCAGCAGATGTAGCTCACGGGTAGCTAAATTTTTATTCCTGCTTGAGGATGATGATGATGAAACATTCTTTTGAACTCACGCTCAAGATTTTGTATTAAAAATTCATAACAATATATTTTAATAAGCATTGGTTCTCATCTTTTAAAGTCTCATATATTTCTAGACAAGTTTGTTTGCTGTATAGCTTCCATATAAATATACCTGAAAACTATGGGTTTTGGTAAATTTTTACAGCTTATGACAGTAACGCGTCAACAAATTTTATTTGATATACAATTCCTTATAATCATTCAACGAGTTTTAAGACATGAGTTGTTACGATATGACAGAACAACCGTTTTAATAAACAGAAAAATAATGTGCGAAAAGCTATGCAAAATTAGGTAGAATAGAAATTTTTACAATAAAATATATATAGAGTAAACCATTTATCTAGCCCGGATACAGCTAAAACGGATTGACGGATGTTATCGCTCAACTCACTCAACAAACGTGTTTCGTTTGGAGACGGACAATTTTGCTTATAACACGATAATTTGTTTTCTGCTATTTAATTAAATTAAAATATTTGATTTAATTACGGGTCCTAAGCAGTTGAAAAGTGGTATAATGAGAAAACATGTTACTTTAACTATCGTTAACAATTTGAAATGATAGAACAACTTGAGAAAGTCGTGTTTGAAAGAAAATTGCTGAAGAATTTGGTATAGATTTCAGATTTGAGTGCCATTATTCCTGAACCACCTTCGAATATTTTTGAGTCATTTGTTAATGAACAAATGTGCTGCCCTTTTCTTATTTTTTAAATAAAGACACGAATTTTATTGTTCATTTGAGATAGAAACTCAGTATAATAAGTAAAGAAAATGACTCTATATTTACAAACATTATCTTTAATTTACAACCTTTATGTTTTGCACAAAATCGATTGATTCGAAATTTATCACAAAATAATTATTCCAATATAACTTCACTATATCGAAGTTATAAATTATTACTTTAAGAAAATTATACATATGTTATTCTTGCACAAAAATTGTACAGTATAATTTTCTTACACAAAAATCAAAGTTTAACACCATTAAGAAAGTTGAATTTTAATTGCAGATTAGAACTAGCGATATAATTAAAGTAGAAATTTGAAATTTTGGTGGTGGAATGCGAAGATCACGAAGTTTACACTGGCAACAAACGTTTCACCCTTTAAACGAAGGATGGTAAGGAAAATGCAACTGTTTTGTTATAAGAGGTAATTATTGTTTTTACGGACAAATTAAAAATTCGTTTTAGGTTGGATAATACGATTCATACAGAATGAGTGGAGTGGATTGAGGCCACTATATTTAATATTTCAAATACGGTAATCCAATTTATAGAAATAATATTATACAACAGAGCCAGATTTAGGGGGGTGGGTAAGAAGGTCATCCTCCCCATTTGGGAATGGTAGTAAAGATTCAAAAAAATATTGAACTAATGTATATTTAATGCAATTTTCAAGAATATTTTTTAAAACTGTAAAAGGGAGGGGGAAATGTTATACTGCAATGGAAATCTAGTCTGTTGACCCCCCTCCCCCTTTTTACCTTCTTTCTACTCGATTGACCCAGTTTATATAATTTTATAGATCCTGCTTGATACATAATACTAATTTACGCATTTGTTTTAATAATAAGACCTCATCTTAGAGAGAAAGTTACAATGTTCCATTCAATTCCTATACAATTTGCAATATGTGCTATAACATTGATTTACAAAAGAAAAATATATTTAGTCATTTTATTTTAAAAGTTAAGATAATCAATTATGTGATAAATAATATGTGAAATAATTATCTATGTTTGCCTTTAATTAGAATCAAACTTCAACTTTTTAAGATTGTAATGGCTTGTCAGAAGCTTAATTGATTAATGTAAAATTTTGTACGATCAAAAATTAAAACTAATGTGCTTATTGGTAAAATCTACTGTTATCGAAAATTTATCACTGGAAGGGTCCTGCCATCCTCACAGACCTTCTACTATGGCATATAAACTGACAGGCTCCTGTCAGACCTCTGTGGCAAGCAGCTGCTTGAGGGGGTATTTATTTTTATTTTTTTATTGTCTCATTATGTCTTTAATACAGTACCGCTAGCTTTTTTCATAAAGAAAACGCCTACAAAAAACATGAGATGAAATCTAAAGTCAGTAAATACAAAAATTTGACCAAAAAAACCGAACTTTTCGGAAGTTTAGAATGCATTTGCTCGAAAAGATCGTACTTTCCAATTCCATCGTTAAATTATTTTCAAATAAAATTTTTTTCAGAATTCGGTAAAATTAAAAAAAATAAAGTCTTTTCTGCATTTAATCTATTTAATATTTGAAAGGCGTTCAAAAAGTTCTTGACATGCATCTGAACAGAAATCATTGCACTTACCTCAATAAAACTTTCACTGTCCTTCAAAGTACTCCTCTCCAGCATCTATGGAAAGTTTCCAGACTCCAATTCTGGAACGCTTGGTGCTACTCCTATTGGGGAACACTCCGCAACTCTGAATGAACGCATTTTGCAAGGTCTTGAATCCTTGAAAAATGAATTCCCAGCAAGTTCCTTTTTAATTTTTTTAAACAACCAAAAATCGCATGGTGCAAGATCGGAAGAATATGCAGGATGAGGTAGATATTTGATTTTCTCCTGCTCCAAAGAGGCCATTACTTGCCGGGTTTTGTGAGCCCTGGCATGGCCATG
Source organism: Ryuthela nishihirai (assembly GCA_038380435.1). Lineage (NCBI taxonomy): Eukaryota > Metazoa > Arthropoda > Arachnida > Araneae > Heptathelidae > Ryuthela > Ryuthela nishihirai. The sequence goes on along the minus strand of JAWZYU010000019.1, from coordinate 34,100,379 downwards.
AAGAAGGAGAACCTGCGATACACGTCTGTTGTTGGACGATGCTCCTTCATCTCCTTAATCATTTTGGGCAAAACAATGTTGGTGTAGTATTGGCCACTTATAGTCATTTTTGAGGTAAGGTGTCCACGGCTACCATTCGTTGGGAATTGAAAAAAATTGTTAACATTATCTTCCTTGAGCGAAAGTCTTGGAGGATTTGGAGACGCTATTCATCTTCTGCAACACGAACATAATTGGCGTTTTTTCTGGGAATTCTATAGTACTAAAATCACGTTTCATCACCTGTGATAATATCTGTTAACCATTTGGGGCTATTAAGTTCAAGCATTACTAGCATCTCCTTACACGAATAGATTCTAGCCCTTTTTCCTTGCTGTTCTGTCAGTTTCTGGTGTACCCATTTGGTACAGATCTTTCGGAACTCAAATGTAGATGAATAATTATTTCCACACTGTCAATCGATACACTGACATCTAAAGTTATTACCTGAACTGCGATTTGTAGGTTTTCCTTAATGTGTTCACGAAAGCAGCGATGGTTCTCTCGTTCACGGCCTCCTTCGGTTTCCCTGCACGAGGAAGGTCTTCAAAATATCCATTCTGTAACAGTGCAATATGATCAGGCATGATCTCCATATACTTGTGATAAATCGGCATGAACTTTTTTTCGCTTCGTCCCTAAGCTGTATCCTTGTGAAAACGTAAAATCTTTCCCCGTCTTTAGTAGGCTCCGTAGCAACAGTGCACAAATTTCGCAGGCCGAACTTTACTCGCCGTCAGCGAAGAGAATGATGATTGGCCTTTGTTTTAACAGGTAATGGCAAGTTTATACAAGCTTTCAAAGAAGTCGTAGCTCGTTAACTTCCGAGGAACGGGCTCAAATCTACAGGCTCGTGTCAAGAACGTTTTGAACGCCCTCCGTATGTATTTAATATAGTACCATTAGTGTTGCTGTAGTAAAAAAATCATAGAAAAAACACTGAAAATTCCATAAATGGGAACTGTTGACAAAAATAATATGTAGCCACTTCCCGAAAAATAAATTTGTCAATAAAAAGCAAGTTTTAGATCATATCTTCATTGTCAATTTTAGCTGCAGAGAACCTCCCATATGAAACAGAAAAATCTTCTCAATTAACTTCCTATTCTAGGTTAATTCTAGAATTTCTAAATTAACTCCCTTGGAGTATTGCTAACAGCAGAACGAGTGCAACTAGTTTCCTGAATGTTGGTAAGAAATGTTAATGATTGCTCTAAGTCAACTGCTACAATGTATGCCTGTTTGTTGCGTTACAATCTTTGAAAAATATTTTTTTTCTGGCCATTAAGAGCATTTAGATTTCCGTATTCCTTCCCAGTTTGATTATTGTCTCCCCGATATTTCTTTCCGTCATTTCAAAATCAGGACTTTTAGTTAAGTTCAACGTCGGTTAGTCACTTTTTCGTGACTAGGTGAATTATACCGTAACAACACGGAGGTTTCATTACCTTCATGCATGTAGAGAAGGAGCGGTGAATACTTAACCAGAACGAAAGGTTATGGAGAAGGAAAACGAAAAAAAAAATGACTGATGAATGACTCTGCCTAGTGATAACTGACAGGCCATTTTCGCTTCCCTATTTAATTGCTCAGCACAGCCGGCAACGAATATCAAGACTTGGAACTGCGTCATCAAGTAGACCCACGATCGACGTCAGAAATGTGTTCTTGATTCATTAATTTTCCATCAATCACATCAGAGAGCGAAAGCTCTTATCAGCTGAATCTCGCCGAAGCAATTTGTCCAGTTTGTATCATTTCAGGTAATAACCCGTTGCAAAAGTTGAGCACAGAACTGCGCCGTAAGCAAAGGGTGATTGGGGGGAATGGGTGGGGTGGGATGGGACGAAATCTTCTACTGTGATATAGACATCACGTTGTACTTATTCTGCATAATGCAATCGACTTCGTTAATAAGATGGGTGTGCTGTTCCAAAGTATGCTGTAAGGAATAGGAAATAGTCTTCTGATGCTCTGAGGGTAAGATGAATGTGTAGTGATGTTTTGGGGTTCTTATTACCCTTGAGAGCAGGGCTGAATATAAGAAGGGGGAAAAGAAGCTTGATCATTTCTGGAGAATTCTATCAACCGAAATGGAGGCAAAACAAAAATTGTAAACCACTAAAACTGAGCACAAAATATATTACACTCAACCAGAATAATAATTGATAAAAAAATCTAGAGAAGGAGCTTAAGAAAAATAGCACAAAATAAAGAAAAATAGCAAAACTTTTAAGATGAATTCATTTTTAATTATTGTTATTTATTAATGTTTCAATCATTTTTCAAATATATAATATACAACTTGCAATAATATTGTTACGCAGATGAACACTACTACAATTTGCTACAATTTAAAATTTTTGAACTTGAAACTTATGATGTGATGTATCATTTCGAACGCTAGCATATGCTTCAACGCGAGAATTACGTCAAAAACGATACCGAACGGAATGGAATTAAGAATAAGTTTAGAAGAAACATGTAGTTTTGTTTAAGTCGATAGTATAGTGAATACGAAGTATAGTGAATACGAAGTGCTTTTTCTTTGGTGTGTGTTAGTGAATACAGTATAGTGAATACGAAGTATAGTGAATACGAAGTGCTTTTTCTTTGGTGTGTGTTCGCGGAAAGATAAATAATTTAGTGATTCAGTTAGTGGACCGGTAAGAAAAATAAAGATGTTTAAGACACTTAAAGATGTGTAAAGGTTTTATGTAAGTCAGACTATTAGATCTATCTCAACTTTTCTGTCGAAAGATTTCTTCCTTTGTTACAGAGTTATATTTAGCTATTTATGAATTGGTAAGGCTATTCTTCATTGATTACATGTTTATTCATAAATTTAATTGTGTCACTTAACGACTGTTGAGAATTGTGGAGGAAACAACTTTTTGTATGAATAGAAAAGGTGATATGATCTTCTGAAGATTTATTTTATGCTGATAGACATTTGGGTTGATTGAAAGTTATTTATATAAAAATTTCGTCCATACTTTTGTAATAAATTATTTTATTTTAGATTTATTGTTACCTGTTATTATTTTAGATCCCACGTTCAATTTCAATCATTTTAATTTATAACAATATTATATTAATATATAAAAAAAAATAAATACCCCCTCAAGCAGCTGCTTGCCACAGAGGTCTGGACAGGAGCCTGTCAGTTTATATGCCACAGTAGGAGATCTGAGAGGATGGCAAGACCTCAGCAGAAAAACGACACACACATCCATGCCTAATCCGGGGCTCGAACCCAGGTCCCTTAGATCAGTAGCCAAGCGTGCTAACCACTCGGCCACGGGACGGCTATATATATATACACTGTATAATATAAATTCCTCCTTTCATGGTGTCATCAAATCGTTGTTATGGCCTTCATTATCAAGGTAACCTTTCCCAGAGCTACCTAACTTAAGATAGGGCCCGGACTGATCGCGGAAAAAATGGAAAAAGAAGTAATATCGAAGAAGGGATAACTTAAGAGAAAAAGAAGGGATATTTAAAGTGATTTGATTTGTCTAAAATTAATTACGAACTATTCAATTTATAATAGTGTAAAATCATATAATCATTTGAATTGATTGAAATATTTTTTAATATTTTAAAATTAATTAACTTTTTAATAAATATTTAATAGGTGAATATAATTAATATATGCATAAATTAAATTTTCAATTCTTGTGCTAGTGAGGGGTCCAAGCCAAATTAGAATAGGACAAAAATTGGAGAAAAGCAACAAAGATATAAGAAACAAAAGATATAAAAAACTCTTGCGAAAAAATATCAATGATTAACAATTAAGCATAACGTTGATAAATATTAAATAATGTTGAGAACCACGAATATTTCCAAATTTCATAACAGGTGGGATAAAAATAAGATATTACTTAATAAAGAGTTCGGACAACTTATTAAGCAAACTGTAGACCTCTGTAGCTATTTTTTTTTGCCATTTATGGGTCATGCCAGACCGAACCAACAGGTCGATTGGAAAAGAACTCGTGACTCATAAAACATATCATCAGTATACTGAATCTGTCTCACTTCTTCGAATTTTCTTACCATTAGTTTACCAAACATTTTTAGGTGCATCACTAAACGATTTTACTAATTCGTAGTACAGTCGCTCAAAATAATATACGAACACTATGGTTGATTACAGAATTCAGAAAAAAAATATCTGTCAACGATTTTGTTTTAAAAATTAGTGATCTGGCAACCTTCGTGTACTGTACACGAAGTTTGCCAGATCACTGAATTAAAAAAGTTATATTTTTTACTAGAAAACAAGAAATAAAATGTATTTTAATGAGTACAGTCGCTCAAAAAGGTATCCGAACACTATGGTTGATTACAGAATTCAGAAAAAATATCTGTCAACGATTTTGTTTTAGAAATTAGTGATCTGGCAACCTTCGTGTACTGTACACGAAGTTTGCCAGATCACTGAATTAAAAAAATGATATTTTTTATTAGAAAACAAGAAATAAAATGCATTTTAACGAGTACAGTCGCTCAAAAAGGTATCCGAACACTATGGTTGATTACAGAATTCAGAAAAAATATCTGTCAACGATTTTGTTTCAGAAATTAGTGATCTGGCAACCTTCGTGTACTGTACACGAAGTTTGCCAGATCACTGAATTAAAAAAATTATATTTTTTATTAGAAAACAAGAAATAAAATGCATTTTAATGAGTACAGTCGCTCAAAAAGGTATCCGAACACTATGGTTGATTACGAAATTCAGAAAAAATATCTCGCAACGATTTTTTTAGAAATTAGTGATCTGGCAACCTTCATGTACTGAACACGAAGGTTGCTAGATCACTAAAAAATCTGGCAACGAATTTTTTTCTGGCAGCGAGGACTAGTGCATAGCTCTTCTTCCACCTAGCTACCATTTACATCACTCAACCCATATCATATTGTTTTAAAAATTCATCTCTTTACCTATAATGAAATAGTGGTTCGAACTCGAAATTAGTTTAAATTATGATGCAAATTCTAAATGCAAACTGAGAAATAAAGGACGAAAATATTGAGCCTGGCAAGCTGTCGACTGGGCCAACCCCTATTCCAGGGTAGTAAGATTCGTGAGTTCATAGCATTTAAACACATGGTTATTAGCTCACAGTTCAATTTTATACTGAAACTCTCCTTTTAGAAATTATTCGTCAATCCAAATTATTGTCCAGCACACAAATTTATATGCGCAATTTTTTAAAACACACTTTTCCCTCGTGTAACGAAGGGTACTTTGATTAGCTAGCCTTAATTAATAAATGTATTAGCCTTAATAATTGTTAATAGAAATCAATCCGTACCTTCCCACCTCTTGATTTCTTGACCGTCGCTTCGACTCCTAGCTCACCTTGGTTCCAACAAAGCCATTTTTAACCAATTCTTAGTTCTCCAGCACCAGAAAATCAAACTTTGACCTTTGGCCTCGAAGGACTCATCCCAAAAGAAATTCCACAACATTTTCGAGATATGCTACCCAAAATACACCCATGACCCAATTTTCATCTCTTTAGCATCGACAGTTTTAAATTTGGCTTTTGACCTCGAAGTACTCTCCATATCCAGAATTTCGAAACGATTCCGACTTCTGCAGTCCGAAACACACGTTGTCACCAATTTTCACCATTCCAGCCCTTGTAGATCACGGTTTGATTTCTACGTCATTCCTATTTTACCTTGAAGGAAAGTCCGAGGTCAAATTTCTGATTTTCCCCGAGATATACAACCCGGATTACACATAATGCAAATATTCAGTCCTCTACGATTTCGGTTTTATAGTTAGAATCCTTTGTCAGTCGTCAGTCAATCACTCAAATCATCTGTTTATATTAGATAAATCTATACAAGCATTCAGTGGTAAAGTATCACAGGAGATGTCCTATAGACATGGAACACATAAAATATATAAAAAAAAATAAATACCCCCTCAAGCAGCTGCTTGCCACAGAGGTCTGATAGGAGCCTGTCAGTTTATATGCCAGAGTAGAAGGTCTGAGAGGATGGCAGGACCTCAGCAGAAAAACAACACGAACATCCATGCATTACCCGGGGCTCGAACCCAGGTCCCGTACGATTTACCACTCGGCCACGGGACGGCTACATAAAATAGTAAGCTGAAAAAAAAATGGTTTTGTTGTGAGTGGGCATACAAGTATATCATTTCTAAGCAAGGTTTAGCATGCCTGAATATTTGTGTACGGCTATACTTTTTTTGTAATAATTATCTAAAAAATTGTATTTAAATAAAAATTAACCTAAATTTTATTTTTTTCCCCAAGAGAGATTATATTTCTGACAACATCAAAAGGACAGCGAATCGCGAGTGGCATAGTCTGTTATTCAAATGCATCTCCACTTCATAAGTTCGATTTTATGCAGAAACACATTTACAAGGAACGATTTTTAAATCTAAAATATTATCTTCAAAGCCAGCATATTTCAGACTGTCTGATACGGCCAAAGGGCAGAAAAATCTGCTTCTGAGATCAGTTGGCCGCGCACGTGCCTGGAGCCTCTTTCCACGTGCTGCCTCAAGAAACAAAGTAAATTCCCGGTTATCCGACATTTAGGGGAAATGGGAGTTGCCGGTTAGATGAATCTGCATATTGCATGAGAAATGTTTTAATAGAAAAAAAAATACAGTAGGTGCAATCTTGCATTCAAGCCTTAGTTGAAATAAAAATGCAAGTAAAAACAATGATAATAAAAATGAAGTGTAATGCCTTTAATATAAATGTGGATATATAAAAACTGGAAATCAATCGGTGTCTTCAGCACGTCTTGATTTATAGCTGGTCACTCCGACACCTGTTTGACTTTGAACAGAAAACCGGATCTGAAACTTTCTCTTATATCTGAGTATTATATTACATTTATTTTATTATATTAGTTCAACACTGTATATTGAATTTGACCTTTGACCTCGAAGGACACATCACCTCCATAATGTCGCAACATTTACGTGATCTACGACTCAAAATATCTCCAGGCACCATTTTTCAGCCCTGTAAACACCGGTAGATCGATATTTGACCTTTGACCTCAAAGGAATTCCATATCCGAAATTTCTTAACGTTTTCGAAATCTACGACTGAAAATACCTCAGGAACCAATTTTCATCCCTCTAAACACCGGCAGATCGATATTTGATCTTTGACCGCAAAGGACACTCTATATCCGAAATTACGTAATGTTTTCGAGGACTCAAAATACCACAGGAACCAATTTTCAGCCCTCTAACATCGGTAGATCGATATTTGACCTTTGACATCAAAGAACCCTCTGTATCCGAAAGTACATGATGTTTTTGCGTTCTACTACTCAAAACACCTCTAGATGGAAAAAGTTGTAATTTTGGCCATCGGATGGCGCTGACTTCCGGTAGCAGCGAATTTTTCTAATAATGAAATGTGAAAAAGAATTTTTGAAAGGTAAAGTCAATATAAAAGCATATATAAGACAAAAAAATATTATCCGAGAAATGAGAATAATGAAACTAAGCTAAACTTTAATTTCAGATTAAAAAAAAATTATCCATGCGTTTGCATACGCAGCGTATTTCAAAACGTTTTTTTTTTCTAGAGCATACGCAAAATTTTTGAAAACGCAAATTTTTTGAATGCGAGCATACGCAAAAATTTTGAAATGAGTTGCGTACGAGAGATCTAGAGAGCTGAAAATTGGTTCATGGATGTATTTTGGGTCGCAGATCTCGAATGATCAAAATTCGAGATCTGCGATAGTGGAATTTTAGTTGGATGAGTCCTTTGAGGTCAAAGGTCAAATTTTGATTTTGCACCCTTCGAGGCCAAAGGTCAAATTTTGATTTTGCACGCCTTCGAGGCCAAAGATCAAATTTTGATTTTGCATGCGTTTGTATATTATATTTATTATTTTAATTTTGTGCGTTTGCATATTATATTTATTATTATTTGAAATGCTTTGCGTATGCGATTTGAAAAAAAAATTCGAAACGCATACGCAACGCATTTCAAAATTTTTGATCATTCGCTGTCCTTTTTATCAACGAGAAGATTTAAAATTAGGTGTAGTAGTTTTCTTGAGTAAATTTCATATGTCTGACTGCTTGCATACTTTCCTTTTCTCATGCAAATGTTTAGAATGCAAATGGTGAAAAATGCATTAAAGTTTAGGAAGTAAAACAGTGTTGCTGCTCAACAAATTTCATGACATTTTAAAATCCTTCGGCAGGCATAGCAAGAATAATCACAATGCGTGAAAGACGACGCCAGTGTCACCGACATCCGGGAGAACTGTCATTTGCATTGAAATCTGCCTTCCCAAGTTCAACTTGAAATTAGAGATCGGTTGCATGAGAACTGTGACGCTATTGCAGTGGCGCACTCAGGATTTAAATCTTTGGTGGAGCCGAGGGGCCTGCTGGCCCGGCTCGGGCAAATGAACCAGCGCTCGGTCCGCCCGAACACTACTTTGTTCGCCTTGTGTTCACAGCGGCCGTGATTCCCGAAAGCTATAGGGTATTCCCCACCTTATGTGACCGCTAATTCATAAGTAGTATCGAAAAGGAAGACACGACACAACATAAATATAAAAAATGCATTTTAATTCTGAAAACAGTTTTCGAAAATTTTCTAGTGTTTTTTTTTCTTTTTCTTTGGCGGGTGCCAGGGCCCCTTGCCCCCCCCCCCCCCCTCTGGGTGCGCCACTGCGCTATTGGCATATTAATGTTATACTTCTAAAAATATTTTTTTTCTTTCCTGTCAGCTCGTTTCGGAACCGGCGACTCATGGCTCACTGACCACCAAGTTGAGAAACACTGCTCCGCACGAAATTCCATGCATATAAAAATCATTTAAATTAAGCTTGTACATCTTAATAAATTTAGCTTATATTTTATAATAACGAAATGTGAAAAAGAATTTTTGAAAGATAAAGTCAGGTAGAAAAACATACACAAGACAAAAAAAGTACTATCCGAGACAATCTTTAAACTAAAACAATGGTTTAAAACCCCGAGAAACCTCGGAAAAATTTTCTAGTTGATAATAGATCAAAGCAAAGAGAACTGTTGAAATTGCCTTTGTTTTACTTCAATTTTAAAAGATGAGGCTCTTAATAAATTGGGATGACACCATTGACTAAAAAAGAACTAAATTTGTGTCAATACTTAATAGCGAACTTTTGTTTTACGGAGCATTATTGTTCAATTTTTGTGGATGACGGAGTACTTGACTTTTCTTGTCAGAACACACAACACAGGTTTTGAAACAAACCATCGCAATTTGAAAATGCGATGTATTTAAGAATTGTTAGACATTTGGATTATAATACAAATCAATAAAAATGAATCAACTCGAATAATTTTTATTTATCTAGTTATTTCACAATAGACAACTCGCTGAACTTCTACGCCATGTTTACAGGCACACTTATTTGCAAAATACTTTCATCATGCTGCAGGTTACTGAAATCGTATTTTTTTCAGAGCACTTATATATTTCATGGGCGACTTAGATTAACTTCGCACATTGCATTAGTAGAAAACTTATATCACATCTTCTGGCATCCGTTTTATGTCCACGAATCTGCTACATCACGTAAGGGTTTGAGGAACCCCTATGCAAAATTCGAATTTTACAAGATGTTCACGAAGCCATATATCAATTTCCATGAGGAAAGGTTAAAAAATATTGATCTAAAGGTAACTTATTAGAAGTTATAATTGATCCAGGCCAGAAAAGAATCGGAGGAAGGCGGGGGGGAGGGGTACAACAGAGAAAAGAATACAACTGAGCAGGAAAAAATTTAAAAAGTGGGGAGAAGGAGACTGATTTTTCAATGAAGAATAAAATTTTCCTTCGTTTTATAGGGCTATAAAATTTTCTTAAAAAAATTGCATTCAATTTAAATAAGTAATGTTTTCTTGCCTCTATTACCCTTACTAGCAGTCTGAAAGGGAAGGGAGGCATGCTCACCCCCTTGCTTCCCCCTCTAGATCCGGCCCTGATTAATTCCCTTGCGTTTTGAATTCTCTGAAACCTGTTAATCTTTACTTACATTCTCTACATGTAACTGAATGACAAGCTCGAGTACTAAAGATCAAAGGTCGAATATTTTCTTCCGTGTTTCATATTTATAATTTTATCGGTCTTCATGTATTAATGATATCTCACATCTCTGGACACTTAGCATTCCCTGGTTTCCCCACACGTTGAATAAATGATAACGTAGATGCATTGAAATTCTGCCTTCACTGTGCAACGTTTCACATTAAATGCGATCATTTTTCACAACTTGTCACAAAATTGTAACGGCGATCAGTCATTTCTGGATTTAAAATGCAAAAGTCATTACAGTAATGCTTAATAGTGAATATTTCATACAGAATTTCCATATCTGTAATGGCAAGTAAACAGCAGATTTGTATTGCGAACGATATATTTATCTTGCAGAGTCAAGAAAGTGCAGATGGGCTCATTTGGTTTCTCACATTTGCGGTACATTGCAATTCTGCAGTTTCATTGTTTTTATTTGACTAGTACGAATTCCGATAATAATTTGTAGGATTTATATAACGAATATAAATAAAAGAAAATTATTATTACCCCTCAGGCATAGAATTCTCCGATTCCTACAGAGTTCTAACAGGAGTCTGCCAGTATAATATGCCAAAGAAAAGGTCTTTGAGAAAGGTGAGACCTCCATTTAAAGACAACAGAAAATTAAGTTGGGTTGTTTTACCTCCGAGCAGCACTTCTTTTGCACATAATGGGCTAAATGATCAGATCGAAGTACCTCAAAGAGTCAGAGAAGAGAGAGTTAAGGAGACCAACTGCATAATATACCACTGGACAGCTGTCACATGACAGATGGTAGTCTCCCGTTAAGGCCATCCAGTCTGTTCTTTAGAGTACACAGAGTATCTCTCCTGCTTAAACGGAACCACTGCTTAAAAGTCTCAACTGATGGACGGCTTTATTTCCAAGTACACCATTATTCAGTTTCTCCCCGAGGGCAGGGTGGTGGTAGTGGTGGTGAGGGGGGTGGTTAGTGGAGATAAATTTCAACGATGGCACCAGCTGACAAGACAAGTGACATCCCAATTTATCCAGGACTGTCATCCATTTTGATCAGAAGCTAAGCCACTGTGTTATCAGGATGGTATTAAATTGAATAACTTTTTAAATAAGAATTATAAGGTATAAACGAAATAAATGCTTTTTAAAGAACAGCTCAAGATTAAAACTCGTCTTGAAAATAAAAAGAAATATAAGATTTAAAATTTCCTGTAATATCTGCTCTTAAAAATAACCCACTCATGGAATATGTGTCAAAACAAATATTTCAAAAAAAGTTAATATTTATTTTCAATTCCATTGAATTCTGTGTCAGTAGTCAGCACTTAGTTTGATATTCTAACCATCACTTTTACGTTGTGAACCTAAATGAAAGTAGATACCTTTCTTTTCTTGGCATTAAGACATTTTTTCTTGTAGCTCAAATTCTATAACAAACTATCCATTTTTATCTTTAAAATCTTTTTTTTTTTTGAAAATATATTTGTGGAACATCAAATAATCATTTCTAGTGTTTTCCAACACACTGACCAAAAGCACAACTGTGTGGTAATGAACTAATTTCTGTATCTTGAAAAAGATTGCTTGTGTTAATGTAGCAACATTTCTTTGATTTGTCATTCCCACAAACTGTTTTTTTAAATTTGGTGCACACACAATTTTTTGTAGCAATATTATTGAATAAAACAGCATTAATTACTAAATCAGTTGGACAAAAAAGACTGCCTCAATGAAGTTTTGCATATATTTAAATTTTACCCCAGTTTAACTATTTTTGGTACTTTTATCTCTGAATGGCAGCTGGCTAAATGGACCACAAGGAATCAAAGAAGGTTGAGAGAAAGGGACCCACTCCACACCTGTTAGGAGACAGATGGTAACCTCCCGTCAAGACCATCCAGCATGTTCTTCAACGTGCACAGAGTATGACTATCTTGCACATGGGATATTGCTTAACGTCCCATGCGACGGACGGCGGCCTTTCCGATCTCATTTAGGCCCTTTTTCTGATCGAGGGCAAGGCGGGAGGTTTAGTGGAGAGTTTCTTTTTTTTTATCAAAGAGTAGTGATTGCTTAAAAAGCTAATATTTTAAAAGTTTTAGAACTGAAAACCCAATATCCTGCTATGTAGGCAATTGCTGGAAGAGAGTAATTACAATTAGATAAATCTGAAGGAAGTATACTAATACGAAACTTTCTGTTCATAGATTCAAGATCCATTTGTTCAAATTCATGTTTAAAATTCAAATCAGTCATTTTACTTTCCCTATTTGACTTTGACAGGTGAGTGCACCCTTAATATCGGTAATGTGGCAATACATTACCGTTAACTGATAATTATAACATGATACTAAAGAATTCTGATAATTCGTCAGATTCTACTTCTGAATATGGAGACAATAAAAAAATAGGTAAGGAGACTGGCAATCCTTAAGTTCGTTCCATAATATTCTAAAACGACAAAACTAGGAAAATTGATTACACTCAAAACAAGAAATGACCCACGTAATTGGTTTTGAAGCAAAAGGTAAATGCACATAAAATAGTAAACTATTGCTCAGAATAAATTTTTTTGCTGAACTTCAAACAATTAATAATATATTAAAAATAAAAATCAGTTGTAGAAATTGAATTATGATTTCGAAATTAGCCTGATTTCGGAGTTAGACCTTAATATGAATGAAAATAATGAATTACATAAGGAATTTTACGAATGAAATAAAGAAACTGTGTAGATACCCACAAAATCTAACACTAGATCAATTTTCCTGAAAAAAAAAAGACGATGATACAGAAAGCAGAGGGGCAACAGATTAAATAAAACAAACTTAGTTTAACAGTTAAACTTTTACGCCAAAAAACTATTACCTTAAACTATTATGCCAAAATATACTTATTCCGAATATTAATTTCCTTTTTCAACATCAAATTTGGATAAAAATAATCAGTTCAAGCGTCTTGGGCTCTTTTTTTTTTCAGTTTCGAAAAGAGGATAAGAATATTAAACAGAATCACTATTTATTCTTGGCTGCTAAGATATTTAATTCACTTAATCTTGGTTTCAAAAATGAAATTTCATTTTGTGTTTATAAAAAATATTTAAAAGAGCATTTATTAGAATTATTAATTGAAAGACAGTTTACAGTTAAAACTGATAATTGCTGAGTCTTAATTGCCTGATAAGTATTAAGAAGTATTAGCGCTTGATCTAACGCAAATATGTAATATATGTAGAACTGACGCCAAATATGCATTTTCAGTATCTTATTTACATAAACCTTTGGTACCATAAACTGGTATAGGTAACAACGATTTTCTTTTTTGCGTTGTTGTTTGGGTTGTTTTACCTCTGAGCGCACTTTTTTTGCACACCATGGGCTAAATCACCAGGTCACAAGGACCCCGAAGGCTCAGAGACGGTTGGGGGAGGGGACCCATTGGAACAGCTGTTGGGAGACAGATGGTAGTCTCCCGTCAAGGCCATCCAGCGTGTTATTTAACGTGCACAGCGTATGACTCTCCCGCACACGGCCCACGGCTCTACGTCCCATCCGACGGACGGTGGCCTTTCCAAGCCCATCGGTATCCCCTACTAACAGTGGGCAGGGCGTGGAGTTTTGCGGAGATAAATTTCAACGCTGACCCAGCTGGGATTCGAACCTGGGAACTGCAGATTACGAGCCTGGCGCGCTACCGACTTATCACACTAACAGGTTCATTTCAAACCTCTATCGCATATTACACTAACAGACCCCTGTCAAATCTCTATGGCGTATTACACTGAGTGGCTCCTGTCAAACCTCTATGGTAACCAGCTACTTAAGGAGTAATTTATTTTATATTACAATAGATAGTAAGAGTTTCAACACAGGTTTTATTTATAATCCGAGAACTTGGCTATGAGCAGAAATACTTGGTCTCGAATTTCCGATAAAGTATGTAGTATGCTTTAAATTTGATTTTTACCTGTTTGTGCTGATATTATGCCCTTCTCGAAAGACCCTATGACGTATTGCATTGATAGGCTCCTGTCAACCCCATATATAGGGGTAGGATGGGGTGGTGGGGACAAGTGACGCAATCAAGCCGAAAAAAAAAGGGTGGGGGAGGACAAGATTTCCATTCTAGTATAACATTCTCCGCTCCACTTTAGAGGCCTTTAATTATTTCTTGAACAATGCATGAAATATGCACGTTTAATAATCTCTTGCCTCCATACTCTTAGTAGCAGTTTCAAAGGGAGGGAGGGATGCCACTTTGCCTCTCCCCTTCCCCAACCCCTCCTCGACCCGGCCCTTGCTCCTGTCCTGTCTCTGAGACAAGTAAACTATTCAAGTTGATATTTATTTAACCTAATTTTTGCTTTGATATTGAGATGTATTTTAGCATAAAGAATGAAGTAAATAAATCCGAGAGATCCGATCAACCTAATTTTCCGAATTATGGGGAAACAATGGTAAAAAAAATGCGGTAAATTCAAAAGCGTTCTTCTCTTTGTATATTGTAGATGTGTTTTGGGAGTGGTAAGTACTTGTCTGGTAGTCATTAAAAGCTTCTCGCTCTCTACTTATGTCATCCGCGTTACTCTCTCTTTTTTTAATTCCTGCTTCACATTTGCCTTGTTTTTCATTACGATCACATCGAAGGTCGGCAATAACACATTCATCTAATACATAATTAATTTTAATCCCCTTCCTTCCCCCTCTCCTTCTCACTTTTCTTCCGAAGCAGCGAGAAGAATCCTTCTTCTTCAATAGCCTTCGATTCCGTGTTATTTTCGTCGACGTTCAAGTTTCAGCACGCACTTGTCGGTATTCGCATTTATCAAGGCGAACTACAGATCGAGTAATAGATAGAGAGCAATGGGAACCCAGCGCATCAATTAGGAGGAAGTTTTCGGAGTTGCAGATGCTGTAAATGGAAGGCCGCAAATTAACGTTAAGCATGATAAATGACGGCTGTAATAGGCGGAGTGAAACGTGTGTTGCTGTTAATGAGAGGGCATCAGCAAGCAGCACCCACGTGGCCCGACATCGGCTATCTCACTCAGCTGGTGACATTTTCCGCCAGTCTTTTTTGATCGACAAGTTAACGATAGCTTTGTTTATAAATTGAATGATAGTTTGTATTACTAAGGTTAGTGACCATGTCAAGGACCCGAAAGTTAAGGAGTTCCTAGTATTACAACTGCAGACCAAAGAAAAGCTGCTCATCATGTCAGCAACATCTGTTTCACCTGTAGGAGACTGCTTTCGTGCAGGATCCGGATACATTAATGCAGCAATTTCGATTAGCAATTCTGAAAAACATATTGTTACGATAGATGAACGTGCTACAATGAACTTGTGATTTGATGTATCATATTGATGTTCACATGTGCTTCAGCGTGCGAATTACGTCATTAACCACTTATAGCGATGAATCATCTTAAAAATAAAGAATAAGAGAGTTGTAATTAAGAAGAAATTTTGTGAAGAAAAACGTAATTTGTTTTAGTCTGTGCACAATAATATGAAGAAGAAATGTTTTTATTTAGTGTATGTGTGGGAGGTTGAATAAGTTTATTAGTGAGATCGTGTTAGTAAACTAGTAAAGAAAAAGAAGAATTCGTCATCTGAAGAGTGGTAATTAACGTCTGAAAAGAATTTGTTCTGAGAAACCAGTATACTTAGCTGCAGTTTTGGAGTATTTGATGGTTAGAACCTTAGAAAGATGTCATTTGGTGTATAGTTATTTAGTTGTTTAGGAATTGGTAAAGTTATTCTCGATAGATTGCAGGTTTGTTCACAAATATGATTGTGCCACTTGTTAAATAATGTAAAAAGTCTTATTTTATGCTTTGAGTATAGATATTAAGAATTATAGAGGAAACAACTCTTTGTAGGAACAGTAATAAGGTGCTAAGTTCTTCTGAAGATTTATTTCCATACTGATACAGATTTATGTTATTTGAGTTTATATAAATGTCTTTCTTCATACTTTTGTAATACATTACATTATTTTAGAATTATAATTGTTAAATACTATTTTTGAACTCACACTCAATTTCCATCCGTTAAATTCATAACAATTGGTGCCAGGAGGGGGATTATTTATTGAATGCCTTTCACTAGAAATATGGATATTAGTAAAACGAGTAACTGACATAAATAGCAAAATTGGTGACATAAGAGCTGAAATGGCCTCTCAAAATGAATGGCCTTCTGCTTGAAAGCAAAAGTGGCTACACAAAATAATGAATTGACTTCTCAAATTAATAAGATTAATGATCAAAAAATAAAAATCAGTAAAATTACTGACCATTGTAAAGGCCGAACTGAACAGACATTGTGATAGTCTAAAGGTTGAAATTGATAGCGTAATAAATGACATTGATAGTGTAAAATGTCATGTAAACGAAATCACTTGAGATTTTAACATCAAACTTGATAGTGTTAAGATAGATTATAAGTATTAAATTGAGAGTGTAAAAACTGATTGTGAACGCCAGTTTCAGATTTTAAGAAATGACATGTTACTTTCTTCTTGTGATAATGCCAATTTTAGTGACAATAATGTTTTTACACATATCGCTAGAAGTACAACTAAACCTTCCACATATGATGGTCAATCATCTTGGACTGTATTTAAAACACAATTCGAAGTCATCGCTAGAGCTAATGACTGGAATGTATTTCAGAAGGCCAGTTTCCTTGCAGCTTCCTTAAGAAATTATGCTGCGGAAGTTTTACAGTCTGTTCCAGAAGAAAAACGACTGAATTCTTAAAGTTTGGTACCTGCGTTAGAACTCAGATTTGGTGATAATTACATTGTTCTACAAAAAAAAAATTCTTTTTCCTAAGTAAGAGTTGTGTGATTCTTAAAGGTGTTTTAGTGCAGACTTCAGATCTTTGCTTAGATGTTTTCTATCAGGAATAGTTTTTGAGTCAGACGATTTTTAATTTTTAATTTAATTCCTAGATTTACAATGAATAATAATAAAAAAAAGATTATTGTTAGCTTCCTTAGTATTAAAATGATTATAGATTCACACAGAAAATTTTAGAGAATATTACACAGAAATAAATTGAATACAGAATAATTAAATAACAAAAATGCCAAACGTAAATCATTTTTTTTTCTTTTATATTTATCTGTGCTGTCTCCTTTGAGGGTCCAACAAAAATCATCTAACACTGTAGGCATCCACTACCCTTCATATCGCTTTTCAATTGTCGAAATATCTTTGTGAAACTTCTTACCGTGTTACGTCACTGCAGCTTTCCGGAAAGTAGTCCAGATGTGAATGCAGGAAGTGCACTTTCAAAGACATGTTACATCCTAAATCCCGATATGCATGTAGCATCCGGTTTCCTATTTCTTTATAATCTTTAGACCTCTTTTTTCCAAGAATATTGTCTGTAACTTTCTTAAAACATGTCGAAGCAAGTTTCTCTTTCTCTGTTAGAGATTCGTCAAATTTCACATCTTTCTTATTGTAATAACTGTCTTATTTGAGAGCCAATAAACACGCCCTCTTATATCTTTGCTTCTGAGGGGGAATTTTGTTGTTAGGTAGGTAAATCCTCTACCATATTTATCCACTGCCTTGACAAATTGCTTCATAAGTCCCAGTTTTATATGAAGGGGATGTAGGATCACGTCCTCATAGGCTATGTCTCTGCTTCTGTAAATTTTTGCTCCCACTTTCCAATTACGTATTGGCCAAATTTCCTTCAAGTAATGGGATGCTCTGTCATGACTGTCCCATTCACAAGGAAATTTTGTGTTCCCTTGTTGCATTTCCAATATCATGGCAATGATTTTTAAATCCCCGCGTATTTTCCCAACTGAAATCCGTATATTTAATATATTTGAGCATTATATCTAGAATCTCATATGATGTTTTTGCCATACTAGCATATGCAACTGGAACAGAAGTCATTAAATTACCATTATGTGGTACAACTGCTTTCAAGCTAGTTTTGGATGCATCTATAAAGAGCCTCTCCAATTTTGTGGGTCATGAATAAATCCTAAAGCTGTCATCAAACAGCCAATATCATTACAGAAAGTCAATCGACCATCATGTGAGAAGAATGCAACAAAATTCCGTTCTCTATTTCTATATAAAATTATACTTGTACTATGTTGGAGAAGATTACATTCTTGGAACCTAGAGCCCAGCATTTCAGCATTTTGTTTACTTAGTCCTAGATCACGAAACAAATGGTTCAGATCTACCTGCGTTAAAAAATGTGGAGTTGAATCCATGGTAACCTCGTAGGAAGAATCACTTCTTTCTGGAGGTGATTCACGTGCCTCACTCTCTTCACCAGTACTTTCTTCATCTTCTGTTTCCTGATTTGGAGTAGTGGAACCGGCAAAGTTTTAGAATGTGGTACTAGACGTATTGCAGAAGATAAGTTGGTATAATCGATATCTCTTCGATTTTCTGCTGGTAAAGTTCTGGATACTAGTCATATAGAAGTAGCAAACTGTGGAAAGGTCTTTTGGTTCCCTCCATGTAACTGGTACAGCAAATAACATGGAACTACTTTTACCTTTCCATAAGTTAATTAATTTCACATAGCAAGTTGCACTTCACATGTGAGGGGTCCACTGCTTATCCTGATCTCCTATTGTAAATCCAAAGTAATGTTTGTATGCTCTCTTTATTACAGGTGACATTTTTTTCTTGTGTCTTGCAAAGAACTCTCCGCAAATATAACAGAAGTTTTCTGCCTTATTTTGATATTTTCGTCGGGGCATTTTCTAGAATACAAAAGGAAAAAAATAACAGAACAGAAGTATTCACAAATCTGTCATGTTAACTACACAAATATTGTCATAAAATATCTTTACGTACCCTAGAATACAGTTTAAAAAAACTGATGTTAATTCCAAAAAATATCTTGTCACTTATACGTTTTCAAAATAAACTTTACAGAGGCAGACTAGTATTTACCTAAATTAGGAGTTCTCAGCGTGGGGTACGGGGTAAAACTTTTTGGGGTACGCCGTGAGAGCTCAAAAGTCGCTATAATTCTAGTAACAAAGTCGCTAAGTTGGCAACACTGTTTGTTACCTTTCACAAAAACTTATTTATGTGAAACTGGTTATTCATCTTTAATTGCTTTAAAAAATAAATATAGGAACAGGCTGGATATCGAAGATAGCGACTCTACCTTAACAAGATAATCCCACCCATTGATGAACTGTGCAAGCGTAAACAAGCGCAACCATTTCATTGATTACCCAGTAAAATGTTTATAATTTTATAAGATTTATTAAATTGCTTATGCCATTTTTTGTTTTTATCGATATATGCAATTTATGAATGCAAAATTTAATGTATATATATGTGTGTGTGTTTTATTTTATTCCCATTGTTATACTATTGGGTTCTGTCACATGGACCCCGAGGGCGCAGAGAAGTTGTGGGAGGGGACCCACTGCAACAGCTGTTGGGAGACAGATGGCAACCTCCCGTCAAGACCATCCAGCGAGTTCTTTAACGTGCACAGGGTATGGCTCTCCCGCACACGGGACCACTGCTTAAGTGCATCCTACGGACGGCGGCCTTTCCAGGGCCATCGGTGTCCCCTACTGACCGTGGGCAGGGCGGGGAATTTCGCGGAGATAAATCTCAACGTTGACCCAGCTAGGACTCGAACCTGGGAACTACAGATTACTAGCCTGGCGCGCTACCGACTGAGCCATTCCCCCCCCCTCTCCCCTTGTTATACTATAACTATAGTTTTATCTCTATCTATTCAAGGGGTACACCAGTTACATACACATTTCCAGGGGGTACGTGAATCATAAAGGTTGAAACCACTAATATGTGCAAAGTCCAATAAAGCTACGAAGGTGATGAACAACTTGTGGTGGAGGCCAGTTTCTTACAGCTTCTATCTTACTAGGATCAGTTATGCAAACGGGAAACGTGATCAAACCAATGCACTCTCTCTCTGCACAATATGCTGCTCAAGGAGTTTGCTGACCCTTCTGACAAACCTCATCGATACTTACAAGGTCATATCATCTAATGCTAAGATTGCGTAAACATCTACAATAATAATATAACAATAATAATTTATTTCATGCAGGGGGTTACAGTAAAGACGTGGTACATATAATTTTGGATATTAATTTAAATCTTATAAAAGGTCCACATATCTGAGTCTATCATAACTAACTTTAGAAAGCACAAATCATATATTATATAGCCTAATATTAATAAAAATAATATATAAATATATATATAAATAATAAGTAAATTAATAATGTTGTTGCAATTTAAAATGGATGAGCACTGGGCGAGAGTTCAAGCAAAAATTGGCCGATGAAAATCACAATGCAATATATTACAAAAGTATGGATAAAATCATTCATAAACAAACTAAGTCAACCGGCCCGAAACTCTATAATAATACAAAGATAAGCTTTTAGAAGAATCTATTAAATAACTAAATAACTATACACAAAACTGCGACTATGTGTACTGGATTTTCAGAACTAATTCTTTTCATACGTTGATCACCATGCACAAGACGAAAATATTTTCCTTTTTATACACCAGCTTACCAATATAATCCATATCAATAAAGTAGTCAACCTCCGGAGCACACACTAAATAAAAACATTTATTCGTTAAACTCTCGTGCACAGACTCTTACTTATGCCTCCTTTTGGATCTCACAACTTCAACAACACACTTCTGTCTTTCTTATATTTCGGATCGGTTCTATGTTCTAATTCGTTGGTTAATTAATTCTCACGCAGAAGCATACACAATCGTTCATGAATGCTCATCACAAACTCATTGCAGCACGTTCATCTGTCGTAACAATATACTGTATATATTATTTAGCCTAATTTTAATCTTTAATTGTACACACCTATTTTTTCATACTCCCCACAGACCCAGCAGCAATTACTATTCTTCTATTCATCTGATGCTGCACATTACCAGCATCTGTAATTAAGCTGAGATACTTGCTCAAGCACATCCTGTCATAGTATTAACCAATAATTAATTAACAATTATCAACCAGTCATTAAATGAAAGCCAAAATTTATTAAGTTAATAAAATTCAATTAATAAATGTATTAATCCTTTAGGCTCTGGGTCTTCCGGTGCAGTGTTTCTGTATCTTTCGTTATAAAGTACCCTTTTTTAAAAACCAAATTTGAAATTTTAAATATCAAAAATATTCAAAAATGTAAGTTTTTCTACTATTGCAGCACATTTGTTTAAACAATTCAATCGTCACTGGTTCTTTTTGAATGTAAAAAGTGCGAAAATAATAAAATACTGTGAAACGTAAAACAAAAGTATTACGTATCCTAAAGGTAAACGTAATACCGATAGAGGAACACTGTTCCAGTATATCTGTGATCACAAAGTTTCATCTCCCTATACCTCTAATGGTAATATTTCTACATTGTAAATTCTCACAGACAACGTGACAACGTACTCATACAATGCCTCTTGTATCATACCGGGCCTGGATAATACAATAACAAATTTTATTTTTTAATATATAGCTGTTTCAATTATAATTTAATAACTAAAGACTCAACAGGTAACTCTTAGTTTTTAAAAATTTGGTAACTAATATTAAAATATTAAAATATTTAAAAAAGTCTTAATGAATAAATTATTTTGTACTTTTTGAAAAAGAAATAACTATTAGTTAAATTTTAGGCAAATTAAATCACCAAAAGTTTTGTTCATATTTCATTTCCATCCTTTTGTTTAACTGCTAACTGCCCGACATATCTAGATGGCCCTGACTTTGGTTTAAAAACGAAGCAAGTTCAACAGACGCTGATTGACCTTTACTAATTTCGTGTATAAATAAAATTGACATTAATAAAATATGTATTTAATCAAGTCCGGTTCGTAATCTGCAGTTATCAGGTTCGAGTCCCACCTGTGCCAGCTTTGAGATTTATCTCCGCAAAAACACCATCTTGCCCTTGGTCAGTAGAGGTCACGATTGGCTTGGAAACGTCGCCGCCCTTCTTATAGGACGTTAAGCAGTGACCCTGTGTGCTGAGAGCCATAATTTGTTCACTTTAATGAACGCGCTGGATAATCTTAACGGGGGGCTACCATCTGTCTCCTAACAGCTCTCCGGTAGGTTCCTTTCCCCAACCTTCTCTGATCCCTCGGGGTCTTTGTTACCTGCTCATTTAGTCAATTGTGTGAAAAAAAACATCGCTCAGAGGTAAAAATCTTACCCTTGTTTTCTAAATGAAAAAATCTGTTAAGAGCTATATCTTCTCCATTCATTCCAGACCACACTTGATAAATCTCTCTCTCTCATCTTAACGAGTTTGAAACCCTAGATTTAAACGCGGTTTGGTAACTTCCTTAACCATATTTGGATAAGTATGCTGCTCAACAGCCACTATTCGAAACCTCATTAAGCAGCAACCTCCAGAACAGGTGAACCATAAGGAAATGAGGAATTACCTCCATCATACTCTAAAAGACAGCTTCCCTACCTTAGGGGACTATTTGTCTTTAATCCCGAAGATCCTCACACATTTCGCATCGCTCGCCAGATTAATGAATGAAATCCGACACCTCTTGCAAACTCAAATACTTCCAGTCTTTTTTTCCTTCTCTTTCTTGGTTCGGCAGAGAAGAGTTAGTTCGTAATGCAACAGCTAACAACATCATGACCTGACATTCCCAATCGGTGACAGATTACGCCTCCAGGGCTCCCGCATTGACTCAAGAAGTAGACGGAATCACCAGGATCGGAGTTACTGAACCAGCCGCTAATAATTGTTGTCAGCAACCGGTCTACCGTCTGCTTCTGGTGAGTGACAGAGGAACGATAGAAGTATTGCGGCAAAGTGCTTAGTATGCGTCGTGCCTTGTCGCGATTAAACGACTGTTCAGCTCGTGCCCGACTTACTTTAGTACCCTCATTACAGACCTGCGAGATTTGTTTAAGTAAACAGTGATAAACAAACAGACTTACTGATTATATAGTTATCTCATCCGATAGCTCTTTCATGTGGATGAGTGTTCTTTGGATTTAATCCAAGAGAATTATGATGCTTTAAAAAACCATGAAGCGATAGTCACATGATGAAGAAAAATCCTAAGCCTCATATTTGAAAGTTGACCCACTTTCTTCTTCATTGCACATCACCTCCTTCTGTATCTTTTTTTCAGCGAAAAAAAAGTCACTTTCATTCTCGATTCCAAAATGAAATATTATATGGTAATCTGCCTCGCAATGCTTCATAGATTATCTACAAGCTCGTTGGATTGTTTCAATTGTTTCAATCTGTGCGATTCGTTTTGTATACATTAGGCTAAATGACCAGGTCAAAAGGACTCTATGGACTCAGAGCTGGGACTTAATCTTAGCTCTAAGTTTTCCTTCAAAGCCATCTAATACGTTATTTACAACTGAGATATTTTGTCTCTTCTGTAAGCAGGCCACAGTTTAAAGTTACTTTCGTCAATGGCGGCCTTTCGAATCCTGTCAGAGACCCCTTTATCATTGAGGGATGAGAAAGACTAGAAGATAATCTCAAACTAGGCCTGGTGGGAATTCAAACCTGGAAATATAAGGATACAAGCCTTTCATACTGCTGTTTGAGTCAGGGCCGGATCTACGAGGGAAAGCATACTCCCTTTTGAGGATAATAAGAGTAAGAGAAGCAAAAAAATTGTTAAACGTGCATATTTGGCAGCTTTTCCAGAAATTTTTTAAAGACTTATGAAAAGAAGGAGAAATGCTATACTGCAATAAAAATTCAGTCTATTACCCAGCATTTTAATTTTTTCCGGCTGGATTGCATTAGTTGGTCTGAGCCAATCAACTCCTTATCAGTGGAAAAAAGAGAAATACACTTTTAGAGCCAATTGTTAATTACACATTACTAGGTGGACATGGCCTCCGTTGAAATGTTATAACAGGAACAGAAGTGAAAGAAACGGAAACTTCTAGTCTAGCGTTGAAATTTTCTCCGCTAATCCTCTCTGTTGTATTTGTCAGAAAGAAGACCTAGATAGGTTGGAAAAGGAGACGCCCTACGGAGGGAATATTAAGGCGAAGAGATCTGTGCACGTCAAAGAACACATTGGATAACTTTCATCACACAAGAACACACTGAAAATCTTCCAACACACACCGATGTGAAACTGCAAAAGAACTGGACGAACTAAATGAATCACGTACATATTATCCTGAAATTTGGAATATTAACTGATGATTTCAAAGTTCATAAAATGCTTGAAAATGGCGGGGATATACAGGATATTTTTCATGTTGTTATCGTATGAACTTCAAGCACTAATGTTATTAAATGCTGAAATTTTGATAATAATCTTCTTAAACGGAATAACTGAAACGCAGAAGCTGCTTCTGATTCAAATGTTTTGTGGGGCACTTTGACTAGGGCAGGCAAAGAGCAGATGTAGGAATGAGGCAGTTGAATTTTTAGGTGGCTAAGCTCTGGAGAGAATTCAGGCCTCTCCATTCTTGGATACCTTATTTCTCAAGATGTTAGTTGATCAATCTTACTCTGTGTGGACGGGTATTTTCTTCCATTTGGAGGAATCATCACTATTGCGCCATCATAGGGATTGATACAGGGAATTAAAGATCTTATTCCCCACATCTCAGAACGATCACAGAAGCGCCGTACTTTAAACATATGTTGGGTTGGGTTGTTTTACCTCTCAGCGGCACTTTTTTGCACACCATGGGCTAAATGGCCAGGTCACATGGACCCCGAAGGCTCAGAGAAGGTTGGGGGAGGGGACCCACTGGAACAGCTGTTGGGAAACAGATGGTAGCCTCCCGTCAAGGCCATCCAGCGTGTTCTTTAACGTGCACAGGGTATTGCTCTCCGCACACGGAGTCACAGCTTAACGTCCGTACTACCGACTGAGCCACCCCCGCCCATTTAAACATATGTAGTTCGATACTACTACGCAATGAAAATCTGACCTACAAAGTCTGATCACAAACAAATGCACTTCTTTCAACGATATTATGTGGCTGGTCTGCTGTCTGATTATAGAAAAAATCTAGGTTCGTCTGTAAACAGGACGTGACTCCATTGCTCTCAGGTCCAAGCTATATGATCGTTAAACCATTCTAAGTTTCTTTGTCTATGTATGAAGTTAAGGGGCTGCCTTCGAGTATCGACAAATGTAGAAACCGACCTTGTGAAACCTTCTGCTCTCGGTTGAGTCATTCTCTACTTTTCTGTGGTTGCAATGAGGTATGAAGACAGATATGATACTGTTGCTCCCCTTGTTTCGAAATCTTCAAAAATATTTGTTTAGTTTGAAAATAAAAGCTCAATTTATTTCTAAAATAGTTTGCTATTTAGAGCAAAGGTTGCATTTTTCAGACTTAAAAATTTACACATAGAAGAAGGATTTAATAAACTAAACACAATTAACAGATTCAGATATACTGAACACTTAGTTTCAATGCGACATAATTTTTGTGACTCGCAAACAAAATTCGATGATCAGCGTTTTTAATCTTTTTTGTGTCTTTTCCGAATAATATACAGCTGCGCCCGAAAATTGTTCAGTGAATCAACTTTCCCTACTTAGCCCTGAATCTTTGAAATCTTTGCGATTTCGTGTTCATTTATGTTAACTTCAAAGGATCTATCTTATTTTTCATCAGAATTATCTTATTCATTATTTTTAAAAACACAATAGGATTATTCTCCCTAATATTTACTCTATCAAGCCCCACCTATATATAATTTTATTATAGCATTCTCCCTCAGCCATTGCCTCTTTTCATACAGTGAGTTAAATGACTCACTGTGTGAAAGGGGCAATGGTTGGCTCAATCGGTAGCACGCCAGGCTCGAAACTGCAGTTCTCAGGTTCGAGACAACTGTGCCAGCGTCGAGATTTATCTCCGCTAAATCCCCCATTCTACCCTTGGCCAGAAGGGGACACCGAGGGGTTTGGAAAGTCCGACTGTACGTGTCCAGGTGAGCCATAATCTGCGCCCCTTAAAGAACACACTGGATGGCCTTGAGATGAAGTTACAATCTCCTAAAAGCTATTCAGTGGTTTTAAACTGCTATTCAGTATTTCGGCTTTTCCTGAATCTTCTCTGAGCCCTTGGGGTCATTTTGACCTGGTTTTTAAAACATCGTGTGCAAAAAGTACCACCCAGAAGTAAAACAACCCAACCCACCATGAGAAAAAATGAGGACCTCTCACAGTGAAACAATTTAACCCAACTCCACCCACTCTAACAAATGAGTCCTACTCTTAGTGATATATGCTCCGGCGATTCTAGCAGGGTTTAACTGAATATCCCCAGTCAGTTGGTCACACATTTGTAACTTATCTTTGGATACCTCGATTACCAAACAACATCTCCAAGCCAGCACATTCACCTATAAGAGCATCCCTTCCGACAAGTATTGATCGCATTTCTCTAAGTGTTTGATCATCAGTGGTAAGTTTGGCTAACTTCCTACAAGATAAACACTTCCACTTGCGTGTGAGTGAAGAGGTGAATTTCAGATACAGACATTAAGCCTGTTAATAAATTAAAGCTCGCGTTATGCAACAGAATCTTGTGAAATGAAGTCGCCACAAAGAGAACGTAGAACGTGACAGCCATGTTTAATCCCAGCAAGTACTTGCCTGTAGCAAATGCCACTTGACTAATCTTGAAAAATTACTCTCTTCTAACGCACCTGCATTGTTCTCAGTTCGTGACAGCGCTCTAGCACAGCGGTAATTATTCAGGATATTTAATAGCACGAGACACGAGACGCCCGATAGCGTCTCTATCCGAAAGACTTTGTTTCCATTTCCCTAACCTCTTGTATTCTACTTTGCAATAATGTTTTTTTCTCGGTTTTTACTGTTTTGGTCTACTTTATTCCGGTTTAAATCCACAGTGTGATAATCGTTTTCTTTTCGAATTATCTACTGCAGTTTATGAGCTGGATGATCTATGCCATCTCATATTTTTATACTTTGGTGTAATTACAAAGATAAAACAGATATCAATTTTTCTTTTAAAAAGAGCTACACAGAAAAACGTAATTAGACAGTGATTAAACATTTATGTTAACCATTTCTTCCCGATTATTTTTCGGATTATATAGGTGGGAATTATATCGATGCTCGCCAGGCTTGTAATCTGCATTTTTTAGGTTGGTGTGCAAGCAGATTTCGATTGTTTAACCTCTGAGCAGCACTTTTTTTTCACACAATGGTCTAAAATGGCCAGGTCACAAGGATACCGAAGGCTTAGAGAAGATTGGGGAAAAGAGACCCACAAAGAACCTTAAGTGAACGTTAACGTTAGGAGACAGTAACCTCCTCTCAAGACCATCCAGAGTGTTCTTTAAGGAGCACAGAGTACGGCTCTCTTGCACATGGACCACGTATTTAGTCCTATCAACGGACGGCCTTTCTAAGCTCATCGTAGTCCTCTTTCTGATCAAGGGCATGGTGGGTGTTTAGCGGAGGTAAATCTCAAAACTGGCACAGTTGGTACTCGAGCCTGGGAACTGTAGATTACGTGTTTGGAACGTTACCGACTCAGCCACCCTCTCATATACCAGCAGATTTATCTCCGCTAACCCCCACCATGCCCTTAGTGATGCAGGGTAATAAGTACAAATAATAAGTTGTTTTCAAACAAATCATATCAAAATTTTTAATTAAATATTTATTTGATTTTTATTCATTAAACACTTTTTTATTTTATAAACTTATAAAGATAATTATGTGTACATATATAAAGTAAATTATCCTTCATAAAGAAAATAATATGTCACTAATCGAAGAATACAAATGTGCAAAAACATATGACTTACATATGCTTATTAGCTAGATTTTATTCGTTGTCACTTTCTGACAATAGATGCATTCGTTTGAGTAAGACTGGAATTATTTTACTTTCATCGCTTGAAACATTTTGGCTGTCGTGTTCATACTCCAACGGTGTATCGATAATACATTTTCAAAGTTAAAACTACTTCGAAAAATGTGACCATAAAAGCGGTATCTTTGTTTATAAACATAACTTCTAGGAATTTTTTCTTGAATAGGAATATTTTTTCAGAATTAAATTCAAATGGAGATTTTTAAAAAGGCGCCGTTTGAACCGTGTTAGATCAAAATAAATCGTGTAAAAAAGAACTGGATTTTTTTCCAAACCGTGTTAGATCAAAATAAATCGTGTAAAAAAAGAACTGGATTTTTTTCCAAACCATGTTAAATCAAAATCGTGTAAAAAAATCCGTGTAAAAACAGAATTGGGTGTATTTATTTTCGGAGACTGAAAATGTTGAAGATAAAGCAATTCTTCTCGGAATTTAAAATGTGCACGATGAACCATTCGTAGACCGAAGCTTATAATGTGCAAGATGAAGCATTCCTACCGAGAACTTAAAATGTGCACGAGGAAGCATTCCTACTACGAAATTTAAAATATGCACGATGAAGCATTCCAACTGTGAAATTAAAGATATGCACGAAGTGGCATTCCTACTGTGAAATTAAAGCTCTGCATTAAAGAAGTATTCATACTCCGAAACTTCAATTGTGCACGAGGAAGCATTCCTACTCCGAAGCTTAAAATGTGCGGCGATGAAGCTTTCCTACTGAGAAACTTAAAATGCACGAAAAAGCATTCCTACCGAGAAACTTAAAATATGCGCGATGACGCATTCCTACTCTGAAACTTAAAATATGCATGATGAAGCATTCCTCCTCCGAAACTTGAAATTTACGCGATGGAGCATTCGTACTCCGAGACTTATAATGTGCACGATGAAGATTGAGATTCATCGTTTTCCTCAGATTTCTCTTTGCCTCATTTGTGCGAAATATTCACGTGAAAAAAAAAGTGGAGAAGCACACGCATCTCAAACTGAAAGTCATCCATCACTCGGACAGCAAAGCAAAGCTGATGCGGTTCGCACAATTACAACTCTTGTCGTGCACTAGAGAGCCGATCGGAGTGACATCGGTAAAATATTTATCTGCTGCTGACTGGCGTGTGCGACAAACGTGCAAGGATGAGGAGAGAGAAGGGAAAAAAAGCCTGAAAGTGATGTAGTGAGCAGCGGTCAGAGATCTGCCAGCGTGCAGTGTAATCGTCGGTCGGAAGAAAACATGCGCAATGGGAGGAATAAATATTAATGTCATCACGAAGACATGCAACGCGTCTAGCTAAATGCCTTAAGTTTCAGTGACAGGATGGTCTGATGGATGATGTGTGGTGTGTGAGCGATACTTCGCTCAGTTTTCGTCATGCACGCAACATCCTCTCTGAGCTTTAACTGCTCTAAACTCGTGTGTTTATGAGCCACTATGGTTAGTGAAGATTAAGATGGATTTAAAACAAATCCCGAAGTGATTGGAAAATATGATCCTGCGAAATCTTTTCCTGAAATTGTGTTGATGACAAAGTTTGGAAACTTTAAAGTAATAAATCTTTCCTCTTCGGCCAATGTCAATAACATAACATGGCGCAGTGAATACCAAGCAGTTTACAAATTTTACTTTTATGCACTCTAATAATGTTATAATAATTTTGAGGCTATCGAAATGTTATTAAATATTTCTTGATGAATGAAGTTATTCTTGTGAAAAGCTCAATACTATAACTGTATCAAATGATGGTTGTTGTACCTCAGAGCAGCACTTTTGTGCACACAATGGGTTAAATGACCAGAATAATGACTCCAAGAGCTCAGAAATGTATAGGGAAGGATATTCTCTGGACAGCTCTTAGGAGAAGGTGGCAGCTCCTCCAGCGTGTTCTTTAACGTCCTCATGGTATGGCTCTTTGGACACGGGACCACAGCCTAAGGTCCCATTAAAAGGACGGTGGTCTTGACCCTAGGAAATGGAGACTATGAATCTCGCGCGTTACCGACTGAGCCACCCACGCCCATTCGCTAGGTGCCAGTTCAGGGCTATTTACAGGTGTTTCAATACCTTGCACTCGAAACGCATCAGAAGTTCGGGAATTTTATTTTCAGTTACTTTTTTTCGCAAAAAATGTACTTATGTAGTTACTGATCTCTGAGTTGTCATGGCTGAATGCTACCGTCCATTGTCCTGCAGAACCTTTCCTGTGAGAGGCGCGGTGATTCAGTTGGTAGCGCGCCAGGTTCGTAATCCTCAGTTACCAGGTCATTATTGAAGTTTATCTCTTTAAAACTTCCCTCCCTGCTCTCGGTCAGTAGGAGAGAACGATGGGCTTGGAAAGGCCACTGTCCATCAGATCTTCGCAGTGGCCCCGTGTGCTGAAGAGCCATACCCAGGGTATGGCTCTCCAGCACAGGAGGCCACTGCTTAAAGCGTTCTGGAGAGTATTACCCTGTGCACTTTAAAGAACACGTTGGATGGTATTAACGGGATACTACCATCTGTCTCCTAACAGCTGTCCAGTGGGTTACCTTCCTTCTCTGAGCCCTTGGGGTCCTAATGACCTGGTCATTTAGCCCATCGTGCACAAAAACGTGCCACTCAGGGGAAAACAACTCAACACATCCATTTCTTATGAATCTCAGGGCATTTTCCTTTAATAGTTGTGCACGAGCGTATCAGTGTTATGCAAAGATTTTAAAGTGATAACGACGTAGCAGTGCAACAATGGCTGAGCAAAACGGATAGAAATTTCTACTAAAATGTATAAAACTGGTCCCACGATATAAGTACTTCAATCTCTGTGGAGGCTATGTCGAAAAGTAGTGTGATTATAGTAATTACCCTTAATTTGTTCATATTAGGGATTGTGATTAAAAGTTTTACAATATGCCACGTAAAGATACTTTCTGAGTAATTCTGGTTTATGTTATGACTGATGTATACCATCTCTGTTCAAATCCTCTGTCCGCCTCTATCCACGTCACTGACAGTTTCTGTCTGTCAGTGACGTGGATTTGCAATTTGCAATTTTTGGTAAAAGTGGAAATTTGCAATTTTTGGTAAATAGTTTCTTTAAATAAAAGTACGTCTTAAGTTTGAAAAACTTAAGACGTACTTTTATTTAAAAAAACTATTTACCAAAAATTGCAAATGACTGATACAACCATTGAAAGGTCATTGAAGAACAAACAAACGCGAAAAGTCAAAACATCCAGTAGACTCAGAGACCTTTGCTTCTCTTGTCAACTACAACTTGTACTCTAGGAGTTGGTTGTTTGAGAGGATTTGAGAGGCACGTTTGAGCACTCAGTGGGGTAAATCGTCAGAACTCGAGGATCCAGAGCTCAAAGCAGTGGGTAGGGAATCCACTGTAAGCTTCCAGTCAAGGTCATTCAGAATTTTTGTACTGTGTACAGGGTATGAATTTTCTTCACACGGAGGCTCGAATTTCTTTTTCAAGTCAGACTCGAAGTTCTTTTCCAAGCCACTACTTAAAGTTCCTTTGCAAGCAGGACTCGAAGTTCTTTTCCAAGCCACGACTTGAAGTTCTTTTCCAAGACAAGACTTGAAACTCTTTTCTAAGACAAGACTTGAAACTCTTTTCCAAAACAAGACTTGAAACTCTTTTCCAAGCCCGTAAGAAGTGTCTGCTTTCTCACTGGAACAAAACTGGAATTAGCGGATGAAATATCAATGAAGGCACAGTGGGAATTCAAATCTGGAACAACCAGTTTAGAGTCTTACGCATTATCCACTGAGACAACCCTTGGCCTTTTATACTCTACGCATTATTGGTGCTCTTAATTTAATTTTTATCATTAGTCAAGAGTTGGATTATTTTACTTCTGAGCCAGGTCACAAGTCCCCCGAGGGCTCAGTGAAGGCTATGAGAGGGTAACCCACTGGACAGCAGTTAGGACAGAGATGGTAGTCTCTCGTCAAGTCCATTAAGCGTGTTCTTAGCGTGCAAAGGGAATTCTCTAGTACACGGGGGCACAGCTTTACAACCCATTCGGTAGACGGCGATCTTTCCAAGCCTATCGGTTTCCTAATGACCGAAGGCGAGTAGTTTTGCGGAGATAAATCTCAATACCGGAACAAATCAAACTAGAACCTGCAGATTACGAGCCTGGCGTGCTACCGACTGAGTCACCCCACCCAGCTCACTGGGTATCCCGAAAGAAAAAGATCTTAATAGTACAGAGACTGTCTAAAGTAGAAGATATCCCTTGTTACATCAATGACAAGGCAAGATCGGAGTTATCTAGCTTCTTAAACACGTTTCTTGTGGAAAAAGGTGACAAAAAATAAAATATGTGAGAATTTAGGTTTGTCATCAATATTTATGAATATTTAAAGAGTTCTGGTACTAGAAACAATGCATGACTTAGCACTCATTTTAACAGATTTAAAACAAATTTCGAACAAACACACCATACACTTATTGTTATATAACATAGTAGATAGGTGAAATAGTAATTTTCATTAAAATTAATAATTTAAATTAATAATCATTAAAAATTTCATGGCCGTAAAATACACCCAAACTCCGCATAACAAGATTTCCGTTTAACAAGTTTTTTAAAGTTCAGCTGATTTTCGACTAACACTACTGGTCGTTCGATTTAATACCATTTCGTCATTACTAGTCTACGATGTTTATATTATTTTACTTACCACGTGTACCTTGGGTGATTTACATGTTTGACGTATCTGACCTATCCTTGCTCGTAGTTTCAGCACTTTCACACACATTGTTCAAATTTTCCTACAATAATTAGTGTGTTTAAACAGCTATAACTACGGGGACCATTATTTTTCTAGTAAACCATACGATATAAATTGAAAATGTATTTTCTTTTGTGGAATTTTTTTCCACAAAAGGAGGTTTGCCGATGAGTCAATCGATCATCATTGAAACTCATTTTTTCCACAAAAACATTTTTTGAATTATATGTCAACAGGCAATCTTTGCAACAATACTATTAGTGTTATGCTTGTCTAGCAAAGTCATCCTGGAAAAGCGGCAAATATCCTGAAAAGTTCTAAAATGAAACAAATGATATGCATGTATTAATTTTTATTTAAAAAGCAAAAAAAAAAATGTTCGAAAACGTAAAAGCCCTTTCATCACATCAACCATAATAATAAAAATGTATCAAAATTACTGATAACAGGATGATTTTTAGTTGGTATCAAAAATATAGGACTTTTAAAGGACAGAAGAAAAATTATTAGACAAAAACGTGTTTTTAAACTTCTTATAAATATATAGGACAACACCATAAAGTATAGGACTGTTATTTAACATAGAGAACGAAACAATAAAGAACTTTTTTTAATTGTCGCTGACCGATGACAATTTACGCTTATACAAATTAACTCTGTTGGGTTAAAGATGCAACTCGTCACGTGAAGAGTAGAAACGCTTGTAAACATACAAATAGTCATCTTCATTCTTCCACAATAGGTTTACAACAATCGCTTTTTATCTTCATTGACCAATTCTGAAGTATCATATATAAAATGAAACTGTTTTTAGACGTTTTTTATTTCTACCTATATCGTTGTTTTTTTTTTCTGTAAAAACATGCGTTGCATATGTAAAATATGCACTAAATAAACCTCAAAATATATCAATCAGGTTAGAATTCTGGAACTTATCCCCTCCCCCCCTCTATATTCATTATTTCGTATGAGAAATTCGTGCCCGACGCATAAGATTTCATCTTCCATGAATGTTTTGAAGTATCGTGTTAGTCGGGGACTGGATGCAATAAGTAAATTTCGACATAACCATTGATTTGCACCTAGAAACAAAAAGTCAAAATGACAGAAACGTAAAACAAACCACATTTACTTAACA
Source organism: Ryuthela nishihirai (assembly GCA_038380435.1). Classification (NCBI taxonomy): domain Eukaryota; kingdom Metazoa; phylum Arthropoda; class Arachnida; order Araneae; family Heptathelidae; genus Ryuthela; species Ryuthela nishihirai. Next base: position 34,066,484 of record JAWZYU010000019.1, on the reverse strand, counting down.
CTTGTTAATGAACGTTACACAAGCACAATATGTCTGTAAGAGTCAAGAAATCAAAAACAGAGAATAGAGCAAAAAAGGAAGATAAATGCAAAATAGGTTAAGATATTAAAAATTTCCACCACGCTCACAGTAAAAAGGCAATGCACAAAGAAAAGAGAACACGAGCCATAAAAACGTTAATTATTTCAAAGATGCAAATGGAGGCTCCTACATCTTCTGGTAACAGTAATTAGAGAAGTATGATTAATGAATCTTAAATGGTTGTTTTTTACCTAATAAAGATATATTACATTGTATCATTTCCCTACAGTGTTCCCCTCGATGTTTTGGATCCTTAGGGAATTAATATCGCCCTTTACATTCCTTTCGTGTTTTATTCCGTCAGCTGAAAATGATTTAAAGAAGTGGTTTAGTAATACCTAAAATTTAATTTGCAAAGTGCCTGAAGAATGTCAGTTTTTTTTTTAAATTGTTACTGGGATTAAATCCCGTGACCCATACCTCAAGTAGGATATACTACAAGGAAAAAACTTGTAAAGAACAAATGGACGCAAGAAACTTTAAATTAGTACGACCTATATTTTTAAGCTCTTTCACGCACAAAAAACCTTCGAGCTCTTAAAGTTTTACTTTTTAACATTGTCCTTTTTTTGTAAAGGCTGAATATTCTGCAGAAGGAAAAAACAAACCTCGCTTGCTGTGGTGGTCTGACCCAAATTTTTTGATTAATGATTCGGAAATTTAGACTAATAATGGATGATATTCAGAAACTCTTAGGTACGTGGAGAAAATATCACCATTGAAAAATTGTACACATAAGGTCAATGAGCTGCAGTAAGAAATTTTAGAGACGCAGAAAGATCTGGTTTTGAATTTTTATGGATAGAATAATTTTCAGGATTCATTCGCGTGCTAACCGTTTATTTGCTCTTTCTGTTTTCAAAATTTGGATTAAAATGAATATTTTTTTAAGAATTTATGTTAGGATATTAAATAAGAAATGAAAGTTTGGGTATTCATCACTCAATTTTTGACTATCTTCCAGAATCTTTTGGTTGGAGTAGAAGCTGTAATTTGTAGAATTATCCCCACCCATGAATTAATTCAACGTCAAACAGAAAGATATATGAGGATGGTAGCAGAGGATGCTGATTAACTCACCAAGAAGCATACCCATGGCTGGTAGCAGACAATGGAGATTAATTCATTAAGAAGGATACCTGAGGATAGAAGAAGAAGGTGGAGATTAATTCATCAAGGAAGACACTACTCGAGAGTGGTAGCAGATGATGCCAATTAATTAACTGAAAAGGATACCTGAGGACAGTAGCATAGGATGGCGATTATAATTCATTAAGAAGGATACCTGAAGATGGAAGCAAAAGATGCTGATTAATTCAACAAGAAGTATACCAGAAGATGGTACAGAAGATGCTGATTAATTCATCAAGAAGGATCTACGAAGGATGATCGCAGATGACGCCGATTAATTCACCAAGAAAGATACCGGAGGATACCGATTAGTTTATCAAGAAGGATACCTGAAAATGGCACCAGAAGATTCCGATTAATTGATTAATTCATCAAGAAGGATACCTGAAAATGGCACCAGAAGATTCCGATTAATTTATCAAGAAGGATACCTGAAAATGGCACCAGAAGATTCCGATTAATTCATCAAGAAGGATACCTGAAAATGGCACCAGATGATTCCGATTAATTCATCAAGAAGGATACCCGAGGATGGATGCAATTGTGATTAAATGAATCAGTTGTCTATCTGTACAGCAGAGAGAAAGAGAAAAGATTTTTGCCTTGACAGCCACCCCGGAGACGGTGTGTCTTTCCTTGGAATGGCTTTTCGGCAAGCAACAAAAAAAATTATGATGATGGCATTCATCAAATGTCGTTATTCTCGCTGAGCTCGTACACCTTAATGGCTGGGAGACACAAGAGCCTCCGTTTAGGCGCGAGAGTGCTCAAATGGGCTAAATAGTCAGGTCAAAAAGACCCCAAGGGGTCAGAGTTGTATTGGGGAATTGGACGAGCTGGAGAGCTGTTATTATACAAATAGTGGCCTACCATCAAGAGTTTGCTTCAATGTACAGAGAGTATGGCATTCCTAAACCACTGTAATCACAACATCTAAAAGAATTGATGTCATTTTTTTGCCAAATAAATTTAACTGATATGGCCAAAAATCATTTTTGGTCACTCAATATCAATCTTTTTACTCTTTGTGAACTACAAAGAGGAATATTTCAGGGTAAAACAAAACTCTATATTTACGATCAAAATTCACCTGTACGTTTATGTATCTTTATCTCGAGGCTAACAAAAGAACTTACCTTTCTGTTACGCAAACAAATTAGCTCATCCTTAGCCTGCAGCAGAAATCAGCACAATGTTATTTATGCCTGTTTAGAGCATCTGCTGCATCCTAATGTCAATCTGTAGCGTGCTCTCCACATGTCCTTTGAAGTCATGCTCCTTCACTTAAACTGCTCATTAGCACCCGAACTCTGGCTCGTAAATTACCGTCTATGAATGCATTCATTGTTGTGTTTTCCTTCCATTCACGTTTTCTAGTGTTGCATCATAATTGTTGAATCAACAGCGCTTTCACGTACTACTACTTTGAACTCGAAAGAAAGGATGTTTGTGCTCCCACTTTGCATGTTCAATGCATTCTCCTGTTTTCGAAGGGTTATCTTTCGTGACATCAATTGTGTAAAACTCATTAAAAAGGGAGCATGCCGGAAAATTCTATAAACGTAGAGTAGAAAATGGTGCAAATCAGCCCAATAATATTGTATCCTTTTCAAATTAATTATTTCTGTTTTCATTACGAGTAATAAGTGATGCAATGAAAAGTAATAGTGAATTAGATTCTTGTCAAAGTCCAGACGGCTGATTAACACAGGAAGCAAAACTTATTTTTTGCAAATGGTTTAATGGGATTTATAGTCAGTCTGTTGCGTGGTCGGATTTAGGGGAAGTGGATGCATGGGGGCCATGGCTACACTAGTAAAGGTTTAAAAAAAATTCTAATTTATTTTAAAAATTATTAAACTTGTGCATATTTCATGCATATTTCATGATTGCATGACTGCAATGAAAATACAGCCATTTTACGTTTTCCGACTCGATTGCGTTCCTCCCCCCCACCTCTATTTTTTTCTGGATCCGAGACTTTTAGTTGTGATTTATATACCAAAGTGATAATATGCGATTTTCGACATATATAGAGACTGTGAACAGTAGGTGAGGTGCAATTGCAACACATATGACAAATGTAAAACTTAAATCAATAATTGTTTAATTAAAATTCTATATAATTTAAAATTCAAGTATTTGTTTTTGAAATGTTAGTGTTTTTAATTTCTCCTGTTTACCTCATATCGCACATTACCAGTATTTGTCACACAACTCCTAAGCTGATTAAGCTGAAAAATTTATTTATAAAAGTACAATCATTCTAATTGAACTTTATTGAAGTTTTACCCACCTGACCTATTGTTATCAAGTTAATTCTCTCTACATTTACGGTATTATGGCATTGTGAAACCTATTCTATTATCATTCTCATTAGCATCTGTAAATGAAAGATGTCAGCTCGTCAGCATCATTTGCTAAGTGCTGAAAATCATTAGCCCAATCTGTCAGTTAGTTTTAGATTTCCAGACCATCTAAGAACCCTGTCTCTCCTTTTCAATGCTCTGCCCATAGAAGAATCAATAATCAAATTAAAGAGAACAAATGACAAAATCTAGCCATTTTCAGCTTTACCAATGTAACTTCTTTTCTCACATCAAAGGACTCTTTAAAAATATAGTAAACTCTTTTAAAACCGTCATCAATGGGGATTTAGAGATACCGGAACTTAGAGATGTATCCGGTACGTTATACCTAGAAGAAGCAATTAGTCGGTAGTGTGCCAGGTTCGTAATCTACAGTTCCTAGGTTCGAGTCTCATCTGGGCGCGTCATTAACGTGCATAAGATAGGATCTCAGAAACCCCACCCACTTCCTGCTTCGGTCAGTAGGGGACACTGAAGGGCTTGGAAAGACCGTAGTTAGTCGGATGGGATATTAAGCCGTGACTTCGTGTGCCGGAGAGCCTAACCCTGTGCACGTTAAAGAACACGTTGGATGGAAGGTAAACTAGCTGCAAAATGTTCATAACATATCGTTGGGCAGTTAGAGATCCCAGTGAACCTCCTGCCCATAACTTTATCTGAGACTTTGCGGTCCTTGTGACCTGGCCTCTTAACCCATTGTGTACAAAAAAGTGTCTCTCAGAGATAATACACCACCACCCATGCATACCTAGTAGTTGAGTAATTTTGGAGAAGTACATTTCAGTGAATATTAAGCATAGCAATTGGACTTGTTTATATCCGTAAACATTGATTAATGACTAAAAGACATTGCAAACGGTTACACATGTAAATAACAATTCATGCATAAGACATTGCAAACGGTTACACATGTAAATAACAATTTATTAAATGTAAACAAATGACAATAAAGAAAGTCACAGTAAGCATTGTCATGTACTGTAATGCTAATTTTAAAAGTATGTCTGCTACTCACTAGTTATTAGATTCATCTATTGGACTTTATCTAGATGATTTACAAATGAACAAGAGGGCCATTAAAACAACATTCAAATATATAATAATAATACACTATAGGGAAAAAATTACAACAACTGGAAGGATTAATGCCATTTTATTGAATCGCAGGCAGCTATTAGCATACACTGAGATATGCGATTGATTACATTATTAAAAAGAAAAGAAAAATACGGAAAATTACCATTTTACCTACCCGGTAAAGTGGTATAATTGGTATGATGTTGAACCGACCCGTGCAGCAATGCATTCATGAACATGGCGGGGAAGGCTATCATGCAGCTCTAGATGTCCTCCTGAGTGATAGAACGCCAAATAGCATGAAGTCGATGTTCCATTTCAGCGACAGTGGTTGGCGCACCTCTTGGGTGTTGTTGGAGCTGTCGGCCCATCATGTTCCAGATGTGTTCAATAGGTGAAAGGTCCGGCGAGCGTGCTGACTATGGTGGTATCTGAACGTTTTGCTCGTGTAGATACTGTAGACTAATGCAGGCTGTGTGGGGACCGGTGTTATTTTGCTGGTAAAACGTTCCATGCTGCTGCACAAATGGGACAACCACTGGCTGCAAAATGTTGGTAACATATCGTTGGGCAGTTAGAGATCAACTTATGATGACAGGTTCTGACCGAGACGTTCGACTAATGGCACCCCACACCAAGACACCGAGTGCTGGAGCTGTGTGACAATATCGCACGCACTGGGTGGCATTCCTTTCTCCTGGATGATGGTGAACACGTTGTTTACCGTCGTGCTGACCAGGACAAAAACGAGATTCGTCACTAAACACCACGGTACTCCACTCTTGTTCGTTCCAGTTCTGTCTGAGGCGCCACCAAGATGATGAATTCACATTCACAAGAAGATGTGCTTGCATGTGGACAGATGTGAGGGGCAAACGCAGTTCCGGACGATAGGCTTGCAATGAAAACTGTAAAAGCGTGTTTTTTATCGTCCTCCTGGTAGGTATTCGATGTGTTACCTATTGCCAGTCCCTTTGCAGTTGCGTTGTAGTAGCGAATCTGTCAAGCAAAGCCATGCGTCTCAAATGGCGGTCCTGTCGCTCCGTGGTCATACGTCATCTTCCTGATCCTTGTCGGCATGTGCATTCCTTCTTGAACCCACTGGCGCCATATGTATACGATAGTGCTGGGATTGCTGCCAACAAGGTTGACCACATCTCTGTACAACAAACCAGCTTCTCTAAGGCCGGTGATTCTTCCATGCTCAAAGTCTGTTAACTGTTGAAACGGTTGTTGACGTCTGCTAAAGGGCATCTTTAGCGGTTTAGAACAATTTCCACAAAGTTTTGTTAACAACGGAGTTTTGGTTGCCTTTATCTGTGTTTGAATTCTCCCCACCTGTGACGTCAGCTCTCGCCTGTCCAATCGTTTCGATTGTCCTGCAAATCCAATAATTTCCATGCATTTCCATATACTACCGCCTCCCTAAATTTTGTCACATTTGTATAACTTCTTTCAAGTGTTACATTATTTTATTTCCTGTAGTGTATATTAAGTAACTGTTCTTTCTCCGCCTTTATGTCAAATAACTTTGACTATCAGATATTGTGTTCCTGCATAAGTGTGCTATTCTTTTTTTTCATCACTTCCTAGCCGTTTTATAATTTATATTTTCTGAACTAGAATAATTGTAACTTGCTCCCTCTTCTATCGTCTCTTTACGTCTTTGATTTTTCTTGTCATCATATGTAATTGTAGTAGGGGAAGAGAATATTTGTAATAGAATAACTCAAGCAAAATGAAATAGCACAAGAGATGTTAATATTTTGGGGACGTCTGACGATAATTATTTACATTTAACGGTGCCAGTGTTTCGAGTGGTAAAAGTAGAAAATTTTCAATGGCAAATGCGATAATGCTGGATTGCTTTCTTAATATTTCCAGATTGTAAAATAACGATTTTTTTTTTGCAAAATGTACCGGATTTTAAAGGATCCTTGATTGTAAAGGGCCAGATTTTAAAGGATTCTTGATTGTAAAGTGCCGGATTTTAAAGGTTTCCTGATTGTAAAGTGTAAGGTTTTAAAGGATTCCAGATTGTAAAAGTGAAGTATTTTAAAAAAATTCCTGATTGTAATGTGTAAGGTTTTAAAGGATTCCTGATTATAAAGTGTCAGATTTTAAAAGATTATCTATTGTAAAGTGCCGGATTTTAAAGAATTCTTGATTATAAAGCGCCGGATTTTAAAGTGTCCGATTTTAAAGGATCCCTGATTGTAAAGTGTCGGATTTTAAAAGTATTCCTGATTGTAATGTGTCGGATTTTTAAAGAATTCCTTATTATAAAGTGAAGGATTTTAAAGAATTTCTAATTGTAAAGTGTCGGATTTAAAGAATTACTAATTGTAAAGTATCGGATTTTAAAGGATTCCTGATTGTAAAAGTGTCGGATTTTAAAGTGCTGGATTTTAGACGATTCCTGATGGTAAAATTCTGGACTTTAAAGAATTCCCGATTGTAAAGTGCCGGATTTTAAATAATCCGGATTGTAAATGTGCTGGATTTTAAAGGATTTCTGTTTCTAAAGTGCAGATTTTAAAGAAATTCTGATTGTAAAGTGTCGGATTTTAAAGAATTCCTGATTGTAAAGTGTCAGATTGTAAAAGCTTCCTGGTTGTAAAGTGCCGGATTTTATAGGATTCCTGATTTTGAAGTGCCGGATTTTAAAGGATTCCTGAATTTAAAGTGCCGGATTTTAAAGAGTTTACTGCAACATCATATGCTATATTAACCTGAAACTAGAAAAATAACTATTGTTTTCAAAGAGAATAAAGTTTTTCATTTTCAATCTTTACAACACACAAACAATGAAAATTGTAATAATTTTTTTAAAAATTTAACTTAATCTGATAATTAACCAATTGATAAAATATAAACAGAAATATTTTATCAGTACCTGTATAACACAAAAAATTTTTCATTTATCTCTTAAAAGGAAAAAGGTTGTTTTACCCACCTACCCTGATGGTAATGGGGAAAGTCATTCTGCCAGTTTGATTTCACATTCTATCACAAAAATCAAAAATTTATAGCACAAACAGAACGTTTGCAATAGTCGTTTAAAGTGTTTAAAGTTTTCAAACTTCTGTCGTTAGAGAGCGCTTTAAAGTTATCTGGGGTAGTGGTCCTGTATAGGTAGAGGTTGGCCAGCTCAAAATTGGACGCCATGTTTTGTCGTCGCTCGGATTGTTTAGCGTGCAAAGCTGAATTGTATTGTACGGATACTTATGGATTTCGAAAAAGGGTAGGGTAATATTTAATACAGATTTCAGTGTTCATGATTGGAAGAACTTTAGAATACGGCTAAAAAAAAGAAAAGTAAATTTTAGGGCTTTAAAAAAATAAAAACGATATAACTTCGCTTTGTTGTTCGCCCGTCTGTAGACATCGAACTTTTTTGTTTACACAGATACATAAAAAATTCTGTTTGTGTTAGACAGGTATTAATGATATATTACGATTTGCAGTTTTCAAATCTCCCAAAAGTTATAACTGCGCCCTCTAACGGTAGAAAAATTTGAAAATTCCAATATATCAAACGAATATTCCAAACCATGTATTTATGTTAGAAGTTTGAAATTTTGGTGTTGAAATGTTAAGGTTACGAAGTTACCATTGGAAACAATCACTTGACCCTTTAGACCCAGGGGGGAGGTGAATGCAACTTTTTTCGTTTTAACAGAAAATGTATGTTGTTAAAGATTAATTAAAAATTCTTTTTGGTTGGACAGGTATTGATGAAATATTACAATTTGCATTTTGCTAATTTCCCAAAAGCTATAGTTGCACCCTCTAACAGTGGAAAAAATAGAAATATCCCAAAATTTAAAACGGATATTGCAAACGATGTATTTATGCTAGAAATTTAAAATTTTGGTGTGGAATGTGACAGCCTTGAAAATTCCACTGACAACAATGAGTTCACCCTAAGCACAAGGTAGGTAAGAAACGGAACGGTTTTGTTTTAAGATATAATTGGAAATCTCACTTTTAGTTGGTTACTAATGAAATGTATTTCGCATTTTCAAAGGTAGTTTTAATTTATATCATTAGAAATCACTAAATATCGAATCTGCAAAACTTTTAACGAATGTTTTAAGTAATTTGTTTATGGTAGAAATTTCGGCGTGTAGAGTTCTGTTAGGGTAGATATTCCACTGACAGCAATGATCTGCCCACTATTTTCAGAGGAGCGAGAGAAAAGCAACTTTGTAAATTTAAGAACTAAAAGACAAATGCTTTTAATGTTTTATAATTACTAATAAAATGCTACTCTTTGCATTTCCCCCATCATACATTAAAAAATAAATAATCCCTCAAGCAGCTGCTTGTACAGAGGTCTGGCAGGAACCTGTCAATTTATACGCCAATAGTAGAAGGTGCATGAAGATGGCGGGACCTCAGCACAAAACCAACACGAACATCCATAATTAAAACTTTTAAGGAGTAAAAAAGTAGGCAAAGGGAGAACTTTATTTTCTTTGAAAATAAGACTCCCATATGCAGCAGGGCGATATGCATTCTTCTAGTTATTTCACAATTTCACTTTTTATTTATACTTTTTCTGACAGTGGAAATTCGAACTACTGTATAATTGAGAAAATAAACTCTTAATATTTTATTAGTACCTGTAATGTGCAAAAAAGTTTTTTATTTATCTCTTAAAGCAAAAAAGTTGCATTTTACCAATGGGAGAAATCATTACTATTAGGATAAACCACTTGACCATTACACTCTATGACCAAAAATTTAAGTTTCTAGCAAAACTAAATCGTTTGCAATATTTGTTTTAAAGATTTCGTATTATCCAGCTTTTTTCCGCCGCAAGAGGTCGTCTTTCGAGATTTGTTTCACCGCCTTTAGCACTCTCTAACATTGGAAATTCCACTGATGGGGATTCGAAAAATGTAAATATTAACGTTTTTGTGGAAAAAAATTTCACCAACATACGGTATTCGAACCCACATCTCTCCAGAAACCTGTCAGAGTATTCTAACTTGTTGAACTAACTCCGGCTTTTTTCACAAAAAACATTTTTTGATTTATAGACGTTTAAACGTCTACAGGTAACGCTGAAATTATCAAATATTGTTTAAATCATTAATCTTTTGTTGATGTCTGTAAAACATATATATACATATATCGTTTCGTTTATTTCTTTTAAAAAAGTTTCATTTTCGCCTCTGTTTTGACTAAGACGGCAAAGCCTTGTTGCCATTGTAAACCATCAGACCATAACACTTTAACACAAAAATTTCAAATTTCCAGTATAAACAGTTTGTTTGCAATATTCGTTTGAAATTTTAGCATTTTCCATCTTTTCCCACCGCTAGAGGGCGCTATTAAAGCTATTGAAAATTTTCAAAATTGCGAATCGCAATATTTGTTCCACCCCTATCCAAATCAAAAAGAATTTTTCATTTAGCTCTAAAAGTAAAAAAAAATGATTGTCTATAGATGGATAGACAGGTGGAAAGACAGATGGACAGAAAATAGTTAACAGAGAGACGGACAGATAGACGAACAAATACTGGCATAGGCACACGACAAAGTGAAAACATTAGCTCGTTTTCAAACGAAGCTTAAAGAAATTATTTGTTGGTTTTCAGTTAGCTCATTTCACTTTTGCAGCAGTTTGCCGTCTTCTGGACGGAGTTTCTCGGAAAAAAAATTAATTTATTTATTTCTTTGAGTGAAATTTTTACACCCAAATGCAGTGCAGTGAGGCATTCATAAAATATGACAGCTTTTATAGACAAAAAGTGGCAGAAATATATGAAACTATAACAACTGAAAAGTTTTAACTTGGTACACACACTAACTCATAGGCTTTCGTCTCATGGTACGACTAAAACATAGCGCCCATAAACCACGTGACTCAATCAACCAATGACAGTGAGACATCTCAAAATTGGACGCCATGTTTTCTCACCGCTCGGATTGTTTAGTGTGCATAGCTGAATGGTATTGCATGGTACTTATGGAGTCCGGAATAGGGTAGGGTAATATTTGATACAGATTTCAGTGTTCATGATTGGAAGCACTTTAGAAAACGGCTAAAAAAAGGAAAAGTAAATTTTAGGGCCTTAAAAAAATAAAAACGATATAATTTCGCTTTGTTGTTTGTCCGTCTGTAGACATCGAAATTTTTTGTTTATTCAGATAAATAAAAAATTCTTTTTGTGTTGGATAGGTATTAATGTTATATTACGATTTGCATTTTTCGATTCTCCAAAAGTTATAACTGGGCCCTCTAACGGTGGAAAAATTTGAAAATTTCAAAATATCAAACGAATATTCCAAACCATGTATTTATGTTAGAAGTTTAAAATTTTGGTGTTGAAATGTGAAGGTTACGAAGTTACCATTGGGAACAATCACTTGACCCTTTAGACCCAGTGGGGAGGTGAATGCAATTTTTTTGTTTTAATAAAAAAGTTTATGTTTTTAGAGATAAATTAAAAATTATTTTTGGGTTGGACAAGTATTGATGAAATATTACAATCTGCATTTTGCGAATTTCAAAAAAGGCTATAATTGCACCCTCTAACGGTGTAAAAAACACGAAAAATCTAAAAATTTAAAACGAATATTACAAACGATGTAGTTATGCTAGAAATTTGAAATTTTTGTCGTGGAATGTGACAGTCTTGAAAATTCCATTGATAACAATGAGTTCACCCTAAGTCCAAGATAGGTAAGAAAGGGAACTGTTTTGTTGTAAAATATAATTGAAAATCTCTTTTTAGTTGGTTACTAATGAAATGTAATTCTCATTTTGAAAGGTAGTTTTAATTTATATCTTTAGAGATCACTAAATATGGAAACCGCAAAATTTTTAACGAATGTTAAAGTGATCTGTTTATGGTAGAAATTTCGGCGTGTAGAGTTCTGTTAGGGTAGAAATTCCACTGACAGCAATGATCTGCCCACTATTTTCAGAGGAGCGAGAGAAAAGCAACTTTTAAATTTAAGAACTAAAAGGCAAATACATTTTATATTTTATAATTACTGATAAAATAATACTGTGCGCATTTCCCCCATCAAACATTAAAAAATAAATAAATAACACCTCAAGCAGCTGCTTGTACAGAGCCTGTCAATTTATACGCCATAGTAGAAGGTCCAAGAGGATGGCGGACCTCAGCAGAAAAACAACACGAACATCCATAATTAAAACTTTTAAGGAGTTAAAAAGTAGGCAAAGGAAGAAAAATTTTCTCTTTGAAAATGAGATTCCCACATGCGTCAAAGGCGATATGGGTTCTTCCAGTTATTTTACACTTTCAGTACCCTCTGACAGTGGAAATTCGAAGTAGTATATAATTGAGAAAATAAACAATTTTATTAGTACCTGTAATGTAATATAATGTAATACTTTATTAGTACCTGTAATGTGCAAAAAAAGTTTTTCATTTATCTCTAAAGCAGAAAAGTTGAATTTTACCAATGGGACAAATCATTATTATTAGTGTAAACCACTTGACCATTACACTCTATGACCAAAAGTTTACGTTTCTAGCAAAAATAGATCGTTTGCAATATTCATTTAAATAATTGGTATTTACCAACATTTTTCCGCCGCTAGAGGCAGCTCTTTGAGTTTTTATTTATCGCCTTTAGCTCTCTCTAAAAGTGGAAATTCCAACTGATGGGGATTCGAAACATGTCAATATTAATAATTTTGTGGAAAAATTTGCTGGCCAACGGGATTCTGATCTGCATCTCTCCAGAAGCATACCAGAGTATTCTAACCTGTTGAACTAACTCCGGCTTTTTTCACAAAACGTTTATTGATTTATAGACCTTTAAACATCTACAGGTAACGCAGAAATTATCAAATATTTTTTAAATCATTAGTATTTTGTTAGTGCCTGTGAAACAAATATATATATTGTTTCATTTATCTCTTTAAAAAAGTTTCATTTTCGCACCCTCTTTTGGCTAAGACGACAAAACCTTGTTGCCGTTGTAAACCTTCTAACCATAACACTCTACTACCAAAATTTCAGATTTCCAGTGTAAACAGTTTGTAATATATTAGTTTGAAATTTTAGCATTTTCCATTTTTCCCATCGCTAGAGGGCGCTATTAAAGCTATTGAAATTTTTCAAAATTACGAATCGCAATATTTGTTCGACATCTATCTAACCCAAAAAGGATTTTTCATTTAGCGCTAAAAGTAAAAAAATCGATTGTCTATAGACGGACATACAGGTGGAAAGACAGACGGACAGACAACAGTTAACAGAGAGACGGACAGATAGACAAACAAATATTGGCATAGACAAACGACAAAGAGAAAAGTAGCTCGTTTTTCAAATGAACCTTAAAAGAAATATTTTGTTCATTTTCAGTTAGCTCATTTCACTTTTACAGCCGATTGCTGTCTTCTGATGGAGATTCTCGGAAAAAAAAATTCATTAATTTTATTTCTTTAAGTGAAATTTTTACACCCAAATGCAGTGCAGTGAGGCATTCATAAAAATGTGACAGCTTTTGTAGACAAAAAAGTGGTAGAAATAAATAAAACTATAACTGAGAAATTTTAACTTGGTACAGTCGCTCAAAAAAGTATCCGAACGCTATGGTTGCATACAAAATTCAGAAAAAAATCTGGCAACGATTTTTTTTTAGAAATTAATGATCTGGCAACTTTCGTGTGCGGTACACAAAGGTTGCCAGATCATTAATTTCTAAAAAAATCGTTGATAGTTGTTTTTTCTGAACTTTGTATACAACCATAGCGTTCGGATACTTTTTTGACCGACTGTACATACACTTACTCATAGGCTTTCGTTTCACGGTACGACAAAACATGGCGCCCATAAACCACGTGACTCAATCAACCAATGGCAGTGAATCACCGAGATGGCCATCCTCTTACTATACAGAACCTCTAATCTGGAGATTCCAAAATGATAATTCTAAATATTTCATCAATATCTATTCACCCAGAAAGAATTTTTAATTGATTTCTAAAACAAATAAAGTTGAAAGCCTGCAGAAATGCATACAGAGATAGGTCAAAGTGAAAAGATTATATTTTTTTTTTCTGAAAGAGAGCTGAAAAGTATCCTTAACCGCTTCAAATCTTGCGTACATTATATTTTAGAATGCTTTTTAAACACCGGAAAAAAGCATATGATCTTGTAATGTTTGCAAAGTGTATCCCAGTCTTTATTATACGGGAATGGGCAGGTATTTGAAATCTATTGGATCTTTGGATATAATAGAAACTAATACAACAACATTAAAGATAACTGTGCCTAGCATGCAACCAAAAAATTGTTTCGCTACATTTCACAGATGCAGAACCGAATCTAGGACGGGGGGGATGTTCTCCCCTCAAACCTTTGATAATGCAAGTAAGGGTATTGAAGGCAGCAAATCACTTAATTTGTGCATATTTCACGCATTTTTCAAGAGTTTTTTTGAATACCTCTAAAACGGAGGACAAATGTATACTGCAATAGAAATCCAGTTTCGCCCTTTTTATATTTTTCCAGATCGATTGCTTCCCCTCATCCCCCCTAATTTTTTTCTAGATCCCAGTCCGCACGTTTTATTTATTCACTGTGTTTATCATAAGAAAGTACTTATAAATCATAATTATTTTCTTTTATGCCCTTTTCTCTGTTTTCTGAGATTTCATAATTTTTAACTTTTGAAAATCGTGTTTGCATTGTAATTGTACACACTGATTTTAAGTGAATGATTTAAAAAAAAAATTCATGTATTCATTCAACATTCTTTTGCTCATAAAGGAACATTTTTTCTTCTATGAACAAAAATTCGGGTCTGAAAAATTCAAGTTCGAAACAGGAACCTATCAAGAAAATACAACAAGCAAATTAAGATTTCGGATCCAAGAGCAACCTGAAATAAACTAAAATAATGGTACGTTATCGCTATTGGCGGAGTCACCATCAACTCACGATGCGAAGATCTACTGCTTTTTTCACTTCCCCTAACCCAACCTTAACCTTTATTGACTGACTGCACGTTATTTCTGCGTGAAACATATATTTCCTCAACGCGTATCACGTACTCTGTTATCTGCCCACTCCTCTCCTGTCTCCTCTTTTTCATCTCAGTCAACATCGCTTCCTTCGTCTCAAGGCTAGCAGGTCTCATTTCAGGCAACATAAGGGCCGTGATCGCACACACCACATTCAGTCTACTGATAAGAGCGTTCACTCGAGTATGTTGTGTGCCAAATGATCGAAGCGATACTAGCATATTAATCGCTCTCTGAAGTCATACCTGAAGCTTCCACTATTTAAGGAAGACATTGTAGACGGGAGTGACACGTTTAGCTTAATTGCTACCTTCTCCCCTGTCTCTTGGATCCGCTCAATCCACTGCTCACCATCCCCCTGCTCACTATCCCCTACTTGCCCTCCCCTGTTCTCCGTATGTGCGATATAGAAATAACAAGACAGCGATATGATTGTGATAAAATATGGCTGGATGGTTTGGTATTCATGTTGCCCCTTTCGCAGTTGTTGAAGAACACTCACAGCTTAGATAGTTCGGGTGTTCTATTCACTCCCAATACGAAAAAGAAAGCGATCGAAACAAAGCAAGGGATGGGTTATTTCATTGAAGTGGGCTTTTCATTGTGCTAAATGGTTTCATTCTTTTACAGTACTGCCTGATTAAGTGTAGTGTCAAGAAGAGGTGGAAGATGTTATGTAAATACTTCTGCTGTAGATTGTAGTCTAGTGTGAGAAAGACAGTGATATACGTGCTACATACACTACAGTGCTTGTTCAACGAATGGATCAAGGTCTTTTGGGGTTCAAATAAAAATAGGTGCAAAATAAAACAGAGATGCGGTCATCAGTCATTTTGTCTTAAATGATTTTTTTGAGACCCGTTTATACTGAGCTGGTAGGATATCTGTCGTTTTAAACGAATTAGCAGGTGTTATGTGTACATTGTCTGTTTTCGTTTTACATGAGAATCAGGCGAAATACTTGAGTGACAAGATATAGAAAGATATGGAAAATAAAGTATACGCATTTCGTAACGAAACTGTTCAAGGATGCTTTTATGATTTATGCCGTCACTTAACGATTTATTTGACAATAAGAGAATTTTTTCCCTATCTGTTAGTAATCCTGACATGTTCTTTGAGGGGCAGGGGGGGGGGTGATAAACAAACAGATCACTCTTTAAAGTATAGATGAACTAGGTTGTTGAACCAATGGGAGCGATTTCTTACTCTACAATGAACTACATATCCAGAAGACCTACAAGGTTAGGGCGAGCGAATAAGGATTTGACATCTATTATCGGTTTAACGAGGGTTAAATCCAGTGGGCTATCAATCATTTTTGGTCAAAGTGACGTCTCCCTTAGAATCAGAAATTTGAATTCCCAAGTGTTCCATCACATGAACAATTGAAAGTAAAGTAGTATAAATAACTACTCTAGTAATATAATGGCAATTCCAGTTCGATTTTTTCCAGTTAATGTTTTTTTTCTTTCGGTTTTTACAATGCAATCGTTCCCGATCTTAGCGTTGTTTCTCACTTCCAGTTCACGTACTTTAAATTCCAGCCTAATATATAACCGTTCTTACACTTTGGACGAACTTAATGACTATTTTAATTTCCTGTTTGAAAACATTATGCTCACCATCCCCCTTACTTGCCCTCTCCTGTTCTCCGTATGTGCGATATAGAAATAACAAGACAGCGATATGATTGTGATAAAATATGGCTGGATGATTTGGTATTCATGTTGCCCCTTTCGCAGTTGTTGAAGAACACTCACAGCTTAGATAGTTTGGGTGTTCTATTCACTCCCAGTACGAAAAAGAAAGCGATCGAAACAAAGCAAGAGAACTGGAAGTTCAGAGAAGGTCACTTCCAGTTTACGAATATTTAACTTCTGGTTTCAAAGATGACGTCATTTCCACTTTCCAAGATGTGAAGGCATTATAAAATAACGGGCGGACTATGATTATTTGTTGTCCTTTTTTTTACCTACGGGAGGAGTTTGGAGAAGTTAAGTAATCTCAGGCCTTATTTACATTTATTATGAAGACCATATCATTAAATTATTAAATCATTCTAAATCACATGATATAATATAAATAAATATATATAATGAGACCCTATCAGAGGATGAACAGAAACATCAAGGCCTTAAATTGGATTAAGATTAAAATCAAAGATTGTTTAAATTGCAGCACTTAGGAATATTCTTTTCTGCTAAACACTAAAACAGTTGAACTTCAGAATATCTATATACTTAGATATTTTCAAATCCTCTTGTGTGACTCAATTTATGTAAGCCAATAGCCAAAAAAAGTCTGGCGGAGAAATTCTTAGTTGTTTTAGCTGATTAAATCAACCACGAACTCTTATTAATACTACTGCATTATATGTAATATTTAAACTTGTCGCCATTTTAGGAGCTCATACTTGTATCCAGACAGCTGAATTAAGGTTAGTGTCTCATGCTTTCTTTCATAGTATGACTCTTGTCTGTCTTAACTGATGAAGTAATTGACAAAAGGTTGGCTTTTTTTTCAACCCTTTTTTTTCACACAATGTCTAAATGGTCAGGTTCCAAGGGCCTCGAGGTTTCGGATTTCGTAAGAGAAAGGGGAACTACTGTACAGCTGGTAACCACCCGTCAAGGCCATCCAGTGTGTTCTTTAACGTACACACGGGCTAGGACCTAACTCCCCATCTTAAGGACGGCGGTCTTTTCAAGCTCATCAGTGTTCCCTCTCTCACTGAGGTCAGGGTAGGATTTACTGATGATAAAGCTCCACACTGGCACTCTTGGGGCTTGAATCTGGGAACTGCAGATTATGACCCTGGAGAACTACCAAACTGAGCCAGCTAACGTCTCTTGCCAAGATGTCCCATGTTAGAGTCCGGGAAGCCAAATGGTGGATATTTTTCTATATTTGCCTATTTCCTTGAACTGAACTATGTTCAAGATAGTTTTAGATAAGTTTCTCTTTGTTGGTAACGAGAAACTTTCTCTGGGGTTTACGAGTAAGAATTCAAGCAACAGATATCAGTTACTGTGTAACGCGAACGTTGATATCTTACAAAGAGAAGAAGGAACTTCACTCTCGATTAACAATGTATCTTGAGTCATAGATTTGGGTTGGGTTGTTTTACCTCTGAGCGGCACTTTTTTGCACACCATGGGCTAAATGGCCAGGTCACATGGACCCCGAAGGCTCAGAGAAGGTTGGGGGAGGGGACCCACTAGAACAGCTGTTGGGAGACAGATGGTAGTCTCCCGTCAAGGCCATCCAGCATGTTCTTTAACGTGCACAGGGTATGGCTCTCCCGCACACGGGGCCACGGCTTAACGTCCCATCCGACAGACGGCGGCCTTTCCAAGCCCACCGGTGTCCCCTACTGACCGTGGGCAGGGCGGGGAATTTTGCGGAGATAAATCTCAACGCTGACCCAGCTGGGACTCGAACCTGGGAACTACAGATTACGAGCCTGGCGCGCTACCAACTAAGCCACCCCCGCCCCCTTGAGTCATAGAAGGGAGCTTCATATTCAAGTTGTACATTAAACATTTAGAGTTCTGTTACTATTTTACTGCACCATCAACATATCACATAATTCTTTGCATGTTGAGAATTTTTCAAATTTTATGAATCGTTAGTAATTAGCTT
This sequence comes from Ryuthela nishihirai, assembly GCA_038380435.1. Classification (NCBI taxonomy): domain Eukaryota; kingdom Metazoa; phylum Arthropoda; class Arachnida; order Araneae; family Heptathelidae; genus Ryuthela; species Ryuthela nishihirai. The sequence continues at coordinate 34,048,160 of JAWZYU010000019.1, read as the reverse complement.
GTATTTTAAAATCAGTTACGAATTAAAATCACGTTGGTATCAAATGGCATATCGCCAGAGCCTCTTAATACACCGGGATCGGACAGGCATTGAACAAAATTGGGATATTAAATATCTGAAAAAGTTTATTGTGATTTAATTTGTCAGAAGTTTAACTAGAAGAGATTTATTTTTACATAGCGTATGCACAATAAAATAATTTATTTCCATTACATTATTAAAACGTTTATTGATATTTTAAAATTAGTTACCAAATTTTAAAAAATAACTATCAGTTGAATTTTGAGAGAAACCTTTAATTGAAATATATATATATTTACCTTTTAGTGCACTTTCTGGGCCCGCATTGATACTCTGGTATTTCGTGGTAATTTTGAAGCTCTGTTGTTTGTCTTGGTTTAGAACACCTTTAAATGATATTTGCATTTATACAATTTTCTGACACTCAATTTTATAACTTTGATTTCACTTCCAATTCTCTGACTTAAGGCACAAAATTTAAAACCATTTGAAAACGCGCTTTATTCGAATTTTTTTAGTGTGTTTTTTTTTCGTTCGCCACTAGTCGATACGTTGTGTTGTTCTTACATGCGATACACTCTTTGCTAACCCCTATATCAGCCAAAATAACAAAGCACACATACTACAGGCAAACTTATTTTTCTTGAAACTGAACCGTAGCTCTTAGGCAGCAACTCTGATCCATGCTGTGAAGGAGTCATGCTTGGAAGAGAGACTACCTGCGTTGGTCTTCGCCGCTGATTAATCAAGTTCCTTGTCCGACAGACTGCACTTGTCAAATAGATCGCTTAAATAAACAGCCACCTCAGCGGTGATCTTGGAGATCTATGCTATTGCCAAGAGTCCTTGATCCACGACAAGCTACACCCAGCATGGCGAGGACTTGTTCCTTACCACCACTTGTAACCTGTCGCTCGCTACGTATAGTAGCTGATTATCTGGAAAGATTGGTCGCTTGACTTATTGGTGCATTGATATGTATTCAAATGGATGCCCGAGTATGTTTATAACGTAGATTCTTCTTATTCTTTCGTCCTCTTTATATGCAGCTACAGTCCAATAAATCCTTTTTGCTCATTTTCTACTCTTGTCTTCTAGACCAGTGACACTTTTTTTTATTGGTTATGATGTTAAGCCGTCCCGTGGCCGAGTGGTTAGCACGCTTGGCTACTGATCTAAGGGACCTGGGTTCGAGCCCCGGAATTAGGCATGGATGTGTGTGTCGTTTTTCTGCTGAGGTCCTGCCATCCTCTCAGATCTCCTACTGTGGCATATAAACTGACAGGCTCCTGTCAGACCTCTGTGGCAAGCAGCTGCTTGAGGGGGTATTTTTTTTTTTATATGATGTTAACAAAAGAAAACGTTTATCAAAAACAAAGGAAAAGAGCTGTTGTTTTCGATTGCAGTCTACCTATCCATTTGTTGCCATTTAAAACTCATTTTTTTTCAAACAGACAAAATTTATTTTTGGGTTGGATAAGAAAGGTTGGTAAAGAAGTATTATGATATCTAGACCGGATCTAGAAAAATATCGAAGGAGTGGGGGGGGGGGGGCAAGAAACAAAATCGAGCAGAAAAAAATGCGAATTTACAATGCAGTATAACATTTCTCACTCCTTTTTACAGGTCTTTGAAAAATTTATTGAAAAATATATGAAATACATCATAAATAAGTTTTATAATTTTTTGTATCTTTTACCATGTGGCCTCCTATGTGGGAGGGAGCTTGGTCCCGTCCCTCCCCCCCACAAAGGAGACCCTTTCAGATCAGGAAGTCCTTTAGAGGCCTTTCAGAGGCCGGATCTATGTGGGGGGAAGGGGGCAATCCCCCTTTCATATTCTCACGTAGATACGCCCTGATATGCGTTTTTCTTAATATTTAAGCAGATCCTTTTTTACTGTTAGAAGGTTCTAAAATTTTAACTGATTCAGGCGAACGATTTATTCATGCTATAAATTTAGCATTCGATTTGTAAGGCCGGGTCTTGGGGACCATGACACCCTCCCTCCCTTTTGACAATGCTAGGAATCGGAATGCTATTGAAAAAAAAATTAACTCCTAAATAATGAGATGCCAGTTAATTATTTATACCTGTCTATTACCGTTTTGCGCATCCTTTGACCACTAGAAGAGCCCGAATTCGTCTGGGTATGAAACTTACAAGATGCTGGATGCTGGATGCTTGTGCAGGAATGTTGTACCATACGGAAACGATTGTGTTGCACAGTTGCCGCAAATTGGACAGCGACAGTCTCGCTGCCAACAGCCTCTATCACCTCATCCCAAAGATGCTCTATAGCGTTTAGATCTGGGAGCTGTGCAGGCCAATGAAGCAAGTAAAACTCGTCGGCATGTTCCTGGAACCATTTGGTGACGATGCGAACCTTGTCAGCAGGTGCGTTATCATTCTGAACGTGTGCTTCTTAGTGAGGATAAACTGTAGCCATGAAGGGATGAACTTGGTTCAAATACGCCATTCATATGCCTTTCGAAGGGTATCAGGGCGCCTGATGAGTGCCAGAAAAAATTTCCCCACACGATCACACCGCCACCACCAGCCTGTAGTGTTGACACCAGACAAGAAGTCTCCATGGTCTCCAGATAAAATTGCTCCATGGCCTTATGTTGATTGCGCAAAATTATGATCCTTCCCTCAACCTGATGCAAAAGAGACCTTGATTCGTCCGACCAGTCAACCTTTTCCAGCCTTCAATGGTTCAATGTCGATGCTACTGCATCACTGCAGAGGTGCTTTCGTTTTCTTCGCTGACATCATCCGCACTCGACATGGCCAGCTGATGTTTTTAGCCCATTCGCAATAAGGTCCGATACGTGATGCATTCAGAGATGAACTTCTGCACACCAATGTTTAATTCTGGTGTGATTTGTATGGTTGTCGCCCGTATGTTTACTTCTACGATTCTCGCCAGTCTCCTTTGACCTCTCTGATCCACAAACTGTTTTCATCCACAGAATCGTCGATCATTGCTAGTTTTTTACTTTTTGCACTATTCCTGGTAAACCCTTGAAACGGTTGTGCGTGAAAAGCCCAGGAGAGAGGCCATTTGAGAGATGCTAGAAGCGACACGCCTAACACCAACTATCATGTCACGTTCAAAGTCGCTCAGATCGCTCGTTTTGTCCATTATAACACTCAATCCAACTCTAAGTGATGCTAGAAGAGCTGGTCTCCCTGGTTTATACCGCGCACTGGGGTCACGTGGCATTTTACGTGATGGAATTAAGCTATTATGTGACGAGATGTGTGTACCTAATAAACTCGCGTCTCAATGTATATAATACCTGTATTTTTCACGAAATTTGTTGGACACCACTAAAAAGAAAGGAAACAAGTTAATACCAGAAGAGCGTTCCAGTTCATTCCAACTCGATCTTAACCGCCCCCCCCCCCCCCAGCCCCATCCCTTTATTTTCTTTCTAGTTTCGAGCCTGGACAATAGCGTCTCGCTTCCTTACTTTTAGAGAAATTACTTTTTAAGACATAAATTATATTTTGGATGGACAGTATTAAAATATTACTACACTAGTTCTCAAAACTAAAGGATAATCAAGAAAAACGTATATAGCTGCCGATAGATGTAAAAGAATGCACTTAAAATGGGCGAACATGGAAAATACGTTAAGCCGTTACGTTAAGAAAATACGTTAAGAAAATACGTTAAGAAATACGTTAAGTACATAACGCATTAACAGTTGCTGCACGTAAGTTGGAATATGCAAATTAGGAAAGCGTTACAAAGACGCGCGAGTTTACTCGCAGCGTCTTTTTAACGCTTTCCTAATTTGCTTTCACTACTGTGGCACGTCGAGCTGATTATATCCCGAAGACATCGTATGGATGATTTTCAGCGGTGGAGAGCGATTGGAAGGATGGAAGCAGGCCAGTCCCAGACGGAAGTTTCCAGAGCATTGAATGTTCCACAAAATATTCTGTCAGGACTATGGAGACTGTTTCAACAGACAGGAGATGTTCGTCGTCGACCAGGACAAGGCCTTCCCAGAGCCACAACTGCTGCAGACGGTCGCTATATGAGCTTTACTGCCAAACGGAACAGAGTGATGACCGATAGGCAACTGTCTTTGGAGCTTGCAGCAGCTACAGGAACAAGGGTTTCAAGAGTCTCATAAAGTTTCACTGTTTACAGGAGACTTCGTGAACAACGCCTTTATGTTAGGAGACCGGTTATTTATGTCCCTCTAACTCCCGCCACCCGGTGGACCATTGACCACCATTGACCTTCTGACTTCAATCTCATTGAGCATGCATGGAGACGAAATGGAGCTCGCCAGCCCCCTTCCAGAACACTCTACGAACTCGGAACTTGTCAAGGAGTGATCATTAATCCCTCAAGACTTCGTCAATACTCTCATAAACAGTATGAGGAGTCATTGCTTGAGTTTCATGGATGTCAGGGGTGATCATACTCCATATTATCATTTAACGTGGAGTCGGCCTACATCGCACTTAGAATCCAGACCAGTGTGCGCATGTTATGTTCACAGATGAATCGCAATTAAGTTTAAGTACTGATTCACGACATACCGTCTTTCCCTGAAAATAAGACCGAGTCATATAAATTTTTGCTCCAAAAGACGCATTAGGGGTTATTTTTAGAGGATGTCTTATTTTGTCATGTACAACATTCTACATTTATTCACGTACAAAAAACTACATTTATTCAAATATAGTCATGTCATCTTCTGGAACATCACCATAACTCTCCAAACCCTGAATTCCGGCCTGAATTTCTTGCGACTCCATTTCCTGTAGGCCCCAATCTCTCATGTCCAGCAATAGATTATAATTAAGTATTTACAAATACTTAATTATAATTTATATTATCATTTATTTTAAGTATTAATGTCAATAATATTATTTATTTATATTTAATTATATATTAATATTATTATTTTATAATTCAATACGTCCGTCTTGTGTTGCAACGGACGTACTAAATGCGTCCGTCTGGCTGACGATCTTAACTGGGGCTTATTTTTGGGGTAGGGCTTATATTACGAGCATCCTAAAAAATCATGCTAGGGCTTATTTTCCGGTTAGGTCTTATTTTTGGGGGAAAATGGTATTCACATCTGGAGAGAACCAGTGACCCACTACAATCTACCACGGCCATCAGAGAAAGGGACTATTCTGGTGGCCGTGGCGTGAAGGTCGGTATCATGACGAACGGGCGTACAGTCTTGTGCATCTCTCCGAGTATCTCTGTTACTGACCTACGGTATAAAGAACAGTTCTTAAACCCATATGTTAGGACATTACGGTCCAGATTTTATTCATATGGACGATAATGCCCGCCCTCATCTAGCTCATGTGGTCGACGATTTTCTCGAAAAGGAAGATATTTGTCGAATGGAATGGCCAACCAGATCTCCTGACTTCAATCTCATTGAGCATGCATGGAGACGAAATGGAACTCGCCAGCCCCCTTCCACAACACTCTACGAACTCGGAACTTGTCAAGGAGTGATCATTAATCCCTCAAGACTTCGTCAATACTCTCATAAACAGTATTAGGAATCGTTGCTTGAATTTCATGGATGTCAGGGGTGATCATACTCCATATTAACATATCGCATGTCTTACGCAACAGATTTAAGTATTGTTCCATGGCTCCTCCATGTTAATATTACGATTATGATCTTAACGCATGCACATTATACAATTATGAATTTCTTCTGCTTGATTTACATTTGTAATGTAATAATAAATCTCTTTGCCAAATTTCATTGCATTTCCTTGAAAATTCTTCGAGTTATGTACAAATTTATACATTATCCTTTAATTTTCAGCATCAGTGTATTTGCATTTTCCAAATCATCCATTAGCTCGAATCTAACCGTTAGGGGGTGCTAAAATCATTGTTTTCATTTTGTGTGAAATGAACATAAAATATATGTGCCAGAAGCGATTTCTTTAAATTTCAAAAATTGCTTGTTCTGTATTTTTAAAAAAGTCTTGGCGAGCCTCACAAGCTGCCGAATTCTTATCTTTGGAAATATTTCGATTCAGGACAGATGGCAGAATTTTGTTCGATAAATGGGAAACAAAAAAATATTGATTTTTGTTTAGTAGGAAGGAGAATTGAGCGGACGGAGACGGAGATCTCATGTCTTTGAAGTTTCTTGCTTGACATTTAAAATTAACGTTACATAAATAATTTTTTCCAACTCAAGCTGAAGGTGGTGAGGGAATTACCCCTTTTCACCTTCCCCGGGGAAATGCATGACTAGTGGTATTCATATTGGCTAGTTCGGGTTAGTGTATAATGTACTTTGTATTCTCTTTTCAGCTCGTCTCACAAAGCAAAAAAAAACAGATGACATATTAAAGTTAAAAAGACAGAAATCCTTACAGCCTGACTCGAGTTTTACGACGTAACACTAATTGTTTTTACGTCACACTATTGTTAACACTATCTATTTTGTTTTGATAGCAACGGTACCAACGTTGTAAAGGTAGCAACGGGTGTAGATCTCGAACGTGGAACAAGCGCCGATGGCTGACTTACTCAACTACAACAAAGTTCGATTGATTGATAACGGGAATTACTACATATACTAACTACTGTTAATGTATCATGGATTGTAATAAGACTAGATATAGAAATTATAAAAATTTTTGTAACTAACAACTATATAATGTCTAAGACATCAGTGTAAGTAACTCGTGGAATCTAATAATATAAATGAGCTTACATTGAGTTGAACCAAAAACTCGTTCGGATTTGTCCCAAAAGATGTCACTGAATGTGAAAAAGATTTCACATTCAGTGACATGATGTTCAAAATTGGACATCATTCAAAAAATAAAAAATTTTTTTTTTCGAAAGTTCAAAATTTTGGACATCAAGTCACTGAATGTGACTTGATGTCCAAAAGATTTGTTCGGATTTGTCCCAAAAGATGTCACTGAATGTGATTTGCACCACCACGTTCATTAGCTACTATAAATTGTGTGTGCTTTCGACAGGAGACTGTTGCTAGCGTGTTCCGAAAAACAAATTGTGCAGATTGAGTGAATGATATTCGCCTAAGATCAATTTGAAAATGGAAGATACGAAGGTGCATTTTTGCATGTTATGATCTTTTTTTTTTTCGGTAAAGTAAAAGTTTTTTGGTAAAAAAATCCAACACAAACCCGAAAAACGATTTGTGCAGTGTACGGAAATAATACTATAAATGACCGAACGTGTCAGAAGTGATTCACGAAGTTCCAAACCGGAAATTTCTCTCTGGAAGATGCCCTACATTCAGGAAGACCCTCTGCGTTTGACAATGACCAAATAGCTACATTAATCCAAACTAACTAGTACAGAATCATAAGAGAGATTGTTGAGACACTAAAAATATCACAAACATCAGTTGTAAGGCATTTGGAGCAACTGGGATACGTGAATCGATACGATTTATAGGTGCCGCATCGATAGTGCGAAAAAAATTTAAATGACCCCTCTTTGCTTGTGTTCGCTCCTACAACGCAAGAAAAACGACCTGTTTTTGAAGCGGTTAGCCACGAGCGATGAAAAATGTATCCTTTGCAACAACATCCAAAGAAAAAGATCCTGATGTAAGAGAGATGAGCCTCCATTACGGCAACCCAAGGCCGACCAGCATTTAAAGAAGGTCATGATCTGTGTGTGGTGAGAGTGGAAGGGAATCCTTCCCTATGAGCTCTTGCCAAGCAATCAAACGAATAATTCAGATCAGTATTGCTTGCAATTGGATCGGCAGAAGACAGCGATCGATGAAAAACGTACGGAATTGCGAACTACAAAGGAGTTGTGTTCCACCACGATAACGCGAGACGACATGTGTCTTTGTCTCCTGGCAAAAAAAATGTTGCAGTTGGGTTGCGATGTTTTTTGCCACCCGCCATATTCGCCTGAGATTGCACCTCCGATTACCATTTATTCCGATCCTGCAAAACTGTTTTCACCGTAAAAGGTTCCAAACTTTGGATCATCAAAACTATCTTATCGGTTCTACAACGAAAAACCAACCAATTTCTACACCGACGGAATAATGAAGCTGCCCACAGATGGTTTAAGATAATCGAACAAAATGTGGATACATTATTGATTAAAGGTATTTTTTTCCATTTAATATTTAAGTTTGAAATTTTCCCTAAAATCCAAACGAACTTTTTGGTTCAACCCAGCATTATTCAAATTCAAGGTCTATATAGACCCATAAATCAGAGACAAGATACATATTTGCGAAACCACGATACTAATCGAAGACCGACAAGCGTGAAAAACAACTAAAACACATATGTCTCCAGGACTTGAACTAGGGACCACATGGTTACACAATCGGCGCGAAATCAATATGGCTTTAATTTTCCTTCAATCTCATTACCATATAAAGTTTATATTTCAGTATTCTAATTTGGCATTCCATTGGCATCGCTTATGGTAGTTCCTAAAGATTTGGTAGAGCTCTCTCTATAAATATTTATCAAGTCCCATATTGGAGTTAAATAGCTTCACAAACGTAAAATACATACATTTAAATAGTGTAGAATCTCTTCTATAAATCATTTGGACAACTTTTTTTGGCATCGGGCTGAATGGAACAAAGTATTATGTTTGTTGTGGGCTAATGGTTGGGAGCAGGTGAGAAAGGGGCGGGGGGTTGAAATAAAAAGAACAGAATTAAATTTAGCCTATTATATTTTACTCGTCGTATGTATTGGTAAAAATAATAAGAAAGAAAATAAAATATTAAATATAAAGTTTTTTTTGACGTCAGAACTGAAGTATGTGAAAGATGGATTTGGATGCTAGAAATGATTTGCCGAACTGAACTTGATTTCAATGATCTTGTAGATAGTTGTGTGATGTTATTCAAATTTTTGTTTTTCTTCTTTTTAAAACACCATTCACTTTGGTAGAGCCAGATTGAAAAAGATATATTTTTTATTATCCAGTTTTCACGCTGGCTGAATAAAAGTGTTCAATTGGCCGGAGTTTATACACGGATGTTTAATAAGCAATAAACTATAGAACTCGACCTTATTAAACTATCAAATGACTTTCCTCTAAACCAATTTTAAGCTTTATGGTTGACTTAATTTTTCACTTCTGAAAGGAAATCTTTTGCATACAGTGGGCTAAATGGACAGTCACAGACCCCAAGGACTCATGGAAGGTTGGGGGAAGAAGATTAACTGGACAGCTTTTAGATGGAAGTCTTCTGTCAGAGATAAAACCTGAGATTCTTTAAGGTGCACAGGTGTATGGCTCTCCTTGTAAAGGCGGCCGCGTCTTAAAGTCCCATCCGACGGATGCGATTTTCAAAGCCTATCAAATATCCTCTTTGTCACCGACGACAGGGTGGGGATTTAGCGGAGCTAAAACTCAAAGTTGGCACATTTAGGAATCTAACCACGGAACTGAAGTTTTAGAGATTGCCGCCTTATCGTCTGAAAATAACCCCTGCTTCAAGCTTTTAGGGATTCTGTGACCTGAAATTTAGGTGGATAACAGAAAAACGTGCAAAACAACCCTAACCAATATTGCAATGGACATAACCACAACCCTTTCGACAAGATTATACAATTATATACTCAGGTACGGGAATTTGCATTTGCAGCTTGAAAAGGGCAATGATGACTGGATATTTCTTAACGAGGGAAGAAATGTGATTAGCGGAGAAAACTTTCCACACATTCACAAGAGGGGAATCAAGCTTGGGAATATAAAGTTATGGGATCAACCAACCTCTATCCAAAATGGATTCCAAGAGCGTAAATGCATTCTGTATCCGAATCATGTAATACGATTATGAATACGACGTAATAAGTCGATACAAGTAAACAACATTCCTACGATAAAGGATGAAAACACTATATATCAAAACTGTCATACAAATCGCTCGAGGGTCTTTTGACTCTGCTTTTAGAGATGTAACATATAATGTAATGCGGCCAACGGCTTGGTCAACTGAATTTAAATGTTAATGCACTCAGATATAAAAAAAAGGTGCGGAAGTATTCAGCCTACATGGGATAATTTAGAGATTAAATGCTATTATTTCCTATGGCGTTCTTACTCCATAATTCATACTTATTTTTGCTTCGGATATCATGCGCACTTTTTCAAAGAACGATGAATCAGTCCATTGCTCTATTTGAAGCTCATGGAGTGCTTCATAAGTGTTGAAACCCAGATCTTCAGAATGAATATCATATTCTGAGTATCATATCATCTGAGTATCATATCATATCATATTCTGATATTCATATCATCATGATCTCCATGAATATCATATTCTGAGTATTTCGGCTGCTATTTCTCTTAGTTACCGGATAATACATATTTGAAGAAAACAGAACTACATGAAACGTTGTATTGTTTTACCTCTGAGCGGCACTTTTTTGCACACCATGGGCTAAATGGCCAAGTCACATAGACCCCGAAGGCTCAGAGAAGGTTGGGGGAGGGGACCCACTGGAACAGCTGTTGGGAGACAGACGGTAGCCTCCTCGTCAAGGCCATCCAGCGTGTTCTTTAACATGAGCAACGTATGGCTCTCCCGCACACGGTGTCACGGCTTAACATCCCATCCGACGGACGGCGGCCTTTCCAAGCCCATCGGTGTCCCCTACTGACCGTGGGCAGGGCGAGGAATTTTGTGGAGATAAATCTCGACGCTGGCCCAGCTGGGACTCGAACCTGGGAACTACAGATTACGAGCCTGGCGCGCTACCGACTGAGCCACCCCGTCCGTAGTAGAGTGTCAAGAAATATTCCACTGGCAGCAAAATTCTGTCCCATTCGTCTCCTGACATCTGCACCCCCCTCCCCCCCCGTGGGTCCACTTCTCCCAACCTTCTCTGAGCCCTCTGGGTCCTTGTGACCAGTCCATTTTGCTCATTGTGTGCAAAAAAATTCGGTTCAGAGGTAAAGCAATCCAACCCTACATATATCTTCCCATTTCTGTTGCCACAACAAAACTTAAACACTATAATCATCCTCTCTAACCGAAGACAATGTTTGTCTTTTTTTTAAATTTCCATCCGTCTTATGTTTTGATTTCGTTCTTCATAACTTAGTGTTGCGTAATAATATTTTTTTTTCTAGAAATGACCAGACGCAATAAAAGTGTCATGTTTCATTTCATTATTATGTTGTTGTTTTTTAATTTCTCTCGTTACTGTTTCTTCTCCTCCATATCTCCGATATCCATCTCCCTTGATTCATCGAGCATGCCAATGTTCGAGAATGTTCCCGTTGAGAAATGGGACTCTGTGATAAACATCGCATAAATTGACTAAGTTGTTTGGCCATATGTCGTGAAGGAAACGTGAGTGCTAATTACAGACAGACCGCCAAGGGAGTGATCACGGAAGACGAAATAGCTGCTGTCATTGTTGAAAAGCAGAAAGGAAAAAACAAGTGGGTTCCACACTTGAGAGACATTTCCAAAAAAGAACCAATGAAATAGCAGAGATAAAAACGGCTATTTTATTTTAAAATAGCTTTTTTAAGTAATTAAATAATCAGATAATAAATTAAAAATTTTAAAAAACTACCTATCTTTCCATAAGCGCTATAAAAAGTAGAAAATAAACCTAAAGCATATCGATGGTGCAATCAATCACTGAGTTCGTGTTTACTTCAAAGGGAGATAGAGCGCAGGCATTCTTGTTGTGTAGGAAAATCGCGCCCTATCTTCCTTTCAAGTGAATACGAATTCGGTGCTTGATTGCATCATCGATATGCTTTAGATTTATTTTCTTCTTTTTAGGGCCCAAATAGGAAGATAGTTTTTTTTAAGTTTTTAATTAATTTACATTTTTTGCCACTAAAAACACCTCCTTCAAACACTTTCATTTGATATATGACTCATAAACATTGACTACATTTTTCCTTCCTTTTGTAGTCGTGTTTGAAATAGCCCATGACATTAGAGATGCCACAAGCTTTAATTTAAGAGCGCAATATTTGACTCGTTTCGAAAGATATCACTCGTTTAATTTGAGATATGACTCGTTAAAGTGTAACTCAGCAAAAATCCGTTCCACTTTTATCAGAGGGGAGGAAGAATAGTGGGGTCAATATTCGAAATAGATTACGACGGCCATTATGTGAGCTTTCAATTGATACCTAATTTGTAACTATATCTTCCGAACGGAAGATATAGTTCAGGGGAGTTAGGGGGGGTGGAAGCTTGGGAGGTCAATTTTTAATAGCATGCGACACTTCTCTGTCAGAAGCTTTCATTTAACCATAGCTTGTTATAGATTACGACGGTCATTATGTGAGCTTTCAATTGATACCTAATTTGTAACTATATCTTCCGAACGGAAGATATAGTTCAGGGGAGTTAGGTGGGGTGGAAGCTTGGGAGGTCAATTTTTAATAGCATGTGACACTTCTCTGTCAGAAGCTTTCATTTAACCATAGCTTGTTATAGATTACGACGGACATTATGTGAGCTTTCAATTGATACCTAATTTGTAACTATATCTTCCGAACGGAAGATATAGTTCAGGGGAGTTAGAAGGGGTGGAAGCTTGGGAGGTCAATTTTTAATAGCATGTGACACTTCTCTGTCAGAAGCTTTCATTTAACCATAGCTTGTTATAGATTACGACGGCCATTATGTGAGCTTTCAATTGATACCTAATTTGTAACTATATCTTCCGAACGGAAGATATAGTTCAGGGGAGTTAGGTGGGGTGGAAGCTTGGGAGGTCAATTTTTAATAGCATGTGACACTTCTCTGTCAGAAGCTTTCATTTAACCATAGCTTGTTATAGATTACGACGGCCATTATGTGCGCTTTCAATTGATACCTAATTTGTAACTATATCTTCCGAACGGAAGATATAGTTCAGGGGAGTTAGGTGGGGTGGAAGCTTGGGAGGTCAATTTTTAATAGCATGTGACACTTCTCTGTCAGAAGCTTTCATTTAACCATAGCTTGTTTTAGATTACGACGGCCATTATGTGCGCTTTCAATTGATACCTAATTTGTAACTGTATCTTCCGAATGGAAGATATAGTTCAGGGGAGTTAGGGGGGTGGAAGCTTGGGAGGTTAATTTTTAATAGCATGTGACACTTCTCTGTCAGAAGCTTTTATTTAACCATAGCTTGTTATAGATTACGACGGCCATTATGTGAGCTTTGAATTGATACCTAATTTGAATTGACCTCTCCAAGCCACGGAAGATATAGTTCAGGGGAGTTAGGGGGGGGGGGGGTGGAAGCTTGGGAGGTCAATTTTTAATAGCATGTGACACTTCTCTGTCAGAAGCTTTCATTTAACCATAGCTTGTTACTTTCCGCACTCGCGTTTCACAGATATATCAGAATAATAGTTTTCATATTTCCCCCTTCTTTAGGGGGGCTCAGATGTTTGTAGCCTATGACACTCTCCGTGTCATAAGGTTTTATTTGACATATAAATCATTAAATTTTTTCATTGCTTTCAAAAGATATGATATAATAACTGTTTTGACAAATCCACAAACCGACAAATGTCAAATGAAAAACAATAGTTGAATATAAAGTGTTTTTGAGATAAAAGATTTTATTTAGCTAATATTAATTTCTCTTAAGTTAGGACAATTGTCGTTCATTTGTGTAAGCCGGGCTTGTGATCTGCAGTTGTCAGGTTCGAGTCCCAACTGCGCCAGCGTTGAGTTTAATCTGCACTAATTCCTAACTTTCCTCGGTGAGAACGGGGAACATAAATGGTCTTAGATCGAATGGGACATTAAGCCGTGGTTCTGTATGCAGGAGAGGATACAGTGAATGGTCTTGATGTAAGACTTCCGTCTATCCACTAACAGCTGTCCCGTGGGTCCCCTTCCCTCAACCTTCTCTGAGCCCTTGGGGTCATTGTGACATGGTCATTTAGCCCCTTGTGTGTAAGAAACTGATGCTCAGAGCTAAAGCAACCGTGCCTATATTTGTTTCCTGATCTATCCCTTTTCCGAAAGAATAAATTTTTATGATGGCGCTCTACCAAAAAATGCCAAAAACGACGATATTCAAATTCATCTACAGTTTGTTGAATCGTTTGGCCAGATCGTGGCATTCGCTCAGATTAAACCAATCATTTCTTCATTCGAACATATTTCCTGAAAAGTACAGATTTGTTAAACGTTTTCCGATAATTAATCAATTCTTGAAACATTGTTTTCAAAAATATTTTTCTTCAGTGTGACTTTGCAGAAAATTGTACTACGATATTTTCAGTAACCATGTTGCACTTGCTGAAGAGTATATTGCATTAAACATTTAAGCAAACGCCAATTTTAGAACCATCATTTAAGAATTGTTCATATAACGAAGATTGCTAACTTTTTGAAACTAACAGTTTTTAAATGAAACAGTATCTTGAGCAATGGAATTCAGTACGGATCAGGAGTTACAAGAAACCGTTATTCGTCTACATTTCTTACCTTAATCTTATGCATCGTTTCTCACTAGAGGGTTAAGTTGTTTTACCTCTGATCGGCACTTTTTTGCATACACTGGGCTAAATGTCCAGGTCACAAGGATCCCGAAGACTCAGAGAAGGATGAAATCACCCAGCGGAATAGCTGTTGGGAGACAGATGGTAGCCTCCCTAGAAGGCCATCAAGAATGTTCTATAATGTGCATAGATTATGGCTCTCTCCAGCACACGACGCCACGGCTTAAAGTACCATCCTGTGGACGACGGCCTTTACAAGCCTATCTGTGTCCCCTACTGACTGTGGGTAGGTGGGGGTTTTTCCGGAGATAAATCTCAACTCTGGCCCAGCTGAGACTCCAACGTGGGAACTGCACAAGAGAGCCCTCACTAGGTCTCATAAATTTGTTACGATTCTAGGGGATCGCTGTGTCGAAAACTCTTGAAAACCTCTGTGTTAGATCGTGAGCAGGAATGTATGGCTCCTCCTGTACACGAGGGGAGGGGGGTAGCTCAGTCGGTAGCGTGGCAGGCTCGTAATCTGCAGTTCCCAGGTTCGAGTCTCAGCTGGGTCAGCGTTGAGAATTATCTCCGCATAACTCCCCTCCCTGCCCACGATCAGTAGGGGACACTGATGGGCTTGGAAATTCCGCCGTCAGTCAGATGGGACGTTAAGCCGTGGCCTCGTGTGCGGGAGAGTCACGTTAAAGAACACTGGATGGCCTTGACGGGAGGCTACCATATGTCTCCTAACAGCTGTTTCAGTGGGTCCCCTCCCCCAACCTTCTCTGAGTCTTCGGGGTCATTGTGACTTGGCCATTTGGCCCATTGTGTGCAAAAAAAGTGCCGCTCAGAGGTAACCCAACCCAACCTGCACACGAACACCATGTCGTAACGTCCCAGCCGAAGGACGGCAGTCTTTCTTCGGTATTCCCCTTTTTGACAGAGGGCAAGTTGAGGTTAGTGGAAAGAAATCTCAATGTTGGCACAGTTGAGACTCGAACCTAAGAACTGTAGATTGCGATCCTGGCGAGCTACCGACTGAGCCAATCCTCTTCCCAAGTTCGCTTATTGTATCCACATACATTTAATGTGTACATATCGAAAAGTATTGAAATATAATGGTTTTAAAAATGTACTACGAGTATGTCTGTGAGGATGGCAGGACCTCAGTAGAAAAAACGACACGAACATTCATACCTTATTCGGGTTCAAGCCCCGGATAAGCATGTATGTTCGTGTCGTTTTTTCTGCTGAGGTCCTGCCATCTTCACAGACCTTCTACTAAAGCGTATAAACTGATCGGCTCCTGTCAGACCTCTGTGGCAAATAGTTACTTGAGGGGGTATTTTTTATTTATTTATTATTTATTGTTCCCTAATGTTGAGGTCTCAGTCTTTAGCGTGCCAGGCTCATAATCTACAGTTCCCAGGTTCGATCCCCTCCTGGGCCATCTTTGAGATTTATCTCCACAAAAGGAAATGCTCTCGGTCAGTTGGTGACCTCGATGTCATGGAAAGGCCACTGTCTCTCGGAAGGAGATGTTAAGCCGTGGTTCCGTGTACGGGAGAGCCATACTTTGTGCACGTTAAAGAACATGCTGACAGCCTTGACGGGAGGCTGCCATCTGTCTCCCAACAACTGTCCTCTGTGTTCCTTCCCTCCCCTCCAACTTTCTCTGAGCCCTCGAGGGTCCTTGTGACCTGAACATTTAGCCCATTGTGTGCAAAAAATGCATCTCATAGGTAAAACATCCCAACTCTGATATTGATGCCTGTATGTGAAATTAGAAGTGTGTTATCTTGAAAGATTAATTGCATTTTTACTTCTTCAATGAACTGTGACATAGCTGAATAAAGACTAAGACTTCCCTTGCACTGTGGTTATATTAATTAATAAATAAATCGGGAAGGGAACTGTTTCTAACATCCGATATATTTATCTATGGGAATTTTATATTTTTGCAAAGAGTCATTCTAAAAACAAGAAAATGATAAATCCCTCTTTGGACGTTAGAAGCAAAAACAGTTGTAGGAAAAACATTCTCGTGTTAACAGACTATTTTTTATTAAACCACTAAACCTCCCACAGAAAATCAATAACCACCCATGACACTAAATTTCGAACCCTCACCGAAACGAAATTCTCGGACATATTTTTTCCTTCAAAAGTTGCGAGAATTCAAATCTGATTCTCTATTTACGAAGCAGACATTTACATTTCTTTTTTATTATTTCTTCTATGAGCGACAATTGTTTTTGCACAGTTTCTGTCTTTCTAGACACTAAATCAAATTTCGGAAAGAGCCAACTGAACCTTAGTATTGTTCTCTCATCTAATCTTTTAGTCTTAAGCAGCTAACCAACTGACTCTTCGTAAATAATTAATTAGTCTTCCTCTTCTTCGAACTGGGCATGCAATCGCCTTTCTTCTCCATTTTCTGATGTGTGTGTGGTTGTGGAAGTCTTTCAAGCTAGCCGACGATAATCAATTATCATTTATTGAGTCAGTTGTCTGTCTGTACAGCAGAGAGAAAGAGAAAAGATTTTGCCTTGACAGCAACTCCAGAGACTGGGTGTGTCTTTCGTTGGAATAGCTTTTCGGCAAACAACAGAAAAGAGGATGATGATGGTATTCACCAAATGTCGTTACTCTCTCCGAAACTCGTACACCTCAGTGGATGGAAAGAAGCTGAAACTTGTAAGACATGCATTCACAGTTGGTGGCTGAGCACTGTCAATACAATATAACGAAAATAATCCATGGCTGGTTGCTGCAAAGGTGTTACTAAAAAAAAAGTGTCTCTCTTTCAGATGATACGGAATTTTAAATGCAGTGCTGCTCGGTTATAACGCAGAAATGAACTCAGTTCTCTGATAAACGCAATAGACATTTGGTTTTTAATAATCAGATAAGTAATAAAAATCAGGAGAGGAGGGTGGGGGTTGGCTCAGTAGGTCTTGCCATAAGGTACTCACCATATATAGCTTGTGACCTGGCTCGTAATCTGTAGTTCCTTGGTTCGAATACTATCTGGGGCAGCTTTATCTCCACAAAATTCCCCCCACCGCCCTCATTCAGTAGGAGACATCGATGGGCTTCGAAAGGAAGCCGTTTGTCGGATGGAACGTAAAGCCGTATTCCCGTGTTCAGGAGAACCACACGCTGTACACGTTAAAGCACATTCTGTATGGTCTTGACGGGAGGCTACCATCTGCCTCCTAACAACTGTCCAGTGGGCCCCTTCCCCAACCTTCTCTGTCCTTTGGGTCCTCGTGACCTGTCTATTTATCCCATTTTGTGCAAAAAAGTGTGCTGGTCAGAGTAAAACTATCCAACCCTATTCAAAATCAATATTTAACATTACATACACTGGTGGAAATTGAAAAAAAGATCACCCAGAAGGAATTCCTTTAGGAATGTCATATTATAATATGTTAATAGTTAAAGGAAACAGAAACCATGATCCGAGATTGAAAGTCATTCGATGAAATAATGACGTCACTGAGGACGACAACATGTAAATGTACACAGCGCGTATTTAAGGACTAGGGCGTGAAGAAGGAAGTTATTCGTCTTGTGTCGTGTTGTTCAGTGCTCTTTGAAAAAGCTATTATGACGACGCAGGCGCGCAACATTTGTTCAGTTAGCGGAGTTTGAATGAAGTCGTATAGTGAGTCTTTGGGAAGTAGGTTGTTCTTTTCGTCAAATTGCACACCACGTTGGAAGAGAGGTATCGGCAGTGGGTAAGATGGTGGCGTTGATGGTTAGAAGAGCATTCGCACACTGATAGACGTGATTCCGGGTAACGCAGAATTATGGACGCACGAGAGGATCGGCTTATCAGGATGGCAGCGGTGGCAGAGCGGACGGCTACGGCTTCACAAATTCGATCATCTGTTGTACCAAGGGTGTCTACAAGAAAGATATGCAATTGTCTTTTGGAAGCAGGACTATGGGCACGGTTACCACTGTCACCTCGTCACTGTCGCGCACGTTTGCAGTAGTGTCAAGAATTAGTTCATTGGAGGGAAGAATGGCAGTCTGTGGTCTTCAGCGATGAAAGCCGATTCTGCTTAGGAGCGTCTGATGGCCGTTTACGCGTTCGAAGACGACAAGGTGAGCTGCTTCTTCCATAGTACATCTGCCAGGGACACACAGGTCCCACGCCGGGCATCATGGTGTGGGGAGCGATTAGTTATCACTTTCGTACGTGTTTGGTGTTTGTACATGGTACATTGAATAGCAATACGTACTTCAGCGACATCGTACAGCCCGTCGTCCTGCCATATTTGAGTGTAATCCCAAATGCGATATTCCAGTAGGATAACGCCTACCTACACTCCGTCTGGGCAACTCAACATGCTCTTCAGGCAGTGCACCAACTCCTTTGGCCAGCACGCTCTCCGACTTTTCTCCAATCGAGCATGTCGGGACAGGATCGGACAAAGACACTTCCGCGGACCGCCGCAGTCAACGACCATCGCATGGAATGATCCAGCATTTGTACGACCGATTTCATGCCAGATTGGAAGCTTGTACTGCTGTTCGAGGAGGTTCAACACCTTATTAAAATATGCCTTTTGTAAAATGGAATACTCATTAAAAGGTAAAATAAACATTGAATTAGTTCACACGCGTGATCACTGTCATTTCTCAACAAGTTGTTTCTACTAAATAAATCTCATAGCTTACGCTTCAATTCTTAATGGAGTTCTTTTTTCAATTCCCGCCAGTGTATTTAAGTCACTTCATCACAAGAGCTAAATCAACATGCAAGTAGATTAATCATATTAAATTATTTTTTCTTCATCTTATTTAGTATATGAATCATACATTGCTAAAAATATGTTATAACAGAAGAGATTTTTGTCAAATACAAAAAAATACGTTAGCTTGATGCGTATGAAATTGATTTGCTTAACAAGTATTATTGTGAAAAAAATTTTACGTACAAAAAACAGCAGTCTACCTCTTGGGCAGAAACCCCAAAACTGCAGGTATCAAGTTTCTCTACCATCGAATTAAGGAGGTAGTGATTCTCTCTTCTTTACCATCATAACCTTACTTAAGCAAATGTGAACTCACACAGCCCTTGCTCATTTAGTAGAGCAGCTGGTGTATCAAGCGTCTCTGCTTTTCACTCCCGCAGGCGGATTACTCAGTTTTCACACTTAACTAGTGATTCAAATGAATATAACGAAGGTCTACTGAACTCTGAGAAAGATCCTTTATTCGAAGGAAATTATATCGTGTTTGTAAGTTTCTATTTTAAAAGGATCTAGCTAAAAGATAACGTATGAAGAAGACCCGGCGCTGAATTTGTTGTGATTAAGAGGTAGTTAACGCCCCTCCCCCAGCCTCCCTCCCTATTTTAAAAAAGAAGGTCTTCGAGAAGACATCAGAATTCTATTAAATACTTATTAATAGCGCAGCACGCTACTGACAGAGAGAACAATAATTCTGATAACTGACAGTACTACAACTTAACGTCCCATATGACGGACGGTGAACCTTTCCAAGCCGATCGACGTGCCCTACTGACCGAGGGCAGGGCGGGGAATTTTGTGCAGATAAATCTCAACGCTACCCCAGCTGGAATTCGAACCTTTGAACTACAGATTACGTGTATGGCGCGCTACTGACTGACAACGCATTATTAACTGGGATAATCTGTTTGTTTCTATACGAAGAGAATTGTACTTCGATGCAAATGACCAATATTTGTTATATTAAAACCATATTTTGCTGTAAATGGCGATACCAGCGCCTCGTCATAATCAGGGATGCTGCACTGCACTTTAAATGCTGAGTATTGTGATTCGTTTAAAAAGGTGGCATTGTACTTCGTTATAGTTGAGGAGTAGTTATATATCCTTGAATGTGTGCCTTAATTTGTGTTGCTCACTTCTGTTACGCCCTGGGTTATTTTACTTCTGAAATAACCACCCTTATCTCCTTTTGCACGCAAAGATCATCCCAAGGGCTTAGAAAAGATTGATGGAAGTGGACACATAGGCAGTTCTTACGATAGAGAAGGAAACCTCTAGTTTAGGCCATCCAGAGAGTAACCTAGCGTACACGCGGTTTGGCTCTCCTGCATATGAGACCACGGGTTAACGTCCCATTAAACGGATGGCGGCCTTTTCTTGTCCAGTGATGTCCAACTTTCTCAGCAAAATCATAAAGAGAATTTGAGGACAAAATTCTTAACGCTGGCACATTTGGGGCTCGAACCTGAGAATTGCAGGTTACGATCTTAGCACGCTATCAGCTGAGATAACCTCTCCTCTCTCGTTACGGCTTGTTATAAGCCCCCTCCTTAGTTGAGACCCCTCCCCCCGTATAGAGGGGTAGTTAAGAAGAGGGCAAATGAAATCACCTTTAAGGTCACATGTTGCCATTAAAACATAGGTTGAGTACCACTACTCTTGGCAGTTGTGACCCAGCTATCAAAATAAAGATGATTTAATAGTCAGTACATCATCTCCTTGATGGTAACTGCAGGCTGATTTATTGACTATTTATCAAGGCTAATTGGTGCGACTGTTCTACAAGCAATCCAATGACCAGTAAACAATAAAAATAATGATAAGGGAGTGTTTTAAAAGCAAAAAAAACGACATATTCATTTCGTGGAACATGTTCAGCTTGAAGTTGCTATGGAAAATTTGTTTGAATCACCAGGTGGTCAAAGTATACCAGATTAAACGACTACCCTCGTCTTCTATTCTAACCTCGGTGATTCCACACATATTTATTTGTGGAAGGAAGCACATTATGGTAATACCACCTAAAGCAAAAACGAATAATACTACTTTGCGCCAGAGATCAGAGGCTTCTGGTGTAACAGAAATCCATTTCACCCCAGGACACGTTGACCTTCGGCAGAGTCATGTAATCAGTGATCGTGCAATTGCAACTGATTCTTCGGTCTTGAGTCTGCGTGATCGCTGGAGCGTCTTTATTTGTCCAGACAGCAGGGGATGATAAACAGGCCATCACTGCTGGGGGAAGGCAGCTAATGAGACTACCAGTTGTCAAGGGAACGAGATTCTAATCCTAAATTTATGCTGCCACTTTCCTTAATGACAACGTATGCTAACTTTACCACTAGTGAAAGATCATCGATCACGTGCTAGCAAGACATGATCGACTGCGTTCACAAAAATTATGAAGCGAATACCTTAGGTGCCCTCTATTGTCAATTCGAAGGTTCATCATCATTAATATTTCGCATGCTTAAACTTCGAATATTGACTCCCACCGCTACATTGTAGACCTGTTTGATAAAGCCGGGTGCAATAGGTCAAAATATGTTTTCGTGGTTGCCACCGACTAGATATAAGAGATTTCATTTTCTTTGAAAACGAGCATCTCAGAATCTTCTTATTTCAAGAGCTGTTAAGTACGATCACCTCTGCCAACAAAAGTTTAAGAGGCCAAGATCTAAAAGTTTAAGAGGCCAAGATCAGACCAATTCTAACGTTTTTTTTCCCATCTAGTTGATCTTGAAAATCAAGAAATAGCCTTAGAGCTCTGATTCTTTTCAGTTTATAACTCTTTACATTTTAACTTCAATGCCACAGGCATACTTCAGATGGAGAAGATAAGAGCTTGCAAAACCCCGGTATCCATTTCGTCCGTTTATGATCTCTGATCTCCATATTTGCATGTGGCGAATATGGGATGCTCGTTTTCAAAGAAAATGAAGTTTTTAATTATCCGTATTTTGCTCCCTTTATCCGTAGTAACTCATATTAATGGGAGAATTGGGAAATGTAAAATAATAGTATATTATTTGTCCCATACAACACAAAAGAATTTTCCCATTTATTCCTTAACAGAAAAAAATTCGTTTTTTCATCACCTAGGGTTAAAGGGAAAACCAATCACTACATAAAAAATGATTTATTTATTATTATATATACCTAGCTTTGTTATTATATATTACTATATTGAGATATTATGAAAATTTTAAAATCATAGTGCTAAATGTTTTAAAATAAAGTAGCTACCGGTTAAATATCAAATAATTGTAATTAAATTAAAACTCATATGCATAGCAATTGTGTACTTGTTAGTAAGTTATATCTGTATCTTACACCTGTTTGTAAGTTATGTGTATCAGTTCTTCGTCAGCATATTTTATCACAAGAATTTCTCCTTTTAGCAAAAATATATTGTTTGTAATATTACTTCAAGTTTTACATTTTATGCATTTAGCGCCCTCTAACGATGTAAATTAATGTCTTTTGGAGTATTTGAAAACTATGAATCATCATATTTCGTTAGCACGTATTCAATTCGAAAAGAATATTTAATTAATCTGTTGAATTAATTAAGTTTTACCACCACTACCCCTTGGGGTGAAGGGACAAATTGCTGCTTCCAAAGTAAACTCCTTGAGTTGATAACAAACATAAGACATTTGGGTAGGTCCATCGGTGGATTTACTGTCCACATTTCTTATCTATTATTCTTTGATCATATTACAAATAAGTTGTATCATTTACAGGTCACCCGCAAAGCTTAAAGCTTGTCATCAGGATAGAGAATAATTGCTTTTAAAATCCGTTAGAATAGTATGATTAGCCTCATTTCATTTGATGTGACGAATTAATATTGTTTTACGTTATTAATTTACATTGCCATATGACATTTATAATACATTTCCAACACCAAATTTCAAACCTACCACAATAACATGTAGTACATCAGGCCTGTGATTTATAATATTTGAATCGAATGTGGGTTCAACTGGTGCATCAACCATCAGCCCCTTGAGGGTCGAATACTCCAACAACTCTCCCATTTCTGCTGGTGACATTAATGCAGCCTTGTAGTGGCTGAGTTAAGAATTTTACCTGTGAGAAGTAGAATGTTTGACATTCAAATCTCCTGCAAGTATCACACGGGTCTTGTTGTCAAAAATATTTTGCTTAGGTCGTTTTTGTTGATGAGTTTGTTCGGCGGGCTATATACTGCTGAAAGCTGCAATTTCCTAAAGGAAACCATTTCCAGCACCACCGCAGTTGTCTCAATGTCTTGCAGGTCTGAAACAACAGACTCATCGTGAGGAATACCAGGTGATCCAAAAGTAACAGAAAAAGTATAAATGAAATAATCAAAAAGTATACACAGTATAAGTAAGTATGCACAGAAATGCACAGAAAGATATGGGATTTTTTTAATAACGAAAAATTTAATTGCCAGAATAGTTACATTTGTCACCGACAGGTGGCGCTGTAGCGGTCCCGGAGCTGCTGCCTGTCGCTATTTAAACAGATCCGCCGGCCGCCGCTCCTCAAACACTGCGGGATTGCGAACATTGATCAATCTGACTTTGCCATGAGGTACATAAATTTCAGATGTAGTGAATACTGAAGTTAAACTTTCAGCATTTAGCGTTTGTTACCGAAGTTAAACGTTCTGCCAAGGTGAGGCATGTTATCGTTACGAGATAAAGCACTTTTAGTTAAGCTGTATTATCAGAACTCCGAATGTGCAAGTGCGGCTTTGCGCACCTATCGTTCGATGCGGGGTATTAGAAGTGAAAAGGGACAGATGTCTTGTTCCTCACTGATAGCTATGATGAAAAGGTTTGAGGACACTGGCAGTTTGGAAGCACGTGCAAGAAGCGGGAGACCCAAAAAACCTATTGCAGTTGTGCACGAGGTGGAACACGAGGCCGACACACAATCGGCAGCTTCCGCACATGGGGAATGCAGTGCGCGTGAAATTTCAAGACGAACTGGCATTTCGTACGGGACTGTGTGGCGATCACTCAGGATCATCATCAAGAGGCATCCTTACAAAATCCAACACGTACAGGAACTGAAACCAACCTATTTCAAGAGACGTCATGAGTTTGCAAATTGGACTTTTCAACAGATGGAAAACAATGCGGACTGGCTGTCAAACGTCCTGTGGACTGACGAGGTGCACTTTTCGCTTAATGGAAGTGTCAAAGCACACAACTGCCGCATCTGGGTGAGAGAGAACCCACATGCGATTGTGGAAAGCCCTTTTCATCATTCAAAGGTGACAGCATGGTGCGGGTTCACTGCGTCATTCATTATAGGCCCCTTTTTCTTTGATGAAGTCCACAGTGGTACATTTCGAACTGTTACTGTCACAGGCGAGCGTTATGCAGCGCTTTTAAGAGACAGCATCATTCCCTCCTTGCAAGAGAGGCAAGCGCTCCATAGTGTAACATTCATGCAAGATGGAGCGCCTCCGCACATTACAGTTCCTGTCCAGCACCTGCTGCGATCGACATTTGGCGATGACCGTGTCCTCAGTCGCTCTTTCCCGCACGAATGGCCACCAAGTCTCCAGACCTTACACCTTGTGACTTTTGGTTATGGGGCTACTTGAAGTCACAGGTGTACAGAGGTCGGCCGACGTCATTGGCCATGTTGAAAGAAACTATTCGCCATCACGTGACCGGAATTACAGCTGAAACCCTCTTCGATGCTGTGCAGAGTGTCGTGCCACGTCTGACGGCCATTCTCATGAATGACGGCCGTCACATTGAACATTTGTAATGCCTAGCTGCGTTGCGAACTGTGCTGTGCCACTGTACAAACTACCGACACAACTGAAGCGCCATTTGTCGGTGACAAATGTAACTATTCTGACAATAAAAATTTTCGTTAATAAAAAAATCACATGTGTTTCTGTGCATTTTTATTAAAACCGCATCGTGCAACTGTCTATACTTTTCGTATTATTGCATTTTTACTTTTTCTGTTACTTTTGGATCACCCAGTAGATCATTTGATCAGAATAGCTGTTCCTTCTCTTTATTATGTGTTCTGTAACAACCAAAGTTAGAAACTTTTAATTTGTCATTAATCCTCAGATGCATCTCATTAATCAAGGCCTCATTAATGTCAAAATCAAATAAAAGGTTTCTAAATTCGTAAAAAGCCATTTTTTATACTATTTCAGCAATTAAATCTAATCTTTCAATCCAATATCAGTTTTGTCCATTGGATTTTTTGACTTCTTAAATTCCGATACCTCCTTAATGTTTGCCATATAATCTTTTAATGTAAACATTTTAAAGGAATTAATAAATTTTCTAATCTCAGGAAAAATATGTACATCCTATGTAGTTTCCAATTGTTTTTTGTGTAGAGCCTTAGTGGCTGAGTTAAGAATTTTACCTTTATATCAAATCTCTGATATCAAATCTCTGAAATGTCAGAAATTTGATATAGGGAACGACTTTGATATTGGGGAACAACTTTGTATTGGAAGCAATAATGCGTTGGATTGGGTAGTTTTACCTTTGAGCGGCACTTTTTTGCACACCATGGGCTAAATGGCCAAGTCACAAGGACCCCGAAGGCTCAGAGAAGGTTGGGGGAGGGGACCCACTGGAACAGCTGTTGGGAGACAGATGGTAGCCTCCCGTCAAGGCCATCCAGCGTGTTCTTTAACGTGCACAGGGTATAGCTCTCCCTCACACGGAGAGACGGCTTAACGTCCCATCCGACGGACGGCGGCCTTTCCAAGCCCATCGGTGTCTCCTACTGACCGTGGGCAGGGCGGGGAATTTTTGCGGAGCAGTAGTGCGTAAAAACTGTTTAAGGTCAAAAGAATGTCGCAAATTAAAAAAGAGCTGAATGTAGATTAATTTTGCCGCGACTCTAATTAAGGTCTAATTTTGATTTCTAAAATTCCTTCTCAATAATTTCATTTATATTCAAATCACCTACAGCTGGATACTGTACACTTTTTACAGCTCGTTGAGATTCCACCCCTCACCCTCACCCCCCACCCCCCACCCCCTGGGGTGAGTTGGCTCAGTTGATAGTGCTCCAGGCCAGTAATCTGGAGTTCTCAGGTTCCAGTCTCAAATGTTTCAGCGTTGAGAATTATCTCCTCTAAACAAAGGCTACGTTGACAACGAGGTAGCCTTGGCTAAATCTACACCCTTCCTTCGGTGAGTAAAAGAACACCGATTGGCTTGGAAAGGTCGCCGTCAGTCGGATGGAACGTTAAGCGGCGACCTCTTGTGAAGTTGGGTTGGGTTGTTTTACCTCTGAGCGTCACTTTTTTGCACACAGTGGGCTAAATGACCAGGTCACAAGGACCCCGAAGGCTCAGAGAATTTTGGGGGAGGGGACTCACTGGAACAGCTGTTAGGGGACAGATGGTAGCCTCCCGTCAAGGCCATCCAGCGTGCTCTTTAACGTGCACAGGGTATGGATCTCCGCACGCGGGACCCACTGTTTAACATCTCATCCGACGGACGGCGGCCTTTCCAAGTCCATCGGTGTGCCTTACTGGCCATGGGCAGGGCGGGGAGTTTTGCGGAGATAAGTCTCAATGCTAACGCAATTGGGACTCGAACCTAGGAACGGCAGATTACGAGCCTGGCGCGCTACCGACTGAGCCTCCCCCCCCCCCGCCGCTGCACCCCCTCCCCCTTGTTAATAGAGTCATACTCTGTTCTAAACGGAGCATCATTGCACTTGGAAAGGCTGCTGTCATTTGGATGCGACGTAAAATCATGTCCCGTAAGAAAAGAGCCATACTCTGTGCATGTTAAAGAACACGCTGGATGGCCTTGAATGGAGGTTTCCATCTCTCTCCTAACAGCTATCCAAATTTCTGTCACTTCTTGGGCCCTAATAAGCTGCCTCACTGTGTACAAAAGGTGTCGCTCAGATATAAGACAACCCAAGATCGCACACAATTGCTAAATAGCCGGGTCACAAGGACTCAAGGGCTCAGCGAAATTTAGCAAAGGGAACCCACCGAAAATCTGTTGCAAGACAGACGGAAGTCTCCCGTCAAGGCCGTCCAGCGTGTTATTTAGCATGCTCAGGGTATGACTCTCCTGTACACGTAACCACCGCTTAACGTTCCATCCGACAGATGGTACCTTTACAAGACAATTAAAAATTGAATGAAAAAAAAAAATACATGCAAAGACATCCATAGTCCATCTCATGAAGTTCTTTCCGCAAAGTTAATAAGCTTCGATGGAAGCATAACAAGAGCCTTAAGAGGAAGATCGCATACCCTTCCCCCTTCCGACAATGCAATTAAAGGTAATTGGAGGGAAAATGTTACACTGAAATGGAAATTCAGTCTCTTCCACTTCTTTTTACCTTTCTCCGGCTTGATTGGTCGCTTGCCCCCCCCCCCCCCACTTCCTCTCCACACACAAATGATTCTTTTTTAGATCGGGTTTGAGCATATCTAACAGATGTTCAAGTTGAAACCATATCAGATATGTCCAGTCTGCCCATTCGTTTCCTATCAAGAATGCTACCAGTTTCCAGGAATTTCTTATGCTGCTCCCGGATGGTATGTTGAACTGTGTGCGGAAATTTCTCTGTACTAGACCATTCAACTTGATTTCAAAAAATAACCTATACAGGCAATTTTCTCCTTTGAACTCGTAATTTTAAAACTAGAGAGAAGGTTAGAGAAAAAAACGGAAAATAATACTTTTTCAGTTTTACCGAATACAGTATACCACATTTCTCTGCAGTATTTTCCTTAAATTCGTTTTTCGAATGGTCTAGACCCGTGTTTCCCAACGTGGGGCCCACGCCCCACAGGGGGGCAATTTGATTATCAAGGGGGGCAATTCGAAAATGGACTCGTTCAGAGTTTAAACGTATGGCGGTTAAATTTTACCTAGGGGGTGACATAAGAATTTTAGAAAGGCTTAAGTGGGGCATGTTACAAAAAAGGTTGGGAAACACTGGTCTAGACAGTTTTCACCAGTTTTGTGTTGACGTTAGACTTCTATAACTTGTGATCCGTGATAAGAGTCACATATCGAAAATAGCACTACTATTGGGAAGGTCTTGTGCAGCAACCTAACTTCGGATACACTCCGGCAAAATGTCAACATAGACACTGTCATAAACATTTTCACGAATCTCCATTCATGAAAATGTTTGAATGAATCTCCATTCATGAAAATGTTTGAATGAATCTCCATTCATGAAAGCGTCTTCTTTAGCATCGTGTTATATCTGAGCGACACCTTTTGTACACAGTGAGGAAGGTTACTAGGGACCCAAGAACTGACAGAAATTTGGCAGGTGGCAAAATGGCACTTCACGATCTCTAATGAAGTCGAAATGTTATTTTGCTTCGTTCCACGGAGGTGAGGGGGGGGTGAAATTATTTAATGACATTCAAAACTTCGATGTTGAACACATTCGAAACCTTATTCGAACCATTTAAGACCACATTAAGCCACATTCGAAACCACATTAAGGAAAATAATCTACTGCGTCTAATAGCAAGTGAATGTGTTTACTGCTAAACCAGGGGTCGTGTCTTTATATCAATCTTCTTAAAAAATAATAATAAATTTTCCCTCAAGCAGCTGCTTGCCACAGAGATCTCATAGGAGCCTGTCAGATTAATACACCACAGAGATCTGATAGGAGCCTGTCAGTTTAATACGCCACAGAGATCTGATAGGAGCCTGTCAGTTTAATACGCCACAGAGATCTGATAGGAGCCTGTCAGTTTAATACGCCACAGAGATCTGATAGGAGCCTGTCAGTTTAATACGCCACAGAGAATATCTGTGAGGATAGCGGGACCTCAGCATAAAGAAAACACATCTTTCATTGTTGTCAACTTGCAAACATGAAAAAATATTGCTATTCTTCAGTCGGTTTCCAAATGCAGAAGAGTGTAGGAATGCCCGATGTGGGCACGCCCTTACCAACGCAGGAAGACAGGAAGCTGAAGATGCTCCTTATGCAGCCGCATCCCCAGTTCCCTATCTGAAACTCCAACCATACTGATGATCGACTAATGGGGTTTTCAAGGTCAGTTTCTATACATTAAATTTGGTTTAAAAATAATTTTGGTGAAAAGATTTCCTATTGTGTTTATTTAAGTCTTTTTCTAAACGAAGGTTTTTATAGTGACATTTTGTAATATATTTGCAATAAAATGGTTAAAGTCACTGCTGTTTCAATAAGGGATTTGGTAATGGGGAAATCCTTGATTGAATGAGCAGTGGTTTTATCCATCACCTGAAATGTTTTAATCATATTCTGGGTAATGTTTTGCAAATGGAAATTTCCATTTTAGCAACCAATTTAAATATATTTTTTAAATTATCAGTTATTTAAAACAAAACCATATAATTAAATGATCTTACAATTTTAGTATTCATCGTAACAAAGTAGTTATTTGGATTTAATCTTACGATTTCTCATCTGTATTGTAATAATATTTAATAATTTAATTTTCAATAAATAATTTTAATTTTTCAATTGTTCTCGTGGCGGTACTGACATTTATCTCAGTACAGTTAGATTTACTGTTCCAAGCCACAAAATATATCACGTTTTAACGTTTTAAAATTATTCAGTTTAAGAAACACTACTTGGATGTATTTTTAATAAGACAATAACATATAAACATTATGTATATAAGGGTCAACACACGTAAACATTCGTTACATGAAAAAAAAATTAACACCGTTAGCAGAAGTTTTTAATTAAATTGCAGCTGTTCATCAATTGGTACCTTATTGGTAGGTCTTCGGCCAGCCATTCTTGTTCTACGGTTCGGTTACATTAATTACCGTTGATATTTAGATGATGTAAAAGTTTACATCTAAAGTGACACGTAACATAAAGCTGAAGTCAGCCACACTAAGGTTAATTCGTTGCAATCTTGTAGGCGGTCTCTGAGCCTGGCTAAGTTCCTATCAAATTATAAAGTTTATTTACTTTCAGTTCCTGACAAGGTCACAAGAAGTTAATTACAAGTTTTGAGCGTTACCTTGTCACAGCGAATGAGTGCATACAAACTTACATACCCGTACCATTGAACAGGCGCCTTATCTGTTAAATCGACTGTTGAATGGTCCTGATATGCAAATATATTCGCGCTCGTTCGTTGTGCGTGCCGCGTTAACGTACAGTGCTATTCAAAGGCCATTGCGCCACGTGGTTACCGGCATTTGCATACGTGCATGCACTAAGCCTGATTCTTTATTCGAATCCGACGTCATGACACCTTTCGGTCTGGTTACTTCTCGAACTAGGTTCAAATCACGAAAAGTGTCGGTGTAATTTCGTTCGGGGTCTGTGAGTGCTTTATAGGGAACACTATATGTTGTTATATTAACAATGTTTTTCAACAGCAATGAAATTCAAAGATATGTGTTTTTAGGTCAAGTGCTGCGGACTGTGGATCAAGGTCGGTGTATTGTTATAATTTACTTTCTCATTGTTCGATTATTAATGTTGATCCTTAAAAAATTATCTTTCAGATTCAAAATTAAATTAATATTATGAGACAGCATTTCGATTTAGCTTTGCTTTTGCCTTTGTACATATGCTTTTTAGAGTCATATGAATATAATGCCTTATCATTACTTATCAGTGTTAACATTCGAAACTTATAAAAATGTTAGTCAAATGTTTTTTCTAATATATGCCAAATTTATTGTATTTGGCATATATAAAAAATGTTTACGTGTGTTGAAAATATATGCCAAACGTTATATGCCAATGCGTTTTTTCTAATATATGCCAAATTTATATTATTGTGAAATATTATTATTGTATTATTATGTATATTATTGTGAAATATCATTATTATATTATTATGTATATTATTGTGAAATATTATTATTGTATTATTATGTATATTATTGTGAAATATTATTATTGTATTATTATGTATATTATTGTGAAATATTATTATTGTGGTCCTGCCATCCTCACAGACCTTCTACTATGGCATATAAACTGACAGGCTCCTGTCAGACCTCTGTGGCAAGCAGCTGCTTGAGGGGGTATTTATTTTTATTTTTTTTTATTATTATGTATATTATTGTGAAATATTATTATTGCATTATCATATAAATATTATTTACATTATATTTTATAGTTTTGATTACGTTGTTTTTTATGCTGTTAGTCAATTTTCATTTTCACAGATTAACAAAAATGATTTTCCGACATTAAAAACATCAAAAGTTGTATATTATTTGAAGTTAATGTGTTTCATTTATTAACTAATTAAGAAAACATTTTTTACAAACGTTTATATTCATCTTTTATAATAATAAATTTAATTTGAGAATAATGAGGATCTTTGTAAAAGCTTTGAATTGTTCCTTATTAATTAGTTATAACTTCTATTGCAGTTTATAATTTTCCATTAATTTGATATTTATGTTCTTAATACATTTGCTTCTTTTAACAGCTTATAGAAAAGAGAAGATTTTCTGATTTTAAAATGAATTTCAGTTTTAAAAATATTAGGAACTATTCTTCTTTATTCTTCTTAATTCGTTCTGGAATAAAGTTTCAGTTTAATTAATCAGATTAGTAGTACAGGAAATTCTAAAATAATTAATTATAATATCAGAAAAACAATTTTTAAAATGTGAATAATATATTTTGAATATTTTTATTTTCATAAAGTCAATGAGCTGTAAAAAGGTAACCAAAATATAGGAACACATTTATTGAAAAATACAACTCTTTACTATCATCAGCAAATTTCTGCAAAATTTAATTTTGAATCTGAAAGTTTCAGGTAGAAACCAATGCATATAGTCTTTTGACAAAATGGAAATGGAAGAAAACATGGTAGCTTAACCTAAATACGACTTAATATTTAATTCAAGTATAATTTTGGTATTGTTTTTTGTTTATTTCTTTATTCAAACTGTAAAGAGCATAACTGAATATTTATAAGTGATTGAGTATAATGAATTAATATAATGATTTGTCAACAGATAATATCAGTGTCAAAAGTTTGAACCAAAGATTTTGTCTATGTTGAAATGTGTCAGACTGCATATATTTAACATGTTTATCGTTAAAACTATTTATATCACCTTTTCTCAGCTCTGATTTCAGTCCATTAATCAAAATCAATGTTATTCTCTTCTTTGAAAGATTAAATTATATCGCGAAGTTCAGTTAAAAAGTACAT
Organism: Ryuthela nishihirai; assembly: GCA_038380435.1. NCBI lineage: Eukaryota > Metazoa > Arthropoda > Arachnida > Araneae > Heptathelidae > Ryuthela > Ryuthela nishihirai. The sequence goes on along the minus strand of JAWZYU010000019.1, from coordinate 34,015,727 downwards.
TTAGGTGTTTCTTAATCAGTGTTTTAAGAAAAGAAATTGAGAGTTCTAAGCAAATACCTTTCTCTTTTAGCTCCTATTGAAATCTGCAAAACACAAAAAAATTTCTGTTTCTCACTTTCAAGTTAAACAATTACTTTCAAATAATCATAATTATTATCATTAACGTTTGAGGAATGATTAATCTCTAATTCAATCAATATAATGTAGTAAATTTTAGTTAAATTCATTAAATCATTATACAAAAGGAACGTGATTTAATACAATCACTAAGAAATTTACGTGTTGTTTATTAATACAAATATATTTTGCAGTGTATTACCATTGTAATACACTGCCTCACTGTGTACACTGCCTCACTACTCTCTAAATTGTATTCCCCATTGGTTGGGGAATACAATTTAGAGAAAACCGATATTGTAAGAAGGAAGTAATGTCTTATTTTTAATTGCGAATTAAAGTGCAATGGTAAGAAAAACGCGCGCGGTAAATTACGCGATCAATTCTCATGCTTTTCGGATGTGCTGCGATTGGAGTAAGGGTCGGGGGGTGGGGGTACTTCTCAGAAGACCAACTCCAGCGCCTCGCCGCGAGAAGTGGGCAACATCCATTGTCTGCAAAGCAAGGCATTTCACCTTAAGAATGCATATTGGCTTTAGATGGCTGATGGAGCTCTGGCAATAAATGGAAACTGAAACAATCCATTTATCTTAGATACTAATTTATAGACATTTAAAGCCTGTGTTTGAATTGTAACTTGGTTGAATTGTTTTACTTTTGGGTGACACTTTTTTTTATACAAAATGGTATAAATGGCCATGTTAAATGGCTCAGAGAAGGTTGAAGGAAGAGGACTCTTTGAACAACTCTTAGAAGACAGAAAGAACCCTCCCTTCAAGGCCATCCATAGTGTTCTTAAATGTGCATATAGTATGGTTCTCATGGGCACATATCTTAAATGTGCATATAATATATATCTTATGGGCTCATAGGGCACATATGACTCTCCTTCATTGATCGGCATAATGGAAAGCCGTAGAGGCATGATGGAATGCAATGTATAGTATGACATGGGTAGGAAAGGCTGATCCATGATCCTGACGCATTTCGACTTCGAAAGGGGACTCATTGCTGGAGTGCGATGGACAGGAGCTTCCGTAACAGTCTCCATATACTTGGGATAGTGTGCCCCGTGGCTCAGCAGAAGTCACGTGGCACACTACCCCAAGTATATGGAGAATGACAACGGTGTCAAAAACGAGTTCGTCAATCGTGGCAAATGCATGCTGACAAACAGGGACTCCGGTTTGTTGTCACAAACAGTACGACGAAACAGAGCTGTTGCAGTTCATCAGTTAAGGGAGATGAAAGCTAGCTCTTTAAAACCATTTCAAGAAGAATTATATTCAGAGAAGTGAAAACTTTAAAATTTGAGATCTGTACTGTGATACGAAAGCCTTTCATTTCCAAAAACAAGAGGATTCGAAGACTCTGATGATGTATGGAGCGGCAAACCTGGTCAGTAGAAGACTGGAAATGTTTGGAACTATTTTCAATAGATGGTGGATGCAAAGTGTGGTGACAACCCCATGAAATAAATGGATCCAGCATGCGTATCGTCTACTGGTCAAGGTGCTAGAGGTAGTGTGATAGCGTGGGGAGCATTCACTTCCCAGAAAGATTAAAGCATCTGGGATCATCAGATGCTGCCAATGATGAGTCATTTTTCCCAGTCGATATGTCAAATTCCTGGATGATATTGCACGGATTCATCGCTCTCTAATGGTACAGCAGTAGGAACATAAAAAAATTACTTTTATCAGCTTTTCTGGCCTGCACAATCACATGATCTGAATCCAATCGAAAAACGTGGGAGAATTTGGAAAGAGTTATTCGAATGCACAGACCTCTGCCTCTTCACTTCGAGATGTTGAGGGATGGGGGGTGGCTGAGTCTGTAGAGTGCCAGGCTCGTAATCTGCAGTTCCCAGGTTCAAGTCCCATCTTAACCAGCATAGCGATTCATCTGCTCAAAACTCTACACCAAGCTCTCGGTCAGTAGAGGAACCGATGGGCTTGATATAGGCAACCGTCCGTCGGATAGAACGTTAAACCGTAGTCTCGTGTGCGGGAGAGCCATACTCTGGGCACGTTAAAGAACATGTTGGATGACCTTGAAGGACCTTGACCACTGTCTGCTAACAGCTGTCCAGTCGGTCCCCTCTCCCCAATCATCTCCGAGCCCTCGAGGTCCTTGTGACCTGGTCATATAGACCATTGTGTGCAAAGAAGTGCCACTTACAACTAAAATAACCGAACCCAACTCGAGATTTCACTCCAGTTAACAGGAATAGTGGATCAAAATCCATTCTGCTGTTATTTCGAAAGAATGTGGAAAGCATGTCACATTAATTCAGGGCTGTCATCTCTTCACGCGGAGACTCGACGAAATATTAAGTTTTATAATAATTTAGCCATACAGTGTACATTTCAGCGATAAGGTGTAAATAAGAATCTCCATTATGTTTAAAACTCTATCCTAAACTGGGAAGTTAAAAAGTTATCGTTGTAAATCAGAAAATTATTGCACGCAACGATATATTATTAAAATTAAAATGGCAATCGAGAGAAAGAAAGGTGAAATTCAAATTTTTCGTGTTTAGATACGAAAATTTTGTGATTAAAATTGCATTTAAAATCCTTTAAAAATAGCGAGACCAATAGCAACATTTCAATTTTGATTCCGAGAGTTTTATGAAATTTAGCTTCCATTTTATTGCATACTTTTATCAAGGCGGAATTATTAAATATCATATAACGTGACTTATGTTTACGAAACTATGAAAACCGGAACGTTCTTATTTTCCCAAGTTTGCCATTAACATATTTCAAAACAATGAATTTATAAAGATAACTTCGTTCAGTTTTAAATTAATTTAAGTCATCATTAAAATTCAATGAATAATTATTTTACATGTTACCTGTAAGATAATCATTCATTAAATTTGGATTTCTAAACTGACGCATAAGGTTACCATAAAATAATTATTCATAAAATTTTATTTTATTGGCCAAAAACTTTCATATGCCAGAGTAATCATTGACCTAAAACTTCAATACGACAGAGTAACCATTGACTTAAAACTTCAATATGCCAGAGTAATTATTGTTTTAAAACTTCAATACGACAGAGTAACCATTGACTTAAAACTTCAATATACCAGAATAATCATTGACTTAAAACTTCAATAAGCTAGAATAATCATTAACTTAAAACTTCAATATGCCAGAGTAATCATTGACCTAAAACTTCAATATTCAGAATAATCATTGACTTCAAACTTCAATATGCCAGAATAATCATTGACCTAAAACTTCAATATGCCAATTATAATCATTGACCTAAAACTTTAATATGCCAATATAATCATTGACCTAAAACTTCAATATTCAGAATAATCATTGACCTAAAAACCTCAATATTCAGAATAATCATTGACTTCAAACTTTAATATGCCAGAATAATCATTGACTTAAAACTTCAATAGCCAGAATAATCTTTCCACTGAATTAGATCGACAGTTTCATTAGAATCCCAAATAAAAGAAAGTTCATAAAACCAAAGGCCAATATCATCATCATCTCAGCTAATACCATAAATCCTTAAACTCACGATTGAAACATATAATCGTCTAACGTTTATATTCAGAGAATACAATTGGAAAGGAAATGAAACTTTTCCACCAGCAAAATAGGGAGACAGGCTTGAATGTCAAATGTCACCCCGTATCGTGCACAACAGCAGTTCTAGCAAAACAGTTGATCAGAAACCATAACATGACCAAAACAAGAGAACAAATCGTGATACAGATCCGTCCACCTCCATTTTTTTCTTCCCCTGTGTGTTTCTTACTTTCGTTACTCTCTGTAATCTCTCGTAAGCAGCGACCCACGCCGACACGAACCGAGAATTTCCTTTGAAAGACCGAAATGCAACTGTGTCGTTATTGGCTCCATTTCCTCTCCCAAAGGCAGTGATTAATGGGTAGGAAACATGCTTTAGTGTTTCGTGCTCAAGGTGACCTCCGTTATCGCTCCTTCCCGTCGGCCCTCCCCTTCAACGAACTTCACAGTAGCAACAACACCAACTGAAATACAATCATCACAACGGAACTACACTCGTAACCGGCGATGAAATGATACTAAGCACGCTAATGTTTATCACTCTTTGCTGCGTTTCTTTTTCTGGTGTCTCATTAAACTGGATTGTTTTACTTCCGAGGGGCGCTTATTTTTTGCTTCCAATGGGCTAAATGGCCATGTCACAAGGTCTCCCTCAAATCGTCCAGCATGTTCTTTAACGTACACAGGATATGACTCTCCCGTATAAACGTCCCATCCAATGGATGTCGGTCTTTCCGTACCTATCAATATCCCATATTGACTGAGGGCAAGGCGGGGAGTTTACGGTGATAAAATCTCAAAACTGGCCTGATGGGACTCGAACCTGGGAACTGTAGATTACGAGCCTGGTGCGCTACCTACTGACTCTCCCCCACTTCCCCAACTGATTGAGTTAACTGGTGTAACCCATGAGGACTACTTGTTTTTGCCGTGATGGCCAGGTTACGAAGACTCTTAAGCTCTCCGTTATCGCTCCTTCCCGTCGGCCCTCCCCTTCAACTAACTTCACAGTAGCAACGACACCAACTGAAATACAATCATCACAACGGAACTGCACTCGTAACCGGCGATGAAATGATACCAAGCACGCTTAAGTTTATCACTCTTTGTATTTCCTTAATACAGTGTGTCGTTTAACTCTGAGTGGCACTTTTATAAAATAATGGGCTTAATTACTAGCTTAGAAGGACCCACAATAGGTAAGGTTAAAGGGCAGCTGTTAGGAGACAGGCAGTGTCTGAATCACCAATTATGGGGCAGTTAAAGATTTAGGGGATCCTCTCATGTTATCAAAAATGAAACACAAATGAATAAATAAATATATAAAAACACCAATCTTATACTACTTTTCTTTTAATATAATATTGTTGTTACCAATTTAAAATTTTGCATAAGTTCAAAATATATCAGTTTTATTTATAATGATGCAGGTATTAGTAGCCATAGCCTACCCCCTCTTTTTTTTTGGGGGGGGTCTTCTTTCTACCCTCCCCTACATTCAAAATACGGTCTTGCATCAAGGCCATTTCCCATATTCTTTAATGTGCTCAGATACCTCTACTGCCCACGAAACACAGCATTAAGCCCATCCAAAGGACGGCGGCATTTCCATGCCCACCAGTGTCCCTTTTCGGATTAAGAGTATAATGGGAGCGTAGCACAGTCACACGGACTAGGGATTAATGTTCCAGGCAGAAAGGGAATGGACGGAAGAAAAATTTTCAACGCAGGCACAGTTGGGAGTCGAATCTGGGAACTGCAGATTATGAGACTGGCTAATTACTGTAATAGAATGAGTGTCATTTGAAACGCAATGCAAACGTAAAAACGGAATAAACTGCAGAAATGAAATTAGAAGCCTTTTCCCTCCCTGTAATGAATCCCAAGACTTGAGAATACTGTGATGTCTCGCGCCATTCCTGTTAGACTGTGTCAGAATGTGATGGACTCTCCCCTCTAAATGCGATGGGATGGGCCAAATGTTGTGGCCGCCGGAGAACAATGAATTTCTTCCTTAATTACCTTCACCCTTACTTCGGTGAAATGACAGGTTCGTGGGTTGTTACATCCGTACCGACGTATGCCTCAGATTTGCTGCATCAAGCGATGATTAAAAATATGTTCAACAATTCACGCTCGAGAGTTGTATAGGGACGACACAGTTTATTCACGCGATATACAACTACGTGCTGGAGATGCTTTAAATTCCATAGGCCTTTGCTGCTGCAAATAATTACACAATGAGGTGAAGAACCGCACACTTTGCAGATTCTCGCTTTACCAACCTCAAATTCGGTGAAAGGATAATTAACCTTTGCCTACAATGTGGTTCACACAGAATCCACAGAACTATAATAGATTTACCTAGAATCTCGATTCTCATTCAGAATCGAACCTTCTCCTTAGAGATTTTTCTTTCTGAGCAATAGCGGCATTTTCTTGACGTGAATCACACATACTTCCAGTTTGACAGCTAAGCTCAAAACTGTTCTTTCATTATTCGTAGTTCGCCTCCTGCACTGACTCTCGCGTCCCAGGCTCATTGTAAAAAGGCCATAAATGGGCTTTTCAGACATTAACATGTACAGGCAGTCAGCTCAGACCCGAAAACAACATCTTATGAGTCACATCCCCACAATAGCACTTCCAAGAATACACTTAATACCTAAAAATATTTACAATAACAAAAATACAGTAAAATGCAACAATAAATAAAAATAAATAAATTAGAGGGACATGACATGTCCCTTATTCAAAGAGTTTTATCAGTTTTTACTATACTTATAAAACTCATGGTCTTTTGTCCATGACAGCCGGCTAGGTTGTTGAGTAATATCCTCACCCGAAGACATGGCCCCCACAAGGGGGGCTGACTGGGCTCTAGCCTGGGGGCCCGGGATTAGGGGGGCAGCGTGCTGGGTAGGCCAGCTAAGTGAGATGAACAGAAGACAAAAAGCGACTTTATAAAATATTGACTTTTGTTTTGTTCATCCAACTAAAATTAATTATTTTATTAGACACATTACATTATCCTCTCATCATACCAACTTTTTGTTTCGTTTTTGTGATTACTGTGACTTACTTCATGAAATCTTTCACCTTAAAAGTATTCACAAGACAGTTTTCGGCACTGAAAGAAGCCCGATTAGACTTCTGAGTTCAATTAACGACAAAAAACTGCAAGGTGTATTTGCCAATATTTGCCTCGCCATTAAACTGTTTTGTACAGTACCAGTTAGTGTTTCTTTAGCTGAAAGATCGTTCAGCAGACTGGCAAATTCATTGAAAACATAGCAAATAAATACAACTAGTCAAGAGCGACTTAATCATCTAGCAATTTTGTGCATCGAAAATGATTTAGCTAAGCAAGTTGATTTTACTGAAATTATTGAAAAATTTGCGACGACCAAAGCTAGAAAATATACTTTGAGATAATTTTTGATGTTATTGTAAATTGTTATTAAGTGAATCCCATATAGTTTTTTTTAATAAATATAAATATTACTTTTGTGTCATAATTTACACTGACTTACTTTATCCTAAATCCTCTAGAGCAGCACGCTGCCCTTAGCCCTGATGGTAGGTAGGGGGGCCCCGCTAAAGATCCTGGCCTTGGGGCCTGCTTCAGAATGTGGGGGCCCTGCCCGAAGACTGTCCAGTTAATTTACTGTAGTGCTCAAAACGTCTCTTCATTCAAAAGCGATTAACTTGAGTTCCCTTCTTTCAGTGCTCGCAGATAGGGTGACCTGGACTGCCCGAACAGATCATCTCCGCACCAGAGAGTCGGGTGACGTCTGTCCATATTTTTACACCCCTTTGAGTTGCCAGCTCACCCCTTTTCATTGCAACCACTTGCCTAATTGCCAACACCACCTGGAACTTCCCTTAAATACAGAGTGCTGTTGGATAGGCCGAACTCCGATCATTTAGAGTTTTTGCAGGTTTGCCAGCGCTTGACCTTTGCTCGATGCCCTGCATCGATGACAATGAAGCATCCAACATTCTTCCCTTTTAGTCTTCTGGGCATCTAGAAATCCCTTACTTCTGGCATAATTAAAAGCTATTTCTCGTGCTTTATCTTTCATTTCGCAATTCTTCTTCTTTATTGGGAATCCAAAAGTACTATTATTTTCAAACTTCATTCGCGTTTGTTTTCCTACGGATTTGTTTCTTTTGCCTTCCGATCTTTTCCTCATAAATCTTCCATTTCTTCTATCATTACTTCTTATTGAACTTCCGTGTTTAAATGAAACGTTAATGCTTGAACCAGATACCATCCTTTACCTCAGAAACAAATCCTTTTGCTTCGTCCCTGTGAACACCGAATTTACGCCTACTATTAATACACTTTTTATCAATAGTTACTGACCACTTAGGTCTACTTCGGTATTTTCTTCTGTATTCATCCAATTTCTGTCCAATGAGTGTATGAACATCGGAATCTTTTTCTGTTAGATCTGCCCCTTGGCCAAATCTTCTTTCAACCTTAGCGTCACTACTTCGGTCATTTAGACAAAACTCTCTTTTCTTTTCATATCGTCAGCCTCAATTAACTGACCTTTCAACACTTCTCTCTCATTGATTATAGAATCTACTTCCTTAAGATCACTTTTATCTAAAAATCTCTCACTTGTCTGCTTTAACATTTTCTTTTTGTCATTACTATTTACATAATTTTCTATACTACTGTCTTTATACTTACAACCCAGTTCCTGCATATTTACATTTCCGATCATATATAACTTCTCAGTCAGATTCTCACTTTTAATTAATTGTCTACTTTCCTCCCATTTATTCTTATTCCATATTCCTATACTATCTGTTACTTCAGAATTATATATACCACTTATTTGATTCTTATCTGGCCTTACGTGGCAAATTTCTTCTGCTTTTTTGACACAGATGTCAATCTTATTATCTGCGACGCTGCATGCTATTACATCAATCGTGCTCTCTTCACAATTAATCTTATTATTCTTGTTAATTACGGTGCAATAATCAACCACTCTATCAGATAAATCCTTATTTAAATACATCTGAACCTCATCCTTCTGACATTTAATTTTCTCACTAATATTTAATAAAATAGAGATATTATAATTTACTTTGCTCTCAATCAAATCACTAGGCTCTAAACTTATTTCTCTGATATTAATATTTTTACTATCATCTTTCTCCTTATCAGGTACCTTACAGAATATTTCACACTTATCATTTAGAGAAATATTTTCTTTACTCAATTTAGACACATTCTTCTCCACCTTAAATTTAATTGCATTAAGTGGATCACTGCTTCACCTCTTCTCATTATATACCTCAAATTTAACCATATCCTTAACCTTATTACTGAACCCTCCTTTGTATCATTTACTTTATTATCAAGGACATTGGTGTCAACATGGAGCTCCCTCAACGGAAAATTATTCTGACCTTTCCAGTTAGCCATTACTTTGTTAGTTGCTTTACCAGCTGCATTAGGCATAAACCTGATTTCACCAGAAACCTTCTTACCTACTGGCTTCTCAACATTATCAAACTTAGAAACTTCAGGCATTTGTCAAACTTCGTCATAGCCTCATCATTAACTTTTCTGCTGGCTTGTACATCACCAAATTCATTACTCTCCAAGTTACTGACACCATGACTCTTAATAATATCTACAGTATTATCTAATGCTTTTCTCGTAGTACCTTTATATTTATTAAATCATTCGCCTTCCTCAGGCATATAATTCCTTTCATGAAAACAAGATCTACCACATTTAATAAACACTTTACTTCTACTACTCTCATTATTTATCTCATAATACTTACTCTCACCATCAGAGTTATTGTTACCTCCTGCATTATCTGTATTAAACCTTTGAAACCTATTCCGTCTTATCAGATTATCCTGACAATCACTAATCCTGACACAGCTAAATTTTAATTTCTGCTGGAAGTTATCTTAACTTTCAATTTCACAAAGTTATCACCTCTGTTTTCCACTTTTGTCTTACCTTCAACGCTACTCGCTTATTCTTTCTCTTACCAAGCTAATTCCCTAGCTTTCCTTTCCCTTTCTAGCATCCTCTTTTCTACCATCCAGGCCCATTTCTTTTCTTCTAGCGCTAATCGTTTAATTTCTAGCTCCCTAGCTTTTTCTTTTTCCTCTCTTTCATATTCCCTATTTCTTTCTTCCTCCTCCCTATATTTTTCTTCTTTCCATCTATGATATTCCCTATTCTTTCTTCTTTCCTTCTTTGATATTCATTATCTCTTTCTTCTGTCCTTCTCTGATATTCCCTATCTCTTTCTTCTTTCCTTCTCTGATATTCCCTATCACTTTTTTCTTCCCTTCTCTGATATTCACTATCTCTTTTTTCTTTCCTTCTCTTACATTCCATTTCCTCTATTTCTTCTTTCTCTCTTCGGCATTGCATCTCCCTCTCCGAGACTGATTTCGGACCTGAATCACTCATTTCGACCGGATTCGAACCACATCTGCTAGCACCCTGTTCTACCCTAAAATCGCTATCAATACTATCAATTTCGGTAGCTTCCCCACTGTCCCCAGCCTCAATGTGTCTGGTTAAATCATAGCTCCCGTCCTGCTCAGTTCCACCCTTAGTTTTATCGCGACCCCTCAGCATCATTGGCAACTCAAATTAGTCTAATAATAGAAACCATAGAACACCACAGACCTTTCCTTCCCGTGAAGATCGGCTCTGCTCACTTGCCTGCTGCACAGGGAGTCTCCTTCCAAAATTAGGAACTTCTTTCACAGTAATGGACCTTGGCACACGGAAACCTCCGCGAAGATCTTGATGATGTAGCACTCGAGGAAATTGCACTCTGTAGAATGTTGCAGTGGATGCGGCTTAGCCCACTGAACTGCTTGCCGATTCCTCACTTTCACAGAATCACAAATTCTTTTAACAATTTTTCTTCTTTCAACAGAAATTTTATTGCTCTTTCTCTTTTAGAACCATAGACATCTTTGGCATATGAACGATAGTCCTGTCGCAGACCGCGCCAGATGTGATGAACTCACGCCAATCCTGTTGGACTGTGCCAGATGTGATGGTCTCGTCTACTCTAAATGCGATGGGCTAGGCCAAATGTCGTGGCCACCAAAGGACAATGAATTTGTTCCTTAATTACCTTCACCCTTACTTTGGTGAAATTACAGGTTTTGTGGGTTGTTACATCCGTACCGATGTATGCCTCAGATTTGCTGCATCAAGCGATGATTAAAAATATGTCCAACAATTCACGCTCAAGAGTTGTATAAGGACGACACAGTTTATTCACACTATATACAATTACATGCTGGGAATGCTCTCAACTCCGTAGGCCTTTGCTGCTTTGCTGCTGCAAACAATTACACAATGAGGTGGAGAACCTTACACTTGGCAGATTCTCGCATTACCAACCTCAAAATCGTCGAAACGATAATTAACCTTTGCCCAGAATGTGGTTCACACAGAATCCACAGAACTGTAATAGATTCACCTAGAATCTCGATTCTCACTTAGAATCGAACCCTCTCTTTATAGGTTTTTCTTTCTAAGTAAGAGCAGCATTTCCTTGACGCGTATCACACATCCTTCCAGTTTGACAGCTAAGCTCAAAACTGTTCTTTCATTATTCGTAGTTCGCTTCCTGCATTGACACTCACGTCCCAGGTTCATTGTAAAAAGGCCATAAATGGGCTTTTCGGACATTGACCTGTACAGGCAGCCAGCTCAGACCCGAAAACAACATCTTATGAGTCACATCCCCACAATAGCACTTCCAAGAACACACTTAATACAAAAAAATTTAAAATAACAAAAATGCAATAAAATGCAACAATAAATAAAAATAAATAAATTAGAGGGACATGACAAATACAGCAACTGTTTATCTTCAAGATTTCTTTTGTGAGTGTGTTTTTGAGCATAATCTTTGGCCTGTTCTCCAGATCTCTTGTTACTCGACTTCTTTTTATTGGGATATTCCAAAGAAGCAGTCTATTAAGTTGGGTCTGAGTGGCACGTTTTTGCACATAATGGTTGTGACCGTCCATATAATGGCCAGGTCACAAGTACACGGAGGGTTCAGAGAAGGTTGCGGGGAGAGAACCCACTGGAACAGATGTGGGAGACAGATGATCACCTCCTGTCAAAGCCAACTGGCATATTTTTTAATGTGCTGTAATTTCCTACATACGGTACCACGGTTTAACGTCCCATGCAGCGTATGGCTGCCTTTCTAAGTCCATTGGGACTGACTGTGGTCTGGGTGGAAAGATTTGGGAGATAAATCTCAACCCTGACCTAGCTGGAATTTGAGCCTGGGAATTGCAGATTACGAGTCTGAAACGTTACCTATTGAGCCCTCCCACTCTCTCCCTTGATGTCTGATATTATATTGTTAATTTGTCTCTATTATATTGACATGGTCCTGTCAGACCTCTGTAGGTTGGTTATTTTTCCTCAGAGCGTACTGCTTTTGCGCATAACGGGGTAAATTGCCAAGTAGCAAAGACCTCATGTCACTCAGCTCAGAGAAGTTTGAGGAAGAGGACCCATTGAATAGCTTCTAGGAGATAGACGAAGGCTTCCCGTCAAAGCCATCCTGTTTGTACTTGTACTCTCATGGAACTGTAGATTGCAAGCCTGAAATGCAACTACATGAGCCAAGCTCCTCTCCAGACCTTTGTGGCGAATCATTGTTTGAAGGGTAATATTTACACGTTACCACTTACTAATGCAGATCTGTAGGTCTTTGACATAATCTAGTCAGTTTAAATGTGCGAAATTGAAACCTGAAGAGAAAAGGAAATCGAACGACGCATCAGTAGACACGCAACCAAGAAATTGATTGGAGCAATATCGTTAGGAAACAATGTCCATTTCATAGTTTATTTCCTGGGAATACCGCAAATGGATAGGAATGTCCTCCCTGAACATAACTAAAATATGCAGATAATAAATACCCACTCAAGTAGCTGCTTGCCACAGAGGTCTGACAAGAGCATGTCAGTTTATATGCCATAGTAGAAAGTCTGAGAAGATGGAAGGATCTCAGCAGAAAAACGACACATACATCGAACCCAGGTCCCTTAGATCAGTAGCCAAGTGCGCTAACCACTCGGCCACGGGACCGAAATTGGGGAGTGAAAAGTACTTCATATCTCTGTGTTGCGAACTTCCCACAACTATAAGTCAATAAAAAAAAAATAAATACCCCGTCAAGCAGCTGCTTGCCACAGAGGTCTGACAGGAGCCTGTCGGTTTATACAAAAAAAATAAATACCACCTCTAGCAGCTGCTTGTCATAGAGGTCTGACAGGAGCCTGTCAGTTTACATGCCATAGTAGAAGGTCTGAGAGGATGGCAGGAACGCAGCAGAAAAACGACACATACATCCATGCCTTATCCGGGGTTCGAACCCAGGTCCCTTAGATCAGTAGCTAAGCGCGCTAACCACTCGGCCATGGGATGCCATAGTAGGTCTGTGAGGATGGCAGGACCTCAACAAATAAATAAAAGATAGGCAAAGGCAGCTGAAGTTTTTGAATGAATACAGGTTAAAATTCATAGGTCGGTGATAGTGTAAAACGGAACACAGGTACCAAAATTGGAAAAGAAAAATACAGATTTATAATGTCACTTGGAGGCGGGGGTGTCTCAGTCGGTAGCGCGCCAGGCTCGTAAGCTGTCGGTTCGAGTCCCATTGCCGCCTAACCAGGTTTATCTCCCCTAAGCTTTATTCTACTAACTCATTTGAGACGATAAAAATGGTACGATCGGGTGAGGAGCAAAAGAAGAAGGATTGTAACGGGGAAAAATACAATTAATTTGTTTCTCGAGCGATCGTATCATTATAGTCATCTTAAACGATTTTACTATTTTTGTGGATGTGTGCATATTTTTCTGCCTTCGCGTTTAAAATTAAAAGCCTGTTAAAAATGAAATGATTTGAAAATAACTGATCGTAAACTAATGAAAATACGTTATTTTATGGCACTTTTAAATTGAGTTGAAATCAGAAGAATCCCACTTAATTGTTAATGTGCCTTCCCAAGCGACCACTTGGAATTCTTGTGCAGTTGGGTCAGTCCTAAAGAAGACACCAATGCGCTTGAAAAGGACCCGTCCGTTGGATGGGACGTTAGGTTGTGGTCCACGTGCAGAAAGTCATATCCTGTGCACACTAAGAAACACGTTGGTTGACACTTACGAGAGGTTACCATCTGTCTCCTAGCAGATGTTCAGTGTACCCTTGCCCTAACCAACTCTAAGCCCTCGGTCTCCTTGTGACCTGCTCCTCACCTCCTCACGTTCCCATCTGAGAATGTTATTAACTGGAACGGGTGCTAAAAGAACATTAAGCACATATATACATATAAAAAAAAAATAAATACCCCCTCAAGCAGCTGTTTGCCACAGAGGTCTGACAGGAGCCTGTCAGTTTATATGCCACAGTAGGAGATCTGAGAGGATGGCAGGACTTCAGCAGAAAAACGACACACACATCAATGCCTAATTCCGGGGCTCGAACCCCCCAGGTCCCTTAGATCAGTAGCCAAGCGTGCTAACCACTCGGCCAAGCTTATATACATATAACGAACATTAAAATAAAATGGAGGAGAGAAATTGAAACCGGAACGGCGTTCCAGTTTAACCCTGCTTAATCTTGACCCCTCCGCCCTTTTACTCGGATCACCCCAACTTCTCTTCATTTTCCTAGCTCAGAGCCTGATTTAGAGGCATATATTTATGTATATAATTCTCATAATATGTCAGACAATTTTTCTCTTAAGTGATTTTAGGCAGGGTTATTATGCATAACTCGCCTAATAATTATAAGCTGATAACTATTTCCCAATCTGACGATGATGAAAAATTCACGGAACTAATAATTTCTGCCAAAGTTGTGTTTTAGTTACAAAACTCGAGCTCGAACTTAACTGTACAAACTATTAATAATCATAGAAGAGACTTACTGAATAAAAAACTCGTTATCAGTGTAAAATCAATTGACCTTTCATTTTTATTCATTAATTAAATTTACAAATGCTAATCATTTTATTACGTTGACAATGCTGTTGTACGATTTGCATTTTCCCCACTAGATGGCGCCACCATTCCAAAGAAGGAATATTTTTAATATATGCAATGATGACTTCTGCACTCAAAGATAATTCATTTCATGGTCGCGAACGTTTCCCGATTTTTTATTAAACCGTTGACAGACAGACTTTAATTAGATATAATAATAACTAAATTACATATTTGATGTATGAAATGGTATAAACCCATTAATTCTGTCAACATTGGTATTTAGTGTAGACCGTGTCGTATCCAAATGACATCAAGGCATATATTCGGAGGTATAAGATATTATTATTTTATAATTGTGTCAATAAAACAAGAATATTAAGTACGATAAATCTAAATCATTCGTTCCCTACAGATTATCTTGATTTATCGATGCTCTATTTGAGTTTATTATAATAGAGAAACTTAATTCCATTAATTATTTTGAGATGTACGCAAAGCATTATTCTTAAACAGCAATTTCACATTTCTAGCACATTCTACCATAATATAGTGTTCTAGCACATTCCCGGAGAGATATAGGAGAGGAGAATATAGGAGAATTTTTAGCACATTTCTCCACACATGTAGGAGAATTCTCCACATAGTGTTGTGTCTCATCGCCGGTTGTTGTAACTGAAGTATCCCTGAGAAAAGTATTATAGGGTGACCAGATTTAAAGAGATCCAGGGTTAGGTTGTTTTACTTCTGTGCAGCACTCTTTTGCACACAATGAACTAAATGGTCAGGTGATAAGGACCCCGAAGGCTCAGAGAAGGTTGAGGGAGGGGAATCACTGGAACAGCTGTTGGGAGACAGATGGTAGCCTCCTGTCAAGACCTTCCAGCGTGTTCTTTAATGCTGGAAGTTTCATAGGGTTTCTCTCTCACACGAAACCAAGGCTTAACGTCCCATCCGAAGGACGGCGGCCTTTCCAAGCCCATCGGTGTCCCCCTACTGACCGTGGATAGGGCGGGGAACAATTTACATATTAATTAAGCCATCGCCAACCATAAGGCACACGATGTCACCAAGTAGAAGAAAAGACATTCATTCTCTAACTGATATCTGCACGGATACCACTATCATTATAGCGAAGATGATTCTAATCTCAAGTTCCAGGGACTTCTGAAAGGGACTTCTGAAAATTGAATCTGAAAATTCAATCTTCCAGGGACTTCTGAAAATTGAATCTGAAAATTCAATCTTCCAGGGACTTCTGAAAATTCAATCTGAAGGATTGACTTTTAATGAGATTAAAAAGCAATACAATCTTTTTCAGATAGAACTTAACCTATTTTACACATTATTCCACATAATAATAACCTTAAAATCTAGTGGCACAAAATAAAGTTTGAATAACGTAGGTTAATTAACAAAAATCACTATTAGTTTATGTAATTTTTAATACGAATGAATTTTCCTGTGAAATATTTTCATTTTGTCAAGCTTTGCACTTAAAAATTTTACAAGAGACACGAAAATCGGTTTTCACATGTAGCAAAGCCTTCACAATGTTCACTTTTATACACGATGCTTCACCAGTCCTTATCAAATTAATGTTTGGAAAAAATATTCCTTCAAGTGGATGGAAAGGGAAACTCTTCACCGGTTGGTTTCTTGACTGATTTCTTCGTTCACAAGCTGAGAAAGTCTCTTCAGAACGATCCCAGATCTTCCACCTTCACAAAATAAAGTTTGTAAAAGGTGAAAAAAACTACTTTCCATTACAGGTTGGGACTCAATTTTTTTTAACCCTACATAGGGTTATATATATATAGGGACCTTTGTTCCAAGTTTAGCACCTATCGATCAAGTATTTGGTGACCTACAGGACGCCGAAATCGGTTAAAACAGAACAATTTGCATATTAATTAAGCCATCGCCAACCATAAGGCACACAATTATGTCAGCAAGTAGAAGAAAAGACATGCATTCTCTAACTAATATCCGCACGGATACCACTATCATTATGACGAAGATGATTTTAATCTCAAGTTTTCATTCACCTGCATTATGATTTCGCTGCATTAAACAGTTTTTGAGCTCTTTGATAACGAAATAATTAATATGAATAAGTAAATGAAAGAGAAATATTTTCTTTTTTTAAAGCATTAGTCACTCTTTTGTGATAATGCAATTCTTATATTCTAGAGACTGCTTTTATGCTATTGTAATTATTATGTTTGAAGATTTTTAGAGATTATTAGAGGGATGTTCTACACTTTTCCAGCCGTGATTGATTAGAGATTGATGTTAATATTTTCTCATTATTCGGAACTGACGCTGAATTTAAAGCAATGTGTTGAGTCTTAAAAAGGGAAATGTTGATAAGTTGCAGACAATCAGAATATTGGAGACATAGGGGATATTGCTCTTGTTTCACGATAATTGTAGCTGAAAACGAAGTTGTACTCTTATTCTAGTTAGTCAAAATATGACGCATTAATATTCTTGCTTTCTAGTTGCCTCCATTAGTATAAAACGATCCGCCTGTGTTCCTTCCAGTTGAAAAATGACTCACCAGTGAAAAATCTTGAAGGTCCTGGGTTTAATATTCAGTTTGAAAGGACCAAATAATGAGCAAATTACCACAATGATTTTTGTGGTAATTACAGGATTACTAATATTTTTTTTAGTAATCCTTTTCCAACAATGAGCAAATTACCAGGTCACAATGACCCCAAGAGCTCAGAGATTATTGGGGAAAGGGACCTACTGAACAGCTGTTGGAAGACAGATGGTAGCCTCCCGTCAAGGCTAACCATTGTATTCTTTAACGTGTGCAGGGTATTGTTCTCATGCATAAGGGACTAAGGTTTAAAGCCCCATTCGACGGACGACGGCCTTTTCAAGTCCGTCGGGGTCCCCTTTCTCATTGAGGAAAGAAGGGTAGAGGCTTAGCGTAGATAAATCTTATCCCTTGCACAGGTGACACTGGAACCTAGGAACTGCAGATTATGAGGGATATCCAATACATTCTGTGCAGACACTAGGCAGTTTTTCACCATTAATTTTTTATACTCGCACTCTGACATATTTAATTAATCATTTTCATATTTGCACTCGGTTTTACCACAAACTCCCATATCCACATTAAACCTTAGTTTCTATGCATTTTCATAGGGGCTGCGGTGGCTCAATAAGTAGCGCGACAGGCTCGTAATCTGCAGTTCCCGGATTCGAATCCCAGCTGGGCCACAGTTGAAATTTACCTCTGCAAAACTCTGTGTTCTGCCAACGATTAGTGGGCGGGGGTGGCTCAGTCGGTAGCGCGCCAGGCTCGTAATCTGTAGTTCCCAGGTTCGAGTCCCAGCTGGGTCAGCGTGGAGATTTATCTCTGCAAAAATTCCCCGCCCTGCCCACGGTCAGTAGGGGACACCGATGGGCATGGAAAGGCCGCCGTCCGTCGGATGGGACGTTAAGCCGTGGCCCCGTGTGCGGGAGACCCATACCCTGTGCACGTTAAAGAACACGCTGGATGGCCTTGACGGGAGGCTACCATCTGTCTCCTAACAGCTGTTCCAGTGGGTCTCCCTCCCCCAACCTTCTCTGAGCCTTCGGGGTCCTTGTGACCTGGCCATTTAGCCCATTGTGTGCAAAAAAGTGCCGCTCAGAGGTAAAACAACCAACCCTGATTTTTGACTTTTTTAGCTATATTAAGTCAATATTGTTAATAAATCAAGATTAAGAGATATTTAAATTAACTCTGCCATTTACCTCCAGTGACGTTTTTCTTTAAACAGTTTTTTTTTTCTAAATAAGGACGTATTGTATATGAATTTTTCATTCACATAGCATTGGAGTGTAACTTCCTTTTAATAAAGGGTGATTATATTTTGGCGTTATCATAATACATTTTGGAAAACATCTGGCCTAAATACCCCGGTTACCAAAGGCTTAGAGGAAGGGGACAGCTGTTATGAGAGAGACAGAAGCCTTCTGTCGAGGCTATTCAGCGTGTTCTTTAATGTGCACAGGGTATGGCTCTGTTTTACAAGGGGATACGGCTTAACGGCCCATCCGACCGACGGCGCTCTTTCTAAGCCCAACGTGTCCCCTTTATGACCGAGGTCAGAATATCGTTAGCGAAGACCAATCTGAACTCTGTCATAGTTAGGATTCCAACCTGGGAACTACAGATTACTAGCCTGGCGCGCTACCTACGGTAGCCACCCCCTACAGTAGCCACCCCCTACAGTGTACAATTTCGAGCGTTATATATATATAGCCTTGTACATATGAAATAAAGAAATTGATTAGAAAAGTCTTAAGCCATCGGTATGTTTAATATGACAAAGTTTGCAACGAAAATGGAATATTAATATCGTAACATATTTCTCTCTGTAAACACTTACATCGTTTCCATGGTATCTGAAATTCAACCTTGTTCTTTTATCACATCTCTTACTGATGTCTAAGCTTTGTTTATATCTACGAAACGAGATGAGCAACAGATCTACCTCCTCTACAGGTGAGTGCGAGAGTAAACGAAACATCGCTTGCGTCTCAACAACAATAACCGAAACCTGCAGAGAATAAAATTTATTCATTTTTGGTCGAGAACAGAACTTCACTTTATTGACAAAGCAATTCTTTTCTTTCTTGGAGTTTTTTTTTTTCTGATGCATATAAGCAGCGCTAGAATGTAATATCAATCTTCTAAAATCAGTTGGGTTGGACAGTAAAAAAATAAGTGAAAAAACACCGTATACCAGCCATTCACCTTTGCAACAGATTTCTGGAACTCATATTCTTTCAATCTGTTGTTACTTATTTGCTGCATATTTATTTCTC
Source organism: Ryuthela nishihirai (assembly GCA_038380435.1). Lineage (NCBI taxonomy): Eukaryota > Metazoa > Arthropoda > Arachnida > Araneae > Heptathelidae > Ryuthela > Ryuthela nishihirai. The sequence goes on along the minus strand of JAWZYU010000019.1, from coordinate 33,996,182 downwards.
TATAGTTACTTTTAACTGGTAATGCTTCAGCGTCAACAGAGAAAAAATCTCCAAGTAAAACATTCCGACGAGATCAACGACTAAAAATAGAAAGAAAAAAAATATGTTGCTTTTTTGACTGTCTGTGTGTTGCGTGTGCGTGTATTTGAACGACGTAGAGAGAGTTATTGGATCAATAGCTTGAAGCTCTGAAAATTAGGGAGATAAAGGGGGAAAAAATAATTATTTCCATGAAGAATGTAGTTCAGGTGGGTGGAAAAAAGATAAATTTCAATAAAGAGAGAATGTGTTATGGATGAATTCAAAAAAAGAAAAGAATTAAGAAAGAGAATAGTAAAGGTGATAATATAATCGGATTTTGATTTGGAAATGTGTGATATAACTCCCTGAACCAACTTCTGACGTTTTCAACATATTCTTGGCCGTAGTCTCTGCCAATTACATTGTTTTACATTTTTGCATATCCAGGAAAAAAAACAGCGATTCAAAATCACAAACCGGAATGTTTTTATTTAAGAAGCATTTCTGTTCTTTGAGTAATTTTATTATTATTTGGAGTTCCTCTGTTACATTTAATGTCTATCTGACAGGCCCGGATCTCGGAAAAAAATCGACGAGAGAGGTTAAATAAATGATAAATAATAAATAATAAATAAATAATGAGATGACATCACGTGGTACAGGAATTTTACTGAGACGATATCACGTGGTACAAGATTCGGTCAGAAAATCTCTTCTGACTGAGATGACCGCATGTGGTACAGTATTCTGACTGAGACGATATCACGTGGTACAAGATTTGGACAGAAAATCTCAAGTGGTACAGATTAAAACTGAGATGTCCCCACTTAGTACAGGATTCTGACTGACACGATATCAGGTGGTGTAAGATTCGGACAGAAAATCTCAAGTGGTACAGTATTTTGACTGAGACGATATCAGGTGGTACAAGATTTGGACAGAAAATCTCAAGTGGTACAGATTCCAACTGAGATGTCCCCACTTAGTACAGGATTCTAGCTGACACGATACAGGTGGTATAAGATTCGGACAGAAAACCTGAAGTGGTACAAGATTCTGACTGAGACGATATCACGTGTACAAGATTCGGACAAAAAATTTCAAGTGGTACAGGATTCCGACTCAGATGATGACCTCACATGGTACAGTATTCTGACTGAGACGATATCAGGTGGTACAAGATTCGGACAGAAAACCTGAAGTGGTACAAAATTCTGACTGAGACGATATCACGTGGTACAAGATTCGGACAAAAATTTTCAAGTGGTACAGGATTCCGACTCAGATGATGACCTCACATGGGGGGAGGAAGAAACGCAATTGACCCGGAAAAATGTAAAAAAAAGTCGGGGGGGGGCAAGGTACTGAATTTCCAATGCAATTCTAATGATTTAAGGAAGAGCAAAGGTGAACTAAATATAGGGAAGGTCACCTTTGTCCCTTCTTAAATCCATAGACCTGATAGCTGCTATTGATGTGAATGGGCACAATCGACATCTACAGGAGAGTACGATTAAGCTGGTGAGAACCCCAGACCAAAAGGAACATGTACACCGACGAATCGAGATTAAGTCTCCAAACTGATTCTCAACATATTTTGAGCAGCGAATCGTTTCTAATATGGAAGGACGATAACACTGTGACTGTAATGGTTTCATGGTCTGAGCGATATTGTGCCAAATGGACTCACACATCTTTGCTAGAGGCACTCTGACTGATCAGAGGTATCAGGGAGATATCGTTCAGCACTTTTATGAAGTTTTTATAGCCGCTCTTGATCCTCAGTTTATTTTGATGGACGATGATGACCACTTTCATAGGGTTTATACCAGGTGTGCACAACTCAAATGTGAAAGCTGGTCAAGAAAATTCTCTCGGTGGCCGCATGGTCTGTAGGCCTGTCTTAAACAGTCGATGAATTCTGCAAAAGTGATTCAGCGGATGGAGTTGCTATCCTGTTTTGAGGACTTGAAACGTATGCATGGGATACGCTGAGGAGATGCATTATAAGTCGTCAACCCTCTCCAAGAACCCTCCATGAGCTTCGATCTGCTCTCAGTAAAGAAGTGGCGGGTCCGTCCGTCGGATGGGACATTAAGCCGTGGCTCCGTGTGCGGGAGAGCCATACCCTGTGCACGTTAAAGAACACGCTGGATGGCCTTGACGGGAGGCTACCATCTGTCTCCCAACAGCTGTTCCAGTGGGTCCCCTCCCCCAACCTTCTCTGAGCTTTCGGGGTCCATGTGACCTGGCCATTTAGCCCATGGTGTGCAAAAAAGTGCCGCTCAGAGGCAAAACAACCCAACGATTAGTAGGAGATACCGATGGGCTTGGAAAGGCTGCTGTCCGTCGGATGGGACGTTAAACTGTTGCCATGTTTACGGGAAACAGCTGTGCATGTTAAAGAATACGCTAAATAGGCTTGATGTCAGTGGATCCCAACATTCTCTGAGCCTTCGGGGTCCTTGTGACCTGCCCATGCAGCTCATTGTGTCCATAAAAGTACCGCTCATATGTAAACAATCCAACCCTCACTTTCATAACATTTCATTCACTAACAAGCTTTCGTAGCCATACTTGCCTTAGTGACTACACAATTTCCTACACATATTTCCTTATTCACTGCAAATTTTAATACTGCACTTCGTTTTTTTCGGTACAAACTGGATCGCATAGTGTCTTTGGTCATGATTTTATCTACACAACTAACTTTACCGACTATACATGGAATGGATGATACGCAAACACAAAGTTACATTGCGTTAACATTTTTATGGGAGTATACATCCCAAATATCTTTCTCTACTTTAATTGCCTTACTCAGAAATATGAAATAATACAACGAAACTCTCAGGATAGATTTTCGTATGCTTTGATTTCTTATCTATTGCAGCGGTTCTTGAACTTTAGTGTGCCATGGATCGTTCCAAGACTTACCGAATGGCATAGTGTGAGAATACAAGAAGGAAAATAAACAGAGTGCTTTTTTTAAAAAACTTCTTCCAACCCTGTGTACATTACAATGTAAATTACGTTTTAGCTTATTTTTAACTCAAGAAGAGGTGCACGTGGTATTGCAGTGTTTCAAAAGTGTACAGTCGCTCAAAAAAGTATCCGAACACTATGGTCGATTACAGCATTCAGAAAAAATATCTGGCAACGATTTTTTTTAGAAATTAGTGATCTGGCAACCTTCGTGTCACGTGACACGAAGGTTGCCAGATCACTAATTTCTAAAAAAAATCGTTGCCAGATATTTTTTCTGAATGCTGTAATCGACCATAGTGTTCGGATACTTTTTTGAGCGACTGTACACCAGTCTTTAGTATACAGGAATTCTAGTCAGTAAATATAGCAGATTCTGAAGCTCACCGATAAGTTTAGGTTTAAAGAGTTTACTCACATAGGGTAGAATTGGAGTTAGCGGAGAAAATTTTCGCGTATGCGTAAATGGGATTCGAACCTTGGGAAAGCAGACTACGAGTCTGATTCGCTACGACTGAACCAACCTAAGCTCCGAAACATATAAGTTTTCAGAAATAAAAAAGCCACTCACTGTTGTGATTATCACCGTCCTTGTTCGTTTGAAAAAAAAAATTTTTTTTTCAAACGAACTCAAGATTGAGGTTACCTGAATTAACCTGAAACGTAATTTAAAGGAAGTTTATACATCGCTCTTAGGGTTGGGTTGTTTTACCTATGAGGTTCACTTTTTTGCAGACAATGGGCTAAATGGCCAGGACACAAGGACCACGAAGGCTCAGAGAAGGTTGGAGTGAAATAACCCACTGCACAGTTGTTGGGAGACAGATGGTAGCCTCCCGTCAAGGCCATTCAGCGTGTTCTTTAACATGCACAAGGTATAGCTCTCCCACACATAGGGCCACGGCTTAACGTCCCATCCGACGGACGGTGGCCTTTTTAAAGCGCATCGGTGTTCGCTATTGATCGAGAGAAGGGAGGAAAATTTTGCGGAGATATAGCTTAACGCCCCCCTAACTCCGCCCCCGCTCTTAAGGAATTTTCATTGAGGTCATTTAAGTGTGAGCAAAACTGAACTTGATAATAATCATCTCCTATTTGTGTAACCCCTTCATACCCGAATATTTGTTTAGGAAAGAAAAAATGTTTCCATTTAAACATGCTTTATATTTTAGCAAAAACAAAAATATACAAAAAAATTTAAACATTTTTTTCGCTGAAATTCAGCATGTACACGCTGTAGTGAAGAAACTTTCCAAAAATTACAAAATTCTGAAATCTTAGAGAGCTGTTAAAAGAAACATAAACGGAAAAAAATTATAATTTTATCCTGATAAATACACCAAATGCAATGACACTTGTGAAATGTAGCAAAACAGTCTTTGTCTTAAATTCACTGCTGAATTCCCGTTGCGTATCTGGTACAATTATCTTCAATGTTATTGTATGTACTTTCTATTATGCCCATACATGGCACCAAATTTCAGTTCATTGGTGTATACTAAAGATTGGACTACACTTTGTAAGCATTGCAATACCACATGCACCTCTTCTTGTGTTTTAAAAAAAAGCTAAAACGTAATTTACATTGTAATGTACACAGGGTTTGAAGGCGTTTAAAAAAAAACGTACTCTGTTTATTTTCCTTCTTGTATTCTCACTTTATGCCATTCGGTAGGTCTTGGATAAGGACTTCAGGCATTTAGTTAACCCTATAAAAAGTAATAATATTTCCCACATTAAATCCATAAAATCGTATTTTATTGTACTTAATTCCTAAATCACGTCATATTCTCAACATAATATATTATTTAACCTTCAGTTTTCAATTAGACTAAAAAGATTTTACCACATAATAATTATGTGCTTTTGATTAAACCAATATTTTATTTAGATCAATTAAATTTTTGAAAAATATTGTTGGAAATGGGAGTATAATGTAACTGACAACGTAACAACATGGAAAATTACTACTATTGAAATTTGGGGTCCGGAAAAGCTTTTTGTCCCAGGGCCTGTAGTCTACTTGTTCCGCCCCTGGTTTCTAAGTATGGATGTTTTCACGCGTGCATTTTTTTTTTCTTGATGCAGTCAATAATACTACCAAGCTAATCCTACTGAGAAAATATCTGGTCATCAACTTCTGCGCAATAACCCTTCACTTGCTCTACTCTCTTGGGAACTGACATTGACATGAGAGAATTTTCTCTCAAAGTATCGACACTTGTCATTATCCAAAAAAAACCCGCAGGTAAATAGAGCACCATTTCCTTGTTTATGTTGCTCTGACAGGTTGCTGTGATTGCAAGGGGCAAGAGACTTATATGGTCATGCAGAAAGTGGTTTATTTCCATTTGCAAAACATCACTTGTGAGCTTCACTAGGTTCTTTATGGAAATAACTTTTAAATGGATAAATTATTCTCACTCACCTGCATTGTTCCAGCGATTATGAGGGAAAAGAATTGAGCGGTTTTATCCCTCAGCGACACTTTTGGTCACAAGGCTTGGGTTGTTTTACCTCTGAGCGGCACTTTTTTGCACACCATGGGCTAAATGGCCAGGTCACATGGACCCCGAAGGCTCAGAGAAGGTTGGGGGAGGGGACCCACTGGAACAGCTGTTGGGAGACAGATAGTAGCCCCCCGTCAAGGCCATCCAGGGTGTTCTTTAACGTGCACAGGGTATGTCTCTCTCCCACACGGGGCCACGGCTTAACGTCCCATCCGACGGACGGCGGCCCTTTCCAAGCCCATCGGTGTCCCCTACTGACCGTGGGCAGGGCGGGTAATTTTGCGGAGATAAATCTCAACGCTGACCCAGCTGGGACTCGAACCTGGGAACTACAGATTACGAGCCTGGCGCGCTACCGACTGAGCCACCCCCGCTCCTTGGTCACAAGGCAGAGTTGGGTAAGGAAATGAAACCTACTGCATAGCTATTAAGGGACCATACGGAAGCGTAAAGATTATGCAGCGTGTTATGTACAGGGCTCTGGTGCACATTGAATCACGGATTAACGACCCATTTGACGGACGGCCGTCATTACACAAGTATCAAAAGCAATGTGTATTTCATTTAAATATGCAAAATTATATTTTTACTAAAGAGAATAAAGTCATTGGCTGCAAATGTATTAATACAAGAATTTTTCCTTCATTATTTTTCAAATTGAGTTGCTTGTAAATGCCATTTTTTTCACACAATGGTTTAAATATTCAAGTTGTAGGATCCCAATGTCTCAGAGCTGGCTTTAAGAGACAGATGGAAGATTAACCATTGAACAGCTATTAGAAACTGTTGAAAGCCTCCCGTTAACTCCACCTAGTATGTTCTTTCATGTGCAAAAGGTGATCTTTCAAGCAATCGACATTGCTTTTCCATTGTAACAGTATATTTATTTACCCGTTGAAGATTGTGAAACATTTTGTGATAAACCTCAGTTCGTTTGTCGGTTGGGACACCTTGTGAAGGTTCGTGCTGTCATTAGCACCGCTCGGTGGCAATTATTGCTGCTATTAGATTAGATGACTGAGGAAATGAAGCACGATCATATGATTACGAATACAGTTCCCCATTAATAGCCGATGAAAACTGACCCTTGGTTCGATCGCAATATGCAAAAGGGGTGAAAGAGTCCTTCTTATGACTGCTGTGACACGATGCAAATGCAAGGCTCATTACTGAGATCCTCTTAATAAATATGGACGAATCTAATCTTTAGGAAAACATACAATCCTTTATTGAAACGTTAACACATAAACATTACTGAATGTCAAAAGTATACTCGCATTCATTTGCTATGATTAACAATACCAATTTATTATCCTAGTTCAGCTGTTTCTCTATAGCCCAAGTAACGTTATTTCCAGTCGCCACTTTCGGGCTAAAACTCTTGGCGTCTTACTCGCTCGTTCCTCGTTGGCGCTCTGTCCTCACTTGTTCCTCGTCGGCGCTCTGTCCTCACTTGTTCCTCGTCGGCGCTCTGTCCTCACTTGTTCCTCGTCTGCGCTCTGTCCTCACTTGTTCCTCGTCGTGGCTCTGTCCTCACTTGTTCCTCGTCGGGGCTCTGTCCTCACTTGTTCCTCGTCTGCGCTCTGTCCTCACTTGTTCCTCGTCGGGGCTCTGTCCTCACTTGTTCCTCGTCGGGGCTCTGTCCTCACTTGTTCCTCGTCGGCGCTCTGTCCTCACTTGTTCCTCGTCGGCGCTCTGTCCTCACTTGTTCCTCGTCGGCGCTCTGTCCTCACTTGTTCCTCGTCGGCGCTCTGTCCTCACTTGTTCCTCTTCGGGGCTCTGTCCTCACTTGTTCCTCGTCTGCGCTCTGTCCTCACTTGTTCCTCGTCGGGGCTCTGTCCTCACTTGTTCCTCGTCTGCGCTCTGTCCTCACTTGTTCCTCGTCGGGGCTCTGTCCTCACTTGTTCCTCGTCGGCGCTCTGTCCTCACTTGTTCCTCGTCGGCGCTCTGTCCTCACTTGTTCCTCGTCGGCGCTCTGTCCTCACTTGTTCCTCGTCGGCGCTCTGTCCTCACTTGTTCCTCGTCAGGGCTCTGTCCTCACTTGTTCCTCGTCGGGGCTCTGTCCTCACTTGTTCCTCGTCGGGGCTCTGTCCTCACTTGTTCCTCGTCGGCGCTCTGTCCTCACTTGTTCCTCGTCGGGGCTCTGTCCTCACTTGTTCCTCGTCGGGGCTCTGTCCTCACTTGTTCCTCGTCGGGCTCTGTCCTCACTTGTTCCTCGTCGGGGCTCTGTCCTCACTTGTTCCTCGTCGGGGCTCTGTCCTCACTTGTTCCTCGTCGGGGCTCTGTCCTCACTTGTTCCTCGTCGGCGCTCTGTCCTCACTTGTTCCTCGTCGGGGCTCTGTCCTCACTTGTTCCTCGTCGGCGCTCTGTCCTCACTTGTTCCTCGTCGGGCTCTGTCCTCACTTGTTCCTCGTCGGGGCTCTGTCCTCACTTGTTCCTCGTCGGGGCTCTGTCCTCACTTGTTCCTCGTCGGGGCTCTGTCCTCACTTGTTCCTCGTCGGCGCTCTGTCCTCACTTGTTCCTCGTCGGGGCTCTGTCCTCACTTGTTCCTCGTCGGCGCTCTGTCCTCACTTGTTCCTCGTCGGGCTCTGTCCTCACTTGTTCCTCGTCGGGGCTCTGTCCTCACTTGTTCCTCGTCGGGGCTCTGTCCTCACTTGTTCCTCGTCGGCGCTCTGTCCTCACTTGTTCCTCGTCGGGCTCTGTCCTCACTTGTTCCTCGTCGAGGCTCTGTTCTCACTTGTTCCTCGTCGGCGCTCTGTCCTCACTTGTTCCTCGTCGGGGCTCTGTCCTCACTTGTTCCTCGTCGGGGCTCTGTCCTCACTTGTTCCTCGTCGGGCTCTGTCCTCACTTGTTCCTCGTCGGGGCTCTGTCCTCACTTGTTCCTCGTCGGGGCTCTGTCCTCACTTGTTCCTCGTCGGGGCTCTGTCCTCACTTGTTCCTCGTCGGGCTCTGTCCTCACTTGTTCCTCGTCGGGGCTCTGTCCTCACTTGTTCCTCGTCGGGGCTCTGTCCTCACTTGTTCCTCGTCGGGGCTCTGTCCTCACTTGTTCCTCGTCGGCGCTCTATCCTCACTTGTTCCCCGTCGGGGCTCTGTTCCAGCAATGGTCTTGCTAGAAAAGACATCTTACATTACATATGCCTCAGTGTGAAACAGAAAATAATAATAATGTGCAAAATGAAGAAATATGTAAAAAAGGGTTCTAGACAAGCTAATCCAGCCTGACACATTTTTAAAATCTTATATGAAAAGTAATTCTTAAATACCCTAAATGGTATTGCTGTATTTCTCATTAAAAATAAACCAGCTGAAAAATCCTGTTTAACATTGTCCAGAATGAAGTGAAAAAATCAGTTTTTTTACTGTTAGCAAACAAAAAATTAAGTTTATTGTAAATTCAAATTTATTGTCAATTATCTAATAGTTCTTTTATCATAATGTTCCTCGTAGATACTCAGTAGCTTTATAAGCATCCTTGATTTTCTGCATTTGCCACAAAAAGTTCTCAATCTATTATCACCCCTTGTTCTTGTTATTACTGCAACATAACATGTATTACTTTTGAGTAAAAATTGGTCCTTGTAAAAATACTCCTACTTAATGAAATGCTTTAGCCTATGAATTATTAATCATCGTTTCATATGGGGGCGGGGGTGGCTCAGTCGGTAGCGCGCCAAGCTCGTAATCTGTAGTTCCCAGGTTCGAGTCCCAGCTGAGTCAGCGTTGAGATTTATCTCAACGCTGACCCAGCTAATTTATATATTATTATTCCCCGCCCTACCCACAGTCAGTAGGGAGACACCGATGGGCTTGGATAGACCGTCATCCGTCTGCAAAACTCCCCGTAGCAAAATTCCCCGCCCTACCCACAGTCAGTAGGGGATACCGATGGGCTTGGAAAGGCCGCCATCCGTCGGATGGGACGCTAAGCCGTGGCCGTGTGCGGGAGAACCATACCCTGTGCACGTTAAAGAACACGCTGGATGGCCTTGACGGAGACTACCATCTGTCTCCCAACAGCTGTTCCAGTGGGTTCCCTACCACAATCAGTAGGGGACACCGATGGGCTTGGAAAGGCCGCCATCCGTCGGATGGGACGCTAAGCCGTGGCCGTGTGCAGGAAAACCATACCCTGTGCACGTTAAAGAATATGCTGGATGGCCTTGACGGAGACTACCATCTGTCTCCCAACAGCTGTTCCAGTGGTTTCCCTCCCCCAACCTTCTCTGAGACTTAGAGATGACTTCTCTCGATTGGCGATCCGAACTTCTTCATTTTTCTCTTTAATTAATTATTCCAATTAATTAATCTTCACTCGTGATTCTGGGTGACTCTCTCTAATCCCTCCTGTTATACGAAGGGAGTTCAGCAACGAATTGCAACAAAATAATTTGCCGGCTCTCACTTCCTCAATCATTTGGAAACAACACAGCTAGGCCACGAATGGCATCTAATGAGCAACCTTCCCATTTAAGACACTGATGAAAATGTACATATGCAAGAGATATATAAAAGAGAAATAAATGAGATGAATTAGAGAGACATGACAGCATCTTTGTCTCTCAGTCAACATTTTTGTATCTTTGAAAGGCATTTTTAATAATTCTTTATTTGTTTCTTTGTATCCTGATCAACATCAGAACGTTTAGAAATGATCGATGCGATGATATTTCAGAAGTTGTTTGTTCATTTAAATATGAAAAGAGATTCAACAGGTTATTATTCAATCGAAAAATTTGGTTTGAGATCCAAATTTAATTAAAAGCAGTAATTTAAAGAAAATAATTTTGAAAATAATGTTTCTTTTACACAATATTACAACATTTATTCCTCCAAGAGAATTTTAACTCATATTTATCAAATGATTAGTACAGTAATTAACATACACTCAAGTGCAATATTAATGAAACAAAACAAAACAAAAAAAAACGATTGCTAAAATAGGCCTCTATGAATTTTTAGGAAAAATCTATGCATAGGTAAGTTGTAGTGCGGTTACAATTCTGAATAACAATAAAGATCGTAAAATGAATAGCTGTGTGATTAATTATCATGTTAATGTGAAGGCGCGAAACATGTTCATAAAGGGGAAATGAAAACTCACTCTGATAAGTAGGTGTGATCATCTCTGACAGCAAAGCGGAACTGACAAAGCCTTCTCATACTACAAGAATGTCTTCCAACAATCTAAAGGTGGTCAAGCCCAGTGGTACAAAAAAAAGGGCTGTGTTAAAGTCATGGGAGTTTATTGGAAAAAAACTGAGTCTGACAATACATATCCCCAAATTATTCCATACATGTTCAGCAAATATACATGTTCAAGAAAAGAAGGATCATGCAACTCTCACGTTCAAGATATTGGTACGTAAATGATACCGAACTTACATGCAAAAATAAAGATAATCCAGCACTGTTTGCGTAGTATTTGGAAGTGGAATTCCCCCCGAAGTGATATATCGAAACTTTAAGGGTCTCATTCGTGCTTGGACACTTTAAAATATGGAAAGCATTAAGCATATTTAAAGATGGAGTATCAGTTCAGAGCACAGAACTTCAGTTAAGAATTAAAATCAGTCTAGTGGTGCATAAGTAAATGGCAGCCTAGTAAAACACATAAAAAACACAGCTCACTAAGAAATAGAACTTTTGTAAAGCAAATTAAATGAGTTTTAAATAAGCGAGCTTGAAAGAGAGAGTACATTGAAAACGAATATCTATATTCATCTTTCGATTTTACAGGTAGATGGTTCCGGGAAATCACCATGTAAATCGAAACCAACAACTTATCAAAAAAAAAAATCCTTGCTATGAATAAAACGCATATTGAAAGTTTTATTTTACATATTTATCTTACGTTTCAGTTCAGCAGTAATGTAACATTATTTTGCACTTTCTTTGCACTAATTCATATATGCTTAGATTAATTTCTCATACATTTCTTTTTGGTCACGAAAAATATTCATCGTTAACGTAGACCAACACTATCGAATCTGAAGACGAAATTTGAAAGAAGGATATTTATGAACAGAATATAAATTAGAAATTAAGTATTTGTACCATCACTTAGTACTTCATTTTGTAAAATCATATGCATAAATTAGCATGTAATTCATATGTATAATCATTGGAAAATTCATATGTATAAATTAAAATTAGTATTCATGCGATATTTTATGAAACATTGTATTTAGAATCAGCTGTATTTAGTCTATAAAAGTCTACAAAGTTAAATCTGTTGCTAAAAATGAGATAAAATATTGTTATTCATTGTCTGAAAAATTTAGTGTATAGTGTAAAGTGAAGTTTTGAAGCTGCCGATTCAAAACAGGCATCATTTCGTTTAGTTATCGCGAGACAGTTTGCCTTACAATGGCAAGAATATAAATATTACATATTACAGATGACGATTTTAATAATATTAGAATTTACTATATTCCATTTATTCTCGAAAAAAGAAATATCAATTAAAACAATTTAGTTGATTATTAATAATTTGGGATATACAGTATATTATGCCTACATACATGTAAATAAAGAATCTCAATCCGTACCGTGTAAAACTGAGTTTATCATCGTACAAAAACGAAACTGGTTACATTTTTTCGACCGTGTAAATCAAGGGATAGGTGAATATAGCTTTTAGTGGCCATCAGTAAGAAACAATGAATAAGAGGCTATCTTAAAACATTAAAATCAAATTATGATCTGTAAATCAGTAGGTTCAGAACATTTTCTGCTGCGCGGACTCCCTACGAATTCTGTCTTTCTATGAAGTCTAATTCCTTCTGCAGACCCTCTTTCATTACTTCACATATTTTAACTAAAATATAGATCCACTGAACAAGGATTCCTTAAAAGTGCCAAGAATGGATTATACATGTAATTATTCATTTGCTATTCATTATTTGATTACTTTATAATATGAATCCAAATATTTGAGTGGATAAATTTGATGCTCTAGAACAGGGTTCTCAACGTGGGGTACGAGGTAAAATTTTTTGGGGTACGCCCTGAGAGCTCAAAAGTCGCTAGATCTAGTAACAAAGTCGCTAAGTTGGCAACACTGCTGTGAAAAAATGTCATTTTTTGTGTTTATCGATATATGTAATTTATGAATACAAAATGTAATGTGTCTATATTTGATACAAGGGGGACGCCAGTTACATACACATTTCCAGGGGGTACGTGAAGCATAAAAGGTTGAGAACCACTACTCTAGAAAGTCTTATGTCATCAACAGCCAATCACGGCTTGAGATAACCATAAGCCAGTCAGTGTTGCCATACTGTCACATATTTGTAGCAAAAAGCAATGAAACTTGAAGCAATTATTTAATTGAAAAAATGTACTCCTTGCGTTAGAGATCTCTGAAACATTACAAATAGCTCGTGAACCCTAGGGATCTAAAGACCACATGTTGGGAACCACTTATGGTCTTTTTTATGACATAAAATGTTATTTTTTGTTTTGTTTTTAACCGTGTAAGAGCCACAGAATAATCTTTACAGAAATTATATAAAAAAACGCACTTTGAATCGCCAATCATCCTGTTATCAATAAATTCTGTTGTCTTTCTATAACCCTAATGAAGATGCAACCAAAAACTAGAAATATTGACGCCATTGAAATCTTGTTGTCCCTACAACCAACATTAACAACTTTTGTGTCAGATGCAATGTGACAGCCACAATGTGTCAGATGCCTGTGAGATATGGAGGCGACAACAAGAATTCAATCCAAATGAAAACTACTCTGTGCTTTTCTTCGTTTTTTGCTAATTTGCCTTGTTTTCCTTAAGAATAATCTTCGCTTACGCAGCCGTCACCTCCAAGTCGGCTCCATGTGCAACTCGTCCGCCCCCGGTCTTCAAGTGTCAGAGGAGACTGATGACCGTGTCACCCGGCGATAGTATCGGTCTACCTCCGGCAATGACGACTTGATCGCACCGCCACCACCTCGCATACTGACGTCCAGAGACAGACCCACACGTGCACGCACGAACACACCGCCGATATTCGACCTAGGTGAGGAGTCTTCCGTCCTTATCAGCGAGGAAGCTCGGATGGTGAGTGATAGCACAACCGAGCCGGTGCAGGCGATGATGGTGATTCCCATCGTGTGATAACACCGCTGTTGGCGTAAAGAGAGGTTGTTTATGTTCGATGTCAAGCGCATAAATCTTTCCTTCTTTCCAGGTGACTTGAGACCACGGCTAGGTCATTTTCTGGTGACGACGGCATCCACCATTAACTGCGACGCATACGTGGAGTAAAAATGGAGATCGTTTTCGCGGGGAATGTTATCACGCCATCGTAAGGACTTGTACAGGATTTTCCTGTTCCTTGATTTCATGATTTTTCCCTCTCAGTGTCTTCGCTTTAGATTAATTTGTTTCCTAAATAGTTCAGTTAAAAAAGATCTAATTTGTGTTAATGGTGAACAGAGTTAGTAGTGGTCACACACGAATCCAGAATTTAGAGTCGTACCAGAGAATAAGTCATGAGTACGGTTTCTCAATTACTAAAATACTCCACGGGACAGGAAATGTTAAAATTATAGTTTATATGAGATAAACTCTTATAGTTTTTCTTTAAATCTATATATTTAGTTTTGGACATATAATTTGGAGCCAAAAGAAATTGTACAAAGACACTTGTTTTTGATTTCAAAGCAGGTAGACAAGTTTGAGATTTCGCATAAGACGACGATATTTCCCGGTGGGGCTGCTCCCCCTGGTCCGTCCTTGATGGTGGTAGGGGGGTAGGTTATATACGACAACCTTTAACCCCCAACTCCGAATCAAAAAAGTATAATATAGTTTACGATTTACGTGGGGGTTGCGTTATAAAGATGACTGCGTAAATCAGGTGTAATTTTCCCATAATGAAATGGTAGGGATATGGGAGAAGAGCTGCCTCAAAATTCATACACACACCAATTTCCATTGCTGTTTAATTTTTCACTGTGGAGTATTTGTTTGTACATAAGCATACAATATTAAATACATGACAGTACATTGCAGTGACGCAGAAAACGAAAGAATACAGTCTGTCTACAATGAAAATTACATGCTAATTGTTTATGTACTTACGCTGAATGCTGTCACTGATGGCTTGCTGAGTTTGGTTCGATTGGAGGGAAGATGAAATTACAGAGTTAGGGAGTCATCTTACTCAGATGACTGAGAAAGTGAAGGTGTAGATGCCTCCTCACATAATGAAACCTTATTGGGCCGAAGTAGATAGTTGAAGTTTAGATTTATTCTTTCCTTTTTCTCAAGGTAGGGAACCAACAATGTTTAAGAGCCGCTCATTTCGTTCTTTCAGAATTCTGAGATCAAACCGTATTATTCTAAAAACATTTCCACTTAAATTAAAGATATAGTAACTGCGTTATTCCAAAAACACGTAAATGAACTATATAATGGACTGTATTTTGATCTTTGTAAACTAACCGAATGTCTGTCTGACCTTAGTGTTGGGAGTTTGTTGGAGTGGATTATTTTATCTCTGAGCGGCACTTTTTTGCGCACAATAGGATAAATGGCCAAGTCACAAGGATCCCCAAAGGCTCTACGAAAGTTGGAGGAAGAAGACCTACTGGACAGCAGACAGATGGAAACCTCTTATCAAGTCCATTAGGCGTGCTCTTTAACGTTCCCAGGGTGTGGCTTTTCTGTACAGCGACCACGGCTTAATATGCAATCCAATGGAAGGTAGCCTTCCCAAGCCCATCGGTGCCCCCTTTCTGACCAAGGGAAGGGTGGGGGTTTAGTACAGATAAATCTGAACGCTCACACAAGTGGAACTCGCGGAACTGCAGAATGCGAACCTGGCGTGTACCTGCTGAGTCAATATCCTCCCTATTTTGGACGGTTTTACATGGGAAATTGTTTTTGATCATGTTGCTTGACGCATGATAATATTCTTTTCAGTGGTATAGAACTCTTTTCGGTGGTCTCTGATTACTTCCCTTTCACAAATATATTCAAAATTTCTGCAAACGACCATGTTTTCTCGTGATATCATTCAATTGTTTTGCGTTTCGTTACAAAGTCGAATTAGTCAGAATGGCGAACTCCTAGATGTATGAGATCCTATGAGGGAAAATGGTCAGAGTGCTAGAGCTAGCTATTAATCCCGTTGAGAGGCAAATAGATAAAAATTAACGTGTAGGGCGAGCTCCTAATTTGTATTCAGAGGCGAAACGAATATGGTGGCTCTGTGTTACAAATCTTTAATTCCATTTAGAAATGAAATTTTCAGAGAGGCTTTGTATTTCAAACTCCTGATCGTGTTCAGGAGAAAACAGGTCAAAAGAGGATGAGTATTTTTAATTTCTTATATTAAGAGGTCAACTGGCCACAATAACTACAGTTTATTAGCTCTTAATCTCCTTCGCTCTTACCATTCAGCTTGGTAAATGTGACAAACTCCTGATCGTATTCATAAGAACGATTCAATCAGAACGATTAAGGATTACAAATTCCTTATTCGATTCAGGAGCTAACTTAATAGAGTGATTAAGGATTACAAGCTCCTTATTCGTATTCAGGAGACAACTGATTAGAGTGATTAAGGATTACAAGCTCCTTATTCGTATTCAGAAGCCACAAGGTTAGAGTGAATAAGGATTACAAGCTCCTTATTCGTATTCAGGAACGAAATGGTTAGATGATTAAGGATTAGAAATTCCTTATTCGTATTCAGGAGACAATTGATTAGCGTGTTTAAGGATTACAAGCTCTTTATTCGTATTCAGCAGCCAAATGGTTAGAGGGATTAAGGATTAGAAACTCCTTATTCGTATTCAGGAGACAACTGATTAGAGTGATTAAGAATTACAAGCTCCTTATTCGTATTCAGGAGTCAACTTATTAGAGTGATTAGGATTACAAGCTCCTTATTCGTATTCAGGAGTCAACTTATTAGAGTGATTAGGATTACAAGCTCCTTATTCTTATTCAGGAGACAACTGATTAGAGTGATTAAGGATTACAAGCTCCTCATTCGCATTCAGGAGCCAAAACGTTAGAGTGATTAAAGATTCCAAGCTCCTTATTCGTATCCAGGAATGAAATGGTTAGATGATTAAGGATTAGAAACTCCTTATTCGTATTCAGGTGACAATTGATTAGCGTGATTAAGGATTACAAGCTCCTTATTCGTATTCAGCAGCCAAATGATTAGAGTGATTAAGGATTACAAGCTCTTTAATCGTATTCAGGAGCCAAATAATTAGAGTGATTAAGGATCAAAAACTCCTTACTCGCATTCAGGAGAAAATTGATTAGCGTGATTAAGGATAACAAGCTCTTTATTGCTAAGGATTGATTAAGGATTACAGGCTCCTTATTCGTATTCAACAGCCAAACGATTAGAGTGATTAAGGATTACAAGCTCCTTAATCGTATTCAGGAGCCAAATGGTTAGAGTGATTTCGGATTACAAGCTCCATATTTGCATTCAGGAGTAAACTTATTAGAGTGATTAAGGATTAGAAATTCCTTATTCGCATTCAGGAGATAACTGATTAGAGTGATTGAGGATTACAGGCTCCTTATTCGTATTCAGTAGCCAAAAGGTTAGAGTGATTAAGGATTACAAGCTCCTTAAACGTATTCAGGAGCCAAATGATTAGAGTAATTAAAGATTGCATACTCTTTATTCGTATTCAGGAGCCAAATGGTTAGCGTGATTAATGATTGTATTGATATATATTTATATTTTGTTTCGTTTAATATTTATATTTATTGATATTGCTCCTGATCGTATTCAGAAGTCAACCGATTTCAGTGATTAAGGATTATCAAGCTACCGATTAGTATTCAAGAGCCGAATGATTAGAATGATAATTAAAAACTCCTGATTCGAGTTCAGGAGTCAAATGATGAGATTAATTAAGGATTAGAAGTACTTGATCGTATTAAGAAGACAATTTATTAGAGTGATTAAGAACTGCAAGCTTCTGTTCGTGTTCAGAACCCAATTTGTCAGAATTTATCTTTTCTGTTCAAGGGATTTTCATTGATACAGTGGTGGCAAAAAGTCCTGAACACCTTTTTTTTTTACCTGTCTTGTATTTCAGTCATCACCACACATATTATTATCAAATTTATATAACCTCTATTATCTATTCATCTGTACGCTGATTTCAAATCTTTTTCATATTTTCGAATATTTTAAATCGATCTTCAGCTATTTTGAAACACCATACAGCTACAAACTTAACTGATATTAGGTTCAAACAGGCTCCGGTTGCAACCAATTAAGCGCTGTGTTATGTCGACCAATCGAGAAAGAGTAACTATGAAATTAGAATTGTTGGCATTGATACATGTTTAAACGCACATTAAATCTAAATTTGAGGAGGTTGGGCAATTGTAATATTGCATTTAACATTCTGTGCGTTGTTAATAAAAAGAGGTATCGGAATATTTTCATTTATACCTCATAATCAGAGATAGAGTACATCTAAAGGAAGAGAGTTATTTCAATCAAATCGCTTCTAAAAGTGTCACGTGGACTTTGTACTGTTTCAAGAACATTTAAAAGACATTCTGGAAGTAATTCTGTTTCTGATAGTAGCGAAAGGACTGATGATCTAGGAAAACAACTTTATGTACTGACCACATGGATTGCACTTTCAAATAGGAAAATGAATTCTCCACAACTTTTGAAAGAATGGACATTGGCAGCAATAGCAAACATGTTCCCAAGAACTGTAAGAGGAAGACTTCCAGATATCGGATTGCGGGGTTTGAAGACCTCTTCCAAAACCTTTACTGATAGATATTTCAGTGCAACAGGCGATTATATTAGACAAAAAAGTGTTACTGTGGGTTGTTCAGAACTGGAAAATGATTTTAAATGATTTTTAAATGAATCAGTGATGAAAGTTAATTCTGCCTCCTTACTGGAGATCAGAGAAGGCCTACTTAAGAAGACTGCCTCATGAGGAATTTAGCCCTCTGTCTTGAAGTTATTGTGAAATATCTATCCTGTATTAAGTGTTGGAAGGCTCTATATATATTGTAAAATAAACAAGGAAAGCTAAGGACTACACCGAAATGCTGAAAACGAAATTGTGGTAAACCACCAGGGATCTTTTTGAGGGATGGATCTTGGATTTTTTTCCAGAACGATAATGATCTATATCACTGTGCAAAGGTTGTTCCAAAGGTGTTATAGCAAGGATGAAATGATGAATGAAAGGAAAGAAAAAAGATGAAATGACCTGGACAGTTTCCGGGCCTTAATCCTATCGAGTAATGATACAAAATTAATTATGAAATTTCAAGAAGAGGCCTTCAGATAAGCTTGAGTTCCATTCAAGCTTTGGTATTTTGCTATAACCATATTGTTAGAAAAAAAACTGCTTCTAAAATTATTGCATTCCATGACAAAACAATGTAAAGCGGTCATTAAAGCAAAGATCTGTCCTATAAGATATTCATTTCAAACATTTTCCTATTCTCTATAACCTGTGTAACAACTGTTGTATAATGATTAAAATAATGATCAAATTGAATATTTCAGGAAATTAAGCCTCTGTTAATTGATGTATATGTTATAAAAATAAATAAATTAATACCTCCCCAAGCAGCTTCTTGACACAGAGGTCTGGCAGGAGTCTATCAGTTTATACGCCATAGTAGTCTGTGACGAAGGCGAGACCTCAGCAGAAGACAACAGAAACATCCATGCCTTACCGGAATCGAATCCAGGTCCCTTTGATCAGTAGCCAAACGTGCATCTACTCGGCCACCATAGCCTACTAAAATATATAGTTGATTGCGTTCCAGTTATTATATCTCAACAGCTGTTTTTGATCGCAAACTACTACAAATAGATTTGAAATCAGCATATAAAAGTACTTTAGAGAGAATGATAAAAGTTAGATGTATTTAATATTTTCTTGGCTGGAAATCACTATGAAAAAAAGAGAAATATTCAAAAACACATACTGTTCAGTACTTTTTTTTGCCACCACCGTAGTCGCCATGGCCAAGGTAGAGTAGAACCCAAGTTTTGCGCATTTTGTAAACAAGTACTCTATATTTGCCATATGTGATCATGCCATACATTCTGGTTAAATTATGATATTAAGAGCCTCAGTTTAATCAGTCTGGAACATTACTGATCGTGCCATTGGTGTACTTACATAAAGCGGAAAATAAATAAAAGAAATAAATACCCCCTCAAGCAGCTGCTTGCCACAGAGGTCTGACAGGAGCCTGTCAGTTTATATGCCATAATAGAAGGTCTGAGAGGATGGCAGGACCTCAGCAGAAAACAACACGAACATCCATGCCTTACCCGGGGCTCGAACCCAGGTCCCATAGATCAGTAGCCAAGCGCGCTAACCATTCGGCCACGGGACGGCTTAAAGCGGAAAATACAGCACGGTAATTAGGCAAATTTCCGAAAATGGAGAATAATTAGAAAGCCCGTTCAGGGAGTGGAAAACATTTTTTTTTTGTAATTCCCTCTTAAAACAATACCACACTGATTACTCTGCATTGCAAGCTCCAAAATTCCGATAACTTTCTTAAGTTGAGGCGTGAAATTCGGAATGGATAGTCAGATTTTGCATTAACCTAGAAGTCAAGTGGTTAGCTTTAAGAGGTGGCGAACTTCACACGCCGTGGCTTTTGTTACATAATCCAATATTTTAATCACTGACTGTTAATTAGGGTTGGTTGAACGATCGAAGATTGGTTACTTCAGTGACTGATGTCAGTTTTTTCTTCTTCCTTCCTCCTCTTCTACTACGACTCTAAGAGCACGTTGCCTTGGAGACAAGACCAAGCCTAGATTACGCCAGATTACGTCACGATTACCCTTTAATCAGGCACCGTAATTTCGATAACACGTCTGCTTTTTCCTGCTTGCTTCGCTCCTGTCTCTTCTCGACTATTGTTTGTTAAAAAAGAAGCTACAAACAAATTGTATGATTACAGATGTAATATATCAACTGTCAGGTTATATTAAGAGTATCGTGTAAAGTCATAATTACAACGAGAGCTTCTAAATTAGGGAGTAATAAATAAACAAAAGAGTAGAAGATGAAGGAGAAAAAAGTAGTTTGGATAGGATCGTGTCAGAAAATATGGGGAAGTAGATAAAGTTTAGAGGAGTGTGGAAAAAATGGAAAAAAGAACGAAAAGATTTTTCTACGGAGATCTGCGAAAGAGAGGATTGATCTTTGACCATGGAGTATAATCAATCCCCTTTAAGTGAGCTAATTGCAGAAGGTTAATACAATAACTTAGATAAGGATAGGCTCGTGTCAAACGAATCTTATACATCGTGCTCGCTATTTGTGATCAAAGATCCAGGTTAATGATATGGCGGGACCATATTGCATATGGTAAAAGGTAATAATAATATTTATTATTATTTTTTACCATAACGTTTCTTAATTAACAGCTGGAAATATGAAATAATTTATTTTATATTAGCGATGCAGAACACAGGAATTTGCATGCCTTGCAGTCAAATTAAACTTTTTAGAATGAAATTTATAAAATGTTTTAATTTTAGAATATGTCTGGACTGGTGTTTTGTTGATATGGCTGAGAGCGTTTCAAGACCATTTATAACAAACAAGGACAAACTTCATCTATCTGGCTATTTTGAGAAAATAGTTTTGAATTGCTTGTATGCTTGTATATAGGGTAATTACAAAGTATCTTTGCAACTTTAGACATTTATTCCTACTGCTTTGTGACACGAAAAGAAAAGAAATGATGTGAAAATGAAGAGAAACTGGTTAAATAAATTTTTATGGAAGCATAGGATTGATGATAAATATGTCAATTAAACTGTCTAAATTTTGATTTTGAACAATATCATTCAGTACTTACAGAATTATAGAAGTTTGAATATTGAATAGCAGAGACGTCAATCATAAGAATTTCCTCAGAAGTTAATTAAAATTAAAAAAAAACATTATATCAAACCATTTAATAAATATAAGTGTATGTTTTAGAATTTTGTGCTTAGTTCTTTCAATAATTGTCAGTTTTACAGATGTTTGTTAGGCCTGACTTTGCTGCTGTTAAGTATTCGAACTTCCATAATTCTTTAACTTCAATAAATATTGTTGAAAGTCGAGATTTATATACATTTGAATGATATATTAATTTATCTACTTCTGTTTTCCTATAAAAAGGGTATGTAGAAATTACAGATCTTCAAAATTGGCTCTCCATTGACTTAATGGGAATATTTCCATTTTTCTATCCCGTATCTGTAGATCTTAAGTTTACAGATGTTTAATATGAGAGCCGGAGATCATGTAGCAATCGTAATAAAATTACAATTTCGTCTCACTCTCTGGAGTTTAGGTTATTGCTTCAATCTGTAGCGCACCAGGCTCAAAATCATCAGTTTCCAAGTTCCCACTGTCAGCGTTGGACTTTATGTCTGCCCTGCCCACTGTGAGAAAAGGGATATCGATGGGCTTGGAAAGACAGCCGTCCGTCCGATTGGACGTTAAGTCGTGGTTTTGTGTGGGAAGAGCCACAAGCACGTTGGTTTGGGTTGGGTTGTTTTACCTCTGAGCGGCATTTTTTGCGCACAATGGGCTAAATGGCCAGGTCACAAGGACCCCGAAGGCTCAGAGAAGGTTGGAGAAGGGGACACACTGGAACAGCTGTTGGGAGACAGATGGTAGCCTCCCGTCAAGGCTATCCAGCGGGTTCTTTAACCCTTTCAGGACCATAAGGTTTCTAAGAGTAAATATTAGTATGTAACTGTTTATTTTAGTTGGTTTAGACGTAAAAATAAATAAAAATCATAAGAAAAATACATAACAATGTGTAGTTTTTTTGGAATTTTATGGGAAATATTTTTCCCAATGGACTATAAAGGTAACACAAATTATAGTTAGGCTTGTTATGCAATGTCTTTTATTTATTGGTTTATTAGAACAAAATGTTAACTAAAATAATACAAAATTATGAAATAAAATTACTATACAAAATGATGTGCTAATTATGATATTCTGCGAAGCAATTTCTTTTGGTAGTGAGGCAAAGATGGACATTGCACATAGTACATATATTATGCGTCCTGACAGTTCTGTTTTTGTTTTCTAAACGTTCCCGTTTACGTATTTGCGTTCGGCATACGTTCTATTTTGACATTCTGTATAAAAATGCAGATAAGGTTATAATTAAATACGACAATCACCAATTTTAAAATGGGAAAAATGTTTCCCTTAGTCGTGAAAGGGTTAACGTGCACGTGGTATGGCTCTCCCGCACACGGGGCCACGGGCTTATCGTCCCATCCGACGGACGGCGGCCTTTCCAAGCCCATCGGACACAAGCACCTTAAAGAACACGTTGTATGGCTTGACGGGATGCTTATATCTGTCTCTTAATAGCTATCCAGTGGATGCACCTTTCCTCTACTTTCTCTTAGCCCATGGGGTCCTGGTGACCTAGCCATTCACTCCCATTATGTGAAAAAAAAAAAACGCTCAGAGTAAAATAAACCGACTTATACGCCACTTTACTCACTTAATGTCTTAATATATCGAAATTCCTTAATACAGAATTAATATTTATAAAAATAAAATATTATATTTTTATGATTGTAAAATTCAAAATTTCAATTTCCAGTTTCTAGGTGTCTTATCACTAACAGAAGCAACAACTGTTTGAACACTATTATGCTGTAGATCAACGTAAGGATAGAGGTAATTGTGTTGAACCAAGTGGATCTGAACCCAGGAACTCCTGGTGAAAAAAATAAAAATCAATTATTACAATTACAATTTCCTCTCACTCTCTGGAGTTTAGGTTGTTGCTTCAATCTGTACGCACCAGGCTCAAAATCATCAGTTTCCAAGTTCCCTCTGTCAGCGTTGGACTTTATCCATGCCCTGCCCTCTGTGAAAAAAGAGATATCGATGGGCTTGGAATTTTCCATGGATTGTGGTGTATCATCAGTCCGAGCCTGGAAGATCTACAATTAAAGATCTTGCAGTTTTAAGACAGCCACAAATGGCTGATTCTACAATGACGAGTTTAACATCCACAATAGAGGATAACTAATCGGCAGCCGGTAGTAAGTTGTCCGAGCACCTGACATGTCATCAGCAGATAGTGGGTTCAGATCCCACTCGGTTCAAGACAAATTATCTCGATGCCCACGTAGACCTACAGCATAATTGTGTTCAAAAAGTTGTGCTGCGATTGTCTGTAACAGATAACGTATACTAGAAAACCCGCACGTTTAACTTAAAAAGACCTTGCTATAAAACAACTCATTCAAAATAGTTTTTATAACATTGATGCTCCATAGTTAACAGATGAAAACAAGAGGTCATACTTTTAGAACCGATAAACTTTTTCTCGAGAAGCATTTGACATTTCGTTGTATTCGTGTTTGAGGAGTATTACATTCCTTTTCCACCGTGATTATCGCTTCTCCAACTTCAAATGTTTCCTTTTTTAGATTTAATAGATTCATGTCTTTAGAAGTTTTAAAATCGAACGTTCTTTACCATTCACGGTATCAGTGTACACCAAGACAATGATTTGCTTGGGTTAAGTTAGAGGAATTCACAACGCATGTCGAAGTTCTGTTTCTGAAAAGAAGAAACCATTCCTGTCACAGATTTCCGCATTTTAAAGTTCTTTGTTTAAACCTTTAGTAGGTCGAGATTCCTTATCATACAATTAAAATTTAAGCAGTAATAATTATCAATAATAAGTAAATATAACAGAGAACAGAATTGAAAGCGCTTGGTGTTAAATGCATATTTATAAAGTAAAACATTTACGAAACATGCATAAACTTTTTTTCGTTTATACTCTAAATATACGAAATTTATATAAGCGAAAAAATAGAGCATAATATGAAATGCATATACATTCATATTATATATGTACTTTTAATATGTGGTTTTATAATATGAGTTTTTTGTAAGTCAGATAGTTAGGAAAAATGCATAGTATAAAATACATATCCATATTTATAAAGTAAAATACTTAGGGAAAAGGCATTTACAAATAATATTAACCAGGCAGACCCATGTTATTATATCTCAAGTGGGTACTCTCGTCTATCTCAAGTCTATCTCGAGTAGGGGTACTCTCGAGGGGTACTCTTAGAGAGGGGGGGGGGGTACTCCACATCACCACTAGGTGATGATGTAGAGTACCCCTCCTCCTTCTAATAAAATTGCATCTATGGTGTGCAACGATTGGCTACACTTTTGAAACTCCTGTTAGCTTCTTAAAATAACACCAGGAAGTAGTCCTAAAATGGGACTGCACAGTTTTGCACTGGATATTTAGCTTTGCAAATTATTTTTGTTAGGATGTTAGCAGGTTCTCAAGTGGGAACTAGTGTTTGCATTTTTTATTTTCCATACGTCAACTGAACCAATGTTAAAATTCAGATGCACCGCCTCCAAGAAAAAGGGCATAAATATAAAGTCTTTGTGCGAGAAGGGAAACAAAATATGCGTTTAAAGCATATGAAGAATGTTTGTAAAAAATGCTTCCAAACGCTTTCCGAAGAACAATGTCTCAGGCAGCTATCAGTCCGACAACTTGATTATTATATTTGGTACTATTTTTATTATTGAATAAAGTTTTATTTTCATTCCAATATTAATAATAGTAATATTTTATCTTTTATCAAAAAGCTTTTAAATGGAAAGTAATATTGGTTCTAAGTGTTCAAAACTATATTGAGAGGGAGGTCGGGAGCATCCCACGTGGTCGCTTATGTTAAAATAATCCACGTGAATTCTGCATAATTAAATACAAATGCCTAATGTTTTTATATGGTGACTTAAAAGTTGATGATTCTCGAGAGAATAGACAATTATTTCGAGAGAATAGTCTATACGGACTCAACGATAGCTCAGCTACAAATGTTGTTGATTACGATACACGGCGCTGATGTCAAATGCACGTCATTGACCTGTAATCCACGACGAATAAATTATAACGACTGTGTATATGACTCAATGGCTATGTGGGTACCATTCTGTGAGGACGAATCGTGCAATATGCTACTGAGGATCGAGAGATTTTGGGAAGAGTACATCGTTGCATAAATAGATACGTTGCATAAAGATGTGTGAAGTCAGAGGATTTAAGATTTGTTGAAAAGGCATCTATGTGGTGAAGTAGTACATAGGAGACTAACCCCTCGGAAGTGGTTGAAGGTACGTCAAAAAAGCATAGAGCGCCCAAACGCAAACAGAAGAAGAATCAAGAAGGTCCGCACAATGGTCATCTGGTGAGACAAAACCCTTTAATCCAGAAAATGGTCGCTAAAGTCACGAAGAAGTCTCAGTCGACTGTCCACAATATCATCCGCACAAATCTTCGCTTACATCGCACGTAGAAGTCCCTGTCTACAAGTTGCTGCCTCATGACTACCTAGACAACTGCAACAAGTCGTGGACAATATATTACAGACCAATCGACCAAACAGTCTATCACAAGTGTTACAGATAATGTACCGAAGGTTTTCCCAAAGGTTTCATAGTCATTGTTTGGTACAGCTACAATGGGAAGTTGCTCCAATATACCGGACGAAGTGCCTGCCTTGTATGGTTCGGACGTCAATATATGGTTGCATCAAGACAAAGCTTCGACAAAAAGCTTCGACAAAGCTTCGCACACATCTTCAACGGATGACAGAGGAAACCGAAATCTTCACTATACCATTCGAGGACATTTCTGTGAAGTCACCGGATGCTTCGCCTATGGACTTTTGCGCATTTGGACTCTTGAAACGGGCTCTGGGTAAACGTCGATTAATGGATTATGTAAAGCTTGTAAAGAAGAATGAGTTCGATAGATATGAAATGCTTTTCAGAAGCCTACTGCAGTTGAAAGTACGCTATATGAGCCTGTAGAGCAATTGTTGCACAACAGGGGACACCAGATCAAGCAGGATCGACGGTGTCTTAAAGATATTGTGATATTCTACGGGTCTCTGAAAACAGCGCCATGTAAGGTAATCAACCTCAGCACTAATTCCATTGATTACTTGGGTGGTTTACGAGATAAAACATTGTACAGAATCTTCAAAACACTTTTTTCCCCAGCATTTTTGGAGTATCAGTTTACGAGCTTGGAGAGCTTCTGATCCAACCAATACTCGCGTCAGATGTAAAAGGAGCGGCTTTTCTATACATCAAGTTACCTCGTTAAATCCAGTCAGAGACCCCTTTATAGTCAACTGAAGCCAGCTACTTGATATCAACACCACACGTTTTGGTACACTACTACACATGGCACAGCATTCTGTAAGCAGCACTAACAAGCAACTCGAACATCTCAACCTCAGTATATGTAGATACGTCATCTTTCTAGGTGGGCAATTGAGAAGGGAAGAGCTAACATTGCCTGCTTTCATCATCAAGCGTCGGCAGAAGCTGCACAGGAGAATTACCAGCGTCTAAGTGCAAGCTTCAAGGGTTAGAGAAATTGCTAAATTGTGTCATCCATCACGATGACTCTGCCGATGAGAACTTTATTGCAGTCCTGGCAGACATCATGCCACCCATAGTGATTATCGTAATTAGCCAGAGAAGTAGCTATTACGGATATTAATGATCTGATTCAGGTTCTGCAAGATCCTGCAGTAGGAAGGTTTTTTTAAATCTTCCACTTAATTTCCCCCCCCCCCTTTCTCTTTAGTAGTCCATTTCGAAAGTGGCCAACAAGAGACACTCGGAGAATGGAAAGTTGATGTTTTCGTGCACTGGTTGTTATTAACTTTGTTTTCAAGAGAGTTATTTTCTCAGCTTCAACTTTCATTCGATAACATCGTTTAAGAAGATGTTAGTTTACGATGATGAATCAATCTGATGAATGTGATGAGGTTACCAAATTAGAAGGCAATTTTTTTATTAGATTGAACTTAAAATAGTCTTAAATCTTTCCTAAATGGTGAGTTACATTGGTAGGTTATTTAAAGGTGTTGGATTGTTTTATCTTTGAGGAGCACATTTTTGCATACAATGCGCTAAAAGGTCACAAGGACCCCAAGGACACAGAGAAGGTTGGGAAAGAGGGACCACTGAACAGCTGTTAGGAGACAGATGGTAGTCTCCAGTCAAGGTCACCAAGGTGCTCTTTAACGTGCGCGGGGTATACTCTCCTGCACACGGTAACACGGCATAATGTCCCATCTGAGGGGCGGCATTTTCCAAGTCCTACGGTGTCCTTTTTCTCATCGAGGGGAGAAAGGGTATTAGCAGGAAAATTTTTAATGCAGCCGGAATTGGTAATGGAATCTAGGGACATCAAATTATAAACCAACCCTTATTATTTATTTAAAGTAACTTTATAGAGTAGAAATCTGGGTATTAATGGTTTAAGAATGCGCTTCTTTCGAAGTGGAATACATTGATACATAATTCCTTTTTATGTATAACAGAAAGAAAATACTTCTTGATAATATTCCTGAAATTCACATTCAGTGTGATATTTTAATGCCGGCAATGCGTAATACAAATGAGTGCATTGAGATTTCAGATAAAACCTATAAATTTTATTATTTAGTTTCGATATTTTTCACTTCCCAACGGAAAAAAAAAGTATTTAAAATAAATCTATCATGTAGAAGAAATTTTTTGCTTAAGACCCAGAAAAATAATGCACTCGACACTCACTACGAAAAGAATGCTCTGGAGATTCACTCTTTAAAAAAGAATGCTCTGGACATTCACCATAAAAAAGAATGCTCTGGACTTTCACTCTTTAAAAAAGAATGCTCTGGACTTTCATTCTTTAAAAAAGAATGCTCTGGACTTTCACTCTTTAAAAAAGAATGCTCTGGACATTCACCATAAAAAAGAATGCTCTGGACATTCACTCATAGAAAAGAATGCTCTGGACACTCACTTACAGAAAAGAAAGCATTCGATATTAACCTACAGGAAAGAATGCACTGAACATTCAACTAGAAATAATTCACTGGACATACCAACAGAAAAGAATGCATTGGACATTAGCCTATAGAAAAGAATGCAGTGAACAGGGTTGGGTTGTTGGGTTGTTTTACCTCTGAGCGGCACTTTTTTGCACACCATGGGCTAAATGGCCAGGTCACATGGACCCCGAAGGCTCAGAGAAGGTTGGGGGAGGGGACCCACTGGAACAGCTGTTGGGAGACTGATGGTAGCCTCCCGTCAAGGCCATCCAGCGTGTTCTTTAACGTGCACAGGGTATGGCTCTCCCGCACACGGGGCCACGGCTTAACGTCCCATCCGACGGACGGCGGCCTTTTCAAGCCCATCGGTGTCCCCTACTGACCGCGGGCAGGGCGGGGAATTTTGCGGAGATGCAGTGAACAGTCACCTACAGAAAAGATTGCATTGTATACTTCACCTACAGAAAGAAATACATTGAATATGTATCTGCAGAAAATAACGCACTGTGTACGCATAAAAAAAATGCACGGTATACTCAACTACAGAAAAGAATGCACTCGACACCTCACTTGCATAAAGGAATTCATTGAATGATGTTTCTAAAGTAGTTGATCCTATGTAGGTTTGCAATTTGATGGTAATTTTCTAGAAAATACATTTTCTATCCACATGATGCAAATGTGACTACACCCTTAACCATAATAGGCCAGTGGTTATTAAGCATTTACAACTTGAAGTCAGGCTATACTTGTGTGGAATTTTGATAGACAAGAAAAATATTGAATTAAAAGTTAGTGAACCAATAATTTTCGCTAATATTCGGCGGAACAATATGTAATTTGCATTAAAATTTATCTGACATAGTAATAATCTTTTCAAAATTTAGAGAATTAAAAATCTCAATTAAATCTATTTAAATCTTGATTTCCAAAGTGTTTTAAAAGGTTGAAAAGCTTGAATGTCTAACAAGAGCGATTGCATTCACATAATTTATCTGACATTCACATAATTTATCTGAAATTGGGTTTTTTGAATGAAAATTACTAATGCATCAATCAAAAATATAAGCATCTTGAATAAGCCGAAACCTGTGTGTTGTGTTCACAATGGTAACATTCGAGAGTCATTTAGTAAGCAATGGGCAAAAGTTTTAGGTATTCATTCTACAGCATTGTTACTTGTATAGTGTATAGGTACATTCTTCCCGCATCTCTTTCTCATAAGTACATTATCTTCCCACAGGTGATGCTGCTGTAGCATTGATCAGACATGATAGCCCTCAGGGACATCGGTGGAAGCAATGTGATGCTAGTAAATTCTTGGGGTGTGGAGAAAGAGACGAGAGAGAGAGTTCGAAATATCCACAAGAGACTGCACAATGCATATAAGGAGATGCTATTGGCTGCAACATAGTTGGTCGGTTGGCCAAGTAGACATCTGCAAAAGATGGATGACCGCGATCGCAAGGAAAAACAGGATTATGTTCGTAGATGATCTACCTATAATACTCTAGAAGTAACAGTGCTGTAGAAAAAATATTGATCTGTAAAAATAATATGGGAGATTACTGTTTTGAGCGATCCTTGTAATATAAATATGCAAATGCGGCTTTTTCTAGCGCCAAAAAAACAAAATTATTTTCATCAACCCCGGATCTTGAGAACAATAAAGGGGTAAAGGGGCAAGAAACTCAATTGAGCCAGAAAAAAGTTTAAAAAAAGGGGAGGAAGAGACTGGATTTGCATTGCAGTATATTTCTCCCTCCCTTTTAGAGGTAATTAAAAAATGTGTCTTGAAAAACACTTATTATAGGTCATTGAAAAAAAATGCCTAGAGAAAAAACCTGGGAACTACAGATTACGAGCCTGGCGCGCTACCGACTGAGATACCACGCCCCATCTATATCGGGAAATGGGTAACCAAGTTGCCTGATACGACGGAATTTAGAAAGTGTCACTCACGCTCATAGCATTAAATCAATAATTCAGTGGGAAATGGTCAGTAGGGGACGTTAATCTGACGTTAAGCCGTGGTTCATATGTAGGAGAACCATACTCGCTGCCGTTGAAGAATATGCTTAGATGGCCTAGACAGAAGAATATGATTCGTCTTCATAACATACATAAGTAAGTATACATACATAACAAAGTACATAACTTTACTTTGTTATTTATAGTTCAATTATAAACAAGTAACATACTTCAAACATTACATAAGTAAGTATATATACATAAGTAAGTTTCATGCATTTTTACGACATGTTTTTAATAACACTTATTTGACTCTATTAATATTCTCAAAGGGAGTTTTGACTCTATTAATATTCTCAAAGGGAGTTTTGACTCTATTAACATTCTCAAAGGGAGTTTTGACTCTATGAACATTTTCAAAGGGAGTTTTGACTCTATGAACATTCTCAAAGTGAGTTTTGACTCTATGAACATTTTCAAAGGGAGTTTTGACTCTATGAACATTCTCAAAGTGAGTTTTGACTCTATGAACATTCTCAAAGGGAGTTTTGACTCTATTAACATTCTCTACTAACATTATCAAAGGGAGTGTGGACATGGCCACCTTGGCCTCCTGCTACCCCATATCTGGTCCTGATAATTCTGCTGTAATCCATTTATACAGTTCTCTTTTGTAGATGTGTGAAAGGTGTATTTAACTTTAAAATTAATTTTCCTGAATGTCAATGTATAATCTTAGCACAATATAACTATATTTACTATCATTAATTTTTGATAAGTGGATCTAATAATCCTCGTCCATCGTGTCATATCGATCACGTTTTCTTATTTATATAAAGTAGAAGAATATTGAAAGAATTGTTTGCAGAAATGAAAAATTATTATTGTTGCTATTGTTGTTGTTAAATATTCAAAACTTCCATAACCTGACGAATATTATAGAAAAAAATCGACAATTTTATAGATTTGATTGAGATCTTTAATTTCTTTTAATTCACATTTTTTCAATATTTCAGAAATAGCAAAGCTTCGAGATAAGTTTCGCATTGACGTAACATGGAGAGGCGTCGCCATAGGTCATAAACACGAGTAATGAAACATCCGTACTTTACGGTTATTTTACCTCTGAGAAACACTTTTCCGTAGACAATAGGTTAAATGGCCAGGTCACAAAGACTCCAAGGGCATGGAGTTGGTTAAAAAATAATAATAAATACCCCCTCAAGCAGCTGCTTGCCACAGAGGTCTGACAGGAGTCTGTCAGTTTGTATGCCACAGTAGGAGATCTGAGAGGATGGGTTAGGGGAAGGAAATGCACAGGAGAGCTGTTGCAATTCAGATGGTACCCTCTGTCAAGGACACCCACAGTGTTCTCACATCTAGATGGACGGCGGCCCTTCCAAGCCCATCGGTGTCTCATTTGGAACCGAGGACAGAGTGAAGTTTAATGGAAATAAATCTCAGCGCTGTCACAGTTGGGACTCGAACCTGGGAATAGCAGAAGATGAGACAGGTGCTCTACCAACTGAGCCAATCATCGCCCCACCATACCTTATACAGAGCTCGAACCCAGGTAAAAAAGTATCACAGGCCGGTAGACATGGGACTTATGAAATAGCCGTTAATAACTTAGCTTACCAGCTAAGTTATTAACGGCTATTTCTGAACCTGGTGGTTCGAACCCGCATCACCAAGTAACATAATTGGGGTGCTAACCACTACACTATCACTGATTAAACGTTTCAACAGCTAATGTGACTTTATACTTTTCCGCATATTATTTTGGATTCGTTCTTGGCGCCACCTATATTGGGTTGGGTTGTTCTACCTCTGTGCGGCACTTTTTTTGCACACCATGGGCTAAATGAGCAGGTCACATGGACCCCCGAAGGCTCAGAGAAGGTTGGGGGAGGGGACCCACTGGAACAGCTGTTGGGAGATAGATGTTAGCCTCCCGTCAAGGCTACCCATCGTGTTCTTTAACGTGCACAGGGTATGGCTCTCCCGCACACGGGGTCACGGCTTAACGTCCCATCCGACGGACGGCGACCTTTCCAAGCCCATTGGTGTCCCCTACTGACCGTGGGCAGGGCGAGGAACTTTGCGGAGATAAATCTCATTGCTGATCCAGCTGGAATTCGAACCTGGGAACTACAGATTACAAGCCTGGCGCGCTACCGACTGAGATACCACGCCCCATCTATATCGGGAAATGGGTAACCAAGTTGCTGATACGACGCAATTTAGAAAGTGTCACTCACGCTCATAGCATTAAATCAATAATTCAGTGGGAAATGGTCAGTAGGGGACGTTAATCTGACGCTAAGCCGTGGTTCATATGTAAGAGATACATACTCGCTGCCGTTGAAGAATATGCTTAGATGGCCTGGACAGAAGAATATGATTCGTCTTCTAAGGAACACTCAATGGATCTTCCTCACCAATCCAATTTTGTGCCCTTGAGGGCTGTCCTTCTAAAGGCAGGGGTGGCTCAGTGGGCAGCGCTCCAGGTCCGTAATCGGCATTTCATAGTTTCGAGTCCCTCTTAGGCAAGCGTTGAGATTTATCGCTGCCAGCGTCCCGTGGCTGAGTGGTTAGCGTGCCTGGCTACTGATCTAAGGGACCTGGGTTCGAGCCCCGGGGCGTCCCGTGGCCGAGTGGTTAGCGCCCTTGGCTACTGATCTAAGGGACTTGGGTTGGAGCCCCGGTAAGGCATGGATGTTCGTGTTGTTTTTCTGCTGAGGCCCTGCCATCCTCTCAGACCCTCTACTATGGCATATAAACTGACAGGCTTCTGTCAGACCTCTATGGCAAGCAGCTGCTTGAGGGGGTATTTATTTTATTTTTTTATCGATCAGTAGAATATAAGATTGGTTTGGAAAAGCCGCTGTCCGTCGGATGCGACGTTAATCCGTGGTACCGTGTGCGGAATAGCCATACCATGGGCACATTAAAAAACACTTTTACTGGCCTTGATGGGACGCTACCATCTATCTCCTAACAGCTGTCCAGTGGGTCCCTTTCCCCAAACTTCTCTAAGCTCTCTGGGTCCTTGTGACCTGGCTATTTAGCCCACTGTGTGCAAAAATGTTCCGCTCAGAAATAAAATAACCCAGCATGAATAATTTTTGCTTCTATATCACATCTACCATTCATGTTTCCCGAAAAATCTCTCGAAAATAAAGCATCAATACCCAACAACTCTGGGCTATCCATCCTTTAGGGCAACTCCTAACGGTCATTGCAATGGAATTAGGAAAAGTGCGCGAAAAATCTCGAGAAACACTTTAGGTCCCTCTAAATACAAGGCTGCCGAACAAAAGCTTCCGAAAATGGCCCAAACGCTTACAATGATTTATGGAGATCTTCCCGAGGACTAATTACACGTTACAGAACAAAGCCCTGTGATCGTCAAGTGGACCCATGCCGCTGCTTTAATGTCGCTACCGAGGAATCTAAATATCAACACGTATGTGTGGATCTCGTTTCCTTGGGAGTGCCACTTCAGTAGAAGGGGGGATGCCTTTCCGCACCTGGGCTGAGTCCGACCCGTCCTCAATCTACCGAAGTTGCCGGATTGAAAGTGGTCTAAACGGGTTGCGTAGAAGAAACCATGAATTTTTCATGCATGTTATAATTAATCACCTATTATTATAATCGCTCTTTTCTTATTCTTCACGGCTTGTTTTCTTTATCGGCTATCGTAAATCATTGGCAGTCCCGTTGTTGTTATTTTGCCATTGCGCCTTCGGAAAGTTATGCGCAACGTGATTCAGGTGTTTATTGCTTCAGCAAAGATTCATGAGAGGCCGAACGGGAGACATAATGAAAAGAGAATTATCATTATATATTCAATTTCGAGTTAAGAGAGAAAGGAAAGAAAAAAGATAATTCAAATTTGGGGAAAAAAAATGGGAGAAAGAAAGAACATTGGGAAATTTTGATCTGTTTTGTTATACTTCTGAGCTGCACTTTTTTTAGTTTATAATATAACCACACAACCAAAATCTCTAGAAAATATCCATAAGATATTTACGATGGCCTTTGGATATCCATTTGTCGTCTTAGATATCTTCTGTATTTTTTAGATAGTGTGGTTGTGTGGGAAATATCCAGATCACAAGGACTTCAAGAAGGTTGGGAGAAGGAATCCCACTGGACAGATATTAAGAGACAGAAAATAGCTTCCCATCAAGGCTATCCGGTGTATTCTTTAACATGTACAGAGTATAGCTCTCCTGCACATGGCGTAACGGTTTAATTTCCATCCGACGGACGGTGGCCTTTCCAAGCCAAGAAGTGTATTGACTGAGTGCAAGGTGGAGATTTAGAAGAGATAAATCTCAATTGTAGCACAAGTCGATCCCGAAAGTAGGAACTGCAGATTACGAGACTTCTGTGCTACCTGCTGCCACAACCCACCCGCTCCAATGATTTTATATCTAGGTGTTACGAAAAATTTATTCATAATTTAGATCACATGAGAAATGATGAAATTGTGGCAACGTGCGAAAGAGTAGATCACTACATTCTTCAAATACCGAAGACTCCTTTTTTATTTCTCTGTTTAAAAACGCCTTTTAAGGAATAAAGTTTTAGATACCTTGGACTCCTTACGAAGTCTCGCTCATTACGTAGAATCACCTCTCTAAATTTGTCTGATGCTTCTTTCATTAAATGAAAAGTCGATTAAATTGTAGAAACCTTTATTAAGTCAAGGCAAAAAATTATTATAACTAGAAGAATATCATATCGCCTCTGGCGAATATGGGCTGTTTGATTTCAAAGGGAATGAAGAATTTTCCCCCTCTCACATTTAACACCCTCCAGCACTGGAAATTTGAACTAATGAATGATTGGAAAAATTCAAATATTAATATTTTATTAGTAACTATAAAATACATAAAGAATTTTTCGTTTTTTATCTTAAAACAAAAATGTTGCACTATACTGGGGAGTAAAATGAATTAAAATTGTGTAGAGGCTAATGAGTGAAACGTATGGTTTATTTCCTCATTTCACTTTCATTGTCATTACTACTAACAAAATTATTATTTTTTTAGCTTGTTTTACAAAAGAAGAGAAAAAAAGGAACTAAAGTTTTCGCCTTGTGGAAATTGTGCCCTTCTGTTAAACTAGTTCTAAGTTGTATAGACAGCATGGATAACTTCTTAAAGTCACTGGTTACTATTGATAAATCAGACAATTGACAATGCCACCTCATCGTATGGACAAGTAACTGTTATTTTTTTTCAGTTTATGTCGATTGCCAAACTATTTATTAAATTAATTACTGCTGACATCAGACGATATTGCTCTCTCAAACTCTTTCAAGAGCTCACTATTGACAGATAAAATCAATTAACCAAAGTATTTTAAGTCTTCATCTCAAAAGGTTAGAGGATTTGAATCCGAAATCCAACATGTTGCCCTTCCAATCAGTCATGGAAAAGTAGAAAGTATTATACGAAAATAAATAAAGGCAGACAATTTGCCTTTTAAGGAGAAAATTGGTAACTAATATCAGCAAAATATTGCAATACGAAGTAAGTATGCTGACACTATAAAGAAATAGTAAGTAATGCGCAATGGCAAATCTTAGAATTCTTCTTAAACCAATTCCATAATTGAATCTGTAATTCCCAGGTTCGAGTTCTACCTGGACCACCGCTGAAATTTATCTCTTCTGAACCATTACCTTGTCCTTAGTCAGAAAATACTTTGACTTAAAATATTTTGGTTAATTCATTTTATCTGTCTATTTCCCATATTGCATGTCCTTGAGGGAAAGCATCCCTCTGTCTCCTAACAGTTGCCCAGTGAGTCCTCTTCACCCAACCTTCTCTGAGCCTTGGAGCCCTTATGACCTGGCCATTTAGCACATTTTGTGTAAAAGAAAGTGCCGCTCTGAAAGTAAAATAACCCAACCCGTAATTGACATATGTAATCTGTCTCAATTTATAAACATTATAATAAACATATTTCGTTGACAATTAGAACAGCTTATCAAATCTCCCACACTATCCCTAATTAATCGTAATTTCTGAATGAGACAAGGTAACCAATACAAAGTTAAGGGTTTAAGAAACATGAAAATCTATCCCATTGGAAATTACGGCGACTTACCTTCGTTTCAGGCAATCAAATTATTCATAACCTCCCGTACATCCCTTATCTGTTATCTCTTAAGTCCTCCCCCCCACACCAACATCGCTCTATTCTCCTTTACATTTCCGTCGTTCTTCTCCCTAGCTGATGTCTGCCTTGACGCTCCTCGATCTGATGTCTGTGTTTCTTGCGGTTCCTATATTCCCAAAAATACCCCATGCCTTTCAATGCAACCTTAGCATGTTCTTAACGTTCACAAATTATGGCTCTCTCGTAACACATCACTAAGTCTTAACATCCCAACTGACGGATGGTTGCCTATCGAAGCCCATCGATATTCCCTTCTTCACCAAGAGTAGGATGGATTTGGCGGATATAAATCTTAACGCTAGTACAATTGGGCCTTGAATCTCTGAATTGCATATTACGAGACTGGAGCGGTAACGACTGTGGAAATCCCGCCCTTGAGTAATAACGTGAACTAACACAGCATTTTTGAGTACTAACGATGAACTAATCCATAGGACCTGGGTTCGACCCCCCCCCCCCCAAGAGCTGTTGTTTGTGTTATCTTTCTGCTGAGGTTTTACCTTCCTCACGGATCTTCTCTGAGGCGTATTATATTGATAAGCTCCAGTCAGATCTGTGGCAAGCAGCTGCTTGAGAGGTAATTTATTTATATTTTTAAAGCCAAAGTTCAAGATTAACTTCTTTTTTCACCGGCTGACAAGGAATTTCAGTGTTCTCGAATCTATGTCAATCAAAATCAAAGAAGGGAGCTGATACGATTTTGTTTTTGCTATTAGCACAACATTATCACTTCCTGTTTTTAATAATCGTACCAAACATAAGACCACAGATGAGATTAATCCTACTAACCAGAGACTCCAGATGAGCACGAAGATAAACTCATTCCTTCTCTCTTTTTTGTTACTTTTCTCTCTCTTCTGTTTGCTTTTCGTCAGAGCAACTCCACGCATCCCCTCCTCCTATCTATCCCCCCTCCCTATTCCACAACTTCCTCATCTCTTCCGCATCAGTATCCGCTCAGAAGCTATTGCAGATCACCGCACCAAATTCGTGTTCAGGCAGAGTCAACAAAGCATGCATAATTCATAAGGAATACCTAAGCTATTAAGAAATCTAACGTTAATCAAGTAAGTAAAACCAGTATGTTTAAGTTCATATGGCAGACAGTGGTGCAGTTTCGTTTTGTTAGTAGAGAGGGTGTTGCCTGTGGAAAAATTACACAGTAGCTTAGCTGCCATTGTTTCTAACAAGGACGTGAAAGGGTGGTAGAGAAATGAGACCTGCCCTACCACGCCTAAGTACTACCGAATACATAGACACCCTGATGACCACACCTCCGGGAAATAAATAGACTAAAAAAAGAAAAACTAAGCATCTATGAGACCAGTTATTAATATAGCGATTTAATATGATGGTCAAGTTATTAATTAAATTAAACCTCTTAGAGTAATGTGATATCTTCCTGAAAAGTGTTTTTATGTCACAAGAAGTTTGGATAATTCAGCTCTTAAACAATGATTTTCAGTTAGTCATAAGACGTACGATGAGAATACTATTATTGTGAAAAGGAAAAGAGCATCAGTCGCAAAGTGTATAGATTGGAAATACATTTCAAGAGTATCTGAACCTAAAATGTGGTTTTTGCACTTCTGTGTGTCAGGCCCTGATTACCGAATAGGCCTGAAAGTCTTGGGCCTAAGGCTCCCGAAATTCTCTACATCGTTGTTACTTAAACTATGCTTATTCCGGAGATGGGAAGAAATTTTTATACGTAAACGCCATCATCTTTAAAAAAAATATGTATGATTTGCTGGAGAAAAATGCTTGTATCAGTGAAATTGGGTATGTTTAGCTTTTTCTGCATTTTTTGGCTCATTTCAACTAAATATACAAGCCCTAACTAAATTCTAAAACCTGTTCAGACTGATTTAGTTTAGAATAATTTCGAACGTTTGCTTAATATAAAAGCATAGAGAACTGTATAATATCGCAGGATGAAGACAAACAACTACATATGGAAGTCAGAATAATATTACAGAACATCCGACCTCCTGGGTGCCCCAATAAGAAAATTATGCATAGCGCCCCCTGAAACGTTAAGTAGGCCATGCTTTGTGGCGGTCGAACTGTGCGAGCCTTTCGAGTGCTTGAAAGGTACAAAAAGCGATTGGGTTGTTTTACCTCTGAGCAGAACTTTTTTGCATACAATACACTAAAACAGGCATGTCAGAGATACGGCCCCCGGGGCATTTAGATGCGGCCCGTGACCTCAATTGATAATACTCGAATTTCATGAGTAGTTTTTCTATACATTGAACACATAGGTACAGATTACAGAAAAGAAGCTGAAAAGATGTCAAGTATCTGGATCTTCGAAATAATGCGCTGTTTTTTAACCGTTATGATTTAATGCCATTTTAATTTTGATGTATACTTTAAATTTAAATAAAAGATTTTTTTATATAATATTAGTGTTTAATTGAATCCCGGCCCGCTGATGTACTTTGAAAGAAAAATTGGCACTTTACAATATTGAGTTTGACACCCCTGCACTAAAAGGTCAAGTCACAAGGACCCAAAGGGCCCAGAGAAGGTTGGGGAAAGAAGACCCATTGGAGACTTGTTAGGAGACAGATGGAAAAGCCGTCCTGCGTGTTCTTTAACGTGCACAGTGTGTGGCTCTCCTTCAAACGGGCACAGTCCCATCCCATTGACTGCGGCATATCCAAGCTGATCAGTCATCACAAGCCTCTTTTCTCACCGAAGGCAAGGTGAGGGTAGAGGAGACAAATCCAACGATGGCCGAGGTGGGAGTCGAACCTGGGAATTACAGATTGCGAGCCTTGTGCGCTACCAACTGAGCCAATTCTCACCTCGCCACTCGGTAACTCGGTAGGTCAAGTTTCGGTAGGTCAGAAGGACTAACAAGGAATTTCTACGCAACTCCACGTGTCAAAGAAGTCATAAGGATTGTGAATGGTTAATGAAATCATAGGAATTTGAAAACGTCAGTGAATTCAAGAACTTCGAAATCTTTAAGGGATTATGTAAACTACTAAGAATCAGGGAAATTACAAAACCAAACATGTTTAAAAAAAGTGCGTGAGCTGGGTTATTTCGTCTCTGAACTGCATTTCGAACATAATCTTCTTATCTTCATCATCTTGAAATCAGCAAGGTTGGCCTGTACTGTTCCCTGTTCTCTGCCAAAGAATCAACGTTTCGTTTAAAGTTTTTCTTTTCTTCTCAAAGCGTGCGTGAGTTTTTTTGTCAGTTCATTTGGAAAGATGCCGGAAATGATGCTGGATATTTGACATTAGGACTGATGCCCTGTTGTTGGTTTTTTTATTCGCTCAGATGCATCGAAGATGGCATGTGGAAGCCGCCAAGTTTCCATAGTTTTTCTAAATTGAAACTATAAACAGATCAGGCCCACAAGCAGAAGAGAAGGATAATGACAGGAAAAAAGTGCCAAGAAGGGTAAACGTTTGTGTTTTTATATAGTTTGTGCATTTTTAGTCATTAAAAGAACTTTTTGTATGATGTTGAAGAAATTTTTTTTGTAGTTTGGGGCACAATGAACTAAATAAGCAGATCCAAATAATTCCAAGGGCTCAGATACGATGGAGAAAGGAAGGGGATCCACTAGACAGCTTTTAAAAGACACCTGGAAGCCTCCCTTCAAATTTACTCGTTTAATTATTTAATTTTCGCAGGTTACGGCTCTCTGGCACACAGAGCAACAGCGTACAATTCCATCCGACAGACGATGTGCTTTCCAAGCCTCATCCAACCTCCGACAGTGCAGCGAGAAGGTTAGCGGAAAAATCCCAATGCAAGTCAGGTGTTGTTTAGAAAAGGAGAGCAGTGGACTTTTGTCCCCAATCTAATCCTCTGTACCTACAGTATTGTGCGATTTAGTTGGGACAAGCGTGGACACGTCCCATAAAGGACATTGTGGAAGAAAAGGAAAAAACACCCCTAGAGATGATAGTCTAATTTGAAGAATTAGTATCTTAGACCTGAAGAAGAGCAGTGGAGACATGAAAAGAGAGATTGCGTCTCATGGGGTTAATATAGATTCTTCCACCGTACGCCGTCGCCTTCTGGGGTGTGGCTGGCGGGCTCGACGCCCTTCCAAAAAGCAGCTTTTGACACCCGCTATGAAGCAAAAAAGGCTATCCTGGGCAAGAAACATCGAGACTGGACTGTGGAGAATTGGGAAAAAGTGATATTTTCTGACGAAACCCACTTTGAGGTTAATGGCTACAAGTCAAATTTTGCCCGACGCTCGCCTGGAGATTCTCTTCGATTCGGCCACATCCAGCAATCCCCAAACGCCCACCCAAGGTCATGTTTTGGGGATGTTTCACAGCTTCCGGGCCACAGACGCTTCATCCCATTGATGGGATGGACAGCAAAAAGTACATAGGCGTTCTGGAGGCGAAAATGGTCCCAACACTGCAGAAGCTGTTTCCTAACGGCGATGGGGTATTTCAACAGGATCTGGCTCCATGCTACAATTCTAAGCTTGCTAAGAGCTTCTTTACCCAGCAACATTTGAAGGTATTGGAGTGCCAGGAAATTCACCCGATCCAAACCCCATTGAAAATTTGTGGGCCATTATTAAAGCGCGCATATCTAAGATGGATTGCACGACGAAAACCAAAATGATAGAAAGTGTCATGAAAGTGTGGCACCACGACCCTGAAGTGAAGGAGATGTGTGGAAAGCTAGTGGCATCAATGGTTGAGAGGGTGGAAGAAATAATTAAAGCTAAGGGGGGTCACATTCACTATTAACTACACTATTAAACAAATAAATATTTTAGTTGTGTCCTTGTTACTGCATTTTCCCATTGTCCCAACTAATTTGCACAGTACTGTACTCTGAAAATACAGATTGAATATGAGAGACTCCTGTTAATACCATTAATAGTGTTTTTAATGTGCAGAAGCCTTTTTCTTTTTGCACGTGTCCTATCTGATAGCAGGTAACCTTTAGAAGCTGAATGATGTCCTGTTTTCCACGGTTTGCAGGATGCGGTATACACGAAAACGCATCAAAACTGGGAACAATTAGGGTGCATACCAAGGAACCTCATATCATGAATATGGTTCCTCCAAAAACGGAGATGTCTCTCGTCCCAGTATTCCGTTAAAGAGCTGTTACGCTCTCAATAGTAGTAAGTGTAAAAATAATAAGAGGGTGTGAATTATCCTGTGGCTCTCCTACAGCGATCCCAATGTGTCAATTTGAAAACCTGGATATACTTCGCCATTGGCATAGCAGATAAACTTCGTCATTTCAAATCTCTGGTGGACGCGAGGGTTGGCTCAGTTGGTAGCGCTCCAGGCTCGTAAACTGAAGTTTCAGGTTGGACCTGGTCCAGCGTTGAGATTTATCTCCGCAAATCTCCCTGCTCTGCTCTCGGTCAGTAGGGGGACACCGATGGGCTTAGAAAGACCGTCTCCCGTCGGATGGGACGTAAGGGGCGTGACCCTGTGTGTGGGAGAGATGTACCCGTTAAAGAATACGCTGGATGTCCTTGACGGGAGTCTACCATTTGTTTCCCAATAGCTGTCCAGTGGGTCCCCTCCTCACAACCCTTCTCTGAACCATCGGAGTACTTGTGCCCTGGCCATTTAGCCCGTTCTGCGTAAAAAAAAAAGGTGACTCTCTCTAAGTTAAAACAACCCAACGCTGAGCTCTTGGAATGCTGTCCATTTTGTTCAGTCATTCACAAAAACGGGGTCAGGAAAAAAACAATCGA
This sequence comes from Ryuthela nishihirai, assembly GCA_038380435.1. Lineage (NCBI taxonomy): Eukaryota > Metazoa > Arthropoda > Arachnida > Araneae > Heptathelidae > Ryuthela > Ryuthela nishihirai. Next base: position 33,953,868 of record JAWZYU010000019.1, on the reverse strand, counting down.
ACTCTGAGTTATTGTGACCTGGCCATTTAGTCCATTGTGTACATAAAAATGTCTTTCAGAGTCTTTTACAACAATTCAACCATAACAGTCCTCCGTGTCAAATATATGAGGAAAAATTCGGATGAATGAAAATACAGTATTTTAAAGTGATTTTAGAAACAGTTAACATTTCTCATTTTTCCTAACATTTTTAAAATCTGAAAATAAAGAAAAGACGAGAAAAAGAAGAGAAACTTGAAGAACATATGTATATCGTCGCCTCTGACAAATGGGATGTTTGCTTTCAAAGAGAACGAAGTTTTTCATGTCCACCTTTAAAACTGTTAATTATGTAGAACTAATGGATGATTGAGAAAATGCAAATAGTAATACTTTAATACTACTTATACAACATAAAAATTATTTTTCATTTATCTCTTACAAGCCTCCTCCTCCCCCACTTGAGAAAAGTGGATAAATTGTTTCTGTCAGTGTAATAATATCCCTTAACACTCTATCACTGAAATTTCAAATTACTACCATAAAGATATCGCTTGAAATATTCGTCTTAAGCAGCGGTTCTCAACCTTTTATGTTTCACGTACCTCCTTGGAAATGTGTATGTAACTGGCGTACCCTTATATAGATAGATAAAACTATAGTTATGGTATGATAATACCAACTTAGCGACTTTGTTACTAGTTGTAGCGACTCTCGAACTCTCACGGCGTATCCGAAAAAATTTTACTGCGTACCCCCCCCCCCCCCCCCGTTGAGAAAAAGTCTAAAGTTACGCATTTTTCATATTTAGCGCCTTCTAACGATGGAAACTAGACCTTTTCGAGGATTCGAAATATGGGAATCATAATATTTCATTACTTATTCAAATAAAAAAAGAATTTCCCAATTATTTTTTAAAACAAAAATGTTACTTCTTCCCATCCATTTTCTGCAGCGGGAGGGGGGGATCATTGTTGTCAGTGCAGCCCCCATGACCCTCACACACCACCACTAAAATTCCAAAAGTTCTAGCATAAATAGGAATAAATAATCTTTTGCAACATTCGTCAAAATTTGATAATTTTTCTAATATTTTTTGCTGTAGAGGGCTTTTCGGAGAATGGAAGGCGTGAATCAAAATATTTCATCGATACCTATCCAACCCAAAAAGAATTTTTAATTTATCTCTAAGAACAAAACTGTTGAATGTCTACAGACAGACAAACAGATAGATGACAAAGAAAAAACATTAGTTCGTTTTTTTTGTTTGAAAGCGAACTAAAAAGCATAGGTTAAATAAATAAGCGCCATGCCTATTAAAACAAACGGCACCTTTAACTGGTTTATCCTTTATCCGACCTTGATTTTTATTTTCATCAAAGAGTTCCCCTTCATTTACTGCTATTCAGTGCGACTATTTTATCTCTTATTTCTCTTTTTCGTTCTCACGCCCTACATTAAAACGTAAACGATTACTTCTGCCAATCCCGTTGCAACACAAAATATCCTTACTCCAAAATCGTAAGAAATGCTGAGTACAGAAGTTATCATTTTTTAGTTGCATCTATCCTCTCCACTTCTCTTCGAAGGTCGGCTCTTAATCCTTAACTTAGATCGACGTCTAAACGCTTTCATGTTTTCTCTGGAGACTGTATAAGAGCGACGAGGCGGGGTTAAAGGTTAAAGCCAAAGCAAGGCTACACTAGTTGTGATGACATGGCAAGGTTAGCTTGTGACTGAAGCATTGTGCAAAGAAAGATGAAAATGACAAGTTAAGCATACCTTGGATCGAGAAAAAGGCGTGTGCCGGATTAGTGTCATCCAGAACGTTCCGGAGAAGCGCTTGATCTGTATTATTGTGATGAAACAATAAAGAATAAGTAACAATGAACGAATGCCACGTGTTATATCCTTAAAATCTTTCACGCTTGAAAACATCAGCATAAATCGCTGTCAGCACTTAATGGGGGAAATGTCTTTGCAACATAAATATTACAGGATTGACACTATAAACTCTTTTCTGTAGTTTACTGTTTTCTTTGAGTGATTTTCGTTTGAAGTATTCCGAGTCCTTAAGTTTGAAATGATCACTAATAGCATAATACGTTTCGAATTATATTTTCCTTTGACTAAGAATCAATCATCAAGACATTTTCGAGTTGAGCCTTGACTATTACGAAGGTCTTTAAACACTGTCAGTTAAGACGTGTTCTTCTGTAGATGAGGAACTTAAAACACACATACTCTGAAAATAACAGCTTTCTACCCCTATCATTTGTAAACGATGCAACTGAATGCTAACGGCTAGTGTGTTGGGTTATTTTACCTCTTAGCGGCACTTTTTTGCACACAATGGGCTAAATGGCCAGGTCACAAGGACACCGATGGCTCAGAGAAGGTTGGGGGGAGAGGACCCACTAGAACAGCTGTTGGGAGATAGATGATAACTTCCCGTCAAGGCCATCCAGAGTGTTATTTAAAGAGCACAGGGTATGGCTCTCCCGTACGCTGCACCACGACTTAACGTCCCATCCGATGGACGGCTAGTAGATTAACAGATCTCTCTCAGTTTAATTAGCATATATATAATAGTATCAATACGGCAGGGAATTTTTGGGTCTGTCCTGCAGTCGTTCTTCTCGTCACCGATTTTCACTTGTTTTACTATGAAGAATATTCTGTTAAACGAGTCACGTGTGCTTCGTCATACGCATGTCAAATTATCTCCGCATTGTGTGGCGTAATATTTCAAAAGAGTCTTTTGGAGTTGGTAACCCCATCTAGTGAGTGGAATTTAAACCGCTTCAGCACGAGTCATCGGTGACTCGTGGCGCACAGTGGACATGATATTTACAATCTTTGGAATCCACTTCCACACTCCAGGAGAAGTAAAAATGGTGCAGTTAATCTGTTAAGGATGAGACAACACAGAAAGAAAGAAAATTTGGGAAAGCGAAAGGAAACATCCAAATTATAAGACAATAGCAAAATAGTTTGTGGTGAGAAATTTTGTGTGCTTTAGCTTATTCTTAACCCTCTTATAATTCTACTACATGTACTTATAAACTTTACTAGCAATGAAAGAAGAATATTGCACTTCTATCGATTTGTTCCCTTCCATCACAGTTTATTTCATTTTGCCCCCCCTTTCCATTACACACAAAAAAAAATTAAGACTCCGTCATCTTTCTAAAAAACCATCCGTTTGGTTGGAACGTAAGCCTTGGCTCCGTGTGCAAGAGAGCCAGCCATATCCTGTGCATGCTAAAGAATGCACTGGATGGCCATTGCAGGAGACTTTCACCTCTCTCCCAAAAGCTGCCCAGTGGATCCCTTTCTCCAGCCTTCTCTGAGTCTTTGGAGTCCTTGTGACCTGGCCAATTTAGCCCAATGTGCTCCGAAAAGTAGGAAGTAAAACAGCAACTTTTGTGTACTGTTTACTGTTACTTTGTGCACCGAACCCAATGTTTTCGAAAATGTTTGTTGGCCTTACGCCTGATGAATATTTCGAGTGTCTTAGTTACTTTACAATATATAGTGCCCAGTGAAATTGATTTCTAAGCGATCTTTGGGACACTCTTAATAGTTATTTCAACAAATTCGTTCGTTAGTTATTGAATGATTATGGTGCATCTCTCTGCCTGTTGTAGTATAGTTTCGGTTATAAGATACGATTCTTAAGATCAAACACAGTTCTTTACGTTATGGTCAGAGGAAGTTATATAGGGAAATTGGTGTTTCTATCTTATACCGTTTAGGAGCAGTTCTTAACCCTTTTTTTAGGGGTATCAATCATTTACGATGGTTTAATTTATAAAGAAAATTATTTACGGTCATTGCAAGAGAATACTCATATTTTAAAGTTCTAATTTTTTAAATAATTAAATAAAAAAAAAGCAATTTTTGTGTAAAAAATGGCAAGAAACTCTCCAAGTTTGGTTTTTTGCTCAACAGATTTCAATCTGGGCACCATTGGTGCCGTGATATTTAACTTCCGTCCAAGTGACTCTGGTGTAAACACTTGTAACACTTACAAGTGATTCTGATGCAAACACTTGTAACACTTACAAGTGATTCTGATGCAAACACTTGTAACACTTACAAGTGATTCTGATGCAAACACTTGTAACACAAGTGATTCTGGTGTAAACACTTGTAACACTTTCAAGTGATTCTGATGCAAACACTTGTAACACTTACAAGTGATTCTGATGTGAATTTATTAATTCATAATGAATCACTTGTAACACTTACAAGTGATTCTGGTGTAAACACTTGTAACACAAGTGATTCTGGTGTAAACACGTGTAACACTTACAAGTGATTCTGATGTAAACACCTGTAACACCTACAATTGATTCTAATGTAAACACCCGTAACACTTACAAGTGATTCTGGTGTAAACATCTGTAACACTTACAATTGATTCTGATGTAAACACTTACAAATGATTTTGGCATAAAACACTTCAACATCTATATTTAAATTGATTTTAAATTAATTAAATTTGAGAGTCCTAGTTTTTACCGTTTCAGTCGGTAAACATTACCTACACGAATTCTTCCCTTCGGAATAAACGATATTTGTAATGTATCACTGAAAAATGCAATAGTGTCAAATCGGAACTTCTCGGGAATCATAGGATCAGAGATTTGAAAATTTTGCATTTGAGACATTATATGTGGTCAAATTTAAGACAAAAATTATATTTTATTTATATTAATAAAGTATAAAATATATAGTAAAAATTTAATACTTAAAATATTAATAATTAATATATAATGTATTAAACTATATATTAATAGAGAAACTTACAGAGTTTCTAGACATTTTGGACACACACAGTTACTTTCCTTACTTAATTTATAACATAGAACTTGAAACTATAATTTTTCTTTTAAAATGACTCTGCATACATATATCAAATTTGAGAGTCCTAGATTTTACCGTTTAGGGGAAGCTGTTGATCGAACAGATAGACAAGCTTTCTTAAATATCCAGAGCCCTATCAATTGATCAGAGCAGTGGTTCTCAACCTTTTTTGCTTCACGTACTTCCTGGAAATGTGTATGTAACTGGCGTTCCCCTGTTAAGATAGATAAAACTACAGTTACAGTATAAAAATGGGAATGAAATAAATTATATATATATATAACATATATCTAGCGACTTTTGAGCTCTCACGACGTACCCCAAAAAATTTTACCGCGTATCCCACGTTGAGAACCCCTAGATTAGAGAATTACTATATTGTGTCAATGGAGAACAAAATTCGAAGACCTAAAGATTATCAACTATGCTTCTGGAGATAAATTAAAGATCTATATCAAATCCATCTAAATATGGATTATCTGCACGATGTGTTCATTATTTGTAGAGTTATGGAAGCTAGAATTCTAAGTAAATTTATACTACTATTGATAAGTGTTCCAGCTTCCATAACTCTAACTAGTGAATGAATATTATTGGAAATCGAGATTTAGATATTTAAGGTGCCGGACCGATGTGGTGCCGTTTCCGATAACCAAATGGTTAGAGCTAGTGATGAGTCGTTCGTGAACCATTCGTACAAAATGAACGAATCATGTAAGTCATTCGTTCATGATTCCTTTCTGAAAAGAATTGATTCTTTGAATCATTTGACTTCACCATGGATTATTTTCCACTTTTCACAGCAAAACACAAAGTCACTAATTAACTGAAAAACTACAAGCCAAAAATATTGCAATTAAAAATCACTTTTTTTTTCATACAAAGTTCCGTCCGAAGGAACTGAACGAATCGACATTACTGACTCAAGGCTCAAAGCAATCCTTTGACTCCTATTGTTCGCGAAGGAGTAGAATCAGAATGAATGAATCGGACGACTGACTCAATTGGCCCAAACGAATCCTTTGACTCCTTTCGTTCGCGAAGGAGTCGAATCAGAATGAACGAATCGGACGACTGACTCAATTGGCCCAAACGAATCTTTTGACTCCTTTCGTTCGCGAAGGAGTCGAATCAGAATGATCGAATCGGACGACTGACTCAATTGGCCCAAACGAATCCTTTGACTCCTTTCGTTCGCGAAGGAGTCGAATCAGAATGAACGAATCGGACGACTGACTCAATTGGCCCAAACTAATCATTTGAGTCCTTTTGTTCGCGAAGGAGTCGAATCAGAATGAACGAATCGGACGACTGACTCAATTGGCCCAAACGAATCCTTTGACTCCTTTCGTTCGCGAAGGAGTCGAATCAGAATGATCGAATCGGACGACTGACTCAATTGGCCCAAACGAATCATTTGAGTCCTTTCGTTCGCGAAGGAGTCGAATCAGAATGAACGAATCGGACGACTGACTCAATTGGCCCAAACGAATCCTTTGACTCCTTTCGTTCGCGAAGGAGTCGAATCAGAATGAACGAATCGGACGACTGACTCAATTGGCCCAAACGAATCCTTTGAGTCCTTTTGTTCTCGAAGGAGTCGAATCAGAATGAACGAATCGGACGACTGACTCAATTGGCCCAAACGAATCCTTTGACTCCTTTCGTTCGCGAAGGAGTCGAATCAGAATGAACGAATCGGACGACTGACTCAATTGGCCCAAATGAATCCTTTGACTCCTTTCGTTCGCGAATCAGAGGTACTGATTGACGAACTCTTCCTGACTGACTCACATGAGTCTTTTGATTCCTCTGATTCCGCGAATGATGAGTCGATCGCCAGAGATGTTTATTAATAATAAATATAAAGTAAATGAAAAAATACCAGGGAAAGTTCTTAAACAAACGAAGTCAATTTTAATAGTTGTATGATTTAAATATAATTCTATTTCAGTAACTTCTTCAAATAAAGCAGTTGAAAAAGGTTGTTTTCATATTTTTAGGCTTTGAATAATTTTTGTTACATTCACTTATTCTATAACTTGCTAGATTTTTTTCAGGTGATATTTTAACAACGGTAAATGAAACCATTTCGGGCAAATCTTTTGAAATTATGTTTCAATTTCTGCGTGCTAACTCAAAAATTAATAGCAATCAAGATAAGACTGTGTCTGGAGAGCTCTCGAACACAAAGCGAAAGATTTAGTAATATGCAATGGTGAAAAGTTATTCGTCTAAAAGTTTATTTGCAAAGCATACTTTTTCTGTTCAAAATGTGGTAAAATTATATAATTGAATTGAATTTTTCTATATTAATTAGCGTCTATATTTCGAACAGTTAGATTACAATAAACAGCACTCAGAGAACCAAATGAGTCAAACGAACGAATCTTTTGAACGAATTTTTTAAGTGAGTCGATTCAAACGAATAGAATATTCGAAAAGTCATTTTACCCATCACTAGTTAGCGCACTTGGCTACTGCTCAGAGGCTTCGAGTCTTGGGTAAGGCATGGATGTTTTTGCTGTCATTCTGCTTCGGTCTCGCCTTCCTAGCAGATCTTCTCTATGGCATATTATACAGACAAGCTCCTATCAGACCCCTGTGCCAAACAGATGCATGAGGGTTAATTTTCTTAAATGTTATCTTTCGTCACATTTTTTTTATACGAAGCGCAATTTGGAAGTAATAGATCTTCAGGTCAATTTTCCTCTGCACAGCATGGAAATTCTCTAATAAATTGTTAGAACGCTGCATATGCTAATCGCTTCTCTGTTTCGTACGAATAAAAAACGTTCACTAAACGTGGAAAAAATAAATTTGATGGGTTAGTGAGAATTCTTTGCACATTTCGCCCCAAATATAGACAAAAAAGTCACTACTATTCTTCGAAGATCATGACAAAAGAAGCCAAAAAATAAATCAAGTTATTGAAACGAAGAGGAAGACTTTAAAAACCCAAACAGAAATAAGGGAAATTCCCAGTTGGAAAGACCACCCTAGGACCGAGAGAGAGATAAAGAAAGAGAATAAAGCGACGTCAATGAGCTGATGTTAATGTAATATGTCGGCGGAAACTTCCTCGGTCTGTTCACCTCTCTTTCGAGGAGGAGAAAGAAGTGCCGATGGGGGTGGAGGTCAGTCTCAATTTTCTATTTATCCGTCTTTCCTCTCGGCATCGAGGCCGAGCTCGAATCGGACTCGGTCTCTCTGTTAAGCTGTCCATTTAACGGCTTTGTAACAAGGCCTAGTCAGGGTAATAGGTAGGAGGGAGGTCCTCGGTGATAAATTTTCTCGCCGATAAACCAGTCGGCCATCGTCGAGCACACGTGGAGTTATTGTGGACCGTAGTTCCGAGTCCCAGTGTGCTAAGACCAAACAGCTTATTTTTCAAGGAAGGCATCTGCATGGGCGATCATACCAGCGCTTTATCAAGCTTGTCTCGCAACGGGAGCACGCGACGGGAGGGCCCGAACTTTTCCCCCCTCCTCTCTTCGTTTCCCTTACCTGTCTGAGCCTCGTGGTAGAATCGTGAGGCGCATGCGAAATGAGGCGATTTCGGCGGCTGTCGGTCCAGAATCGAGTGACTTACGCAATGAAGTAATGGGTAAACTGGTCCGAGGTGCTTTGTCACGTTCAAAGCTTACGGCCTGCCAGGAAGCAACGGTAGATTCGTTACAGTTACAGTAACAAATGCTGACATTCAATTGGGAACATCGCTGCACTGATTGCGTAGCTTTGGCTATTAAAAATGAGAACGGTAGGTTATTGTTACAATAAGTAGTGCAGTGACCGCGAAATTTTATCAGGGTCCACTTCCACTCCCCTCTTACTCATAAAAATGATGCTATGTTATATTTTTCTCGTCCCAGGCATTGCTTTATACACGGGACTATGAGGTCAAGGGCTAGAGCCCCTTTTTTATGGGAGGGGGATTCATTTTATAAACTCTTAACGAAAACTAAAAATACTTAAACTCTGAAAAAAAATTGCAAAGTAGTCAGCATGTAGAATCTTTAAGAGCCCCAGATTTTTTCGTAAAAACCGTAATTTGGGAGTAATAGACCTTGAGTCACATTTTTTCATAAAAAGCATAATTCAGAAGTAAAATATCTTCAAGTTAGTTTCCTTTGGCTACAGCAAGGAAATTCTGTAATAAATTGGTAGGACTTTATAAAACCGGAAACCATATTTATGCTGAGTGTATTTGTTTCGTTCGAATAAACAACGATCACTGAATGTGGAAAAAAGTTTAGTAAGTTGGTAGTTAGCATCTAAAACATGTCCTGATTTTTCCGGTTAAATAAACTATAATATCTTCCATATATAATATCTTCCATATATAATATCTTCCATATGCAAATTTTAAAAAAACCCTATATACCACGTGCATATAAAGGCAATGTAAATGCCCTTTGAAGTTTATAACCTTTGAAAATTAAACTTTAATTGGAAAAATATCACTGGGGATCAGGGAGATTATTTCGAGCGGGGGTGGGTGGATTAAAATAGTACGGAAAACTTTGAGGTAACCCAGTTTCAGTTGTAATTTCAATTCCAATTTTGTTGGAATCTGAAAAATGAAAGTAAACAAATAATTTGGTTTTTCTACGGTTTCAATCTTTTAATCAACGTTTAGTAGTTTAAATTAATGAGTACTATAGATTTGATTGTTTTATAGATATTCTCTTTCTAATCAGTGAAACTTCTTTATTTTTTATTACAAAATTTACCCGGCTTTTTTGGGTCTGAAATTCTCTAAAACAGGAGTTCTTTACATGTTTTGAGTCCCACCTGCGCCAGCATTCAGATTTATCTCGGCTAAACCTCAGCCCTGCCCTGGTCAGAAAGGTGACACATGTTGCCTTCCTGCCCGTCGAATGGGATGTAAAGCCTAGGGTTTCTGTACTCGATTCGACTCGACTCGGACTCGTCGAGTATTTGGGTAGTTACTCGGATTCGGGACTCGACTCTAATACTCGACGAGTCCACGAGTTCACAAAACAGCCGAATAAGAGTAAGAACAACAACAGAGGAGGGTATGGAAGAAGTTGTTAGTGTCCATCAAATAATTAATAACGTTCGAAAAGTAATTAAGTTTTTTAGATTGTCTTCTATTAAAAATGGAATATTACTAAAGCCGTGGTTACGTGTATAGAGGATAGCCATACCCTGTGCACGTTAAAGAACACACAAATGACCTTGACATGAGATGTCCATGTTTCTTTACAGCTGTCCAGTGAGTATCCTTCAACCAATCTTCTCCGATCACTTGGAGTCCTTGTGACCTAGTCAATTTAGCCCATTGTGTGCAAAAAAGAGTGCCACTCATAGGTCAACCCAATCCAAATAAAGAATCTAATGCTCCCGAAGAGAAAGTTCATAAAACAGCGAATAAGCATGTAGTGAAGGACTTCATTTGTTTAGAGTTGGCTAGATAGAGTAAGTGGTTCCAGTGGAGAGCTGTTAGGCGAAATATGGGACATTATCGCCAAGACCATTCTGGCCTTAAATGTGCACAGGACGGGGTCACGGCTTCCATCTGACATGGACAGCTTTCTGTAACACCTCCCGTGCTATTGAAATGACGAAAATCTATAACTGCTAACAGAATTTGTTTCACTGTTGTCTGTGCAGCAGAATTAATAGTTTCAGTTAAAACTTTCACTCAGAAAATGTGGTTGTTGTGTTCTATTGGATCAACTTAATTTTACAATTTTCAATAATATTTTAATATATTAATAATAAATAAATTTATTTTAAACGTACTGAATGACTTGCGTTTTAACCGAAGATAAGGATATCCAAAGTTTTTATTTTAAACGATAAATGAAATATCCTTTTGCTTTTTAAAGAGCTAATAATATATTATTATTAATTATATTTTCCAATCAACCCATCCATTAGTACGAATTATTACGGCTAAAGGGTGCAAAATTCGAAAAATGAAAACTTCCTTTTTTCTGAAATTGAGTATCCCATATTCGACAGAGGTCATATGTTATCGTTCTAGTTTCTTGTTTGACCCACTATGACCGCAGTTGTTGATGCACCATATACACACACAAAATCTTTAAGCTGCTATAAGCTACGAAGTTTCAACAGATTCTGCTACGGAGATTCTCCAGATACTCAAATCTTGAGGTATAGATGTTTCATTTTACCATTTCAGGCTAATTCTAACAGTTCCTGTTTGATACTGCCTAACGGGTACATCCTAGATTTTCTCTTTCACTGAGGACTTCAGGTGCACTGTTCACAACTAAATGATAGGCTCTAACTTTGCATGGGAGCAACATAGACAAATCAATGCAGTCTCTCTCTTCAGAAGATATTACTCCATAGTGGTTGATGATTCTTTTGCCTAATCTTATCATTACTTACATAATCAAAGCGCCTAATGACCGAGAAACTGTGTAAGCATTGAATAAAAGGCATCAAGGTTTCAGTAATCTTGTTACAAAGTTTTTTATGCAAAAGATGGAGATAACCTAGATGTTCTATCAGATTATTTGTGATTTCCTCACACAACATACAAACATATATATGATCACACTACTATGCCATCCCAGAACACGAACACATACACGATTACACTACCATGTGCATTTCACGAACTCAAACACATGCACGATAACAACACCATGTCATCCAGGGACTTGAACAGATACATGATCACACAACCACGCCATCGAGGGACTGGAACACGTACACGATCAGACCATTATGCCTACCTGGACTCAAACACATACACGATCACACCACCATGTGTGATGTTGCTTCTTCGGTCGTCTGACTATTGGGATCCTTTGGAATGCCCCTTTGGTTCCCTTTATCTGTGTTTGACTGCACCATGCCTATAATGTCAGCGCACTCCTGTCCAATCGTTTTGATCATCCTGCAAACCTTATCATTTCCATACACCTAAATTTCATCAATTTGCATAACTTCTTGCAAGTGTTGCATTTTTTTATTTCCTGTAGTGTACATATATATCTAAAATATCGACTCCATCCAAATTGGATATTTTACGTTTCTCTCATGTGCATATTTTGAAATTATGAACACATGCACGTCATATCTCATCCTAACAGCTATCCAGTGGGTACGCTTCCCTAACCTTCTTTGAGTCCTTGGAATCCTTGTGACCTGGCCGTTTATTCAATTTGGTTATCAAAAGTGCCACTCGGAGGTAAAACAACTCGCAAGGACACGCAGAACAAACATCAAGTGAGTTTCCTTATTTCATGTGTTAAAAATGCCAAGGAATTCAACGAGAACACTCTTTTCGAAAAGGTAAGTCTTTTCTAAGGGTAATGAGTATTTTATAGAAATCATAAACAAGTATTCTGATGATAGATCTATAACAACGTAAAATAACTGAGAAGTCCACATTACAGTTAATTAGTATACTGTGAATAAAAATTAGAAAACAGCTTTTTTATTAATATTTATCAAAAATACTTTTAAAGTAATTCAAAAAATTAAAAAGAATGTATGAAATGAAAAATGAACAATAGTTTTAAATCCTTGTTGATTCAAAATTCAAACTAACTAAAATTTATTAATTTTTTTTAAATATTACCAAGAGCGATTTTTATCATTTTTCACACTGCACTAATGAAGTGTTGTTTCAACTTTTCTGTTATTTTACCTTGTTCTAAATCTACGTCGGAATAATTATTCACTTAAATATATGCTATTTTATTATTTGAACAAAATATAGCATTTCGAAGTGAGAAGGTAATCGAGTAAAGCTTCCGCGTAAAGAGAGAGGTAATAAACAAAAGCTCGTTCAAATGAAAACAGCAAAAGCATCGTAAAATGGGTAAGATGACAACTTGCTTCACATTATTGATTAAAACATGATGCCAACTGTATGCACACGTGACTCTATCTGTTGTCGTTATTCGTAAATAAATCTTTCTGCTTCTTACAATCATGTACCAAGATACAGAGGCAACATTGAATTCGATTTCTGAATGTTGAAAAAATAAATCTGTCTAAAATTTATTGCAGAATATTCGCTCAATGCAGTGGGCGATTAGCAGCTGCATTAGCATGAGTCAACGCAAGTGTAAGAGTCGGTGAATAAATTCAAGAACTTTATCGAATGTGTTGAAGATGATCCGCAAGCAAGTTAGGTTATTGTGTCATAGCACCAAAAAATAGAGCAGCAGTGGAGTTGATCGCGAGAGAAAAAAGGAGTTGGGTTGTTTTACCTCTGAGCGGCACTTTTTTGCACACCATGGGCTAAATGGACAGGTCACATGAACCCAAAGGCTCAGAGAAGGTTGAGGGAGGGGACCCACTGGAACAGCTGTTGGGAGTGGTAGCCTCCCGTCAAGGCCATCCAACGTGTTCTTTAACGTGCACAGGGTATGGCTCTCTCCTGCAGACGGGGACACGATTTAACGTCCCATCCGACGGACGGCGACTTTTCCAAGTCCATCGGGGAAAGAGAATTATCATTTAAGATGTTGGTGTAGCGTATAGCATTTAATCGTAAGCGAGCCATTCGAAAATGTATTTTCGTTGAATTCCTTGGCGTTTAACACGTGAACTAAACGAACGATGAGTTGATGCCCTTTCTGTTTTTCTTGGACGGTTGTTGGTGAGTTGTTTTACCTTCGAGTGGCACTTTTGTGAACAAAATAGGCTAAATGGCCAGATCACAAGGATCCCAAGGGTTCAGTGATGTTAGGGAAGGGGATCCATTGGACAGCTGTTAGGAGACAGATGGTAGACTTCTCTTTAAGGCCACCCAACATGTTCGTTACTATGCACAGGGTATGGCTCTTCCGCGTACGGGGCCACGGCTTAACGTTCCATCCGCCGGACGGTAGCCGTTCCAAGCCCATCTGTGTACCCTACTGACCGAGGGCAGGGCGGGGAGATTTGTGGAAATAAATATCAACGCTGGCCCAGCTGGGACCCTAACCTGGAAACTGCAGATTACGAGTCTGGCGCGCTAACGAATGAGACACCCCCCGCCTTGCTTGACTATTGGTCAAAGGGAACTGGGTTCGAGCCTCGGGTAATGCATCGATGTTTGTTTTTTTGATGAAGTGTCGCCTTCCTCATAGACCTGCTCTGTGGCGTATAAACCGCAAGCAGCTGCTTGAGGGTGTATTTGTATTATTTTTTATATTTATATATTCACGCAGTGAAACATAAATGAAACCTTTCTTTTATCTATAATTTTATGAATGAAGACAAATTATTCCAATATTCAAGAAAATATATTGTAGCCTTTGTCCTAATTTGTACTGACAAATGTAAGTTAGAAAAATATTATTTTCCATCGTCTTCTTTTAATTAACAGTAGGATGCGACAATTTTTTTACGCCTTTCATTTTCTCTTTAAAAACTAACAAGGAGACAAAAAAGGCATAATCGATAGAAATTCCTTCACCTGGTATTTAAACTTTAAATTAATGGTACAGCTGGTATTTAACGAGTTATGGAAGCTTAAATATTTAACATCAGTAATACACTGCTATGAAACTCGTACAATAATGATGAATATTGAAAGAAATACTGACACAAACATTTGTAACCTACACTTATTTTATTAAACGTCTTGATTCAATCTTATTTAAGTTTGAATTAACTTTTGAGGTGAAATTTATGACTGTCATTCCTATTTTTATACGGAGTTTTCCATCGATTCCCCTTCGCTTTCCCCATTTAAATATGCTTTTAATCTTTGCCCAAACTGGAACGACCAGCTAATATATTCTTACTAATACTTTTAAAAATCGTGATTTTCATTTTAACAACCTGATCGGTGTCAGCCATAAATAAAATTTTAACACAATAGATCGAATAAAATATGTTAATCTGTGCCTAAGGCAAAGGAATAAATCTTTCAGTTTTCGTTTCTTGATTACGAGATTGATAACGATATCAAATTAGAAAAAAAGTAATAAAACGAAAGCTTAGACAATATTTACGGCAAGTTTAGGATATATATTCACATTTTAAAATTCTGAGATAATTTTTTCAGCGTAGCCACGATTTGTTGCATTGTTTGAGCAGTTTTCAATGAAAACAATTTTATTATAATCTTGAAATGTTTGTGTTAATCTTGGTTTTCTCCAGGTATCAACGTGTTAATAGAAGTATTTTAGGACCTTGACACTGAAAATAATTTATTAACATTAAATCCATTCCTTATTGCTTCAATGTTACGAAATAGATTCTTAATTCAACTATTGACCTCTCTGATGTAAATTTCATTTAAGGCTTTTTGTAATCGAATAGTAATATTTAATTGATTTTATAATTAAAATGTTTCTTGTGATACGTACTTTCACCGATATCTAAAATCTAAGGTGTTACCCAAGAACTCGTGTAATCCTCCTTAGAAACTAAGATATCATCCAAATACCATGTCTAACTCCGGTACAAACGCAAAGAACATGTGTAGAAGGATCTCACATAGCTAATAAAAAAGATAAATACCCCCTCAAGCAGCTGCTTGCCACAGAGGTCTGACAGGAGCCAGGAGCCTGTCAGTTTATATGCCACAGTAGAAGGTCTGAGAGGATGGCAGGACCTCAGCAGAAAAACGCCACATACATCCATGCCTTACCCGGGTCTCGAACCCAAATCCCTTAGATCAGTAGCCAAGCGCGCTAACCACTCGGCCATGGGACGGCATCAACTTGACTTTTATCCCAGTACACGTCTTACCTGGGTACACAAGGTACTGGATAGCAATATCCTACATGGTACAATAACACTTGGCTACATAAAATGGCTTATATACATAGGTTACAATACCGCAACGAAATACATATACCATTGGGGACATTTTCACTCCTTTTCTTCAGATTAGGTGTACCTTTTTAGTTTTGAATACCAATATACACTGGTGTTCAAAAGTTAAGATACAACCCCATTTTTGGTCAGGGTTGGGTAGGGTTGGGTTATTTTACCACTGGGCGGCACTTTTTTTGCATACCATGGGCTAAATGGCTAGGTCACATTTACCCCGAAGACTCAGAGAAGTTTTGGGGAGGGGACCCACTGGAACAGCTGTTGGAAGACAGATGGTAGCCTCCCGTCAAACCCATACAGCGTGTTCTTTAACGTGCACAGAGTATTGCTCTTCCGCACACAGGGCCACGGTTTAACGTCCGATCTGACGAACGGCGGACTTTCCAAGCTCAGCGATGTCCCCTACTGACCGTGGGCAGGGCGGGAAATATTGCGGAGATGAATCTCAACGCTGACCCTGCTGGGACTCGAACTTGAGAACTACAGATTACGAGCCTGAAGAATTACTACAGAATCGGATGAAGATCTTTTTCAAATCTGTATAAATTTCGATTTTCAACAATATTCTTTCAATATTAAAGAGAAATGGAAACTTTAATAGCAGATCCTGTTAAAAGGTCGTTCTTCTTATAAGAATCTTCCTCAAAAAAAATTTACGAATAACTTCTAAAATTGCATTTATTTTAGTAAACGATTTATTTAAAAAACTATTATTTGCATTTTATTTAACTTTTGAGAAAAATCCTTATGACTAAAAACACTAATGATCAATGGTTTAATTTTAACGATGAATATTGATTTAAGTGTTAAACTAAAATGGTTCAATTTTCAGATTCTTTAAGTATTAAACTAACGATATTCAAAATTGTGAGTTAGATAGATTTGAATGAGATTTTCAATTTATATCTGGTGGCATTTTCCGAAACTAACAAAAGTTTTAACATGGCAAAATTTAAACGAATATTGCGAACGATCTATTTATGATAGAAATTTGAAATTTACGTGCTGGGCAGGGAGTTTTCAGTGACAGCATCGACTGCAACTTTTCGGTTTCAAGAAATAAATTAAAAATTCTTTTTGGAGACGTACTAATGGAATATTGCTCTTTGCATTTTCGAAATCGTACTGTGGTTCGAATTTCCACCGTTAGAGAATTCCGAGATTAAAAAATTTAATTCTGTTTAAAAAAACAGAACTCTTTGTATTTGCCAGGAGTGTTTTTGTTATTCTTCTGGTTAGAATTTTGTTTCTACAGGGGAAGACGATCTTTAAAGTGATATTGTTAGTTTCTAGAGATCGAAAGCACTTCAGGAGAAAGAGGGTAAATTCATCTCGACATACACACAATTTTTTAATTTCATTATGTCCAATTTCGCTGGTCTTTTTCCCCTATCCAGTTCTGAACGTTGGTTTTTTTTTTTGTAATCTGATCATTTAGTTCTAAGAAACAATTCTGTCTAAGAACAATAAAATGCTACTCAGGGGTAATGAAGCTCCAATATTTTTTACAGGGACATGTTTTTTAGGGGATGGGAAGGGAAGGACAGGCTCTATTTCTTCCCCCCAAAAAACCCAAAAAGAGCGAAATTTTCAAATTTTACAGCAGCTTTTTTTTAATTTTCTCATTAATTTTTTTCTTTAAAAATTAACAACTTAAAAATTATAATAGCAAAAATCTGTGGAAGGTAAACGGAAATGATATTTTTCAAGTAGCATTTTAATTACTGAGTTGGAAAATTCAATCTTTGAATTGCAAAATATGCATTATATTTTCCGTTAGAAATATTTGACTTTTGAGTTGGAAAATATGAGTATTATTTCTTCAGTTGATGAGTTTGTTTTTTTTACTTTTGAGTTGGAAAATATGAGTATTATTCCTTGAATTGATCGTTTTTTTAATTTTGAGTTAAAAATTATATACTGTCTTTTGAGTTATTAAATACGTTTTCATTTCCTATTTTGGTGATTTTCTTTTTATTTTAGAGTTGAAAGAATAACAGTGTTTTCGAAGTTCTAAAAAAAACTCAGAGTTGGAAAAAAAAAAGTTGTTTTTCTTTCCCCCAACTATAATCCCCATCACTCTATAGCCTTTCCACGGAATGTCTTAAACACCTGTCCAAGTATATTTAGAGCAATTCACATCTCCCAAATCCACGCTTTGTGGTGAATTCCAAAAAGATCAGTACTTTCCAGATGCGGATTAGAGAGTAAACGTTTCGTTAGTTGAAATAGTTTTTATCTTCCGAAAGCGGCCAACATGATTGGGAAGAAAAAATAAACTCCCCATTAACTTGTAGTCATTTAATAGCCGATGACAGTCGACACAGCCCAGCAGCAGGGGAGGAACTACGCAATTTCCTTTTACGAAACAATTAACTGCGCGTAGGTCTCGCAATTGAAGCCAAGGGATGTCGAGTGTGCTGTGCGTTTAAGGCAGAAGAGGTTTAGAAAAGGTCAAGCAAGAACAGAAGAAAATTGAATCGGAAAAAGTCTTGACAGGCCATTAGTACCACACTGACGAACGGTCTGCAACATACCTACACGCAAACACATGTTTTTGGAAAGTGGGCGATGATGACCCAGACAAGCAACTTGTCGTCCTCATTCCCTCGGTGCAGTTTCCGTGAAGGGAACGACTTTCTCTAATGAAGTGGACGGAAGTGTAAAGTTTGACAGAGGAGATATGACAACACACGAAGTGATTATGAGTTACATTCGATACTCATTAAATAGAAATCAGTTTTCAGATCATTATATATGATGCGTTGTTTTACTTCCGAGGGGCACGTTTTGCACACAATGGGCTAAATGTACAGATCACAAAGACTCCGAAGGTACAGAGAAGGTTGGGAGAAGCGAACCCACTGGACAGTTATTAGGAGACAGATGGAAACGTCTCGTCAAGGCCATACAGCGTGTTCTTTATCTTGCACATGGTATAGCTTTCCCGTACATCGACACATGCCGTCCGTCTCATCCAACGGATGACGGCCTTTCCAAGCCCATCGGTGTCCCCTACTGACACCGATGTCAGTAAGGGACATCGATGAGCAGGGTGGAGAGTTTTGCGCAGATAAATATCAACGCTGGCCCAGCTCGGACTTGGGAACTTTAGATTACGAGCCAGTCGCATCCCAATGTATGATACATAAACGGAAAAATGTAATGGTGATAAAAGTAAATGATTAAAAAAAGAGATATTATCTGGAAGAATCAATTCATCATGATCGTTGCAGAGGATGAAAGAAGTAAGAAAAGTTATGGAGAATGAATTGTTTGAGACTCGATCTAATCATAAAAGATTACAAACACTACGTTAACATAATATTATTGAATTTCCAGGTTATGTTAATGGGAATCTAACATGGAAGCTTTATAACTTCTAAACTATGCATTTAATGTAAATATGTGACCGAAGATAAAGATGTCATTTAATCTTTTTTAAAACTCTATTTTAACAATAAGAAAATTTGATTTTTTAAAGAATCATCATCATCATCCTCAAGCAGAAATGGGCTACGGAGGTCCAACCAGACCGTGCAATTTAGTTCTCCAAGCAAGTCTGTCCTGAGCTACATCTACTGCATCTGGCCACTGCACAACAATTCTAACAAGGTCCTGTTTGACATTGTCTGCCCACTGCATCCTAGGTCTCCCCTCTTTCTGAGGCCTTTAGGCACACTGTTAATAACCCTATTCGTCAATCTATAATTATTCATACGGGCAACATGGCCAAACCAACGGAGTCTCTCTCTGCACAATATGCTGCTTAAAGGAGGTTGCAAACTCCTTTGCCTAATCTCATCATTAGTTACAAAGTTGAACCACCTAATGCCCAAGATACTGCGTAAGCATCTGGAATCAAAAGCATCTAGTTTCCTGTTATCTTGTTTTCAAAGTGTCCAAGTTTCACTACCATAACTAACCCTAGAAAGAACAAACTATTATACAGTCTAATTTTAGTCTTTAGGTGTATACGCCTTTTTCTCCGCACTCTCCATAGATTCTTAACAGTCCCGGCAGAAATCCCTATTCGTCTGTTAATCTCATGCCGCACATCACCATTATCTGTTACATAGCTCCCAAGATAATTAAACTGTGACACCTGCTCAAGACTGCAACCATTCAGATTAACTGAATCATAGCCTGCCTGACCAATTTTCATCACTTTAGTTTTCTCTCTGTTTATAACCAAACCTACTCTACTACCAGTTTCATCAACAGCTGGAATGAAAGAGTTCATCTCATCAACATCATTTGCCAAAAGGACTAAATCATCAGCATAATCTAAATCAGAAATTTTCGTATCTCCAGTCCATTTAAGGCCAAAATCTTTCCCTCGAAGTGAATTTCGCATAACATAAACAATAACCAAGCTAAAGAGAAAAGGAGACGAAATGCACCCTTGTCGAACACCAGAAGTCATGCTAAACCAATTGCTACAAGCCTTACCAACTCTCACACATGACTCAGTGTTATTATAGAGAACTTTCATTATGATAATTAACTTGTCTGGTATACCATATGATCTCACAATCAACCACAAATTATGACGATCAACAGAGTCGAAAGCTTTTCTGAAATCAACAAAGCTAGCAACCAAAGGTTTCTGAAACTCTAAACATTTCTCAAGAATCTGCCTAAGTGAAAATATCTGATCCACACATCCCCTACCACTTCTGAATCCACATTGCTCATCACGCAATTGAGTGTCAACCAGATTCTTAATTCTAGTAAGCACAATCATGGAAAGAACTTTACCTGGAACAGACAGTAGGCTGATACCCCTATAGTTATCACAAGAACTGCGATCACCTTTTTTTTGAAAATAGGGATAACAATAGCTCTGGTAAAATCCTTAGGAACCGTGCCTTTACCATAAAAGATATTCAGAATTTCAGTCATCCAAGTGGTAACCGAAACATTCCCAGCTCTAAACATTTCCGTAGTAATTTCATCTACACCTGGTGATTTATGAAGTTTAAGTTTAGAAATAGCTAAAATAACTTCAGATTATGTTATAGGGCCAACATTAAAGCCACCAATGCATCTATCATCATTGAAAACAATGGGAGTAAAACTAACCACATTGTTTAGAACATCACTGAAATGCTCAGCCCACCTAGTCATGACAGAATCCTCACCTTCTATAACCTTACTTTGTTACAAACACCGCGACATACATAAGTACACATGGGGATGAGAATGAGAAGTATCACTCAATCCCTGTATACCTGTCCGTTTTCTACCACTCAAAACATTAACTATCTTTTACACCTCTCTGCTGTTGTGCTGTCTAAATGCTTCTTCGGCTTTTTCAGCCAAAGATTCTTATCAGCAGCTAACTGATCCTTTACAAGTTTATTAAGTTCTCTGTAATGCTTTCTATTACGATTAGTAGGGTATTGATTAAGGACATTCCTGAAGTTCTTTCTTTCTGAAATAAGCTCAAGTGCCTTATCACTCGGATAAGTCTGTCTCTTCTGCTCCTTTTTTCCTAAAAGAGTACTGTTAGTGTCCAAAAAAGCCTGTTTAAAATGATCCCATTCTTCCTCAACTTCAGTAGTAAACATACCATGACTATCATAATGACTAAGTAACCTATCATGGTAAGCTTTGGCTATAACTGGATCTTTCAGAGCTTCAGTATTAAAAGTAAATTTTTTAACCCTAGCACAACACTTTTTAAGTTTAAGTTGGAAGACACTTTTAACAAGGTAATGGTCAGATCCAATTTCATCTCCCCTATATGACCTGGTATTCCTAACAGAACTAGACCATTTGCTGTTAATTAATATATAATCAATCATATTCTTATGCAGCCCATCAGGTGAAACCCATGTGTACTTATGTATGTCGCAGTGTTTGTAACAAGTGTTAGTTATTCTGAATCCATTGAGTTTACTTACCTGTAGGCGACGTTGCCCATTGCCATTGCAGCTACCAATACCAAAAGGGCCTATTACTCCTCCCCAAAAGTCAGTTGTTGGGTTGGGTTGTTTTACCTCTGAGCGGCACTTTTTTGCACACAATGGGCTAAATGGCCAGGTCACATGGACCCCGAAGGCTCAGAGAAGTTGGGGGAGGGGACCCACTGGAATAGCTGTTGGGAGACAGATGGTAGCCTCCCGTCAAGGCCATCCAGCGTGTTCTTTAACGTGCACAGGGTATGGCTCTCCCGCACACGGGGCCACGGCTTAACGTCCCATCCGACGGACGGCGGCCTTTCCAAGCCCATCGGTGTCCCCTACTGACGGTGGGCAGGGCGGGGAATTTTGCGGAGATAAATCTCAACGCTGACCCAGCTGGGACTCGAACCTGGGAACTACAGATTACGAGCCTGACGCGCTACCGACTGAGCCATCCCCGCCCCACCCCAAAAGTCAGAGTCAGTACCAACTTTGGCATTGAAGTCACCTAGAACAAGGGTAATATCGCCTTTCTTGACAGAATTCAAAATATCCTGATGTTGTTCATAAAACTTATCCTTCTCATCCTCATCGGCATCCTCAGTGGGGGCATAGCAGCAGATAACATTCAAGTCTTTAACGCTTGTGTGAAATTTTGCTGTAAGAAACCTTTCTTTAATGCACTCATATCCTAGAAGAGCATCACTGGCTTGTCTGCTGAGAAGCAGACCCACGCCTTGGTGATGATTATTGTTGTCCCTCCCTGAAAAGAGAAATTTAAGATTATTTTTATTAATCTGACCTTTATCTGTCCATCTGGTGTCTTGCAAGCCAAGAATATCTAAATTATAACCTTGGAATTCTTGTGTGAGGACATCAAGAGAAAAAGCTCTGTGCAGAGTCCTCACATTCCAACTACCTATGGAGAGAAAATGGTTAGTGGGATGTTTAAAGAAACTATGTTTATTGAGAGAGGGAATGCCGACAATATTAAATCGCAGACATGGGGCAAAAACCCGTTCCCCCACTACTAAAGGCTGAAGCCATCTACACTGGAAGACTTCCTCCAATGTAGAATTTGACGATGCCAATTGAAGCAAAGAGTTCAGGTGCCTGCGATGACCTCTGCTCAGGATTATGCACCAGCTAATATATCATATCCTGTGAATCTATTCACTTGGGGCTGTCAACCCACAAACAAATGGAAAACACAGCGGAAGATTTTCCCTCCACAGAAGCCCACCAGTGCAGCAAAATCAGGATCCATAATCAAGCTCAGAGCCATATATCTGTCCAGTCCAGTGGGTTTATATGGTCAGCACCAGGACCCTGTGTGGTTGACCACTCCTTGTCAGGGTAGAAAAAAAAAAGAAATGTAGCCATAGTTGTCCAGATCAGTAGGCCACACTATTCTGGCAGCCCTCCTCTTCGGTACACTTCCGTTCACTTCCACAAGAGAGTGTCTCTTTTGAAAGGTACTAACGGTCTGCACCACGAGAAGGCGGGGTCGGACATTAGGTGCTAGGCCTGGCCTGTTCTATGCATCATCACAGGGGATTGGTGCATAGACTCCCTCCAGTGACTACCTAGCTACCATTTACACTGCTAGGTGCAATTAAAACTCTTGGAAGATTCAGAAAATTCAAATCTTAATGCCTAAAACACAAAAACAATATTTATCGTTCAAATCAAAGAAGATGAATGTCTACAGACAGATGACAAAGTGAAAACATCAGCTCTTTTGTTTGAAAACTAGCTAACAAGTATGAATATAACATTAAATCAATAATTACACAATACTCAGAATATAAATGTTAACCAGAATATTATAACACATTTAAATATATCACAGTTGATTGAAATCAATTCAAAACAGAAAGTTAACAAAGAAATATATAAAAAAAAAATCTGATTTCCACACAAACGTCCAACACGTCCTAAGGCAGTCACGATTTTCTGTAATGAAAAGGAAGTATTTGATTGTCAATTAATATATTTATGACACCTGGAATATTTTGCATAAATTATCTTGTTTCATAAAAATAATTGATTCGTTACTGTCTGATACTAAAATAATCATCACTGACTTCTGTAATGTATTCTTAGTGTATTGAATGGTTTGAAATATTACTTGTTAATTAAATTTGAACTAATTTGTGAAGTAAAATCTTATGATGCATTATTATTCTGAAATATTCTAGCTTCCAGAATTCTTTAAATACTGAATTAATTTTGTTGAAAAAAAAATCGAGTTTTAAAGGATTGTGATGAGCAACAACTCTCAATCCAGTGACAGTGTCTTAGAGTGTTTACCCAGTTAATAATTCCGCCCGATGCTATGCAACCTTTGAGAAGAATTAATGTCCCACAGCTGTATGGTCACTTTTGATCGATGAATAATCAGCAAACAATTATTGCAAACTTAACATGAGCTTCATTTGTCTCCTTCTCATCAATGTTGCCTTTCTGTAAGAGGTTGTCTGTTGTTTCTTAGGGATATCTTCCAGTTCTCTGTAGCCTCAGAGACTGATTAGGATTAGTCACATAGACCTTTGTTTCCCATGGTCACACAGATCTCTGATATGTATCCTAAATGTGGTCACACAGACCTCTGATATGTATCCTAAGTGTGGTCACACAAACCTCTGATATGTATTCTAAGTGTGGTCACACAGACCTCTGATATGTATCCTAAGTGTGGTCACACAGACCTATGATATGTATCCTAAGTGTGGTCACACAAACCTTTGTTTCATATGGTCATACAGACCTCTGATGTATACAGTATATGGTCACATAGACCTCTGATGTGTTATGGTCACATAGACCTCTGGTGTATTACGGTCACATAGACCTCTGATGTATTATGGTCACATAGACCTCTGATGTATTATGGTCACATAGACCTCTGATGTATTATGGTCACACAGACCTCTGGTTGCTCGTAGTCACACAAAACTCTGGTTACTCATAGTCATACAGATTGTTCTTAGGGTTGAATTCTATCAAACCCTACTCTGAGACCTTCCTTCAGAATCTCAGTTTCTAGAAACACAGTCCTAGAAACGCAGTCTACTTTGACGTCCGATACGAGTCTGCCAGTACCCTCGCTGAACGCTCTTTCTCATGCCACTCTTGCCCTCAAGGCCACCGTTGGCAACAGCGCTCGTCGTACACCCAGTGGTGCCATAAAGTTTCATCAGGCGGCCAACACCTTGCGAGCGAACAAGAGAATGTGGGGTAGGGTGCCTCATCACTGCCGCTCGCAATGACAGTGGCTCCCCTTCCTATCGTCACAGGAAGTGGATCATCTCCTAGGTTCTCACGCATTTTCGGTGCATCTTGTGCACTAGGTGCAGTGTCATCAACTCGACGTTCCCAACTAACAGAAATAGCTACAGGCAACAACCATACCACAAGAACAAAATGGTCACAAATATCATCAATGTATACATTAATAATAGAGATTATTATCAATAAAAAATATCAATATCTATAAACCTATACTACATTATGCAATTATTAAACTATGAAAAAAACACTCAATTATTCGAGGGATACTGCAGCCTCCAAAGCTTAATTCGCTGCTACATATAGACCCTTAGAAGCTACAAAGAATTTCACAGTAGCTTTAAAACATTTATTTTTCTCTAGCAACCACCTGAGAAGAGTTTTCGCATCAGTCAAAGTAACTTGACGTTTCTTGCCTGATGTTGGTCGCATCAAATTCCATCTCATTAACTAATTTATTTCCTTCCTTGAGGCAAGAAGGAGCTTAATTAAAATCTTAATTATTCTAATGGGCGATCTATAACAAAACACGTGAGATCTTCTCACTGATAAAATGATAAGCATTTTTTTATCCTATCATTAATTTTTTCGGCATGCTGGAGGCTGGAAAAAAGGAGAGGGGAAGAAAAACACGCGGAACTGGATGAAGAAGAAAAACGATTTTTTATTATTTATTTTTTTCCGTCTGAAGGAGTATGCTATAAATTTACAAAGTCTCACTTCAATGTTGAAGTCGGTATCTCAGTTGTATGTATTCTACACCTAATGACTTTAGACATCCGATCTACGATTGAATTTTTTATCAGAGGTTTCCAATTAACATTTACAAAGAAAGAAAATAACTTATCTTCGAATCATTGCTTTTTATACTTGTTGCCAAGTTGAAGAAGAGAGTGTTGATGATGATCCTAAAGAAGATGCAAGTAGCGTAATTAGATTTTTTCCCCATGCCATGGAAATCAGTGTGCGGAAATTCATTCATTAGCGATTTCAATTAAATACGATTTCCAGTTTCGTGTCTAACTCATCTGGATCCTGACATCTTTATACAAGTCAACCTTTGACAAGAAGACATCTTATAATGAACGAAATGGATATTTTTATGCTGATGATTGGTAACTAAAGTTTAACTAGATAGAGCGAAGTTATTTAAATTCCACTATCCTCTCATCTCCTTCCTCTACACTGAGATTTAATTCACTATCGTCCTCTTTGTTCGTGGTCAAAAGGGGGACTCCGAGGGCATAGAGAAGTCGCTCTCCATCGGATGGGATAGTAAGCCGTGTAACAAATAATAGCCATACTTTGCTCATTTTATAGAACATGGTGGATGGCCCAGACGGGAGTATTTCCATGACCATTCCAAAGCTATTAAATGGATCAGCAGCCATCACTTTAGTCCAAAGGATCCAATACTCGTCTCTGAGTTCTTGCAGTCTTTGTGCCCAGCGATTAAACCCATTGTGGACATAAAAGTGTCACTCGGAAGTAAAACAATCCACAAATCTACCCCTCAGCTCCAAAAACGGATAAGTTTGGAGGAAAAAGGAGAAAATTTTAGAAAAGCCACTACCTGGTCTAGTGGTTAGGACAAGCCAATAAAGCTTCTAGGTATTTCCTCCTTTGAAGTATGGGTACCTCCTTCCCTTTTTCGGGCTCAGTCGATAGCGCGCCAGGCTAGTAATCTGCAGTTCCCAGGTTCGAGTCCCATCTGGCCCAGCTTTGATAATTTCTCTTCGTCAAATTTCCCCAACCTTCCGTCGGTCAGTATGGGCCACTGATAGAAAGACTGCTGTCCGTCGGATGAGGCGTTAAACCGTGACTCCGTATGCGGGATGACACGCTGGATGGTCTTGAACGAGAGGCTACCATCTGTCTCCTAACAACTGCCCAGTGCTTTCCCTTCCCCGAGCGTTCTCTGAGCCCTCAAGGCTCTTGTGACTTGACCGTTTAGCCCATTGTGTGAAAAAATGTACCGCTCAGAGGCAAAACAACTCAACATTTCCTTTTTTTTAAATGAGCACTTAACAGATAGGGTGAACAGCAGAAAGTTGTTCAGAAAGAAAGTTAGATCTATGGATTTGTGGGATTTGCCTGACAACAACAAATACTCTTAAACTTATCACCAGCTAACTTGCACCAGATTGACACTTGATTTAGATTAACTCGTTTCTCCGGTCAAAACATTACTGGTTTTGTCAGGAAGGCAAGTGTGAACGTTAATTCATAAAACCGTTGAAGCGATCGACTATTTAATCCATCACTCTTGCAGATTCGTTATCATTTTTATCCACAAATGTACGCGACTTTTCTTCCATTTGATCCGCAACTCTAGTGAACTCATCAACCGTTTAATTCATCATGCCTGTCATGTGTTTGATTCTCATCTCTAGTCAATTGTTTATCCGTTTAATTTTTATTAGTCAATTGTTTATCTTTTTAATCCCCAGCAATAGTCGACTCGTCACCATTTTAATCCATCAAAGCTATCAACTGTTTAATTCATCACTCCTGACAATCGTCACTAGTTTAATCCTGAACTATAGTCACACTTCACTAATTTAATCCCCAACTGTGGTGGGCTATTTGTCATTTTAATCGGCAACTTTTTCCAACTCCTCACTAGTTTAATCCCTACCTTTTGAAAACAGTTTACTTCATCACTTCTGTCATTCTCATTACTATTTTAATCCGTTACTGCCGTAAACTGTTTACTTTATTACTTCTATCAACTCCTTACTATTTTATTCAGCCACTGCCGTAAATCATTTACTTCATCACTCCTGTCAACTCATCCAGATGTTTAATTCTCAACTGTAGTAAACTCTTCACTCTTTCAATCCGCAATTTTAGTGGCTTCGTCCCTTTAATCTGCTATTGTTGTAAACCCTTCACTAAGTTAATCCATCACTACCGTAAACCGTTTGTTTCATCACTCATGTGAACTCGCCATTAATTTAATTCCCAAGATTAGCCAATTTTTATCCTTTAAATCCGCAACTGTTGCCAACTCTTCACCTTTTTAATCCGCAATTTTAATTAACTCATTCTTTCAATTCACAGATATAATCAACTCATTACCATTTTAAGCCGCTAAAGCCACTGACTGTTCGATTCATCATTCCCCGAATTCGCCAGTCGTGTAATTCCCAAGACTAGCCAATTTTTCACTCTTTAAATCTGCAACTATACCCAACTCTTTAGCTTTTAATCCTCAACTGCAGTTAACTCATCAATCTTTAATCTACAGAGGTAGTCAATTCATTAGCCTTTTAATCTATTATTGCCAGTCAACTTTTGATTGATCACTTCACTCAACTCCTCACCCGTTTCATACTGAACTGTAGCCAACTATTACAATTTATTTAGAAATATGTAAATAGATGACTTGAGCTTTTAACACACGGTTACGAGTTAACTGAAGTGATGAGTCAAAAAATTGACTGAAGTGTTGAATCAAACAGTTGACTGACGTGATAAATTAAACAATTGACTAAAGTCATGGATCAAAAACAGTTGACTGAAGTAATGAATCAACAGTGACTGAAGTGATGAATCAAACAGTTGACTGAAGTGATGAGTCAAACAGTTGACGGTCATTGATAGATTTAAGGGATGGTGAGTTCACTTGTAAATTTTAATTATGGATGACATAATTTGAAAAACTCAGAAGCCTCCTCTGAACAAAAATCCTGAGTGCGCGACAGGGTAGATATATTTCACTTCTGAATCGAAATGAACTTTTGCATAAGAAATACTCATACAGTACCAAAAATGTAAAGGATCCATGAAAACCATTTTAGCTGTTGTAGAACCTAAGAACACAAAATATCAGTAAAATCAGACAACTTCACTGTTTTAAAACAATACCTACCTTTTGTTAATGGATGAATGAATCTTGTGTCTTTCGACTCAAAGGGGTAGAGGTTGAATTCTAATGGGATTTTGTAGGGTTGTCTTATCTCTGAGCACCATTATTGCGCCCATTACGTAGACTAAATGGCCAGGTCACAAGACTTCAACAAATTCAGAATCGTGTAGAGGAAAGGGACTCACTTGACAGCTTTTAGGAGACAGTTGAAAGCCTCCTGTCATGGTCATGCAATATGTTCTTTAATGTGCACAGAGTATGGGTCTCCTCTAGACACGGGTCAAGGCTCAGGTCCAGATCTTGAAATATTAAAAGTGGAGGTTGGGTAGGGGTCAAGATACTGCATTTCCATTTCAGTAGAACATTTTCCCTACATTTTAGAGATATCTTTGAAATCGTGCTTGAAAAATGAGTGAAATATGCATAAGTTTAATATTTTTGCCTTTATTACACTGAACAGCATTCTCAAAAAAGGGTTGGGGACATGGCCTCTTTTGCCCCCTCCCTATAGATCCGACCCTGCCAGGGCTTAATGTCCACATCTGAAGACCGTTGGACTTTACCTATTCCTTTGTGTCCCGTTTCTTACTGAGAACAGGGGTGGAGATAAACCTCTAAGCAGGTACAGTTGGAACTCGATTCTGGGAACATCATTTGCCAACCTGGCTCACTACCTACTGAGCTAACTCCTTTCTCTCTTAGAGGGATTGATTCAGTTCATGTTCGCATTTGAAAAGATTATTTAAGAAAATGATGAACTCAGCTATTTTGTGACTCTATTTTGTTCCTTGTGTTGTTTAGGTTTGTTTACGCCTTTGTTGCAACTTTTAAAGGTCACATTAAAAGTTTTCATCTTCCATATGTAAATCATCAACATCAATATAGTTTTTGAGTATTTTGGAGGCGAAGGTTGGCTCACTGTGTAGAGCTCCAGGCTCGTATGCTGCAATTCCTAGGTTTGAGTCGCAACTGTGCCTAAGTTGAGAATTTTCTAACTCCAATTTTGCCCTCGGTCTGAAAAGGAAACTTCGCTGAAATTTGAAACCTGTCGTCCATCGGATGAGACATTGAGCCGTGACCCAGTATACAAGAGAGACATGTCTTGCTCACGTTAAAGGACAGGCTCGATGGCCTTGACGGGGAACTTCCATCTGTCTCCTAACAACTATCTATTATCTATACCTTTCCCTTACCTTCTCTGATTCTGTGGGGTTTTCGTGACCTATCGGTTTCGGGTCCAAACCTATTAGTCGGGTCGGGTTTGGGTTCATATCTAGGGATGACTATCAAGTCCATCGAGTAAACAAAAAGTGTTTTAGAGTTAAAATAATCCAACCCTTGTCAAATTCAAAAACAAACATCATAAGAAGAAAAATGGCAGTATTACTAATTGATTTTAATAGCCGAATCGTCCTAAATGCAATGCCTCCCTCTGCCAAGTCAAAGGTTCTTTTAGGGTTGTAGGCAATAATGAATGACTGACATTTCAGTCCACAAAGTTGTGTTTTGGTAATTAATAATCTTCTGTAAAGTATGGATGTTTTCATCTTCTTCTGTGGCAAGTGAATGCCCCTAGGGGAGGTTTCCTTTTCATTTCGTTTTTGAACAAGAACTGATGCTGTCTCATTACAAGTCACGACATTACGCAGAAAAGAGTAAATGTCAGAGGATTCATTAGGACAGACGCTATTTCACTCCCTAGGCGTTATTCTCTTGCCTCATACATCATTCTCCTATCAACTCCTTTGCCATTTTCCTCTAGGGTAAATTTCTTTACAGTTTGAGAAACTTCTGTCGTTTTAGAAGCTTCAAATGATACTACCATTCTTTTATTTACGTACAGTGACCTAAATAGTTTGACCAATTGCTAGTTTTTTGTGTTCTTTTCCCCCTTTATTTACCCTGTGATGACAGGGAAAATGAAAAGATTGAGATTTGTACTAGATACAAATATGTTAACAACGTGGAGCCAATTAGTACAGAGATAGTAAACTAGCGACTAAATGAACAATGTAACACGCATCACTGTTTTTAACTTTTTTTTTCTGATTAATTTGCTTGTTTTGGCCGGAAATATAAACATCAGATCCAATCGTAAAATATACAGAAGTTGTCCATAGTTGAATCTATTTTTTTCAAAAGAGATATTAACCAAAAAAAAAGATGCATATTTGTAAATAGTGATGTAGACAGCTTTTTGGAATCGGGGGAGGATATTTAGAAAATTTCCGAAGTTCTTCTCAATGTAAATTGATGAATTAATGAATACTTAAGAAACTATTTTCCAAAATAATAATGGTTTAAACCCCAATTGTTCACCAGACCAGTGGTTCCCAAATTTTCGTCCCGAACTTTTACCAAGCAACGCCACCTTTATGAAAATTAAGTGATTTTTCACCAATAAAAGTAGCTGAGATGTCCCGTGGCCGAGTGGTTAGCACCCTGCTACTAATCTAAGGGACCTGCGTTCGAGCCCCGGGTAAGGCATGGACGTTTGTGTTGATTTTCTGTTGAGGACCCGACATCCTCTCAGACCTTCTACTCTGGCGTATAAACTGACAGGAAGGATCCTGTCAGACCTTTGTGGCAAGCAGCTGCTTGAGAGGGTATTTATTCTTTTTAAACTAGTGAAAAATATTTTCCGTGTTTAGGAATTTGAGAAAATGGCTCCAAAATGTTTTAAAACGCTCCCATTGGGAACCATTGTTTTAGACCAGGCGTGTCCAAACTTTTAACTTCCCTGGGCCACATTGAGTGAATATTTGACTTCCCTGGGCCACACTAAGTGAAGATGAAGTGTTTTGGGCCGCACATAAAATATAAAATATAGTTAATGAATATGAATAATAAAACTTCATTTATTTTCTTATGTTTTCTATTATAAAATAAAAAAGGGCAATATAAAACTAGTGGGATATCAAAAACTCGCTGAAAATTCAGCGAGAGGAAAGCCAACGGGTCTCGATCGATTTGGCGAACTTTCGCGAACGTTCGATGGCCCCTTTTTCTGTGAAGGGCTCCCTTGGCCAAAAGGATTAGGAAATCAAAATACAATGCAATATACTGCATACAAATATTGTAATTCTTCAAAACATTCGCCGTCGAGTGGATACACACATAATTCGAAACGTAAATTCTCATGGCATACTAAGATGTTTTTATTTAATTTTTTATTTCAAAATAAATGTCAACGAATCGATTATATATGAAAAATATTGCAAACATTTATTTTTTTAATAAAAATGTGTAAATTTAAATAATTTCATAATTTGCGTTTGGGCCGCATTTTAAAGGCTTTTGGGCCGCACTTTAGACAATCATGTTTTAGACTAATCGTTCTTTTGCTGTTGAATTGGAGATACATACTTCAGTTTTTCACCGTGGCATCTTAGATTGTTTTAGTTCTTTTTTTACACTTCGGGTATATTCGTGACTTAGAGTCGGCGAAGACTGTCTCCTCAAAGCAAAATGGACGAGTTGAATTTAGTGACTAATACACTGGTTTCCATAAATTAAGGAAAATCCCTTTTATAAGTCAATGGGAAGTTAACGTCAAAGATATATAACTTCTAAAATATTTTAAAAAATGTGATTGCAGATAAAGTTCTCAATGAAATGAATCGATATCTCGATTTTCAACAATATTCGTTCAGTATTTAATGAGTTATGGAGGTTTGAATATTTAGCGGTAACAATGCCAGACACAAAAATTGATTTCAGAAGTAAATTAAAACTTAGTAATAAGTATTGTATCAAAGTGTTTAATAAAATAAGTTTTATTTTAGAACATTGTGTAAAGAATTCTTTCACTATTCTTCAGTTTTGTGTAAATTTCTTAAGACTGGCATTGCTGTTAAATATTCAAACTTCCATAATTCGTTAAATACTGAACGAATATAGCTGAAAATCGAGATATTGATTTATTTGATTGAGATCTTTATCTGCAATCACATTTTTCAAAACAAAAAAACTTATTTTAGAAGTTATAGCGCTTTGACATTAGCTTCCCATTTACTTAACATAGGGATTTTCCTTAATTTATGGAAACCAGTGTATTTATCCTAAATAGCAATAGTAAATCCCGATATTAAAAGAAACGTTCATTAGTTCTAACATTTGCCCATCAATTTACTGAATATGGCCCATTTCTTCCGATTTTTTAGCCAAACCTTTTCAGATACAAAACTAAACGATTTTGCAAATTCATACTGCATACTTTAAAAATGCATATTTTTGTTTCCTGATTCTTTACAGATATAGTTATTTCAGTTTACTACTCGTTTAGAAATGTATGTTTTCGCTTTAAAGCAGAGAATTTTTCTTGTGGCTCTTTAAAAATATAGTTTCTTGTTCGCAGTGGCTCTTTAGTAAATTTGATGTGAACGGGCTTGTTTAAAGGGCTCAATTATAACTTTTGGAGGATGAGGAAAAGGACAAAAGTAAAATTTCATCGATATATATCCAACCAAATTTTTTGTTTTAATTTATCTGTAAAACAATACTGTTAAATAATCTTGAATGTAAGACACGTGGGTAGACAGACAACAAAGTGTAAACACTAGCTTCCTTTTCGAGAACTGGCTAAAGACACAATTTTCCAGGCTACAAAATTATATCCGACCTTTAAAAATAGTAATTTTACACATACAGTAGAAGAAAACTAATGAAACCACACTGCATTAACATATATTCTTGTAAAGAAGGAAAAGACATATTTTTTATCTAACAGATTTTAGCAATGTCGAAGGACATTTCATGTAGTAGAGGTGAAATGCTAACTACAACCTGCTGCAAAACAGTATGACGGCTTTTTTTTCGCAACATGATTAATTACTTCAAACAGTGTAACTTCCACAAAATGAAATATTCATGAACACAGAGTTAGCTTTTATCTCGTTGTGACTCGGATCTCTTAGTTGCTGTCATATTCTGTCGTCTCTCGTTCTTACATCCTCAGGGTATAATTCAATATACCGCAGCAGTTTTAAGGACTTTGAAAGGAAATGGTGATTAATCACATCAGGCAAAGGCTTAGTATTACTACTGACAACGATAGAGAAGACATAATAAGAAATATTTTGCTGCGGAGACACCAAAGTTATAATTATGGGGCTAATTCCCATTTAATAATAATAGTTGTATTTGATGGCTATTAAGGTTCCACCTAGACCGGACAAATAATTCTCACCTGAGGCTCGAAGTAGCTTAATAAGCAACTGATTTGTAAGTAAATGTTCTTTTACCCACTTAAATTATATCGACAAGAGAATTTCTATTATAATAATAGATGAACTGCAACTACCTTTTACATATATGTGGAATTCTGATCTACTTTTTCGTTACTTTTACATGTGTAATCTTATCTGAAGATCTGTTCGTGAAGGCTGATGTGACATTTCTATTAAAGTTAAGTAAAATAACGCAATTTGAAATTTAAATTTGCAGTGGATAGTGAAGTAGATAATTATGTCTGCGAGATTTTATTATGAATCTAACATATTTATAAATGCATAGAGTGTTATTTAGTTATTATCTGACATGCTTATAAACGACAGAGTGTTATTTAGTTGTTATCTGACATGCTTATAAATGGCATAGAATGTTATTAGTTGAGACCCTCATTTGATATACGTGAATGATGAAAATTCCATCTTCTATAATAAGGAAAAATTGAAGAAGCAAAGAATTTTATCTTATGTCTCTGTATTTGATTATTGATCTTACAATTATCTACCAATGTCTCTCACCACCAGAAATTATGTCGCACACCTCTTCAGTTTTGCATCATCTTCATGTACTAATGCATTTCTGCGCTTCTATAAAAGAGTTTTTTTTTTCAATCTATGATAAGATTCACAAAGCTACTAACTTATCTGCAGGTTAGACAACGAACAAACAGCCGTGGCATCCGGGGACTCGACTCCAGCAGTTACAGTGTCACAGCGAACCAACAAGATACCCTTCGCCAAAGAGGCAGCAAATTCTGACCCCACTGATCAAAAACCAACTACAGATTTTTTAAACGTATGTCTGGTGGAAGAATAAAAAACACCGGACACACCTTCTGTACTAGAAAGAAGGCAAAACACAATTTGCTATTCATAAATAAAGATGTGATGTTGATTCATTTGAGATTCGATGAAAGTGTTCATGAACATCAGACTCGAAGTTTGAAGAAGAAAAAATATTTGAAGCCAGGTGGAATACGAACCTAGAATTCCTGATAACATTTAGAGCACTCTTCCCAATGAGGTAGCTGCTGCTGAGCTAGTTAGTAGTACCTATGTGGATGTATTTACTGCCGGATATATCGAAGCCCCCTTCCCCCCTGAGAATACTAGTAAGTGTAATGCAGGTAAAAAATATTAAATTTGTGCATAGTTAACACATTTTTTAAGAAATTTTGAAGACTTCTAAAACGAGGGGAAAATGTTATACTGCAATAGAAATCCAGTCTCTTCCCCCCACCCCTTTAAGTTTTTTTTTCGGCTCGATTGCGTCACTTACCCCTGGATGGATTGCCACTCGTGACTTGCCTCTCCCAACTGAGTGAAGAAGTGGTAAAAGTAAAATTTCCTAAATGAGTATTTCATGCTTTTTTTTTGATTGATTTGAAACTCATGGAAGCAGAGAAGCATCCTGGTTTGCATAAACCTTCCTTCTCATACAAGGCTAAGAGCGAAGTCGCTGCTGAACACTGCCTCAGTTAGAGTTAATCAAACGCAACTAGAATTCCTGATAAGAGAATGATAAGACAATTCCTGAAATTCTCTGCTTCTTCAATTTTTCCTTATTATAGAAGATGGAATTTTCATCATTCACGTATATCAAATGAGGGTCTCAACTAATAACATTCTATGCCATTTATAAGCATATCAGATAACAACTAAATAACACTCTGTCGTTTATAAGCATGTCAGATAATAACTAAATAACACTCTATGCACATATTTGTCACAGGTGTTTCGAATTTCTAGCTCGAAATAGGAACTGCGAGAAAAATCCATCCCACTTTCTAACAAATATTATTTGCATAATCAGCAATCAGTATATATCAAATAAGTATATAAGTATTAATGTGAGGGGGGCGGCATATTTGCAACTTGGCAGCTTCAAGTTCAGTTCGGAAGGAATCCCTGACAGTGTGGAGATTTTCTCCATTTATCCAAGTCCTACCATAAGAGCCGCAAAATTCCCCACAATGCTCACGGTCAGTAGGGGACACCGCTGGGCTTGAAAAGGCCGCCGTTCGTCGGATCGGACGTTAAGCCGTGGTCCCGTGTGCGGGAGAGCCATACCCTGTGCACGTTAAAGAACACACTGGATGGCCTTGACAGGAGGCTACCATCTGTCTCCGAACAGCTGTTTCAGTGGGTTCCCTCCCCCAACCTTCTCTGAGCTTTCGGGGTCCTTGTGACCTGGCCATTTAGTCCATGGTGTGCAAAAAAGGGCCGCTCAGAGGTAAAACAACCCAAACCAACCTACCATAAGAGAGAAAAGAGAACAATAATGGGCTTGCCTAGAGCCAACTACACTGGTTTCCATAAATTAAGGACAATCCCTATGTTAAGTCAATGGGAAGCTAACGTCAAGGCTCTATAACTTCTAAAATAATTTTTTTTTATTTTCAAAAATGTGATTGCAGATAAAGATCTTAATCAAATAAATCAATATCTCGGTTTTCAACAATATTCGTTCAGTATTTAATGAGTTATGGAAGCTTGAATATCAAGCGATAACAATGTCAGCCACAAAAATTGATTTCAGAAGTTAATTAAAACTTAGTAATAAGTATTGTATCAAAGTGTTTAATAAAATAAGTTTGCATTTTTGAACTTTGTGCAAAGAATTCTTTCACTATTCTTCAGTTTTGTATAAGTTTCTTAAGACTTGCATTGCTATTGTTAAATATTCAAACTTCCATAACTCATTAAATACCGAACGAATATTGTTGAAAATCGAGATATTAGTTTATTTGATTGAGATCTTTATCTGCAATCACATTTTTCAAAACAAAAAAACTTATTTTATAAGTTATAGAGCTTTGACGTTAGCTTCCCATTGACTTAACATAGGGATTTTCCTTAATTTATGGAAAACAGTGTAGGTATACCAGGTCCGATCAGCCGTTGAGCGAAATGAGGAAAATCTTTATGAATATTTTCAAATTAATGAGCTTTTTAAATAACTATCTGTGGAATTTTAAATGTAAAATATATAAAATAAAAATTAATAAGATATTAAAGTATATTCCTCAATGTATAGTGTAACCCGAACGTGGTGGACTTGACGATGTTGATAAACAAGATGGATCAGGTGGTGACGCCATAATAATTCAAAACTGTTCTCCGAATATGAAATGATGGCAAAAAATAGAATGCCACTCAAATTGGGAAAAGCGCAGTCTGATGAGCTAGTGAGAACATGCAGTGCCGCACTATCTCTCGTTGCCTGAGAGCTTACGATAGGTAGCGTTCATTGTACTTACTGACCGGTCATGAGAAAAATGTATATTTTCTGCAGTATTCAGTACTGCAATGAATTTATATTTTTGTACTTAAATATAAAAGTATTTCTGAGACGATCAACGCTATGAAGTGTAAGCACTATACGGAAGCAGCTTTAAGGAAGTATGCCTGTTTCAAAATATAGGTGTTTTAATTGAAATTTTGCTTCTTAAAATTATTTTGGTAACTATCTATTTTAAAAAAAATTAATAATGTTTTAATAAACTCAGTAAGTAAATTATCTTATATTACACTATACTAAATTAAATAACTTAAATTTTAAACAAATAAAAACTCTTAAAATTTATGGATATTTATTTTCCCATCTTTGTTCGATGGCTGTCCACGCCCGATGTGTAGAGGTATCTATGCTCTGTTGGCATAGGCTGCCGTCCTTCGCAGAGAAAGATGAGCCATGACCTCGAGTTCAAGAGCACCTTATCTTCAAAATGACTTAATAAAAGCGGAATTTTTACGAGAGAGGCTTCCATCTGTTCTTAACAGCTGTTCGATGAGATTGCACTTTCCTGTTCCGAGCCTCGTATGAGTGCAATATTTCACGAGAATCAATTAGTCTTCAGGTATTTCCCATACGAAATTACCAACTTCTTTTGTAGCATAGATAAACGCGAGATTGAAGAATAAAAAAGGTGTCAAGAGGCACTTTCTGATTGCCTCATTAAATCCACACTCATTCTCCTCATCTTAGCGAACGAATACATTTGACTTCAGGTACTAAATCAACTGGTTAATGAACTGTATGCAAACGTGATGTCCTATAATGAAACTCTTTTTTTTTTCTTTTCTTTATTGCCAGAAAACCGATGCCTCGATGTTGTTAATCGAAGCCATTAATTAAGGTCAAACAGAGTTGACCTAAAGTAACACGCGGCCTCTCACACGGCAGTCAGCCTGCTACTGGATGTAACGCGATGTAGCCTCTATCCGTAATGAGACTATTCCCCCCCCCTCCCACCCCTATCAACAACAGGATTAGGTGTGGGTGTGTAATTCAGAAGCACAGCAGTTGTTATTAGTTTGATAGCTGTATGGGCTGCTAGTTCAAAGATGATTAATGATAATTTCCGGAAGCTTTTATCACGACACCTCGGAATATTGTTAGAATGTGATGCTCATAAGCAAGTTCAAGATATATCGTCAAGTAACCCTATACTGTTGGTTTGTTTACTGCTAAATGCATCTATTATAGGAATGTAAAAAGATATGTGGGAATTTAAATAATACTTCTTTGACTTATGACATTGTATGTCGATGTTAGCAAAGTTCATTAACCGTTCTATATTGATTCACAGCTCTTATTACAGAACTTAATTATTTAGTTTTCCTGTATTATACAGTTGCTTTTCTGCATGTACATATTTCTATAAAAGTTTTTAAACGGTTTCCCTTTGATTTATAGCCTTTATTTTTATATTATTTTGAACGTGAAAAAATTCCTCCTCGAGCAGATGCTTGTCATAAGAGTACGATAGAAGCTATCATAAGATCGACGATAGATGCCTCGAACAGATGCTTGTCATAAGAAGTACGATATATCCTGTCCAGACTGACAGGAGACTTCTTTTGATCGGGTGGTTTTACCTCTGATTCAGATCGAGTTGTTTTACCTCTGAGCGGCACTTCCTTTTGCACACAATGAGCTAATTGGCCAGGTCACAAGGATCCCAAGGGCTCAGAGAGGGTTGGAAAAAGGGAATCCACTGGATAGCTGTTAGGAGACAGATGGTAGCCTCCCGTCAAGGCCATCCAGCTTGTTCTTTAACGTGCATAGGGTATGTCTCTTCCACACACTTACACACTGCTTAACGTCTCATCCGACGGACGGCGGCCTTTACAAGCCCATAGGTGTCCCCTTCTGACAGAGGGCAGGGCGGGGAGTTTTGCTGAGTAAATATTAACCTTGATACAACTGAAACCGGAATCTGGGAACTGCAGATTACGATCCTCGCACACTACCTATCGGGCCAACCCAAGTCTGCCTCGATGGTTAAGATCCTGACAGCTATTTAAATGACATCACATATATGAGAGGAGGAAATTTCATAAATTATACTCTAATATTATATCAGGTCGTTTTAGGATATACCTACAAATGAATAAAGTATTGAATCTGTTACTCATATGGAAACTGCATAATTTAAAAATTGTAAAATCCTTAATTAAATACATATTTGATTATTGTTACATTACTTATTGTAATTAATCATTGCTTTATTCAATGATAAGGTAGAACTTATAGCAACCTGCAATAATATTACATCAAAATTTGAAAATAATATCCCTCCATTCGTGATGTCATCGAAAGAAGTGTCATGGCCTTCATTAATGGAACTTTCATTTAGTGAAGTTAGTCTTGGCCAACTGCGTTCCACAGTTACGACGAAACCTTTGTCAATATGATGAAGCCGACTTTGTGAAATATTGGGGAAAAATTATTTTGAATTGTACAGATAAAATACTGGGATTAAAATTCTTTTTAATTTGACAATAGCTTTCATTCTAAGGTTTCATTCTAAGGATTCGATGTTACTAACTATGAAAAACGACAAATCATTAAGCGACTCTTGTTGTTTAGAAATGTGAAATTTCAATAGTAGAATATGGTGTTCAATGTGTTTACAATAGAAGTAGATATTCCCTACCCTCTCTGAGGCTTTGGGGTCTTTGTGACCTGACCGTTCGATGTTACTAACTATGAAAAACGACAAATCATTAAGCGACTCTTGTTGTTTAGAAATGTGAAATTTCAATAGTAGAATATGGTGTTCAATGTGTTTACAATAGAAGTACGGATTCCCTACCCTCTCTGAGGCTTTGGGGTCTTTGTGACCTGACCGTTTAGCTCATTGTGTGCAAAATAAAAAGCGCACCGCTGAGGTTACACAATACAACAAAAGTCGGAAAGGCTTGACAATGAGAGGGTTAAGGTTCATACACAAAGCATCTGATATGTTTTGTTATCCTAAATTATACACAGTTGCCTTACGATTGTTGCTTCTTCTTCTTCCTGTTATTATTTACAAAAATGGCAGCCCTAAATGGGTGGTACATTACCCGTGTCAGAAAACAATATGAGTGTGATAAACCTCTCCACCCTTGCACGTGGAAAAAGATCTTGCTGGATGCCAGTAACGTTTTGTTGGCGCATATGGGCTTTAACCAGGCCTTCTGGCCTAATCCACTTATGCAGCTGCAGATAACATTGTTCTTGATATGCTGCCTAGCAGGTTGTTGCTTCTGCTGTATTTTGTCTGCTCCAAAGCAAATTACGCATCATCACAATGCGTAATTGAGACGCAATAATGAAGATGAGTGGTGCGGACGACAGTTCAGCCACGTTATTCAACAATGCAACCACATGCCGGAGAAACTTGATTCAGCTTTGTGATGAAATTCTGCTGCTGAGATATGGTTTTGCGATTTAGCTTCTTTAATCTACTTATGATGAAGATGATAAGAGTTTTCTTTTATGTATGCCAAACAACTTCTCTTTTTTGAGCTCTGCACTACGGAAGTTCTTTTGGTGGAATGTGGCTCTCTATTATTTGAAGAAAGGTAAAGAAAATTGAATATTTTCAGGGTTTTTTTTCCAAAAAGTTGTTTCCAATGAATTACTATGCAAGCATTTTACAGATGAGAATGATTAAAATACCAAGACCTAGAATAACTTTATTCGAATAGCAAATTATTGAGTTTGACTTTTAAATCTCAGAGGAAACATGGATTGGGTAGTTTTACCTCTGAGAGACACTTTTTTGCACACAATGGTAAAAATTGCCAGTCACAAGGATCCCAAGGGCACAGAGAAGGTTGGGAGACAGATGGTAGCTTCCCGTCAAGGCCACG
Source organism: Ryuthela nishihirai (assembly GCA_038380435.1). Lineage (NCBI taxonomy): Eukaryota > Metazoa > Arthropoda > Arachnida > Araneae > Heptathelidae > Ryuthela > Ryuthela nishihirai. The sequence continues at coordinate 33,912,787 of JAWZYU010000019.1, read as the reverse complement.
TTATTCTCGTGGTATGTACATACGTCAGTAGGGGACATCCGTGGGCTTGGAAAGGCCGTCGTCCGTCGGATGGAATGTTAAACCGTGGATCTGTGTGCGGGAGAGCTATACCATGTGCTCATTAAAGAACACGCTGGATCGCCTTGACAGGAGGCTACCATCTGTCTCCTAACAGCTGTCCTGTAGGTCACCTCCCCCATCCTTCTCTGAGCCCTCGGGGTCCTTTTGACGTGGCCCATTATGTGCAAAAATGTGTCGTTCAGATGTAAAACAATCCAACCCATCCTAACGAGCCTGCGCGCTACCGATTGAGCCATCACCACTGCTAGCCCTAAATCGGGTTCTTCAATTTTTTTTATCGGCGAGCCTTTCTCGATAAATAACCTTTTCTCGTTTAATGAATTAAATATTGTAGCTTATATCAAATATTTCAAACTTTCATGAAAGTACAAGACGTGGCATTAAAATTCGCTGGAAATAATTGCATAAAAATATTAAACTGATATTCTCAAAAAAATTATTTACTCGAATGAAAGAGGAAAAAAATATATTTAAAAACAATAAGTGAGTAGAAAATATATTTGAAATAAAGCAAGATCACATATATTTCCGACTGTAATGAGAACTGTGGGTCTGCTTTTTACGTTGCAAACTAACAATAAATTTGTCAGAAGAGTAATTTGAATTTACTAGTTCGTCGTTTGCTTCGAGAGCCGGATATGCCCACCGGACATAGTTTGGTGGTCCCCTGGTAAATGGCCAAGGCACAAGAGTCCCAATGGTTCGTAGAAGGTTGGGTAATTAGCTAGGAGTCAGATTGGAAGCCATCCTTGAAGGCCCTTCAGCGTGTTCTTTAACGTGCCCAATTTTTGGCTTTCCTGAACATAGAGCCACGGCTAAAAGTTCGATCCAATGGATGACTGTCTTTCCAAGCCCACAGGTGTTTTCTTTCTCACCATTGGCAGAATTGGAGATTAACCGTCCCATCCGACTGGCAACTACCTTAGCAAAGTCCAGCGGTGTCTTCTCTCACCGAAAGCGGAGTTAAATCTAAACTCTTCAATAGATGGGGCTCGAACCTGGGAACTGCAGAATACGAGCCTGGCACACTACCGACTGAGCAAATCCCACCCCCGAAATGACAGCGAATACCTGTTAACTCTAGTACATTGTTTAGGCAAAACGTTCACACCGTTTTATCGTTCATTCTCATCTGCCTAAATCCTGCTGACAAGCCATAAGGCTTAGTGGGGTAATCTATGTATGTAACCATACTAAGGTATAAATAAAGTTATTATTATTATAGAGAACGTAAAATGAATATTGATTTACATGGTAACTCAGTTATATGGTATGGTTATTCAAATACAGTGGATCCTCGCATAAAGAAGTCATCGGATAACGCATTTTCGATTTACGAATTGCTTCCCTTAGATCCTCGTTGATAGCGAATTTTCCCGCATAACGAATTGCTTAGGAGATTCCGCGGTCTTCAATTTCATCCAATCAGAACGTTCCTAAGTGGATTCAAAAAGGCTCAACCAATCAGCGATGCCCATATATGAGCTTTTGGATTGCGGTTTCCTTTAATTACATTGTTTGTGGAAATTCCTCTCTCTTCTAGATTTTGTGCCTTTATTCGATACTTTTTTTTCTAAATTTAAATGGAAATTATTAGCGATTGCATAGTCCCTAAATATAATTTGCTATGGATAAGAAATGTAGGAAAGACATAAACCTTGAAAAAAAAAATCAGTAAATCTTTGAGAAGTTTAAAGAAGAAATGAGTGCTACGGAGTATAACTTGTCTTCAGACGCGAACTTGTAAGGGACGCTGAACGCTATAGTGTCCCGGGCCCCCTGGACTTCATAGGAGCAGTATTTTTTTAATAATAATTATAATTATACAGAAATCCCACAGAATTAGAGAAAACCTATTTTAAGCTCCACGTATGAACTCTGCAAAGTATAGAAATCTTGAAAAAGAAACCGAATTTTATATAGCAGCCAGGGCCCCCCTGCTACAGCTGCGACCCTGAAAAAAAGTGCCAGTGAGACCCTGCTTGTCTCAATCAACCATACTTCTAAATAAGGACAAAATAAACACTACTAAATTGAGCGATACATTTAGAATTTTTATTCATTGCTTCTTTTACTGTATGTGTGTTAATTTTAATCTTTTACCATGTTCTTATAAGGTTTTTGTCGAGATTTAATGTTTAAATTTTAGAAATATATTTTTAAGGTCAAAAATGGTTACTTGCCATGGTCTTGGAACTATTTAGGTCTTTAGCGCGCATTTCCCAAATTCACATAACGAAAGTTTCGTGGAACGAATTAAATTCGTTATCGAGGGTCCATTGTGGTTCCCGGCGAGCCACGAAACCAATTATGTGGCTAATGACGTTTTGTCACTAGTTTTGTCATAATTATTAGATGAAGCCTATTGGTTTTTGAAAAAAAAAACGCAAAAACAAACATTACTGAAAACCAACACAGGCCAAAATTACAAAATCACTTATTATATACATAATTTTTTTTAATTCTGGATTTTACATTCAAACAATATATTTTTTATTTATTTACAATTAAGATAAATTTAATCAGCAGTAGGGTTGTGTTATCTCTGAGTGCACTTTTTTTTAACACAATGAGCTAAATGGCCAGGTCACAAAGACCCCGAGAGCTCAGAGATGATTGGGGGAAGGGACCTACTGGACAGCTGTTAGGAGACAGATCGTAGCCTCCAGTCCAAGCCATCTAGAGTGTTCTTTAATATACACATGGGTATGGCTTCCCGCACATTGAGCCACGATTTAACGTCCCTTTCTACGGACGACGGCCTTTCCAAGCCTATTGTATTCCCCTTTCTGACGGACTGTACAGATGGAACTTGAACCTGGGAACGGCAGAACGACAGAGTTATCTCCGCCCTTTCATCACTAGGGACATAATTGTGTCCTCGCATTGTAGTTCTTTGTATTCATAAGATTTAAACGAGTTCGTGTTACCTACTTATCACATTACGTTGTTTTAAAATGGTCACAGCCAAAGGATAGCAAATAAGAACCATGTGCTTCGCTCTCCAAGTAAAAAACACGCGGATGGACTTAATGGGAGACTAACATATGTCTCGTAACAACTGTCCAGTGGGTACCTTTACCCCAACTTATTCTGAGCCTTGGTCTTTGTGACCTGGCCGTTTAACCCATTATATGCAAAAAAAGTGCTGTTCAGAGATAAAACAACCCAAAACAACAACTTTTAAAATCAAATAATTTATTGTCTTTCATTGGAGAGTGGGCTGTGCCCCTTTCTAATTTTCCAATAAGAGATCATTAAATCATGAATCTTTACACTTATATTTCGATAAATCTTTCTAGAATAAAAAAAATCAACAATTTTTGTTTAAATTCCATACAAGATGCTAAGATTAAAGAATTATTAGAGCACATCTATCGAATTTCGCATTCAGAGCTATAGGAAATGACAGCAATTGATACAAAGAAATTGTTCAAGATAATGATACCTTCCACACACCATTCCTTTGTATAAAGCATTGATAGCTCTTCTCCACTCCTTTTTAAAGATCATTACGCTTGCTACTGGCTTATTTTGACCAGAATATCAATTCGTAAATATTTTTGACCAGAATATCAATTCACGAGTATTTCAGCTTCACTCTAACAAAACACACAATTGCATGTAAAAAATAAAACAAAAATGCTTTTGTATGAATTTTTATATAGCTATTCTGCAATAAATATCATAAGAGATGATATGATTAAACTGCAGAGCAGTTACTAAAAGATATTCATCAAATTCTGCAATTATTGAAGCCTTGGGCGGTAATGTCCCTTAGGCTGACTTAAAAAAAGGACTAGTGCAACGGAGACAAAACAAATCAGCGATATGAAACACCTCTTTTTATGTACCAAGTGCCGACAGATGTTTCCCAGCCCTTAAAAGACAGAGGGAGGGATGGAAGCAAAAAAAACTTTGAAGGGGGGTTATAGGACGAGGATGGACAGTTGTGTAATTACGACCAGATTGATAGCCCCAGAATGCTGCCGCGCCTCACCAATTCTGCCTTCTAACTGGAACGACCACACATTCAGGCTCATCTTCACTACGACTAATGATTTTTATCTCTCTTGGCAATCCTCTGCCTTTCTGATATTCGTGACGATGACACGCACTTTCTTAACTCCCCTCCCCCACATCATCCCCTTTTGTCTTTCTTTTAATGAGAGTGAGAGTTCAGACACAACAGGAACAGAGAAAACCAACCTCTCTCCGTCCGTAGTGTATTAATGGACTTAACTAATGGAAAATTTTAATAGGAGTTTGTTTTTCCGAATGGCCTCCAGCGAATTTTTTTTTGGTAGATCCTTCCTCATCTTCTCCATTTCCAATAGACATGGTCCAGAAGGTCTGATTGAGATATTTTCCTTTTAGTTGGTGTCGGTAGGATGGTTTCCATGTGGGTAACGTACAATTATCACAGATATTTACCTCCAGGCATGACTGTTGCTGTTTCAGATCTCGTTATCAACATCAGAAAGATTAAGTATCTTCCTGCTGTCGTTTGCAGCTGGTTTGCTGCGATGTGTGTTGGTTTTGGAGGACAAAGAGTGGCATGACAGTGATTGATTCGCGAACAACAGGATGGGTTGCTGAGAGCGTCTAAATAATTGACTCTATCTGAAGACGTTTATGCCGTGTTGCATATCAGTCTGTGAGATCTATCGAGAAACGCTTCACAGTGATATCGTTTTCACCTCCCTTTTCGGTGTTTGTACAAGAAAAAGAAATGGTCGCTGTTGACAGCCCAGAGGAAAGAAAGAACAAACGGAACTGGAAAATACTACTCTACAACTTCTAAAATAAGCGTTTGATAACAAAATGAGACTGAAGATAGTTTAAATCAAGTCTATGTAAATCTCCATTTTCGACAATATTAACTTTTTAAACAAATTTTTAAACAAATTTTAACTTTTTAAAAATGAGCGTTTTTATGAGAAAAATTGACTGAAGATAAATTAAAACTCTCAATCACAGGGTATCAAAATCTCGATTTTCAAAATTATTCGTATTATATTCAAAGAGTTAGTGAATATTTAATAGTAACAATGCATTTTAAGGAAATTCAAAGATATTGAAAGAATTATTTGCACAAACTTTTTAAATGTGTACCTATTCTTAGCTTTAAAGTTTTTCTAAAGTTTTATATACCTGAAATAGCTGAAAAAAATTTAGTTTTGCCATTAGTAGGATTCGAACTTACATAGGTCTCCTAATAACAAGGACTAACAGACTTTCTTCCCCCCCATATAATAATTGCGGAAAAGTCTCTAAGTCACATTAGCTGAAGAGAAGGATAATCACTGATGGTCTATGCAGTTAACACACTTGGCATATTAGTGGGTGGTCGGGCTAACTCTTTCAAGAGTCACGTGTCTATACAACATATCCTGTGATACTTTACTGCTGAAGTTTTACAGTTTTACATACCTATTAAATGGTTTGAAATAATGCTTCGTTGTCAAATTATATTTAACTTCTGTGTTAAATTCTAATAGTTGACATTGCTGTTGTTAAATATACAAACGTCCATAACTCTTTAAATGCAAAGCTAATATTGTTGAAAATCGAGATTTACATAGACTTGATTTAAATTATCTTCAGTCTCATTTTGTCATCAAACGCTTATTTTAGAAGTTGTAGAGCTTTGAAATAATTTCACTGACATAACATGTAACAGTGAGGGGGAGAGGGAATCGTAATTCATTCACCATTGAGTATTATGATTCGGAAAAGAGAGTTTTTGTGTAAAAATTCCTGTTTATAGCTATTTACTTTCTTATGAGAACTAAGAAGAAATTCTTATAATCGTAGAAAAAACCCATCTCCCGTTCTTCAATAAGATTTAAGTTTTTGGTGATTCGACAAAGTGGTTTTTACGATCCTGTTTCTTCGTAACTTCAAGAAAGGCTACAACTATTGAGTTGTATTTTCGTACGTATGTCTAGGGCAGGGCTACCTAGCTACACTGGGCATGGGCAAACATTGAATGAAATCATCCAAAAGGAACTCCCAGATACGGTCCTTTCAGAAAGGCTCAGAGAAGGTTAGAGAAAGGGAGATCCACTAGACAACTGTTAGGAGACAAATGGTAGCCTTCCGTCAAGGCCATCCAGCGTGTTGTTTAACGTGCACAACCTGTGGATTTCCTACTTCAGGAGTTACGGTTTAAAGTGCACAGGTTCTTTCCTACGTCAGGAACCAGGGTTTAACGTTCCGTTTGATGGACGGCGACCTTTTCCATTATTCGTCCCTTTCTTCTGAGGGCAGAGTGAGGGGTTTAGCGGAAATAAAAGCTGGCAAAATTGGTACTCGAACCTGGGAGCTGCAGATTACGACACAACCTATGACAAGAGGAATGACATAGACTATAAAATTTAACTCCATATGTTTCCTTCCTCCCGAAAAAGAGGAAAGCTGTGGAGAATTGTTCCCTTATAGCTTTTGAACCGGATAACCAAACTTAACCAGTTATGTGTCAAATGAAAGCTTTTGACATGGGAAGTTCATAGACTATAAACGTTTACCCTTTTGCTTTCTCCCCTCCCCCCTCCTCAAAAAGGACGGAAAATAGTGCAAACGATTGCACTATTTTCGTGCAAACGACTCTATGCCAAATCCAACGAGTTATCTATCGAACAAAAACTTGGGACGTGGCGAGTGTCATAATCATAACGGAGCACAGACCCAATGAAATTGGATGACTGAAATTTTGAATATCTTTTATGATAAAGGCATGGTTCTAAGAATTTTACCAGAGCTATTATTATCCCTATTTTCAAAAAACGTGATCGCAGTTTTTGTGATAACTATAGGGGTATCAGCCTACACTCTGTTCCAGGTAAAGTTCTTTCCATGATTGTGCTTAATAGAATTAAGAATCTGGTTGACAGTCAATTGCGTGATGAGCAATGTGGATACAGAAGTGGTAGGGGATGTGTGGATCAAATATTTTCACTTAGGCAGATTCTTGAGAAATGTTTAGAGTTTCAGAAACCTTTGGTTGCTAGCTTTGTTGATTTCAGAAAAGCTTTCGACTCTGTTGATCGTCATAATTTGTGGTTGATTGTGAGATCATATGGTATACCAGACAAGTTAATTATCATAATGAAAGTTCTCTATAATAACACTGAGTCATGTGTGAGAGTTGGTAAGGCTTGTAGCAATTGGTTTAGCATTACTTCTGGTGTTCGACAAGGGTGCATTTCGTCTCCTTTTCTCTTTAGCTTGGTTATTGTTTATGTTATGCGAAATTCACTTCGAGGGAAAGATTTTGGCCTTAAATGGACTGGAGATACGAAAATTTCTGATTTAGATTATGCTGATGATTTAGTCCTTTTGGCAAATGATGTTGATGAGATGAACTCTTTCATTCCAGCTGTTGATGAAACTGGTAGTAGAGTAGGTTTGGTTATAAACAGAGAGAAAACTAAAGTGATGAAAATTGGTCAGGCAGGCTATGATTCAGTTAATCTGAATGGTTGCAGTCTTGAGCAGGTGTCACAGTTTAATTATCTTGGGAGCTATGTAACAGATACTGGTGATGTGCGGCATGAGATTAACAGACGGATAGGGATTGCTGCCGGGACATTTAAGAATCTATGGAGAATGTGTAGAAATAGGCGTATACACCTGAAAACTAAAATTAGACTATATTATAGTTTGGTTCTTTCTAGGGTTAGTTATGGCATTGAAACTTGGACAATTTGCAAACAAGAAAACAGGAAAGTAGATGCATTTGATTCTAAATCCTTACGCAGTATCTTGGGCATTAGGTGGTTCAACTTTGTAACTAATCATGAGGTTAGGTAAAGGAATTGGCAACCTCCTTTAAGCAGCATATTGTGAAGAGAGGACTCCGTTTGTTTGACCATGTTGCCCGTATGGATAATTATAGATTGACGAATAGGGTTATGAACAGTGTGCCTAAAGGCTTCAGAAAGAAGGGAAGACCAAGGATGCGGTGGGCAGACATTGTCAAACAGGACCTTATTAGAATTGGTGTGCAGTTGCCAGATGCAGCAGATGCAGCTCAGGACAGATTTTCTTGGAGAACTAAATTGCACGGTCTGGTTGGACCTCCGTAGCTCATGGCTGCTTGAGGATGATGGTGATGATGATGATAGGAAATTTAGATATTTTTCCCTCCGAAGTATAGACAGGAAAAGATAGGTGTTTTTAGTAAAAAATTCTGTGAAATTTCCATTAAAAACCAAAAATTAGAAAAAAATCCTAAATTGAAAAAATGACGAAAACCTACCTCGCTCTCTGCGTCCTAAAAAAAGGGTAATTCCAAAGATAGGGTGCCAAACCTGATTTCTCTTACCAAATGATACATTGCCTTATCTTTCTTTGAAGTCAATATAAATTCAGTATGTAATTTCATTATTGGTGTGGTTTACGTTTATATTCTATATTTCAACGCATATATGAGGAGCGAAGTAATTTTTTGAAACATATATTTTGTTGAATGTGTATTTAAATTAAGATTACATTTTTGAATTATTAATGAATTAATAAAAATATATCCCATTTCATTGAAACAAAGTATTGTACTGATTAAATGAATTGGATGACTTTATTTCTCTATTTTAATTAAGTCATGTCGTCATTTTTATTTCGTTTCCGCATTGCACATTTTTAGTCTTTATATCTACAAACAGGCGGATATAATACATCTATAAATAGAGTGCTTTTTTGTGTTAATAAAGATTATTATTGATTGAATCATTCGATAACTACTAGTAAAAATATTAACTTAAATTATATATATGTTATTTTTTCAATTTTAATAAAACAGGGGAAGGCTATTCCATTTAATGATAGTTCCAGCACATTCAGGAACTGAAATATTTTAAATGGAATTTAAAATAATAAGATCAACCCACACCTGGTCTCATACATGACTGCTAAATCAGGTGGCCTATCCTTGTGGTTGTAGGAGAAATCGGAATAAGCCCAATAAAGGTTCAAGGTTAGCTTGTGTAGGAGGGTACATTCTTCAAAACAATTCTTATACATTTAACCACGAATTTACATTAACGTTTCGTTTCTGCATCCGAAAAAACAGTAAATAATGAAAATGAACGTTCCACCTGCATATTCCGAAGGCAAAGCCGAGTGAACAGTGATATATTTTAAATATGATATTAGGAAATTGTTGTGTTTTTCAAGTCATTAAAAATATTAAGAACTATATCGCCTATGACGAATATAGTAATCACACTTGCAAAGGGAATGAAGTTTTCGTTTTCCTACTTTTGTACTCTTTAGAAGTTTTAATTCGAACCAATGGAATGATTGTTTTACATATGAGAGACTTTTTTTTGCATACAGTGGGCTAAATGGTCAGGTCACAAAGACCCCGAGAAGATTGAGGAAAGGGGACCACTTAATAGATATTAGGAGACAGATGGTAGCCATCCGTCAAGGCCATACAATGTGCTCTTTAGCGCGCACAGGATATGGCTCTCTCGCACACAGGGCCACAACTGAACATCTGATCCGACGTACGGGACACCTTTCCAATTCCATCGGTGTGCCATGCTGACCCAGGGAGGGGAATTTTGCAGAGATAAATCTCAATGGTGGCACAGGTGGGACCCGAACCTGGGAACTGTATATTACGAGCCTGTAACGCTGCTAACTGCGCCACTCCCTTTCCATCGATGTTTAGGAAAATGCAAATAGTAGTATTTTATTAGTACGTTTACAGCATAGAAAGTATTTCTCTTTTATTCCTTCAATTTAAAAAGTTCCTTTCTAACCCCCTCTGAGAAAAGGGGCAGATTATGGTTGCCAGTGGAGTATCATTTGTCACTTCAATCCACCGAAAATTTCAACTATCCCCATAAATAAATCAGTCTTCATATTCATTAAAAATTTTGCATTTTCCATATTTATTGTCCTCTAACGATGTAAATAAAAACCACTTAATGATTTTGGAAATACGAATTATAATTTTTCATTACTACCAATCCAACTGAAATAATTTTCCAATCATCTCAAACAAAGCAGTAACGTTTTTGCCAGGTTGTAAGGAGGAAACTTATTGTTGCGAATGCAAATCTCATGATCTTCACATTCTACTACGAAAATTTCAAATTTCTAGCATAACTATATTGCTTGAAATTTGAAAATTTTCAACTTTTTCAACCACTGAATAAAAAATAAATACCCTCTCAAGTAGCTGCTTGCCACATAGATCTGACAGGAGCCTCTTAGTTTATACGCCACAGCAGAAGGTCTGAGAGGATGGCATAACTTCGCAGCTAATCACAATATTTCATCAATACCTGGCCAATCGAAAAAAGAAGTTTTAATTTATATTTAAAAATAAAAAAGTTCGGTGTCTGCAGACACACTCATAGACAGACAGACGACGAAATGAAAATATTATATCTTTTTTTTTCAAATCAGATGAAGATTTAAATTTGCCCTCGGTTAGAATCTTTCTAAAACACACTCGTTTATCGAAGCAAAATCTACTAATCGATATTGTACGAAACAAAGTATTATTACAACATAATTATATTTATCTCTCAAGTAGAATGTTTGTGACTTGGCCATTAACTACATCCTGGCGACCTGGTCATTTAGCCCATTATGTGCAAAAAGTGCGGCTCAGAGAGGTAAAATAACCCAACCCTGGATGGCATCGACGGGGGAGGCTTTGATGCGTCCTAACAGCTGTCTAACTGTTCCTCCCTCAACCTTTTCTGAGTGGGGCAGGGGTAGCTCAGTCGGTAGCGCGCTAGGTTCCGTAATCTGCCGGTTTGAGTCCCACCTGGGCCAGCGTTGACATTTATCTCCGAAAATTTCCCGTAAAAGTAGAAAATTGCAAGCAATACAGTTATGCTTGAAAATGGAAATTTTCATAGGTCATGAGATTTACATTCGCAACAATAATTTGCTCCCTAACAACCAGGGGGAAGGGGAAACGCTACTGTTTTGTTTGTGGTATAGTATGTCATTTTCACTTTTTTGTACTGATTTATTTATGCATCTTTATACGTACTAATTTTTAATTATTCTCTTTGTATGTGTCCACTGTTCATCATCATCATCATCATCATCCTCAAGCAGCCATGGGCTACGGAGGTCCAACCAGACCGTGCAATTTAGTTCTCCAAGCAAGTCTATCCTGAGCTACATCTACTGCATCTGGCCACTGCACACCAATTCTAACAAGGTCCTGTTTGACATTGTCTGCCCACCGCATCCTAGGTCTCCCCTTCTTTCTGAGGCCTTTAGGCACACTGTTCATAACCCTATTCGCCAATCTATAATTATTCATACGGGCAACATGGCCAAACCAACGGAGTCTCTCTCTGCACAATATGCTGCTTAAAGGAGGTTGCAAACTCCTTTTCCTAATCTCATCATTAGTTACAAAGTTGAACCACCTAATGCCCAAGATACTGCGTAAGCATCTGGAATCAAAAGCATCTAGTTTCCTGTTATCTTGTTTACAAAGTGTCCAAGTTTCACTACCATAACTAACCCTAGAAAGAACCAAACTATTATACAGTCTAATTTTAGTCTTTAGGTGTATACGCCTATTTCTCCACACTCTCCATAGATTCTTAAAAGTCCCAGCAGCAATCCCTATTCGTCTGTTAATCTCATGCCGCACATCACCATTATCTGTTACATAGCTCCCAAGATAATTAAACTGTGACACCTGCTCAAGACTGCAACCATTCAGATTAACTGAATCACAGCCTGCCTGACCAATTTTCATCACTTTAGTTTTCTCTCTGTTTATAACCAAACCTACTCTACTACCAGTCTCATCAACGGCTCGAATGAAAGAGTTCATCTCATCAACATCATTTGCCAGAAGGGCTAAATCATCAGCATAATCTAAATCAGAAATTTTCCTATCTCCAGCCCATTTAAGGCCAAAATCTTTCCCTTGAAGTGAGTTTCGCATAACATAATCAATAACCAAGCTAAAGAGAAAAGGAGACAAAATGCACCCTTGTCGAACACCAGAAGTAATGCTAAACCAATTGCTACAAGCCTTACCAACTCTCACACACGACTCAGTGTTATTATAGAGAGCTTTCATAATGTTAACTAACTTGTCTGGTATACCATATGATCTCACAATCAACCACAAATTATGACGATCAACAGAGTCGAAAGCCTTTTTGAAATCAACAAAGCTAGCAACCAAAGGTTTCTGAAACTCTAAACATTTCTCAAGAATCTGCCTAAGTGAAAATATCTGATCTACACATCCCCTACCACTTCTGAATCCACATTGCTCATCACGCAATTGCCTGTCAACCAGATTCTTAATTCTATTAAGCACAATCATGGAAAGAACTTTACCTGGAACAGAGAGTAGGCTGATACCCCTATAGTTATCACAAGAACTGCGATCACCTTTTTTGAAAATAGGGATAACAATAGCTCTGGTAAAATCCTTAGGAACCATGCCTTTATCATAAAAGAGATTCAGAATTTCAGTCATCCAAGTGGTAACCGAAACATTCCCAGCTCTAAGCATTTCCGTAGTAATTTCATCTACCCCTGGGGATTTATGAAGTTTAAGTTTAGAAACAGCCAAACTAACTTCAGATTGTGTTATAGGGCCAACATTAAAGCCACCAATGCATCTATCATCATTGCAAACAATGGGAGTAGAACTAACTACATTGTTTAGAACATCACTGAAATGCTCAGCCCACCTAGCCATTACAGAATCCTCCCCTTCTATAACCTTACCTTGTTTATCCTTCAATCCTTGTATGCCTGTCCGTTTTCTACCACACAAAACATTAACTATCTGGTACAGCTCTCTGCTGTTGTGCTGTCTAACTGCTTCCTCGGCTTTGTCAGCCAAACCATCAAGCCAAAAATTTTTATCAGCAGCTAACTGATCCTTTACAAGTTTATTAAGGTCTCTGTAATGCTTTCTATTAGGACTAGTAGGGTATTGATTAAGGGCATTCCTGCAGTTCTTTCTTTCCGAAATAAGCTCAAGTGCCTTATCACTCAGATAATTTTGCCTCTTCTGCTCCTTTTTTCCTAAAAGAGTACTGTTAGTGTCCAAAAAAGCCTGTTTAAAATGATCCCATTCTTCCTCAACTTCAGTAGTAAGCAAACCATGACTGTCATAATGACTAAGTAACCTATCATGGTAAGCTTTGGCTATAACTGGATCTTTCAGAGCTTCAGTATTAAAAGTAAATTTTTTAACCCTAGCACAACACTTTTTAAGTTTAAGTTGCAACACACTTTTAACAAGGTAATGGTCAGATCCAATTTCAGCTCCCCTATATGTCCTGGTATTTCTAACAGAACTAGCCCATTTGCTGTTAATTAATATGTAATCAATCATATTCTTATGCAGCCCATCAGGTGAAACCCATGTGTACTTATGTATGTCGCGGTGTTTGTAATAAGTGTTAGTTATTCTGAATCCATTGAGTTTACTTACCTGTAGGAGACGTTGCCCATTGCTATTGCAGCTACCAATACCAAAAGGGCCTATTACTCCTCCCCAAAGGTCAGAGTCAGTACCAACTTTGGCATTGAAGTCACCAAGAACAAGGGTAATATCTCCTTTCTTGACAGAATTCAAAATATCCTGAAGTTGTTCATAAAACCTATCCTTCTCATCCTCATCGGCATCCTCAGTGGGGGCATAACAGCAGATAACATTCAAGTCTTTAACGCTTGTCTGAAATTTTGCTGTAAGAAACCTTTCATTAATGCACTCATATCCTAGAAGAGCATCACTAGCGTGTCTGCTGAGAAGCAGACCCACGCCTTGGTGATGCATTTTGTCGTCCCTCCCTGAAAAGAGAAATTTAAGATTATTTTTAAGAATCTGACCTTTATCTGTCCATCTGGTCTCTTGCAAGCCGAGAATATCTAAATTATAACGGTGGAATTCTTGTGTGAGGACATCAAGAGAAAAAGCTCTGTGCAGAGTCCTCACATTCCAACTACCTATGGAGAGAAAATGGTTAGTGGGATGTTTAAAGAAACTATGTTTATTGAGAGAGGGAATGCCGACAATATCAAACAGCCCCCTAATCGCAGACATGGGGCAAAGACCCGTTCCCCCACTACTAAAGGCTGAAGCCATCTACACTGGAAGACTTCCTCCAATGTAGAATTTGACGATGCCAATAGAAGCAAAGAGTTCAGGTGCCTGCGATGACTTCTGCTCAGGATTATCCACCAGCTGATAAACATATCCTGTGGATCTATTCACTTGGGGCTGTCAACCCACAAACAAAAAGAAAACACAGCGGAAGATTTTCCCTCCACAGAAGCCCACCAGTGCAGCAAAATCAGGATCCATAATCAAGCTCAGAGCCATATATCTGTCCAGTCCAGTAGGTTTATATGGTCAGCACCAGGACCCTGTGTGGGTGACCACTCCTCAGCAGGGTAGAAAAAAAAGAAAAGTAGCCATAGTTGTCCAGATCAGTAGGCCACACTAATCTGGCAGCCCTCCCCTTCCGTTCACTTCCACAAGAGAGTATCTCTTTTGAAAGTTACTAACGGTCCGCACCACGAGAAGGCGGGGTTGGACATTAGGTGCTAGGCCTGGCCGGTTCTATGCATCATCACAGGGGATTGGTGCATAGCTCTCCTTCCAGTGACTACCTAGCTACCATTTACAGACCACTGTTATTGGATCCACTGTTATTTGTCACTTGTGTTATTTGTTTTTTCCACTGTTATTGGATCATTAATCTGATGTGAGCACATTAATCAAATAAAAAATAATACGGAATTGTTCTGAAAAAAATCATTAGGTAGCTTTTATATACATCATTAGAGGACAAAAAATATTTAAAACGAGCTTGGGAAGCCCGCCGTCTGTCGGGTGGGACATTAAGCCGTGGCTCCGTGTGCGGGAGAGCCATACTTCTGTGCATGTTAAAGAACACGCTGGTTGGCTTTGACGAGAGACTACCCTCTGTCTCCTAACAGCTATTCAGTTGGTCCCCTTCTCCCAATCTTTTCTGAGCCTTCGATGTCTTTGTAGCTGGCCATGTAGCTTATTGTGTGCTTCTGTGCACGTTAAAGAACACGCTGGTTGGCTTTGACGAGAGACTACCCTCTGTCTCCTAACAGCTATTCAGTTGATCCCCTTCTCCCAATCTTTTCTGAGCCTTTCGATGTCTTTGTAACTGGCCATGTAGCTTATTGTGTGCAAAGACTGCCGCTCAAATGTAAAACAGCCTAGCTCCAATGCTCGTATTTTGGTAGGGGCAGTGTACTTTTGCATCTATTACGTTATTAAAGAGTTGAAAAACACCCCTGCTGAACGAGATACCTTTAGGTAGAGACACATATCCACATACTTTACTACTGAGTCTTATGCATTCTATGACAAGCAGCTGAGATTTTCTTTTACAAATTTTAAATGACTTACTGATTGCCCACATATATCAGATGCATCATTTGCAATCAGGAATTCCAGCAGTACAACGAAGAAGAAAAAAACTTCGCGGCAGTTTATTTGCTCAAGGAATAGTGCTAAATTACAGGTTCCCTCTGTGGGCATAACTACAGACCCGATAAATCGTTCCGATAACTGTCATTTACATATTACCCGCCATTATTCGTTTCGTCTCTCCTTCCGAAGGAGGACAATATGTCAGAAGCGATCCACAGCTCAGAGCCTCAGGTATGGCCAAACTGAAGCACATTAACATTAACTTCCGTCACTTGACCCGTAGCCTCTAGGCCCTCTCAACCTCTCGTTGGCTCCTTTCCTGGTTTGGCAGAGCTGCTGTGGATAAAAAAAGGTTAATTAATAAGCCATCATGGAACTTAAGACTTCTCAAGAGACAGCCAGTTATTGGCCAACTTTAGCAAGAGGGTGTCTTCAACTAACCTTTTTGTCTTAGTAACAAATACCAAGAGAATACCAACGAACTTGTAGCCGACAGCAGGCAAAATATCTAAAGGGGTTGTGGTGGTGTGTGTGGGGGGAGGTTATTGTTGGGAGGAAGTTCAGTAAGAGGGAGGGTTAAAGAAAGAAACTAAGCGAAGGACGACCTGCCTTGTTTCTCAAATCAGGAGCTACTTAGTCAGTCTTTAACTACCAGTTAGTTCATTGTTCGCGAGTGGATGAAATATGTTCCCGATATCACATATCCGAATGTGCACATAGAGGCGTACGTGTTTGTTCTGTCATTTCTTGAAAGCAAAGAGAAAATATGGGTTCAGACACTGCCGGCTAAGATGAGGAATGCATGCAATGGCATTTGACAAAGAGAGTCCCAACAGGCAGGGGTATTACCTACATTGCTGTAGAATAGACAAGACCAGCCCCCATGCGAAGCAATATATTGAATCTACTTTAGTTAGGCATTATTTATAGGCCTAACTGACACCCATAAATTATCTACCCATTCATTCGTGTTGAGCTTTTTTTTTCTTGCGTATAAGGTGGTCCTTCTTGCTCTAATTTGTAAGGTCTAGTCATAATTCATTTTCTCAAATATCAGGCACGAAAGAAATAATTATTTCTTTACAATTACCGACTCAGCCGTAGAAGAAATGGAGCAACGTTTTGATTTTTTTCCTTTCCGGTTATTAACAAATAGATAAAGCGAATTTATTTACTCGTGTATCCTATCTTTTTAAGGAGTTGGGTTGTTTTACCTTTGAAAGACACTTTTTTTGCATACAATGGGCTAAATGGCCAGGTCAGAAGGATCCCGATGACTCAGAGAAGGTTTGGGGAGGGACCCACTGTAACAACTGTTGGGAGACATTTGGCAGCCTCTCATTAGGGCTATCCAGCCTGTTCTTTAACATGCACAGGATAAGGCTTTCCCGCATACGGAGCCAAGGCTGACGGACGGCGCTTTTGAAGGAGTAATTTTTGAAGAAAATGGATTGGATTGGATTGTTTTACCTCTGAGCGGCACTTTTTTGCACACAATGGGCTAAATGGCCAGGCCACAAGGACCCCGAAGGCTCAGAGAAGGTTGGGGGAGGGGACCCACTGGAACAGCTGTTGGGAGACAGATGGTAGCCTCCCAAGGCTATCCAGCGTGTTCTTTAACGTGCACAGGGTATGGCTCTCCCGCACACGGGGCCACGGCTTAACGTCCCATCCGACGGACGGCGGCCTTTCCAAGCCCATCGGTGTCCCCTACTGACCGTGAGCAGGGCGGGGAAATTTTTCGGAGATAAATCTCAACGCTGGAAGAAAATGGAAAAGGGACTCATGTCTAATCAAATTTTTGAACTGCAACATATTTTGAAGTGCACCATGTAATATAATTCTCTCGTAGAAAACACGATTATTCAAAAAGTATATATATATGTAGTAGGACCTCATAAACCCTCCATTCGGAATTATAAAAATCCGGAGCTTTTTGCAACTTACTCTATGAAACAGTGAACATATCACAATGCCACTTAAATTCACCAATTCCAGCTCTCTGATTAAGCTTTGAAGTATATTATGCACAAAAAAAGCTTTATTTTGTTTCATCCCGAAAGAATCATGTTTGTCCTTATATACTTAAAACTATGTGCAGCACTTAAAAAAAAGAGGAATTTCCTAAAATCGGGCTCTAGCTAGATTCTGAGGATGCCGATTTATGAGGTTCTACTGTATCTATAGTGAAATTAATAAATAGAAGAACGTATATCGCCTCTAGCGAATATGCTAATCTCGTTTTAAAAGAGAATGAAATTTTTCGTTTACTTACTTCTACACCCTTTAAAAGTTCTAATTCGAAATAATGGGTGATTGAAAAAACGCTAGTAGTAGCATTTTATTAGTATTTGTGCAACATAAAAAGCATTTGTCTTTTATTGTTTCAATTAAATGAGCTGCTTTTCTCACACTCCTCTGAGAAAAGGCGACAGATTATTGCTGTCAGTTGAATATTCTTCACCTTCTACCACCTAAATTTCAAATTCCTATCATAAATAAATCATTTGCACTATTCATTAAAAGTTTTCCCTTTTCCATAATTTCCTTTAACGATGTAAATGAAACATACCGAAGGGTTTGAAAAATGCGAATTATAATTTTTCAATAGTACGAATCCAACTAAAAGAGAATTTTCCAATTACCTCTTAAAACAAAAGGGTTTCGTTTCCCCACCTCCCGGGGTGCAAGATGGAAACTTATTGTTGCAAATGCAAATCTCAATCTCATAACCTTCAGGCTCTTTCCATCGAAGTTTCTGTTTTCAGAACATCGCTTTCAATATTCTGTCATCAAAACATCGGTATTCGTTTAAACGTTTGTAATTTGCAACTTTTTCAGCTGTTAGAGGGCGCAATATCAAACTTTTTGTAGTTTCGTAAAATGAGAATGCATAGATTGGAATGGTCGCTCTAAGGAACTGCAATGCCTTTTAACATACGAACAGAGGACTGTCACTCATAGAAGAAATAAAAAAATTCACCCTCAGGCAGATGTTTGCCACGAAAACGTCGGACCCAGTGGATTAAATAATGATGTTATCACAAGAATCTCAAGAACTCAGCGTTAGGATAGCTGTTAGGTGATAGATGGTAGCTTCTGGTTAAGACCAGCTAGAGTATTCTTTAACGTGCATTCTCCTCAAAACTCCCCGCCCTGTTCTCGGTCAGCATGGGACACCGATTGGCTTGGAAACACCGCCATCCATTAGATGGGACGTAAAGCCGTGGCCTCGTGTGCGGGAGAGCCATATCCTCTGCTCGTTAAAGAACACCCTGGATGACCTTGACAAAAGGCTATCATCTGTCTCCTAACTGCCATCCAGTGGATCGCCTTCCCCCAACCTTCTCTGAGCCAACCTTCTTGTGACCTGGCCAGTTAGCCCATTGTGTGGAAAAAAGTGCAGTTCAGAGTAAAACAACTTAACGTACATTAGGTGCTCTTTGCTTAACGTGCTCTTTTGCACAGGAGACACAGTTTAATGTTTCATACTACGGACGCCTACCTTTCCCAAACCCATGGATGTTTCTTTTCTCACCGAAGGCAGAGTTGTAGTTAACGTATATAAATCTCAATGTTGGTAAAATTGGGACTCTTACCCGGGACCTTCAGATTATGAGTCAATCCCACACCCCAATATACCATAGATAAAGTCTGTGCAGAAGGCAAGACCTCAGCAGAAAGAAAAGAAACATCCATGTTACATGAAGGTCTCGATCTCAGATCTCCTTCATCCGTAGCCAGGCACACTAACCATTCGACCAGCGAGACAATGAAATAACATTTAGAAATTGCCTTAATATTTTTAACTGAAAACCTTTTAAAAGAAAACCTTCATATAATTCTATTTCTGAAGATTGTGGTTCTCACGATGATTGAAATTGTCAGTACTGAACCCAGTGTAAAGTTGTTAAAAGAGCAGATAGTATATATGCAAGAGGACATTATTTATTTTGCACGAAAGAAGCAATTTTCTATTCCAACCGAGAGAATACTTACAATATAGATTTTTGTTTTTGTTGGAGAGTTTTTCAGGCCCATTCTTCAAATACACAGGTGGATGGAGTAAGCTCAGTCAGTAAAGCTCCAGGCTCGTAATCTTCAGTTCCCAGTTTCGAGTTGTTGGGTTGTTTTACCTCTGAGCGGCACTTTTTTGCACACCATGCTAAATGGCCAGGTCGCATGGACCCCGAAGGCTCAGAGAAGGTTGGGGCAGGGGACCCACTGGAACAGCTGTTGGGAGACAGATGGTAGCCTATCGTCAAGGCCATCCAGCGTGTTCTTTAACGTGCACAGGGTATGGCTCTCCCACACACGGGGCCACGGCTTAACGTCCAATCCGACGGACGGCGTCCTTTCCAAGCCCATCGGTGTCCCCTACTGATCGTGGGCAGGGCGGAGAATTTTTGCGGAGATAAATCTCAACGCTGGCCCAGCTGGGACTCGAACCTGGGAACTACAGATTACGAGCCTGGCGCGCTACCGACTGAGCCACCCCCGCCCCCCCAGTTTCGAGTCCCACCTGTAACACAGTTGAGATTTATCTTCACAAAACCCTCACCTACCCTCGGTCAGAAAGGGGATAATGATGGGTTTGGAAAGACCGCGGTTCGTCGGATGCGGTACGTGTACACAAGAGCCATATCCTGTTCACGTTAAAAAACATGCTGAATCGCCTTGACGGGAGGCTACCATCTGTCTCCTAACATCTGCCCAGTGGGTGACCTTCCCGTAATCTTCTCTGAGCCCTCTAGTTCCTTGTGATTTGGCAATTTAGCCCTTGTGTGCAAAAAAAGTGCTACTCAGAAGTAGAACCCAAACAGCAACTCAAATACTCTGTATGGAATAATTATTACGAACATTGTATCGTGGGCGAAGTACCATGAAACATGTCAATGCTTGAAAGATTTCTTACTGAGAAGTCCGTAAAAAGCATGATGGAAAGGAAAGTCATGTGCTACATGGATAATAATAATAATAATTTATTTCATGCAGGGGATTACAGTAAAGTCAAGGTACAGGTAATTTTTGATATTAATTTAAACGTTCGAGTGGCTTGATGTCCCAGTACATTTGAGAAATTAAAAATAAATATTGATGATAGTACAAAAATGCAAACATATTTGCAAGAATTGCATAATTATTTGACACACATAAACAAAATGTCAAGCTGCACAGACCAAGACAAACATATAACATGAAATGTGATAAAAAAATAGTAAACTTAGGGGGAAGAAAAGGAAGATTTAACACAACAGACCGTAATATTAAATGAACGTACAAGGGAGAAGAAAAAAGGATTGCGTATAATCCAGACAAAGGGCAAAGATAGGGAGTGGGAATAGGGGTGAGGAGATGTTGTTGGTGAAATGTTTCAATATTCTAATAGTAATAAAGTTTTTGAATTTTGTTTTAGAATTTAAAGAAGTGACATCGCTCGGTAGAGAGTTCCAAGTTGACGTTGCTTGAAAGGCAAAAGAAATTTCACCGAACTTAGCTTTTGTAAATTTTGGGAGTAGAAAACATTTTATTATCAGAGCGAAGTATATGGCGATGTTGCAATCGAATATAGGGTGTAAGAATCGAATGAAGGGGATGAGACTTGTTATAAATAGTGTCATGGATAAGGGTAATAAACCGCAGCTTTCTTCTAGATTCAAGAGTGGGAATTTGGTAGTTGGAACGAATATCAGTAAGTGTTAGAGATTCTCGTTTGTTAAAATAGATTTTGCTGATGATTTTGAGAGCTTCATTTTGAACATTTTCTGATTTATAAAAGTTCTTTTTATTAATCACAAAAAGTGTGGAAGCACAGTATTCGAGTTTCGGTCGGATGTAAATTTTGTAGAACATTGTTTCATAGGAGGATATATAGTTTCGAATGTACCTCAATATATAAGTTCTATTAGAAGCTGAGGCGACGGATTTATTAATGTGAATTCCAAAGTCAAGGTTATTATCTATCGTTTACCTAAGTACTTCATGGAAATGGAAACTGTAATATGGGTGTTATTAATTTTAATGTTTGAAATTTGAAGTTCAACGAAAAACAATATTGGATTTCTTGATATTGACAGTGAATCCATTTTTTGTATACCAATGAAGCACAATAATGAACATTATTTTCTATTTCTTGTTTTAGAGAAGAGAAAGATGTTCAGTTTTAGAGAAGGCTGATCTGACTGACTCCGAAAGCAGTTTCACTGTTAGAGAGAGATGGGCAGGAGGTGATGGAACTCAGCGGTAAATCACGAGGCACAATATCCGAAGTGTATTTAGAATGACAGCGGCCTCAAAAAACGTTCGCCAATCATGTCAAACGCGGTAGGAAAAGGGCTCTGGCAAACAGAGACAGGCGTTTGTTGGCACTAACTTTATGGTAAAGCAAATTTTCTAAAGTTCATCAGGTGAGAGAGAGATGGTCAGCTGAGAGAGATAGAGACCTTTTTTTGCACACAATGGGTTAAATGGCGAGGTCACAAGGATCCCGAGGGATCAGGGTAGGTTAGGGAGGGGATCTACTCGACAGCTGTTGGAAGACAGATGATAGCCTCCCGTCAAGGCCATTCAGCGTGTTCTTTAACGTGCACGGGATATAGCTCTCCCGCACACGGAGCCACGTCTTGACTTTGCATCCAACCAGCTCTGAGAGAGATGACCGCTAGCAGTGGTTCCAAATCTATTTCAACGAGATCCATGCTCAGAGAATTGAAAACTTCGGAACCATGATGCATACGATGAAGTGTTAGGTAGATGTTCAGAATAATTTGCCCAGGCAATTTATGTTTTGCCAAGAGAAAAGTTGGATTTTCCACTCGGAGAGAATATTATTATTTATTTTACTTTAAGTGTAGAGTGGAATTGCATTGTAAGCATTGGGGAGGCTATGAGACTGCGCAGGTGACACTTTTACAAGTCTCATCGATCATAGGCCAATGACCTATCATACAACTATCATTCAATCTAAAATATAAGAAATTTCAAGGTTTCAACTGCGCAGCCTCGGTCTTCTCATTGTCATTAATATGGCAGTGATGAAATTCAATGATATGCTAATAGAGTAACAGGCGTTGGGAAGGGGAGGAGGGATTAAGCGACTGGATGAAGCCAGAACGAACCAGAACGCCGTTCCGACAAATAATACTTCCCTCAGATTTAGTGGTTTTTAAAATATTTTTTGAAAAATATGCTTATCTAATATATAAATAGACGATTGTGAATGATTGGCTGATGGTTGCCAGTGAATCACGTTAATCCTAACCATGATGTAGAGATGGTAGAGTTCTGAAAATTTGTACTTATGTGTAATCCGGGTCATAGATCTCGGAAACATTCAGAAATTTGACCTGCAAAGTGTCCAAGATCAAATGAAAGTCACGTAGTCTTCAATTAATGTTCTACGAGTGCTAGAAACGTGAAAATTGTTGTCTGAGGAGGTGTTTTGGGTTGCAGATGTCGGAATCGTTAGGAAACGTTACGAATTTCGAATCCGGTGGGCCCTCCTAGGTCAAAGTTGAAATTTAGGTCTACCACTGAGAGAGTGCTGAAAATTGATTCCTATGTGTATTTTGAGTCGTAGATCTTAGAAATGTTGTGAAATTTTGGATGCGATGGGTCCTTCGAGGTCAAAGGTCAAATTTCGACATACCGATGTTGAAGAGCTAAAAATAGGTGAATAGGGCAAGTAAAACACAGAAATAAGAGAGGTTTTCAGATTCTGTGACGCATTGAAGGTCAAATAAGGTTGTATTCCTTCTGAGCGGCGCTTTTTTTTTTTGCACTCCATGGGCTAAATGGCCAGGTCATAAGGACCCCGAAGGCTCAGAGAAGGCACAAACTGGAATTTTGCAGAGATAAATCTCAACGCTGATCCAGCTGGGACTCGAACCTGGGAACTGTAGATTACGAGCTTGGCACGCTACCTACTGAGCCATCCCCTCCCATTTCAATTCCACTGGATTGATAGAGATGGACGTATCATATGGAAGACCACTCCGACGAGAGTCTTCGAAAAGTCTTGATTTGACTGATACTATCGAACTTGTTTTCTTTGAGAGGATGCATCAAACCATCGTTTATTCCGGAAAAGTTAGAAATTCACAGCATTCGAAGGAAAGGACCACTTCAGTTGTTACACTAGACATGCTGAATTAGACAGAAATTGAATATCACACCACCAATGTACCACATTGAAGTCTGCTTAACACAAAACTTGGTGACTTTTAGACATTGTTTTTTTTACAAAAAAATTGCCTCTGTTACTTAATTATTTAATAAGTAATTCACATTGACGTTTTCACATTGGGACATAAAGATGGACCTAAGATGTTTTGACATTGGACATTTGGTAATAAGATGTTTTCACATTGGAACATAAATAATTTTCGTTTTTATGTCTAAAGGATAAAATATAGCGCTTCAAACTATGGTTGTTCTGTATAAGTACATTTCATTATACCTCTATGTAACTAGACATTGCAGCGAGCACTAAAATACAAACATCTTTCGCCTAAAATAACAATTTTGTTTCCTAATACACTTCTTCTAAATTAGTTATCTTCCAACTATTAATTGGTTTTCTTCTGGAATCAATGCTATATAACAGAGTATAAGTATAAATTTGGATTTTGATTTCGTTTTCATGTCTAAAGGATATAAATATCTGATTCAGTCAAAGAACATTTTCTAACTTTCTGTCATATGTATATATAAGAATTTTCTTTCTTAGTATATTTTGTATTTTTCTAAATTTTTTAATGTTATTATTGCATTAACATTTTCTAAGTATATCAGTTTTTTTAAATTGCTTTGGGGTCGAAGTGTTCAACTAAACACCCCAGAGGCGTGTAATGTTAAACAAATAAATAATAAATAAATAATTCTAAAATCAATTTTGTTTCAAGTGATGTGGTTAATTTCAAACAGGTAGACTTTAGAATTTCCATTTGATTTTTAATTCCTTAACCCTATATAAAAAGAGATCTGAGTTTTTGCGTCATTGATAGTCCATTCTCACAGTGCTGCTTACACATAATTCGCTTTACACGAACAGCAAGCCCGTCTTATCACATTTGCTCTAATTCATCAAATACTAGAGCGACTGGCTTCAGGGATCTTCATACTTTGAGACAGCTGAGGCTGTCGTACGAATGAGAGCGGCGTGCAAGGGAAGACGTGAGGTGAATCGGATTATTCATTCACGAGACCCAAAATTAATAACCAACAGATAAAGAGAAAAATAAAACGCAAAAATAACTAAAGGCGCACCTACGTGTTAAAACAACGATCTCTCCGTTCTGCGTTTCGATCGTCAATTGATTTTTGAGACTTAATTGCCTAATTGAAGTGTCCCCATGTTCGAACTACTACTAATAACTTCTGAGACTTATAACGACATTCCGTATTTTAAAAAGGTGATGGAAGGTACTCTCAGTTTATTAGGGCGCCAGACCTCAGCCACTTCTGTACAATGGTCCTGAGCAGCCTCCAACAATAGAGGAACAAAGGAAGGAGGTTGTAAAAGAATCTGTACAGTTTTAAGTGATTTAATTTGCCTAAATTTTAACTGTAATTATTTAATTTAGAATAGCATAAAAGATAATTTACTCTCTACACGTTTGTTATTCTTCAATATTATAGAATTAGTTACCAAATTTTTAAAAATAAATAACTATTATTTTATTTTCTTTAATTAAAATATCTAAATATATATATCTGTGTATTTATAGCCGCTTAGGTAGCTCAGTGGTATTACGTTGCACGTGACACTGCAACTAACAGGTTCGGGATCGAGTCCCGAATATGGTGGCTGTTTATTATGTCGTATATGTTTTAATTGTCACACAGTAGAGCATCGATTATTTATAAATATGTCATAAAAATCGATGTTTTCACATTGGAACATAAAGAAAACATTTGCCTCATCTGAAGTGGATTAAAGGCTCTTTTCCCGATGAATGAATGCCCCCGTAATTCGGACGTCGTAATTGAGACTATAATATCATCATGGTATCTGTGCGGACACAAGTAGAGACTGAGTGTCTTTTCTACTTACTGACCATTGCGTGCCTTATATGGTTATCGATGGCTTAATTATTATGCAAGTTATTTAATTCTATCTCTGTTTTAACAGGTTTCGGCCTCCTAGTTGGGCTGTTTTACCTCCGAGCGGAACTTTTATTTTGTACACAATGGGCTAAATGGCCAGGTCACAAGGACCCCGAAGGCCAAAGAAGTTTGGGGTAGGAGAGCCACTGGAACAGCAGTTAGTCTCCCGTCAAGGCCATCTAGAATATTCTTTAACGTGCACAGGGTATGGCTCTCCCCAGGGACGTAGCGAAGGACTATGGTTGGGGGGGGAGGGAGAAATAAAAAAATTTCCAACTCGAAATTCAAATTTTGACCAACTGAGCAAACTTACTTAGATTTTCGCTCCGTGTGTGTGTGTGTGTAGGGGGGGGGGGGGGTTGTAGCAAGTCAGTATGCATTTTCCCTTGATTTCGCAACTCTCCTTAATTTAACGGAACTAATCCCAATCTTTACATCTCTCCTAAATTTTCCAAATCACTTCAAACTTCTCAAACTTCCCAAGATTTTGCCAAGTTTTCTCGTTTTTTAGTCAACTATCTTGAATTTCTCAAGCCCAATCCCAATTATCACAACTCGCCCGTATTTTCCAAGTGGATTCGAATTTTGACAACTGCCCTACATTTTGTTATGTTTCCTCAATTTGTCCAACATTCCTAAATTTCACAAAACAAATCTCAACTTTAACAACTCGCCTATATTTTACCAAGTGGATTCGAATTTTGCCAACTCGCCGTAATTTTACAGGAAAAAATCGCAATTTTTACAACTTCCCTGAATTTGCCAAATCACTTCGAATTTTATCAACTCTCCTTAATTGCACAAGAAAGGCACAATTTTCACAACTCCTCTGTATTTTAGCAAGTGTCTTCGAAATTTGCCAACTCCCCTAGATTTTGCCACGAGTTCTTGGTTTTTCCAATTCTCCTTAATTTCACAAAACCAATCCCAACTTTTACAACTCACCTGTACTTTATCAAGTGGTTTCCAGTTTTGCCAGCTTCCCTAGATTTTGCCAAGTTTTCTCGATCTTGCCATCTCGCCACAATTTTACAGAAAATAAAATCCCAATTTTACATCACACTTGATTTTTGCAAAGCCACTCCCGCAAGATTTGCCAACTTTCCTAGATATTGCGAAATTGCCTCGATTTTGCCAACACGCCAGAATTTTACAGGAAAAAGACTGCAATTTTAACATCTCACCTGAATTTTGTCAACTCTCCACGATTTTACCAAGCCACTCCGAATTTTGTCAACTCTCCACGATTTTGCCAAGCCACTCCGAATTTTGTCAACTCTCCACGATTTTGCCAAACCACTCCGAATTTTGTCAACTCTCCATGATTTTGCCAAGCCACTCCGAATTTTGTCAACTCTCCACGATTTTGCCAAGTCACTCCGAATTTTGTCAACTCTCCACGATTTTACCAAGACACTCCGAATTTTGTCAACTCTCCACGATTTTGCCAAGCCACTCCGAATTTTGTCAACTCTCCACGATTTTGCCAAGTCACTCCGAATTTTGTCAACTCTCCACGATTTTGCCAAGCCACTCCGAATTTTGTCAACTCTCCACGATTTTTCCAAGCCACTCCGATTTTTGTCAACTCTCCACGATTTTGCCAAGTCTCTCCGAATATTGCCAACTGCCCCTAGATTTCGCCAACTCCCTAAGTTTTGCCAACTCTTCTAGATTTTGCCAACTCGCCATAATTTTACAGAAAAAAATCCAAATTTTCACATCTCACCTGAATTTGCCCAACTACCCACGATTTTGCTGTCACTCCGAATTTTGCTAACTGTCCCTAGATTTTGCCAACTCGACATAATTTTACAGAAACAGATCCTAATTTTTACATCTCACCTGAATTTTGCCAACTCCCCAAGATTTTACCAAGTTACTCCGAATTTTGCCAACTCCCTAAGATTTTGCCAAGTTATCCCGATTTTGCCAACTCACCTGTATTTTATAAGTGGCTTCGAATTTTGCCAACTGCTCTAAATTCTGCCGTCTCTCCATTTTCCAAACTGACTTAGATTTGCCAAGTTGCCCCAATTTTGACAACTCCCCTTAATTTTACAAAAAAAATTACAAATTTTCACAACTCACCTAGATTTTACGAAGTCGCTTCGAATTTTACCAACTCCGAGTTACTTTGGGGGGAGCCTCCCCCCATCAACTGTCGAGCCTCCCCCCATCCCCCCGATCCCTCCCCATGGCTACGCCCCTGGCTCTCCAACACACGGGACCCACTGTTTAACATCTCTTCCGACCGACGGCGACCTTTACAAGACCATCGGTGTCCCTTACTGACCGTGGGCAGAGCGGGAAGTTTGGTGAAGATACATCTCACCGCTGATCCAGCTGGGGCTCGAACCTGGGAACTACAGATTATGAGCCGGACGCGCTACCAACTGAGCCACCCCCGCTCCTCGGTGTCCTATAGTTCCCCATACTTGATAAATTTTCAACCCAAATTTCGAACACATGTTCCCCTATGTAACTCGTGTTGGGATAAAAAAAAAGGATTCAAAACTTGTAATGGGGCGGGGTTTTTGAACCTCGGCTTAATTACTATGTAAGATATTAAGTTCTATCTGTCATCGCTGTGTCGCTATTTTCTCAGCTTCTAAACGAGGTTATCAGGGAAGAAAACTGTCGAAGGAGAACTTTTCTTTCCATCCGACTGAAAGAATTCTTTCAAATATTTATTTAAGATGAAAGGATGAGCAATCACATTTGAAAGGGGTTCACACCGTAAAGGTTTTGCTGTAAGCAGAAATAATATTTTCGTGTCTCATGTGAAATGTTTAGTGGAAAACTGGTCTAAGATGATAAACATATTTTACGAAAAACTTTTTTTTTTATGAAAAATGCGCACAATAACAGTGATTTTTGTTAATTAACGTTATTATGTTATTCTAATTTTTCCAATTTTTATGCTGCTAGATATTAAGGTTATATTACCTTACCTTAATATCTAGTAGCATATTATGTGCAATTATATATAAAATATGATCTAAAAAAAGATTGTGTTACTTTTTAACGGGATAATTTCATGAAAAGTGAATCCTAAAGACCAAATTTTCAGAGGCCCTCGGATCTTTTTCTTTAAATCTGATCACCGTATTTAAGTGCCACCAAAGAAATCGAAAGTAAAAAAATATATTATTGTTTCTGTTGGTGCACTGTAACCGAGTCTGGTCAAGGCCACCTATATGCAAACCTGCTGCATATAGGTGGCCTTGACCAGACTCGTAATCTGCAGTTCCCAGGTTAAAATCCCAAATGTATCTGTTTTCGGATTTATCTCTGCCAGTTATCCTCCCCCTTTCCATCTTGTTCTCGGTGATAAAGGCTGACACCGTTGAGATTTGAATATAAATACCAGTTTTTAACATTTTCTGCCCAGTGGTATCGCTTTGCCTAGCGGTGACACTGCGACTACTGAGGTCCGGGATCGAGTCTCGGGTATGGATGATGTGGTCGTTTGTGCTGTCTTATCTGTTGTGATTGTCCCTCAATATAAAAAAGTGTTCAATTATCGACATGTCATAAAATTCTATGTTCTCTTATTGGCTCATGAAGCAGATAAATTAGCTACAAGTCCCAGCATCCAAATTGAAAAAGTTTTTGTTCAAAAGAAGAAAAACTTTTGTGAAAAAGTGTGAAAAAAAATAACTGAATATTCCCAAATTCTGCGAATTCTTCAAAAAATATGATAAATTTGCAACAATTATTTGCTAATGCACAACAACTGTTATTATAAATTTACAAGTTGGGTTTGGGAAGGTCGCCGAGCATCGGATGGATCGTTAAGCCGCGACTCTATGTGCACGAGAGCCATAACTGTTCACGTTAAAGATCAGGTAGCCGTACCGTGACCGAGTGGTTAATGCTCTTGGCTACTGATCTACGCGACCTGGTTTCGAGCCCCGGTAAAGGCATGGATGTTATGTTGTTTTTCTGCTGATATCCCGCATCCTCACAGACCTTCTACTATGGCGTATAAACTGATAGGCTCCTGCCAGACCTCTGTGGCAAGCAGCTGCTTGAGGGGATGTTTATTAGCCTTAAAGCAAGGCTTCTATCTGTCTCCTAAGAGCTGGATCTCATTCGTCAGCCTTTACTGAGGCCTTTGGTGTTTTCGTGACATGACCATTTAATCCAAAGGGTGCACAAAAGTGCGGCTTAGAGGCGAAACAACCCAATCCTTATTTTATATATCGTTTTCTTGAAATTTGATGCTTTTGCATTTCATGTCAAAAATTTAATAATCGATATACTATCGTTGCACCACTTTTATCAAATTCAAATAATAAAGAATTTCTTTAATTTTAGCGCTATCAGTCAACTATTTGAATTTATCATAATACAAGAATTTGGAAATATTCAGCTGTTTACTGATCTGATATCTTGAATTAATTTTGAGAACTCCAAGCTAGAGCTTATAGCTCGAAGTCTAAAATAGTGCCTTATTGGCAATAACAAAGTCAAAACCCATAAATCCCAAAGAGGCCACAAGGGCAAAACAAATTTGATATAAAAACATAAATAAAGTTAAACATGCGAGTGTCAAACACCATAATCTTAGGACGCTTGAATTGGTTTAAAACCAAGGGATCGTAATTGATCAAGAATCTTATTATATCATGAGAATGACCTTCCACTGCCTCGAAAAAGTCTGCGCGAGCTTCCGAATATGGGTGTGTGTCCGAATATGGTCCGAATATGGGTCAATGTTCAAATCAGTGTGAATGATCTTGTTTTTCACAAACCTGGAAGCACTGACCACAGGTCTACGGATTTTATTTTGGAAGCTCTGAAGCCCCTTGTCATTGTTGTTGGTAGTATTACCCCACACTGGTGAGACAAATGTCAGGACTGGCCGCAGAAGAGTCTTATAAAGAAATGATTTCTTTTCTGGAGGCAGTTTTGAGCTCCACCCTATCAGGGGTTCAAGTTTACATCTGATGATTTGAGCCTTTGAGAGTACATCATCAATATGTGCATTTCAAAAATTTTTTTATGTAGAATGACAGCAAGGTATTTCACCATTGTTGTTCAGGATATTTCATCTCGAAAAATTTTAGGGGGATCAGGATTAACAATCTTCTTTCTAGAGAAGAGAACTTACTGGCTTTTATCTGGGTTAATCTTGGTTTTCCATTTGGAGTACCAGCGCTCTACTTTGTCCAACTCAAGATGCAACCTTCTGATGGTAAGGCTGGGGCTCAGGGATGAAGAGAGCAGAGCAATATCATCAGCGTAAAGTACCATTATGAGAGGATGGAGATCTGGTAGATGGTGCATACAGAAGTTGAATAGAGCAGGGCCCAATAAAGAGCCTTGTAGGACACATGCATCTATGTTTCTCTCACTTGAAAGGCAGTTGAAAGGCAGTAATTATTCGGAGTGTGAATCTTGTAATAAATGCAAATTACTGAATTCACAAAATCGGAAAACTCTTACCTCACTATAATAAATACGATAGGCCCTGGAATTGGATCTTGTCTTTAAGCTTACAAAGTGGATTACGGTTTGAGAGAATTTCGTATCCTTTCGCTTAATTAAAGTTCTGCGAAACACAGAAACAAAAACGGTTAATGCTCGTAATATTTCAAAGCCCATTGATCGAATCCAGACATTGGTGATGACCAATCTACAGTCACTTGTTTAACCAGTAAAAAAACCGAATGACTCTAATTCTGCAAACATTTCACTGTAATATTCAGACAAACTTGACTGTGAAGCCTTGATTACGAAGAGTTGACCATTATTGTCATTTCTTTCTTTTTGGGTTTTTTGTTCATTGGTCTGAGTAATTCACATTCCTACTAAACGATTTCACATCACATATTCAATTGTTACTAACACTTTTATCCATTAGTTCAGATGTTCTAAAAGTGAGAATGCTTTCATATGTCTGAAAGCTCTCAATAATTATATCAAGAATAATTAAATATTGTATGCAAATAAAATACTCTTCCACAAATGACACCAGCAAAAATATTATTTTGTCAATTTCAAGTATTTTCTCACAAAGTGGATTCAAAGCTGCTTTAAGTTATTTTCCTCAATGCTAAAGTTGATGCAAAACTTCTGGAAGTTAGTCAAGTCAATAGTAAAGAGGTTTGAAATATATTCTTCAAGTTACTTTCCCTAGTAGTAAAGGGGGATATATGGCAAATTTCGTGAATTGTAAGTAGTGGATTGCAGCAAATTCCAACATTAGTGAAAAAGGCGAGTTGCAAAAAATTCCGTTATAGTGGTAGTTGGGACAGCAAAAATGAAGGCTCATTTTTTAGAGAAAAATGAAAAAATATATTTTGTGGAATAA
The DNA here is from genome assembly GCA_038380435.1 of Ryuthela nishihirai. NCBI lineage: Eukaryota > Metazoa > Arthropoda > Arachnida > Araneae > Heptathelidae > Ryuthela > Ryuthela nishihirai. The sequence goes on along the minus strand of JAWZYU010000019.1, from coordinate 33,880,844 downwards.
AAAATCGTTATTATGTTCTGTGTGTAATTCCATATAGAGATAATATGAGTGTGGTCGTAATGTCTTCTGAATGTAAGTCATACGTAGTGTGTAACTCAATAAACGAAAGGTTTCATTAGAGTAATTTTGAAGGGTTTTTTTACAGTGACTCTTCCAGGATTCCAGCTCCGGTACACTCCCTCTTTGCCTTCGGTGTAAAAGTTGACACCGATGGCCTTACAAAAGCTGTCTCCCATCGAATGGGAGGTTAATATCTGTTGTTTTGTTCAGCAGAACCATAAGTGCAACACGTTAAAAAATACGTTAGATGATGTTAATGGGAGACATCCATCTGTCTCGTAACATCCGCCAGTGGGTCTGTTTCCCTTAACCTTCTCTGAGCCCTTGGTGACCCGGTCATTTAGTCCATTTTGTACGGAAAATGTGTCACTCAGAAGTAATGAAACAATCACATTGGGACATAATGTCCCATATGTTTGTAGTGAAAGGTTTAACTTAACAATGACTTCCATTTAGTCTTGGAGAATAAAAATGTTGAAGTTTGCGAAAAATCGATAAAACTCGGACATTGATCGAGTCCAGACAGGATAAACTGAAAACTTTTACAATTCTGTTTTTGAAATTAATTTCGCTATTCATTTATTTTCGAAAAATCTACTCAAATTTGACAATATTTTAGCTCATTTTCAACAACGAGCTATTATGTTCACTTTGTCAACTGTCCTTTGTGTAGACATTCAATTTTTTTTTGTTTTTAAAAATAAAGTAAAAATGATGTTTTTACTATACATGGTTACTAATGGAAATTTAAGATTCGTTTTTTCCGAATCTCATAACTTACAAGTGCCTACTAACGGTGGAAAGAGTTAAAAGGGTTCGCAAAACTTTAAACGATTTATTAAGGCTCGAAATTTTCGTGGGAGAATGTGGCGGTGAAGAGGTTTACGCTAACAAGCACGTTAGTGCCATTACCACTAGCGTCATTTTTTTGGCTTTACGAACTAAATAAATATTTTTTTATGTATGCATTTGACAGGTATTAATGTGCTTAAAGTCTGAAAAAGGACAACTTCATTCACTTACAAAAAGAAACAACGGTAAGTTCTTTCTGTAAGTAATAAACAATGACAAATTTCTGTAAGTAATAAACAATGAAAAAGGACAACTTCATTCACTTACAAAAATAAACAACGGTAAGTTCTTTCTGTAAGTAATAAACAACGGTAATTTTGCATTTGACAATTTTATTATGCATTTGACAATTTTATTATGCATTTGACAGGTATTAATGTGCTTAAAGTCTGAAAAAGGACAACTTCATTCACTTACAAAAAGGAGCGTTCTATGCTCGCCTTAGGCGATGTTATATTCTGCTTTTTATGCATTTAAAACATTAAACATTTTTCTAGCTAACTATTTTTCAATCATGTCTACGTTGTCGTTGATCATACCTTGACGAAATATCCTTGACAAACAATTTTTATTAATAATTTATATGTAATAATTTAAAATTTTTATATTGTAAATTTAGGTAAAAAAATAACCGAAATGATTTTATTACTGCTATCAATTATAATTCTTTTGCTTTTCTTTCTTTTTGACAAAATATTATGTTGATGGCAGATAAACTAATATATTAAATTATAAATATTTTCAACTGAATATTAATACATCATATTCTGCTCTGTACTGTTCGAAAGCTCTAGAAAGGTATTGCTTAAGCAGAGATAAGCATTTTCATTAATAATTTTACACTCCACGTATATTCGAGCCATCTCTGTCATATCGGTCCCGGACAGTGCACTAAAGGAATTATTATTTTTTTAAATATAAAGTGTTTCAACTAAATTCTATCTATTCTGTCTAAGTAAGGGAGAGAGTGTCCAAAAACTGGATTTCCATTGAAGTATAACATTTTCTCCTCTGTTTTAGAGTCCTTTAAAAAATTTCGTAGAAAATATTTTTATGACATATACATATGTTTAATAATTCTTTCTTCTGATACCTTAACTGTATTGTCAAGCGGCGAGTGGGCATCAATCCCATATTTCGAAATTCCTATTTGAAATGAATGAAACGTTAAAGAAATTTAAATATTTTTATGGTCCCTATGATATTATAATAAGAGTTCAGGAGTCATGAATACTTATAATTAACAAGAGGTTTCAAACAAATTGCAATTTAGCGTTAAAATTGCTTTCCCTTAGGCTCAGTAGATACCCTGTATAACTTTAAAAATTCCTTATTCAGATTAAGAAAATCTTTATCTACAAAAGTGTAATTGAAACCATCTATCATAAGAGTGTAAAAGATCTAAAACCTTCAAATAAACAACGGTAAGTTCTTTCACCAGACATACAGTGTTCGACAATGAGCTCAGAAACACGTGCTTTCCCTCCTCAAGGGATCAGGGTTAATTAATCTCTTCGCATATCTGCGTGTCAAATCAAAGACCTAGTTGTCATATCTGGTCATCTGATAGACTCCGGGGTCAACGCGATTGCTCATAATTGCCAGGGAACATCTTGGCTCGACATCAGGGCACTAGTTGTCCAACGTTCCGGTTTCGTGAGGACTGACACCTGGAGCAGCACACATAGAGTGAGAAAGAGTTGATCTCGTTTCACAACTGTGTTTTCTTCTCTGCAACAGAACGGGAGAGTTATAGACAGAGAAAAAACAACTCGGCTAAAGGTAAAAGGTTGATGAAAGAAGTAGTAATTGTAGGACAATTAGAACAAATTGCCCTCGGCGTCTGTCTTTCTCTTGAGTGAAGACAGCCTCTAGCGATTTTGTATCAAAGCTGACTGAAGATATATTTTCGTTATAGATTGGCACATCTGGATCAAGAACATACAGATGCTGGGCATAAAAATGAAAACGTCTCCATGTTATGGGCTTGGAAAGGCCACTGTCCTTCGGATGGGACATAAGGCCGTGGCCCTGTGTGCAAGTGAAGTATAACCTGTGTTAAAGAACATGCTGGATGTTCTGAATGATGACTAGCCATTTAGTCCATTGTGTGCAAGAATAGTGCAGCTGAGAGGTCAAACAACCAACCCAACCCCATGTTATGTGAATGGAGAGTAAAATTCGAAGCTCTGTAAACTTCTTAAATAATAATTTTACAGGAAAATGTAATTGAAGATAAAATAATCAGCACAATCAAATCTATTTAAATCTCCATTTTTCAATAATATGATTTCTTGTATTTAAAATATCATGTAAAGTGGAATATTTAACAGTATATATGCCATTCGTATGAATGAGGATTACTCCAGCCAGTGGCGTAGCGAATGTTGGGGAAGAGGGGAAAGAGAAAGAAATTTTGCCAACCCGGAAATCAAATTTTGCCAACTGAGAAAATAAGTATTTTACAAACTAAATTTCGTTCAGTGGGGGATGGGAGGTCCCCAGCTTCCATCGTTTTTGGATTTTGCCAAGTGCCCCGATTTTGCAACCGTGCCATGATGTTACAGAAAAAAAAAATGTTCCATCTCCTAAATTTTCCCAATCCCTTCGAATTTAGCCAATTCTACAACATTTTACCCAGTTGTCACGGTTGTACAAGCTCTCCTTAATTTCGCAAAAACTATTCCCATTCTTCACAACTTTACTAAATGACTTCAAATTTTGCCAACTTCTCTAGATTTTGCAAAATTTTCCCGATTACGCCAACTGTACTTGATTAAACAAAACCATTCCCACCTTTACCTATATTACTATTGCTTTTGGCTTTGACATTTGTCGTTTTGTGGATTTGACAAAAAGCTGTTCCGCCATATCTTTCGAATGCGATTGAGAAACTTAATGATTTATGTGCCAAATGAAAGCTTGTGACTTGGAGAGTGTCATAAGCTATAAAAATTGACTCCCAATGCTTTCTTCCCCCATTAAAAAGGGGAAATATCAAAATAATTATTCCCACATATCTCCAGAATGGGAGTGCCGAAAGTAGTAAGCTATATTCAAACAAATACTTCTGACAAGGGCAATGTCACAGGTTGCGAAATATTGACCCCCAATACTTTCTTCCCCCTAAAAAAGTGAAATATAAAAAGATTTCTTCCCCTATATCTCCAGAACGGGAGTGCCGAAAGCAACATGCTATACGGCAAACGAATGCTTCTGATGCGGGAAATGTCAAAGGCTACGAAATATTGCCCCCATGCTTTCTTCCCCCTAAAAAAAGGGGGGAAATGAAAACGATTGTCCCCCTGCATCTCCAGAACATTGGGACGGGGTGGCTCAGTCGGTAGCGCGCCAGGCTCGTAATCTATAGTTCCCAGGTTCGAGTCCCAGCTGGAGTCTCAGCGTTGAGATTTATCTCCCCAAAATTACCCGCCCTGCCCACGGTCAGTAGGGGACACCGATGGGCTTGCAAAGACCACCGTTCGTCAGATGGGACGTTAAGCCGTGACCCCGTGTGCGGGAGAGCCATACTTGTGCACGTTAAAGAACACGCTGGAAGGCCTTGACGGGAGGCTACCATCTGTCTCCCAACAGCTGTTCCAGTGGGTCCCCTCCCCCAACCTTCTCTGAGCCTTCGGGGTTCATGTGACCTGGCCATTTAGCCAATGGTGTGCAAAAAAGTGACGCTCAGAGGTAAAACAACCTAACTCTCCGGAACATGAGTGATGAAAGTAACAAGCTATGCGTCAAATGAAAGCTTCTAACCCGACGAATGTCACAGGCTATTAAAAAACTGACCCCCCTGCTATGTAACCCCACCTCCTGAAAAGCAAGGGAAATATGAATAAGATTGTCCCCCTATATCTCCTGAAAGCGAGTGCGGAAAGTAACTATGTGTTAAATGAAAACTTGTGATGCGGTGAGTGTCATAGGCTATAAAAAAAAATTCCCACCCCAGTGATTCTTCCCCCCTAAAATGGGAACTGTGAAAGTTGTTCTATCATATCTTGCGAATGCGAGGGTCTACAGTTACGAGTTACATGTCAAATGACAGTTCGAATAATGATCGTCGCAACCTATTACGAATTTTGCCCCACTTTTTCCTCTTGATAAAAAGAGGGGTGCGAATTTTCCCGGAGGTTCGACTTTAATGAGTCATATATCAAATTAAAACTTGTGGACGTTTCCAATGTCATGGGCTAGCTCAAAATATGACTCCAAAAGAGATGAAAAATGTGGTCTATGTTTATGACCACATTTTTCCTCCCTCTTGGTGTCATGTCCCTTATTGACCCTTTAAAACTTTCATAAATTCATATATCAAATATATTCATATATCAAACTTTCATATATCAAATGAAAGTTTTTGAAGGTAAGTGTTTTTAGTGACAAAAAAAACACCTATTTTCCTATATAGAAAATCAATCAGTCACCGAATTCGTATTCACTTCAAAGGAAGATAGGGCGCCCATTTACCTAAACAGCAAGATTGTCGGCAGCTTAGGCGTCGAGTAAGGAGTGGGGGGAGGGGGGGGGAGTTCGGGCCTCCCTAAAAAATCCTATTACATATCTAACAGACAAAATAAATATGTCTGGTATCCTGTCATTGTATGTGACACACCCCCTTGATAATTTAAAACCCCGGCGCAAGTGGCCGGCGCTCTATCTTCCTTTGAGGTGAATACGAACTCACTGACTGATTGCACCATCGACATGCTTCAGGTTTATTTACTACTTTTTAGGGTCCTATAGGAAGATAGGCATTTTTTAAAAATTTTAATTCAAAACTTACCTGTATTTTATCAAGTGGCTTTGAATTTTTCCAACTCCACAAGATTTTGCCAAGTTGCCTCGATGTTGCCAATTGTCCTTAGTTTCACAAAACATAACGAAATTTTCACAACTCACCTGTATTTTATCAAGTGACTTCTAAATTTGCCAACTGCCCTAGATTTTGCAAGTTGTCTCGATTTTGCGAACTCTCCTAGATTTCGTCAACTCGGGTAATTTTACAGAAAAAAATCAAAATTGCTTCATCTTCCCTGAATTTGCCAAGTCACTTCTAATTTTACCAACTCTCCTTAATTGCACAAAAACAAGACCAATTTTCACAAATCGCCTTTATTTTACCAGGTGACTTCGAATTTTGCTAACTCCCCTAGATTCGCCAACTTGTCATAATTTTACAGAAAAAAATCCCAATTTTTACATCCCATCTGAATTTTACAAGTCACTCGAATTTTCAAAACTATCCTAGATTTGCCAACTCCCCAAAATTTTACCAAGAGTTGTCAGTTTTGCCAAATCTCCTTAATGTCACAAAACCAAGCCCAACTTTTACAACTCACCTTATTTTACCAAGTGGTTACCAAATTTTTCCAACTCCTTTAGATTTTGCCAAGTTGTCTTGATTTTGTCAACGCTCCTTAATTTTACAAAACCAACCCCATTTTTCACAACTCGCTGCAATTTACCAAGTGGATTTGAATTTTGCAACTGCCCTATATTTTTGCCACGTTGCCTTGATTTTGCCACCATCATCATCATCATCATCATCATCATCATCATCATCATCATCATCATCATCATCATCATCATCATCATCCTCAAGCATCCATTGGCTACGGAGGCCCAACCAGACCGTACAATTTAGTTCTCCAAGCTACATCTGCTGCATCTGGCCTGAGCTACATCTGCTGCATCTGGCCACTGCACACCAATTCTAATAAGGTCCTGTTTGACATTGTCTGCCCACCGCATCCTTGGTCTCCCCTTCTTTCTGAAGCCTTTAGGCACACTGTTCTATTCGTCAATCTGTAATTATTCATACGGGCAACATGGCCAAACCAACGGAGTCTCTCTCTGCACAATATGCTGCTTAAAGGAGGTTGCCGACTTCTTTGCCTAACCTCATCATTAGTTACAAAGTTGAACCACGTAATGCCCAAGATGCTGCGTAAGCATCTAGAATAAAAAGCATCTAGTTTCCTGTTTTCTTGTTTACAAAGGGTCCAGGTTCCACTGCCATTACTAACCCTAGAAAGAACCAAACTATTATACAGTCTAATTTTAGTCATTAGGTGTATACGCCTATTTCTCCACACTCTCCAGAGATTCTTAAAAGTCCCGGCAGCAATCCCTATTCGTCTGTTAATCTAATGCCGCACATCACCAGTATCTGTTACATAGCTACCAAAATAATTAAACTGTGACACCTGTTCAAGATTGCAACCATTCAGAATAATTGAATCACAACCTGCCTGACCAATTTTCATCACTTTAGTTTTCTCTCTGTTTATAGCCAAACCTACTCTAGTACCAGTTTCAGTAACAGCTCGAATGAAAGAGTTCATCTCATCAACATCATCTGCCAAAAGGGTTAAATCATCAGCATAGTCTAATCAGAAATTTTCTTATATCCAGTCCATTTAAGGCAAAAATCTTTCCCATGAAGTGAATTTCGCATAACATAATCAATAATCAAACTAAAGAGAAAAGGAGACAAAATGCACCCTTGTCGAACACCAGAAGTAATGCTAAACCAATTGCTACAAGACTTACCAAATCTCACACACGACTCAGTGTTATTATAGAGAGCTTTCATTATGTTAATTAACTTGTCTGGTGTACCAGATGATCTCACAATCAACCACAAATAATGACGATCAACAGAGTCGAAAGTCTTTTTGAAATCAACAAAGCTAGCAACCAAAGGTTTCTGAAACTCTAAACATTTCTCAAGAATCTGCCTAAGTGAAAATATCTGATCCACATATCCCCTACCATTTCTGAATCCACATTGCTCATCACGCAAATTGACTGTCAACCAGATTCTTAATTCTATTAAGCACAATCATGCAAAGAATTTTCCCTGTAACAGAGAATAGGCTGATACCCTTATAGTTATCACAAGAACTGCGATCACCTTTTTTGAATATATGGATAATAATAGCTCTGGTAAAATCCTTAGGAACCATGCCTTTATCATAAAAGACATTTAAAATTTCAGTCATCCAAGTGGTAACAGAAACATTCCCAGCTCTAAACATTTCCGTAGTAATTTCATCTACACCTGGGGATTTATGAAGTGTAAGTTTAGAAATAGCTAAAATAACTTCAGATTGTGTTATAGGGCCAACATTAAAGCCACCAATGCATCTATCATCATTGCAAACAATGGGAGTAGAAGTAACCACATTGTTTAGAACATCACTGAAATACTCAGCCCACCTAGCCATGACAGAATCCTCACCTTCTATAACCTTACTTTGTTACAAACACCGCGACATACATAAGTACTCATGGGCTTTTATATTCTTATTTCAGCTTATTATATTCATGTATTCCATTTCGACAGGACATTTTCTGTGATACTTTACCACTAAATATTATCTGAAACATCACATTTCTGTGATACTTTACCACTTCTATATATAGATCCACATATCCCCTACCATTTATACATACATATATCACAGAAATGTGATATCTGTAGATACATAGATCTATAGATATCACATTTCTGTGATACTTTACCACTTCTCATTCTCATCCCCATGTGTACTTATGTATGTCGCCCCATGTGTACATAAGTACACATGGGGCTACATACATAAGTACACATGGGGATGAGAATGAGAAGTATCACTCAATCCCTGTATACCTGTCCGTTTTCTACCACTCAAAACATTAACTATCTTTTACACCTCTCTGCTGTTGTACTGTCTAAATGCTTCCTCGGCTTTTTCATCCAAAGATTCTTATCAGCAGCTAACTGATCCTTTACAGGTCTATTAAGTTCTCTGTAATGCTTTCTATTACGATTAGTAGGGTATTGATTAAGGACATTCCTGAAGTTCTTTCTTTCTGAAATAAGCTCAAGTGCCTTATCACTCGGATAAGTCTGTCTCTTCTGCTCCTTTTTTCCTAAAAGAGTACTGTTAGTGTTCAAAAAAGCCTGTTTAAAATGATCCCATTCTTCCTCAACTTCAGTAGTAAACATACCATGACTATCATAATGACTAAGTAACCTATCATGGTAAGCTTTGGCTATAACTGGATCTTTCAGAGCTTCAGTATTAAAAGTAAATTTTTTAACCCTAGCACAACACTTTTTAGGTTTAAGTTGCAAGACACTTTTAACAAGGTAATGGTCAGATCCAATTTCAGCTCCTCTATAGGACCTGGTATTCCTAACAGAACTAGCCCATTTGCTTTTAATTAATATATAATCAATCATATTCTTATGCAGCCCATCAGGAGAAATCCATGTGTACTTATGTATGTCACGGTGTTTGTAATAAGTGTTAGTTATTCTGAATCCATTGAGTTTACTTACCTGTAGGAGACGTTGCCCATTACCATTGCAGCTACCAATACCAAAAGAGCCCATCACCCCTCTGCAAAGGTCAGAGTCAGTACCAACTTTGGCATTGAAGTCACCTAGAACAAGGGTAATACCTCCTTTCTTTACAGAATTCAAAATATCCTGAAGTTGTCCGTAAAACCTATCCTTCTCATCCTCATCGGCATCCTCAGTGGGGGCATAACAGCAGATAACATTCAAGTCTTTAATGCTTGTCTGAAAATTTGCTCTAAGAAAACTTCTTTAATGCACTCATATCCTAGAAGAGCATCACTCTCTTGTCTGCGGAGAAGCAGACCCACGTCTTGGTGATGCTTATTGTCGTCCCTCCCTGAAAAGAGAAATTTAAGATTATTTTTAAGAATCTGACCTTTATCTGTCCATCTGGTCTCTTGCAAGCCGAGAATATCTAAATTATAACGGTGGAATTATTATGTGAGGTCATCAAGAGAATAAGCTCTGTGCAGAGTCCTCACATTCCAATTACCTATGGAGAGAAAATGGTTAGTGGGATGTTTAAAGAAACTATGTTTATTGAGAGAGGGGATGCCGACAATATCAAACAGCCCCCTAATCGCAGATACGGGGCTAAGACCTCTTCCTTCACAACTAAAGGCTGAAGACATCTACACTGGAATACTTCTTCCAATGTTAAATTTGACGATGCCAGTAGAAGCAAAGAGTTCAGGTGCCTGAGATAATCTCTGCTCAGGATTATCCACCAGCTGATAAACATATCCTTTGAATCTATTCACTTGGGGCTGTCAACCCACAAACAAACAGAAAACACAGCGGAAGATTTTTCCTCCACAGAAGCCCACCAGTGCAGCAAATTCAGGATCCATAATCAAGCTCAGAGCCTTATATTAGCCCAGTCCAGTAGGTTTTTATGGTATATTATATCAACCACCAGGACTCTGTGTGGTTGACCACTCCTCAGCATGGTAGTCAAAAAAAGGAAAAGTAGCTATAGTTGCCCAGATCAGTAGACCACACTAATCTTTTGCCAACTCACCATAATGTTACAGAAACAAATCTCAATTTTTACATCTCACCTGAATTTTGCCAACTTCCCAAGATTTTGCCAACTCATCTGTATTTTACTAGTGGCTTAGAATTTTGCAAACTGCCATAGATATTGCCAAGTTGAATAACAATTTTGCCAACTGCCCTAAATTTTGTCAAGTTGAATAACGATTTTTCCAACTGCCCTAGATTTTTCCAAGTTGAATAACGATTTTGCCAACTGCCATAGATTTGACAAATTGTATAGATTTTGACAACTTCCCTTGATTTTGCCAAGTTGTCTAGATTTTGCTAACTTCCTTTAATTTTACCAAACAAATTATTTTTCACAACTCCCTATATTTTGCAAAGTCGCTCCGAATTTTGCTAACTCCGATTTACTTTGGGGGAAACCTCCCCCATCCCCCCAAAGCTACGGCACTTATTCCAGCTTGCAATCTCATGTCCCTTGGTCCGAGTCTCAAATGTGCCACAATCGAGATTATTCTCCATCATTCTACCTTCGGTGAAAAAAACATACTAGATGGATTTAACGGGAGACTTCCATCTGTCTCTTAACAGCTGTCCAGTGGATTCCCTTCCTCATTCTACTCTGAAACTTGGAATCTTTGTGTGTTGGCGATTTAGAATGTGTTAATAAAAGTTCGCTCATAGGTAAAATAACCAATAATTCAACAGCTAGATTCCTGTATGCCATCCCATGGTCGAGTGGTTAGCGCGCTTGGCTATTGATCTAAGGGACCTGGGTTCGATCCCGGGTAAGGCATGGCTGTTTGTGTCGTTTTTCTGCTGAGGGTCTGCCATCCTCTCAGACCTTTTACTGTGGCATATAAATTGACAGGCTCCTGTCAGACCTCTGTGGCAAACAGCTGCTTGAGGGGATATTTATTTTTATTTAGATTCCTGCATAGACAGACAGATGGCAGTGTGAATAATTTAGTGGTAAAGTATCACAGAAAATGTCCTGTCGAAATGGAATACATGAATATAATAAGCTGAAAAAAAATTGATTTTGCAATTTGTAAATATTTCCTTAGGTATAAGGACGCCTAAAACGTACTTCTAATCGGAAAAAAATTGTTTTTTCCCTTTTTTTCAAAATCACATTTAAAGAAAAATCGTCTCAAATATCAGTTTTTAATCATCGATAGAGCTTGAAGATAAATAGCGACATGACCATCTCTCTGCTGAAAATAACACCTACAACAAAGTTCTCCGAAAAATATCGGCTGGGCAGAAATACGGCTGGAAATATCTTCAAGGCAGAACTTTGTCTTGGTTGATATCCTCCAATTAGGAGGGCGGGGGTGGCTCAGTCGGTAGCGCGCCAGGCTCGTAATCTGTAGTTCCCAGGTTCGAGTCCCAGCTGGGTCAGCGTTGAGATTTATCTCCGCAAAAATTCCCCGCCCTGTCCACGGTCAGTAGGGGACACCGATGGGCTTGGAAAGGCCGTCGTCCGTCGGATGGGACGTTAAGCCGTGGCCCCATGTGCGGGAGAGCCATACCCTGTGCACGTTAAAGAACACGCTGGATGGCCTTGACGGGAGGCTACCCATCTGTCTCCCAACAGCTGTTCCAGTGGGTCCCCTCCCCCAACCATCTCTGAGCCTTCGGGGTCCATGTGACCTGGCCATTTAGCCCATGGTGTGCAAAAAAGTGCCGCTCAGAGGTAAAACAACCCAACCCAAATCCATTTAGGATTTCTCTGGGAAAATATCTTTTGGTATTGTAGTTTTTGGATTAAAGGAAAAGCCACATTCGAAGTACAGAAATTGGACTAAATGAAAATACAATTCTTAACAGTTCATCATAATTAAAAATCAGGTATTTCTTGAATTTATTATTTATATGGAGTATCATTTGTCCAAGAATGGGAAGCAATAAATAACACAATTTTCATATTCCGTAAGTAAGGGAAGAAATAAGCACTGCATTTTACCTCATATAAGATGCACCCTTTTTTCTCCAAGAAATGACTCAAAAATCATTCATTGAATACACGAAGTTGCGGGTCTCTCGTACGCTAATGAATTCTGATGAATAACGCTGACAGCTATAACTACTGTTGCATAGCAAAGATGAGGATGGATTTGGGTTCGCATCAGTTCCGGTTTTGAAGATGAATCGAGTTTTATATCATGCTATATTGAAATGATGCTATGTTTTTCGCTTATGATAGATATTTTCATTGTAAATGCCTTCTGTTCTGCTAATCTTTATGTTCATTTGAAAAATAGTTTGCCTTTTATTAATGTTTATTTTTGCTTTAGTTAAGAAACATACGTTTTCTCTTTCAGACAAAATATTTTATTGAATTTTATACAATATGTTTGAAAAATTTTCCTTTTTCCTACTATTACACAAACTAATGCTTTCTGCCAAATATTACGAATCCAGTCTACCAGATTTATCACTGAAGATTTACTCTATTTACACAATCTTACTATATTACGTTCTATAATGGCCTTATATCCCACATCTTTAAACCCTAAACTTGCAGTCAGAAGAGTGTAGGGGAGTCTTAATAAACTGGAATCCTGGTTTACAAAATAGCGGATTAAAATTAACGCTACAAATACAATAAAATTCACTAAAAGAACGAAATGCAGGAAATCCATAGACTTTACATTTCCGACCCCAATACTGAATGGAAGAACTCTGCACCATACCTGGGAATCACCTTGAATCAACATGTCACAAATGTTTTGAATAAAGCACAAAGCGTTAAATGCAGTTAAAACATGGAAGGAACTCGAAAATTTCCATAAATTTGTTTTATACATATTTCCATAGAACTTCAAACAAACCATTAGAACTATTACATCAGCACTATGGTTCATAAGAAATTTTTTAATATACAAAATGATCATCCGGCCGATTATTATGCATGCCTGTCCGGTTTGGGAATGCATACAAGGTTTATCATAGAAGGGTTAACCATGCAAAAGATACGACCATCTCAAGACACCAAATCTTTCAAAACAAACCATTAGAACTGTTGCATCAGCACTATGGTTCATAAGAAACAGTAACTTAAATAAAGATCTCAACATCTATTCTGTTAAAAAGTTATCCGAACTACTTAGACAAACTTCCTTACAAAGACGGAATTGCATCCTACTCTGGACAGAAGTTTTACATTATGACCATAAATGCCAACAGAATTACAAGAGGTCTAGGTCCTTCTTTTACAGCCATACCCTTTTCTCTTAACTTGAGCTTTGACCTAATTTACTATTCCTACAGCAAAGGAAATATGTTTGTTTGTCCTCCATGCAAATATTTGCTTGTGACATATCATTTATTTATTTATTTATTGATGCGTGCATCTCATGTGCCAAATTGGTCTTAGTTTTTGATGAAGGTGGTATGGATTCACTGCACCAGGTACTACAGGCAGCTATGATCTCTGATGTTCCATTGTAGGAGTAATGCTCAAATATGTTAAAAAGGTTATATTCCCAAATATTCCATGCTGAAATGGGGGGTCTTATATACTGCAAAATACTGTAAATATTGCAAAAACAAAGGGTAGTATTCAGTTGCTATTATAAAGTTTAAATTGCTGTGTGGTTTTCATGTTGCTAAATTTAGTTACATTGTTGGCGACACTTATTTCAACTGTTGTTATAACTGTTTTTGGGTGGAATATGATTACATATTTGTCACGAACGTTTTAATTTAATTCCGAGCAGGTTTACCAACTGGCCTTTCTGAAGAAGGGCAGTACTTTCTTGTGGTAAAAGTTCTTCCATTAAAACAAACACGGACGGAGTCGTTTAGCTAACGACTATGTCGTGTCCATCGTCTCTGTCCGTCGTTTAGCTTGTTTGAAGAAAAATAGAGAAAACAATTTTTTTTGGTGTTGGATAGGTAGGTACATTCATACATAGATATATATACATACAAAATCCTCATGCAGTCATGGGCTACGGTGGTCCTACCAGACTGTTTAACTTTTCTCTCCAGACATGTCTGTCCTGAGTTACAGCTGCTGCATTTGGCCGCTGTATCCCAATTCTAGCAAGGTCCTATTTGACATTGTCTGTCCTAGGTCTCCTCCTTTTCTTGAAGCCTTTAGGAATATTGTTCATAATCCTATTTGACAATCTGCAGTTATGCATACGAGCAACATGGCCAAACCAATGCATTCTCCCTCTACAATACATGCTGCTGAAAGGAGGTTGATGACTCCTTCTGCTAACCTCATTATTACTTACAAAGTCAAACTACCTAATGCCCAAGATAATGCGCAAGCATCTAGAATCAAAAGCACCAAATTTCCTATTCTCCTGCTTATAAAGGGTTCATGTTTCGCTAATATACTTAACTTTAGAAAGAACCAAACTAGTATACAGCCTAATCTTAGTCTTATGGTGAATACACCTGTTTTTTCACACTCTCCATAGATTCCTAAATATGCCAGCAGCAATCCCTATTCTTCGATTTATCTCATGCCGCATATCAGCAATATCTGTTAAACAGCTCCCAAAATAAATAAACCGAGACACTTGCTCAAGGGTGCAACCATTCAAAGCAACTGAAGTACCATCTGCCTGATCAATTTTCATCATTTTAATTTTTTTCCCTATTCCAAGTCTCATCAAGAGCTCTAATGGGAGAATTCATCTCATCAATATTATTAGCCAACAGGGCTAAATCATCTGTATAATCTAAATCAGAAATTTTGAAGTTTTTAGACCATTTAAGGCCAAAATCTTTCCCTTGCAAAGAATTCCGCATAACGTAATCAATAACTAAACTAAAGAGAAAAGGAGACAAAATGCACCCTTGTCTAACTCCACCAGCAATGTTAAAACCAATCGCTACAAGCCTTACCAATTACCATAAATGATTTAGTGTTATTAAAGAGAACTTTCATTATTCCAATTAACTTGTGAGGTATTCCATATGATCTAACGATCATCCACAAATTAGGTCGATCAACAGAGTCAAAAGCCTTTTTGCCATCTGTGAAGCTAATAACCACAGGTTTTTGAAACTCTTAAAAATTTCTCGAGAATCTGCCAGATTAAAGTATGCATCACAATTGGTTTATGCAAGAAAAAACATTTTTTCATTAATCTCTTAAAACGTTGCTTTTTCCTCCTCATGAGATAAAGGGGCAAATCGTTGCTGTTAGTATAAACACGTGACCCTCACACCCGCCCATCAAAATTTCAAATATTTCGCATAAATCGATCTTTAGCAGCATTTATATAAATTTGTTCATTTTTAAAATTTTTTCCACTTTTCGAGGAACACCATTGAAATTATTGGGAGATGCGGAAACCTTATCTGCAAGATCTTCTCCGCATCCGCAAAACTTTATCAGAATCCGCGTATATTCAATCAATCAATCAATTTTATTTCATCATCATATACAATTTATAATATAGAAAAATATGAGTGAACTCAAAAAACCACATGGTTTGTCTGGGCCACTAAAGGAAATTAATACAAAAATCTACGACGAACTCCCTCACTGCAAAGATTACAAACAATGTATGTCATTTTTCCGATATATGTACAATGAATTTTTACTTTACACTTGATTATTTAACATAGGTGCAACATCTTCCAAAGAAAAGAGAAAGCTTTTTAAATTCTGCTTAAACATATGGAAATTTTTTTCACTTCTAATTACAAGAGGCAACTGATTGAAGATTTTAGGTGCGATATACGAATAATGCTTATGAGCAATTTGTTTTTTTGGTCAAAGGAACTGAGTATTTTGGACCTTTCTCTCTGAAGTTTCCTACTTAATAACAATCGAGATTTTACAAATGCTTGAAGTCTGATGTATGCTTGCAGGTAAAAGAAATCAGTCTAATCATTTATCAATAAATAATTAATAATTGAAAAAATATACTGTGAATGTTTTTTAATTCTAATTTTGCAAATTCTTCTGAATTAATTTTGCTATTTTAAATGAAGTTATCGGCCTTACCAACTCTCACAAATGATTCAGCTTCATCAAGAGCTCTAATGAAAGAATTCATCTCATCAACATTATTAGCCAACAGGGCTAAATCATCTGTATAATCTAAATCAGAAATTTTGAAGTTTCTAGACCATTTAAGGCCAAAATCTTTATGAGAAGACATTCTTTTTTTACTCAGTAACTCTCGTCCAAAACTTGGTAATCTTCCGGACCGAAATTTCTATTCGACTTGTTTATTATTATTATTTAAATCCTCTTTTCTATGTAACACCCCAGCAATTTTTTGAATTTCTATTCTGCTTCGTCTCTAAAAAGATCGCTTTCTTTCACATAGAATAGGATTTTTTAACCTGTGGCTTTATCCCAAAGGTCTTTTTTTAGAGTGAATATCATCATTGAATTTTTAAATCATGCTTCTTTTAACATTATCTGAAATGTTTATTCCATTCTGTCAGCCATCAATAATGAAATAATGTTTGCTCGTTTCTGAATATCTTACCAGATACGAGACTTTATCCGCCATCTGGTTTATCATCAATTTTTTTCCGCGTTTTGTTCGCTATCCGTATTAAGGTTAATATTTTTTCCGACGATGGATTTTAAACGCGGATATCCACGGATAAAATCGCCGATATCCACATCCGCGCAGGGCTCTATTTATAATCTGCTACACAACATTAACCTAATTTCCGCGCACACATCAAAATTTACGAGCACTGAATTCAATAGCAATTTAAATTCAGCTCATCACAGACATGATGCATTCTTCACAACACTTGGAGCATCTCGTGATACAATACTCATGTTTTATAAGTAATTGCAGCATGTTTTCAAATGATTTCAGTATTTTAAAATTATTTTGTTCCATAAATTTTCAGTTATTCTGTTAGGCAGGAAATTGTCATAGCAACAAAAACCCTCACTTAGCTTTAAGTTACGGACAGAGGGGACTTCGGTGTAGAATTTCGTGTTTCTAATTTTTTTTAACCGTTTTGGAGTTCTTGATGATAGTAGTAGATATTTATTCATTATCATCGTCATCTCACAAAACACAGATATAGAGAGATTTTTTCATTTAACCCGCAAAGCTAATAGCTTATCTGCAGGAAATATAGATCAGCATTACTTTTTATATATAAAATGTTATGACATTAGTATTACATAAAATATTACGACAGTATCTCATATATCGAAATAGAACAATTGGAATTATTTGATAATGAAAATGTGCACAACAGTTAAAACAAATTGTGCGAAAATGAACATGAATTTAATTATTCCTTTATTTACAGACAACAATTATGATGCCAATAATATTATAATTCGGTAATCGCGATTGTTAAGTCTATTGGAATTCAACGTGGTCCACACCGGATTTGTCTGATCCCACTGGGTTGGTTCACATATAACTTATAATCTCCTGGTGAAAGAGATGTTCGTTCAAAGTTCGTTTTTTTTTTTTTTAATTTAACCCAATTTTTTTTCGGGAGGAGGACATTAATTGCGCTGCACTATAAACAGTAATACAATATGATGCACAAGTCTAAATAGTTTATTCTTTTTTTTAAAGAAATACTCTCTTTAGGCTTTTAGCTATAACAAAATAAATTACTCGTTTAAAATCGCTTCCTCTTTCCGCTTGGGGTGGAAGTGCCAACAAGTCTGCCCACTCCCCATAAAAGAAAAAGCACGCAATAAACAAAAGAAGTGTCAATCACACTTCTCCTCAATTGCGTAACAAGGTGAATTTCTGTACCTCGCATTTTTGCCCTAATTTAATTTTCAACTCACGACCACGCTCTTCAGAGTCTGCTGCTAGAGATTCAGAGGGTGTCAGAAAAGAAATAATAAAAAAACAAATTACAGTCAACGTATTAAATTGCGGTTGGACCCAGAGGGTCCACCACACACAGTGTATCACATATTTACATAACGCAACATGTTGACCATCTAAATCCCCATTCCACATCAAGAGATTATATAAGAAGTAGCAAAACAGCCAATGAGAAACGTCGATGACGTTAATCGGCGTTGATTCTTATTGCTTATAGGGTGAGCTCTTGACCAATCCTCCGTTTTCTGTGCTTCATTGACGTAAGACAAGGAGGTCCTGCCAAAAAATGGGGTCAGTCTTCAAAAGACGAATGTGTTTCTAGGCAGACGAAAAATTAAGCAGGCAGCACGTCGACCTGGCCACGAGAACCAAGTCGGTACAGTGACCTTATTTGCTCGACCCCGCGAGCTATTCGTAGTTGCAGCTGTTTTTTCTATGGTCATGACGTGGGATAGAAGGCAATGTGTCTGGCTGAGATTTTCGAGGAAGCAGACAAAAATTTGAGCAATCTGGGTTAATAGAGATCACTTATTTCGTAGCAGCAACAATAATAAGAAGAAAGAACTTGTCTTCGAGTTTGGAACGTTAATCATTTCGCGAATTCTGCTAGTGAAGAATGCAAATGTGTCACTAGAATCAGCTCTTGTAAACAGCTTTCTTTTTGGACGACATGGTTTTTGTTTCTTTGTAGAGATTCGTTAAGAGGATTGTTAAAACTTTGCGAAAATGTCAGTAGGAAATAGTTCTGAAGAAGCAAGAAAATAACCAAAATAGGTATTTCGGATTAGAAAGGTTTTATCTATGAGCATCATTTTTGTGTGCACCATTGGGCTGAATAATCAAATCATGAAGGTTGGGTTGTTTTCCGTCTGAGAGGCACTTCTTTCGCACACAAAGGGCTAAATGACCAGGTTACAAAAAACTTAAAGGTGCAGAGAATGTTGGGGACAGATGAAAGCCTTCTGTTAAAACCATCACCTCCCCCCCGGAGTGGGACGTCCTTGTCGGGGGGGGGGCTTACGGTGCCTCTGAGAAGTTGGGTTCAGATCGCTGACTCTCTGGAGTTCAGATGTCTGTGACCTCCGGTGGAGGGTGCCTGTCTAGGGACTGCGGATAGGTTTGGGTGGGGCCGGTCCAGCGGTCTCATTGACTTGTCCCCTGAGAACCAAGGGGTTGCAGCCATGATTGAGGGGCCGTACTCGGGGAGTACCGCGGACTGAGCTGCACACCTCTTCGTGCACTCGTCTTGTGGGCTTCTTGATGCGGTCTCAGTGATATCGTGGTCGGAGTACTGTTCATTGGGGGGCTTCGGCCCGTTCACAATGGAGAGGACGAAGTTGAAGGCTCGCGACTGGGAGTGGTGACCCCGGTTGACGAGCTTATCCATGGAAAAGCCAAACTAAGAGTCCCCAGTATCTCTTTAGGCTACCAAGATTAGGTTATTTATTACACATGGTGGAGGATTTGAAGGTGCCTCTGTGAAACTCGGTGCCGGCTCGTCGGTGTTTCTGGCGTGCCTTGCGGCCTCGGTGGAGGGGCTTGCTGGAGGTCTGCCGACTGGGACCGAAATCCTGAGTTGAGTGGACTTATTGGTCGGCCCCTGCGAAGTCCTAGGTCGTCTTGGTACCCCGATGGAGAGTCTTTACTGAGGGCTCGCCGACTGGAATGGATCCCCAGTCGAGTGGGCTCCTTTATCGCCCCAGCGAAGTCTGGGGTGTCATGGAGTTTGGATGGAGTGGCCTTGTGGGAGCCTGCAGGCCGGGATTGGAGTCCCCGGTCATGTGGGTCATCTGCTCGGCTGCAGCGAAGTCCGGCTCGAGGAATTGCTGGGGAGGCTGCTGGTTGGTGTCCCGGCGGAGAGGACGAAGTCGAGGGACATGCTGAACGGTGCGCGGCCTATTATGTGTGACTTGTCGATGGGAGAGCCTGAAGACCCTCCATCATGTTAGCTTCCCCATGCAAAAAGTTAGGACATCTTATTATATTTTCTGGCTCTAAATTCAAAAGATACCATCTGAATATTTTGGCAAAGTATTTCGGACAAAATCCAGTGAGTGCTGGGCAAATTCCTAGGCCATGTTTCAAAAATCCCAAAAGATCCCACTCTCACTGCACCTCATTGATTATCTCATCAGACAGGCTTATTAAGAAAACCAGTGTTTTTCTCTTCACGAGGTCTTCTCCCGCAGTAAGGCAGATTCAATGTAGGCAGATAAGACAGTCAGGAACCCGGCTAGTCGATAGTGGTTTCAGTGGCAACTCCCTTATGGTGATATGCAGTCTCTGTACTGCGGTGCACCGGGATTGTCACGCATTATTACGTTGTCAAAACCATCAGCATATTCTTTAAAGTGGAAGGGATATAGCTCTCCTACACAAGGCGTCCATCTGACTGACGGCGGTCAGTCTTTTCAAGCCCATCAGTGTCTCATTTCAGAATGAGTGTCTGGCGAGGGTTTAGCGAAGATAAATCTCAACACTGGCGCAGGTGGACCTCGAACCTAGAAACTGCAGATTATGAGCAATGTATGAAGATGTACCGAAACTTTAAATTATTCAGTTTCCGACCACAGAACAGGTGAATTGCTCTATCAATGACGTTCATCTGAACTGACTAATAAAACAGGCTAATGGTTCGGCCAACAGCGTTTGGGTGGTAATTGAACAAAGATATTCGGCTACCGAATAAATTTTGAAAAATAAACTTGAAAAAACTTTGAAATACCGTTTTCAGGGAAACACTCATCAAATATATATCAAAAGCATATGTCAGTAGTAGATTTTTATTTGGTCAAACGGTAAAATATTTAGTGAGTCATAAAGATACTGTATATTGAATAATGACAGAGCCTCCATGTAGGCCAGGCTAATAATCTGCCATTCCCAGATTCGAATCAGAGATGTGCCTGAGATGAGAACTTTTGGATCCCTCACTCTGTGCTCAGTGAGAAAGAGTATAACGATGGGTTTGGAAAGCTTGCCATCCGTCGAATGGGACGTTACTGTTGGACTTGTGTGCAGGAGGGTCATACCATGTGCACGTTAGAGACCATGCTTTCCGTCTGTGTACTAACAGCTGGGCAGCACTTTCTCTGAGCCCTTGGGATACTTGTGAACTGGACATTTAGCTTATGGCGTGCAGAAAAAATGCTGCTCAGAGGTAAAACAACCGAACATGCTATTGGGGAAAGTCTATTTTTGGTCCTAACTGAAAATAGTCGTCATAGACCAGTTTCCAATATTGAGCTTTCGTGCAATACTTTAGATCAATTAATTGATTTAGATCAATCAATCAATCAATCAATTAAATATTATAACATAACATTTAAGCTCGGTGCATATCATAAAGAAGCCTTAACTATAATGTTCAATTACTTCTGGTGAATATGGAATGCTCGTCTTCAAAAACAAATATTTTCACATTTACGAAATTTAGCTTCTTCTAACGGTGGAAATTCAAACGGCAGATTCGAAAACTGCGAATGGTAATATTTTATCAGTACCTATAGAACTGAAAAGGAATTTATTTATCTATCTCTTAAACCAGAAAAAAAGTTCCGTTTTCATATCGTACTCGGGTGTGAGGGATAAATTGCTGGTGTCAATGGGGAGCGGGGGGGGGGGGTCTCAGTCGGTAGCACGCCAGGCTCGTAATCTGTAGTTCCCAGGTTCGAGTCCCAGCTGGGTCAGCGTTGAGATTTATCTCCGCAAAATTCCCCGCCCTGTCTACGGTCAGTAGGGGACACCGATGGGCTTGGAAAGACCGCCGTCCGTCGAATGGGACGTTAAACCGTGGCCCCCTTGTGCGGGAGAGCCACACCTCGTTAAAGAACACGCTGGATGGCCTTAACGTGAGGCCTTAACGTTGGACCATCTGTCTCCCAACAGCTGTTCCAGTGGGTCCCCTCCCCCAACTTTCTCTGAGCTTACGGGGTCCTTGTGACCTGGTCATTTAGCCCATGGTGTGCAAAAAAGTACCGCTCAGAGGTAAAACAACCCAACCCAAGCCCTGGTATCAATGCTAGCAACTTGAACACCCCACTTTATCATAGAAGTTTAAAATTTCTAGAGTGAATTGATCGTTTACAATGGTAGCTTATGTCTTGCATTTTCTAAATTTAAGACCCTCTAACGGAGGAAATCTAAGCCGTTTGTTAATTGCGAAAATGATAATCGTTTTATTATATTGGTACTTATCCAAAACCAAGAAGATTTTTTTCACTTATCTTTAAAACGAATCGTTTTCAAAGAAAATGCAGTTTTCCGTTTTCCCAATTTTTTCACTCTTTAATTGTTCTAATTTAAAAATAACTAAAGGATGATTTAGAAAACTTAAATAGTAGTATTTTATTAGAACTTATATAACAGAAAAAGTATTTGTATTTTGTCCTTCAGTTTAAAAAATTGCTTTTTTTTCCTCTGAGATGAGGGAGCAGATTATTGCTGTCAGTGGAATATCTCCTGACATTCTATCACCGAAATATTAAATTTTTACCATAAACAGATATCTTGCAAGATTCTTTAAGCGTTTTGCCCTTTCCACATTTAGGGACTTATAACGATGTAAATTAAAACTATTAAATGATTTAGAAAATGCTGATTGTAATATTTCATTAGCACCACCGAAATATTAAATTTTTACCATAAACAGATATCTTGCAAGATTCTTTAAGCGTTTTGCCCTTTCCACATTTAGGGACTTATAACGATGTAAATTAAAACTATTAAATGATTTAGAAAATGCTGATTGTAATATTTCATTAGCACCAACCAACTAAAAGTGAGTTTTCCCCATCTTCCCTTAAAATAAAACAATTGCCTTTCGTGCTCACCTGGGTGTAAGGGATCAACTCATTTTTGTCATTTTAAACCTCATGATCTTAACGTTTTTTCCCCAAAATTTATAGCATAAATACATTCGCTAATATTTTAAAAATCTTTTCCACCGTTATAGGGTGAAATTTCAATTCTTTGTAGATTCGAAAAGTGCGAATCGTAATATTTCGCCAATACCGATTCAACTAAGAAGAAATTCTTAACTAATCTCTAACCAAAAAAGCGTATATAGCTTCAAGCGAATATGTGAAACAATGTTTTCAAAGAAATGAAGTTTTTTGTTTACCTGCTTTTGCCCTCTTTAAAAGTTTTAATTCAAACTTATGGATGATTTTAAAAATTCAAAAGTAGTATTTTACTAGTATTTATACAACATAAAAAAGTTTTTATTAGTATACAACATAATAAATCACATTGCTATAATATTAAAGAGAGAACGAAAATTTATTCCTTTTTTTTCAGTTTTCTTTTATACGAGTTTCTATTTTCGGGTCACAAAAAATAAATATTGAGAAAAATCGTTCCCTAGCTAATGAAGTTTGAGGAACCCTGGCTACACAGAAAAACTTTCATTCACAAATCATTATCTTCTTAAACAACACGTACCAGTTCTTTTTTTAATCTATACTTTCATTGTTTTTTACCTGCATAAATAATAACACTAGAATAGCTCTTATTATTTACAAAACAATATCTTACTTCAAAAAACCAAAGACAAAAATATTTAGCTGCTTCACAATATCTATCATTGATAAATTTTAACTTACTTTAATTAAAAGCTTATTAATGACCTGAAGAGCCTATTAACTACATGTAAACATTTTTCTTAACTTTCTGTCCTCAGATTAAGAGTGATATTAACTACCTGTCCATTATCTTATTAAGTACAACTTAACTAAAAAACAAATTCCCTAACTACCTGGGAGGTAAACTTACATTGATAAGACAATACTTTTTTACACTGAACATACCTACATTATTAGTGTCATTAACAACTTGCATATTAGCTACCATTGACAAAAATCAGACGTTAGTTTGGCCAGTTTTTTTTAATATAGCCCTCGGGTTTCATGATCTCAACAACCATCAGTAACTATCTAGCTTCAAAAATGACACAAGATCCGCAATGTTCATTTCCATTCCAATCACGCATTAACCCATTTGGAAATCATTCAAAAGGTAAAGCTCTGGGGCACTTTCCTATTAACTTAAATTTTTTTGGTCGTGCTGCTGTAGAACGCACAAAAGGGAACAAAAAAACGACGGAAATAAAATGCGGGAGAGTCTGAAGTAAAAGGAAAACGTAATATTTGAAGATAACACACTGATGCAAAAAAAAAGCCACGAGGGTGATTGCAATTCATACCAACCACAACAGCGTCAATAAAGGCATTTATCAAGTCACGGCATCGATCCATCGATCAATGTCTTGTGCTCTTGTAGAACACTCTTGTATCCCCTGTGGTTGATGATCAGTCACCTTGACAGTTAGAACTCCAGTGCATCCCTGACTATGTTTGCAAAGCCATGTTTCTTTCTCTCTAAGGAAGCCACTTAAAACTTTTAGTTCTGTTTACTTGTAACGTTTCATTAATATCGACGTTGTATTGAAACCAATAGAGAAGGTGAAAGATTTTCGGAATCAGCAATTCAAATCGACCAGAAATTGTTTGAAAAGAATGAAATCGTCCTGTGCAGGATGAAGATTATTAGATTAAGACAAACTTGCGAAGGTTTTCATGTTGTGTGTTGTTCTTAACGTTAAAATGATGGATGACGAAAATGCTTTGAAACATACGATGCTCGTAATGCTAAACTACTAGATGTTTATCAGATTCGTTGGATGTAGGAAGTACATAACATTGGATTGATAAATGCTTGACAAAAGTTTTTTTTTATCTGCGATGAAGTCTTACCTTTTTAGGTCTGTAAAATCTGATAGTATTTACGTTGGAGTAAATGCCAAAATAAATCTAGTGACCTGAGGAGAGAAGAGTTGGCTCAAAATCTGGAGTTTTTAGGTTCGAGTCTCAACTGGGCAAGGGCTTCGATGTATCTTCCCTAAACCCCCACCCTGTCCTCGGTTAGAAAGGGTCCCCAATCGGCTTGTAAAGACCGCAGTCTTTCGTATGGGGATTTCAGCAGTGGTATCATGTGCAGGAGAGCCATATCCTGTGCGCATTAAAAAACACTATTCATGTACATGACAGGAGGCTACTATTTCCTTTCTAATAGCTGTCCCTCCTCCATCCTTCTTTGAGCCCTCAGGATCCTTTGACCTCACCATTTAATCCATTATGTGCAGAAAACCACCTACCCCAACCCAAAATAGACCAGAAAGGGGTAAGTTAGATCATTATTCTGAACATATTAATTTTTAATCTCTGTGTTACATTGCTTATACTAGAAAGATAATTAGAATAGACATGTATACCGTCGCGGGGACCGAGTGATTCTAGCTCTTGGCTATCGATAAAACCTTATCTGTGTTCGCCTCGGATAAGGTAGAGATGTTTCTTTTTTATTTTTTTCTGCTGAAGCTGAACACCTTCTTCACAGATCTTCTCAATGGTGTATTATACTGACAGCTCTTGTAAGACTGCTCTGGCAAGGGCTTTACGAGGAACAATTTGTTTTTTAAGTAGGATAAACAGACAGGTCATAAAGACCCGAAGGCGGAACTGATTACCCAGATCTGGAATAAAAGAGTCATCCTTAAAAACATCTGGCTTGCACAGGTATTAGCATTTTTCATATAAAACCGGGGATCAATTTCCTTTACACATTATTAGGAAATGAGTTTACACATGATTAGGAAATGAGTTTACACATGATTAGAAAATGAGTTTACACATGATTAGGTAATGAGTTTACGCATGATTAGAAAATTAGTTTACTTCACTTATGATCCGAGATTAGCTTCTTCCATACGATTGGGATTAGTTTCGTCCAGGCTGGTCAATCCAGATTGTTTCCTTCACTTGTAACCCTGCTTGTAGAGATTTTAGTTTCCTTCACCTTCCTTCTCTTGTGTTTAGTCCTCTTTTCCACAGGTAGTGGCATTTGTAAGCTGGATGTTAGTTAGCCTTTATTCTTTGCTGTTCGAAATTGGCTTCTATTTCAGTGATACCACAAAGCATGAACAAGTACTAAAAATTTCCAAATCTTTTGTAAGGCCTAAGAATAAGACTAGTAAAACTTAGTCACGAACACAACAGGCTACAAACTAGATCATCCATGATTACAACCTCAAATATTAGAGAAACTTTATGATATTACGAAACCTATATTTCTGGAATTAACTAGAAAACGAAATAAGCAAACCTAACATAAACACCTTATTGAACCATATCATTACTAAACACCGTAAAATAACGAGTATATCAGAAAAAGAAATTAAATTAAGGGAAAAATTATATTTAAATGGGCTGGTTGCAAACGCTCGACTGCCTGATATCATCACTGGTACAATGTTAAGTGAAGAACAAATCAATGCTGAAAACCAAATCAGTGCATTTCACTTTCTATATTATTTTTTAAACAACGGTGTGTTATGATACTAAAAGCAACAAATCCAAATGTTGTGTCATAATAATCTGTATTGGGGCGTGGGTGGCTCAGTCGATAGCGCGCCAGGCTCGTAATCTGTAGTTCCCAGGTTCGAATCTCAGCTGGGTCAGCGTTGAGATTTATCTCCCCAAAATTCCCCGCACTGCCCACGGTTAGTAGGGGACACCGATGGGCTTGGAAAGGCCTCCGTCCGTCGGATGGGACATTAAGCCATGACACCGTGTGCAGGAGAGCCATACCCTGTGCACGTTAAAGAACTCGCTGGATGGCCTTGACGGGAGGCTACCTTCTTTCTCCCAACAGCTGTTCCAATGGGTCCCCTCCCCCAACCTTCTTTGAGCCTTCGGGGTCCTTGTGACCTGGCCATTTACCCCATTGTGTGCAAAAATGTGCCACTCAGAGGTAAAACAACCAACCAACCAACCGAACATAATCTGTATTCATAAAAACAGTTAAAGTTTTCTTAGTTTTATCCAACTATTTCCCCTCAAGTAGCTATTGAAGAGATCTGACAGGAGCTTGTCAATTTAATACGCTCTAGAGAATGTATGTGAGCTAAACAAGGCCTCAGCAGAAAGACAACTCATCACAGAAAGAAACATCCATGCCGGGGTTGCAGTCCAAATCTCATTAACCTGCACCCAAGCAAGCTAAGTTTCCTTCACCGGGAAGTTCAATAATAGGAAAGCGTTTCTGAAAGAAAAAAACTTCTGAGCATATTGCGAAAGTAACGATGCACTCCGTTCTTGTGTCATTAGGTGCAGTTTTCCATGTTATGTCAATAACATCTCATGCACAAAAACTCAGTAACCTCTTAAATAAGTCTATTATAAAAAGAACACAGCTGAAGATAATTTAATTCTCGATTTTCAATAATATTCGTTCGGAATTTAGTTACGGATATTGAAACATTTAATCGCGGCAATACCAGTTTAAATAATTGCTCTGAAAAAATTAATAAAAACAAAATAAGCGATTGCCATTGTAATAAACTTCACTAATACGTGTAACAATATTTTTTAGCAGTTCACGTAATAATTATGCGAATTTTCTGCGCATTTTGAACGTATTCTGAAGAACGAACTAACTTGTTAAATGTCTCAGTTTCCATAACTCTTTAAATACTGAACGAATCTTGTTTGAAATCGATATTGAAATAAATTTGATTGAGATCTCTGAATTTTCTTGAATCACATTTTCTCATACAAAGCTTATTAATGAAGCTACTGAGATCTGTATCTGAGTTACTATTAACATAGAACTTTACCTAATAAAGTTCCTGCTGAGTTTAGATTACCATATTATATGTACGTAAAAAATCATGTACTTAAAAATATTGCTTCTGATTCAAATTACCTTTCAAAAATTTACAGCAAAGAAACGCATTCCTCCTGAAACGTACGGGGAGAGCTGACCTATTCCACTATACCATTGGATTAAATAGCTACGTGGTCTATCCCTGATCAATATCTCGACTAAGGTCCACTTATTAGCCAAGATCTCGATTTCAACAGTGCCGATAACTCAGCGATAGAGTCCTGATATATTACTAGCAGGTCGTGTAGTCGTATCTCATCGATAATAATAATTTTTCGCTAATTGAATATTGTTCTTCTTTAAACCCTTTCATCGTAGCAGAAAAAAATGTATCTACCGAAATGAGCGTTTTCTTTCCTCTTATTACGAAGTTAAGTAGTTTTGTATTTAAGAAGTGAAGTTACCATTTAGCAATTGCCTTAATCGTTCATATCTTAAAGATGATCCTAGAAATAGGAGACGAAAAATAATGAGACCGTTCGTGAAATCCGATACCACTACGGTTATAATGTGCTCATTAGCATGTGTACAGAAACCTATAGAAGATACTTCCTGGAATTTTTAGTTGCTTTTTGGCTTTGGGCTCTTGTTTCGTAATAGGTTAATTTGCATGTCATTTCGCTTGTCAGTTACGGTTGTTTTTTTTTTTTTGCCTGTTTCATAGATGAAAGGTAATTAACCTGAACCGTGGGAAATGATTTCAGACTGAGGTCTCTTTTTTTTCCTCAAGAAGTATCGAGTTTCCATTTCGTGATTGCTTTGTGTCCTCTACAAATACGTATTATGCAAAACTTTCTGTTTGGTCTCAAGTGCATTTTTTCAACTTGTATTAAACTCGTATTATGCAAATCTAAAATGGAAATTTCTTTGCTTTCAGGGTTGTATTGAATTTTTTTGTAAGTTACTTGTTTACATAACGGTTCATTCCTTTTAAAGGAAGCTTTGGAATAAAGCTCTTAAGTTTAACTATTGCAGGAATATGAGACAGGTATAGGTGATGGTTGGAATATTAATTAAATAAACACACAGCTTAATTTGCAAACTTAAAAGAAATGAGTTCAGATTCAATTAACTGCCCTCAGGTTTATTGGGGTTGTTGGGCTGTTTTACTTCTAAGCGGCGCCTTTTGTGCATACAACAGGATAAATGACCAGTTCACAAGGAACCCGAGGGCTCAGAGAAGGTTGGGGGAAGGGGATCCATTGGATTATTGTTAGGAAACAGAGGGAATCGTCCCGTAAAGTCTATCCATCGTGTCCAAAGACTACTGTTAGGAGACAGAGGGTATCATCCTGTAAAGTCTATCCATCGTGTTCTAAGCGTACACAGGTACGGCTTTCTTGCATACAGGCTCACAGTTTAACGTCCCATCCGACGGATGGCGGTCTTTCCAAGCCCAGCAATGTCCCGTTTGTCACCGAAGGCAGAACGGGAGTAGTCTAGATAAATCTCAACTCTGGGAAATCTAATCTAGGAACTACGATTAGGAGCCCGGGGCGTTACAGACTAATACAACCTCTTCCCCATCTTTTGGGGTAGTTAATGGCACGTGTAACTGGATTTACAATTAATGGCGGATAACTTTCCCGTATATCTATTCGTCGTCGAAAACTGTATACCAAATGTTCTGAGATGATTTTGCATCTGAGGCTTTTATGTGTGTTGAAAAGAGGACAGAAAGGTGTTGAGCTGAAATCCGTGGGAATCTATTACTGTATGCATAACGTGAAAGAAATGCTACGTTCTAAAATATTTTAATAAAATCGTAATAAATAATTTTATATGGTTTAAAAATTAATATCTGTTAATTAATGTTTGGAAAAAATCAAATCTCTAAAACTTTTATGCATAATTTTCATTTTCCTCTTCTTCTTTTGTTAAATGGTTGTCCAGGCCCGGTACAATCTATGTGGCTCTTGGTGGCATGACATTTGTTCTCTCGTGTATGTTGTGATTGTCTCAAACTATACAGTCAGTTCAATTCTCTGCATGCTGTCACTTAGGGACACGAGCACAATTGGCTAAGTCCAATCGACTCAATTACGTACAAAGAAAATAGCTTATATCTAAATTTCCTCCTTTCTGTTAGTGATCTGTGCAGGCCCAGATATAAATCGGTGGCTCTGCCTTCGGATGGTCATTAACAGATAAGCTGATAAGCAGATAAGCTGCTAACAGATTAAAAAATAAGCTGCTAACAGATTAACAAATAAGCTGATTGCAGATAAGCTGCTAACTTTGCTGTTTTGAAATCGCATATGAAAAAAAAAAAAGTAAATCCACCATAAACGTGAGATACAGATAAACTCAGTAAAATCACAGACATACACGTTATTTGGTTGGGTTGTTTTACCTCTGAGCGGCACTTTTTTGCACACAATGGGCTAAATAGCCAGGTCACATGGACCCCGAAGGCTCAGAGAAGGTTGGGGGAGGGGACCCACTGGAACAGCTGTTGGGAGACAGATGGTAGCCTCCCGTCAAGGCCATCCAGCGTGTTCTTTAACGTGCACAGGGTATGGCTCTCCCGCACACGGGGCCACGGCTTAACGTCCCATCCGACGGACGGCGGCCTTTCCAAGCCCATCGGTGTCCCCTACTGACCGTGGGCAGGGCGGGGAATTTTTGCGGAGATAAATCTCAACGCTGACCCAGCTGGGACTCGAACCTGCGAACTACAGATTACGAGCCTGGCGCGCTACCGACTGAGCCATCTCCGCCCCACGTTATTTGGTAAACAAATAACTTTTCGTTTCGTAAATATTCTGATGGATTTTCTAAGAAGCAGGAGTTCACATTTAAATGTTTTTTTTCCAGCCCTCTCTCTTCGTGCTTCTCTCGATCACTCTCTGCTGCTTGACAGTAAATCATAACTGCTGACAAGATCTCCTGCATCAGCTCCTCCTCACCTACGGGGATGATGGTTGGAAGCTGCAAATTTTTTGTCACAAGCTAATGTCTCATAAAAAATCTGAAGAATCTTATTTGCCACAAAGATCTGACAGGAACTTGTTAACATGCCTTAAGGTGGTCTATATACAGCGATCCGGTTGCCCGAAGACGACGGGTTGTTTGATAATACACCGCCCGGATTACTCGACACGCTCTTTTTGGGGGTACCATCGATGACGGGATCCCCCCACATCGAAAGTCTTTGCCGATCTGTCGAAAACGGAAAAATTTTTGTCTCCCGGGACAGAAAATCTGTATCTGTATCTGCTGGGACAGAAAACCTGTCTGTTCTGGAACAGAAAATCTGTTTCTGTCAGGAAAGAAAATCTGCTTGTTCTGGAACAGAAAATCTGTATTTGCCAGGAAAGAAAATCTGTTTCTGTCATAAAAGAAAAATTGTATCTGCTGGAACAGAAAATTTGTGTCTGTCTGGGAAAAAAACTACATGTGCTGGGAGAGAAAATCTGCATTTGTCAGAAAAAACAACTATCTCTCAGGAAAGAAAATTTGCATTTGTCAGAAAAAAATCTGTATCTGTCTGGAAAGAAAATCTGCATTTGTCAGAAAAAAATCTGTATCTGTCTGGAAAGAAAATCTGTGTCTGTATTTTCCGGAACAGAATTTCTCTATCTGCTGAGACAGAAAAATTTGTATCTGCAAGGACAGAAAATATTTCTTATGGGACAGAAAAAAATCGATATTTTCAGTGAAAGAAAATCTGTATCCGCTGGAATAATTGTAGTACTTTTAGTGGCAACACCTACTGCTCCACTATACAAGATAACGCTATATTTTAAGGATGCCGCCACGGAACTCCACCCACTTCCAGAGAAAAACCTTCGAATAATCATTCATATGAAACCCTTCGAATAATCATTCATATGAGAAAAACCTTCGAATAATCATTCATATGTGGGAGTAGTGAAAGGTTCTATTCTAGTAATCTGATATATCAGGATGAATCTGTTTATTAATCACTGAATTGGAGTGCGAGGTCTTTTCGAATTCTTTTGAGCGTTTGTCCAATCAAAATGGCCAAAAGGTAGATAGAATTTCAAAACGAAAGGAAAATGCCAAAACATTTAGTTGAACTTATAAAAAGTTCCATGAATTTTGTTTAATTCCCGAACTTTATATGAATTACGTACTGTTGTGTGTGTGCGGGCACGATATATCGAAATGATCGTATAAAAGCAGTTTTCACGCCCACCGTGTTGTCCTGTGTGAAATTCTCTTTAGAGAAGTTCTATGAGAATGGCGAGACTTCAGCTGAAAGGAAAGATCCATTCCTTACCTGCAACTCGAGATCTCTATTTTTGCTTCGTAGCAAAACATGCTAATCGCTCAGCCACTGGACTTGGTCCACGGCGAGTTGGTCTGTTTTATCTGTAAGTGACCTTTTTCTTCACACAGGGTGCTAAACTGAAACTTACAGGGTGCTAGACTGAAAATAAAATTGTTCTTCGTTTTGAAAACTAGCTTTCCATATTCGCCAGAGGCTATGGGTTATTTTTCGAGTCCTCTCATTATACTTTCTTTCGTTTCAATGAAAATTCTGCTCTGTTGGCAAAGTCATTGGAATTCCGATGTTGCAACAGCGAACATCCGATTATGCATGCATCCAAACATGCTCCTTTCAACAGCATCATACATAGCAGATCATTAATACTGAACTATTATTTTCCCATAACAGTAGGAGAAGTTATTGTTAGATTTAATGCAAATATTAATAGTGTGTAGGTGTGGTTGTTTCAGGTTTATAAAACGCCAGGAAGGCATGAATGCTGCGAAGTTCTATCACTAAAGCTTCCTAGAGAGTGTCCTACCATGACTAGCATATTAAAGTGCTAACAAACAGAACTGAACGGTGCCACAATCCATATTTAATCAAAACTTTGTAAGCGAATATAATACATAAATGACAATAGTCCGTATGTAATCTCCAACAATAAAACTTTCACGTGCAGTGCCGTAAGAATCAAAAGACAACACTACGATCCGTGTTCGGAATGATTTTTGCAATATATGCAATATAAATCGATTAGAATTTCACGTTTACATATAAGGAATTGCATGCACCTTAAGTCCTACATAGTAGTGTCCGTATAAATGGCATAGTCACCTCAGTTTTGAAAGTAAAACACATTAGCACCTTTCTTGGCTAGGAAAGAGAAAGTGATTTATAATATAATTTGATGAACACTTTTTCTCGCTCTTAAAGCCTGCCCAGCGAACTACAAACTGTCTCATTTGAAGATTAATACTCCTCAACAAGGCAGCTATTAACCGTGCCATGTGCTATTTATTTCCTTTGTGTTCGGAGTACTGATTACATTTTTGACTCGCCGGGCAATCGTTCACGTAGTCCCAGGTGTTAGTTGAAATTCATGTCTTGTTAGTAACGCGAAGTAAGTTGGAATAGGAAACACACGGAAAGAAAAAAAAAACAGGTATCGGTTTGGAAAACTCATTACCAGTATTCGCCACGGCTGTCACATGCCAATCACTCGCGTTGCCCAATCGCAACAATAGTTTTTGATCTCATTGTTGCGTCGTAAAGAGCACGTGCGCGCGCAGTGATTAAGTCTCTTTGTTGTCGGGCCGCCTCAGAGGCAGAAACAGAAGAAGGAAAAGAAGTCTCGGAGGGAGGGGGAGCGACCAGAAAAGAAATAGGGAGACGACAAAACGGTTTTGAAATGAAGCGACCTTTGGAAAGTCTCCACCATTAAACACATCGGAACGAGTAGGAAGGTCACTAATAGGGGCTGAACAGGCAGATAGATTTTTTTCTTTTTTTGTTTTCTGGTGTCTGAAAAGCTTCCCTCCAAAAAACATAAATAAAACATACGCGTATGATTTCTATTTCGCTTTCAGATGGGAAAGGTCAAAGCTAATGGAGTTCGCTTTCGAGTCCATCGGCTTATTAGTATTTTCTCTCTGTCCCACTATCGGAGAGAAACAAAATAGAGACGTCCAAGAGAACTGAATGAAATAGGAGAGGGGTCGAGGTCAATGGGAGGTGTCAAAAAATGACTGCTTAGCCAAGGGTTGTTGCACTTGCTTCTCTGGCCTTTCTCTAGCACCACAGGAAAAAATAAACAATAATAAACTAATTGTATATAATTAGGAAGAAAAGCGACTAATAACACTTTTAGGTGGATGCAAGATTAATTAGAAGGAAGATTATCGCTTGGATGCTCCTATTGATCATCGGAATTTTCACCATCACCGCGGTTCCTTTTCTGTCTTACCCTATTACCGGAATTTTTTTTTCGACCCTGTGCCTCGAGGTGATTGTTTTTTTAAGATGAATTTCTTGTGCAGTTTCAATAGGACGTTAACAAGCTAACAATTAGTTGTAATTTATGAATCTCCTTGGATGGCATTCATTGATGGGTAATGACCCTTTCGATTCCTGCCCGTCAATGCATGGGTGTTGAGAACCCAGTTGGTGCGGTGAGATGTTTGCGATGAGGGTTCGCAAGCCAAAATCCTCCGCCTGTCCAATGATTCGTTAAGCCGTGGCCCAGTGTGTAAGAGAGCCATAACCTGTACACGTTATTAGCAGCATAAATGAGAGTTCTGGAGCAGTAAAAGGGGCTCGAGAATTCTATGAAAATCCATGGGAAAAGTTATGGGGTATGTAAAAAGTATGTTTATTGTGGTTTTTTTGTGAAAATATGTGTGAAAATTAGAAAACACGGGGGGTGATTTTTAGCATGTGAAAAACTAATTTAAGTTTTTTTTGGGGGAGATGAGGTTTAAACTAATTTGTGAATTAGTTTAAATGAATTAGGTTGAAATGAGGTGTGTGTGTGTATGAGATAAAAAATGATATGTTTTGTTAAGTTATCATACACTTCACTGGATACAGCAGAATTAAAACTTTTATCTAAGCAAAGTCCAAAATATTAATTCTGTTATCAAAGAAGAATATTAAAAGTTTTATCCAAAAGTGAATAAATTTCTTATCATAGAAACATATTAAAACTTTTAATCAAAACTGAATAATTATTTTGCTACAAGAATATTAAAACTTTTGTCTAAGTAACGTTCAAGTAATAATTTTGCTACAATAATATTAAAACTCTTATCTAATCAAAGTCCAAAGTAATAATTCTGTTATCAAACCGAAACTTTGTGAAGTGTATGGTAATTTAACATAGAAGAATATTAAATGTTTTATCTAAAACCAAAATTGAATAAATTTCTTATCATAGAAGAATATTAAAACTTTTATCTAACCAAAATCCAAGTAATAATTTTGCTATCAAACAAGAATATTAAAACTTTTATCTAACCATAGTCCAAATAATAATTTTGCTATCAAACGAAACTTTTATCCGAAACCAAAACTGAATAAATTTCTTATCAAACAATAATATTAAAACTTTTATCTAACAAAGTCCAAGTAATAATTTTTGCTATCAAACCGAACCTTTATCTGAAACCAAAGTCTAAGTAATAATTCTGTAAACCTTTGTAACGAAACTTAAAACCAAAACTGAATAAATTTTTTTATCACAGAAGAATATTTTACAATATATATCTGAATCAGATCGTGGATAAAAAGTCAAACTTTTATTTGTTAATGAAAAGCAAAGCTGAATATTTTACCTTTCTCGCTTTACAATTAAAATCTATCATAAAACATACAGAAGAACCTTACAGGAAAGAAACACATACTGATTTTTCTTCCAGCTGGAGCGTTTAAATACTCAACAGAACAGAAACTTAAAACCAAAACTGAATAAATTTCTTATCATAGAAGAACGTTTTACAAAATATATATCTCAATCAGATTGTGGATAAAAAAATCAAACTTTTAATTGCTAACGAAAACCAAAGCTGAATATTTTATCTTTCCGTTCCGTCTTTACAATTAAATCTATCTAAATGAAAACGTACTTACCCTTCTCTCTTCTTTTTGTCTGAATATTTCTCATATCATAGAAGAATAAATATTCCCTTTTCCAAAAGATCGTAGATAAAAAGATCGGTATCGTTTTCGCTTTACAGTTAAAATCTGTCATAACTGTGTAACAAACATACTTACCTTTAGGAGAGAAACACAAACTGATTTTTCTTCCAGCTGAGAGTGTTTAATACTCAACCAAACCCAAACTTAAAACCAAAACTGAATAAATTTCTTATCATAGAAGAAATATTAAGCTTTGGTTTTGATTAGGAAATAAAACTTTTATCCAAAAGTAATACAATTTTGCCTAAATATTTCTCTTATCATAGAAGAAGAAATATTCCCTTTTCGAAAAGATCGTAGATAAAAAGTTATTGCCAAAAGTTTTATTTGCAATCAAATCCAAAACTGAATATTTCTTCTATGATAAGAAATTTATTCAGTTTTGGTTTTATGTTTGAGTTCGGTTGAGTATTTAAACGCTCTCAGCAGGAAGAAAAATCAGTTTGTGTTTCTCTCCTGAAGAGTAAAGTACTTTTTTTTATTTAGATAGATTTACCGTATTTGCCGGGGTATAGGACGCACTGGCGTATAAGACGCACCCCCTTTTTTAGACACATTTTTAAGGGAAAAAAAATTTTCCACATTGTTTCATGAATTTCCATAAAGATTTACTGTACTCATTTTAGAGTTATTTATGTATACAAAAAATGTAACTAGGGAACACTGTAGTTAGGTATCTTTTAATGTTCATCCTCAAAACCCAGAAATTCATCTCCAGAAATAAATGAAAAACCACTTGAAGCCTCTATTTCAGAAACTGAGTCTTCGTATAACAAATCATCCTCTGTGACATCAAGTGAGTTACTAATACCACATTTCTTAAATGACATTACAACTGTCTCATGTTTCACAGCATTCCATGAAGTTTTGACCCATTCACAAATCTGCTAGGTCTCTTCCTTCTTCCTGATGGTGTCACTTCAAAATCTGTAGACTGCATCCAACTGTTCCATTTCTCCTTCATGAATCCTTTAAATGGTTTATTAATGCAGACATCTAAGGTTGAAGCTGGCTCGTTAGACCACTTGGAATTACAGCTAACTGAGTTTTCAATTGGTTGATTTTATTTTTTACAGCTTCTGTTCTATGACTCCGAAACTGATCCCATACTAGCAAGGCAGGTTTCTTTAACAGTCCACTAGGACGCCTAGACCACACATTGTCTATCCACAACTTCATCCCCCCTTCATCCATCCAGCCCTTAGGATGAACGTGCGCAAACCCACCTTTAGGCAGTTTTTCCTTGGGCAAGGGTTTCCTTTTGAAAATCAAAAGAGGCGGCAATTTTGTTCCATTGGCACCACAAGACAACACGACTGTTTAGTGCGTTTTCTCATGTCCACAAGATTTAATAATAACACTTCTTGCACCTTTGGAATCTACTGTTTTGTTTGAGGGTACATCGAACTTCAGTGGGACCTCATCCATGTTTCCTATTTGTGAAAATTCAAAATTTCCACTTTTTCTTGCATTAATGACAATTTTATGAAACTCGATAATCTTGTCTTCATATTCTGTTGGCATCTTTTGTGCTATTTTTGTTTTAGTCCTCATACGTAAGTAATTTCTCTTCATGAATCTAGAACACCATGACGTTGATCCTGTAAATTCAACGATGCCTCAGTTAGTAGCTATCACTCTTGCTTGTTGAATAGTCATTTTTGTGGAAACTGAAAATCCCGAGCTTCGGTGGACTAATAACCAAGTTTTTAATTCTTCTTCTAGTTCCGGCCATTTTGCAATTCCATGTCGCAGATTATGTTTACTACGCATAGCTTTTTTTAGGTCTTCTTCCTGTCTTCTCCAAGTTCTTATCATCTTTTCTGCTGGCGGTGATCCGAAATTCCTCTCTGCTGCCCTCTTTCCGTGTTCTTTAGCATATTCAATCATTCGTGGCTTGAATGCAATATCATAGCAGAATCTGCGTTGTTTTTGAGCCATGTTTCGCAGCAAAAACATGAGAAAGCTTCTTCGGTACTAAAGGTTTACGTTTTGGTTGCCTTGAGGCGCTGTAGTCGGTAACGACGCACCATGCTCGCGCTTTTCGAAAAAATATGCCGGTGAAATGTGATCACGCATGCGCACATTGGATGAATCGTAACCTTGAGGTGTCAGTGGATCTGAACTCTATTTTTCTGGAATGCTCCCTCTATCAGTAGTGAAGCATAAAATACATCACGCAACTTATTATTTTTACAGAACAAAAAAAATATGGAAACGATTTATTTGAAACCACTCTTTCACAAAAGGACAAAATGCAAAAGAATACTTATATATGTATATTGATATAAACCAAAAGTTTTAGACTGAAATTTCAACTCATAATTTTGATTATCGGCGCATAAGACGCACCCCATATTTTAGGCGTATTTTGAGGGCAAAAAAGTGCGTCCTATACGCCGGCAAATACGGTAATTGCTTGCCGCATGAAGAGATGATCGTATGTTACCGTGTCTAGAATCACGTATTTATCTCGAAATGATAGGAAGCTGGCTATCAAAGACAGAGGTTATCAGGCCAACACAAAGGTCAACACGAGGCAAGTAAAGAGACAGCCACCATTGCAGATCGCTGATAATGGCAAGCTGAAATGGGAAGATTGATCTTTTAAACTTGCAAATAAATGTAGTTTTTGATTGTATTTAAAATATATTTTTAACCAAGAACTAAAAGTTTTTCCTCTAGTGGTTTCAAGGTTCCTTTACGCTCTGAGACAATTACGCAATATACGTGATATAATTCATTTGGTGCCCTATTTAATTTAAATCGTATTTCGATGTCAGCAGTTGCTGATAATTCATATAGACGTGATTCGTATTTGCTGACATCGAAGTGGAATATCGGATATAGTTTCATAAAATCTTGGTAATTGACTTATGTACCCGAGTCGATATCCATATTTTTGCAGCTAAAAAGCTGTTGTAAACTCGCGCATAGTCTAAAGTGTTGGTTTCAAAGTTGCACTCGAATTCTTATTCGGGAAACTGTTTGCTATTCACTCTGATCTGAATCCGTTCTAGTAACATGTGATCAAACACCATATTGTTTCTGGTTTGATTATTTAATCGGTTAGACCTTTGTAAGACGACATAAAGATAGACGAGTTTGTTTTGAGTTGTAGTAACCTACCAACTGACATGAGAGTCAATTCGAGTATCAGATTTGTAAAGTTTGCACGATTCCCAAATGATTTCATGTGGATTGCCGCTTGCTAACTGAGATTCTAGTTTTGCAAGTATTTGTAGTGATGGTTACACTTTTGAAATAAACCAAGATACATGAGATATTTCAAATTTATACAACGTAGCCCCAACTCTCTGAATAATGTTTTTGTCGTCACTTTTTTCTAGTTTTATGGTATGTGTTACACCGCGAAACACTTTATCCACGTCTCGGCAGAATCCAAACAGCAGATTCAGTGGTTAAGATAAACAGTTTAGAATAAACGTACATTTCGACTATTTTTTGTAATTTCATATCTGTCCGAGAATCCTTGATTGAATTCAGGATTTTTCTTTAACGCTTGTGCAAAATCCTTTATCTTATTATTCGTTCCCAGTTTATCTTCGCCTCCATCGTACAAATACTTATTCATTTTCGAACTGTCTGCGGTATCTTTGAACCACATCATACTTGTGGCAGCACTGTGTGAAAAGTCTTCGGTAAAATCAATTTAATTGTGAATTGTGGTCGTCACTCCTGGCAATTCAATATCTTCCAATTCTCTGTTTTCTATATAATATTGAGCTCTCTTAAAAATGTTGTACCCGTTATTGACCATCGTAACTACATCATTGTCACCGATATCAGATCCATCTAATTTCAGTATTTTGCCTCTGACGTGTTGTGCGGATGTAGGAAAACGTCCATATCTTTGGTAAATATTTCGTATTTTTCGAGATTTTTAACATTAACATTGGTTTTTCCATATTCTAAGTACTCATATTTTGTCGTGGAATTATCGTCTATTGAGTCTTCGAAAAAATTCCAGTAAGTTGCTTCAACGTTCATCCTATACTTACTTTATGATTTTATAATTTTTAGGCCATTTCCGTAAATTAACTGATTAAGAATATTTCTGCTCTTAGGGGATATTTTCTCGTTTTTTCGAACGATAGACGACGGATTTGTATAAAATATTTTAATTCGCTTTCTCAGTATCTTCATCTTTATTTGGGTCTGATGTGTAACATATAAGTCACGTTTTCCTTGTTCAAGTCAATTATTTTATTGTTCTGATCGGTTACTTTCATTCTAACGTTGTAAATGTAATCAGTTTTATTCAGCGGTAAATATATGGGGAAGAATGGATGTGTGTCGATTAAACTGCCTGGTGGTGTTTGAGGCACGAAACTGTAGAACACGTCGCTCTTCTTGTTATTGAGATAGGAAGATTCGACAAAGAACAGTGAATTAGAATGCGATCGCCCCTCTCGTTATGTTGGGTGGGAACTTTCCTTCGTTTTTTGCTGCATCGATAATTTTCGATTCGAACCCTAGTATTTCTTGCAACTTTCCTTTAGAAAAATCTATTTTATATCCTCTTGCCAAACGAATAACAAATCTTAATGTGGGGAGGTTGCTTTCTAGTATTATAGGGCTAGGATCCCCAAAGACATTTTTTAAAACGTCATTGAATCCGTCTATATCGTACATTCCATTCGGGAAAGTTATTTTATTCCATTGTCTTCCATTGAAGTATTTCAGAGTGTTATTGTTATATTTATCACTGATGTTGTACCAGGAATACCACATATTGCTACCGATCAGTACTATCTCGTATTCACCATTGAGTGTGATCGGCGTTTCATAATTAATTTCCAAATCTTCGGGGTTGTATGCCGTAATAATAGAGGAATTGATAGTTATGAGTACCATCTTTATTAATATAGTGCAGTACTATGTAGCCGTCCCATGGCCGAGTGATTAGCGCGCTTGGCTACTGATCTAAGGGACCCGGGTTCGAGTCCCGGTGAAAGGCATGGATGTTTGTGCTGTTTTTCTGCTGAGGTCCTCCCATCCTCTCAGACCTTCTACTGTGGCATATAAACTGACAGGCTCCTGTCAGACCTCTGTGGCAAGCAGCTGCTTGAGGGGGTACTTATTTATTTTTTTAGTACACTGTAGTACTCATATGCTAGTTGTTACCAACAATTCATTCCTATCGTTAGGAGTTTGTTCAAACTGATACAATACATCATATGGGCTTATGTTATTATTCCTTCGTTTGATGTAATAGATGCAATAGTAACAGCATTTTACAGAGTAATTTATTGAATTTGCGAAAAGTTATACACGATCGGCTTTGAAGATGTAAGTAAATAGGGTTTTATTTCTTCTGATAGCGATAAACCGAATGGATCAAAGTACTCGACGTAAGGTAACTTCGCATCATTGAAATAAGCTTCCCAATGAGTTCCTGAACCACGGGAAACATCAAAGTTCACTATCCCATTTTCGTTCTTGAATATTTTTGTTGGCAGAGAATCGATAGAGTATACACCACAGAATCCTTTTTCGTTTTTCATTATATTTACGATATCTAAGTTACTTAATGGCTCTTTTCGTTTAAATCCCTGAGCTGTTTGTTTTCCTGGAATGTACAAACCTTTTCCCTTTCTTTCAGTTTTAGATAAGCCAGCTGCTCTTTGCTTTCCGGGAATGTATAACCCTTTTCCTACAACTTTTTGTGCAAGCTTAGTACCAGCATATCCCGCAGCTCCAACTGCAGCTTCTTTTCCCAATGCTGCGAGTGCAGGTATTAAGAACGGTAGAAATCCACCTAGCTGTGTTTTACAGAAACGAAGTCGAACTGGCATTTTAGATTTTTTCAGTTTAATGATTTGTCTCTTCGTCAGTTTTAAAGTATCGTTACCTTTCTTCTATGGATCAATACTTAAAGTTAAAGGATTCTTATTTACAAATGCACTCTTCAATTTCTGCTTTTGTCCAGGCGTTAAATTAGTCAGATAACTGTGATACATTATATTTTATTTTTATAAATATCACGCAGTTATATTTTATATATAAAAATGAAGCATGTATTGTGTAAAGTGTAAAACGAAAACTTTAACGGATAACGTCGAATATGTCACATCAAAGAATAAAAGAGTAATGGTGAGAGGTAGATATCGAACGTGTGGAAAAACGAAGTATAAATTTGTGAAACAGAGAGGAAAATTTGTAAAAGGTGGAGATATAGTAAGCTGGATTCAAGAAAAGTTTAATCCACCCGAAATGCACATTCCAGTTTACCAGTATTGTGGACCGTTTACGAAACTGGAGAAACGGTTAATGCGAGGAGATCCTGGTATTAACCGTGTGGACAAAGCCTGCAAAAAGCACGACATTTCTTACAGCAAATCTGCAGAAACTAAAAAAAGACACGAAACCGACCAAGAATTATTAAATGATTTGGATGAAATTCAGATTCCAACTT
The DNA here is from genome assembly GCA_038380435.1 of Ryuthela nishihirai. Lineage (NCBI taxonomy): Eukaryota > Metazoa > Arthropoda > Arachnida > Araneae > Heptathelidae > Ryuthela > Ryuthela nishihirai. The sequence goes on along the minus strand of JAWZYU010000019.1, from coordinate 33,838,668 downwards.
TAGGAGAAAGAACTTCAAGAACGATAATCAAACCTATCATTAAAACAAAGAAACGGTTCGGTTTAGGACACAAGAAATAAGATGTTTTCTTCCGTTTACTATGATCCATTAAAGGGATTTTCCGGTATAAAAGATCTAATGCGCAAAACTGGATTGAAGGAAAAAGAAGTAAAAAGATTTCTCCAACAACAAGATGTATACTCGTTATACAAACCCATTTATAAAAAATTCGAAACCAGATGGGTTTATGTCTCGAATGTAGACGACCGGTGGCAGAGTGATTTAATCGATACGCAAAAATTTAAATTTCACAATAACCACACGAATTACATTTTAACCGTGATTGACATTTTCAGCAAATTCGCCTGGGCAATACCTATTAAAAAGAAAACGGGTAATAAGATTACCAAAGCATTTGTCGAAATTTTTAAACAGCGTAAGCCATCCAAGTTACAAACGGATAAGGGAACTGAGTTTATCAATAAAGAAACTCAAGCATTGTTTAGCCAACGAGGTGTCCATTGGTTTGCCACTGAAAATGAGACTAAAGCTCAAATTGTGGAACGAGTTAATAGGACTCTAAAGACAAAATTGTGGAAATATTTCACTGCCAATAACACTAGAAAATGGATCGATGTTCTGCAAAAACTCTTTAAGAATTACAATACTTCTTATCACAGATCAATAAGAATGAGCCCAAAAGAGGCAAGCTTGCAGAAAAACAGAGATATTGTGTATTTTAATCTGTTTGGTAAAAGAATTAAATCTATTACACAGCACCAAAATTTAAAAATGGCAACAGAGTGAGAATCGCCAAGTACAAGACACCGTTTAGAAAAGGTTATCTGCCGAATTTTACAGAAGTGATTTTTGAAATTGCTCAAGTTCTGAATACAGATCCCATAACCTATAAGATCAAGGATCTGAAAGTAGGACCAATCATTGGTAGTTTTTACACCCAAGAAATGGTGAAATACGAAAATCAAGATGACATTTATAAAGTTGAAACCATTCTGTAAACTAGAGTGAAGAATAATAAAAAAGAGTATTATGTTAAATGGTTTGGTTAAAATAATACGTTTAATTCCTGGATCAAAGAGGATGATCTTTTTAAATAAAGCAAATGGAGATTCAAAATTTTGACTTTGAAGAAGATGAGAAATTCTTGAACAGAAACGTATTAGCACCTCTCTGGCCTTTCAGATTTTTAATCTGTGGTCCATCGGGCTCAGGGAAGACGAACCTTTCGTTGAACTTAATATTTAAACATCTCTATTATAATACAATCTTTTTATACGCCAAAGATTTAACCTAGCCGAAATATCAGTTTATGCAAGAAATATTCGACGATTTGCACGAAATTTTGGAGAAAACATTTGGCGACAAAATCTCAATTGCAACTTTCTGTTCCAGTAAAGAAGATATCGTCAAGGTCAATGAACTGGATCCCGACATGCAAAATTTAATTGTTTTCGACGATTTCGTAACGGAAAGAGATCAAACACTCATCGAAGAATTATTCGTCAGAGGAAGGAAAAAGAACATATCATTGATTTACCTGACACAGAGTTTTTTTTCGACTCCAAATGACATTCGACTACAGTGTAATTATTTTATATTCTTTAACATGCAGAACAAGAGAGAAATGTTGCAGATACAAATGGATCACGCAACAGAAATCAGGAAAGATATTTTTATGCAGTTTCAAAACCACGCGATTTCTTATTAATCGATAAAAAAAAACCAAGCACATGCCTCTCAAGTACAGAAAAAACTTTGGTAAATAAAGATGAATTACTTGACAAAGTTTGGCGTCACCAGCTCTGAGACCGGTTCCGAAAGAGGACCAGCGGGAATTCCAGGTGTCGGTTTTAAATTGACACACGATGGAAACTACGACATGAGTAATAAAAAATTGAGAAATGTAGCCAATCCCGAAGAGGGTTCGGACTATGTGACAAAACAATATCTGCAACAAGAGTCTATAACACTGAATCCCACGGGAAATTACGACGCAAATACTAAAAGAATATCGAACGTAGGCAGACCTGTAGAAAATGGAGATGCCGCTACCATTCAATACGTTAATAATGCTTCTTTAATTTTTCGGAACAATCGCTACGATGCGCGAAATAAACAAATAATCAATGTTACTGAACCTGATGCAGATTCTGGAGTAGTTACAAAACGATATTTGGAAAAAAGAGCACTTTGCAATGACAATGATAATTACGATGCAACCAATAAACGCATTAAAAATCTTGCAGAACCGACCGATTCATCCAATGCCACTACGAAACACTACGTCGACAACTTGACCACTGTTCAAAATAGTCCAATGAATACATTGGTTAGAAATAAAGATGGGCATTACGTTCCACGAAGCATTGCATTCGACGGGCATAATTTCAATGCAGAAAAAAAACAAACAAATCCTTGATATTGCCAATCCCGAGTCGAATTCTGCTGCTGTAACTAAGGGATATTTGAAAAAAGTTGCATTAACTGGCGAGGATGTCTTTAATGCGAAAAATAAGAGAATAGGAAATCTCGGGGAACCGAGGCACAACAGAAGTGCGACAACAAAAAGTTACGTTGTTGGCTTGACAAATTTAGATCCTAACCCATCCAATGCTCTATTGAGAAATGAAAATGACTTTTTGCATCAAGTGGGAACAGTTTCAATGGCGATGCAAATGGAAAACGAATTACGAATGTTGGCACCCCATTTCTAAACAATGATGCTGCTACAAAACTATACGTTGATAAAAAATACTGTAATTTGCGTTACCTATGGTAATAAAGAAGTGAAAAAAGACATATTGCAGTCTCATCCAATTATACAGATAAACACAAAATTCGACCTACTAATGCCACCTATTTTGAAAGATAATTACCATCTATGCATTTCTAATGGATATATAAGCAAGGTAATCTGCTGCACAACAAATCCCTCTTTTAGTATAAATTATAGTATCAACTTGGATGATTAAAAATTCATTGAATTAGTAAGACCACAACTTCAGCAGTTTTTTTCTGTTATTCCAGTAAGTAAAACAAGAAATTTGACAGGGATAGCAAGATTAGTGTTTCACTTGCTAGACATTACCCAGATCCAAAAAAAAGAAGAAAAGTACCTGGAGGTCTTGTTTCAGACTTTCATCACTGGGTATGTGTCTTTATTGTATATGAATAAAGATGAAGGACTTAAGCAATTATACAGTATTATAGATGAAATCTTGAAATCGCGAGCTACTACAAAATCGAAAATTGAAGACACTATTTTGGGAGAGGAACGAGTTAAGGAAACGCTCGAAGAATTTCACAAGCCAGTGGTCGAACGGTTAAAAGGTCTGGAAACTGTGCTTGAAGAAACCATGAAAAACATACAAGATGTAGTGAAAACTTTAGAGCCAGAAGTGCCCACTGAGATGCCAGAAAAAACGTTCGTTTTGTAATCCAGATTCAGACTTGCAAGATAAAATATTAAACCAATATAAACTAAAACTTCCGAGTGATATCTTACAGGCGAGAAAACCCATTCCTGAACTGAAAGAAATGATTTACCAAACAATCGGGCATCTACAGAAACCAAACGCTATGGTAGAACTACTGAGAAATATCGAATTATCGATTATCACATTGAGGCACTTAGAAAATATTTAAAGTCGATTAAAATGATGATCACAGTAATAGAAAGTCGACAGTTTGGTTCTGGACTATACAAGAGTTTCGACGACATATGCGAAATATTATCAATCTTGGTTGCCAGTAAACGAGTTGGAAACACCGGTACAGAAGTAGTAAACGAAATTGTCGAAATTTTAGATATTTTGTTGAAAAAAGATATTATTGAGAAAAAGGAACATAAGATTATGTTCAGTAACATCGGTATTGTTTAGAAAATTACTCTTGGACACACACTTCATTCATGTCTATTTCAATTTCCGCTTATGCAAAAAAAAAAATCCGATATTTTTTAACATTTGTTGTTTTCAGTTCAATGTTTTGTAAATGATATTTCCTACTTTACTATACAATCCGATATTCGATAGTTTCCAAAAGCATAAGAATAAATTCCATTGTCGTTTTGTATATTCTTGGGATAAAGCAATTTTTTTTAATTTGGTATACGTGTATATCATGTTGCTCAGATCGAAATTCTGTTTGTTGCGTATGTAAGATTTTTTCATCAAATAGACATTTACGATGATCTTTGTGACTAAATTAATTTTAAATTCCAGTAGCTGCTTTTTTGGGAATTGACGCGATTATAGAATATAATTTTGGTCTTAACGCAACAACCTCTTTGATTGGAAGACTTTTTAATTCGTCTTTGAATTTTCCTGGAACCATTTTATTTGATTCACTGTATAATGCTGGTTTGTGGGGTAATTTGAGAAATCAAAGTTGTCTGAATTAAATTTCTGATATATGTTATCTGTCTGGATGTCGACGCAGAAGGAATCAGTATCTATAAATAACAATTCTGCATTGAATTTTGGCTTCAGAAAATTGTAGAAGTAATAATACGTGTGTAATTTACTCAACTCCAAAATCGTTACACCAATGTAATATGGTTTATCTAATCGTATGGAACATGAGATATCTTCTCATATGGATCTACTAAAGGATTGTTGGCCTGTGCAAACCTCTTAGACACTAAAGATATTCTCCACGAAGGTAGCAATAGAAAAGGCTTTCCACAAAATTTGAGCTCTTTCGTATTGTTCATTGTTTTGGAAATTCTCTTTGGATAGAAGTGACATTTGCAAAAACTGATCGCTCTGTTGCAAGTACTCATATGGAAAACTTCCTTTGCTTTCAAAAGTTCTTTCTGTAAGTCATTCAGATTATGTTGTCTACTAGGACTTAGGATGTAGACATTTTCCACATTTTTCGACAGTGAATCCAGTGAAGAGCTGAGGAACATGAATGAATCAATAAATTTAATTTGACCGAATTTAATGCATATATATTTTTCTGTAGTTTGTGGAATAAAAGAAATTTTCTTATCTTTAAATTTCCACAAATCTTTTACTATAAAGTGACCATCAAATCTTTTGAGATTATGAAACAACACTAATATTTCAAGAGAGAATTTGTATTGAAGATTACATTTGTTGTGAACAGCAGCTCTGTATTTTCCAGTTAAGTGATCGTGGTCCCTCTCTCTTAATTCCTAGAATTTTCCCACAAATATTGCAATATTTTGCTCCAGTAAAAATTTGCCAATCAAAATCAGTCATCTTAACATTTCTTTTCTTCAAATCATTGATCAAAGTTTCGGCTTCGATCATTTCAAAAATTGTTCTGTTACATTTTTCCCTTCTGTACATTCTGGTTTTGATCAGTTTACCTTCCGGTCCAACTATAATATATACAAATCCTGAAGGTACTAAATACTTAGTTCGCATCCTACATGGATTATTCTCAATTCTTCTACATTTCGAAAAGCATTCGAAGTCTGCATAAATCACATATGGGTGGTTCAAACCGTTTTTAATTGTATGGAATTTCGTACTATTCGCTTCGGGAAACTTGATAGTTTGAAAAGTGTTTGATTTGCAATTATCTACGTGATTCTTTAATAGATCGTCGCGAGTGAAATTATGAAGACACTATGGGGATAGGATTTACCATTATGTCTTGAAAGGTATGCTGTAACCCTACTAATATATTTAATCCAACAATAGTGAGAATTATTGCCGTCTTTTAAAAGTAAAAGTTGTATGGGTTCTTTAACAGGATTCTGTGAAATATATAACGTAAGCAAACCATCTTTCTTAGAATTGAAAACATTTATAGAAATATTATTTAAAACCTCGAACTTCGGGATTTGATCGAGGGTACTGGATAAGTCAATGAAGATGTGCCTAAGACGTTTTCAAATATTTTATATTTTTCCACACGTTGCGAATTGTCTTTAGCAGGATGTAGAGCTGATAATATTGACCACAAGAAACATTTTTGTCGTAGTTTTTAACATTCACTATTCCTTTTGCAGATTTCAAACGTTCTGGTAAATTTACGAAAGCCGATGCTCCAACTGCATTATACTGAGACATTTAAATTTTCATAGAAATCATTTTGTCAAACACCTATCCACTTCCCTTTTGTATAAAATTTTCAAAGTCGTTATCAATTTTCTCATAAGCATTTTTTTAGTAATTCATTGAGATAGGTAGGCAAACTGATTATTACGTTACATGTCGAAAAATGTGCATATATTTCTTTCTGTCCTTCAGGATCCGTTTGCTATTTAAATTTTATTTGTATTATGAATCTGACTTTTAGAGGCTGACTGAGTTTCTTGTGAATTATACGTTTCCATTTATTGTTATTGCTCTCCAGGAAACTTTTTATGTCTTCTCTGACATTTATGTTATCAATTTTATATGTGCGAAACGTTTTCCGAAAAGCACTGCTTTTATTTATATGATATTGATTCAGATGATGATTGTAATTGTCTTTTCTGTTAAAGCTGGAATTGTAAAATTCGCATTTTTCAAATGTGCGACAAGTGCATGCAGTTTTCACATGACGATTCATATTGGATTTGCGAATAGATTTCCCACATTTGGTACATTGAATAGTTGCGCTCATCTTTGAGTTAGCAGTTATACCCTCTTTATTATATATATAGTTGGTAAAAACCATGGTCTAAAAATCATGGTCCGATAATGCAAAAAATTTAAATTTTTGATTAAGCGAAAAATTAAGCGAATTAATTAAATTATTGAAATTAATTAATTTCACTAGTGAAACATTGAAAATTTTCTCTTAAGGGTGGACTCCACCCTGAGCGATCTCTAAAAATAGTCAACTTTTGAGAATTGTTTTGGGTATAATAAACAAGGCAATGACTCCAAATATTTTGCATGTTATTAAGGCATGTTTATTGTATAGAAAAAAAAAATTTACGTAAAAATATTGTAAAGGTCGTCCTGTGGCTCCTCATTGGTTGACCTCAGCGCGAAAGACGCGCCCTCCTGGTAGAGTGCACCGGACATCGCAGGAACATCTGAGAACAAAATTATTAACAGTTTTACAAACTTTGAGACATTGGCTATAGCGTAGCGTAGAATGTTTTCGAAATTCTAAAAATTGAGAAAATGACGGCATTTTGAAAAAAAACAAACACTAAATTGCTCGCTAAAAATCGAATAATTAAAATATCAAAAAAAATCCTACGCTAGGTTATAGATAATTCGTTTCTATGCATTAAAAAATAATATGTAAATCGGATGAATGGTTCCCGAGATCCGCACTCTACCAGGCAGGAAACGCCTCGCTAATTCACCCCACCACTGTTTGAGCAAGCAAATTGTTGTGTGATGTAAAATAGATCTTTTTGAGAATTCCAAACAATAGCCAAAAGCAATGGCTTCATCCCAGGACAGCTCACACTTCCTGTCGCAAAGAGGATAAGATTCGAAACGCAGGCAATGTTTTGTGTTTGGTGGAATTTTGAAGGTGCAGTGCACTTTGAACCTGGTTCCTGATGGACGTGCCATCAATGTCGACCTCTACTCAGAACGACTAGACCCCGTGCATTCTGTGATACTTCAACCCTACCATTATTAGTAAGCAGATATCAGGTACTCCTCCAACAAGACAAAGGAAAACGGCACATCGCACTTGGAACCGAGGAAAATTTCGACAACTTGCATTTCAACTTCTTTCTCACACAGCGTATAGTCCGGACCTAGCTCCTCCTGACTAACAGCTCTTTCGCTCTATGGCTCATTTTCTTCGAGATAGCCCCGGATTAGGCATGGATGTGTGTGTCGTTTTTCTGATGAGGTCCTGCCATCCTATCAGATCTCCTACTGTGGCATATAAACTGACAGGCTCCTGTCAGACCTCTGTGGCAAGCAGCTGCTTGAGGGGGTATTTATTTTTTTTTTATTTAGGCGGTTTCAAACATTTCAGAAAGTAGAAAACGGATATCGGGTGTTTTTCACCTCCAAGGACCAAGCATGGTATAGAAGAGAAATCGAACAACTTGACGACAGATGGCTACGAACTATTGAAACTGATGGTTATAAGTTGTTGAGTACGATTCGTTATTTACATTGTAATAATCATTTGAAATAGACGATAAAACGTACAGACTTATGAATCACCCTGGTTGTTCGCTTGCAACAGTGATTTAAAATTTGGCAAATTTCATACTTTTTTCCACTGTTATAACGCTCAATTAAAACTTTTGGGAGATGTGGAAAGAGCGATTCGTAATACTTCATCAATACCTATCCAACCAAAAAAGAATTATTAGTTTATTTCTAAAAATTAAAAAAAAATCTCTGCAAATGGACATACAATCAGCAAAGCGAAAAAAAATTCCCTTTTATTTTAAAAGAACCAAAAATTTAAAACGTTTTACTTATTAACTGATACCGTGCTGTACCAAAATATTAGAGAATTCACATGTTATGTGAATGGGAGTCTAATTTCGAAGCTCTATAACTTCTAAAATATGCATTTAATGGAAAAAATGTTACTGAAGATAATGATCATAATCAAATCTAATACTCGATTTTAACAATTTTTAGTTTTATTTAATTTATGTATATATATATATAATAATAATTTTTAGTTCAGTATTTAAATAGTTACGGAAGCTGTAATATTTAACAATAAATTTTGTTCTTTAAATATCATTCGTATTTGTGTAAAATTGAAATAATCACAACACAAACTTCTAAAATGTACATTTATTTTGTTAAATGGTTTGAAACATTATTAATTATTTAAGCTTCAGTTAAGTTTTTGAGATTGCTAATAGCACATTACTGTTGTGAAATATTCTAATTTCCATAACTCTTTAAATACTAAGCAAACACTGCTGCAAATCGAGATTTAAATAAATTTGATTACGATCTTCAATTTCTCTTCAGTCACATTTTTCCATTAAATGCATATTTTAGAAGTTATAGAGCTTCAAATTTTGATTTCCATTTGACGCAAGAACAAAATTCTGATACTTTTTGTTGGCCAGTTTGCAACGACAGTAACAATGCACAAATTTTAATTCTGTGTCATAAACGTGTTTTATGGCGATTCATTAAACATTATTCTCATGAACAACACATCAAATCGTAAAACCTTTAGCAAGCACATCTCCGTGCTTCGCTTCCCGTTTACATCACCTTTCGACGTCCTGGCTTTCCAATAGGGTGGAGATGCCTCCGAGGGCTTCACAAATTTAATTTCCTGCGCCCGATAAAAACCATCAATCATCGTACAACGCAGATGACAGCTTACTGAAAGTCAGCGGGTGGATTTGTATTTAAATAAAGAAAAAATAAAATCGGACGAGGGCTGCAAAAAAAAAACAATCTACTTTCATCTCCTAATTATGGCTCTGATTGGTTTATATGCAAGGCTTTCCTGCATATTCCACCTTTTGATTGCGATTTCCCAACAAGGGGACGATTTCTACATTAGAGCTATCATCAGAAAGAACTAGAAGGTCGAGTTCATGTTCGGGTTTTGCGTAGATCGTTTATAATTAGGCCATGGGTAAAGAACTAACAATATCTGCCACACCCTGACTCGTCTAATCACTAGAACAATGCTATCCACCTACCCGACAATTTATGAACGCAGAGAGACTCTTAGACGCCTGTTTACTTTGCGGGTCGTTAATTGCCTTATAAGCAAACCCATGAAGAGATAATGCTGGTGGAGAGAGGGGAGTAGAGGGGAAAGGGGGGGGGGGGCGAGCAGTTGCTCTAGTCCCCGGTGTCCTGCCGGAAATTAGATGAAAAGTCGTGATGGAATTTGAATAGAATGGGGGGAAAAGTTGGTTAATGTCATGAGCAGCATTTTGCGTAATAATTAAGTAATGGATTAGCATTATGTAATAACTTTTAACATTAATTCAATGAGAAGACATCATTAGATACAATATGTTGACAAAAGTGTTGTGACTCTTAATGCATGTTGAGTGTTATCTCGTACATTGATCTGAATTTTTTGTTTCTATTCGTTTCAGTAATAAAGATTATATTGTTCAAAAGGTTCTTGTTATAATTAAAGAATCCCCATTCATATCTATCTGGAATTTCACCTAATGGTCAGAATTGAAAAAAAAAGTGTATGTACACTTAGTCCCCAACTTGGACTAAATAATGCCAATAATGACAGAAAAAAGTTCCCATTTCTGATACCAGAGTTAGAATAGCGCTGCGAAATGGATATTCAGTCTATGAACTATTCAATGTGTCCCCACTATCATGCAGAACAATTGTTTCTATATGTGTGACTATATTACAACTGCAGAACATATCAAATCGATGCTGATGATAAGCACAAAACGTTCAATGCTGTTCTTCAGTTGCAGGATGCTACTAATGGTTTTACGATACACAAGGCTTTAAAGCAATCCCATAACCAAAAATTACACGTAATTAGGTTAGGCTGACGTGATAACCACATAACAGGAGAGGACGAACTGATGGAATAATATCATTCAGCAGGGATAGAGTATTATCATTGGTGAAATGCAGAACAGATGATGTGTAGAGAAACCCCATCCTGCATGAAAACCGTTTTTTCAAGGCATCCCCCTGTCGGAATTTCAGGGATCATGTAGGTCGTCAACGCATCCCGAGACCTTTGGCCAATGCCAGAACGTGTTCCCGTAGATTTCAGCTGTTCAAAGATGAAAGTAACTGTGATGAATGTGCCAGAGGGACCGGTACTTCCACATATATTTTGATTTCGCAGCTCCACTACCACAGTGACAACATCTTCAAGCTGAGTTGGTTGCATTGCTTTCCTCACCCATCTTGGCATAACTGCAAGCTTTCTGCTTTAAAAATTTCCTTCTTCTTGTGTAGAGCACATTGAGCCCCGTTGCAGTTACTTTCGATTATCGGTAATGACATTAGTTGAAACTCCAGAGAGCTCTAAACAGAGATCTTTAATTATAACAAACTTATTGTAGATCAAATTACTATTGAAATGCTTTCAGCAGGGATTTCATGCCATCAGCCTATTATCTATGACAGGCCCATCCAACCCAAACTTAGAGATACGCCACCAGGAAAGAAACAACAACACTATATTCTTAAAGAGAAGCAGGAAAATGTATCTACTTAAAAACGAAACTATAAATTTCTAAATTAGTAATGATTTGAAATATATATATATTTAAGGAATCACGAAAGTATTTTGATTAAAACCAAAAATATACATTTTTAATGAGTACTAATAATTGACAAAATCGTTTAGTCATGCCCCTAAAAATGGTCAAGAAATTGAAAGAAATGAGGAGATTCAGTACATTTGTTTATATTTATTTTATGAGCTACAAGTTCTTTTCAAATGAACCGATGGTTAGATGCACCTGCTTTATGACAACTTTATAAGAGCTGCAAAAAACAACAACATTTTTAGAGCATAATACAAGACATCAACAATGCTAAGGACATCTAACAAATGCTAAGGAGGCAAATACCTTTGGGATGAAGAAAGGTATCAAGAATGTGTTTGCCGAACATTGGCTCATTGCAATACAATCGGTAAAGGCAAGAAATGGGGAACCGTTTAAGAACTTTACTGCGTTAGAGATCGATAACCGGATGGAGCACTAGGCTAGATGGCCCGTGATGTATTTCGTCGAAGTTTCAAAACTCTAATCATTTGGTAATTAGTGCATCTCATTTGCACAAGTAATTAAACAACTGAAAAAGTCAGATCATATCTTGTGAACATAGAATGTTCGCTTTCAAAAAACAAAACAATTTCTTTCTTCCTTAATACCTTGAAGAAAGAGAGCAGAATTGTTGCTGTCACTGTGAACTCCTTTACCATACACTCTACCACCTAAAAACAAAATTCGAACTATAGATAGACCATATTATGTTCTGCCAATTTCGAACAATAGTGTCCTTTATCGGTGGAATTTGAAGCCAATAGAATATTCGGAAAATGCGACAAGTTACATCAGATATCTGGAGCAGAGTATGGACGGTTCCGAATATTCTATTGGTTAACATGATCCGAGGATTTTCCCGAATATTCTGTTGGTTATCCTGATCCGAGAATTTTTGCGAATATTCTATTGGTTATGCTGAGCTGAGTATGGGTATAACCTATACAACCAAAAAATAATTTGCCTTTTCTAGTTGTCATAGTGAAAACAATATCTCATTCTTCCATGGACTCGGCTGGGGAGGGGAGAAGTGGGGACATTTGCTCCCCCTTGGAGATGTTAATCTAAATCTAATATTTTACTATGATTGGTGAACAATATCTAGCGTATCAAGTATTGATGTTGTTTTATCGTTAAAAAAATACAATCTTGATATTTAGAAAAGTTTATCGATAATGCAAGATTAAATCTGTAGGGTAGTTTAAAGGTAAACACCTGCATTGGGTAAATACATAGTTTTAAATACCTTTTGACACTGTTTTAAAATATTGCCAAAATACAGTTCTTCAGAGCAGAGTTGTTCCCAGATGTGAGGTCGGAGGTTGAGGATAGCACTTTTATCCAAATAACATCAACAATCTCTCCAAATAGCAAAAGAATGAATGAACTAAGAGAACAAACATCATAACCTACACACTTTCTAAATATAGTTTACATTCCTTGCGGATAAGCCTTAACGGGCTTCGCGGAGATGCACAAGTGTTTGTTATTCTCCCACATGCGAGTAGTTCTCGAGTGGGAGTTACGTGAAATTAGTGGTCAGAATTTGGTTTCTTTCTGTTTTATTTCAAGATCTTATAACATGTATTATGATATGTTATAGCAAATGCGATTGTAAAATGAAAAGGTATATGTCTTTTGTTGAATAAACTGTTATTGTTGTTAAACAAGGCAGCGGAAGGAAGAAATACAAGCGCATATGCGGCACCCACCGAACGATTTAGTCCCCTACAACTGTCAATAATCCGTGCTCTTGATGATGACCACACAGTTAGTCGAAATCCGTCAGCACACTAAAGAATATTTCAAGTAAAAAACAAAAAAAAGAAGAGTTACTGCGAACTCCAATAGTAAACATTAAGTTATCTAAGCCTTTATATAAGAGTGAAAATAAAAAACTTCAGTGTGCTTTCAGAAAACTGCTCGGTGCAAAAACAAAACATCATAGTCCTTGGGTATTTAATGACAAAAAATAAAAACTGAAGCTCCAATCACACAACCGGACTTTCTGTGAAATAATGAACTTATACTACACCTGAATCAAAAAACTAAAACGCACTCTGATTATTCTGCAAACAATAAACCTCCAACTGCCACATCTGGGAACAACTCTGCTATGAAGAATTAGATTTTGGCAATATTCTGAAACAGTGTCTAAAGTTATTTATAACTATGTATTTACCCAATGCAGGTGTTTATCCTTAAACTATCCTACAGATGAGCCGTCCCGTGGCCGAGTGGTTAGCGCGCTTGGCTACTGATCTAACCGTCCCGTGGCCGAGTGGTTAGCGTGCTTGGCTACTGATCTAACCGTCCCGTGGCCGAGTGGTTAGCGCGCTTGACCACTGATCTAAGAGGGCTGGATTCGAGCCCCGGATAAGGCATGGACGTTTGTGTTGTTTCTCTGCTGAGGTCCTGCTATCCTCATAGACCTTCTATTACGGCATATAAACTGACAGGCTCCTGACAGACCTCTGTGGCAAGCAGCTGCTTGAGGGAGTATTTATTTTTTCATTTTTTACAGCTTGAGTAATGCAGTATCGCTAGACTTGCCTGAATATCAAGTGAAAAGCTGTGAAATTATTTTGCTTAAACAAATAATCTGTTTAAGCAATTATTTCATGCAATCTTCATTTTTCTTTTATATTTTGTTTTGTTTTTGGAAGCATAACATTTATTTTCATTTATTAATACGAAAGAAAATCATTTTTAACTACACTTTCAGCAACGAGTTTCTTTTATTTTCAGTTTTGCTTTCGAGCATCCTTAGCTCTATTACAGTATGCTTCATTAATTACGGCTGTGTTCGCAAATGCGCTAAATAATGAAAGTCACGTCGAAAATATTTTCATCAAAAAAAAGAAAAAAAAAAAAAAAAAAAACACATTCATTTCTTTTTTTCTCTCCCCCGAACAAATTTTACCCCTCCTTGAAATAATAATTTGCTCCCTCCCCAGAAAAAAATTCAAGGCGACGGCCACGTTTATTATTGCGAATCATCTGAAAATTCGTTCGAGTAACCATAACGTTAGGTTAGATATTTATAAGGGCAATTTTGAAATAATTTTTTCTTTAATTTTGCATTAATAAATATTTCGATTCTTGCAAAATAGACATTTCGTGTTTAAGACTGAGTTAGGATTAGTGAGGTTGCTCATTGGCTCTTGATAGGCTTGGATCTAGAAAAAAAAATGTAAAGAAGGGGAAGGAGGCTGATTTTCAATATAGCAATTTCCCCACGATTTCGGTGGTCTTTAAAAAGTTTCTTGAAAGATCCATGAATATAGAGATAATAGAGAAAAAAAAAATGGAAACATTCCCATGATAAGTCCATAGAGATTCGAGTATCCGAATCTGTACAATAAGAAGAATATATAAAATAAGCATTTTACAGAAAAATAGGACTAGATGAATTAAAATCTCATATTAGAACTTAAGATAAATCGAATCACTTACTTGTGAGTAAATATCCTAATATTTCGACTCCTGACTGAGGTCGTCATTCGAGAGGAGGTTGCAGCATTGTTGGAACTTTTTTTCTTCTGCATTAGTGTATGGCATCCACTAATAGGAAAGAAAAATTAGTGGATGGCATCCACTAATAGGAAAGAAAAATTAGTGGATGGCATCCACTAATAGGAAAGAAAAATTAATGGATGGCATCCACTAATAGGAAAGAAAAATTAGTGGATGTGTTACCGCTAAAGTGCAGAAATCAGTTAATGTTCACATTACCTAGCTAATCTGCAGATTAACTAGGGTGATCTGTTAAAGTGCGGAAAATTGTTTCATTTCTCAAATTACCTAGGTAATCTGCAAATTACCTAGATAATCTGCACATTACCTACTAGGCACTCGTTAAAGTGAAAATAAGATCTTTGCTGGAACAATAGCAACGTTTCTGTACGCTTAAATTAACATAATGTTATTTATTTATTTTTCGATATCTAAAGAATCTAGTTTATACAATCAAACAATCAACAAATTAGTTGATATGTTACCGTTCAGTTATTTCATAGAATACCTAGTTATTTCATGAAATAAATAATGATCAATTATTTATATAATGATCAGTTATTTCATGAAAAAACTAATTCATAAATTATTTCATGAAATAAATTTCATGAAATAACTGATCAAATCAGTTAAAGCGTGTAATAAATTAATAATTCCACACTTTAACTAGTTATTCTATGAAATAACTAGGCATTCTATGAAATAACTAATGATAGACAATTAAAGTGTAAAATAAACAATCTGACTGAATTATACAGCATACAAAATGTTATTTATATAGACGCAATAAAATCATTTGTTACAACAGGGATTACTAAAATGGCATTTGGAATTGCCCTAATGTGCGAAGGCCAAGTAAGAACGAATCCGTAAAGTGGTGAATCTCTTGAATATGAATCTTCGTGTAACGTGATTAAGTCGTCCGAATTATAAAAAACGCCCCCAAAATGAGTAGGCCAAGTGAGAACGAACCAGTAGAGTGATTCATCTTTGAGAATGAATCACTAAAGTGATTCGTTCTCACTTGGCCTGCTCATTTTGGGGGCGTTTTTTATAATTCGGACGACTGATTCATGTTGACAGAGGGATGACCTGGTTTCAACTCTACTCTCGGACGCTGGAAATAGTTTTTTTTTTACTTTTGAACTTTAACGATACGGAAGCCGTTAATGTGCACATTACCTAGGTAAAATGCGAAAAACTCTTGATTCCGCACTTTAACGGAGCAAATCAGTTAATCTGCAGATTAGTTAGGTAATGTGCACATTAACGGCTTTCGAGCTTTAGCGGTAACAGATGGCATCCACTAATAGGAAAGAAAGAAAGTTTCAGCAAAGCTGCAACATCTTCGGATGGCAACTCCAGTCTGGGGTCGAAATAATAGGATATTTACTCACAAGTAAGTAATTCCATTTGACTTAAGTTCTAACGGATATTAATCTACCTATTCTAAGACAGCCATGGATACAATTATTATTATAATCTGATTATAATCTCTCTAAATCTCGATTTCGAAAAACATCTATTCAGTGCTTAAGGAGTTATAGAAGTCTGAATATTAAACAACAGTGTCATTCATAAGAAATTACCAAAGAAGTTAATTCAAACTTTGAAAAAAGAAAGCATTATTTCAAACTATTTAATAACTTAAGTGATTGTTTTAAAATTTTCTGCAAATAATTATTTCAATAATTGTCAGTTTTGCATACGTTTCGTAGACCTTACTTTGCGGCTGTTAAATATTCAAGTTTCCATAGCTCTTTAAATACTCAATGAATATCGTTCAAAATCGAGATTCAGATAGATTTGAATGAAATTTAAATTCATCTAGTCCTATTTACCTATAAAATTCTTATTGTAGAATTTACGAATCTTCGAATTTGACTCTCCACTGACTAAACATGGGAATATTTCGGTATTTCGGCCCATTATCTGTCTATAAGTTTTAATCTGTTTTCGCTTCTATTACCCTTGGCAGTATTCTCACAGGAGGGAAAGGACCCTAGATCCGGCCCTGGCTCTTTAGGTATTACTGTTTGTTTATATTCAGACAAGAAAAGCTTGTATTGTATGAATTTAGTCATTACGGTTGCTTTCGCATTCAGATAAGAAAGCTTGTATTTTATGAATTTAGGCATTACGTTGCTTTCATATTCAGATAAGAAAGCTTGTATTTTATGAATTTAGGCATTACGTTGCTTTCATATTCAGATAAGAAAGTTTTATTTTATGAACTTAAGCATTACTGTTGCTTTCATATTCAGATAAGAAAGCTTTATTTTATGAACTTAGGCATTACGATTGCTTTCATATTCAGATAAGAAAGCATGCATTTTATGATTTTAGGCATTACGGTTGCTTTCATATTCAGATAAGAACTTGTATTTTATGAATTTAGGCATTACGATTGCCTTCATATTCAGATAAGAGAGCTTGTATATTATTAATTTCGCCCCTCTGCCTGATAAAGGGATTGACGTGAACCGAAAAAGATAAACACAAAGTTAATATTTGTTTGCTTTTATGTACTTTCATAAATAAAAACACAATAGACGCTAAGAACGAGCTAAAAGAAAAGAGAGAGATTTTAAACAAGATAACAAGAAGGGTCCAAAAAAAATAAAGTCAACAT
The DNA here is from genome assembly GCA_038380435.1 of Ryuthela nishihirai. Taxonomy (NCBI): domain Eukaryota; kingdom Metazoa; phylum Arthropoda; class Arachnida; order Araneae; family Heptathelidae; genus Ryuthela; species Ryuthela nishihirai. The sequence goes on along the minus strand of JAWZYU010000019.1, from coordinate 33,821,353 downwards.
AACTCAGTCACACAATGTCTGGATTTAAGTTATGAACTGAGATAAAGGTTCGGCCACTCTAAAGAAAGCTACCTATCTTCAATTCTTGCACTCCTCACGGAACGAAGTGCTATTTCGCAGGAAGAATAATAATCACAGCAATAATCGAATTCTTGTTCTTCTACTCATGTCCTTTTTTTATTCTCTTTCTTTGCTAGGTCTTTTCCTTCCTCGTTTCGTCAGATAGCATTACAAAGGTTAAATCTAATTAAGGAAAATACGAAAGCAACAAGTGTGCCCTTAACACTGTGATGATTTCTGGTAGCCGTGCCTCTAAGACTGGTCCTCTCTTTTACCTGTAATTAACCACCTGACTGATTGGCTACAGACTTCTGCCTGCGGGCTACCTTGTGAGACAGTGAGGGACCATAAACAAAATACAAAAGAAGTTTGGAAATCAGGTAGTTTGTATGCTGGAACGAGAAGTAATTTTTTTTGTTACTATAGCGATAAGGATGCTTTGAGATGTAAAGGTATTAAATAAGTCATATTATCAAAAAAATGCTATTATAGGTAATGACATAATGTTATCGAATCATTATGCGCAGAGATGCAGGTTTGCAGTTGTTTGTCGCAAAGCCTTAGTTTTTGTAATGAGTTGATATTTTGAATATTTTTACGCTTAAGTTGTTGGAATCTTATTAGTCATCTCATCGTTTAGGTGGGTGTGACGGGTGAATTATATCTCTTTAACGAAATCTATTGGAACTTAGCGGGCAATCAGTGGGGGGACAGATTTTGCTGTTTTCAAGAGAATAATGGGGTGACTGTTCAGCTTTAAATGCAGTTGATTATGGCGAAGAGGATTGACAAACGCAATTAATGCAGCGATGGAGAAAAACTGGGTTGGGCTTTTTTACTCGTGGGAACAATTTTTGTTGAAGAATTTGTCCAAATTAGATGCATCAGATTTCATTAGTGCATCAGGGCAATATTGGAACAATAAATATTTTGAGTTGTCAGAAATAAATTTGTTTCTTTTTAATAAAAAGGAATGAATTTAATATGAGAGTCATTTTGTAGTAATTTGAAAAATGTGAAAAAAGCAAAAATCATCTGCCTCTCTGATTGGAGCAGGGACATAGCTCCCCAGGCTCATAATCTATAGTTCCCATGTTCGAGTCTCACCTGTTCCAGCGTTGAGTGGGGCGAAGACGGCTATGTCGGTGGCGCGCCAGGCTCGTAATCTGCAATTCCCAGGTTCGAGTCCCAGCTGGGCCACCGTTGAGATTCATCTCCGAAAAACTCCTTTCCCTGTCTTCGATCAGAAGAGTATATTGATGGGCTAGAAAAAGCTACTCTCCTTCGAATGACACGTTAGGCCGTGGTTCCGTGTGCGGGAGAGCCATACTCTGTGCACGTTAAAGAACACGCTGGATGGCCTTGATAGGAGGCAACCATCTATCTCCTAACAGCTATCTAGTGGCACCCCTTCATCAAACCTTCTCTGAGCCCTCGGGGTCCTCGTGACCTGACTATTTCGTCCTTGGTGTGTAAAAAAAAGTGTCGCTTACAGGTAATATATCCCAACCCCTATTTGGCATTTAAAAGGTTATGAACTTCACAAAGAGGTAAAGAACATTAGACAGACACTTAGCTTTCTTTTTAAAAAAATTAATTTGTACTTTAACAATTTTAACATCAATACCAGCTGAAACTTCACTCATTTTTAATTTACTAAACTTGTCAATCGTAGGTTTTTTTCAGAAATTTGACATTTTTTGTTTGTACTTACTTGACAGATGTCGGGTTTCAATTATTGTGCTGATACTGAATTCATTAATGGCGATAAATGTATTTCCGTCAAGAGTGATTTTTCAGGTTTCATTTTTTTCACGAGGAGGAAAACCTTAAGAAAGGGTCTTTTGGACTTATGACCTTATAATCCGACATCATAGATACATTCGCAGTTCTGCTATTCTTAGTAATAAGCGCCATGTTGTGTGCCATTCATTCGGTCGCTATCTTTTAAACGTTTGTCTCAATGAAATAGTACGATCCTAAAAAATAGGGTTCAAAACTGTTTTTAAATGTATATTGACTGACTGTAGCACTACTTTAAACTGTTGGCTGAAAAAAATACCTATGAGACACAACATAACAATATCAAGGTTTATTTCAATTGAATACAAAATTATCACTATTAGTTGACAGAGATATCAATTTTAGAAGAAACACTGTCTTGAGTTGGTGGTGGTGGTGGGGGGGGGGCGATACGAACCCACAACCTCCTGGCAACATGTCAGGCGCTCTGGCCGCTGAGTTACCCACTGCAGATCAAGATATCTTCTAATTGATGTTATACTGTAATCTTTCCTTACCTACAGTACACAACTCTTGTGTCTTTGGAAGTAAGGATTCAGACATATACTCGTGACATACATTGACATCTACTCTAGGAGGCTGTTTAAAAAGGGGCGGGGGTGGCTCAGTCGGTAGCGCGCCAGGCTCGTAATCTGTAGTTCCCAGGTTCGAGTCCCAGCTGGGTCAGCGTTGAGATTTATCTCCGCAATATTCCCTGCCCTGCCCACGGTCAGTAGGGGATACCGATGGGCTTGGAAAGGCCGCCGTCCATCGGATGGGACGTTAAGCCGTGGTCCCGTGTGCGGGAGAGCCATACCCTGTGCACGTTAAAGAACACGCTGGATGGCCTTGACGGGAGGCTACCATCTGTCTCCCAACAGCTGTTCCAGTAGGTCCCCTCCCCCAACCTTCTCTGAGCCTTCGGGGTCCATGTGACCTAGCCATTTAGCCCATGGTGTGCAAAAAAGTGCCGCTCAGAGGTAAAACAACCCAACAACCCAACTGTTTAAAAAATAGCGTAAACCCTGCCTTCCAGAGTCCCGAGAGTTGTATACTGTAAGTAACGAAAGTTTATAACATCAATTAGAGAAGATCTTGATTAACGGCCGGTAGCTCAAGGGTCAGAGCACCTGACATGTTATCAGAATGTATGAGGTACAGCATAATATATAAAAGGTAGCAACAGTTGAGTGACTTATGTGCATCTAACAAGCAGTCAAACCATGGGTTGCTTTACCTGTTAGCTGCACTTTTTTCACAGTGTGGGTTAAATGGCCAGGCCACAAGAACCTCGATTGCTCATAGAAAGTTGGCGTGAGGGAACCCACTGCACAGCTGTTAGGAGACAGAAAGTAGCATTCCGTCATGGCCATCAAGAATGGTCTTTAAGGTCTCACAGGGTGTGGCTCTCCTGAACACGATGCCACGGCTTTATGTTTCATCCGATGGACGGCGGCCTTTCCAAGCCCATCAATGTCCTCTGCTGACCGAGGATAAGGTGAGGTTTTTGCGGAGATAAATTTCCTTTGGGCAAGGTGGCACTCGGGAGCTACAAATTACGAGTCTAGGGCACTACCGACTGAGCTTTCCCCTCCCTAGCTCAAACCATATTTCTATGATATTCTGCTGTGTTTCGTGCATGTTTCGCTCAGCCAACAGTTAAAAATAGCAGCGACGATCTACTGAGGGACACAAAACAACCAGTAAGTACACAGGGTGACTCAAAAATATGGTGGGGTTTAGAGACCTAATATGTAGGAAAATAATATACATATTCAAGAAAATTATATTTTAGTTGAAAGCGTACCTTAAATAGTTTTGAATATATTTATTGGAATTTCGACATGTTCACCATTCGTGACCCTACATATGTCCAATCTGTATTCCACTTCTTGCCACACACGTTGCAGCATATCTTTTGTTACTTACTCAGTTGCTTCTCTTATTTTGGCTTTCAAATGATTCCAGTCTCGAATTCTATCCATGCAAACAGAATTATCTATAAAACCCCAACAAAAGAAATCAAGGGATGTCAGATCAGGACTCTTCGGCGACCATAGAATTGAACAACCCCTGCCAATCCATCTGTCAGGAAATGTGTATAAGAAGAACTAGAATACCGATTGAACATATGTAAATGGGCATTCACTAATTATGTTCAAAACTACTTGAGGTATTCTTTCAATTAAAACATTACTTTCTTGAATATGAATATTTTCCTACATATTGATTCTGAAAACCACCACCATTATTTTTCGGACAGCATGGATGGTTCATCAGTTCGAGTCTCACCTAGGCCACTGCTGAGATTTATCTAAGCAAAACTCCTCTCCCTGGATTCGGTCAGAAGAGGACACCGATGGGTTACGAAAGTCACCGTCCGTCGAATGGTGCATTAAGCCGCGGCCCAGTGTGAGGGAGTCCCACAATCTGTGCAAGTTTAAGAACACGTTGATGTTTATGACAAGAGGCTACTATCTGTCTCCTACAACTGTCCAGTGGGTCTTCTTCTGCTAACCCTCTTTGAGCCCTCGGGGTCCTTGTGACCTGGTCTAAATGCCCAAGTCGCAAACTGTTTGCAATCACAATTGTTTGTAGCCCATGTCACAGATTGTCGCCATTGTTTGAAATAAGTGCCGCTCAGAGATAAAACAATCCAACCCTGTATAATAGGGATCGTTTATTATTGGTCGATTGTTGTGCCTTTTTTGTTTTAAGAAGCAAACTTATCTCCTAATAATTTGCATAAAGAATTTTTCCTGTTTAAATTGAGGAAGATCTTTGCACCATTTGAAAGTTTTGACGAATGAAGAAGCCAACAAATGCAAAAGATCCAACAGAATCGAACACTATCGCTTTTTTATCGATATTCTTGATTATTATCAATATCTACATTCGTGTAGTTGAATCCACGTCAAATCATTTCTGTTGGATAAATGTGATTCAATAAAAATAATCAAAAATAATCACAATAATTAAAAAAATAATACTACAGTCATTATTAATATGTACAAAGCTATAAATTGACTTCATGTTCAAATGCAGGGCCGGATCTAGGGGGTGGCAAGAGGGCCATGACCCACCCACCCTTTCAGCATGTGAGTAAGAGTAAAAGAAGCAAAAATTATTAAAGTTTTTTTATAATTCATGCATTTTTCAAGAATTTTTTAAAATCCGTAAAACGGAAGCGAAATATTTAATAACCTAAATCCAATAATTTCTTTCTACGTCTTCCCTTGAAGATTAAAGGACCCTTGTCCGATCATTTTCAGCTGTCTACAGGGCTTCTTGCCCTACGCCTTCACTTTGGCGCGCCCGGCAACTCCAAGTGCCGCAAAAAGGACTTGTCCGCTCATGTGTTCTCGCACCATTAAACCTTTCACTTCGAAATTTTCAGTTGAACTCCCTTTTGTCTCGAGATCTCGCCTCTTCTTCCTTTGTCCACAGCTTTCCAATCGGCAATTTGCTCCTTAACGATTTTATGGTTTCGGCTTCCGTACCATCTCTGCGAAGTCCAGGCCCGACTTTCTTCCTAGGGGCGCTACCGACTTTCTTCCTAGGGGCGCTACCGACTTTCTCCCCGACTTTCTTCCTGAGGGCAGATGCTCATCACTTAAGGCCTTCACATTAAGTAGGTAGCCTTTCACTTTAAGATGAATCTCAGATCTCAGGAACCGAATGCCAATCTTTGTCCACTGACTAAACTCCATATCCAAACAAATACATGACATGTTATTCAGATCATTACTAAATATAAAAAGAACAAAACTAAACATTTTCTGTAGTGGATGGGACATTACAGATTCCAAGAACTAAAAGCATCCTAACACCTACAATCTAACCTAAATAAGCATAAAATAAATAAAAACCCAAATAAAAGTTTTGGCCAGTCAAACTAACTAGTCTCGAATCTGCAGTTCCCAGGTTCGAGTCCCATCTTGACTAGCGTTGAGATTTATCTTCGCATAACTTCCCGCCCTGCCCTCGGTCAATAGGGGAAACCGATGGGATTGGAAAAGCAGCCGTCCGTCGGATGGGACATTAAACCGTGGTCCAGGTGCGGATTAGCCATACCTTGTGCACATTAAAAATCGCTCTGGATGGCCTTGACGGGAGGCTACCATCTATCTCCCAACAGCTGTTCTAGTGGGTCCCCTCCCCCAACTTTCTCTGAGCCTTCGGGGTCCTTGTGACCTGGCCATTTAGCCCATGGTGTGCAAAAAAGTGCCACTCAGAGGTAAAACAACCCAACCCACACAAAGATAGCCATTTATTTATACAACTGTATAATGATGTGCGTTGCTCCCCATCTATTGCAGCCTTTCTCCGGAAAGTTTTCACGCTCTTTACAAATCTTCTAATCATCCCACACACACATAAAATAGGGAACAAGGCCTCAGGTGCAACAGCTTCTACTGGCGGTGATCAAAAATCTCCATAATTAAGGGTCTGTTGAACAGAAAGCTTGATAATGGGTACCCTGCTAGCTTCTAGGACGTGTACTGCCGCAAGCCACCTATTCACCCTACGTGTTATTAATGCGGACGGACCGTATCTAAAGTGTCTCGAGTGCGAGCAAGTGGAAGCCCAACCCATCAACCCCTCCGTGTTGCTCCCTCCCCTTCCTTTTCCCTTCAATGTCCCCTCCGCAGTTACCTTAAGTAAACACGCCACATGACACAAAACTGTCTCTGCTCAGGTAGACTGGATGAGTAATATATGCAGGTATTCCGTACACTTTAAATTGCTGCACTCTTCTTGCTTTGCTGGGATCCGTGGTTATCCTTAATCTTGTTTCGAAGAAAAGGAGTATTATGCTCCTAACGAAAGCACCGACACGATAAACCGGGTTAAAATGTGTAACATAGATCGGATTTCGCAGCGGTGAAAATGGCATCGATCACGTGGTCTCTGCAGAAGCAATTAGATGTGTTCTATTTTTTTTGATTAATTCCTCGGATAATTATGCGCGTTCTTAGAGGTAGCTTCCGCCTGTTGTCTACACGTGATTTCGTACAGGAGTAACTGAAAAGGGACCATACACAAAGTTAATCCTGCATTGCATAATTTTGGAATAGTGATTCTCAACTGGCGAGTGTCAAAAATTTAAGAAAAAGAATAATACTGCATAAAAATTTATACTTTAATATTACAATTTTTTAATTTCTTTTTCACAAATGTTGAGCTTAATTTGTGTTTTTTGTTCAAATAAATTGAATTTTAAATTATGCAATAAAAAGCTGAAATACAGTAAAGATGAAGAAATATATATAAATTTCCCCTCAAGCAGCTGCTTGCCACAGCGGTCTGTCAGGAATCTACTAGTTTATACGCCGTAGAGAAATCTGTGAGGAAGGCCAGTCTTCAGCAGAAAGACAACACAAACATCAATGTTTCTGCTGTCTTTCCGGGTCTCAAACTCAATCAACCGGGGCTCAAACCCAGGTCTCCTTGATCAGTAGCCAAGCTCGCTAACCACTCGACCACGTTAATCTAAATATTGTTTATTAAATATAGAGTCGCTATAAAGGATTATCCATATTTTATTAAATAATTAAATAGCAAATGTAACTCTGTGCACAAAATGTAAATGAACTCTAAAGTTTCGTTTTGTGTTCAATAGACTTTAACGTGTGCGGCCAATCCATGCGGTACTCAACTTCCGTCCATACTCGGCTTAGTATATTTGATGTAACAATTACAATAGCGGTAGTGATTCTTTCCTTTTTAAATGCTGTAAATTGCGAATTTTTTCGGAATAACTTTAATGTGTGCGGCCAATCCATGCGACATTCAACTTCCGTCCATACTCGGCTCAGCATATCTGATGCAACAATTACGATAGCTGCAGTGATTTTTTCCTTTTTAAATGCTGTAAATTGCGATTGTTTTTTCGGAATAAAAAATTCTTTTAGTGATATTTCCCTCCAATAAAAAAAGTCCAATGCTATCAAATCGGGATTTCTCGGGCTCAATAAGATTCTATCAATCCAGCGACTTGGAAATTTTAACATTTAAAATGTTACCTGTGATACGAACACCACGAAGTCATCACAAGGAAACGTTAAGAGTTTCTTGACATTTTGGGCAGAAAATTACTTACTATTTTTTACTTAAAATATATCAAGCAGTTACTTGACACAGAGGTCTAACAGGAGCCTGTCAGTGTGTATGCCACATTAGAAGGTCTGTGAGGATGGCAGGACCTCAGCAGAAAAACAACACACACATCCGTGCTTTACCCGGGGCTCGAACCCAGGTCCCTTAGATCAGTAGTCAAGCAGTGCTAACCACTCGTCCATGATATATGAAATATTTAACAAAATACAACACTTTAAAATATGGGTAATTTTTTATAATGACCCTGTTTTATGTGAAATAATAACTGACCTAAAGAAGCGAAAGACTAATCCGGTAATTTTTAATGGTAATTTTCGACATTTTAACTTTGCAGATTTGCGTATTTGTTTTGATGCAATTCACGGTGCATGATTTGTTATGTTTCTTAAATTAAAATATTTAAATCTAAGTGTCAGTTTTGTTTACATATAACTCTAGATGTCGGTATGTTTAAATATAACTCTAGATGTCTGTTTTAATTTGAATAGAACTCATGACGTAGGTTTGTCGTGTTTTTTTCTAATATAATCTGGATGCGATGTGGATTTGTCTAGTGTTTCAAAACTTTAGACATCAGTCTGAGAGTGTGTTCTAATAAAAATATCTCGATGGGTTTGTTCCCTTATAATTCTGGATTTTGCTGTGTTTACCTACAACTCTCTAGGCATGTTTGCGGATATGTAATAATACAAATGCGGATTTTTGTAGGTTTGTTTTAATATAACTTTCGAAGAGATTTGTTATGCTTGTTCCATCATACGTTTGGATGCCGATTTCTGGGTGTGACCCATGCAATTGTCGGTGGGGGTGGCTGGGTTTATTCCAATACGATTTCTGGTGTTTTTGGCTCGGTTAAAGAATAAATTAAGCTAAATTATCAAAGTGTCGGAACGCTTCCATTCTGTGAGAATGGAAAGCCCTATTCAACGCTTTCTAAATTTTATATAAGCAAACTTTCACAGGAAATAGATTGAAAACTGAAAACAAAATCTCGCTTTTGAGCAATATTTCGGTAATAGCCGAAGACTTCTGAAATCTGAAACATTTAAAACACTTTTCTAGTCGTAAGAACGTATCTTAAAAATCAAAGTTGCGGCCAATCCGCAAAGTTAATTAAAGTCAAAGCTATAACAAAAGTTTACTAATTAAAGTTAATTTTAGAAATTTGTGAAATGGCATTTTCGCTTTTTCGGTTTCGAAACTGCGTTTAGGACGAGTATAATAGCAGCGTCTGATGTCAAATATTTCAGTTTAATAACTCTTCAAGTATTAAACAAATATTCCATTAAATGAAGATTTTGATAAATCTTGTTTATATCTATAATTTTCCTAGTTTCCAAAAGGGTTATTTTTTTTAATTAAGGAGCATTAAATATGGTTTCCCATCACATGGAATTCCCAATACATTTGATAATGCGAGGATGCTATGTAGTCTCACAATACATATCTTTTAAAAGTTCGCTTACGAGTGGAAAAGAGTTTTTTTTTAACAGCTCTTTCCATTGATAGTTTTGACTATTTTTATTTCTTATGTATTGTACCCTTTATATTAGTGTTTCACAAACTTTTTTGCTCATGGGCTTTACTTCTTCTGTAGCCACCCTCTCACAGCCAATGTTATTTGAAAAATTAAAAAAAATTAAAATACCTATCATCCTATATGGGCCCTAAAAAAGGCCAATCAGTCATTGAGTTGGTATTCACTTCAAAGGAAGATAGGGTGTCGGCAATCTTGTTAAGTAGGTAAACCGGTGCCGCATCTTCCTTTGAAATGAATACAAACTTAATGACTAATTGCACCATTGATATGTTTTAGTTTAATTTTCTACTTTTTAGGTGCATATAGGAAGATAAATATTTTTCAAATCTTTTAATCAATTTATATTTTTTGTCACTAAAAACACCTATCTTCAGAAATTTTCATTTTATATATGACTCATAAACATCGACTACATTTTTTCTACCCCCGTTTTTGGAGTCGTATTTGAGATAGTCCACGACATTGGAGACGAAACAAGCTTTTATTTGAGATATAACTCGTTAAGGTCTATGTCATAAAAAAACCGCCCCCTTTTTCCGAGAGGGGAGAGAATGGTGGAGGATGAAAAAATTTCGAACTTTCATATGACACCAACTCGTAATTGTAGACCTAGACCCTCGCGCACGGAAAATATAAAATAAAAATAAAATATCCCCTCAAGCAGCTGCTTGCCACAGAGGTCTGACAGGAGCCTGTCAGTTTATATGCCACAGTAGAAGGTCTGTGAGGATGGCAGGACCTCAGCAGAAAGCGGAACAATATTTTTTACATTTTTGCTTTTTTTAGTGAAGGGGGATTTTTATAGGGTGGAATTAATTTTAACCTATAACATTCCACACGTCACAAGCTTCCATTTGAAGAATAACTTCTTACTTTTGGCACTCGCGTTCCGAAGATATAGCGGAAAAATCGTTTTAATATTTCCCCTTTTTTTAGAGGAGAAAACATGGGGGTCAATTTATGATACACTGCGCGTCAGAAGTTTTCCTTTGATGCATAGCTTGTAACTTTTGGCACTCGTGTTCTAGAGATCACAGTCGGTTTCAAATTTCCATTGGTTAGGGATAAGAACGCATGGGAGTTAATTTTTTTATAGCCTGACACTCCCAGCTATATAAGCTGTCATTTGACACATAAACCATTCAGTTTGTCCATCGCGTTCGAAAGATATGGTGGAATAACAGTTTTGACAAATCAGCGAACCGACAAACCGAGAAACCGACAAATGACGAGTGAAAAGTGATAGAAAGAAGGTAATGAAAACTAAATACTTGCACTCTAAAATTGTGCTTAAGTTGGAAGGGAACGTTTTAGCCCAAACTTTTTCCATCGCTATGCGCAGCAGAACAAGTTCCCAAAGTGTGACTAGACCTTTTTGTAAATACCCTGTGTACACGCATGCGGGGCGGGGGTGGCTCAGTCGGTAGCGCGCCAGGCTCGTAATCTGCAGTTCCCAGGTTCGAGTCCCCGCTGGGTCAGCGTTGAGATTTATCTCCGCAAAACTCCCTGCCCACGGTCAGTAGGGGACACCGATGGGCTTAGAAAGGCTACCGTCTGTCGGATTGGACGTTAAGCCGTGGCCCCGTGTGCGGGAGAGCACACGGGGCCACGGCTGTGCACGTTACTGTTGCGTTACCCGGTGCACTTTAAAGAACACACTGGATGGCCTTGATGGAAGGCTACCACCAGTCTCCTAACAACTGTTCCAGTGGATCCCCTCCCCCAACCTTCTCTGAGCCTTCGGGGTCCTTGAGACCTGGCCATTTAGCCCATTTTGTGCAAAAAAAATGCCGCTCAAAGGTAAAACAACCCACACACATAGCATGTGTGATGTCATTTTTGTTTCTATTCAATTAAATCCAAACAAAATGACATCGAAATCTTCAACGTCACTTAAAATGCAAATATGATGTGACACAATTCACGTTTTTTTAGTGCACCTTCTAAGAACCTTCTGATCCTACCGCTTCGAAGTTTTTGCCATCACGAACTTATAAAAGAGAAAACTTCAGGGCAATAAATTTCATTTCTCATTCAAATGCCAAGTGGATCATCATCAAAAACATCGTTTACGAAAACCTCCTTTGCACGGAATTACGATGAATAACAAGAAACAGAAATGACGTAGGATGATACCACTTCCCACTTCGTTAAAAGGACAAAGAGACTTAATCTCAGTAAGTTTTCATGCGTCGCTTTTCCTCCTCATTTGCACATGAATGCTTATTCATTTATTAAACATAGTTTCTGAGCAAGCTGTCCGTTGCATGACTTCAAGATGATTTATATTCATACTCGTTCATCTGTCCGGGCAATAAAATGTCGATTTGTAACCATGAACTGAACATTCGTGATCGATCCTATTTTACCACTTTCAAACAAAAGGTTGCATGCCTATGGCCTATTAATACTGCCTCAAGTGATGCGACAGAAACTTTTGAAAAAAAAAAACTCCTCATAATTTAGTAACATTTTATTTGTTGTTTTTTTTTCGCTTTCTAAACCATTGCCGAAGAATAAGTGCGTCTTCACTGATATATTTCCTTCAATTACTGAAAAGTTCAATTAAAATTCACTTTCACCCTGCATTGCATGTCGTGTACTATATGTGAGAAATGTGGAAGGATGGTTTCGTGTTTTTGTTCATGCCAAAGGGAAGTTAATTACAGATTGGCGATACTTTTATGCACTTCATGAATAGGACTGGGATATTATCTGAATACTAATGATTAAGGTCGCCTGAACAGCTTAGTGTGGCGTTTGAATATCTGTTTTCGGGATCCGGAAAAGAAATTCTGCAGCAAGTTAGCTGTTAACATAGGGAATAACAGGTTCGAATCCTTCTTGCCAGTCATCATTGGAAGGTAGCGCGCCAGGCTCGTAATCTGTAGTTCCCAGGTTCGAGTTTCACATGTTACAGGGCTGAGATTTATCTCTGCTAAGCCATTACCCTACCTTCTGTTAGAAATGGAACACTAATGGGCTTGTAAAGGCCGCCGTCTGTCGGATGGGAGGTTTAAACATGGGTCTGTGTGCAAAAGAGCCATACCCTGTGTGTTCAAACAGCTATAACACCTTTATAAACCCCACAAACTAGTTTTACTCGTGTGGGATATTTCTTAGAACAGATCTTAATATTCTTAAGAATTCTAAAGAACATTCTGGATGACCTTGTTGGGAGGTTACCATCTGTTTCATAACAACCATCCAGTGGTTTCCCCTTCCCCCAATGTTCTCTGGGGCCCTTGTGACCTGGCCATTTAGCCTCATGTGTGCAGAAAAAGTGCCGTTCAGAGGTAAAACAACCCAATCCAACTTAGCCTTTATCAGTCTTTCTCCGAGATCTGTTCTAAGAATATTCCTAAGAATAGAAAAAGATCTCAGATAAAAATATATGTTAGCCATTAAATAATGGTGTGTGAGTAGAGCTTGTTATTAGAGAATGGTGCTAATCGAATGGATTCCATTTATTTGATTGCAAGATGAAAATATGTCCAGATTACAAAGCTCTAAAATTCAGAATAGCATTAAAGAGACTGGTTATTTTACCTGTTGGCGATAGGTGTAGATCAGGCCCGTTCAACCCAAATTAGTGAAGAGCCATTAGGAAAAAATAAAATTATATTCTTAGACAGCTACAGGAAAAAGTCTCTACTTAAAAAAGAAAACGGACATTTCTAATGAGTAATGAATTGGAAATAAAATCAATGTATTTAAGAAATCAAGAAAATATCTTCATTAAAAAAATAAACATTTTATTGAGTGCTCATTTTATTGAGTGCTAAGAATTGGCAGCCGTCCCGTGGCCGAGTGGTTAGCACGCTTGGCTACTGATCTAACGGACCTGGGTTCGAGCCCCTGATTAGGCATGGATGTGTGTGTCGTTTTTCTGCTGAGGTCCTGCCATCCTCTCAGATCTCCTACTGTGGCATATAAACTGACAGGCTCCTGTCAGACCTCTGTGGCAAGCAGCTGCTTGAGGGGGTATATATATTTTATTTATATAAGAATTGGCAAATTTGTTTCTTTACACACCTAAAAATGTTTGGTCAAACAATTGAAAGAAATGAGCCAGGTTCAGTATATTGATTATTTGCTTTATGAGTCTCAAGTTCCTTTCCAATGAGCTGCAAGTGGCACGATCTTGGTATAAATGATTAACAAGTAATGAAGATTAAAAATAAGAAATTAATTGTTGGACAACACTGTTGGTGAGTAATGAAAGCCATCTGCATGTTACATTGTCATCAATCGGCGACCATAAAAATATTCTTTATTGTTTACAAATATAGTAAGTTTATTTTCTGTTTTATATACTCATACAGTGCATGGTTGCCACAAAGTAATAATAAAAATAACAACTCTTTGCTGTATAATACAAATAAGCTTGAATATATATTTTACATATATATATGTTACCGCTAAAGTGCAGAAATCAGTTATTCTACAGATTATCTAGGTATTGTGAAGATTAACTAGGGTGATCCGTTAACGTGCGGAAAATTGTTTCATTTCTCAAATTACCTAGGTAATCTGCAAATTATTTAGATAATCTGCACATTACCTACTAGGCACTCGTTAAAGTGAAAATAAGATCTTTGCTGGAACAACAGGAACATTTCTGTACGCTTAAATTAACAAAATGTTATTTATCTAGTGTCCGAGAGTAGAGTTGAAACCAGGGTCATCCCTCTGTCAACATGAATCAGTCGTCCGAATTATAAAAAAGCCCCCAAAATGAGCAGGCCAAGTGAGAACGAATCATTTTAGTGATTCGTTATCAAGAATGAATCAATTTACCGATTCGTTCTACTTGGCCTCCGCTCATCCGGGGCGTTTTTTATAATGCGGACGAGTGAATCACGTGACACGAAGATTCATACTCAAGAGATTCACCACTATGAGAGAAACAAACTTTTGAACTTTAACGATACGGAAGCCGTTAATGTGCACATTACATAGGTAAAATGCGGAAAACTCTTCATTCCGCACGTTAACGGAGCAAATCAGTTAATCTGCAGATTAGCTAGGTAATGTGCACATTAAAGGCTTTCGAGCTTTAGCGGTAACATATATATAACTTTAAACTATACATTTCATTTCTTACAATCAAAGTTATTTGGTATTGTGCATTTTTCTCCTGTATTTTTGCCATTACAGTAATATTACCATACACCTTATATAACAGGTTCATCCCACACGAGTAAAACTAGTTTGTGGGGTTTATAAAGGTGTTATAGCTGTTTGAACACACTAATTTCTATATGCAAATGTGAGAAAAACTTTTTGTAAGCGCTCAAATTATGAATAACGACGATAGGTTTATACAGGTGACACAAGGAAAACATGCAAGGTGCCTTCATATACGGTAAACACAATAATGTTACGACAGATGAACGTGCTGCAGTGACTTTATGAAAAACGTGACATGAACGCTCGCCTATTGCTTCTGCGTGAGATTTATGTAACAAACGAATTGGAACATAGAACCGATCTGAAATTTAAGAAAGATAAAAATGCAATGTTAGAGCTGTGGATTTTGTGAAAAAAAGTTCAGCACTAGTAGGTCTGAAATGACACAAGCAACGGGGGAAGACAAAGCCAACAAGAAAGCTGCGAAGGAGACTAAAAGGAAGACAAAATTGTCGAAGGCAAACAAAGAATCGTTTAGTCATTTTATCTCTCAAGTTATGAAGAACATTGTTTATCAAAAATAAGAGAGAAACGTTGATCAATCGAATAGACAGAGTTAGTTTTAACTGTTCTGTAGGAAAAGATATTGCTTTATGTACGATAGTATTTAATTTGTTTATAAGTAATTTCATCCATGCTTTTGTGATAAATTGCATTGTTTTGTAATTAATATTGCAAAATATACTTACTTGTAACCACGCTCAGTGCTCATCCATTTAAATTTGCAACAATAATATAAACGATCGTAGAGCAGTAGTGGAGGAATTGGGTTAAATAGAAAGACCAGTCCTGTTAGTCGGAAACCAACTCTACTGTAAAAAATCACGTAAATGGAAATCGTGAAGTTAGGTTTCGTGTTATAGAAGACTGGATGTATAGTCGCTCAAAAAAGTATCCGAACACTATGGTTGATTACATAATTCAGAAAAAATACATGGCAACGATTTTTTTAGAAATTAGTAACCTGACAACCTTCGTGTACGCAGAAATTAGTGATCTGGCAACCTTCGTGTACGTAGAAATTAATGATCCGGCAACCTTCGTGTACGTAGAAATTGGTGATCTGGCAACCTTCGTGTACGTACACGAAGGTTGCCAGATCACTAATTTCTAAAAAAAATGTTGCCAGATATTTTTTTCTGAATTCTGTAATCAACCATAGTGTTCGGATACTTTTTTGAGCGACTGTACATAGGTGAAATCTGATACGTACGTATCTTTTTTAGTGAGAATGAGTAGCTGATAGCAGAACCTATAACCATGTCGTTATTGAAAAAACTAAATACTGACAGACTACATTTGATTTATGAAGATTCGAGGGCACCAGCAAGTCTCTAATCTCATCCCAACTGTGGATTTCTTTAAGTAAAAAAGAGCTTCTGTAATAGACAACTGTCATCAAAATGCTCTGCATAAGTCAAATCCTTTAATTGCTTCCATCTTTAAATGACTAAGATATGTCCCCGCAGTATGTTATTACTTAGGCAGCGGATGTCGCAACCTGTAATTATCAAAAGGTTTTAATGAAGTAGCAAGCCAATGTATGCTATTAAATAAATCACGTAAATGAGAACGAGACCACCCAAACACTCGTTCAATGTTTGGTCCATTGGCGTTCAGCCTCTACCAAAAAGACACTATAATTCTCCGTCACAGAGCGAAAAATGAACCATCATGATTTCTGTTAAATTCTCAATTTAGAACAATAGGTCCGAAAACAGAATCCACTTGAAATTGAGGCGGGAGTTGGCTCAGTCAGTAGTGCGCAAGGCTCGTAATCTGCAGTACGCACGTTCGAGTCCCAACTGTGCCAACTCTGCTAGTGATCCATTTTTCTAGTTTTGAGATTTTTCTCTGACTGACTTCGATATTCCAACCAGATTTAGGAGTTAAAAGGGAAAACCGATGGCCACTTTTCTCTGATAACATTTGAAGTAATTTTAGTATTTAAATTTTTCTAAAGTTTAACTATAAGCTATTTATTTTTAAACAGCCTAAAATAAGATTATTTATTTATTATAATCCTATTAAGATATTACATGAATATTTCAAAATTTATCATCAAATATTTAAAAGTAAATAGCTACCAGATATATTTTAAGAGATATAATTTTAAATATTTTGTCTTGACTGTTTGTTCCGCAAATGGTGGCTAAGCATAAACCGGAAGGAGAGTTGTGTACCAATTTCCAATGATGATGCACAGAACCGGCCAGGTCTTGCACCTGCTGTAGGCCGTTAGTACCTTTCGAAAGAGATATTCTCTTTTGGAAGGGGATGGCATACTGGATCTGGTCATCTATGGCCACTTTTTCATTTTTTTTTTCTGCCTTGCTTAGGAATAGTCAATTTCACAGAGTTCTGGTGCTGACCATTTATACCTACTAGATTGGACTGATTTACAGCTTTGAGCGTAATTATGGATCCTGGACTGGCTGCACTGGTAGGCCTCTGTTGAGGGAGAAACTTCCGCTGTTTTTCTGTTCGCTTGTGGGTTGCCAGTCCTAAGTGAACAGAGGAAAGAGATACCTTATATTAGCTGGTGGATAATCCTGATCAGAGGCCGTCGCAGGTACCTGAACCCTCACTTAGCTAGTTGGGCATCGCCAATCCTAAACTGAAGTAATGTGTCTCAGGAAGATCTTATGGCTCTTGAAAAGGTCCACTTGAAAAAGTGGTGCCTGAAGTTCCTACCAGCATGGGTGACTACAGCTTGTAGCAGTGGGTGAACAGGTAGTTGTCCCATGCCTGCAATCAGGGGGCTGTTTGATATTGTTGGCCCTACCTCTCTCAATAAGCCTAGTTTCCTTAAAAGTCCTACTAATAATTTTCTCTCTGCAGGTGCGTGGAACGTGAGGACCTTACAAAGAGATTATTCTCTTGATGTCCTCATGCAGGAATTCCAGCGTTATAACCTTGATATTCTAGGCTTGCAAGAGACCAGATGGACAGGTAAAGATGAGATAATTAAAAATAACTTTTAATTTCTTTTTTCAGGCAGGGAGGATGGAAAGCATCTTCAAGGTGTAGGTTTGCTTCTCAGCAGACACGCCAGTGATGCTCTTCTAAGATATGACTCCATTAATGAAAGATTTCGTACAGCAAAATTTAAAACAAAGGTTAGACTTGAATGTCATCTGTTGTTATGCCCCACAGAAGACTCTAATGAGAACTAGAAGGATACGTTTTACAGCCAGCTTCAGGATATTTTGAAATCTTTGAAGAATGGAGATATTTCTCTTGTGCTAGGTGACTTTAATGCTAAAGTTGGTACTGACTCTGACCTTTGAGTAGGAGTTTTAGGTCCCTTTGGCATGGAAATTCCAATGGCAATGGGGGAACGTCTTCTACAGGTAAGTAAACTTAATGATTTGTGAATAACTAACGCATACTACAAACACCGAGACATTTATTAATATACATGGGTTTCGCCTGATGTGTTGCACATGAATATGATAGATTATATTTTAATTAACAGCAAATGGACTAGTTTGGTTAGGAATATCAGATCATACAGGGGAGCCGAAATTGGGTCTGACAATTACCTAGTCAAAAGTGTCTTGCAACTGAAGTTTAAGAAATGTTGTGCTAAGGTTAAGAAATTTACCTTTAGCACTGAAGATCTGAAAAAACCAGCTGTAGCAAGAGAATACCATGATAGGCTACTTAGTCATTATGAAATGGTGGTTTGCTTACTGCTGTAGTTGATAAAGAATGAGATCAGTTTAAACAGGCTGTTCTTAAAACAACAATACTCTTTTGAGTAAAAGAGGAACAGGGGAAACAAAATTATTTGAGTGATAAGGCTATGGAACTTATTTCTGAACGCAGAAAGCGCAGGATTAATATGAATCAGCACCCTAGTAATCCTAATAGACGGCATTACAACGAGCGTAATTAACGTGTAAAGGATCAGTTAACAGCTGATAAGAATCTTTAGCTTGATAGCTTGGCTGAAGAAAGCTGAGGAAACAGTTAGACAGCACAACAGCAGGGGGTTGTACCATATTATTAACGTTTTATGTGGAAAGAAATAGAAGGTACACAGAGATTGAAGGATAAACATGGCAAGGTGGTTGAAGGTGAGGACTCTGTGATGGTTAGGTGGACTCAGCATTTCAAAGATGTTCTAAATAATCTGTTTATTTCTACTCCCATTGTTTGTAATGAGGATAGATGCATTACTAACTTTAATGGTGGCCGTATATCACAATCTGAAGTTGCTTTGGCTATCTCTAAATTGAAACTGCATAAATCCCCAGGAGTGTATGAAATCGACACTGAAATGCTTAGAGCTGGGAATATTTGTGTTGTCACATGGCTGACTTAGGTTTTGAATACTTTTTATGATAAAAGATGCTTTTCCTAAGGTTTTTACTAGAGCTATCATTATCCCAATTTGTAAAAAAGCTATCGCAGTTTATAATTATAGGGGAATTTGTTCCAGGTAAAGTTCTTTGCATGATTATACTTAATAGAATTAAGAATTTGGTTGATGGCAATTGCGTGATGAACAGTGTAGATTCAGAAGTGGTAGAGGATGTATTGATCAAATATGTTCACTTAGGCAGATTCTTGAGAAATGTTTAGAGTTTCAGAAACCTGTGGTTGCTAGACTTGCAGATTTCATAGAGGCTTTTGACTCTGTTGATCGACATAATTTGTGGTTGATCGTTAGATCATATGGAATACATGTTATTGTAATGAAAGCTCTCAATAATAACACTGAGTCGTGTGTGAGAGTTGATACATCTTTCAGCAATTGGTTTAGCATTGCTACTGGAGTTAGACAAGGATGCATTTTGTTCCCTTTTAGTCTGGCTTTTGATTATGTTATGCAAAATTCTTTGCAAGGGAAAGATTTTGGCCTTAAATGGTCTAGAGATTTCAAAATTTCTGATTTAGATTATGCAGATGATTTGGCCCTGTTGGTTAATGATGTTGATGAGATGAATTCGTTCAATAAGAGTTGTTGATGAGACTACTAATAGGGTAGATTTGGTGATAAACGGGGAAAAAAACTAAAGTGATGAAAATTGGTCAAGCAGATGGTGCTTTAATTGCTTTGAATGGCTACACTCTTGTACAAGTGTCTCAGTTTAATTATCTTGGAAGCTATGTATTAAATACTACTGATGTGAGGCATGAGATAAATAGAACAGAGATTGCTGCTAACACTTAGGAATCTATGGAGAGTGTGGAGAAATAGGCATTACACCTAAAGACTAAAATTTGGCTGTATAGATGTTTGGTTTTTTCTAAGGTTAAGTATGTTAGCGAAACATTTTTGTAAGCAGGATAGTAGGAAACTTGATGCCTTTGATTCTAGATTCCTGCACAGTATTTTGGACATTAGGTGATTTGACTTTGTAAGTAATGATGAAGTTTGAAGGAGTCATCAACCTCTTGTGAGCAACATTTTGTGCAGAGAGATACTGCTTTGGTTTGGGCATGTTGGGGCAGATTGGCAAAAAAGATCATGAACAATGTGCCTAAAGACTTCAGGAAAAGGGGAAGGCCTAGAATGCGATGGGCAGACAATGTCAAACAGGACCTTGGTAGAATTGGCTTAGATTGGCCAAATACAGCAGCTGTAGCTCCGAAAAGACATGTATAGAGAGGAAAATTACACAGTCTGGTAGGACTTCAATAACCCTGACTATATGTACATAAATGTTTAAAAATTAATAACTTCTTAGCGAAGTGTTCGAGTCCGATATTATTATAGGTGGCTCTGGTCAGAGGCTGGACGGGCCTGAATGAAACAATAGAAGAAAGGAAGGAAATTAAATATTCATAAAAAATTATGTATTTTAATTTATGAAATATAAACGCTGTTATTTTTAAACTATACTAAATATAATAATTTATTCACAAAGCTTTTATTAGAGTATTCATTAATAATTCTAAATTAATTACCAAATTTTTTAAAATAAAAATTTACCACCTGAATTTAAAAAAAATAAAAATTCAATAGAAATTGCTAAATATTTAAAAACTAATTATTCCACTAGTGCATTAGTCTGTTGTAATTATAAGTAGCTCGGTACGGTGCTGGTCAGTGGAGGAATTTAAGTGGCGTACTTCAGACTCAAACCTTGGAACTGCAGATTTTAAACCTTGCACACTATCGACTAAACCAACCTCCCGGCAATCGAGAGTTTGCGCTGTAACGAAAAACAGAAATTTAATTACACGATCGTGATTTTCATTCCAATACTTATTTCTTTCTCTCATTTCCTTCAGATCTAAATACTTCGAGACGAGAAAAACAAACGAGCAGTTAAGAGACGGAGGAAATCAAAAAACGTTTGCGTAGCGTGCCTCGAGTCTCCTCGCGTGCGTTGATGTTTCGTTGCCGGTTAACTACTGCGAGAAGCCAGTAGCACGCTCGTGTTACGACGAATGGCGTACATATAAATAACGGATTATGATAATGCAATCAAACGAAAGGTCACGCCACCAA
Source organism: Ryuthela nishihirai (assembly GCA_038380435.1). Taxonomy (NCBI): domain Eukaryota; kingdom Metazoa; phylum Arthropoda; class Arachnida; order Araneae; family Heptathelidae; genus Ryuthela; species Ryuthela nishihirai. The sequence continues at coordinate 33,800,192 of JAWZYU010000019.1, read as the reverse complement.
CGGACCTATCAGTCGACTGAGGTTCTTGCGGTGTTGTTACCTCGTGCCATTGGGCAATTGTCAACACAACAGGTCGTGTACCATACGAAGTCCCGAACTTATAGTCAGTAACCACAACCGCTCTCCCCGCAGATACGGTGACACCCACAGATCAACTTGTATTGATCAGCATCGTCCTCGGGTTGCTTTTCCTACTTCGGTTGGATTTCGATGGTTTTTGGATTAATTGAATGAATGACCTTCGGTCTTTGAGTATTGATGAACGATTTGGTTTTTAATGTTTGTGGGTTTATTCTGTGATAACAATGGAATGGTTCTGTATATCATTGATAATGCATAAGAAGGGAATCCTTTATATAAAAAAATAGCTTTCAGATTTCACGATAAACCCCCAAAAATGGGCTCTCTACTCCAATATGAAACGCAGGAAACAATTGGTGGACAAGAATCAGACGATGGAGCAGACTAAAGGCTCCATTATACCCAAAGATAATCATGTTCTGGATCCGACGAAATATAAAAGTAATTATCATTTATAATTGCTTCAAGGGAACCAAATGATTACCGGTAATCTTTGCGAACAACTGGGTTGACCACAGCAAGAACTACTCCATACGCAAACAGTACCGATCAGTTGCAAGGGCATCAATCTTCTGTATGATAAAACTGGTACACACACACTTCTGGAAAAATCTGTTTATTATGTCAAATAAAAAATCAGCAAACTGAAATGGAAAGTTGTGATACATCCAATATATTCTTTGGATGCGCACCGTAGGATTCTCCGTCAACCCCCATTTTTCTATCTGTAAGAAAAGAGACCCTTTGTTCTAGGAAAGGCCACCGTCAACTATAAGTAATTCAAACTATAAGTAATTCAAACGATTGGATACTTATAGTGGGATCGTTTTGAATTACTTATAGTGGATATTCGGATTCATCCGAAGTGATAACCGCTGGAACAGCTGTTCGGAGACAGATGGTCCGTCAAATATTGATGTTGACGTTTTCTGTAACGTCCAGCGTTTTCTGTAACGTGCACAGGGTATGACTCTTCCGTACATGGGACCATTGGTTAACGTCCCATCCGACGGAAGGCGGCCTTTCCAAGGAAGGCGGCCTTCCATCGGTGTCTCCTACTGACCGTGGGCAGGGGGGAAATATGAATTGCAATAAGTGTATGGGGGGCATGACCGATAACCGCCCGTAAACCCAAGCTATATTAATCCATCCCTCTATGTATTTAACCATATTTTCTTTGTTAATATTGTGAATTACATACTGGGAGATCAATTATGTATTAAGAGCAAAGATATAATATTCTTAATATATATTGTCCTACCAAAATATTAGAAAATTTCCATGTTGTGTCAATGGGAATCGGATTTTGAAGCTACATAACATCCAAAATATGCATTCAATGGAAAAATGTGACTGAAAATAAAGATCATAATCAAATTTATTTAAACCTCGATTTTCTATCATATTTTTTTTTCAAATTTAAAGAGCTACGGACGCTGGATAGTTCGCAGTAGATACATTTATATGAATTTATCAGAGAAGTTAATTCAAAATTTAATAAGTATTGTTTCAAACCATTTAATGAAATACGAGGGGTGTTCAAAAATTTCTTGACATGCATCTGCAGAACAAACGCCCTTGCACTTACCTCAACAAAACTTTTTAATGTCCTTCAAAGTATTCCCTCCAAAAGCTATGCAAAGTTACAGACGTCTAAGACAATTCTGGAATGCTTGGTGATACTCCTGTTGAAGAATACTCCACAACTTTGAATGAAAGCATTTTGAAAAAGGCTAACCATCAAATTCCTTTTTAAATTTTTTCCTGCTCCAGATAGGCCACAACTTGCCAGATTTTGTGAACACTGGCACTGTCATAAGGAAGGAGAATCCTTCAAACTCCTGTTATTTCACACGCCTTCACCCTTCATCTCCTTAACCATCTTGGAAAAAACAGTGTTGGTGTAGTATTGACAATTTATAGTCATTTTTGCAGGTAAGATCTCCATTCCTACCACTCCTTAGGAACTAAAAAAAATAATTGTGAACAACCTCTTACGTGAGCGAAAATTTTGTCGGAGGATTTAGGGATGAGGTTCGTGTTCCGCAACCCAAACATAGTCGTCGATATTTCTGCTAATTGTATAATAATAAAACCTCACATGTGACACATGAAGACCTGTGACACATGTGAGGAGAACATGGAGGACATGACCATGTTTGACACGTATGGGGAGAACAGTTTGGGGGCTAATGGCCCCAAACTGTCTGTTAACAGTTTGGGACCATTAGTTTCAAACATTGACAGCATCTCTGTGCACGCGTCGACTCTTGCCTTTTTTGCTATTATGTCATTTTGTAGGATACCCATTTGGCACAGATCTTTGGTAATTTTAAATGATGAATAATTGTTTCCATACTGCCAATCGATACATTGACATCTAAATGTGAAATGTGAAACCTGAATGGTGATGTGAGGGTTTTCCTTAACGAGTTCACGAAGGCAGGCGTTGGTTCACTGCCTCCTTCGGTTTTCCTGCACGAGGGAGGTCTTCGAAGCTTTGCCGTCCTCTGAATTTGCACATCTATACCGAACAGTGCCATATGAACAGGCATTAATCCACATATACTTACAATATATCGGCGTGAATTTTTTCGCATCGTCTTCAATCTGCATCCTTGTGAAAATGTATAATCTTTCCAGTCTTTAGTAGGCTCCATAGAAGTAACAATGCACAGATTTCGCAGACGGAAGTTGACCCACCACCAGTAGAGAAAGAAATGATGATACGAAATTGTTTTTGATACGTAATGACAAGTTTAGACAAACTTTCAAACAAATAGTAGCTCGTTAGTTTCCGAAAGAAAATTATTAATTTTAGACGGAAAATTATTCGTGTTTATTAGCATTATCATAATTTTCATATATTATTTTTATAAGATTTTTTCCAATAATCTTTCTATATATTTTTTTCTAAACAATGTATATTTGTAAATACACATTAATATAAAGATTTGTATTTGCCGAGTGGTTAGCGCGCTTGGCTACTGATCTAAGGGACCTGGGTTCGAGTCCCGGGTAAGGCATGGATGTATGTGTCGTTTTTCTGCTGAGGTCCTGCCATCCTCTCAGACCTTCTACTGTGGCATATAAACTGACAGGTGGCATAGCTCCTGTCAGACCTCTGTGGCAAGCAGCTGCTTGAGGGGGTATTTATTTTTTTATTAAAATTCAACAGTAATAATAATAAATAAATAAATATATAAAGAAAGTCTTAGATGTTAACTCATAACTTATTTGTATTGGCTTCTGTTATAGAAGATGTTGCCAGAAGCCACTTGGATATCTCTTGATTCTATAGAGCAGCGGTTCTCAAACGTTTTGGGACTCGAATCCCCTTTTAATGATGAAAACTTAGCTGAACCCGTGTCCCAGCTTCTCTTTCTTATTGTAACGTAAAAGCTAAGGGCACTTTTCTCTAATAATCTGAAAACGCATTTAATGTAAATAAGATTATCCAATATTAAAAGTTTTTTTTCTGCTATTTCAACGATTTCTGTTATATTGTACATTTTAAAATTTTTCTCTTTTTCATTTGTCACGGGGAACCGAAAAGGAACGCGCTTTATATGACAATTTGAACCCTGGCACCATGCAATGACCCATTTTACAAAAATAATTAAATGATATTTAATTAATTGCAAATAACATTTCCACTAAAAATAACACCTGTAACAAGTGGATATTGCAATTATGACACTAGTTCTCTCTAAATGAAAGCAAAAAGCAATTTCAGTAAGTCAGCGTTTCTCATTATATGCTTGCCGAGAGAGATACTCTGAGAAACGCTACTATAGAAAGCTACGTCTCTGTTACCACATAAATGCACCCAAAAGCTCTGCGAATCAAAGCTACCTCGATAATATAAACTATATCAGATAATATCTGATATCTTTAATTAATATTAAGAGCTCCAAGCCTACGGCTTATATCTCGAAATATAAAATAATGCCTGATTGGCAATAACAAAAGTAAAACACCTAAACCCCAAAGGGGCCATACGGGCAAAACAAACTTGCTAAAGAAACACAACTAAAAGTTATACATGCGGTTGTCATACACCACTATCGTAGGGCGCTTGAATTGGTTTAAAACCAATGGATCATAATCAATCAAAGATCTAATTATATCATAAGGATTATCTCCCACTGCTCGAAAAAGGTCTGCGCGAGCTTCCGAATATGGGTGTATATGTGGTCAATGCTCAAATCAGTATGTGGTCTTGTTTTTCACCAACCAGGAAGCACTGACCACAGATCTGAGGATTTTATTTTGGAAGTTCTGAAGCCTCCTGACATTGGTGTTGGTAGTATTATCCCATACTGTTGAGGCATATATCAGATTGGCAACTATATCAGAAATTAAGTTTCGCAAGGAAAATGTTTTAAATTAATATTTTTCCCGATTCTTTTAACATGTATCTAATAATTGAATATGAAACCAAATGTATTGACTTCACAGAGGTAGTAAAAAATAAAAAAATATTTAAAGTTTTGAAAACGTATTTAGTTTTATCCAAATATAGAATATAAACTAAATTTGGAATATTGTGTTGCTTGAGGAAATTATAGAAAAATGAAATACGTAAATTACAGGCATGATAGAATTAGGAAGAATCATATTGCAACCATCATATACGCCTAATAAACTACAGGTGCAGCTTTCATTGAAAAATTATAGCAATAAAATTCAGGGTCTTGCTGCGAAAGTAATATGTTTAGTGTCATATCCATTTGTTATATATATCCTAAAGCAATCCAGAATAATATTAAACTTAAATTACAACTTCCCTACGTCCGTGACTGAATCGCTGTCATGGTGTTAGGTATCACAGTAGCCTTGGGCAATCTTCCCGTGGATCAACGGTCGCTACCGGTTCTTCTTTCATCCCAGTGGAATCCATGCTACCTTCAGATTAGCACTCCTATCTGATCGGACACAGTGACAGTTGACGAGTGCAAACGTCATTGAATTATTGCCTTTTTCCCACGGGGAGAATCTTCTACTCTTATGTATCTCACGACCGATCTCTTGCTGTGGTGCTGAACGCATCTTAACTCCTCACAAACTGATATTTCTACTGCTGATGATACCAATAACAGGCGGCTGATAACGAGGATCTATTTACATACAAACTTGGATAACGATGGGGCTCTTGTAACGCAATTTTATTCGCTCAGCTCGAATCATTCATTATGAGATCATTCCTTGGAAGGGAGAAGATAAACCTGCTAATGAAGTTGTGCTACAACAACAGCTTACTTAACCAAGTGTAGAAGATAGAAATGTATATGTTTAGAATAGCCATTCATTCAACAGTCCAAGTGATAAACAGAGAACTGCTTTCGAATGTTGTAAGGAAAATTGAGGATTTCCATTCTTCTTTACATTTGGAGAAAATATTAATCCTTTAATAAACGGGTAATTAATGAAAGACATTATTTAATCTTTAGGATGAGTGATAAAGTATCAATTATTGTTTCATCAGCAAAATAAATATAGGAAAGAAAATACTATCCCAGCATTTAAGTGGAAAAATTATTGCTTGGGGATGTCGAACTGAAAGTACACAGTCGTATCAGAATAACATGACCACCCATGGAATCACAGTGTGCCCTCCCAGGCACCTCACGGAACGCACATGAGAAGGTCGACCCCATGGAGATATAAGCGGCCGCCCAGGACAGATGAACCATAGTGCGTAACGTGAGCAAATGGGGAGAGGTATTGATTTGACGAATGTTCACAAAGGAATGATCATCGACTACCGCGCCAAGGGTGGAAGCATCTCGGAAACAGCAGACTTCATGGGCTGTTCGCGAGGTGCTGTAGTAAGGGAATGGACCGCTGGAATGGACCGCTGGCACACTGAGTATCTCCAGACGTCTTAACTGTGGAGCCCCAAAGGCCATCGACGTGCAACAGTGCAGCAATTGACCACTCAAAACATCCAGGTACGTGTCCCCGATAACAGTAGAGCGAACCCTCTTATGCATGGGTCTCTGGAGTCGATGCTGCGTAAAGGTGCCCATGTTAACCAAGGTCCATCGGCAACGACGCCTGCAGTTCGCACGGGACTACTGTCATTGGGCAGTGGAAGAGTGGAAAATGGTTGCCTTCTCCGACGAATCGAGGTTTCTACTCCACAGAAGTGATGAGCGGTGGCGGATACGGCATCAGACACACGAGGACCATGAACACGACCAGATACCATGACACACGAGAACCATGAACACGACAGATACCATGATACACGAGAACCATGAACACGACCAGATACCATGACACACGAGAACCATGAACACGACCAGATACCATGACACACGAGAACCATGAACACGACCAGATACCATGACACACGAGAACATGCTTGTCGATCAAGTACAGGCTGGAGGTGGCATTGTGCATGTCTGGGTGATGTTTTCCTGGTATTACCTGAGCCCGCTGGTACCACTGTATGTGTCCCTGAACGCCAATGCTACCTGTCCATCCTCGCTGACCACATGTATCCTTTCATGTTGAACGTTTACCCTGGTGGTGATGGTGTCTACCAACAGGACAATGCACCCTGCCATATCACTAAGGTGGTGCGTGACTGGTTCCAGGAACACGACAGCGATGTCTCCGTTCTCCCTTGGGTGGCGTAATCGTCCGACCTCAACTCCATTGAGCACATGTGTGACCATTGGATCGACAGGTTCACCGTGTGGACCCACAACCACATCATCTCCAGAACCTTCGTTCTCTGCTGGAGTCCGAATGGGCACGTGTGCCTCTGGCAACCTTCCAATGCCTCATAGCGTCCTTGCCACGCCGTCTTGCCGCTGTCATCCGGGCCAATGGTGGTTATTACCGTTATTAGGTAGGTGGTCATATTATTCTGATATGACTGTGTATTATTGCATCATTAAAATGGATGATGAATAGAGGTATGAAAAAATGGAACTCATAATAATAATAATCATGAGCAGAATGGTAAGGAGTGCTGAGCGCTGTAGCGTCCCGGGCCCTTAGTATAGCGGGCCCCTGGGAACTCATAAAAGCATGACTTTTTCAATAAAAATAATTGTTATTTTACAGAAATTCCACAGAATTAGCGAAAACCTATTTTAAGCTTCACATACAAACTCTCAAAAGAATAAGTATTAAAATCCTGTAAAAGAAATCGAATATTTTATCGCAACGGGACCCTCTGTTACAGCTGCATCTCTGAAAAAAAGTGCCAATCCGTCCCTGGTGATAGTTACAGGAGGCTGGTTAACTTTGGTTGTTTTACTTCTGAATGGCATTTTTGTATATACAAGGGTCAAAATGACTAGGCCACAAGGACTCCAATGGCTCAAAGAAAGTTAGGGATCACTAGAAAGCTGTTAGGAGACAAGTGAATGACTCCAGAAAATACAATGTCGTGAAAATAGAGGAGAGTTACCGAGAGCAATGTGGGGATTAGCAGAGATAAATCTCAACGAAGGTATAGTTTAAAACTTCAGCACATCGAGCCATATTTTTTCAGAATCGAGAATAGACATATTCTTCAATAATAGCCTTGAAATCCTCTGGATGTTGTGTAGCAACTTCTATATTAAAGCCACACTCAACAATAATAATGTTCATATAACCTCGATATTACATGTTATTCTCTATATTAGAGTCAACTTCTTTAACACTGGCCTTCAAATGCTCTGAATATTCTTCAGTTGCTCTTATATCACAGCCATACTCTTCAATAATAAATGAAGAAATGAAAATGTAATTTTGTTGGAATAGGAACAAATAAAATATTGCTCTTCGCGCTTCCGAATTTCACCTAAGTTTGAATGTACGATTACGATACGATATGATTGCTATCACTCAAGCAGTCGTTTGATATGGATGTCTCTATGCCGTCTGGAAATAATCTGGAATAGCTGTGAAATGCCCTGAACATCGTGTGACAACCTCTATATTGAAGCCACCCTCCACAATAATAGCCTTCAGATGATATGGATATTACGTAGCATCCTCTGTATCATAGACAACTTATGTTACACTGGCATTCAAATACTCTGAACATTCTTCAGTTGCTTTTATATAACAAACATACCTTTTTATAATAGCCTTGAAATGCTCTGGACATCGTGTAGTAACCTCTATATTGAAGCCACACTACAGAATAATAACTCTCAAATGATCTGGATATTATATAGCATCTTCTGAATCAGAGCCATCTTCTTTAATTTGGTCTTCATATGAATATTCTTCAGCTACTGTTATATCACAGACATATTCTTCAAAAATGGCATTGAAAGGCCTCTGAATGTCGTATAGCAACCTTTATATTGAAGGCGTCCCGTGAATTCATTGCAATGTCATTTCATGTTCAGATGACATCATTTTAATTCATCGCGACGTCAATTCATCGCAGCGTCAGTTCATCGAGCATCAATTCATCGCAATGTTGTTAGACATGTGGTTTTATTGATTTTCTGCATCTGTTCAAATTGTTCAAATGAACTCTAGAGACAGTAATTTAGACTTTGAAAGGTTAAACATGTATCAGGAGAATTTACCCAGAAATTAATTAAAACTTGCATAACAGGTATTGTTTCAAACCATTTAATAAAACATGCATTTTTAAAAGTTTGCATAATGATTATTTCAATATTAGGCAATCATTAATGATATTTATAAAAATAATTTATTGTCAAATATTCCAGCTTCCAAGCCTCTTTAAATACTGAACGAATTTATTGAAAATCGATATTTAAGCAGATTTGATTATGATCTTTAATTTACCATCAGTCACATTTTTACATTAAATGCATATTTTAGAAGTTATAGAGCTTCGAATTTAGATTCCCACTGATATAACATGGAAATTCTCTGTTTTGGTAGGTTCTAGGTCATGCCTGGGCAAAACCTAGAACCAATTGAAAATGGAATGATGTGCCACCAAAGAAATATAGAGTCAATAAGGTATGTATAACTAATTTAAAAAAAAAAGAAGCATAAACCATATAATTTTATTGTAATTAATTATTATGATGAGATTTCGCTTCGGCGAAGTTTTCTTCTTTTGTTTTGATTTGTTTTGATCTCGTTTGGAATATAGAAGAGAATTTTTGGAGCTAAAAATAAATAATAATGTCCAAATATTTTTTTTATGGAATTTTGGTATCCTATAATTAATATTGCTATTTGAATTTAACTAATACTGATTTGTGGAAGCATGCATTTTTTAATTTCTAAAATAAAAGTATTTGACAATTTTAAAAATGTAATCGTGTTTTAGTGGTAAAATTTGCATATTGAAATAACGGTAATGTATGTTACATATATGATTTAGTAGTCAATAAACGAATAAATAGCTTCTGAAGAATGAAAAATAGCTTAAAGTTATTATTTATATATACCTCCTTATTATTTTATTCCACAGGTTAATCAGTAATGAATTGATGTATAATATAAAATAACACATAAATTTAGGTAATATTATAGTTTTTACTGAGTACAGCTGAGCTAAAGAGTAAAACATTTTCTTTTTAATCCATGCTACATGTTCTTTCCAGTTTAACAAGCATCAAATCAAATACCTAAGTACTTGACAGGTGACACTATGGGTATTTCAGACAACTACATTCTCTTAATATTAGGATAAATAATAATAAATTGATTTTTTATGAATCATTGTCATAATAATCAAGAATGTAATTTGCTGTAAAGTTGTTTTCCTTTAAATAGAAGAATGTAACTTTTGTCTGATTTAAACTAATGTTTAATAAATTACTATTAAAACTAGTTACAAATTATTTTTAAATCAGAATTTGCATCTGAAAACATATCAAGATAGTTTTTGCTAGTATTTGTTAAACAGGTGTCATCTGTAAATAATATTAATTTACCTTTTAATTCAATAAAATTTATATTGTTTATTTATGTTATAAACAGTAAGGGCCCTAAAACAGATCCTTGGGTATACCATACTCGATTTGACTCCAATTGCTATATACATTCCCAATTTTAAAGTACTGTTTTATGCCAGTTAGGTAAATAATAAAACACTTTAATGTCAATCCTCTAACTCCAGCAGCCTGTAATTTTATTATTAGTTCTTTTAGATCTACAGTATCAAACTAAAAATATTTTTATATCTAAAAATATTTTCAATGCATGATGACTATTGCTTATTGATGTATATATTTCATTTGTTACATTCAAAAATGCATCATCAATACCAAATTCCCTTTTAAAACTAAATTCATTTTCACTAAAACATTTTCTTTTTAAATATTCGTATAATTCTATTTCTACAGTTTCTTTCAAATATTTCAAATAATAATGAACGTAATGCAATTGGCCTATAATTTTCAAAGTCAGTTTCATTTCCTTCTTTCAAAATAGGAATAACTATTGTTTGTTTTAATATATCAGGGAATATCCCTTGTTCAGTAGATAACATTAAATACGCTTACCAGAAATTTCATTAATTTTTCATCTAATAATTGTAATAAGTCACTTGCTACCCTATCAAAACCTGGAGATTTATTTTTAGGTAATAGCCTTATAAAATGGTAATCTCAAATTTTTAAAATTCTCTGAACATTCTTAAGGCTGTTTTTATATCACAAACCTCGAAATATTATGTATATCATGTACCAGCCTCTAGGACTTCTCTAAGCTCTCTAGGAACAACTGCAAACTTTTAACGTCCCAGCCGGCGGACAGCGGCTTTTCTAAGCCTACTGGTGTTCTCTTTCTCCCAGAGAGCAGAATGGGAGTTAGCGGAAAAATTCTCAACGCTGGCAAGATTCGAATCTGGGAAGTGTAGATTACGAACCAGAGATATCTGTCAAGGCAGCATTTGCCCCATAATAATTAAAATTGCTCTAGAGCAGTGGTTCTCAACCTTTTATACTTCACGTACCCCCTGAAATGTGTATGTAACTCGCGTACCCCTTGTATAAATAGATAAAAATATAGTTATAGTGTAACAATGTTTTTTTTTTATTTTGTTACTAGATCTAGCGACTTTTGAGCTCTCACGGCGTACCCCAAAATATTTTACCGCGTACCCCACGTTGAGAACTCCTAATCTAGAGGTTTTCTATAAGAGTTTTTATCTATTCGTGTTTTAATCAACGTTTCACTTAAATTATTCGCTGATAAACGTCTGTTATTTTCATAACCTAGCTCAATAACCATTTAAATATTGAACGATATGGCTGAAAAACAAGATTTGAAATAGTTTATTTAGATACTTATGCTTTTCTATGGAAAGCTGAATTTCAGACTAGACTTCCGATTGAAGATAACACGGGATGTGTTGGGTTGTTTTACCAGCGAGCGGCACTTTTTTTTATAGGCAATGGGTTAAATGAACAGGTCTCAAGGACCCGAAGGGCTCAGAGAAGGTGAGGGAGGTGATCCATTGGACGGCTCTTAGGAGACAAGACGGTAGCCTCCTGTCAAGGCCATCCATTGTTTCCTTTAACGTTCACAGGGTATGGATCACCGCACACGGACCACAACTTAATATCCCATCCGACGGACGGCGGCCTTTCCAAGCACCACATTCTTGACCCCTACTGACCGAGGGCAGGGCGGGAAGTTTTGCAGTGATAAAACTCAACGTTTGCCCAAACGGGACTCGAATCTGGGAACTTCAGATAACGAGCCTGACGCACTACTGACTGAGCCACTCCCGGCTCTACACGGGAAGATCAGACACTTTTGTAATAGAGTGCATTTCCTTATTGGCTATCGTATGCATTTGACGTAGAACAGGTGACTTCCGTAGTCACGATATGCCTTTGTGAGATAAAAAGATAAAAGGAGATTTTATCCATCTTCTTCATAAATATCAACTTTAAACTGGTTCTTGATTCGGATTTGTGATTTTTCCCCCTCTGCTCGATGGCGGTTTATGTATGTGTGCGGGAAGTGTTTGTTATTAATTACTACATACTCTTGGATGGAATTTAAAAAAAATTCTCAGCAGGTAATTAATTATCATTATCTTTCCGTTATCTCCGAGTGCCAAAGATTCATGCTGGACGCGAAAGAATATCCACGTGCTGTGAAAATCATCAGATATAAAGAGCAATTACCTGCTCCACGATGCTGCGGATTTTGAGCATGGGTCGTAAGCATTTTAACGATATCGAGCTCAGTTTTGTGCCTAAAGAGTAAAATAGGTTATTTGGATTATATTCAGTTAATAAAAGGGGACAGGTAACAAAGAAAAAAAAGTACAGCACGCCAAAAAAGAAAGTGCTTTTACATTGAAAAATGAAGTATCAATAGAGTGAAAGATACGTATCAGAACAATGAAAAGGAAGTACCAATACTTTGCTACTTCCTTTTCATTGCTGGACGCGATCCCACGATCCACTGTGAAAGATACATAAAGCACAATGAAAAGGAAGTATAGATAGAGTGAAAGATGCATACCAGCACAATGAAAAGGAAGTACCAATAGGATGAAAGATCCGTACCAGCAGAATGTAGAGTAAGTACCAATACAGTAAAAGCTACGTGCCATCACAATTAAAAGGAAGTACTAATACACTTGGGTTGTTTTACCTCTGAGCGGCACTTTTTGCACACAAAATAAACCTTCTCTGAGCCTTTGGGGTTCTTGTGGCCTGGTCATTTACCGGAGCTAAATGCCAGTCAAAAGGACACGAAGGACTCAGAGAAGGTTGAAGGAAGGGGATTCACTGGATAGCTGTTAGGAGACAGATGGGAGCCTCCCTTCAAGCCCGTCCAGCGTTTCCGGTTCACAAGGTATGGATCTCCCGTACAAGGAGCCACGGCTGAACGTCCCATCCGACGGATGGCGATCTTTCCATACCTATTGGTGTCTCCTTTCTGATCGAGGGCAGGGCGGGGGAGTTGCCAATAAAATGAAAGATAGGTATCAGCACAAATAAAACGAAGTACTAAATAATAGTGAAAATGAAGTAATAATAATGTGGTGAAAAATAGATACTAGCACAATGGAAAGGAAGTACTAATACAATGAAATGAAAATATATTTTTAACGAAATAATGTTTAAATCATTTTAATATAATCTAATACTGTCACAATTTCTCTTTTTTTAACATACATTTAATATTTCATTTTGTAATAGTAATATATTAATGTATGGTTTACTTAACTGGTACTGGTTCGGTTAACTGGTCGTAAACTTCCTGATCTAGTCATTAATAACTAATTAACTGCGTTAAGCGTCCTTGTCTGGCATTTAATAACTAGGCAAATGAGCAAAATCTTCCTATCATAGCACTGATTAAAAGTTAATTGTCAGTTTTCCTGTTGTGGCATTGATGACTAGTAAATTGGACAAAGGCTTCCTGTGATCGTACTGATGACTGTTTTCTGCTATGGCATTGATGATTAACTCCTTATGGTCTTCGGTATCTGTCATTGATAACTATTTGATTGGGCACTGGCTTCCTCTTATCGAATTGATGACTAGTTAACCCTTTCACGACTAAAGGAAACATTTTTCCCATTTTAAAATTGGTGATTGTCGTATTTAATTATAACCTTATATGCATTTTTTATACAGAATGTCAAAATAGAACGTATGCCGAACGCAATTACGTAAACGGGAACGTTTAGAAAACAAAAACAGAACTGTCAGGACGCATAATATATGTACTATGTGCAATGTCCATCTTTGCCTCACTACCAAAAGAAATTGCTTCGCAGAATATCATAATTAGCACATCATTTTGTATAGTAATTTTATTTCATAATTTTGTATTATTTTAGTTAACATTTTGTTCTAATAAACCAATAAATAAAAGACATTGCATAATAAGCTTAACTATAATTTGTGTTACCTTTATAGTCCATTGGGAAAAATATTTCCCATAAAATTCCAAAAAAACTACACATTGTTATGTATTTTTCTTATGATTTTTATTTATTTTACGTCTAAACAAACTAAAATAAACAGTTACGTACTAATATTTACTCTTAGAAACCTTATGGTCCTGAAAGGGTTAATTGACAAGCACAAGAAAGTTACGTACCAGAACAATGCAAAGGAAGTACCAATACGGCGAAAGATACGTACAAGCACAATGAAAAAGAAGTAGCAATAAAATAAAAAATACTTTCCATATATATATATGCACGATTGCTGTTTTCGCAACTGTGATTATTAATGAACTTACTCGACCTAAATATTTCTACCTCAAAATATCGATTTGTATTTTGCCACACCCTAAAAAACCTATCAGTTACTCTTAGTGTACTTATAGCAACGACAACATAGAAGTTGCTTTTATTTTACATATAGCACTGAAAACGTAAAAGTTACTCTTAGTTTACATTAAGCACGTACAGTCGCTCAAAAAAGTATTCGAACACTGTGGTTGATGACAGAATTCAGAAAAAATATCTGGCACCGATTTTTTTAGAAATTAGTGATCTGGCAACCTTCGTGTCACGTGACACGAAGGTTACCAGATCACTAATTTCTAAAAAAATCGTTGCCAGATATTTTTTCTGAATTCTGAAAACAATCATAGTGTTCGGATACTTTTTTGAGCGACTGTACATCATACTCTTGGTTTGCATGTAGCGCTAGTTGATGGGCATGGTCTTTCTGTTATATGAACTATTATGGGCATGGTCTCTCTGTTATAGAACTGATGACTAGTTAATTGGCCGAGTTTCCTGTTTTGGTACAGATGACAAATTAATTGTACATGTGTTTCTTTGTCTTCCGTCGATAACTAGTTAATTGGACAACCGTTTCCTGTTATTGCTTTGTTGACTATTAATTGGGAAAGGTTTCCTGACGATTTTGAATTTTAATAATTAGTTAACTTCATAAAATTTTTGTATGGCATTCGTAACTAGTTAAATGGGAAAGGATCTTTTTTTCTTATTGGCATTGATGACTAGTTAACTTTATGTGGACTTCCTTCCTATGTGGATTCCTTAACTGACATTGATAACTAGTTAATTGGGCAATGACTTCCTATTATATTACAGTAGGAAGTTAAAATTGACTTCCTATTATATTACAGTAGAAAGTTAATTGCGCAATGACTTCCTACTATAATGCTATTTATATAGCATTGATGACTAGTCAATTGGATTCAAGTTATGTAATGAATGACTAGTTAATTATGCAAGGGTTTCCCGTTCCACACTCGATGACTAGTTAATAGGGAGAGGACACTGATGACTAATTATTGAGAAAGTGCTTCTCGATAATCAATTCACTGAGAAAAGGATTTCTGATGATTTCGAATTTTGATGACTAGTTAACTGTATAAGAGCTCCCTTGTCTGGCATTGATAAACTAGTTAATTTGGTATCGCATTGATAACTAGTTAATTTCCCATTCGTTTCCTGCCACGGCATTGATTACTAGTTAATTGAGGAAATGTTTCCCGTTATGGCATTGATGACTAGTTAACTGCATATTGATTTCCTTGTCTATCATTGCTAACTCGTTAATTCGGCATTGGCTTCCTCTTATGGCATTCATGAGTGGCTAACTGATATAGGCTTACGTTTCTGGTTTTGACTAGTAGTTAACTGGACATGAACAATCAACATTTTAAACTATAGCGTAATTTATCTAACAAAACGCCGAAAAAAAGTCTTAACTCTATGCTGAAAAAAATCAGCTCTCTATATATAAATGACTGGAATTGTTGATGCTATATCTAAGTTAATCTCATTATTTACATGCTTTGCAACTGAAGTGGAATAAACCACACTTCACTAAGTGTTTTACATTTTCTACCAACTACGTCTTTCCGTAGGATTGAAATCAGGAAACATTGAAAATGCAGAAGGAACAAACCGGTTCGCCGCCTACTTCGATTCACGGCGGCTTAGATTAATGTTTATACCGAAGTTCTCTTCCGCAATTGGCTTTCTTTTCTTGCATGTCTGCAGCTTAAAAAGATTGGCTAGCCGTGGCGCCAGGTCTCTTGATGATAGTAATGAAAAGTCCAAATTCACTCTGCTTTTCAAAGTTCATATCTTTCCATTAGAGTCGGATTATTTTGAAATTAGTTACAGCTTCAAACTATTCATCATTCAAACTCCGGTTATCGCGAATTATATACAGCTTGACCGTTTTCTTCTGCATAGGAAACTTGCTTGTTGTTCTATGACGTGGTTGGATGGTTTGAAAATGAACCAGCAACAAAGCACAGCAACAATTAAAGAATTGATTTCTAAGTAAAAAAAAATGTTTCCTTGATTCACAACAGAGACAAAAAGGAACCCTTCAATGATATTCTTGTCTGTTATGTTTGGGTATGCACCTGGCAGTGAAAAAAAAAAGAAACTTTATATTTTATTGGCATAAAAAATTAAATGCTTTTTATCGTCTACAAATAAATTCGATATTTATTTTAAAACTTAGTGGGCTATTTGTTTTACATTTGTATGATCTGATTAATCTCGAACATAGGAGACAATTTTTTGTGAATGGAATTTTCCTAAAGGATAGTTCTTTTTCCGTCGTCTCTTCAAATTGCCAAGGTTAAGTTACATTGCATACAACAGGTAAAATGAACAGGTCACAAGAACCCCAAGAACTCAGAACAGACGCAAGAAAGGAAATCTATTAGGAGACGCATGGTTAGGTAGTTTTATTACAGAGCCAGACATTTTTGCAAACAGTGGACTAAATAGCTACGTCACCAGGGCTTTAAGGGCTCGGAGTTGGAGAGAGAAGAAACATATGCTTAATAGCTCTTAGGAGACAAGTTAGTAGCTGACACGGACATTAGAAGGATAGTAAAAGGAGCACTTGCCCCATGGAAAAAATAGACGAAATATTTAATTATGATGAATAAGACATGTGTACTATATTTTAATCTCTTTTTTTCCTTAACAAAATGTATATATTGAATTTTTTTTACGCTTCCTTTCATGTTCCGCAGCATATCATTTATATTTATTAACATGAAAAATCGCCTCTAACATGTCTTTTAAACAATAAGTTCTGTTATTTTCTCCTTTCGTTTTCGGTCAATCTTAGTTTTATTCCGGTATGTTGTATGCACGATTGTTGTATACGCAACTCCGCTCATCAATGAACTGCTCCACCTAAATATTTCTACTTTGAAATACTGATGTGCATTTTGCCAACCCCTAAAAAACCTATCAGTTTCTCTTAGTGTAAAATAACACCGACAACATAGAAGTTACTTTTAGTTTGCATGTAGCACGAACAACATAGAAAATTACTCTTAGTTTACATAAAGCACGGAGAACATAGAAATTACTCTTAGTTTACATGTAGCACGGAGAACATAGAAATTACCCTTAGTTTATATATAACACGGAGAACATAGAAATTACCCTTAGTTTACATATAGCACGGAGAACATAGAAGCTACTCCTAGTTTCAGAGTTTACACAAACTTAAGAAAACTTAATAATTTCTTTTAATTTCAATGTTCTACATAAGATAGAGGATTTAGAAGCTACTCCTAATTTTGATGTTATACACTGACAGAAAAACTAGACGTTATTCTTAGTTTTGAAATTATGGATAAGATGGGAACCTTAGAAGTTACTTCTTTTTCTGGTGTCCCATATAGAGCTGAAAAGCCAGAAGTTACTCTTACTTTCGATACTACAAATATCATGGAGAAGCTAAAAATTACTCCTAGTTTCCATTCATACATATGACAGAAAAGATAAAGTGTGCGTCTTTTCATTAATGATCTTGTCTACAAAACTAAAAGCTTTCTGCAAGTTATGACACAACCCACTAGATATGTCATCAATTACTGATCCACTTGTCAGTTTGTCTAATCGCTAAACCTGACTGTTAAATTTAATATTATAAAGCGAGCGATACTAATTAAAATAAATAAGTGAATTAAGATATGAATTAGTTACAATGCTAATTCTTTTTTCATACAATGGAAGTGGCACTTATTTTATATTTTGTTTAGTCTATTTTGACATTACGATAACTGATATAGAATAGTTCGAAATATGTCGTAGATATTTGTGTGAAATAAAACTTGGATCGCTTGCAATTACATATTACATTTGAATTTTATACCGTTTAACAATTCATTATTTTTTGGATATTCTGTATGTTTATTATATAGTCAGGCTTAGGCATTCGTTTAAAAGAAACAATTACATTTATATATGTGTGTATGCTAAATTCCAATATTACTAACTATTCTTTTTGCACTGCAGCATGAAAAAAAAAAACTCAAGCAAAATTAACATTTTTATGATATCTACAATTATGATATTATGATATCTACAATATATGCATTATGATATCTACAATATATGCATTATGATATCTACAATATATGCATGGTATGCTAAATCCATGATCTTGAACTCATGGGCCTTTGGATGCAAAAAAAGTTTTAATTCTAATCTTAATCGAAGAAAGTTTCACAGTATTAAAAAATACATTGTGCACTTTATACTCTATATGAACTATACGCATCAAAGTAATTAATAGTCATATTTCCTTCTAAGTGGTCTAGATCTCGGCCAAATTTGGAGTTTCAGTAACGCAAGCTGACGTAAAGCTTGAAAGTTTTGCAGGGTAAACACCAAATAGAGGAGCACGCCACCTGATTGTCATTCGAAAAGTTGTGTACCTTCTTAACCAATTTCAACCCCAAATAACAATAGTTCAACGAACTGATCATTAGGTCTCCGATTTCCCACTCGGGTTCACCCAAGCATGTACTCAGAATTTAGTTTCGAGATAGAGGGAAGGTTATGACAATTCAAGGAGGGTTCAAGAATTTTTTTCGGGGGTTGGGAGGGGTTGTAGTGTCTGTGAATAAGATTTCAGTAGGGTCCCAATTACTAAAATATTCCACCGGATAGAAAAGATTAAAATGATATGCTATATGGAATAAAATATTATAGTTGTTTTTATATCTATTTTTAGTGTTGGACATATACTATGGGGCTGAAATAAAATTATACAAAGGAAACTGTTTTGGATTTCAAAGCGGAGCTGAAATATTAAAACGAGTTTGAGATTTCGTATAAGGACAGGATTTCTTTTTTTTTGGGGGGGGGGAGATGACGCACACAGGTACTTTCAAAACATTCACGGTCGCACTTAAGGGTGAAGAGCAATATTTCTGGTTCCCACACCTGGGTACAACCTTAGGTTCCTTCTACCTTGTGCTACCAATATTGAATTGGAAATTCAAGCCTCTACCCAGGACCCTGAAATGGAAAATCAGACCTCAAACTCCCCTAGCAACAAGAAGCTGTTATGCTCACTTAGATGCCTTTTTTTAATTTCTATAAAAATTATAAGTTTTTTTACCTTTCTAACTTGAAGAAAGGAAATAATGCAATCGAAATGATGTATTTTTTTCATAAAAAGTTTTCAAAAAAATTCTGTAGAATATTATAACTTTTTTTATTTCTCCAAAAGTGAAGCAAGGAAATAATGTAATGGAAATGCATGTGATAATTTTAAAAGTAACACAACTTTGTTACAGAGGCTATGAAAATTAATATAATGAATTAATATTATACATAGCATATAATTGATAACATTCGGTTTGCAGAAAATTTTAAGAACAAAAGGTGTTAATTTTTTAATTTAAAAGTTTCTTACTCTTTTTTTATCGCCCTGGTAATAAATATTAGTCTAAATCAGGGGTTCTCAACGTGGGGTACGTGGTAAACTTTTTGAGGTACACTGTGATAGCTCAAAGGTCGCTAGATATAGTAACAAAGTCGCTAAGTTGGCATTATTATACTCTAACTATATCTATAATGTTCTATATAAGGGTACGCCAGTTACATACACATTTCCAGGGGGTACGTGAAGCATAAAAGGTTGAGAACCACTGATCTAAATTATTACAGTATTGGGCATTTCCATATTGCATGAATTGAAAGCTACATTCAAACCTCCCTAATTTTCAAATCAGATCTTGGCAGAAATATATCACAGGAAACAAATTAAACATTTTGTAAATATTTCCTTAACTCTCGATTTCAAGATATATTTTTATAACACTAAAAGAGTTCTAGAAGCTGAAAAATTAAAAAGGAGCATTATTGATTGTAAGAATTTGGCTCAAAAGTTATTACAAATCATTGTCCTAAAATAAATATTTTTTTAAATGTTTTTTAGATTCCAACAGTTGGGAATTAGTGATTAGAACTAGAATGAGAGCAAAATTTGCTGTCCAATATTTAAGCTTCGACAACGTTTTAAATAATAAACGTGTAATGTGTAAAAATGGAGATTTAGATTAATAAGAGATTTATAATTTATATCCAGTGGCATTTTTCTATAAAGAGATTATTTTTGAAGTTAATAGAGCTTTCAAACTTTCAAACTAGTCACGTAACCATGGAAGTGTCTCAATAAGTTCGATACTATAATATGTGTCATCAAATTCCACATCCTTTAAAAATTCGTTTTCGATTCGGAGGAGAATTCTTTAAACAGCTTTTCAAACACATATATTTGAGACTAGCTTTTTATTTCGTTTTTAAAATGAAAAGGACATAATTTTGGTGCTACTTAAATAAACAAAATATAACCCTTAAATGCTGGTCCCTCTAGGCAAGTGCCTAATGCTCCTTATGGCAAATCAAACTCTACCGCTACTTACAACACCAATTTAGAACTTCAACCTATTTGTCCTCATTTTCACATTTACCTTTTTGAAATTTAAAACTTTTCGATCTCTCATATAATGCCCAAAATATTTCACTGCCTGAGCCCAAATTTCTGATACGAATTTTTACTCTTGTCTTCCCATATTGCATTAAAAATTCAAGTTTCTGTCTGTGATAAAACTCGACCTTGAATTTAAACAATTTTTATTTTTTCACTTCTTTGGGAGGTGGAGTGGGTGTTTTCAAGAGACCCATTGATTTCTTCTTAATTATATTCCGGATTATTCAACTTTTGTTATTTAGAATTATCACGTCTCATTTGGGCGGATTAATCGAATTGTTACTAGAATTTTTAATACACAGTGCTTATTGTTTTTATGACTGCATTGCATCTCCCGCATAATAATTGCTTATCTTTAAAAACGCATGAATAAATGCAACAAAGCATTCATTTTAATAATTCTATCCTCAAGCTAGCCCGTTGTGTGCGAAAAGTGCACCTCAGAGGTAACACAACCCAACCCTCAAGTCAATTAAAATATTGGAAAGCAAACAAATTATTTAAAATTAGAACATGAATATTATTTGGTTCCTCAACAGATTGAAACTTTTTACCAAAGAGAAGATAAAAATAAATTTCACAAATTGATTTTTTTTTATAGTTTGCTATTTTAGGAACGTGCATTCCTAAAAACTAACTCTATACATTCAGAATCATTCAGAGCTGACATTTAACAATGTTTATAGTTTTAAATTGTTAAACAGTCACGTGAAACAACTGTTACAAATATTTCTTATTCCGTATCAAATCGATTAACATAGATTTAAAAAAATAACATTTTTGTGTTGTAATTTCTTGTTAGATGTTGTTCTTAATATTCGATATACAATAATATTTTTAGTACCAGTCCAAATTGTCCCTTTAATTACAATATACAACTCAGTCAGACGAAGAGAGTAACATTTCTCGTAAACCATTTTCTCATTCACGGATTAATGTCTTCCAAATGGGTCGCTATGAAATTGTGGGTTTAAAATGTTTTTCAAGATATTGTGGTTTAATGAGTCTCAAAAAATAGTCTCAGCACTATGAAATGCTGAGACTCTGATACACCCAATTTTGTTTACACAGTAGATAGGTTCCCCAAAAAACCGTGCAAAAATAAAAACGTGCAAAAAAAAATGTAGTGCATATGATAAAATAGAAGATTGGTCCCAAACATAAAAACCCAGTACAAATAATAAGTTGTTTTCAAACAAATCATATCAAAATCTTTAATTAAATCTTTATTTGATTTTTATTCATTTAAACACATTTTTTATTTTATAAACTTATAAAGATAATTATATGTACATATATAAAGTAAATTATCCTTCAAAAGAAAATAATATGTCACTAATTCATTTAATAAATTTATATTATGCACACAAAACTTCAAAAACCAAAACAATTTTTTTTCGATTTCTTCTATTAAACATCTGAACACTTCTAACTTTAACGAAATGAGAGACCAAGACTAACATATATATATTGAAGATAAAATTGTGGGGAATTCCCGGAACTCAATGTTACCACTTTATTCCGAATGAAGAAAGTTTTATACAATTTTTCCATAAAATAGAGAATAAAATAGAGAAAACTTGTTATGTAGTTATGTTAGTGTAATTTTTTTTTGGAGATTTTATTGCACAAAATGTGTATCTATAGGTACATTTTCAAAGTTAAAACCACTTCGAAAAATGTGATCATAAAAGCGGGATATCTGTTATAAATGTAAATTCTAGAAATTTTTTCTTGAATAGGAATATTTTCCAGAATTAAATTCAAATGGAGATTTTTGAAAAGGCGCCATTTAAACCGTGTTAGATTTAAATCGTGTAAAAAAGATTTGGAATTTTTTTCTAAACCGTGTTAAATCAAAATCTTGTAAAAACAGAATTGGGTGTATATTCTTATGGATCGCTAATAAATTTCAATTCTTTTCTAAAGGATTAGGCCAAATAGTGTGTCTTGGGTCATTATCTAATGGGTCATTATCGAGTGGTTGGTCTTGCATCTTTTTCTAATTGATCATTCTCAAATGGTTGATTGGATCTTTTCTTAATTGGCCACTATCAAATAGCTGGTATTAGATCTTTTCTTAATTGGTGACCATCAAATGAGTAGTATTAGATATTTTATTAATTGTTCACTATCAAATGGCTGGATCTTTCCTTAATTGGTCACTATCAAATGACTAGTATTAGATGTTTTCTTAATTGGTTACTATCGAATTGCTGATATTGAATATTTTCTTAATTAATCGCTATCGAATTACTGGTATTGGATTTTTTCTTAATTGGTCACCATCAAATGTCTAGTATTAGATATTTTCTTAATTGTTTACTATCAAATGGCTGGTATTGGATATTTTCTTAATTGGTCACTATCAAATGGCTGGTATTGGATATTTTCTTAATTAGTCACCATCAAATCAAGGTAAATCCAGTTATCCAAAGGGCTGGGATAATTTTTTAATGGATTACTAACAAGTTTTGGATTTTGGTTTTTTTCTAATTGATTCTTGTCAAATAACGGGTTTTGGGTCATTTGCTAATAGGTCATTATCGAATGATTGGTCTTAGATCTTTTTCTAATTGTGGAACAGAAAAATATCCCCTCCTCTTTTACCCTTTTTCCGGCTTTTGTCATTTTCGTACGTAAAACTTAGAAGTTTGCTATTCGTCAACGTAAAACTATAATGAATCGCCATTTGTCCATTTTAAGCTTTTATTGGATCTCTACTTGCATATTTTGAGCTTTTAATAAATCATCACCTGCACATTTTCAGTTTTCTCTAAACCATCACTTGCGCATTTTCAGTTTTTATTGAATCGTCATTTGATATTTTCGACTTTTAGTTATCGCCATTTGAACACTTCAAACTTTTCGTGGATCATGAGTTACATATTAAAGCTTTTTATATAGTTTTTTTCCCAGAGGACGAAACTTAGCTGATCACCGTTTACACTAATGATGCTTTGGGGGGTCGTCAATTGCAAAAGATGATTTGATGGATCGTCATCTTTCTAAATGAATCTTTCGTGTCTCACCATTTTTACACACCCTGAAGTGCACAATCTAAAACACAAGAAAAGCCCCCCTCCATAACCAATGGCAATAAAAACTGGATGAAATTTAAGCTCACGATCGTTTAAGTCTTGGTTTTTGCTCTTAGTACGGAATTAGTTTTCAGTCTTATAAGTCTTCATACAAAAGCTCTTTGCTAAACTACCAGTTGACTGCTTGAAAACGCCTTACTCGTAATGAACAAACAGCTCGAGGGCTGAAACCATCTAGGGAGACACAATGAGCTTCTAGTCATTATAAAATGCAACTTTTTGAAAACAGACTTTATTAATATCCATGACAGGTGGTAGGTTAGGTTGCGTGCAATGGGTAACGCGTGCTTCACCTAGCCAACCACGGAGAAAGGCCATTTGCCTCGGGGAGAATGCTCAGAAAGAGACGTAAGAATAAGACACGTCTATTGAAAGGAGGGTCTGACTGCTCACTGAGCTTTCATTCCTGGTCGTAAGACAGCCATTGGAGAAGCACGTCGACAGAAATAAAAATGATCGGTAGTCACGATTCTTTAACGACGATCAAGAGCGAATTAATGTCAAGGGGAAACAGTATGCTATTATGGTTAGCCATTAAAGTGCAGTTAACACTCACCAGTGAGCTTTGAAGTTTCAAGTGCTATGTTGAAGACTGACCAGATTCTATATGCCATTGCATAAGTTGAGGAATTTTTGCTCTCTCTTTTAACAATAATCAGGGCTTTTAGCGCTTTATATCATATTAATGTGTTTTTGTGTGGGTTTTATGATAGGTTAAGTTTGTGGGTTTTATGAAGGGTTTATTTGTTATGTTATGAAAGAGGGGGAGAGGAGGTTGAAAGATGTTCTGAGGATGGGAAGCTTTTATTCTAAAAGGTAGTGACAGTTAACTAAAAGCACATCTCAGAATTTGGCTTGATTGAAATTGTTAGATTACACTGTTTCTTTTAATTCTAATAGATTTTTCCATATGGCAAAATCACAGGAGCTTAAGAAGCTATGTGGTAAGACCTATTCGTCATCTGCTAGAGGTAGATGGAAATTTCCGATAAAAATAACCAACCTGTAGAATAAGGCTACCTTGTACGAGGGTTTAAGCAAGGTCAACGAGGTATTTTCTCACTCCGTGCAAATAAGCAAACCATCTCTCCCCTTTCTTTCTATATCTAGTAAAATCAATTGTAATATTTATATAATCTTTTTCTGCTTTAAAAATTACATATGAAAAAGAGAGTCTCTTTGTATGTATGTCTGTTTGTTCGACCTCTCCTCCTATACGGTCAGAGCAGTAGCTTCAAACTTCGTTTTCAGTTTCATCTCACCCTAACTTAGTGCACTATAAGGTTTTCGACGGCAAAATATTAAAACCCATCCCTGAATTTTGGTTTCGAAGCGTCTGTCCATTGATATCTTGATGAATCGATAACGTATTACTCCATTCAGAAAGATGCGTCGGTAAGAGTCCCCAGAAATTTTAGACACTTGCGGCTGGTTCAAATCCGACTCATCCCAGATAGAAACCGGATCTTTAAACCCTGCGTGGTCAGAACTAAGTGGGACCACCACACCAAGTTAGGACTGATCGATCCAGTATTTGCGGAATTACGGGGAGCTGAAAACTTCCTCCACTGGTGACGTCACGCCGGAATGAGTGTTCGCGCACTTGTTATGAACTTTTATTCTGAGTGACGTCGATTCTGATTTTATTCTGAGTGACGTCGAGTATATCGAGCGACGTCGGGTAATTCTACGATAGGTTATAAAAAGAAATAAATTTAATGAAACAAAGAAAAATCATCGAAATGATTTAAAATTTCTAATCTTCCATATAAAAAAATTATGCAAATAGAAGAAATTTTATTTTTATCCCTAATATTAGATAATTAGAGTAAATTTATATAATATATTATAAAAAAAATGTGTTTTTAATTCAACAATTTTTTATTACCAACGAAACTTTCTTTTTTTGCTTCGGAATGAAAACTTTCAAAAGAGTATCAAGGATGTTTTTTTTTTACTTCACTTTACAATGTGTATGTTCTTTCAGTTGCAGCCCACTTAAATTTTTTTCTTTGTATCAATCCAAATTTTCTGCCGGAGTTGAAAGCAAATTAACCATATTGGTGTAAAAATTAGTTCCCAAAATTATTTTGTTCAACAGTTCTATCAACTCTCCCACAGCAATTAGCGGCGGATGGAACAGATTATCTATAGATAGGGGATCTAAGAGGGAGGGAGTCTGGTCCTTGTCGGGGACACTGCATACTAAATTACGGTGAGATGAAAATATAGACGAAGTTTGGTGGTCCTAGCTCTGACCGTTTAGGAGGAGATGTCAAACAAACAGACAGACAATTTTTATAAAATATGTAGCAGATAGATTCGATACAAAAAAAAATATCTTTGCAATCATGCGGTTGAAACTTAACGTACAAATAAGATATTAGAGGTATTAAAAAGAATTTAAAACCAGTTACCAAAAGGAATTTAAAACAAGGTATTTGAATATTTTTCTATCTTTTACTAAATATTTTCGAGAGGCATGAATAATTATTATAAATAGAGTAAAAAAAATCTCAAGAGCAAACTTATATGCTATTTACAATCATTACGAACGCTAAGGGCGATTCATTAATGAGAGAGAATACAGAAAAAAAAAGTAAAATTTAATATACTTAATTTTTGTTTACTAAAGGTTGATTAAAAGGTAGAAATAATAGTAATGAGCCAATAATTTATATTTTTGATTTACGTATTTTTTGGGGCGGGATGGCTCAGTCGGTAGCGCGCCAGGCTCGTAATCTGTAGTTCCCAGGTTCGAGTCCCAGCTGGGTCAGCGTTGAGATTTATCTCCGCAAAATTCCCTGCCCTGCCCACGGTCAGTAGGGGACACCGATGGGCTTGGAAAGGCCGCCGTCCGTCGGATGGGACGTTAAGCCGTGGCTCCGTGTGCTGGAGAGCCATACCCTGTGCACGTTAAAGAACACGCTGGATAGCCTTGACGGGAGGCTACCATCTGTCTCCCAACAGCTGTTCCAGTGGGTCCCCTCCCCCAACCTTCTCTGAGCCTACGGGGTCCATGTGACCTGGCCATTTAGCCCATGGTGTGCAAAAAAGTGCCGCTCAGAGGTAAAACAACCCAACCCAACGTATTTTTTCACTACTTAAAAAAATGAAATTTAATTATAACTGAGCTTAGAGCATTCTATGTTCTGTCAAACCCTAACCAGCACAAATTCAGACTACTGATCCCCCTCCTGAACTCATCTTTAGTATGTATATATGTATTTATGTATTAATACCGATGGACTTCGCTGACTAGTAAGATCATTTCATGCGATATTAAAATATATTTTATTATTTTTGCAAAAATGAAATTTTTTCTCTAACTTTCTTTAAAATAATGCATGTTAATCACGTTTAAATTAAATATTTTTTCTCATGCATTGAAAATTGCCTGTAAATATTTCCCAGTACATTTTTATTTAAATAAATATCTGTAATTATTTCCCCTTGCACGTTAAATGTCAAAGCTGCTACAATTTCTCAGTGAAATGTAGCAATCAAGAATGATTACAGTGCTGACAAGTATAGAAAACTGTGAATCTCATGTTACGATTCTGTGACTTTTTCAGCTGGAACTCCTCTCGTGACCTTGTGATTCGTAAAATCTTTCTGTTGAACAATGACTAAACGTTGATTAAATCTCAACTGAAACAACAATAACTGCTTTAATAAAACTACTTTATGCTCTCTAGACTACTTGATTCAGTTTTCCGCAAGACAAGGTAATAAAGATATACTTACATGTTACTACTTATACAAATTATTTATATCGGAGAAATAGAGGAATAAAGGACAAGGTTATTCGTTTCCCTGACCATTTTAGGAACTAGCCACCTGAATTGCAGTTATAAATGCAACCACTGTATTCAAATCAATCAGTTTGTGATCACGCACTTTGTTAAACTGAAGGACACTCAATAGAAGGCTTTTTTTTTGCAGAAAACGTGATCCTTAAAACCACAGGCTAAAGGCTACTATTGTGTAGTGTTAACAAAGAACAGGTATTGGGTGCTACATATAATTCGTGTTGTGGAAAAGATCGTGAAATAACTGTTCACGCTTTGAGGGTTATATCAAACAAATGTTATATAATTAGAAGAAAAAAGGAAAATCTTTGAACTTCGCAGCTAAGTGTTTGAAGGTTAAATCTATAACCCATTATCCATGAGGTTTTTTTTGTTACAATGATTAACTTGTTCAGCTCTGGAGATAGAAAAAAAAAAGTTCGTTTTGTGACAAAATTATGCTTGAAATTCTCCCAAGGCATTTCCCACAAAGGTCTAAACAAAAGCATGTCACTCTCAGACTTGTATCTACAGAGGGGGGGGGGATAGGAGAGGAACAAGCGACTGGATTCAACCGGAATGAACAAGAACTCCGTTTCGGCATATTTTTCAGGAAAAAAAGGAAATAATGAAGGGATATTTTACCTCTTAGAGCACTTTTTTCCACATAACGGACTAAATCTCCAGGTCACAAGGACTCCGAAGGCTTAGAGAAAGTTGGGGGGAGAGGACCCACTGGACAATTGCTGGGAAACTGATGGTAGTCTGTCGTCAAGGCCAGCCAGCGTATTCTTTAACGTGCACAAGGTATCGCCCACTATCATACACGAGGCCGCTGTTTAACATCCCATCCGACGAACGGAGACCTTTCCAAGTCTATCAGTGCCTTCTACAGACCCAGGACGGGGAGTTTTGAAGAGTTAAATCTCAACACTGTGCAGGTGGGACTCGAACCTGGAAACTACAGATTAGGAGCCATCCCCGACATAGAAAGATTAAAAGTCAACAAATAGTAGAAATTATGTTTTCGTCCCATGGTTCTAGTGTTATTCCAATAAAAAAGCACTCTGACAAAAAACGAAACTTCCCTTGCATTTACATGTACAGAGAGATCAAAAAAGAGACGAGAGCTTTATTTGCATGAACAAATTTTATATACTAATTATTACAGAGTTATAATAATAGAATAATAAATATTATAAAACACTAAAATATTGTTTATAAATTCCCAACGAAGCTTGATGTAGCTTATCCTCAGGAAAAATTATACATAAGCAATTACGGTTAGTTATTATATGTCGAATGCATATTAACATTCATATATAGGAAATAAAAATATTAGCTTATTTATTATTAATATTTTTATATATTATTATCTATTTATTATGAATATAATATATTTAATCATATAATTTAAAATATAAATTGCAAAATATGTGTTACAATTTTTACTTCTGAACAGCTCTTTGCTTGGATTGAATCCCTAGTCGGTCTCAGAGAAGGTTGGGGGAAAGGGATCCATTGAAGACCTATTAGAAGTCAGATGGAAGTCTTTTGTTAAGGACATCCCGTGCGTTCTTCAACGTTCACGGAGTATGACTCTCCCTGAAAATACCCTCCACACACACACACACTGCTTCCTCTGTTGCCTAACATCCTATCCAGGCCCGTATCTAGAAAAAATAAATAAAGGAGAGGAGGGACGAAGTGATGTAATCGAGCAGGAAAAAGATGAAGGAGGGGGGGGGGCAAGATATTGTATTTGCATTGCAACATCTTTCTCTTCGGATTAGAAAATGTTTTGAAAAATGCGTGAAAAATGTGTGCAAGTAGGAAAAGGACTGGACCTTCACCCCCCCACAGTTTTTCCTTCATTCTCATGGAAGCCAGAGTGGGGTTAGATGAAAAAAATCTGAACCCATATATGAATAGGCGAACCTGGTAAGATCAGATAATTTGATTCGTTACTGATTGACCCAATCCCCCTCCCACAAAATTCCAAAGGAATATGTTTAGCTTTATAGCGAACTGGAAAAAGTGGGTTAACGTTTCCCTTTACTTCTCCTTCTTTTCGATTGTCTGTAGTCAGTACCACGCTGTTGTGTTTTTCCCTACACCTTAAACGCTTCTAATATTAACTATGTACTGTATTGTTTCCTAATTAATTTTCACTATTCTACACTAACCCAAATGAACCCAATCTTTTTTAATGGGGGCAGGTAGCTTTCATCACATTCCGCTTCCCCATAATTCAAATCTCTCAGCCTCTCCCAATCAGATGATCCAGATCGCCTCCTCCGAAGAGAAAAACCATGTACCACGAAAGATAAAGTATCAGCCATCCACGATTAAGTCGACAAATCAACGTCTCAGGAAAATAAAAACTAGGCTCTATTGTGTAGCGGACCGAGATTACTAATCTCTCCGTGTTCCGTAAAAAAAAGACAGCACACTTTCCCCAATTTTTTGTTCTGTTTCTTAACCCAAACAGTGTTGACGCACAGGTTTAAAAGAAGTAACTTAATAATGATGAAAAAGCCAATCCCCACGACAAACACAAATTAATCTTACCTTATCCAATGAACGTGCCACGAGCTAGGACGAGGGTGCGGAATAGGAGATGGATTCTGATAGGTTTGAAGCGTTGCTTTGTCCGGGCCAATTACCACTCCATTAAAGCTCTCCGTGTAACAGACTGAAGTAGCAAATAAGTGTTCAAGATAAGCTGCTGGTTTTCTGCGCTTTTTGCATTGGGAAAGGGAAAACCCAGAAGAGAGGAACTGGGTGTGAAAGCAATAAATCCAAGGTGACACGATGTAGGTTAAATCAGATTGTCGGATGTTTGGAGCCTTGATACTTCAATCATAGATTTCAAGCTGGCGGACCTCATTAACAACTAAGTATCTGTAAATATCACACGTTTCTTGATTAAGTCTGCTGGTGAAAGGGAGATAAAGTGATTGGGACGTTAAGAGGCTGGGGAAATAGATGGTTGTTGATTTTTAAAGGAGGTCATATCGCGATTCATCCGGTGATAATAAAGGAACCAAAAGAAATGTTCGGTTTAGTTTACAACGAAAGTAATGATTCTTTCTCAAGAACAATGAGTTCAAAGAAATGTGTTTAATCGATAGACTGTTTTTTTAAGTTTGTGTGAATAACCTTTATGAGGGCCAATATTATATTTTTTATCAATTAATTTAATCTTTTACTGCTTCTCAATTTGTGAAATAAAAATAATTACAAAACTTAGAACCAATTTTTTTCTCTCTCTTTCAATCCAGGTCTTATTTAATTTCGTTCTAAATATTATCGATATTAGTGAATAATGTTCTTTATAGATTTATTCAGCTGTCCCGTGGCCGAGTGGTTAGCACGCTTGGCTAGTGATCTAAGGGACTTGGGTTCGAGTCACAGGTAAGGCATGGATGTAAGTGTCGTTTTTCTGCTGAGGTCCTGCCATCCTCTCAGACTTTCTACTCTGGCATATAAACTGACAGGCTCCTGTCAGACCTCTGTGGCAAGCAGCTGCTTGAGGGGGTATTTATTTTATTATTTTATAGATCTATTCACTGTGGTTCAACAAGCACAAATTGTTTGCGTTCCTGGTGAATGTTTTAACTCTAAACACTTTTTTGCACACAATGGGCTAAATGGCCAGTTTACAAGAACTCCAGGGTCATATAGAAAGTTCAGGAAAGTGAACCCACTGAAGAGATGTTAGGAGATAAATGGAAACATTCTTTTAATGTCATCCAATGTGCTCTTTATCGTGCACAGGCTATGTCTCTCCTACCCCGGGCCACAGTTTAACGACCCATCCGACAGACGTCGCCTTTCCAAGCTCTTTGGTGTCCTCTTTCTCACCAAAAGCAGAACGGGATTTAGTGAAGAAAATTTTCAACACAAGCACAGTTGGGACTTGAACCTGGGAACTACAGATTAAGAACCTGGTGCAATAGCGACGGGGACCAACCTCATATGACTGAAAAAATTTCTAAAATGAAGACTTTTTTACTTATTTGCTATTATTTTTTCATGTATGAAAATAAAATATTTCTGTTCTTCCTATATTTTGTTCCGTTTGGCACCAGCGCCCAGGGAACCCAAATGCGATAATGTACTCTTGGTTGTCAGGATTAATATTTATATATATACAGGGTGAATCTGAAAAAGTGGGCAAAACTTTGCGGGGTGGTAGAACGCAGCTATACGAGCAATATTCGTCATAGAATGTATGGTCGGAACGCAAGCGGTGAGAAGTTAAAAGGTAGTTTTCCACTGTCACATTTAAAGAATGAACACAAGAAGGAGAGGAGATACTTCAGAAAACATTTTATTAACAGGAATGTAATTGAGGCCGCACCGTACACAAAGTGCATATCCGCCATTTCGTGGTTAGTATAACCAGCCATCCTCTCGGCAATCCACGGTAGAAATGCCGTTGGGTGCGAGGACCGACCCTTTTATACCATTTCCAACGCCACCTAGCGGCTCGCCGTTTGCGTTCAGCCCATATTTTCTATGACGATATTGCTCGCATAGCTGCGTTCTACCACCCCGTAAAGTTTTGCCCACTTTTTCAGATTCACCCTGTATACAAAATTTAGAAAAAAATTAGATTTTTTTAAAAAACAATTTATCTTCGTATATATTTAGAAGAAAATGAGAATTTAAACAATAAGCTGATATTACTCCGCTTGTTGCATATCCCTGACAAAGTTGTCAAATCATTTGATAAACTTGAAAGAAGAAAACATATTTTCATGTTAAATCTTTTTTGCAATACATAAGACAGAGAAGGATCCTAGAAACTACTGCTAGATTGAAAAGATTTTCTCTTACAAGGGTTAGATTATTTTATCTCTGAACGACACTTTTTTTTGCACATATTTGTTCAAATGGCCAGGTACATTCGCTCAAAAAAGTATCCGAACACTATGGTTGATTACAGAATTCAGAAGAAATATCTGGCAACGATTTTTTTAGAAATTAGTGATCTGGCAACCTTCGTGTCACGTACTAATTTCTAAAAAAATCGTTGCCAGATATTTTTTCTGAATTCTGTAATCAACCATAGTGTTTGGATACTTTTTTCAGCGAATGTACCCTAAGGGCTCAAAGAAGGTTGAGGAGAGATACCCACAGACAGCTGTTAGGCGATATATAAGATTCCCGTCAAGGTCTTCCATCGTCTTGTTTAACGTGTACAGCATACAGCTCTCCTGCACACGGAATAAATCTCAACTACGTAACAGTTGAGACTCGAACCTAGGAAATGCATATTACGATATAGGTGGTGCGCTATCACCTAAATCAATCCCCACTCCTTGCATATAAGGATAAGCCCGAATTCACTGATATCATTGCCTTGAAATTAAAGTATTTCCACATCAAACGCCTTCTGGAACAATAGCTAATTTCTTAGACGCTACGCCAGTTAAGGACTGACTGTAATTTTTTAATTAATGAAACTTTATTTTCTCATCATAATGCTACAGAACGATATAGTGTTGTCCCAAAAAACTGATAGCTTGTCTGCAAGAACTATGTTACAACTGCCAGGAGCAGACTGGCACTTTTTTCCAGAGGCGCAGCTGTAGTAGGTGGGTCCGAGCTGCCATAAAAAATTCGTTTTTTTTTTCAAGATTTCAATATCAATATTTGTTCTTTTGAAAGTTTGTAGGTGAAGCATAAAATAGTTTTTTTTTTCAATTCTGTGGAATTTCTGTAAAATAACGATTAATATTATTAAACATTTTCTGTTCCTACGAGGTTCCAGGGTCCCATGATACTAAGATCCCGGGATGCTACAACGCTTAGTACCCCTTACCAGTCCGCTCCTGACAACATCTGCAATATTTATTTAAATCTAATAATTTCCAAAAGAGGAACATTAAAAATTAAATAAAAATGCATTAAAATCAAACAAAACGATGAAAGAATTATCTGTTTGCAGAGTTTATGAAGTCAGAAAGTAAATAGTTAACCTTTTATTTCATATATCCATGCCCGGATCGAGAAAAAACAAAACAAGGGGGGGGGGAGGGGCAAGAAACACAATCTATCCTGAAAAAAGATAAAAATGGGTAGTGCAGGGGTGCAAGAGATTGGTTTCCAATGCAGTATATCATTTCCACCTTCGTTTGATATGTCTTTAAAAAATTCTTGAAAAATTCGTGAAACATAAATAAGTTTCATAATTTTTCGCCTCTTTCATTATTTGCTTTCTGCAAGAAGGGGAATTACCCCCTTGCTGCCTACCCTAGATCCTGCCCTATATATCTATATGCAGAAATGAAAGAATTAACAATTAACAATAATTAATATTTAAAACCAATTGGAGAGTAAAGGAAATATGCAAGAGAAAAAAAAACTGTATTATGTATTGTCGTCCATAACAAACAGTTTTAATTTTTTTAACGAAAATTTTCTGATGCTTAATATCTCTAAGTATCGAATTATAGACCATAGATATTTTATACTCACTTACACATTTTCTATAATTAGTTTTGATGTTTTGGTAATTTAAAAAAGGTTGTTTTCTTCAAATCTGGTTTCTTTGTCATGGTTTATTTCAATCTTAAAAGTATCATCAAAGAAAGTTTTTAGTATAATATTAAACTTTTAAAAAGTTGAATGACAGGATATTTAAATAATTAAATCTCTCCTGTTTTGTCAATAAATAAATATTTTCATTGCTACCTATTATAATATTTGCTATTGCTGACTTAATTCTTCAATTTTGTTTATACTTGTTATACGGTATATGTAGTTGTGTATATAGTAAATTCCATAGTTTAGTATGGGTTCATAAATTGCTTTATAAAATAATAAACATGTGCTTTGTCTATGATATATTTTATTTTAGATAATTATATTGCAACCAACCTCAACACAAATATATTGTGTATGGGCATTCCATCTAAAAATATCAAAAAATTAACCAAAATATTTTATCTTTTGCACACTTTTAATTTTGTAACAATTTCAAGCATCTTCATTAATTGGGTTTCCTTTACGTAAACAGTCCAAATTTTTGCGATTTAATAAATGTATTTTCTCCATCTCTATACCAGAATAATTAAATATCATCCTCTTTGTCTTGTTTTCATTTAGGTATATTTTATTGTGGTTAAAGGCCCGGGTAAGGCATATGTTTGTGTTGACCTTCTACTATGGCTTCTAAATTAACAGTCTCCTGTCAGAACTCTGTGGCAAGCAACTGCTTGAGGATGTATTTAATTTTCTTTTTTCTTTTTTAGGCTAGCGTAAAACACGATTAAAATCCTTCTGCGTTTCATTTCTCATCACTTCAGCATCTCTATTTTTATTAATTATTACTATGTCATCTGAATATAAGTAAATTGAATTATTGAAGTTATTTTGTTACATGAATCATTAATGCATGCAATAAATAAGAGTAGGCCAAGTGTAGATCCTTGTGGACCCTATAATTGTTTACACATTTGAAACTGCACTTTGTGATTATTTTTGAAATAGTACATCTGTTACTTAAATAATTCCCCTTATTCCACAGTTTTGAGACCTTTGTAATAAGTGATTGTGATCTAATAGTGTCAGACGCTTTCTGCAAATCTAAAAGCAGTGCTATTATTTTATTACCTCTATTTAATGAAGAATGTAAGTTATCTGTAATTTTATTAGTAGTTTTGTATTATCTTTACCTTTTTGAAATTCAAGTTGATTATCATTTGAAATATTATATATGATTCTTTAAGAATGAATGTAATATACCAGGTATACTGTATATCTCTCCATAATTTTAGCAAAGGTGGATAATATAGCAATCGGTCTACAATTAGAATAATCGGTCCCCCTCACTTAAACAGCTGCCTTAATATAACTGTTTTTAGATCAGAAAGAAATTCCCCAGTTTCTAAACTTTGATTTATGATTTTTATTATTTCAGATATAATTCGAATATTACTTTTTATTTGTTGGATATGAACATTGTCATAATCTGGTAATTTATTAATATTTATTGTCTTAATTATCTTTTTTGTTTGGCCTGTATCAATCGGTGGAATGAAAATTGAATGTGCATATCTGCATGTGTTAAAATAAATATATTATTTGTCTAGTTCATAATTCTTTTCTTCAATTTGACTGATTAAAGTTTTGTAGTTATTATTGAAATTTGTTAGTTCTCCCAGAGATTTGTTAGTTCCCCAGAGATATATCTTCAGACATATTTGCAATAATTATTTTATCAACAGATTTCACTTTTTTATTCTCTAATATTTCATATATTAAATCCCAAGTTTGCCTGATATCATATTTTATTATTAGTTGTCTCTTATTTTTGTTTTTGAGGTTTAATTTGTGACGTAACCAAATTAGTTCAATTTTTCTTATATTCTTTATTTTTCTATATCGTTTTTATAACGTATCTTAGCTTCATGCCTTTTTTCGATTAAATCAAAAATTCCTGTTTTTATCCAAAATTGTTTTCTCTCTTTTTCATAGCATTTTTTATTAATACAGGATGAACGTATTGACATCCTTACTGCTGATTTAATAAACTGTTTTCAGAATTTCTAGTATCATTTTTCCCATTAGAAAATCGTTGCTGAAATTAAGTAGAGATCTGCTATTTTATTCGTAATATTAAACAACGTGATCAGAAAATTTTATCCAATTTAGCATTAATGTGATCAGTACATGTTTTGTTAATTATTCATTTAGAAGTTCTTCTCTTTACTACATGTTACTAACCTTTTGAATCCCTATTCCGATAATAACGTCAAATATATTTATGTTAAATTTTTAGGGGAGTGGGGAAGGGCGGGGGGTAATGTTAAAGTTACATATAAAAATTTAGTTAAGTAATTTTTTTGTTTTCTCAAGCCAATTTCGAAAGTAAAAAAAAAAATGGTTAAATCAGAGTTGGGCGACCTATATAAAGCCAAAATGTTGTAGAATTTCTTGTTTTTAGTGATTTCAATACTTATTGTTTCTGCTGGTATAATTTCGTCGTTTAGTTTTTATTCTTCGACTCTATTTTTATAATATATAACAATACCTATTGATTTCTTTTTTTAAGTGTTTTGATAAATTACTTCAAAAGGTTTTAAATTAAATAAACTTCTTTCAATAACAGAAATATTAATTTCTATCAGAAGAAGTATATTTAAATACTGCAATTACTTATCGATAATAATTTTAAAAATTTCAAAGTATTTTTTTACTTCTTATATTAAGGTGTGCAATACCTAAACTATCATTTTCTCAATTATATATTATATATTATCAATTGTATATTTATATCTTTATTTTCGCATTATTTTATTTATATTAATTTTCAAGTTTTGTAGTTTTTAATACCTTCAACTGATTAACTATTTTCTCTTGTACTTTATCCGTTAACCCCCGTTCTCCCGTCGATGAGAAAAGGCCACCTTTTGGATTGGGAACATGCCGTCGTCCATAGGATGGGCGCTACGCCTTGACCCAATGCGCAGGTGAGCCATACAACATGCACGTTAATAAACAGGCTGGGTAGTCTTTGTAGTATCCCTCGACCCTAAAAATATAAGAGAGAACGTATGCACATGTACATTTTATGCCATAATATTAGTCAGTTGGCATTACTGTACTCAAGGTTAACAGCCTTTAACAGTTGAAATGACTTTGTCACGCGATAGTCTCACTCAAGCATTCATTCCTTTGTGTTGTGTCAGCTATGTCGTTTTCTAAAAACGAACGTGTATTTATTGTTGAGACTTATTGTCCGTACAAATCTTAGAAACGTGTGAGACGGGAGTTTGTATCGAAGTTTCCTCAGTCTACAGTTCCCGTCAAGTCGACAATATCTCGTTTGAGTGATAAATTTCGTGGCACTGGGTCTGTACAGGATGGAAAGAGCCCAAGCCAGCCATCACTGTTAACTGCCGAAGTTCTTGATGACGTGTCTCAACGTTTAACTCGCTAACCCAGAAAATCTCTTAGAAAATTATCTTCACAGGTTGGGCTGTCAGCAGCTACTGTTTTCAGGGCTACAAAGAAGTTAAAATTTCTTGCCTACCGCATTGGTGTCGTTCAAGAACTGAAACAACCAGACCATAAAAAACGTTTACGGTACTGTCGTTGGTTTCGTTCTTTTGTTGATGAAAATGGAATTGAGGTGTTGGACCGTGTTTATTTCAGTGACGAGACTTGGTTTCACTTCGATGGGTATGTGAACAGTCAAAACCGTCGAATATGAAGCAGTGAAAATCCTCACACTTTTCACAAACGATCATTATACGCACGGAAAATTGGTGTTTGGTGTGCAATTCCCTGTCGTCGTGTAATAGGGCCTTTATTTTTTGACTCAACTGGAACTGGTGAAGTTTATCGTGACCTCATCCAACAGTTTATTGCACTATTGGATGTGAATGAACGAGAGTGTTGGTTTCAACAAGATGATGCCACCGCCCATACTGCAAATGACACAATGGTGATGTTGCAGGAAATTTTTGGTGACATTTGATTTCAAAAAATTTGTGGCCCCCAAGATACTCAGATCTTATTCCTCCAGAGTTTTTCATTTGGGGATATCTCAAATGTGTAGTGTTCCAAAAACAATCCTCATACACTTGAGGACTTAAAGGCTAACATTGAAAGAGAGATTTTAAACATCAGAAAACAAACGTTATGAAAGGTGGCTGCAAATATTATGAAACGGGTAGGAACCTGTACCCACGTTGCAGGAAATTACTTTGAACATCTGTTGTAAAGATAGATATATGTCTAATTTGCATCTTTTGAAATTTGTGTCTTTTGTCAAGCTTAAATAACAATACAACAATACAATATTTAATACAATAGAGGTTTGCGTCCTTTTTGAAACACCCTGTATTACATGTCATGAATATTAATATTTTAATGATAAGGATTTCTATCTATCTGTCTATTTTGTTATTGTGATATGGTTGTTGCCTGTAGATATTTCTATTGGTTGGGAACGTCGAGTTGATTACACTTCACCTAGTGCACGTACAGCATCCAAAGTGCGAAAACCTAGGAGATGATCTACTTCCTATGATGATAGGAAGGGAAGCCACTGTCATTGAGGGCGGCCTTGATGAGGCACCCTCTCCCATCTTCTCTTGTGCACGAGCAAGGCTTTGGCAACAGTGTTGGCTCACCGGATAATACTTTATGGTACTGCTAGGTGGTGCGCGGACGTTGTTGCAACCTCGAGAGACCTTATTGACCATGAGCGGGCGAAAGAAAAGAGTGGAGCGACGTGAATAGGAAAAAAGACCCGGATCGGGCGCCGAGATATGGAAAGGTGCGTTCTCGGGAGCCTCAGATACTGTAGGTCTCAGGGTGGGATTAGATAGATTCAACCCTAAATATAGTCTGTGTGACTTAGAAGAACTAGAGGTCTGTGTGACCATCCGAAACAAAACTCTGTGTGACTAACACTAATCATTCTGTGTGACTAACACTAATCAGTCTGTGTGACTAACAGAGAACGGAATCACTAGAAACGATAGACAACCTCCTAAGACGTATCCCAGCAACAGGAAGGCAACATTGATGAGAAGGATAGAACGAAGCTCATATTTGTTTGTAACAAGTGTCTTCTGTTTATCCGTCGATCAAAAGTGAACACATCGCGGTGGGATAAAATTCCTCTCAAAAGGTTGCGTAGTATTAGGTGAAACTATCAACGGGAGAAACACTCAAAGAAACTGGCCCTGGATTAAATAATCCTCGAACCTTAATAAAATTTTTTTTAAGTTTTGAATGTCCCCTACTATTACCACTGAAGGCCAGGAAAAGGTACATTAATTGACCACAAGAGAGCTAGGGGACGCGACAGTCTTGATGACGACTTCCTTTGTATCCTAACAGCTGTCCTGCAGCCTTCTCTGAGGCCTTGGAGATCTTTGTGACCTGGCCATTTAGCCCATTGTGTGCAAAATAGTGCCGCTCAGAGGTAAAAGAGCCCAATCTTATATTGGCTCCGTTTTCCATAAAATTTACGAAAACTGAAAAATCAAACTTTAAAAATTGCATTTATTTTAACAAATGATTTGGCTTAACAGTGTGTTTTGAATAATTTTTGAGGAAATTTTTGTGATTGATCACGTTACTGTTAAATGATTGACCTTTCGTATTATTTTTAGTGTTGAATGAACATTGCTTAAAAACGAGATGCGAGTCAATTCATTTGCGACCTTAAATTTATCTTCAGCGACATTTATTAGTAAAAAGCTCATTTTGAAAGTAAGGGAATCTTTCAATATGGCTTTTCATTCGAATATCATGAAAAGTGTGTAGCATCCCGGGTGTAAAAGAAAATTAAGGAAGAGGGTCAAGGGTCACAATCGAGCCGGAGAAAAGTAAAGGGGAGTGGGGAGGTGAGAGAGAGACTGTGCTTGTATTGCAGTATAACGTTTTCTCCTCTCTTTATAGGCCTGTAAAAATTTCTTGATAAAATCATAAAATATGCATAAGTTTAAAAATATTTTGGTCTCCATGACCTTTACCAATATTCTCAAAGGAGTCTAGGGGCATGTTCCTCCTAGATCCAGCCCTGGTGGGCTGGATCTAGGCTGAATCATTCTTCTACACACGAGATAG
This sequence comes from Ryuthela nishihirai, assembly GCA_038380435.1. NCBI lineage: Eukaryota > Metazoa > Arthropoda > Arachnida > Araneae > Heptathelidae > Ryuthela > Ryuthela nishihirai. The sequence goes on along the minus strand of JAWZYU010000019.1, from coordinate 33,759,944 downwards.
TGTCTAGAGTCCCCTTTCTTTCCGAGGATAGAGTAGAAGTTAGCGGAGAGTTAAATCTCAACGTCGACGCTCGAATCCTTTGGAACTGTAGATTAACAGCCTGGTTTTCTACTGACTGAGTTAACCATCGGTCATATCCCACCAGTTGTTGTTTTTTTACCTCTTGAGCGGCCATTTTTTGCACACAAGGAACTAAAATGGCCAGGTCACAAGGGCCCGAAGGTTCATGGAAGACTGTGGTAGGAGACTCTTAGGAACTTCTGTTGGGAGACAGATGGTAGCCTCTTGTTTAGACCATCCAGCATGTCCTTTAACGTGCACACGGTATGGCTCTCCCGCACACGAGTAGACGGCTTAATGCCCATCCGTCGGACGGTGGCCTTTTCAAGCCCATCAGTGTTCCCTACTGACCGTGGGTAGAGCGGGGAGTTTTTCGTAGATGAATCTCAAAGCTGGCCCAGCTGGGATTCAAACCTGAGAACTGCACGTTACGAGCCTGGCGCGCTACCGACTGAGACACCCCCTGTCCCACAAGACAACCCACACTCAGACTGAAATCACTGCTGACAACTGTCTTATTAGTTAAAACTAACACAATATACCCTTCTGGAACAGTAGCTGGTTTTCTAACCACCATGCTTACTATTCACATTTAAGTGTTTAAACAAATGATTTAAACCAATTAGTTGTTAAGCATACCACTTGCCTTGAAGTTCTGTAAATATAATACGGATTAGAAAAAAAAAGAAACCATTTAGTTTTTTCGAGGAAGGTCCCTTAGTTTCAACAGAAACATCCTTCTTGCAATCTGCCTATATTTTCCCAACCAAGCACAAAGTTTTCTTACATCAAATATTTTCCAAACCAAAAAATAATAAAAGACTCAATTTAATCAGTACCTACAACAATAATAAGCCACGCCGCTGCTCTGGATCACCTTGGAGATAGTTATGAGCATGGTGGGACTACAACGTCAGATTTGGGCTTATGATTAGTTGCTACCACACAATTCGCTTCATGCCAGACAGATTCAACAATAGTCTTCTCAAGCAGCTGCGGTAGTTGTAGATGCCAAATCACGGCCTGTCGGCACTCTCACGCCGCCCGCAGTGCTGGCAACTCTGCGGTGGGCAACGTTACCATAACCCGCAATTTCTGTCTGTCACTTTCTACTCTAATTACCTGTTACCACATTCCTCTCATGTCAAGCATTTACCGTTCCTTACTCTCCCAACGATCAAAACTCCGTCGCAGCATCTAACTATCCCCCCTTCACCACCCCAAAACACACACCCCTGCACATTTCCCCGTCCTCTCGATGAATACCAGTTTCACCACAATACCACTGCTAGCTCTCCTGCCAACCAGCCTTTTGCTAAATAACTTCACCTATTCCGAGGGTGGTTAAGTGGGTCACCGCAGTTGAGTATTAACTTACAGATTTGCCTGTCAACAGGTAATGACTGCAGCTGCTAGAAGTTATGAGACAATAATTCAGAATGCATTAAATTAAATCCAGGATCCCGTGGTTGTAGAATAAGGTCGTTACTGTGCCCGTGATATTGTAAAAGCGGCCAAGATAAAAGGGTTAAAAATCCATTAAAGAAAAAATTATATTTTTTCTTCATCGTTCAAAAGATTGGGGTGTCCTTGGAAAACTTCCATGTGCCTCGTGTTCGCATATAAAGAGATGGGTTAAGCTTATAGGCGGATTCGCTGCCTAACCCCTTCATGAGAAGTTCGTGAAGTTACCCTTAGTGCCAAGGTTGATATTTCCACAGAAGCTTAAAGACACGCCCTCACAACAACTGAATGTTTACACCTTGCATGAGAATAATGCATTTTTGCGCTGTCTGAAATGTGGCTGAGAGTGAGAATTGAAAAGAAAGGAAATATCAATTATCTTATATCTATTTATCCTTCAAGAGAACAAAGGTCGAAGTACTTACTACTCGGCTCCAGTACAGCGGGAATATTCGTCACGTTTTCGTAACGCCTATTCTGCCTTCTTCTCACCTTCATCTGAAGACCATGTGAAGTTGCTGAATATTGAGCAAAACGGGACTCCCTTAGCAACTTATTTGACTGAAATGTAAAACATAACATCAATATTATTGTAAAAGCATAAAAAATCCTTTTTTCCTTTCAGAGGAAATATTTTAATATTTAAGAGCTCTTATAGCTTTGAAGCTTTAAAGAATTCGGGGAAAGAAGAGTTATTCTACATTTTGTTCTATGCTTATTGAATCAAGTCTTAAGATGACTCTTCACAAATTTGGAATTAAATAGATGATTTAAATGAACTGAACTCTGTCTCTGATCAGGGTCAGTCCCAGAAATCACATGTTAAGAGAGACAGGAGCAGTGGGCAACTTTCGAAAACAGGAGTCAAATGAACTGCGCAATGTTTCTCCCTCTCGCTCCTCCTTTTAGCTTCATTCCCTTCTGGGACCGCCAAATGTTCCCGACTAACACGTTGTTTAAATTAGGGCTGGTTTCGAATAACACGACTTCTCAATAACTTTTCTATAATCATTTATTATTTTCATGTCAGAAAATACATTGGGTATTTTTATTATCTCAGCTGTCTGACTTATCCTTGATCATAATTCCAGAACTTCAAAAATTATTTTTCCTATTTGCATACGAAATTAAGGTGCAGATAGTTGTATCTTCATTACTTCACAACAATCTCTTATTTTCAGTCTTCATTACTCGACAATGGTGGGTACTAGAAACGAGTTCGGACTTGTACTCTGTTGGGCTCACTCCTCATTACTACACAACAACAACTTCTCTTTTCAAGTCTCGATTACTCGACAATTATGTATGATAGAATCGAGTTCAGACTCTTACTTTGTCGGCTCATACTTCTTTATTGAACAACAATTTCTCCTTTTCAGTCTTCATTACTTGACAATTAGATATATTAGAAACGGTCTTTGTTGGGCTCACTCTTCACTACTCCACAACAATTTCCCATTTTCAGTATTCATTATTCCACAACATTTTGTTCATACTACAAACACCGGGGCATTTATAAATATATACATCGGTTTCACCTGATGGGTTGCACAGAAATATGATAGATTATATTTTAATTAACAGCAAATGGGTTTGTTCAGTTAGGAATACCAAATTATATATAGGGGAGCCGAAATTTGGCCTGACCATTACCTGGTCAAAAGTCTTTTGCAGCTGAAGCTTAAGAAATGTTGTGCTAAAGTTAAGAAAATTACCTTCAGCACTGAAGTTCTGAAAGATCGAGATATAACCAAAGCATACCACGATATGCTACTTAGTCATTACGACAATCGTGGTTTGCTTACTGCTGTAGTTGAGAAAGAATGGGATCAGTTTAAATATGTTTTTGTTGAAACCAACAGTACACTTTTGAGTGAAAGAGAAAAGGGGAAGCAAGCATTTGAGTGATAAGGCTATGGAACTTATTTCTGAAAGAAGAAAGTGCAGGATTAATATGAATCAACACCCTACTACTCCTAACAGAAGGCATTACAACGAGCTTAATAAACATGTAAGGTATCAGTTAACAGCTGATAAGAATCTTTGGCTTCATAGCTTGGCTGAGAAAGCTGAGGTTAGAGAGTTAGACAGCACAACAGCAGGGGATGGTACCAGACTGTTAATGTCTTGTGTGAAAAGAAACAGACAGGTACACAGGGATTGAGGTATAAATATGGCAAAGTGATTGAAGGTGAGGATTCTGTGATGTCTAGGTGGGCTCAGCATTTCAGAGATGTTCTAAATATTCTGATTATTTCTACTCCCATTGTTTGTAATGAGGATAGATGGCTTTTCTGATGGCCCTATATCACATTCCGAAGTCGCATTATCTATCTCAAGATTAAAACTGCATAAATCCCCAGGGGTAGACGAAATCACCACTGAAATGCTTAGAGTTCGGAACACTTGTGCTGTCACATGGCTAACTGAAATTTTGAATGTTTTTTTACGATAAAGGTGTTGTTCCTAAGGATTTTACTAGAGACATCATTGTCCCAATTTTTTAAAAATGGCGATTGCAGTGATAATTATAGGGGAATTAGTTCCAGGTAAAGTTCTTTACATGATTATAAATATAAATACCCCTTCAAGCAGCTGCTTGCCACAGAGGTCTGACAGGAGCCTGTCAGTTTATATGCCATAGTAGAAGGTCTGAGAGGATGGCAGGACCTCAGCAGAAAAACGATACACACATCCAAAGGAGCCGGGGCTCGAACCCAGGTCCCTTTGATCAATAGCCAAGCTCGCTAACCACTCGGCCACGGGACGGCGCATGATTATACTAAATATAATTAAGAATTTGGTTGATGGGCAACTGCGTGATGTATTGATCAAATATTTTCACTTAGACGGATTCTTGAGAAATGTTTAGAGTTTCAGAAACTTGTGATTGCTAGCTTTATGGTTTTCAAAGAGGCTTTTGATTCTGTTGATCGACATAATTTGTGGTTGACCGTTAGATCATATGTAATACATGTTAGTGTAATGAAAGCTCTCAATAATAACACTGAGTCGCGTGTGAGAGTTGATACATCTTGCAGCAATTGGTTTAGGATTGCTACTGGCGTTAGGCAAGAATGCATTTTGTCCCCTTTTAGTTTGGCTTTTGATTATGTTATGCGAAATTGAAAAGGAAAGATTTTGGCCTTAAATGGTCTAGAGATTTCAAAATAGAGTAGGTTTGATGATAAACAGAGAAAAAAACTAAAGTGATGAAAATTGGTCTGTCAGACGGTGCTTCAGTTGCTTTGAATGGCTGTACTATTGAGCAAATGTCTCAGTTTAATTATCTTGGAAGCTATGTAACAGATACTGGTGATGTGCGGCATGAGACAAATTGAAGAATAGGGATTGCCACTGGGACTTTTAAGAATCTATGGAGAGTATGGAAAAATAGGCATATACACCTAAAGACCAAAATTAGGCTTTGTAATAGTTTGGTTCTTTGTAAGGTTAAGTATGTTAGCGAAACATGGACCCTTTGTAAGCAGGATAACAAGAAACCTGATGTCTTTGCTTCTAGATGCTTACGCATCTAGAAGTATGTATCTTTGGCATTAGGTGGTTTGACTTTGTAACTAATTATGAGGTTAGAAGAAAGAGTCATCAACCTCTTTTGAGCAGCATATTGTGCAGAGAGAAACTGCGTTGGTTTGGCCATGTTGACCCTATGCATAACTGAAGATTGGCAAATAGGATTATGAACAATGTGACTAAGAGTTTCAGAAAAAAGTGAAAACCTAGGATGCTATGGACAGACAATATCAAACAGGACCTTGCTAGAATTTGACTACAATAGCTAAATGCAGCAGCTGTAGCTCAGAAGAGACACGTCTGGAAAGGAAAATTACACAGTCTGGTTGGACCTCCATATCTGATGTCTGCATGAGAATTTTCCATATATGTATCTATGTATTACTCGACAATTAGGTATACTAGAAACGTGTTCGGTCTTTTTAGGCTCACTCTATATTATCCCACAACAATTTGTCATTTTCAGTCTTCATTACTCGACGATTACGGATACGTATACTAGAATCGAGTTTGGGTTCAGACTTTGTTCGACTCACTCCACAAAAATATCTCGATTTCTGTCTTCATTACTCGAGAATTATGCATACTAGAAACGAGTTAGGGCTCGGGCTTGTTGGGCTCTCTCTTCATTACTCCACAACAATTTCTCATTTTCAGTTCTCATTATTCGACAAATGTTAGAATCGGGGTCGGGTCGGACATTGTTGGACTCATTATTCACTACTCCACAACAATTTCTCATTTGCAGTCTTCATTTCTCGACAAATGCATACTAAAATCGTGTTCGGGCTTGGGTTTTGTTGGACTTACTTCACAAAAATGTATCGTTTTCAGTCTTCACTACTCGACAATTACGTATACTACACATGAGTTAGGGTTCGGTCTTTGTTGGGTTCACTCTTCATTACTCCACAACAATTTCTCATTTTCGATCTTCATTACTCGACAGTTATGTATACTAGAAACGAGTTCGTGCTCGGACTTTGGAGCTCAGTCCTCATTACTCCACAGTAATTTCTGATTTCAAGACTTCATTGCTCGACAATTACGTATACTAGAATCGAGTTAGGGCTTTCTCCCTTTATTACTCCACAAATATTTCTCATTTTCAGTCTTCATTACTCGACAATTAAGTGCACTGGAAACGAGTTAGGGCTCGGGGTTTGTTGTGCTCACTCCTCATTACTCCACACAATTTTTCCTTTTTTAGTCTTCATTACTCCACGCAATTTCCCCTTTTTTTAGTCTTCATTACTCAACAATTATGTATAAATCGACTTCAGGGCTCGGGCTTTGTTTGGCTTACTCTTCAACTCTTCATTATTCCACAATTTCCCATTTCAAGTTTTCATTACTCGATAGTTATGTATACTAGAAATGAATTCGTGCTCGGACTTTGTTGTGCTCAGTCCTCATTACTCCACAACATTTCTGATTTCACGTCTTCATTACTTAACAATTGCGTATACTTGAATCGAGTTCGTCTCGGACTTTATTGGGCTCTCTCTATTGTCCACAAAAATTTCTCATTTTCATTCTTGATTACTCTACAATTATAATATACTAGACACCAGTCCGGGGTCGGATATTTTTGGGCTCACAATAATTTAAATTTCGAAGATTTTTGTAAATTATTAAGAGAAAATAAGTAAGAAATTACAATATTTTTATTCTAATTTCAAACTTTTAATGAATTTTTAGAAATTTAAATACGCACCATGCGGCTTTTGATTATTTTTGACTTCTTTATTTTTCTATAATAATATATCTCTCTATGTTTGTCTGTCTGTGGGTGTGTCTGTGTGTGTAAGTGTTGAGCCCACCCGGCTCTAGATGGGGCAATGTGGCTCAGTCGGTAGTTGCCAGGCTCGTAATCTACAGTTCTCAGGTTCGAGTTCTTCCGGGGCCAGCGTTGAGATTTATCTTCTCAAAACTCCCCGCTCTTCCCTCGGTGAGAAAGGGACACTGATGGGCTTAGAAAAGACGCATCCGTCGGATGGGACATTAAAGCCGTGATCTCATATGAGGGAGAACCATACCCATGTGCACGTTAAAGAACACGCTGGATGGCTTTAACGGGAAGTTACCATCTGTCTCCCAACAGTTATCCAGTGGATCCCTCTCCCAACCTTCTCTGAGCCCTCGGAATCCTTGTGACTTTAGCCATTTAGCCCATTGTGTGCAGAAAAGTGCCATTCAGAAGTAACACAACCCAGACAATTTTTCCTCATACTCAAGATCGTCTTATTAGAGTTCTTTGATAAGAAGCTGCTTGGTGAGCATTCTTTTATTTACTGGTTCATATCAAAGATGACATTTTTTATAATGAAAACAATTCAAACCTGAGATCTGACCAAACAGATATCTCTTGCAACGTATTCTAAGACTACATATCATGAATTCTAAACTGATGTCATTGGACTCCCATCACTCGTTGGGAAAGGAAATTGAAAAAAAAGGACGCACAGTTTCTCCATTCTTAGAACTTTTACAATTGCAACAATACGATATCCGCTGAAATTCAAACAAATTTATGTCCTTAAGAATCCTATTGCACCTCGTACTATATCTTACCTCTTTTAATTGCGTGTTTCTTCCTGTTTCTGCAATTACAATACACGATTGTAACTGAAACGAATTTAGACATGTCACGAATTTCTCAGGATATAAACTGAGCCAATCTCTTCTTAACAAAGGGATTCCCACAAAGAGTATCTCTTTCTTCTGTCAGTAGCATTTAAACGAACATCGACTGTATTTAAGACACATTTTGGTCTCAACAACTAGACATAAATTTTCCTCTTTTCGCCCTAAGCGTTTGTTTCACGTGAGAGTTTTTTCGCTTTGCTTCTTCTGAGGCTATCCTTGCAAAAGGTAATTAAACTGTTTACTACTGTATGTGGTAACCGTTAATTACCTACACCTGATGGAAGAAGCGGTGTGTTGGAAATGGTATCGCTGACCAATGCAGAATATTGAGGAGTTCCCAGAACAATAGAGATGATGATGAACAACTGAAACGGATTGCTTTAACGTTTAAGTAGACAGGCAGCACACCAAAGAGACGGGGAAAAAACCTCGCAACGACAGAAACAAATGAACTTTTAAAGAAGCAGGCTCCAAACTTGTTCTGGTTTGAATGTAGTCAGTCAGTGTGAGTTCAGCAATTAACTGAATATTTTTTGCCGTTTTTAGACTCGAGAGGTGTTGACGGTGGGGAGCAGATTAAGGACATGTTATTCCGCAAAATTTATGACCCATAAAGATTAAGAGGAAATAATGCACATATACGTCTCTTTTCAGGAAGTAAGCAATTTTGGGTCATTGTAAAAATTGTGAAGTTAATGAGTTTTGTGGGATTTAGTAATGATTCTTTTGAACTATTTACGAACTTTTGTGCTTCTTTAGAAGTGACAAATTATTTTTATTTATGAAATACAAGAAGCACGTCGTGTTTCTTTGTTATTCGCCAAAAATAACGTGAAACAATGCTGCATAATTATTAGCAAGAGGACATCTAAAAAAAAAGAGACGTATAATTGAAACAAGAAATTTTAAAAGTCGTTTGAGAATGGAAGCGTAATTTTTTTTTGTTTGTTTTGGTTAGAAAAATACCTTAGCTTCAATAAAGAAAGAATTTTTTTGTTGCTGCTAATTTTTTTTCTTTTGAACGGCAGTTTTTTTGCTCACAATGGATTAAATGACAGGTTGCAAGGATCCTAAGGCATTAGAACTGGAGAACAGCTAAGACACAGACTGAATCTTCCCATCAAGGCTACCCAATGTATTCTTTAATGCGCTAAGGATTGAGTTGAGTTGTTTTTACCTCTGAGAAGCACTTTTTTGCACACAGTGGGCTAAATGGGTAGATCACAAGGACTCGGAGACAGTTGGGCAGACAGTCTAATCCGGCAGACTTTCGAAATCTATCGGAGAGAAATCGGTGTTCCCCTTTCTCACCAAGGACAGGATTGCGGTTAGTGGAGTACTGGTGATAAAACGCTGGTACAGTTAGGACTTGAACCTGAAAACCGCAGATTACGGGGGCAGGGGTGGCTCAGTCGGTAGTGCGTCAGGCTCGTAATCTGCAGTTCCCAGGTTCTAGTCCCAGCTGGGCGAGCGTTGGGATTTATCTCCGCAAAAACTGCCCGTTCTGCCCAAGGTCAGTAAGGGACATAGATGAGCTTGGAAAGACTCCCGTCTGTTGGATGGGAGGTTAAACTGTGCGGGAGAACCATACCATGTGCGGGAGAACCAACGCCTTGTGCGGGAGAACCATACCATGTGCACGTTAAAGAAAACGCTGGATGGCCATGATGGGAGACTACCATTTGTCTCCCAGAGCTGTCCAGTGATTCCCCACTCCCAACTTTCTATGAGTCTTCGGTGTCTTTGTGACCTAACTATTTAGCCCATTGTGTGAAAAAAGTGCCGCTCAGAGGCAACTCAACCAGCAGATTGCGAGCCTGGCCCCTTATTGAATGAGTAACCCCCGTCTAACAAACAGGGTATGGAAGGTTGAAAGGTATAGAACCGAGAATGTTGGGGAAACGGATCAGCTTCTCCAATCTTCTCTGAACTCTTTGGGTTCTTGTGGTCTAGCCATTTAGCCTATTGTGTGCAGAAAAAGTGCCTATCTTGCACAGAATACTTGTTGCACATCGAGGTACAAAAGTGCAAAAAAATGCTGTTCTTGCACACGTAGCTACAGCGCGATATCCCGTCAGACGACCAACGGCATTTCTAAATTCATCGGTACCTCTTACTAAACTCATTGGAGTCTGTTTCTAAACTCATTTAGTGCCTCTTTCTGAACATATCTGTGCATCTTTCTCCCCCCCCCGCCCCCGACAGGGAATCACCTTGACGTGGTGGTGGGGGCTTGAGGGCCCACTAAGATCGAAGGTTCTGCTGACCAGTTTGGGCCCCGGTTGGACAGGCTAAGACCTCGAGGTCGAAGGCTCTGCTGACTGGTTTGGGCCCCGGTTGGACAGGCTAAGACCTCGAGGTCGAAGGCTCTGCTGACTGGTTTAGGCCCCAGTTGGACAGGCTAAGACCTTGAGGACAAAGGCTCTGCTGACCGGTGTGGGACCCGGTTGGACACGCTAAGACCTCAAACTTAAGATAGTTCTCAGGGGCCCTGCTGACTGACTTGGTCCGTTAGGTCGGACAGGGCCCCAAATATTGCGCCGGACTAAGAGTTCCCACCATGGAAGCCGAGTCAACTTGGATCTACATATCCTTATTTGTGGCTAACCGTGGAAAAGATTAAATTCTAGGTTTTGCAGCGGCGACGGCGCCGTGGGTTGAGCTTTACTCCTATAGTACTGTTCACCCTAGACTGTCGTGGACTGTGCATTTACCGATATAGTATTGTATGTCCCTGACCTTTAGATAGAGGTCAAAGTGGCATTACCCTATTTTACACTGGTAGTGCTTTAGGCGGAATCAGTGGGTCTTGTCATTCAGTATATTTACCTGTGCCTCTTTCTAAACTCATTGGTGCTTGTTCTAAACTCATCGGTACCTCTTTCTAAACTCATCGCTGCCTCTTACTAATTTATTTGGTGTCTTTTTCTAAATTCACCGTCCTATTTTGGAATATTAATTTCAAATATTAGGATTCGCCCTTTCTGAATTTTCCAATAGTTTCGATAGCGCCATCTAATGGTGAAAAAAATGTGGAAAATGCCAAAATGTTAACGAAAGTCGTAAACGATCTATCAGAGACTAGGAATTTGTATATTTGGTGGTGGAATGTGAATATCAAGAGATATACACTGCCAGCTGCGATTTGCCCACTTAATTCCAGGTGGGTGCCAAAAGTAGCTTTTCATTTTAAGTGATAAATGAAAAGTTATTTTTGTGATCGGTAAGTGTTAATAAAAGAACACTGTTTACATTTCCTCAATTATCTTGGTGCTCGAGTGACTCAGTCGGTAGAGCGCCAAGTTCGTAATCTGCAATTCCAAGGTTCCAGCCACTCCTGAATCATCTTTGAGATTTATCTCCGCAAAACTTCATTCCCTTGGTCGTTAGGGGACCTCGGTGGGCTTGAAAGGAACACCATCTGTCGGGTGAGATTTTAAGCGTGGCTCTGTGTGCGGAAGAGATCCATATCTTGTACCCGTTAAAGAACACGCTGGATGGACTTGACGGGAAGCAACAGCTGTTCAGTGAGTCCTCTCCTCCCAACCTTCTCGGGGTCCTTGTGACCTGGCCATTTAGCGTAGTGTGTGCAAAAACCACCGCTCAGAGTTAACTGAAATTGTATACTATAAGCTATGCAGTGTTAACAAGCAATTCTCGCTAACCAATTGCTTTCAGTGCAACAATGTACATATGCATTTATAACGAAACCTAGACTTCAAATGAAATCCCAGGTTTCGATCAATGCATATTTAATGCGATTTAATGGAATTGATGCTTTTAATTTATGCCTTTCTCATTTATGTTGATCTTCGACTCGTGATAATTTTCACCGTTGTAGCATAAGTGGTGGGACTCTGAGACTGCGCAGTTGAGGACAATTCTACTTAAACCGGAGTGCTTCGTCTTCCCTTCAGTAACGGTTTTAACTTTATTAGAGTATTACAAAACAGATATTATTATAGCTTATTTTTTATAACTATATACTTTAAGATATTTTTATAGCTGACGGATACTCACCATCGAAATTAACTATTACTCTTGAAAGTAAATATTTTAAATAAAATTCAGCTCTATCATTTTTTTGTATCGAGAGAGTAGAACCCCAGTGTTTCCTTACTATGATAATGAAATCTGCTCGTGAAATAAACATTATTAACTAAATTCAGTCCGATCATTTAGTTTTTGGGAAGGCTTCCTCGTCACTATGATACTAGTTTTTTTTTATTTTTATCTCTAAGATGCATGTTTTATACAAGATGGATTAAATGGCCAGGTCACAAGGTTGGGTTGTTTTACCTCTGAGCGGCACTTTTTTGCACACCATGGGCTAAATGGCCAGGTCACATGGACCCCGAAGGCTCAGAGAAGGTTGGGGGAGGGGACCCACTGGAAGAGCTGTTGGGAGACAGATGGTAGCCTCCCGTCAAGGCCATCCAGCGTGTTCTTTAACGTGCACAGGGTATGGCCCTCCCGCACACGGGGCCACGGCTTCACGTCCCATCCAACTGACGGCGGCCTTTCCAAGCCCTTCGGTGTCCCCTACTGACCGTGGGCAGGGCGGGGAATTTTGCGGAGATAAATCTCAACGCTGACCCAGCTGGGACTCGAACCTGGGAACTACAGATTACGAGCCTGGCGCGATACCGACTGAGCCACCCCCGCCCCCAGGTCACAAGGACTCCGAGTGCTAGAGAAGGGGAACTCTGGGCAGCTATACGAGAACGTATGGTAGCCTCCCGTAAGTTTATGCAACGTATTCTTTAACGTGCACAGGGTAAGGGTCTCTTCCGCACGAGGACCACGGCTTAAATCCTATCTGATACGGATGCCTTTTTAAACCAATCGGTGTCCTCTACTGTCAGAGAGAATGGCGAATAGTTTTGAGGAGATAAATCTTAATGCTGTCTCAGGTGGGACTCGAAATTGGGAACTGCAGATACAGCCTGCCGCGCTATCAACTGAGACTTCCCCCTGCTGTTTTACTGGGAGTTGCCATTAGTCTTCAAATAAATATTATTAAATAAATACAGTTCTACAATTTTCTTATGGTGGAGGTTAATCTTTACTGACGCTATTATACTAGGATTTGCTATTAGTCTTGAAACAAATATTATTAACTGTATTCATTTCGAGCCGTCCCATGGCCGAGTGGTTAGCTGGTTAGCGCGCTTGGCTACTGATCTAAGGGGCCTTGGTTCGAACCCCGGGTAAGGCATGAATGTATGTGTCGTTTTTCTGCTGAGGCCCTGCCATCCTCACAGACCTTCTACTCAGACATATAAACTGACAGCCACCTGTCAGACCTCTGTGGCAAGCAGCTGTTTGAGGGGTATTTATTTATTATTTTTTTATATTCAGTTCGATTCTTCACTTTAGGGAGCTTGATCTTCCGTTTTCTCTAGACTCCACAGCACTGCAGTAGAGTAGCCACGCACAAAATTTCTTTTTCGGCTGACTCTCGGTTCAGTAACTCTCGAAAATGGAACTCATTTGATTCACGCAACGGCTGTCTGTGATTTCCTTTTGGGAGGGAGGAGGGAATCTTTGACTTCCTGAAGGAGGAGGGCACGACACCCCCTCCTCCCCCCCCTCACACATACACATACACCTTCCTTTTGAAACCGCACTGGTACTTTTGTATCAACATGTTATTTATTAGAGATATGAACGATTCTTGAAACAGTTCGACAAAGTTGCTTTAACAAATAAATTCACAAACACACATCTATCCAATGATCCAGTAGAATCAAAAATGTCAGTTTCCCTTTGTTAAAAACAGCACTACACTCTTATCAATCCATCATTGCTCTTAACATTCAACAATCTTCACGTTAGTTTTAATGCATGAATAACGTTGCATCTGCTTAAGCAACCTAAGACCAACTATAAGAATTTTTTTCTCTTCACGCACAATAGATGAAATATGTGTCACTTTGGCACTCCTCTTCTATTAGACCTTCCCTCGGAACATGCAATATTTCTTTCTTCACCTCGTTCGCTGAGTTATCATTTTCTCTTTCACGCTTTCACCATCTTAATGCTCCCATCAATCATGTAAATATCCTTTGCACAAATTCCTGTTAGCAAGTTCCGTGTGCAAGTCATAGTGATTCCATCCATGACCTACACTATCACCCTTTTGCCTGAACCGAAAAATCGGATCTTTATCTCTTAGGAATGCCATAATTCATATACTTCGCGCGTGATCGGGCTGCACCCGATGGCTTTGCATTACTATTCCACTTGGCTAGGTTCCGAAACACTTACTCCGGTACATTTATAGTAATAATAGTGTAGTTATTAAATTGCTTCGATGACTATTATTATTTAGAGAACCAATTAACCTTATAACTTGTAAAATAATAGCACAATATTTGCATTATTTGGGTAAAAAATTACTTATGCATTTTGCATTCTAGATTGTTGATTGATTCCACCTATATCGTTGTTCATTCTCATTCTGTGTCTTTTGACCTGATTCCTGCTCCCAAAGAAGGGTATGCTTAGTCCGTCCCGTAGACGAGTGGTTAGCACACTTGGCTACTTGATCTAAGGGACTCTGGGTTCGAGCCCCGGATAAGGCACGGACGTTTGTGTTGTGTTTCTGCTGAGGTCCTGTCATCTTCACAGACATTCTACTATAGCATATGTAAACTGACAAGCTCCTGTCAGAACTCTGTGGCAAGCAGCTGCTTGAGGGAGTATTTATTTTTTTTTTTTATCGCACTAGACTATTTTTTGATTGACGAATTTCGATTATCCGAATATAGTCGGGACTGTGGGAAAGATATTTTTTCTGCACACAATATTCGTTCAGTATTTTATGAGTTATGGAAGTTGAATATTTAAAAGAACAATGTCAGTCACAAAAAATGACTTTAGAAGTTAATCAATAAGTAGTAATAAGTATTGGGTCAACGTGTATAACATATATGTGTGTATTTTAGAGGTCTATGTAAATAATTCTTTCATTATTTATCAGTTTTTTAAGACTGGCATATTATTAAATATTTAAATTTCCATAAGTCATTAAGTACTGAAAGAATATTTTTGAAAATCGAGCTATTGTTATATTTTATTGAGATCTTGATCTGCTATCACATTTTTCAAAATGAAAAAAACTTATTTCGGAATTTATATAGCTTGGACATTAGCATTCCATTGACCTAACTTAGGGTTGTTCCTTAATTTAGGAAAACCAGTGTATATTTATCGCCTCCTCTTATGTTGAGATCAATAATAACATTTTTTGGGGTGTTGAAATTGGAAGTGTTAAATATTTCATTTACTACATCACCCACTGCTACTTTCCATCTGTCAATTTTTATTTTTGACAGCATTTAAGAGGGCAGAAGTTTCTTATTGGTCATAATTTCTTTCAACCTGATCCCTCCTCCTTGGCATAGTGGTATCGCTTCTAGTTCGCGGTGACACTGCGACTGCTGTCCGGGTTCGAGCCCCGGAATGATCGTTTGTTATAACCAGGCGATAAGCAAGTAGGTTTGCGGGTTTGATAACAGATTGAAAAAAAAATTGTATTGACATTTTGGCACCATTAACCCATGTCACTATGGAAATTCTTTCGACAACTCCCATGACTAGTACCAGGCACGTTCTCAGGATTTTCTTTCTGGAGGGGCGGAGGGTGGGGGGTGGCTGGGAATAAGACTTGACTAGGGTTTCCCAATTTCTAAAACATTCCACCGCACAGGGAAAGTTAAATGATATTGTACATGGATAAAAATTTTACAGTTCTATTTTTCAATCTATTTTTAGTGCCGGACATATAACATGGGGTTAAAATAAAATTATGCAAAGACAACTGCTTTGGATTTCAAAGTAGACAAATTTGAGATTTCGTATAAGACGATCCCCCCCCTCCCCACAGACCAAACGGCTATGTTTTATCATACCAAGATTTTCACACTCGTTTCTTGTTAGCAGTTTCAATATCTGGTCGTTTGTTTCGCATAAGTAATGTACATTCCGAATTATTAAAATGATTGAGAAAGAGTATTATTATATTAAACTATAACTAAAATAAATAAATTAATTAATAAATATATATAAAATATTAAACTAATAACAATCGAAGGAGTTTTTTCATCCCGAACTTTCGTCATCAGCTGCTCCAATTCATTTTCTTCAGAGACAGAATGAGAACAATGGTGAGCGACATCTGGCGGTTAATGAAGTAACTAATCGAGCTGAAAGAGGCAAAATGATAGTGTGCGGGCGGTAGAAAAACTGTTTGTTAAAGTTTTTTATATGGAAATTTCCATATTTGGTCAACAGAGAGTCTAATCCAAAGTACAGTAACTTTTTAAATAAGCTTTTTATGGAAATGAGACAGAAAAATAAATTCAGTATCTCAATCAAATCAATCTAAAATTTGGTTTTCAACAATATTTGAACGGGTTTAACATAAACTTACTTAATTCGTTCTGCAAAATTAATCCAAAAAATTTTGAAAATCAAATAATTATTATAAAAACTTCTAAAAATGGGTTAACATGTTTCAATAAAGTTCAATGTAATAATTATGTGTTTTATTTTAACCTGTGCGAATTCGATTTTCAGAAAGCGTTTTTCAACTGCTTAACTAATCAGAATTTCGATAAATAAGATTAAAATAACATCCTTCATTCTTTTTATAAAAAATTTTTTGGAGTTACTAAACTGCGAATTATATTCTTTGACATAACAGAGAAATGTTTACGCTTTTCGGTTCACTTTTTGGATAAGGAAATTGAGAAGTCTATTATACACAAACAACATCAAAGCAAGTTAGGTATCTTTAACGTGGGAACAGGTGAAGTAAATTTCACTCCTCGTATAGTTGTTTTTTTACCTTTGACGGCCTTTTTTGCACACAATGGACTAAATGGCTTTGTGTGCAAAAATATACTCTGATAATAAAAGTTCCAAGGACAGAGAAGGTTGGGGAAAGTGGACCTACTAGACATCTGTTACAGGACAGATGGTAGTCTCCCAGATATTCCTTAACGTGCACTGGGTATGGCTTTCATGACCCTGCGCCACGGTTTAACGTCTTATCCAACGAACGGCGGTCTTTTCAAAGTTCACCGGTGTCCCCTTTCTGACAGTGGGCAGAGAGGGTCTACCCTCGCTCTGTACCTGGTGACCTTCGAAGTTGAATATTTAAGGGAGTCAGGGGATAACCCAGACTTATTCAGCACCTGTGAGAAATATAAAAGAGTAGACAAATATATAGAGCTAAAATGTGTAAATATATAGTATAGAGCTAGAGTGTGTAAAAAAAAGATTGAAGTCATATATATATATTGTTATTTATTTTTTCCTGTTCCGTGCATTGTTAAGATTTTAAGAGAATTAAGATAATATATTTGTTATCTGCAGCTTCATGTTGTTTGTACTGTGAAGATGTTTACTAATATAATAACTTTTTACTTATTTCTTTTGATTTATGCTTTTGGTTTTATATTTTCACAGAGTGTCTAACAGTTTACATTCCTTAAAGAATGCGATTAGGAGTTTATATAATCTTGTTCTTATACTTATTATGATTTAAGTTAGTATTAAAACTATACATATGTGTTTATTTGATATTCAGACAATTTTTGATAATAATTTAATCTTTGTGAGTTGAAGGAATCATATTTAAAAATAATATGTTTTAATTATGAGGCATAGGGCAATAAGGCAAATTGAGGAGGGGATAGATTTATATCTGAATAATGCTGTATTTGTAAGGGCATAGTTAGATCTAATTTTAGTAACCAAGTTAAATTGTTTTGGACGATTGAAATCATTGAATCTTTGGATATTGCCAGAGATAATGAATCTATGGGAATTTAACCCTTGTTCTTCAAAATATTTATGAGTGTCTTGAAAAATTAATATTTTGTTTGTTTTTTTTTTGCTTGTATGGGAAAATTAAGAATGGGATGGGAATGATTTTATTTTGCTGCCATGAAGCTTTAGCCAACAACTCTACTTTATCATCATGTGAGATTCTCAAATGAGACGGGATCCATCGAATGTGCATAAAATTATTTTAAGAGATATATTTGTAAGTTAAAATTGAAGCATCATTGGTAAAGCATCATTGGTAAAGATAGGGAATTTGGTTTAAAATTGAATTAAAGTTTCAATGGCTGATTTACAGTCAGAGAAAATAACAATCTTTGATTGGTGAAATTTAAGTACCCAGTTAATGGCGAAGATAATGGCAACTAGTTCTGCAATTGAAATTGGAGTAGAATTTGAAAACTTAAAGTAGTCTGAGAAATTATGTTCTGGACATATTTCTCCTGATATGTGTGCTCCTGATGGTAGGTTTGTAAATCGTTACGAGAGTTATCTGTGAAAAGTTTGATACATATTGTTAATATGAGATTTTTTAATGCTTGTGTGTCCATATTACTTTTTTTAGAGATTCCAGGAATATCAGTACGAATGATGGAAAACTGATAATCCATATTTCAGTTTGAGATAATTACCACTGAGATACACATAGAAAAAAAAATTGTCATTAGCCGGGTGGGATCTGAACCCACAACCTCCTCATAACATGTCAGGTGCTCTGACCACTGAGCTAGCGGTTCCCGAACAATCATCCTCTATTAGTGGTTTTAAGCATTATACCATAGAAAAGTCATTGGAAATGTAATTGACTTTAATTGTAGTCTCTTGTCCCGATGGCACTTTCCAGTTTAGTGCACACAGACAGTCAAATGAAATGCCATGGTGTTTTTTTTTTAAGCCAACACGCCGCAAGCTCCGGCGTAAGCATGCATTTACAATATTTGATAATTTTTCCTATATATGCATCTAGTAAATCACTACCAGGTTGTATCTGAAAAATTCTAATATTGTAAGTTACCACTGAGTTTGTAATTTGTATTGTCTAGCATTTCTTGTCTTTGATTATTAATCGAGAAACCATTGAAGTTGGAAATAATTTTTTTAATAATTTGATGATTTTTATTTTTAAAAATATTTTATATATTGATTTGAAAATAATTTTTTTAAATTGTTTTAAGGGTAATGGTTGTTTCTTTATAGAGACTGATATTTGTGATGCCTACTCAGAATCTAGAAATTTTAGATTTTTTTTTTGTTAATAATTTAATTTGAAAAACTTGAAATAATTTGCTGAAATAAAACTGGTTGCCCTGAGTAGTATTCGAAATCACATCTCCCAGAAGCATGCCAGGCATCTTAACCCCTAGAGTAGGGGTTCCCAACGTGGGATACACGGTGAAATTTTTTGGGATACACCGTGAGGGCTGTTTCACTGATTGCCCAGAAAAATGTTTATAATTTTATAAGATTTCTTAAATAGTTTATGTCATTTTTTGTGTTTATATATATATATATATGGAATTTATGAATACAAAATTTAATGTGTATACATATATATATGTTTTATTTTATTCCCATTGATATATTATAACTATAGTTTTATCTATCTATACAAGGGGTACGCCAGTTACATACACATTTCCAGGAGGTACCTGAAGCGTACCCTTGGAAGTGTACCCCTTATAGTATAACGTGTAACTGGCATATACAAGGGGTATTCCAGTATATATATATATAACGAATATAACGTATAACTGGCGTACCCCTTGTATAGATAGATAAAACTATAGTTATAGTATATCAAAGGGAATAAAATAATATACATATATGTAACATATATCTAGTGACTTTTGAGTTCTCACGGCATACCCCCAAAAATTTTACCGCATACCCCACGTTGAGAAACCCTACTTGAGTTGACATTTTCTTCAACAATATAAATCGTTTATATTATATAAGCATTCCCGCATTTATTTGTTGATTCGACACTGGCGCCACCAGTTGTTTTTCAGCTAATTATTTCAAGTGTTTCTTGTCTACAGGACATTTTTCTGTGATACTTGATTACTGAACGTATTCAATAATTCATTACGATATTGATATTTTGGAGCAATAATATTATTATAAATTAAAAGTATATTTTTTGCTTTACATCCCCATTTTGTATTTCCAATATGTTTGAGAAAGTTAAATAATTTATTTCCTGGGCCAAATAGCATTTTTAGTTTATTGATTCCAACAGAGTCTAGAATCAAATTAAATAGCAAGAAACTTAGTATTTTTAACAATTTAATTTTGTATTGATCTGTTTCAATTTTAAAACGTTTAGGTAAGTTTTTTATGTCCGGAATGGAAAAACAGGGGTTTTATCTTTAGAAATTTCTAGATTCCATGTTGAACAGTATAATTCATAATTTTTCTAGATTTTGTTGTAAAATATTTTTATGACATAATGTATTTCCATGTGAAAACCGCAGATTTATGTCATCTGCACATATTCCGTAGCTTAAATCTGGTGTAAAAAATTCAGGTGTATCATTTAAGTATAGAATAATTATACTAGGTAAAAAAAAATATCTATTGCCTTGGACAACTCCAGTCTCATGAGGATATACTTTTTGAAAGAGTCTTTCCTATTTTTACTCTGAAAATTTTATTTAAGATTAATGTATATAGTATTTTGTATGCGTTTGTAGATATTTGAAGTTGTTTTAATGTATGAAGAAATGCCACATGACTCATTGTGCCAAAGGTACTTTTAATATCTATGATGATTACAACTAAAAAATTTTTATTTTGAAAAGCATTTTCTATATAAAAAATTGTATGCAATAATACAATGAAGTGCCATTGAATTAGGGATAGCAACCTAATAACGTTTTGGACCCCCTCTGACACTGATAACGGCCGCCACACGTCGAGGCAAGGACTCCACAAGCTTGCGTAAATGTTCTACAGGTATGGCGACCCATGCATCCTCCAGAGCTGTCTACAATTCTCTCAAGGTCGTCGCTGATATAAATATTGTAAAGGTCCGAACATTCTGCTCGATGTTATCCCAAAGATTTTCCATGGGGTTTGAATCTGAGCTTCTAGGTGGCCAATTTATTATTTCAAAGTCAGCAGAATGCTCTTGCAACCATGCAGTAGCCAACCTGGACCTGTGAGATGAACAGTTGTCTTGCTGGTAGACGCCATCTCCATTGGGATGCAGGATGACCATAAATGGGTGTAAATGGTCAGTCATGAGTTCTAGGTACCGAGATGTATTGAGAGTCGTCGGTACACCTACCAAAGGTCCCACATACGTCCAACTGAAGACACCCCAGGCCATCACTGAGCCATAAACAGCTTGTACTGTTCTGACATGTAGGATCCATGGCTTCATGGGGTTGGCGCCATACCCTCAGTCTCCCATCGGCGTGATGAAGTTTAAATCGGGATTGATCACTCCAGGCGATCTGTTGCCAAATTTCGATGGTGCAGTTTCGATGTTCTTTAGCTCAGGGTCATGCCGTTAAAAGTGGGACTCTCGTAGGTCGGTGGCTCCCGAGGCCGAGACGATGAAGTGAGGGTTGTACGGTCCGTGCACTGACTTCCCGGCTGGAATCCACGTTCAGATGGAAGGTGATTTCAGACAATATCTGCTCCCTATCGGTTCGTACAATGCAGGTCAGACGACGAAGCCCACGATTATTCAAGGCTGGTTGTCCTTTACAGTTTGTCTGGGTGCTTGTTTTTTTGTCGGAATTTTCATATTCCCGGACCACTTTTGAAACTGTTGTACTAGAAAATCCAAGTTCGTTGACAATTTCGGAGATCGAGTGTCCCATCCGTCGGGCACTTACGATCAACCCTCTGTCAAATGCATCTAAATCCCGCGCCTTTCCCATTACGCTTATCGCGATGAATGCTTGGGGAAGTCAAAGCTGACAGCTATATATGACCAGAGTTTCAGCCACGCATGAGCACAAATGGGAGTTGCGGTGCTGAATTTGGATAACGATTCCTATCCCTAATTCAGTGGCACTTCAGTGTAGATCATTTGTAGATTTACTTGGTCTGAATCCTTAAATATTTTCAATACGAATATTTTTGTGTTTAATATGCCATAGTAATCCATTATTTAGAAGTCTTTCGAAAAACTTTATGATGTTAGAAGACAGATATATAGGTCAGGAAGAGTCAATGTTTTTCATTATTTTTTTTTAATCTTTTGGAATAAAAATCATATTGTTTCCGCACCATTGTTCAGGTAGGGTGCCAGACGATCAGAATGTGTTAAAAGATTTCAGATTTTGACTCTCCAACTATGAGATAGATTTTTGATCGTCTTATTAGTAATGTCATTTGGTGCAGCACCAGTTTTGTTTTTTCAAGCTTTTTATAGCAAATTTTAAATCTTGTAACGTAAAGGGTGATTAAGACACTAATTATGGCTTTTATAATATTAATGATAAAAGTTTGCTCTATTAGATTTTGTGGGTTTTTAGGTTTGCTAATGAAATAAATAACAAATTTATCTGCAGTAGTAGTCTCTTGATTCAGTGTTTTTAAGAAAAATGGAATTAATTGGATTTTGAGAAAAAATCACCCCCCCCCCCCTATTATCATTGTGTAAGTTCTTAAGAATTTTCCAGAAGTTAGATGTAGTAGTTATTGGAGAAAGTTGTTGTAAAAAACAACTGTCAGTTTTGTCTTTGTATATTTTTTTTTATTTTTTTGGTGGTAGTGCTGATTGTCTTTTAAAATTTATGTAATCTCTAAGTGTGTTAATTCCGTCCTGGGGCAAAGTGCCTAGCGCGCTTCATTACTAATCAAAGGTACCTGAGTTCGAGTCCCGGATAAGGCATGGATGTTTGTGTTGTTTTTCTGTTGAGTCCTGCCACCCTCATAAGCCTTGTACAGTGGCTCAAAAAAGTATCCGAACACTACGCTTGATTACAGAATTCAGAAAAAATATCTGGCAACAATTTTTTTAGAAATTAGTGATCTGGCATCCTTCGTGTCACGTGACTTAGGCGTATAACCGACAGGTTCCTGTCAGACCAATGTGGCAAGCAGCTGCTTGAGCAGATATTTATTTATTATTTTTAAATGTGTTGTTTCTTATAATCACTCTTTCAGCCTTCCTTCTAATAGCTACTAGTTTATCAGTAAATATTGCATGAATGTTTTTTTTTCAATAACTGTGATTGTGTTGTTAATTTTATTGTTTTTTATTGTACCAATTATGTATATGCAATCGATGTCTGAATCAATTGTACCAATTGGAAAAAAATCTTGTTTGAATTTTGTCCAGTTTGTTACCTGTGTGCTTGGTTTCATAATGTTATTGTGTGGTGATGAAATGCAAATAGGAAAATGGTCACTTCCAAATGAATCACTTGAGATTGACAATTGGACATTGTTGGCAAAATTTTATGTTGTCTTTTTATTTTCATTTTAATACAATATGATTGTGTTTTTCAACGAAGTAATTGTATGCCACTGATATAAGTCTCATAAGAGAGCCATGATTTGTTGGGGGTTCTAAAATCACCAAATATGATGACATCACCATTAAGATATCCAAACATTTATCAGTAATTTTTTAAAATTATATTAACTCCGGGGTTATAAATATTTAATATAAACAGTTGTTTTTTATTGTGTGAAAGTTTAATTATGATATTTTCAAAGGAATTGATGATATATAGGAGTATTTATTCTATGCTGAGGGATTCATCTATTAACACATGTAACAAACTTTCTGAAATTTATAGAAATTTTTAATAATATTTTACTAAGTTATTTTAACGTAGGTAGTTTTTAAGTTTGAATTTCTTGTATATTTATAATTTGCATGTTATGAATTTTCAAAATATGTTTCAATATGCGAAATTTTAAAATTATCCCTCTTGTGTTCCATTGGGTTTTTATTCATGATATTGTGTTCAGTGATGACAGGAGAATGTCATTTATTAGGTTAAGTTGAGGACTAATTTAGGAATTAAGCTAATAATCTGACCTTTAGAGTCTCGATTGAAGGCACTGCCTTCCTCTGGAATTATTTTAGGATTGTAGTTACTTGTGTTACCTGTATTGTATTTATCCTCTCATTTTGAGTTCTAATATTTTGCACCAATATTATGCTTTTTCACTGAAGTTGCCTAAGACATTTGTGTCGTTGATTTTGGGGTTTCCACGACATTGGTATTCACAGTTGCTGATGAGGTTGATGAAAAAGATGGAAAAGCTGATGAGTCATTTATACCATAATTTTTCTTGAAATATGCATGGTTTTTTTTTTAATATATTGTTCCTGAAGATTTTTTTATTATCATATCTTTAAAGGTATAGTTATTTTTTTCGTAGTAGATGATCTTGGCCTGATTCCAATTCAATTTTTCATTAATTTGCAATGCCTTTGTTTTTTAAGCAATTATTTTAGTAGAACAACTTAACCAGGTTGCGGAGTTGTCCCCTGCACAATTTGGGCATTTAAATTGTTTTGCTTTTGCAAAGTTTGTGATTGCGATTGCCACTACACCTTTTGCAGGTAATTTTCCCATTGCATATAGCTCCAGTGTATCCAATTTGTAAACAACTAAGGTAATATTTGGAGATGGCAAGTAAGCTCTAACACTGTATCTGTTAAATACAATGAAGTCTTCATCTGGGATAGAGTTTTTCAAATTCTGAAACAACTTTAGAAGTTGGAATGAAAATATTTTCAATTCTGTTGTTGTGATCTGGTTCATAATTGACCATTCTCCTCAGACTAATAACCTGTTGATACTAAGCATATCCAAAACGATTTCCTCATCCATATTTGGGCCGACACCGTTAATAATGCCTAAAATGGATTTCTTAATGGAATACACCTATCCCTCGATTTACACGATACTCATTTCACACAATTTTGGCTTTGCACGGTCAAAAAATGCAGCCAGTTTCGATTTGCACGGTACTGACTGAGATTTCCTTTCTATGTAAGTCTCAGTCAGTACCGTGTAAATCGAAACTGGTTGCATTTTTTGACCGTGCAAAGCCAAAATTGTGTGAACTGAGTACCGTGTAAATCGAGGGATGGGTGTATTAAGAATCTTTTCTTGTTGTAGTTTATTGTTGGGATATAAAACGAAGCTTTCGTTTTTAATATATCTTCCTTAAATATGTTCATTGAGTATTTTGATGAAAAACATATGTTTTTAGTTTCTAGAGTTTTCAAATTACTTTCTAGGCATGTAATCATAATAGCCAATTCTTTTATATTGCTTGTTGACTCTAGGTTTGAAATAATATCCTTATTTTTGGGATTATTTTTTATATTTAATTTTGTTGTAGTGTTTGAAGAGTCCATAGTAGGATTAATGTTATTTTTATTTCATTCATTAATGTTATCATGATTTTTATTTTTTGTTTGAATTTTCATCATATATGGAAATGTAGCTTCCCTGTGCCGAGTGGTTAGCGCGCTTGACTACTGATCAGAGGAATCTGGGTTCGACCTAGTTCGATATTTGTATTAACTTTCTGCTGAGGTCTCACCTTCCTCACAGATCTTCTCTATGGTATATTAAACTGAAAGGCTCCTGTCAGATCTCTGTGGCAAGCAGCTGCTTGAGGGAATGTTTATTTATTTTTTTTTATTATGGAAATGTTATCATCATTAGACTTCACAGGGGAAACTTTAGATTCAGAAAAGATTTTAAGATTTTCTTCTAAAACAGAGTTCTCATTTAATTGATCATTATTTTTATCTTTTAGCTTATCAGAAGAGGGGAAACGTTGTCTTTTAATTCAAATTTTGAAGTTTGCACCAGTCGAAGAGTTTTTTTCTTTTTAAAGCCATTATTTAGCATGTTAAAGTTTATTATTATTATTGATTAAATAAAAACAGTTATCGAAACAGTTCAAGAGTTCAAAAAAATTATAACTCGTACACCAAAATACATAGAGAAAGATCACATTCCATAAACACATGAGTGGAGCACCAAATTAAATATATTAAATCATGATAAAACTTCAACACGAGAGCCATCAAATAGCGTTATATCCACTTAGATAACAAATATCATCCACTTAGTTCATATTTTCCGCCGAAATATCATACTTGGTGAGAAAAGAGAGAGGCTGATGAGGCTTGGAAAGCACATTGTCTATCGGATCGAACATTAAACCGGGCCTTATGTGAAGGAGAGACATACTAAGGCCACATTGATACACCAGGCTTGGACAAGGCGTTGAGCAAAAGAAGCGAAATTCTGCATGCATAAAATATTTAATTTGCCTAAAATTTAACTAATATCTGTTCATTTCTAAATCACAAAAAATTTAGTAATTACGACTGTTAAAATATTTACGAATATTTTAGAACTTTACCAGATTTTTGAAACTTAATACCAGTTGAAATTTTATTAATTATTACAGTTAAATTAATTATTACACTTAAAACATCTCTCTCTCTCTCACTATAAATAGAGAGAGAGAGAGTGCAGTCGATCATACGCGTATTTAACTTAGGTAAATTCAACTATACGCGCTCGGAAGAGAAAAACAATATTTTATATAGTACGGAAGATTCCACCCGCCAAGCCACTTAAATGAGCCGCCCTGGAGTGAGCATGAAATGAAAGCCGTGAATCTGCTGTTTTACTCTAAAAATCACTATACATTGAAAAAGCCGGTCTCAGTTTAGGCTGCCTCTCATAGAGTCAATATCTCGCAGCGTACAGTGTTTAAGGATAAGCATTTTTCGTATGACATTGCCCCTTAACGTAAGCCAACTGTTTTTTCTGGTGCTCAACCGAAGGAATAGAGATTTGTTCTAATGCTGGAGGAAAAACTTGCTCTAGTGAATTATTTTAGAGAAGGTATATATGGTCTCCAACGTTGAGCGTAAATATGACGGCAACGAATTTAGCATCCGTGCCATCACGATTGAGAGAGAGAAAAATTCATCAAGCAGTGACATCAAGTGCTTCAATAACTATTAAGACGACGAGCCAAGTGCGTGATAAAATTCTGGTGAAGACATTAAACATATGGCTAAAAAACATGAACTGTAATCGTGTGCCTATCGATAGCAACACTTTGCGAAAAAAGACTCTCAGTCTCTACGAGCTATTCAAACCTACCTCTATGGTTAAAACCTCCCGCTGAAGTGGGTGACCCTTCTTATGAGAATAAATTCAAAGTCAACCAATGGTTGATAAACAGTTTTAGTAATTGCTTCAACCTCAAAAACTTTATAGTCATCGATTTTTCCTCCTCTCTTATGTAATTAAAAATTCTGTGAAATTACATTTTGCATATGTAATCTTTATTATACAATGTACATTATTATATACGCTATACATTTATATATATTACTGTATAGATACTGTTCCTCAGCAGAAAGGCAACACAAACATTCATGCCTTATCCGGAGGCATACACACAACCATGGGGCTTAACTACAGTTGGCTACCATTACACCGGACATAAACAAAACCATGTATATTGTACTTTACGGTCGATTTAAGGGATTTTCAAAGGTAATTTTGAATATATGCAATTTTTGATTTACGCGCTGATTCTAAAGTCAACCCGCGTAAAATGCGACTCTACTGTTATATGTTTGAAATATAAATATTTTGCTACTGCACTGTCCGGGACTAGTATAATATACAGTAGGAGGCTTTAGCCATACCCAGTGCACGTTAAGGCACATGCTGGGTGGCTTTGACGGGAGATTACCATCTGTCTTATAATAGCTGTCTAGTAGATCCAATTTCCCCCACCTTCTCTGAGTCCTTGGGATCTTTGTGATCAAGCCATTTAGTCCATCGTGTGCAAAAAAAGGTTTAACTATACAAGAACTGAAATTTACATCACCTAGCCCAACGTTAAAGACAACTAATTTGCTTTGATATTGTTTATAGTTAATAAATTTCTCTGTTTCCTTATCCAGAAAATGAACCGAAAAGGGCAAGCATTTATCTGTTATGTCAAAGAATATAATTCGCAGTAAACATATATTTCCACAAATAATGTTTTTTTTTTTTATAAAAAGAATTGAAAGATATTATTTTAATCCTATTTATTGAAATTCTAATTTTCAGCAATATTCGTTCAATACACACAGTGATGAAAGCTGGAATAGTTAAATAGTTGAAAAACGTTTTATGGAAATTGAACACATAAGTTAAGATAAAACACATGACCATTATATTGAACTTTATTGAAATACGGTAGTCATTTTTATCAGTGTTTATGGTAATAATTTGATATTCACCAAATTTACGATGACTTTTGCAGAACGAACTGAGTTTTATGTTTATAATAATATTTATAATATGTATTATAATATAATAAATAAGCGTGAACATTGTTGAAAATCGAATGTTAGATTGATCTGATTCAGCTATGGAATTTATTCTTGTCTCACTTTCCATAAAAATATAATCTAAAAAATTTACTATACTTTGGATCAGATTCACTAGTGATGCAATACAGAAATTTCCATATCATGTGGGGGCGGGGGTAGTTTGGGAGTTGACTCCGTCCGTAGCGCTCCAGGCTTGTATCTGCAATTTCCCGTTGGAGTCCCATCTGGACCATTATTGAGCTTTTTGTCCGCTAAACTTCCACCCTGCCCTCGGTTTGAAAGAGGCACCGATGGGCTTGAAAAGACTCTCGTCCGGTGGATGGGGAAGTAAAGTGACCCCGTGTGCGAGAGAGCCATACCCTGTGCACTTTAAAGAACACTCTGGATGGTCTTGACGGGAGATTACTATCTGTCTACTAACAGCCATCCAATAGATCCCCTTCCTCTAACATTCGCTAAACTTTTGGGGTCCTTGTGACCTTGCCATTGAGTCTATTATGTGCAAAGAAGTGCCGCCCAGAGATAAAACAACTCAACACTAACTATACCAGTGTCGAGATTTACCTTACCTAACCCAACACCTTGCCTTCGGTGAGGGAAGTCGTCATCGTTGGATGGTTAAACAGTGGCTCCATGTGTTCACGTTAAAGGATACACTAGATAACCATGATGAGAGACTTCCATCTGGCTTCTAGCAGCTTTCCAGTGAGTTTTCTTCCCATCCTTCTCTGATCATTTGAAGTGTTTGTGATTTCGTCATTCCGACCTATGTATGCACAAAAGTGCAGCTCAAAGGTTAAAACGAACAAAACAATATTTAGACCGTTGTTCTGTCATTATTTCCGTTTTGACCAAAATAACTTGAAATTGATGGTATTCATTTTGCACATTGAATGAACACAATTATCGAAATTATAATAAAAAATATAACTTACTAGTCAGGAATTTAACTTACCATTGTTCTGATATCCGACTAAAAGACGTCTGACTAAAAAATCTATGAGGATGGCGAGATCTCAGCAGAAAGACAACAACATCATCATCATTATTCTCCAGCAGCCATAGGCTACCGAGGTCTCCTGAGCTACATCTCGAAAGGGAAAAAAAAGCATCAATGCCACACCTAGAATTTGAGCCGAGGTCTTTTTGCTCAATAGCCAAACATGCTACCCATTCGGTAACTGGGAAAAAATTTAAAAATATAGCCCCAATTTGCTGAGACAAGAGTAACTCTTGATAACTCAGTGGTCAGGTCATCTGGAATGTTATCAGGAGGTCGTGGTTTCTTTCCCACTAGTAGCGAAACTCGGTGTTTCATTATATTGATTAATTTTGCAATGCTTATAAAACCTGTCTGTTCTCTTCTATGTTCAAAATCTAGCTAGAATTATCTCTATCTGGAGGACATCATCACACTAATCATATGCTTTTGCCAGCTTTCAATAACTGAGGTGTTCCCATCAAACGTAGTTCATAACAGATGCACAGCCATCACAAAATCGAAGCCTGCATCAAATTTGCATGACAATATATCTATCTATCTATTGTATGTGTTTCAAAGAACTATTATGTTTTTCACACCAAAATTAATTACAATAGAAAACTACAGACGGTGACCTTATTACTTTCAATACCATCAACTCTGAAGAGAATTAAGGCGTGTAGCTGAAACATTCGGCATTTGCGATGCATGCCACAAACTCTTATTTGTCACGAAATCATATCATGATGGAAATAACGACACCTCCCTTATTGTTACAGGTTCATACTTAGAATACCTTTATAGCGTTATGAATAAATAATTATGAGAAGAGAAAGAAATGTCAGGTAGTAAATTTATACGATGTGGTTTCCATCATTAAGCAGATAGACCTGTTACAACCTTGGCCCACTGGGACCTATTGATTGTCTTCAGGTTTCGATAAAACTTGAACAATGCTTCCCGCTGGCGCGCATTCCTCACTAGATGAAAGGGATCATTCAATGTTTCCTTGAGAATCTTCCGCTGATCACGATTATCATGTTGCTGCAATGTCTATGTTATTTTTCGGTTTTTTTTCCTTTCAAATACTGTTGTGTAGTTTGTGGATGATTTCAGTTTTTTTACAGTCTTCGTTCGTTGAGGCTATTTGTTTTAATATTCAGTTATTCCAAACCAGTTTATATTTTTTATTGCAAAAAAACAACAAGTAGTAATCATCCATAGTAAATATACAGATTATCTGTAGAAATAGACTTAACAATTATTAAAAACAGCTGAAAAGAAACTATCGCTGATAAGGTGGGAACCGAACTCGAAATTCTCTAGATACATGCCAGAGCGCTCTGGCACGGTATTAACAGGTAGAGCGCTCTGGCACGGTATTAACAGGTAGAGCGCTCTGGCACGGTATTAACAGGTAGAGCGCTCTGGCACGATATTAACAGGTAGAGCGCTCTGGCACGGTATTAACAGGTAGAGCGCTCTGGCACGGTATTAACAGGTAGAGCGCTCTGGCACGGTATTAACAGGTAGAGCGCTCTGGCACGGTATTAACAGGTAGAGCGCTCTGGCACGGTATTAACAGGTAGAGCGCTCTGGCACGGTATTAACAGAGCGCTCTGGCACGGTATTAACAGGTAGAGTGCTCTGGCATGTATCCAGAGAGTTGCGGGTTCGATTTCCGCCGCGTCAGCGATAATTTTTTTTCCAGACATTTTTAACTAATAATGACATTTTATAAACTCTCACTATACGCCAAAAAAAAAAAACTAACACGAAAACGGATCCAATGAGATTATTTCTTCTTTGATTCTTTACGATCATACTGTTTTGAACAAGTACAAGAGGCCTAAAACGGTAGAGTTCTCTGAGGAGACCTTATCCGTTTTAGGTTTCTTATACAATTTTACTGCTATTTTTAGCTTTTCTTATATTTGCCCTTAGGGGCCCACCTAAGGGTGGTTTACTTATATATTTTGTTCTTACTCATGCCAAATAGGCATATCTTTGTGATGGAGATGGTTAGGGGTAAAATTATTACCCGGTACATCGAATATGATTATACGATCTACGATCTACGAAAACGGATAAGGATAAATAGAGGTTAACGGAAAACTAAAGTTTGGTCCGTCCCAACGACAATACTTTTACATGCAGAGAAATTCTTTTAACGAGAAAGAGATAATAGGGAAAAATGCCTCAACATTAAACTTTTCAACTCAATGCCATAATTTTCTACTGTCTGACGAATAAAATTCCATCCCAACTTCCTCGGATAACACGAAAATTAAGA
Organism: Ryuthela nishihirai; assembly: GCA_038380435.1. Lineage (NCBI taxonomy): Eukaryota > Metazoa > Arthropoda > Arachnida > Araneae > Heptathelidae > Ryuthela > Ryuthela nishihirai. Next base: position 33,728,756 of record JAWZYU010000019.1, on the reverse strand, counting down.
CGTAATTCCAACCACTGTTTGATAAATTTTGAACAGCCTCGAATTTGCTAATTAGTTATTTAACAGCGGCTGTAAATATGTACACTAGGGTGTTTTAGACTCGACACCTGGAAAGCAGATTAGTAAATTTTTCTGCTGATTATGAAAGTAGAGTCCTTCGCACGGTTCAGATTGTCGACCTTATTAATCCTTGATGGGGAATAACATTCATAATAAAGGCTGGATGGAATCAGATTCCAGATCTGTAATCAATAAAAATCGGTTTCATTCAGTCTTTGGATCATCAGTCTCAAAATGCAGCGTAAGCTATGAATAACCGTAGGAGTCAACAACGAAAAAAATTCATCATTTTTAAGTTTAAGGCGAAATTCCTTTAACATTAAATGCTAGCAATGGTCTCTTGACTTTCGTGTTAACCGTTTTGTTCTGTATTTTAAATGAAACATAATACATGGTGTTATCAGAATTTACAGCGTCTTATTAAATTCTGTCCTTTTATTCTAACCAGAATACGAACGTTAAAGCTATCTTGGACGTCGAGTTTTGCTCTGGCTATTATCATGATGTTTTTGATTAATGAAAGTTGAATATTTGGTAGGGAGCTTTATAATTCTATGCCAAAATACGGCGGAAGTACATCATATCGTGAATAGAAGAAAGTTAAGTTTAAAGAAAATAGGAGTCAATAGTTGATTGGAGTGAATTTGGGTACAGCTTGAATGTGTCGGCTAGGATATCGATGTATGGAAATAATAATTAGATGTTAGTTTAGATAATCCATTTATATTTGTTCAATTCTTGTAAGCTGATTGTTTTATTTATTAAATAATAGCAGATGGTTCATTTACTATCTGCTTGGTTATTTCGGTTTCACGCAAGATGTCAAATAAAAATATTTCTAAAACTCTGTAACACTATCTTCAAACGAAAAAAATGCATTTTTCTACACCTTAGGGATCAAACGACAAATCACTGCTGTCAGGGTGAATCTCTTGGTCAGAACAATCTTTAGCAAAGTTTCAAATCTTCAGTACGGATCAATCGTCTATCATATTCGTTTAAAATATTGAATTTTCTAAATTTAGTGCTCCCTAACACGCTTGGCTACTGATCTAAAGGACCTGGGTTCGAGTCCCGGGTAAGGCATGGATGTTCGTGTTGTTTTTCTGCTGAGGTCCTGCCAACCTCTCAGATCTTCTACTATGGCATATAAACTGACAGGCTCCTGTCAGACCTCTGTGGCAAGCAGCTGCTTGAGGTGGTATTTTTCGTCGTCCCATGGCCGAGTGGTTAGCGCGCTTGGCTACTGATCTAAGGGACCTGGGTTCGAACCCCGGATAAGGCATGGATGTATGTGTCGTTTTTCTGCTGAGGTCCTGCCATCCTCACAGACCTTCTACTTTGGCATATAAACTGACAGGCTCCTGTCAGACCTCTGTGGCAAGCAGCTGCTTGAGGGGGTATATATAATAAATAAAAACATTTGAAGTTAAAAGTAGGAAGATTCAGAATGTTTAATTAGCAAAATGTCTAATCCCCCCAGCCCCCCCAAAAATTTTATATTTAAACACAAAATCTTCGATTGTCTACAGACTGAGGACAAAGTAAATATTTCTATTTTTTTTTTAAACCAGCTAAAAGATATTGCTTACAATTTTCTCAGAAAAATGTTGAATTTGTGCTTTCAGATATTAATATTTTAATATATTTGCTTATAGTCATAAGATATATATGATGTGATAATTATTACTGGTGTTGCGAAGATGTAAGTAAGATAAATAAAAATTGTATATTTCTCACATGAGCATTTAATTTGGTTGAGGATTAATTTCTTTAAATATTTATTTTCCTACCTTAACGATAATTTTGGAAATTTCTATATTGCACATGAAAAAATAAACTAGTACTCTTCAAAATCGGTATTAAGTGAACACCAATTTCGAAGTTTCGTGTTAGAGATCAGAAAGTGGGGACCATGGGCGTCATCTTGGGGATCATTTTGGGGATCATCTTGGAGTACATGGGCGTTGGAGTACATGGCATCTTGAGGATCATCTTGTAGTGGGGACCATGGCGTCATCTTGGGGATCATCTTGGGGACCATGGGCGTTGGCAGTTACATTTTCGGGAAAGGGAGGGCCAAAATAGGTTCGAGGGGGTGAGGGGAAAATGTTTCAAGATAGAAATATTTATGTCAAGTTGTTTATTGATGAACACAGTTGCGAATACAGTAATCATGTGTACATTGTGTCATAATACAATTAAGGATGCCCGCAAAAAAAAACACAAACTTACGATGCACTCAAAAATAATGCACGCAAAAATAAATCATTTTGTTAAGGTGAAAAACAGACATTATTTTTTGGTATAACCAATATTACTAAACATAGATTAATTTTTCGATTACGATTAGGGGAACTAACGTTTTGCCCCCCACCCCCTTGCCGGACTACGCAAGGGACCATGACGCCTGTTTTAAACTGTTAATAATTGGAACGGAGGCACATAAAGAATAATCACATACTATATCGTAACTTTTTCGCAAAAGAGCATTAAAATAATGTGTGTTGGGGGAGGGGATAAATACATATTGGAAAGGTGTTCTATTCCGTCCCGGCATAAAACTTTCACTTCCTCCCTTCCCTTTAAATTTCTCCTAGATCATTTACTGCTATTAATATTAAATTGCAGGAATACCTATATTTGTAAGATTTCATTCGAGAAATAATAAACCTACTTTTCGTAAAGTAAAAAGGGTTGGGTTGTTTTACCTTTGAGCAGCACTTTCTTGCACACAATGAGCTAAATGACCAGGCCAGAAGGACTTCTAGGGCTCAGAGAAGGTTGGGGTAGGGGACCCACTGAACGGATGTTAGGAGACAGATGGTAGCATCTCGTCAAGGTCATCTAGCTTATTCTTTAACGTCTACAGGGTATGACCAATATGGCTCCCTGGCTCCCAATATGGCTACAGGGTATGACCAATATGGCTCCCGTTTATCCGTCACTTGGAACATGACCAATACGGCCTTTCCAAGGTCCATCGGTGTCCCCTTCCAAATAGCGGAGATAAATCTCAACACTGGCCCAGGTGAGACTCGAACCAGGGAACTGCAAATTACGAGCCACCCTCGCCCGTAGAGGAGAAAAGGGAAAGGACCTACTTAAAAAAACGCACATCAAAACAGCAGGAATTAAATCAGAAGCCATTTTGGACATTGATGAAAAAAATAAATTTAACTGTCAGTGGGATACTGAGTTCTAACTGGGGAGACTGTCTGAAGTATGCGACTGTGTAGTTAATGATTCTGCAGCTCTCATTGCTTATAGGTTGAATGACAGGTGATCGATTAGTCATTAACTTACATCGGGTTTCAACTGCGCATCTTCCTAGTTGCCATTCATGCTTCTCCTTTGGGGCGGGGTGCACTCATCTGTAACGTGCTAGGCTCGTAATCTTCAGTTACCATTTTCGAGTCCCAACTTTGTCTGCATCGAGAATTTTCTCCGCTAAGTCCCGTTTTTTCCCCAGTTAGAAATGGGAAACCGATGGGCTTGGAAAGACCGCCATCCGTCACTTGGAACGTTAAGCCGTCGAACCGTGTGCGGGAGGGCGAAACTCTGTACACTTTAAAAACACACTGGATGTCCTTGACGGCAGACTTCCATTTGTCTTCTGTACGGTTGAACCCCTTCTCTGAATCTTTGGAGAACTTGTGACCTGTCTATTTAGTGCATTGCGAGCAAAAAAATGTGCCGCTCACAGCGTCACTCCAGTGACAGGTAACATTCGCTTTTGCACGACGTGAACAGATGTTCCGTTATTTCTTATATAACAGTAAATACGACTTCGGTCATGGTTGTAAGGCTACTGCCGATTAGTGATATATGCAAATTTTTTATTTCTCCTGTCACCTATTACTCTTTCTTTTTATTGTCTCCATTTCACCTTGCTAATAACATCATTATCGTGTTGGTTTCACTCCGTGCCGTCATTTCCCCCTTATCTCCCTTTGTCCCTCTTTTTTCCCCCATCGTCATCGCCTCATTTTTTTCCATCCCCATCAGTGTGTGTACTTGAATGCAAGAAAGAGAAAGAGCGGTGACTGTCAGAGGGTTTCTGTTGCATGCGTGCGAAGATGTCTTGAAAGTTCTTCGTGCTCTATAATTACCAACGTGTCATAAGCTAAGGACAAATCATATCTGCGTTTGAACATGGACAGTCAACCGCATTTTCTGTTTGATTTCATCACATCTCTGCGAGAAAAAAAACTGAATAAAATAAGTAATAATAACAGTTAATCATTAACGATTTATGATTACGTCTGATCCGTCATCTGTTGTTTTTTGCTTCGGTGGCGTTTTCAAATACAATGTAAGGCATGATAACCCATATAATTCTAGATAATGATATGGATGCGAGGCTTTGGGTCTATTACTACCTATTGACAACGTGTAAAGAAAAAAGAAACAGGTCACAACATCCTAGCAGCTGCGAATCGTTAGGTTTTTGAAAGACTTTTTTGAGTAATTTCCTCCGATAGCAAATAAGCAAAAGGTCATAAGTTTATTGATTTTTTTTTTCGTATCAGTTTAAGAATACTGTCACGAATGAGTCTTTTGCATGATGGAGAATGAAGATGAAGAAATGCATTAGTCATCCTGAAAATGAAGCGAGAGGATGAATTTAATCTGGGATGCATTGACGTACATCGTCAAGTAGTATGTAGTTGTCAAGCTATTTACGAGAGGGGCATTACGCAGCGATTTTTCATTCATCTGACAACACCAAATTCGAAGTTTCGTGTTAGAGATCAGAAAGTCTCACAAAAAATTTAAAGGATTGCAAAAGCATGGTACCAGAAAAACTCTGTTGAGGAAACAAGGATAATTCAGAGGATGAAAGAGAAAGAATATAAAAAGTTTAATTCACCTATGACTATCTCACGTTAGTACACAAAGTGGAATATTGGCTATAATTCCCACCAACCAAATTGAACAAAAATATTATTATAAATTTAAGGATGGAAACTGAGAGTGAGTTCAAAAAGAAAAAGAAAATTAGAAACAATTATTCTAAAATAAGGTAATTTATTACAAAAGTATGAATAAGAACATTTATATAAATTAAATTCAACTAACACAAATCTTTATCTTCATCAGTATGAAAATAAACCATCAGAAGAATATAGCACCGTATCACTATTCCTACAAATAGTTGTTTCTTTATAATTCTTACAATCTCTACTTAAAGTATAAAATAAGGCTTTTTACAATACTCAATAAGTGGCATAATGATATTTACGAATAAACCTGTAATGTACCGAGAGTAACCTTATCAATTCCTTAAACAAACTAAACATAACTATACACCAAATGACTTTCTTCTAGGATTTTAGTCATCAAGTAGTCCAAAATTGCGGCTAAGTATACTGGGTCTTTCAGAACAAATTCTTTTCAGACGTTGATCACAACGCATCAGACGATAATTCTTCCATATTCTACCAATTTATTTACAAGATTCATATTAATAAACTCTTTTATCCTCCCGCACACACACCAAATAAAAAAATTCTTCATGGTCTAACGCGCACAAAGCCAAATATAATTAACTTTCTGCTTGACATTATTTCTTCCGAGAATCTAACTCGTTCAACTAATACAAGCCAATTTTTATTTTTTTTCATTCTCAGAACAACGTTAAATTTTTAGTTCGAGTGTTCTAATTCATTCGTGACGTAATTCACACGCGAGTATCAAAATGATGTAGCACATAACGGTTTTATTGTTGCTCGTTCATCTGTCGTAAAAATATATTAGATAATATGAGTAATAACTGAGTAATGGATTGATAGAAATGTCACCCGAGCGAGTATCAATACTAAGCTTTCGTCGTCTTAATGTAGTGCCTGTTTAGCAGGATCTTCTTATAAGGGACTTGCGACCCTAATAATGAGATATTTACTGTGCTGATTTAGTCTCTTTAGTGAATACCAATATGTTAATGTCATTTCCCTGTTCTGAAGCAGTCCCTCCTTTATGAACACCAAGGTTGAGTTGTTTCATCTCTGAGTTGCCCCTTTTTTGCACACAAAAGGTTAAATGACTAGGTCACAAGGACCCCAAGAGCTCAGAAAAGATTAGGGGAAGGGAACCCACTGGACAGCATTTAGAAGACAGATAAAAGACTCCCATCTAGACCATCCAGCATGTTCATGAACGGCATGATTCTCTGCACAAGGTTCCATGACTTTACGCCCCATCTGATGGTCGGCGGCCTTTTCATAAATGTCTCCTTTCTAGCAGAGGTCAAAGAGGGGTTTTAGCGGAGATAAATCTCTACGCTGGCATAGATGGGGCTCGAACCTGGGAACTGAAGATTAGAAGCCAGGCGCGCTACCAACTGAGCCAACCCTCTTCTCTACCAACACTAGTGTCTTCACTCTGAGTGTTTCGAATGCAATTACAGTTCAAATGTTTCATCACCGGAACCTTCAATCCTATCTAAATAATAATTTTAATATTCAATGATTTAGAGTACATGTCGCTGTAACAATATCGTTTGATTGTACTGCTTGTCACGTTGGTATCCCTAGATAACAGCGTGATATTCCAGCCAGATAAGAGGAGAATGTGGTTCAGTCGGTAGCAAACAGTTTCCAAGTTCGAGACCCACCCGGGCCAGCATTGAGATTTATCTCCCCTTAACCCCCACCTTGCCCTCGGTTGGAAAGGAGATACTGATGGGCTTGGAAAGGCCACCGTCCCTCGGATTAGGCGTTAAGCTGTGGTCCCCATGTGAAGGAGAGACATGCCCTTTGCACCTTAATGAACACGCTGGATGTCCTTGACGGGAGAAGCCCAATGTCTCTTAACAGCTGACCAGTAGATTCCCTTCCCCCAATCTTCTCTGAGCCTTTGGAATCCTAGGACCTCGCCATTTTGCTCATTGCTTACAAAACGGGCCCCACAGAGGTAAAACAACCCAGCCAGATAAACTGTGTCATTGAATTCCAAAATATTATTGATAATGAGGTGTGAATGATCTTTCATATGGCAAAACAACCAAAGTATGTACTTCACTGTACACAAAACAATTAAAAGTTTGGTATTGGCACTCACTAAGAAGACATTGCTTCAGAACACAGCATGAGAATACAGTGAAAAAATTGCTTGCGAAATTGCAACTTGTAAAATCACAAGCCGTCCCATGGCCGAGTGGTTAGCGCACTTGGCTACTGATCTAAGGGACCTGGGTTCGAGCCCCGGGTAAGGCGTGGATGTTTGTGTCGTTTTCCTGCTGAGGGCCTGCCATCCTCTCAGACCTTCTACTATGGCATATAAACTGACAGGCTCCTGTCAGACCTCTGTGGCAAGCAGCTGCTTGAGGGAGTATTTATTTTATTTTTTTTTTAAATCACAGGTCAAAAGATTTTAATTAAATTCATTTTTGATCATTATTATTATTAATATTCGAAATAATAGTGATACTTTGATGGTACAACTGATTAGTTTTGCTAGTTATATTTAAAAAAAATATAGTTCTCAAAATCTAATGCAACGATGACCAAATAATTCACTTCTGTAGTCTGATCTGCCAGGTAATGTCTCTAACTGACAGCCACTCGCTTATACACATAAGATGAAACAGGACATGACCCAGACACTGAGGAACTGTTCCCGTCTCTAAAACCCTCATACCGGCCCCTCTGATTTACTATCAGCTACTGGATACTGACACTGATGCCATTCTTACAAATATTCCCTGTTACCTCATTTCATGCTGTTCCTTAACTCGGTAATTAACTCTTCCAAAAGACAATTTATATGATTTGACACGTAATGAGATATCCTGGGCAGGAAAATAAAAATAGTTCCTTATTTTGTCAACGGGAAGTAAAAATAAAAGATCAACAACTTCTCAAATAAGCTTTATTTAAGGAAAACATGCGACCGAAGACAAAGTCCTCAGTGAAATCTAATTTAGATTTGGATTTAAAACAATATTTTTTCAGCATAAAGAGCGTTATGAAGTAAGAATAGTTCATTAGCCTTACAATTGATCTGATAAGTTCAAACAGGTTAAAATAAAAACGATACCATTATATTAAATTTTACTAAAATGTATAAAAATAGTGTAAAAAAATACTACCGTTTCATTGTAAACCGGATCTAAAAAAAGATAGAGGTGGGTTGCAAGAAACTCAATCGAGCCGGAAAAAAGTAAAAGGGGGAGGTGGGGGGGGTGACAGTATAATATTTCCCCCTCCTTTTTCGAAGTCTTAAAAAATGCTGGAAAAATGCACGAAACAGAGTAGCATTTTTTGGCTCTATTACCCTTACTAGCATTCTCAAAGGTCCCCCTACTCCCTTCCCGAGATTCGGTCCTGGTTTCAATCGTTGCTAAGCTTGTGCATAGTGAAAGGATTCTGTAAAATGTCTGCGTGAGAATTTAATTCGTGCTTTAAATTGATATTAGATATATATCACTTTTATTTAAAGGTAATAATCTCTAAACGCCATTTTAGGTTGCCCAAATGCCCTCATATGGAAGAAGCGACAGAGAAACTCGCTCTTGTGTAATGAATATATATTTCACGAATATGGGAAAAAGTTAAAAAAAAGCTACCAGTTCCCCTTCGAACATGGGACCGTGTGATTTCGTTTCGAGTACGCTATTAATAAATTAATTATTAAATGAAGTCAGTGTGAAAATGACAAGGACAACTGAATGTAATGAGATAAAGTAATTTCATTAGTTAATTATTTATCGTTAAATATGATATTTTAAATAAAATTATAATCAAACACGAGACAATAAATTTCCATGAGATCTACTGGACTGAGATTTACAATTGCTGCTCTGCTAAGAAGTAGTTTTAAATTAAATCATGAACAGCATTAGAAGACGTTGAAACAGCAAACTACTACTATCCTAGAATAGAACCCAGCGCTATCTTAAAGTACGAAATTTTCAACACCATTATTGCTCAATCATTCATAACCTATCATGCTATTTATAACACTAATTTGTGTTGCTGCCACTTCATAAATGTTCAGTGACAACATAATCACAAAATTACACATCAATGTTTTTTCCCCTCAGTGATAAGCCTTTCCAGTTGAGCTGTTGAACAATGCATTCAATTATTTTGTTGCAGAGTTTCATGCGTCACAGTCAGTCCCAAGATATCTGTGCCATCATGATTCAGCTTTTTGCACAATCTGAAACGATTCTATCATTGTCATACGACAATAGGGATCATCCATTTCATACACTACACACTTCTGTTACGCAAACATTAATGAATTCATTAAACAAGGGCCACGCAACTTACGGCCCGCAGATATAATACTCTCTTCTACCATGCCTGGATCTAGAAAAAAATATATAGGAAGAGGTGTGGGGGGAGACAAGAGGCGTAATCGAACCAGAGGAAAGAGACTGGATTTCTAATGCAGTAAACATTTTCCCCTTTGTTTTAGAGGTTTTAAAAAAATTCCATGAAAAATGAGTGAAATATGTTAAAGTTCAGTAATTTTTAGCCTCCGTTACCCTTACTAGAATTCTCAAGTGGGGGACGCATTATTACGGGTAGCGGGTCACCTATTATTTACAGAGAAACTGTAAGAATCTAAATTCAATCGGCACGTTGTAGATGCAGGCGGTTTTGTTAGTGATTAAAAATAATTATTTGAAGACGAAACTGTGCTTTCAAAAACCTTTGTACTACTTAATTAGTTTAGTGCATTAGGGTCTCCCCAGGAATTGCCTACATTAATAAGAAATGATCACCAGAAAGGTGTCTGGTCATTAAAAATTTCCAGATCAGAAATATTTAACCAGAGTTACCTAGATAAGACGGAGATTGGTTTTATCTAGGTGAGAAAAAAAATGGAAAAAGTAAATGTGTAAAGTTTTTAAGTTATTTAATTTGTTTAAATTTTAATTATAAACTATTTATTTTAAAATTATATTTAAATATTGCTAACTTTGGTTTAGATATGTTACTAGCTTTTTAACATAAATAACTGTGGGATGAATTTTAAAACTGTAATTTTCATTAAATTCCCTATAAATCTGATCTTTCAGTACTTCTGCTAATGAGCCCAGTTGAACGTCCTTATACTGAACAGTGGTGAAGAAATATAATTCATTGTTCATCAAGTCTGAAGCTAACAGCCACAGAAACAGAAAATAATTCAGTGGCAATCTCTCTAAAGATGCCGTGTCTTGTTTTTCAACCACAGACCAACCTGACACACCTATTATTTTGTCAACCTTACTATACATAAATATGGATATGTTTTCTCTCTGTATTGAACTAATAACTACTTTCTAACACACAAATCTCTCTAATGGTATACAAAGGAGTGAAAAAAAAATAAGAGGAGGAGTCCAGTAGGAAACCCGCAAGGAACAAAAACATGCACAGAAACGATACCAAGTCATTAAGGAAGTGAAAATTTGCAAGAGAATGACTGAAGTATATAACATAGTGAACTTCGGGGATGAAAAACAAAAAATTGAGAAACGAAAGGTAAAAGGCTGACCAGTTCACACTTAAATGACAAAGAAAAGCAGAACTAAACATTTAAATTATACCCCTTGTCAGAATCTCTGCGTTTTATTTTTAAGCTACTGTAACTTCTGTCAATTAAGTGCTATATTTTGGAAAAAAAACTAAATGACTTCAAGGAGAATCCATATGTCTCATGAAATATATCTACGAAAGCTGTTCAGCATGAGTTTTCAGTTGAACTTATAACCCAGTTAACACTTTGAATTTAACAAGCTATTAAATAAATCCATTAAGACGAATTTTAATTTTTTTAAAAGCGTCTTTACCCCATTTGCTGTAGAGATTACAATGAAAAAAAAGTTTGAAAAAGTTTTCTTTCTATTTTAATGTTTAAAATTTTCATCTGTTTTAATTTTTAAGTTTTGACTCTGTTTCTGCTCAGTCGGTAGCGGGTCAGGCTCGTAATCTGCAGATCCCAGGCTCGAGTCCCACCTGGGACGCTGAGCTTTATCTCCACAAACTCCTCGATCTTCCCTCGGTCAGTAGCGGGACAACGATGGGCCTGAAAAAGCTGCCGTCCGTCGAGTAGGACGTTAAGGCGTGGCTCCGTGTCCAAGAGAGTGGACTCTGTGTACGTTAACACGCTGGATGGCCTTCATGGGAAGCTCCCATCTGTCTCCTAACAACTGTCCAGTGGGATTCTTCCCCCAACCTTCTCGGGATCCTTGCGACCTAGCCATTTAGCCCATTGTGTGCAAAAAAAAGTGTCCACAGCAAAACCACCCAAATTATTTTTTTAATGTTTAAGTTTTCTCTCTGCTTTAATAATGTCTAAACAGATTTCTTGAAAAATGCGTGTAATATGTGTATTATGCACCCCTCTTAATTTCCATACAGTGATTGGTCATTTTTTTTGTAGCTACAGACCGGCAAATGTTTGTAGTGAGACACATTTTCTCATCTTGACACTTTCTCATCTCTCATTTTGATAACTTTTTCAATTCCTGACAAAGTTTGACTCGAAGAATATTTTTTTTCTCTACGTAATTCCAGATGCTAATTCCATCACCCGCCGTTCCAGATCCCCCATATTCGCAAAGGAATTAATCCCGTCCCATTACACGACGGCACCCGATATTTTTAACCTAAGACGGGGTCGCACAAGAGGGACCCGCGTGCAAAATCTGGGACCAATATTTGTATTCCCCAAAAATGCCAGGCAATGAGAATATGGAAAAAATAGCCAAGGATTCTATTAATTTACAAATATCTACAACTTTACCTTCATTTCTCATGTCTTAAAAGGAAAAAAAATAAAGAAAAAGAAATTCACAAACTTAATATATATTTCAAATTTTATGCTACAATTAAGAGTAACCAGATTTTATCATGATGAAAATTTAATTTTTTAAACAGTTTCATTTCAGTAGACAATATATGAGTAAAATCATAAGGTTTTGTGTAGGTACGGCTGCACTAAATAGCAACCTTTTCAAAATCAAGAAACCCAGTCCGATTGCTTTGTAACACCTGTAAAATTAAAGAGACTGTTTCGCATATCTTGCTAAATTGTGAAAAGTATGCGATTGGCTACTGCTATAATGGACCTGGTTTCGAGTCCCAGGTAACACATGGACGTATGTATCGTTTTTCTGCTGAGGTCCCGCCATCCTCTCAAACCTTCTACTTTGGCGTATAAACTGACAGGTTCCTGTCAGACCTCTGTGACAAGCAACTGCTTGAGGGGGTATTTATTTATTTTATTCATGATGAAGCATGAACAAATTTTTTGAAGTACTACAATGAAAATGCAATTTAATTGAATTTATAGAAAAAAATATTTTGAAACGCGATATTTTTTTTTCTAAATTGGTTATCTACCAACTTTTAATTTATTTATTTAGATAATCGTTGCTGCATCATAGAGTGTAGTTTTGGCTTTTTTTTTTGTTTTAGGGGCGGGTGGTCAGTCGGTAGCGCGCCAGGTTCGTAATCTGCAATTCCCAGGTTCGAGTCCCAGCTGGGTTAGCGTTGAGATTTATCTCCGCAAAATTCCCCGCCCTGCCCACGATCAGTAGGGGACACCGATGGACTTGGAAAGGCCGCCGTCCGTTGGATGGGACGTTAAGCCGTGGCCTCGAGTGCGGGAGAGCCATACCCTGTGCACGTTAAAGAACGCGCTGGATGGCCTTTACGGGAGGCTACCATCTGTCTCCTAACAGCCATTCCAGTGGGTCCCCTACCCCAACCTTCTCTGAGCCTTCGGGGTCCTTGTGACCTGGCCATTTAACCCATGGTGTGCAAAAAAATGCCGTTCAGATGTAAAACAACCCAACTTTGATTGTTTTAAAATATCGTCAGAGAGATCTAAATAGCTCATTCACGAAATAAGATTATCTAAATTCCTTCCATGGTCTATGTATGCATGTATGTACAAGAATTATCTGTGTTGTATCAGCCTTTATATATATATGTATAATGTTATTATAGTATAATCTCGTTTTAAGTTTTACAGTTTCTGAATTGTTTTGGGCAGAAATGTACAACTAAACACCTCAGAGGAGAGTAACATTAAATAATTATGTCCAAAAAGATAGAGTCATGTTATATTTATCTACATCTTCATCAGTAATTTAATAAAGCTAAGTAAGGCTTCTGCCTTCACCTCTTCATGGTTTGATACAATTGCATTATTCGCAAGTACCGAAAGTATTCGCAAGTCCCAAAAGTAAAACAAACCAACCGACCTCGGTTGGTTTGTTTTACTTTTGGGCGATACTCTTTTTGCGTATAATGACCAGGTCACAAGTACCCCCCAAACCGGAGCATTCAGGTGAAGTGGATCCACTGGACAGCTATTAGGAGACAGATGGCACACTCCCATCAAGGCAATCCAGTGAATTGTTTAACGTACACATAATATAACTTTCCTGCAGATGGCGACAAAACTTAACGTCGCATTCATCGGTGTTCATTTTTATCATCTTCTGCAGAGTGAAACTTTAGAAACTTTAAATAGAAGCGGATGGTGACCTAACCTCGATGAACAAATGAACATACTTAAACTTCAAAAAGCTTCTGTTCTCCGACGCGACATAAACTATGTGCCCATTGGATGTTCCTGATTCACAATTATAATTTTTGAACTCCTGTATTTGCTTAATAAATTTCCAGTTGGTCCATTTTCCCCTAATATTTCTAAGGTGGAATTATTTATTTATTGATATACAATAGTGACCTCTGGGGCGTTTAGTAAAAATACTTCTGCCCAAAGCTTTCAAGGCAGTAAAATTTCAAACAAAAGTATAATAGTAAAATTAAACATTAAATTCAATATTTATTTACACATTTCATGAACTAAAGCACATATACATATTTGGTTGGAAATTTCGATGAATTGTGTGAAATTGCTGGGAGAGAGCTAAAAAATCCCTCTCAGTTGTGATGAGAAATTGAAACCGTAACATATAGGAGAATAAAGCGACGTTTCAACCAAAAAAAAAATCAAATATGAGTTTACATCACAAAGGGATTGTAGAAATGTTGCTAGGATTTAATATAGTTTGCAACCCGAACTCAGTTATTTTATACTTTTTATCGAAGCGCTTCAAAACGTTTCTCTCTTTCATCTGCGTATCTTGGACAGTTCAGTAAAATATGAGGAATTGTCTCTTTTTCCAAATGTGCAAAGTGGTGTCGGATATATTTTTTTTTATTTTGAAAAGATAGTTATTTATACAAGTTGTTCCTATGCGGAGCCTGGAAATTTGAATTATATTTTGGCTTGAGAAACCATATTGGTTAAAATAACTGATATTTTGACCTAATGAACATCTGAAGTTATTAGGGAGGTGTTTAAAAAGTTCTTTACACCTGTCTGTAGATTTGCACTCATTCCTCCGACGTTAACGAGCTACGACTTGTTTGAAAGCTTATCTAAACTTGTCATTCCGTATTAAAAACAAAGGCCATATCATCAGTTCTCTCTTCGCTGGAGGCGCGTGAAGTTCGGTCTGCGAAATCTGTGCGTTGAAGCTATGAAGTCTACTAAAGACGAAAGAAATATTTTACATTTTCACAAGGATGCAGATTGAGAACAACGCGAAAAAAAATTCATGTCGATTTATCACAAGTATATGGGGATCATGAATGTTCATATGGCACTGTTACCGAATGATGCGCAGTTCAGAGAAGGACGGCAGAGCTTTGAAGACCTCTCTCGTTCAGGAAGACCGAAGGACTATCGCAGACCATCGCTGCTGTTCGTGAACTCATTAAAGAAATCCCAGATATCACCTTTCAGGTAATACGTTTAGATGTCAGTGTATTGATTAGCAGTAAGGAAACAATTATTCATCAACATTTACAGTTTCGAAAGATATGTGCCAAAGGGTACCCACAAACTGACAGAACAGGAAAAAAGGACTAGAGTCGACTCGACTAGTGCAAGGAGATGTTGACAATGTTTGAACTTAGTGGCCCGAAACGGTTAACAGACATTGTCACAGATGATGACACGTGGTTTTATTACTCTCAACTCTCAGGAAGATCGACAGCTATGTTTGGATTGCGGAAGATGAACCGCATCACCAAATCTTCCGACAAGACTTCCTCCCAAAGAAGAGAATGTTCACAATTTTTTTTTTCAATTCCCAAGAATTAGTAACCGTGGACACCTTTTCCGGAAAACAAAAAAAAAACTGTAAATTGCCAATACTATATAAACATTGTTTTGACAAACTGGTTAAAGAGATGAAGGAGCAGCTCCAACAACAGGCATGTCAAGAGTTCTCCTTCTTCATAACAATACCAATGCTTACAAAACCAGATATTGTTATGGCCTAGCTGGAGCAAGAAAAATTACGCAGTTACCCCATCTTGCATATTTACCCAATCTTGCACCATGCGATTTTAGGTTGTTTCCAAAAATTAAAACGTAACTTGATGGGAAGCCTTTTTTAAGGCTGCAAGACCTTGCAAAATGTGTTCATTCAGAATTACCAAGTATCCATCAAAAGGAGTACCATCAAACGTTCCAAAATTGTCTTAGACGTCTGTAATTTGCATAGATGCTGGAGAATAATACTTTGAAGGTTAGTAAAGGTTTTGTTGAAATCAATGCAATGGTTTTTGTTCTGCAGATGCATGTCGAGAATATTTTGAACACCCCTCGTATTCATATTGCCTTGGTAATGAACAGAAAAATGGAAACACCAAGGTTTGCAGAAAGCTTCTGTTTATGTTAAACAGTAGCTTTCCCCTGCAACAGTGCCTTTCCCCTTTTCCTTGTGCCCCTGACGAAGGCATGAAACATGCAAATGACAACCTAGAATGCTTAGGTCATATCAATAAAACCTGGCGTAAATGCATGCAATTACACTGGTCTGCAAGAAAATCCTCCCTCAAAAAACAATGGATGTACTTTATAGATTTTAGGGTGCTAAATCCGAATTTGGCATCCAAATGTTTATATCAGGCACTATTTTAATGAGAGGATGTATAGAGTATTAGGATGTAATGTGTCGCTAAAGCTGCATTTCTTACATTCACACCTGATATTTTTTCCACCATTTACGGGTGCGGTCTCGGATGAGCATGGAGAAAGGTTCCATCAAGACATATCCGAAACGGAAAAATGATATAGCGGCAAATGGAACGAGAGTGTGTTGGCGGATTACTGTTGGGCCCTGCAGCGAGAGGCTCCAGAGATAAAATATAAACGACAGAAGACAACAAAATAATTTTTGTGTAAATATTTACATGTATCAGGATTTATAAGTATCAGCTTTAACATTTTATAATGTAAATGAATATTTGGTAAAATATATTTATGATCTCTGAGTAAAATAATGTTTTTTTTTAAATTAAACCCAAATATCTAGAAAACTGTAGGTGATAGAACAAATCGGCTGTCAGATTTGGATTCAGCATCCTAAAAAACAAAAATCGATCAAACTTTTGGAATGCAGGGAAAAAAGCTCTTTTTTTTTGCAGGCTAGTAGTATTTGATGTTTCTTTGGGAAACAGACAGTATTGTTCACGTGCAAACAAATGAAAGCTGAATTGCAACAGTCATTCAATCTTGAATCTGATTAGTATGTGATAAAAACAGATATTTCAGGGCCCAAAGGCTCAGAGAACGTTAGGGAAGCGAAACCACTGGACAGCTGTTAGGAGATAGATGAAAACTTCCCGCCAAGGTCACACTCTATGTTCTTTAACGTGCACAGGACTGCCCATCCAACAGACGTTTAAAACAAATTTGTAAGTTAGAATTAAAAATCCGTTTAGAACAAATTTGTAAGTTAGAATTAATAAATATTACGCTGCAATTCAATAGCAAAGTATTACAGAAGATATCCTTTAGACATGAAACTCATGAAACAATTAGCCTGACCAAGAGGAAATCTAATGAATTTGTTTTTTTGCATTTAGGCTATTAAATTTATACTCTGGCATTCCTGTCAAAAGACCCAGACCATATTCTAATTTTGGCCTCACTAAATTTTTATAAAGATACAAAAGATTTATTTTTGTGAGCATCCCATCTGGGTTTGGCTAAACATTTGGCAAAACATTTGTTTGCTCT
The DNA here is from genome assembly GCA_038380435.1 of Ryuthela nishihirai. Classification (NCBI taxonomy): domain Eukaryota; kingdom Metazoa; phylum Arthropoda; class Arachnida; order Araneae; family Heptathelidae; genus Ryuthela; species Ryuthela nishihirai. Next base: position 33,711,644 of record JAWZYU010000019.1, on the reverse strand, counting down.
TATGCATTCAATTCCAGATGTATGCTCCAATTTAGTCTTAAGTATATCACACCTAAGATTTTATGATGGTCTGTAATAGGTTGCATAATATATTCAATTGTTATGCTCAGTGTAGTAATCTTTGCTTGATAACAGACAAATAATCTAACTGTTTACGTTACATTTTGAAAGAAACTTGTGTTAAAGGAGCATTTTTTTTTATTGTTTTCTTAGGAAGTCAAAACAAATTTTACTGTCGTGAACTTTTCCTGTTTGAATTAATTTTAAACTACCAGTATTATTTTTAAGTTTAAATTTTCATTAAATTTCGTTCTATTAAAATAATCATGAGAAAACTTTCTTGTTACGTTATCAAGTCGGCATCTGAGGGATACGTTAAATTCTTTTCAACATTAGTTGGTTTGTTTTACCCATAGACAACCGATGGGCTTGGAAAGGCCGCCGTCTGTCGGATGGGACGTTAAGCCGTGGCCCCTTTGCGGGAGAGCCATACCCTGTGCACGTTAAAGAACACGTTGGATGGCCTTGACGGGAGGCTACCATCTGTCTCCCAACAGCTGTTCCATTGGGTCCCCTCCCCCAACCTTCTCTGAGCCTTCGGGGTCCATGTGACCTGGCCATTTAGCCCATGGTGTGCAAAAAAGTGCCGCTCAGAGGTGAAACAACCCAACCCAACCCATAGACAAAAAAGGCTAGGTAAAGATAGACTTCCTATACGCTGCATGGCTCCCATGCCTTCCTACTTGCCCTTGGTCAAAAAGGGACACCGATGGACTCGGAAACGCCGCCGTCCGTCGGTTGGGACTTTGAGCCGTGGCACCCTGTGCGGTAGAACCATACTCGGAGCATGTTAAAAAAACGTTGGATGATCTTGACGAAAGGTTACCATCTATCTCGCAACAGCTGTCCAGTGGGCCCTCTTCCCCCAACCTTCTTTGAGCTCTTGGGGTCCTTCCGACCTGGCCATTTAGTCCATTTTGTGCAAGCGTGCCACTCAGAGGTAAAACAACCAACAATATATGCGACTTGGCCCTTTAGCCTATTGTGGGCACAAAAGTACCTTTAAGAAGTAAAGCAGCTCCACATTTCTTGAATTCGAGTCTCTAGCTATAATAAAATCAAATATCGAGTTTAACCGTATTTATTTTATTGCCGGAAGAGAAATTATTTTTCGTCGGTCAATTTATGTGGGCGATATGCTAATACGTATATAAATAAATCAAGTGGTACTCATTTGAAGAAACATCGGTGTAGTCAGTCAAAAATGTTTGTGACTTGTTAGCGAAATATTTAAGTAAAATATCGACTAATGATAATGACACTGCATGCACAATCGCGATTGGTAGTTTTTTGTTCTCCATTCGTTGTCAAAGAAAACAGGTAAGAAATAACGTTGCTGAATTAGACATGTAAGAAAGTAGGAATATGCATAAGGGAAATCAATTAATGTGTTGATTTAAAGATTGAAGATTCAATGCATTTTAAGAGTTGGGTTAAGTTGATTTATCTCTGAGCGGCACTTTTCTGCAGACAACGAGCAAAATATCCAGGTCACAAGGGCCCAAGGGCTCAGAGAACGTTAGGGAAGCGAAACCACTGGACAGCTGTTAGGAGATAGATGAAAACTTCCCGCCAAGGTCACACTGTATGTTCTTTAACGTGCACAGGACGGCCCATCCGACAGACGACAGCCTTTCCACGCCCATCGGCTTCCTCTTTCTTCTCGAGGTCCGGGTGGTGGTGGGGGGGTCAGTAGAGATGGAATAAATCTCAACGCTGGCCCAGGTGGGATTCGAACCTGTAAATGTTTGTGTATAACGAAGCTACGAACAAATTATATGTTTATGATTATTAATATGTATACTAAATCATATTCCCGAAACCTAAAAAATGATACTATTTTAATTCTACTGGAGATAAGTGAAAATAAATTTCTGTTTTGACTCATTTGTAAAACCAAATTACAAGTGTCCGTTTGTATTAGTGAATTAGATCTCAAGTTAAAATTGAATATAAATGTTTTTTCGACTAATTTTTTTTTGCTTTCCGACGATAAGAATAAAAATTTTTTTAAGGATTTAGAGAGCTAGAGGTTATTAATTAGTAACTGCGTAAATTGAGTTATATCTGCAGTCTTTGATGTAAACAGAATATCCTTGTACATATGTGCCAGGATTCAAGTCCCATATCTGCAATTCCCAGGTTCAAGTCCCACTTGAGCCAACGTTGAGATTTATCTCGCAAAACTCACCGCCCTACCCTCGGTCAGTTTGTGAAGTGCTGACCTATAGATGACCAGTAGGGTACACTGATGGGCTTGGAAAGGTCGCCGTCCGCCGAATGGGACATTCAGCAGTGGTTCCGTTTAAGGGAGAGCCATAGCATCCAGCACATTAAAGAACATGCTAGATGGCCTTGATGAGAGGCTACTATCTGGATCCTAACAATTGTCCAGTGGGTCCCCTTCCCCCAGTCATCTGTGAGGCCTCGGGGTCCTTGTGACCTGGCCATTTAGCCCATTGTGTGCAAAAAGAGTGCCACTCAGAGGTAAAACAATCAAATCCTTCTACACTTATGTTATACATTGCTCTAATAAAGCATTTGTACTATTTGTTGCCAGATGTTCAGCAACCACGGCTAACCCCGGTTCCGTCTCACGACACTACAAAGTTAAAGGAAAGCCGCGACTATCTAGAGTCGGGGGGAAGAATGCGCCATATAGACGCACCTCATCCCCGACCTCACATGGCAGCAGTCCTATAAAAGGAAAGCTAACCACCGGTAGAAACCTGAAATTTAATCTGTTCCCCGGTTAGCCATGAACAACGATATGTAGATCCAAGTTCGCTCGGCACCCGGGGTGGAGACTCTTAGTGAGGCCCAGACTTTGAAAGGGCTCGTGCCTACTAGGGGGCTCAATCCGTTCGGCCGTGCCTTTAACTGCTCCACGGAGCTCCTGATAGTGAGGTCTTGACACCGTCCAACTAGCCACCAAACCGTCGGCGATGTCTTCGACCTCGGTTGGTCTTGGCTCTGTCCAACCAGGGACCCAATCCGGCCGGCAAAGCTTTCGACCGGGTGCCGAGCTCGAAGCCCCCCCCCCCCCCACCTCGACAAGGTGGTCCCCTATCGGGGGGGGGGGGCTAATAAAGTATTAGTGATTTCTATGTTATGCAAAAAGGGAATATTATTTCAAAAGGACAACTTCTAAAATATGTGGGGGGGATCAGTCGGTAGCGCGCCAGGCTCCTATTCTGCAGTTCCCAGTTCGAGTTTCAGGACCAGCGCTTATATTTATCTCCGCAAAACGCCTCGCCCTACCCACGGTCAGTAAGGTACACTGGTGGGCTTGGAAAGATCGCCATCCGTCGGATGGGACGTTAAGCCGTGGTTCCGTATGCGGGAGAGCCGTACCATGTTAACTTAAAGAACACGATGGATGATGGCCTTGATCTGCTACCATCTGTCTCCCAACAGCTGTTCCAGTGAGTCCCCTACCCACCTTCTCTGAGCCTTCGGGGTCCTTGTGAGTTGGCCATTTAACCCATTCTGTGCAAAAAAAAGTGCCGGTCAGAGGTAAAACATCCCACGTTAAGCCTTGGTTCCGTGTGCGGGAGAGCCATACCACGTTAACTTAAAGAACACGATGGATGGCCTTGATCTGCTACCATCTGTCTCCCAACAGCTGTTCCAGTGGGTCCCCTACCCACCTTCTCTGAGCCATCGGGGTCCTTGTGACTTGGCCATTTAACCCATTGTGTGCAAAAAAAGTGCCGCTCAGGGTAAAACAACCCAATCTAAAATATGAGTGAAATAGAAAAATGTGATTGAACTGAAAGATCGTAATCAAATATATTTAAATCTCGTTTTTTCAATAACGCATTTGTTCAGTATTTAAAAGGTTACGGCAGCTGGAACATTTAACAATAGGTTATCTTGTTTCAGAAAAATCATTCGTAATTGCCCAACATTAAAACAAACATTATGCAAATTTCTAAAATGTGTATTTAATTTATTAAATTGTTTGTAACAATACATATTATTTAATTTCTGATGTAAATTCTTATGATACATTACTGTTGTGAAATATTCCAACTTTCATCAGTCTTTAAACACGGAACTAATATTTTTGAAAATCGAGATTTAAATACATTTGACTACGATCCTTAATTTATCTTCAGTCACATTTTTCCGTTAAATGCCTATCTTAGAAGTTATAGAGATTCAAAGTTAGATTCCCATTGATTTAACATGGAAATTCTCCAATATTTTCGTAGGGTAGTGTGTATTATTAAATGGTAAAAAATGTATTGCTTATTAATGAAATTTCCTTAATACACGTCTTCCTTCGACCACAGGATGGCGCTACGGGCGACCTTCAACATTCTAGCAATTTACGCTCGATCTTCAAACTTGCAAGTTGACCTTGATGTTCCGTTTCCTAGGTTACATATAAATAAGGATCGAAGTTAATGTATACTGTTCTTTTGCAATGATATAAAGAAGTCAACTAATTTCGGAATTAGGTGATTTTTATTCATGAATGGCTCTCCCGAGATACGGTCTCCTTTCTTTTAAGTCCATATCGATGGAAATTATTATATATTATCTGGAATTTATATCGCATTGCTTTAATAAAGAAAATAAAACTGAGAATTTGTAATAAACATTTCAAGTTATTTCCTCTTTAGTTTTTCAAGTGAAGCATTTTTTTGGAAAAAAATAAAATAAAATTTTCAACACTACATTTATCAATTGTGCATTTTTTTAATTATTGTGTAAGAAGGGTAACGAAGTACTCAATGGAAAAAATGTATTGTTTTGTAAAATTAATGTTTGTTAACAGTTAATCTGAAGGCTGATTACAATATAGTAACCTTGTGTAACACTTTTGAAAAGTTTCTTCTATCTAAGCATTTGCAACTATTCCTAAAGAAATAAAGTTTTAGTCAGCTTAAGTCATTTTCCATCCACCTTTGTTGCCACAGGCAAATTATAAATTCAAAGCTAAATATAAACTCCTTTCGAGTTTTTTTCCCTTTGAATATTTTGCTGCACTTCTTGAACAATAGCGAAAATATTGCAAGATCAATAAAAAAAATCATAAAAATTAGGAAGGTGAGTAAAAAAAAAACCTCTGAGCGGCATTTTTCACACACAATGGGCTAAACGCTCAACTCACGTGGACCCCGAGATGGCTGGGGGAAGGGTACCACTGTTAAGAGACAGATCGTAACCTCCCGTCAAGGCCATTCAGCGTATTCTTTAACGTGAGCAGGATATAGCTCTCGGATCCCATCTGACGGACGGCGGTCTTTCCAAGTACATCATTATCCACTTTCTGACCGAGGGCAGTATAGGGGTTTAGCGGTGTTAAATCGCAATGCTGGCCCAAGTTGTACTCGAACCTGAGAACTGCAGATTACGAGCCTGGCGCGCTACAGACTGAACCAACCCTCCACAACGGAATAGTGCCTTAACGTCCCATTAGAAGGACATCGGCTTTTTTGACCTTTAATCCCACCGATGTACCTTTCTCATCAAGAGCAAGGTGTGTGTGTGTGGAGAGAGAACACCACTTCGAACTTAATACTTTCTGTGTAAAGTTCGAAGAGTGATCTTTGCAATCGTAAAATAAAGATCAACTAATTTGGATGCAACTAAAGATTTGATCCGATGTGTAATACCATTTTGTCTCGAGGGCTTCAATTTTCAGTTTGTAAGATTAAGTTTAGAATTTTGTAATGAATTTTCCTTTTATCTCTTCCCTACCTAGCTCGTAATCTGCAGCTCCCAGGTTCGAGTCCCAACTGAGTCAGCGCTGAGATTTATCTCCGCAAAACTCCCCGCCCTGCCCACGAGCAGTAGGGGACACCGGTGCGATTGGAAAGGCCGCCGTCCGTTGGCCACGGCTTCATCATCATCATCATCATCATCCTCAAGCAGCCATGGGCTACGGAGGTCCAACCAGACCGTGCAATTTAGTTCTCCAAGCAAGTCTATCCTGAGCTACATCTACTGCATCTGGCCACTGCACACCAATTCTAACAAGGTCCTGTTTGACATTGTCTGCCCACCGCATCCTAGGTCTCCCCTTCTTTCTGAGGCCTTTAGGCACACTGTTCATAACCCTATTCGCCAATCTATAATTATTCATACGGGCAACATGGCCAAACCAACGGAGTCTCTCTCTGCACAATATGCTGCTTAAAGGAGGTTGCAAACTCCTTTTCCTAATCTCATCATTAGTTACAAAGTTGAACCACCTAATGCCCAAGATACTGCGCAAGCATCTGGAATCAAAAGCATCTAGTTTCCTGTTATCTTGTTTACAAAGTGTCCAAGTTTCACTACCATAACTAACCCTAGAAAGAACCAAACTATTATACAGTCTAATTTTAGTCTTTAGGTGTATACGCCTATTTCTCCACACTCTCCATAGATTCTTAAAAGTCCCGGCAGCAATCCCTATTCGTCTGTTAATCTCATGCCACACATCACCATTATCTGTTACATAGCTCCCAAGATAATTAAACTGTGACACCTGCTCAAGACTGCAACCATTTAGATTAACTGAATCACAGCCTGCCTGACCAATTTTCATCACTTTAGTTTTCTCTCTGTTTATAACCAAACCTACTCTACTACCAGTCTCATCAACGGCTCGAATGAAAGAGTTCATCTCATCAACATCATTTGCCAGAAGGGCTAAATCATCAGCATAATCTAAATCAGAAATTTTCCTATCTCCAGCCCATTTAAGGTCAAAATCTTTCCCTTGAAGTGAATTTCGCATAACATAATCAATAACCAAGTTAAAGAGAAAAGGAGACAAAATGCACCCTTGTCGAACACCAGAAGTAATGCTAAACCAATTGCTACAAGCCTTACCAACTCTCACACACGACTCAGTGTTATTATAGAGAGCTTTCATAATGTTAACTAACTTGTCTGGTATACCATATGATCTCACAATCAACCACAAATTATGACGATCAACAGAGTCGAAAGCCTTTTTGAAATCAACAAAGCTAGCAACCAAAGGTTTCTGAAACTCTAAACATTTCTCAAGAATCTGCCTAAGTGAAAATATCTGATCTACACATCCCCTACCACTTCTGAATCCACATTGCTCATCACGCAATTGCCTGTCAACCAGATTCTTAATTCTATTAAGCACAATCATGGAAAGAACTTTACCTGGAACAGAGAGTAGGCTGATACCCCTATAGTTATCACAAGAACTGCGATCACCTTTTTTGAAAATAGGGATAACAATAGCTCTGGTAAAATCCTTAGGAACCATGCCTTTATCATAAAAGAGATTCAGAATTTCAGTCATCCAAGTGGTAACCGAAACATTCCCAGCTCTAAGCATTTCCGTAGTAATTTCATCTACCCCTGGGGATTTATGAAGTTTAAGTTTAGAAACAGCCAAACTAACTTCAGATTGTGTTATAGGGCCAACATTAAAGCCACCAATGCATCTATCATCATTGCAAACAATGGGAGTAGAACTAACTACATTGTTAAGAACATCACTGAAATGCTCAGCCCACCTAGCCATGACAGAATCCTCCCCTTCTATAACCTTACCTTGTTTATCCTTCAATCCTTGTATGCCTGTCCGTTTTCTACCACACAAAACATTAACTATCTGGTACAGCTCTCTGCTGTTGTGCTGTCTAACTGCTTCCTCGGCTTTGTCAGCCAAACCATCAAGCCAAAAATTTTTATCAGCAGCTAACTGATCCTTTACAAGTTTATTAAGGTCTCTGTAATGCTTTCTATTAGGACTAGTAGGGTATTGATTAAGGGCATTCCTGCAGTTCCTTCTTTCCGAAATAAGCTCAAGTGCCTTATCACTCAGATAATTTTGCCTCTTCTGCTCCTTTTTTCCTAAAAGAGTACTGTTAGTGTCCAAAAAAGCCTGTTTAAAATGATCCCATTCTTCCTCAACTTCAGTAGTAAGCAAACCATGACTGTCATAATGACTAAGTAACCTATCATGGTAAGCTTTGGCTATAACTGGATCTTTCAGAGCTTCAGTATTAAAAGTAAATTTTTTAACCCTAGCACAACACTTTTTAAGTTTAAGTTGCAACACACTTTTAACAAGGTAATGGTCAGATCCAATTTCAGCTCCCCTATATGCCCTGGTATTCCTAACAGAACTAGTCCATTTGCTGTTAATTAATTTGTAATCAATCATATTCTTATGCAGCCCATCAGGTGAAACCCATGTGTACTTATGTATGTCGCGGTGTTTGTAATAAGTGTTAGTTATTCTGAATCCATTGAGTTTACTTACCTGTAGGAGACGTTGCCCATTGCTATTGCAGCTACCAATACCAAAAGGGCCTATTACTCCTCCCCAAAGGTCAGAGTCAGTACCAACTTTGGCATTGAAGTCACCAAGAACAAGGGTAATATCTCCTTTCTTGACAGAATTCAAAATATCCTGAAGTTGTTCATAAAACCTATCCTTCTCATCCTCATCGGCATCCTCAGTGGGGGCATAACAGCAGATAACATTCAAGTCTTTAACGCTTGTCTGAAATTTTGCTGTAAGAAACCTTTCATTAATGCACTCATATCCTAGAAGAGCATCACTAGCGTGTCTGCTGAGAAGCAGACCCACGCCTTGGTGATGCTTTTTGTCGTCCCTCCCTGAAAAGAGAAATTTAAGATTATTTTTAAGAATCTGACCTTTATCTGTCCATCTGGTCTCTTGCAAGCCGAGAATATCTAAATTATAACGGTGGAATTCTTGTGTGAGGACATCAAGAGAAAAAGCTCTGTGCAGAGTCCTCACATTCCAACTACCTATGGAGAGAAAATGGTTAGTGGGATGTTTAAAGAAACTATGTTTATTGAGAGAGGGAATGCCGACAATATCAAACAGCCCCCTAATCGCAGACATGGGGCAAAGACCCGTTCCCCCACTACTAAAGGCTGAAGCCATCTACACTGGAAGACTTCCTCCAATGTAGAATTTGACGATGCCAATAGAAGCAAAGAGTTCAGGTGCCTGCGATGACTTCTGCTCAGGATTATCCACCAGCTGATAAACATATCCTGTGGATCTATTCACTTGGGGCTGTCAACCCACAAACAAAAACATCCACGTTAAGCCGTGGCCACATGTGAACGGCTAACGTGGACGTTAAGGCGTGGGCCACTTGACGGGATGCTACCATCTGTCTCGTAACAGCTGACTAGTGGGTTCCCTTCTGCCAAACTTCTCGGAGTCCTTATGACCTTTGCATTTGGCCCATTGTGTGCAAAAAAAGTGTTTCAGAAGTAACTCAAATTAAGAATTGAAAACGACAGTAGACGAGCTAAAAAGCATATGATTTACGCTAATTTAAAAAACAAAATTTCTCAAATTTGAACAGGTTTAGGATAACTGAACTGCCTTGACTTATTCTTGCGCAACTTTAGCACAAGTAAGGGTCAAAGTCAAGAAAAAAAAAGCAAAAATTAAGCAAACTAAAGGATGATCTTTAAAAACTCTCTACAGCAGTTTACACCCTTAATGTTAAAAGATAGTGTTGGATTGTTTTACCTCTGAGCAGCACTTTTTTGCACTCAATGATCTAAATGACCAGGACCCCAAAGGCTCAGAGAAGGTTGGGGACCCACTGGACAGCTATTGGGAGACAGATGGTAGCCTCCCATCAAAGCCCTCCAGCGTGTTCTTTAACGTGCACAGGGTATAGCTCTCCGCACACGGACCACTGCTTAACATCCCATCCGACGTTCGGCGGCCTTTCCAAGCTCATCTGTGTCCTCTACTGACAGTGGGCAGGTAGTTGTACGGAGATAAATCTCAACGCTGGACTAGCCGGGATTCGAACCTGGAAACTGCAGTTTTTGCGCCTGGTGAGCTACCGATTGAGCCACCCCGCCGATGAAATGTAACGAACCTTACTTTTCTCAAAACGAGTATTATTCAAACTCCTCGTTTTATTTCTAGGAACAGATATACCAACCTCCCCTAGCCTCGCAATGAATTCTACAGCGCTCGTGCGACATTAAAATGTTTTAATAATCATATTAAAACCTTTATAATGTTTTCCTTCTGTTTATTATTAAGACCATTTGTTGAATATTAACAATGCATTATGTCAAGTGCTGGATTTGAATGCATGTTACACTTTCAAGACAGGTTCCTCAATTTCTTGAGTACAAGCAGAATATCTCTTCAGGGTATTAAGAAGCCAATGTTGAGCCACAGCGGCTGATAACAATAGGTAAGGGTTACAATTGCTATTGCCCAAGTAGTCGGTTTTCTTCTAATGATGAATAATCGAAGTTTCAGCGTTGATTTGGTTGTTCCGTTGCCAAATTCAAAGGAGACACAAAAAAAGGTGTGGAGGAGTGGCTTTTAACCACAGATTTCTTTTTTTTACTTCCTGCTTGACCCCATTTGTACGAGATTGCAGGAAGCCAAACATTGTTCTTTTTTAAAATAACATTCGACGGCTTTCAGAATTTTTATTTGTAATTATGCAAATGATAGTCGTTAGTAATAAATAATTTAAGTTACTCATAATTTCTTTTTTTCTTTTTTTTCAGAGTTAATTTTTTGTTTGTTTGATTCCAGTTGTAGAAGGGGGAACGAGAAGTCACAGTCGATATCAAGGATAAAACTCATAGACTGAAAATTCGAGATTTTTCTACGTTCTCTTGTTCCGTTGTTTTATCTCTGAGAGGAAATTTTTTTGCACACAATGGATTAAACGGCCAGGTCACAAAGATCCCGAGGGCTCAGAGAAGGTTGGGAGGAGATGACTCATTTGACAGCTGTTGGGACACAGATGATAGCTTCCCATCAAGGCCATCCAGCGTGTTCTTTAATGTGCACAGGATAAGGGCTTTCTCGTACATGGTGCCACGGCTTAACTTACTATCCAACGGACGGCGCCTTTCCAAGCCCATTGGTGTCCCCTATTGACGAGGGTGAAAGTTTTATGGAGATAAATCTCAATACTGGCCCAGGTGAGGCCAGAACCTGGGAACTGCTAATTACGAGCCTGGCGCGCTACCGACTGAGCCACCCGCTGTCCCACATTCTTTCGTACTCACACCGTAGGCAGCGAGATCTTTGTTCGATTGGAAATATTTTATTGGAGTTGATACGGAAAAGCTTCATTTATACATAATCGTAGATCGTAGATCGTATATGGATATGAGATGTTCCAGGTAAACATTACCCAATACCATCTCCATCTGAGAATATGCCCAGTTGGTATAGGTAAAAACATATAACAAGTTAATCACCCGTGGGTGGTCTAACATAAAACACAAGCTAAAAAATAGCATATATCATGCACAGGAGACCTAAAACGAGTAGCTTTCTTCAGAGAAAACCATCATTTTAGGCCTCTTGTACTTATTTTTTTAATAATAATAATCATAATATATTTATTCATCATCATCGTCATCTCACAAAATACAGATGTAGAGAGATTTTATACATTTGACCCGCAAAGCTAATAGCTTGTACTTATTTTTTTTAATAATAATAATCATAATATATTTATTCATCATCATCATCGTCATCTCAAAAATACAGATGTAGAGAGATTTTATACATTTGACCCGCAAAGCTAATAGCTTATCTGCAGGAAATATTGATGAGCATTAGTTTTCATGCATAAGTGAACATAGTAAAAACGAACACAAAAGTCATATAGATACAGGTTTTCTCAGGATAATCTCATTAGGATTATTTTTAACAGCCTCAAAAAACCTTTTTGAGTTGCATTTAATACGAGTATATATGTGGTCGATGCCCAAGTTGTCTGTTAGTAACAAAACAAGGGGCATCGACCGCCGATCTCAATATTTTGTTTTACAAAACCTGAATCTTATATTATTGGAGGTAGTGTTCGCCCATATAGGGGAAACATAAGTTATTATTGGACGAATGACCATGTTGTACAATAATAATTTATGGTAAAGCTAATGGTTTACCTGGAATAAAAAGTATCTTCACTCTCTACGCATGATAACTCCATTTGGAAGATGGTGTGGACCCTCACTTGAATTACCCTCCCATTCATGTGGAATCAGAATGTGAGGTTTTCCTCAGAGAAAGTGTTCCAGGTAATGGTTTACCTGGAACATCAAGATAGCATTTCTCCGAAGAAGTCCTAAGTTGACATCTCACTGCATTGACTTTAGTTATAATATCATGAATATGAGGGCGCAAAATTCCCCGCCCTGCCCATGGTCAGTAGGGGACACCGATGGGCTTGGAAAGGCCGCCGTCCGTCGGATGGGACGTTAAGCCGTGGTCCCGTGTGCGGGAGAGCCATACCTTGTGCACGTTAAAGAACACGCTGGATGGCCTTGACGGGAGGCTACCATCTGTCTCCCAACAGCTGTTCCAGTGGGTCCCCTCCCCCAACCTTCTCTGAGCCTTCGGGGTCCATGTGACCTGGCCGTTTAGCCCATTGTGTGCAAAAAAGTGCCGCTCAGACTTAAAACAACCCAAACCCAACCCATGAATATGAGGGTCCCATTTGAGCTTCCGACGTAGGGTTATACTCAAGTATTTGATGGTTTTTGCCATTCAATTGGTTTATTTAAAAAATTTAAACGTTTTGGGTTTTTAATAAGTTTTCCACTGAAGAGGATGGCAGTGCTATTCTCAGTGTTTATCTTGACCTTCCATTTATCTTACGACGACTCCACTTCATCAAGACATCACTGCACCCTGTCTATAGCAATCACTGGACCTAATGAGGGGGAAAGAATGGCGATATCATCAGAATATTGGGCTAATGGGATGCGATCAAAAGATGGCATATCATAAAGGTAGAGTGAAAAGGGAGAAGGTCCTAGGAGAGAGCCTTGAGGTACTCCAGCTGCCATTCCCTCTTTGTAGATAGAAAGGTTTTAACTTGCACTTGAAAAGTTCTCTTTGGCAAATATGACTGTAAAATACTGGTAAAAACCCGAAGGTACACCAATCTTAATTAACTTGTAAATCAAACTATCCGTCCAGATATGTCAAAAGTTTTAGCCACGTCCAGAAAGACAGCAGCAACTGTTTCTTTCTTATTCAAAGATTCGGCGATTTTCTCCGCCACTCTGAGAATTAGATGCTCAATTGATCTGTTTCGCCTGCAACCAAACTGGGTTTCAGGCAAGACAGGGTGCAGGGAGAGAAAATCGTCCAATCTGGTCAGAATGATTCGCTCAAACAGCTTGTCCAAGCAAGAGAGCAAGCTGATTGGGCGATAACTCAGAGGAAATGTTGGGTTTTTTCCGGGCTTGTGGATAAGCCGAACAAAGCCATTTTTCCAAATATCGGGAAAAGCATGGTATCTAAGAAGTATACTAAAAATAGAACAAACATGTGTTATGGCTTTCTTTGGAAGATGCTTCAACATCCTGTTTGATATCTTGTCAGGACCATTTGCTTTATTTAATTTAAGCTTCTTGATAGCCTGAATCAATTCCTGAGGATAGGTAAATAAAATTTTTGATCTTTGTGTCTGATCAAAACATATAAGTTCATCCTGTACCTCCTCTCAGGTTTCATGGTCGGAAAGTTCAAAATTCTATTGAAATTATAGCTCAAGAGCATCTGCAAATGCCTCAGATTTATCTTCTTCACTATAACACATTCCTGATTCCCCATGAATGGGAGGGTAATCAAAGTGAGGATTTTTCAATACCCTCACCATCTTCCAAATGGAGTTATCATGCGTAGAGAGTAAAGAGACCTTTTTATTTCAGGAGTTACTTCTATGCTCCTGGAGATTTTGTCTCATCTCTGTCTTGAGGGAATAATAATGCTACTTATCATATTTATTCCGAGACTGCAATTCAGAAAATAATTTTATTGTAGAGATTTCTTGTTAGCTGCATTTTTGGGCAGCTCCACAAGAAATACTGGTATCAATATTCTCTCTTTCCCACGCTTCAGCTGAGATATCTTAATGACTGAGAATCCTAAGCCTACTAGTTCACGTTTTATTTCCTCACAGTCAACATCAGTAGGTAGGTTTTTCAACATTACTTTCAGGTTTTTTTTTCCGCCTTTAATTTGTAAATATGAAACTGTTGTTTGATTGTTTCAAATTTTTTCACAAATGCACGATAGTCATCATTCCATTTGGTTTGAATGCGGATCGAGTCTCCTGAGTTCTTGGCAGTGAAACGTTCTACTGCTATCCTGGTTAATTTCCGATGAATAGTTGCCCAGTGTTTAGGAGGACGGAGTATAATGGTGGAATTTTTTCTCTCCTATTTCCCTTAGATTGGGATTGAACAAGATCTTCATTTTCGTCCATTTCAGACTCATTTGGATCCAGATTTTCTTCATCTAAGACAGAAAATCTGGTTTTTGAGATATAATCAGTCTCAACAGAAGGCCAGAGGCTCAAAAGACAAGAAGACCAGAGGGCTCTTTTATGTCCCTACTCGACCTTTTTAAAACCATCATTGACTGTGTCAAATTCTTTGTGAGATTCAATTTGTAAAATATTTCAGTTGTTATTATTATTTGGTACAGTATCCATATCATTCATTGGATTATTAGTACATTGGTCAGATGTAGAGGTGCTTGCCAGCTTAGCAACCTCAATCACATTTCCCATACTTTGGGATTCATCATTACATATAGATATGTGTTCATTTATCTCTTTTTCGAGATGGAACTTTTGTAGAATTGTTTTGTTTATGAAGGCATATCTCATGGGAGGAAGTCCATGGATATCTTTCGTGTTGGGGAGATTATTTAAAATCTCATTAATGTCATATAAAAGAATGTTTTTCTCGGTTGTAAAAGTACAAACTTGTGCCTCATAGTTAACATAACTAGTTAACATAACTTGTGCCTCATAGTTAACATGGGAGCTTTATCGGTGGTCCGATATAGCTTTTATCATGACCGAAGCTTCTCGGTGGTCCGATATAGCTTTTATCATGACCGAAGCTTCTCGGTGGTCCGATTCAATAGAATCTTTGAATTGGTCCTGCCGGTGGTCCACAACAGAAATAGCAGTTCCTTCGTTTTGTGACATCATGCTAAATAATAAGAAATTTGCTATTTTTCAAATTTCAGGATATAACATAAATAAAAAGTATACTTGCACTTGTAAATCATTTACATTACAGTTTAAATTTCACATTGAAACATGTAAAATAATTCCACAAGTCAAGCGAATAAAGTTATAACTAGCAAAAGCTTCAAAACTCACAGTTAAAGATTGACCGTTAGAATCGAAGGCATATTGCGCAATCCTAACGGTAACAAGTTTCTGAAAACAAAAATTTCAACGGAAGTTTAACGAAAGATTAAAATCGAATACATATGACAATTTATCCCACACAGATATAAAAAACGAACAGTAAATTAGCAGTCAAAAGACTGCAATTCAGAAAATAATTTTATTGTAGAGATTTCAGCTTGAAATCTCTACAATCTACACATATAAACTAAAGTTTAAGTAAATAATTAGACTGAGCTAATCCTAACCTGCCGACCAAGGGCTCCAGCAGGGTTGGATACCTGATCTCGCCAAAGGTTATTAGACAATTTAAATAAAAGTTTGACTAAATAAAGTTCACTTTTTGGAGCTATGTAAACACACGTCCGCTTCCTTCCACGTCTAAGCTCCAAGTCCTCTGATATCTGATATATTTAATTAATATTAAGAGCTCCAAGCCTATGGCTTATATCTCGAAGTCTAAAACAGTGCCTGATTGGCAATAACAAAAGTAAAGCACATAAACCCTGAAGGAGCCACACAAGAAAATTTAAGTTTTCTTAAGCATTCATTTTCATTAACACATAGGTTTTTTTTTTTTTTTTTTTTTTTTTTTTTACATTTAAACACTATTTAAGTAAAACAGTTAAAATTATTACGGTAGTTGTTATTTTTTAAGAATCTAGTTGTAAATTTGAAACTGTTTATGAACATTTTAATATACTTTTAATAAATTATTTTATTTATATGGTTTAAAAGTAAATTTTGTTAAAATTTAGACAAATTAAATTTCTTAAATATTTATGAACATTTAATTTTACACCCCCCCCCCCTTCTTTCCTTCTTTCGATAAATGACTGTACAGGCTTGATGAGTCAAGGGTGATTTTGCAGGAGCGGCGAAAGAGGGGCTGTTACCCCCTCCCCCCTCCTGGAAACATTGAACGGAAATTTGGTTTATGTTGAATAATACAGGTGTAAACACAGGTGTAACAAAAATTAATGTAAATTTTTCCTCAACAAAATATAAACTTCATTTTTTTACGTTTTCTTTTATTTTCAAAAGCATACCATTTATTTTTATTCATTAACATGAAAAAAAGTTTTTAAAATATACATTTGCAATAATGCGTTTCTTTTTCTCGTTTAGTTTTCTGGAATTATTAGCTGAATTTCTGACTGATACCTGCTTAGTTGATGTATTTGCGACCGCGCTCATTTAAACCTTTTATAGTGCCAGGTTTTTCAAAATGTATGCAATGGTGGCCAATACTTTTTGCTGCAGAAAATCACTTGAACTTTAGAGTTTTATCTTTCAGTGACTAACAGATATACACAGTCGTATCAGAATAATATGACTACCCACGGAATCACAGTGTACCCGCCCAGGTGCGTCACAGAGTGAACATGACAAGGTCGACCACACGGAGATGTAAGCAGCCAGCCGGGACAGATGAGCCATAGTGCGTAACATGAGCACAATGGTCAGAGGTATTGATTTCACTGACGTGCAAAAAGGAACGATCATTGGCTAGTGTGCCAAGGGTGGAAACATATTGGAAACAGCAGACTTCATGGGCTGTCGTGTGGTGCTGTAGTAAGGGTGTACCAAGAATGGACCGCTGGCACACCGAGTACCTCCAGACGTCATAACTGTGGAGCCCCAAAGTCTATCGACTCCAGAGGAGAACGTCACCTCCGCCGACTGATAAAGGGCAATTGACGCGCAACAGTGCAGCAATTGACCACTCAAATGAACGCTGGGGCATCCAGGTACGTGTCCCCGATAACAAAATATAAGTAAACCCTGTTACGCAATGGGTCTCCAGAGTCGATGCTGCTTAAAGGCGTCCATGTTAACCAAGGTCCATCGGCAACGACGCCTACAGTTCGCAAAGGACTGCTGTCATTGGACGGTAGAAGAGTAGAAAAGGAGGTGGCAGATATGGCATCAGACACACGTGAACCAACACCCGGACATGCTTGTCGGTCAAGTACAGGCTGACGGTGGCAGTGTGTATGTCTGAGGAATGCTTTCCTGATATGACCTTGGACAGCTGGTACCACTGGATGGGTCCCTGAACGTCTATGGCTACCTGTCCATCCTCGCTGATCACATGTATCCCTTCATGTTGGACATTTACCCTGGTGGTAATGGTGTCTACCAACAGGACAATGCGCCCTGCCATTCGCTAAGGTGGTACATGACTGGTTCCAGGAACACAACAGCGATGTCTCCGTTCTCCCTTGGTCGGCGAAATTGCATGACCTCAATCCCATAGAGCACTTGTGGGACCATTTGGATCGACAGGTTCGGAGTGCGGACCCATAACCACGTCATCTCCGGTACTTTCGTGCTCTGCTGGAGTCCGAATGGGCAGGTGTGCCTCTGTCAAACTTTCAGGGCCTCATTGCGTCCATGCCATGAGGTCTCACCGCTGTCATCCGGGCCAAGGGTGGTTATTCCCATTATTAGGAAGGTGGTCATTTTACTCTGATACGACTGTGCATATTGGTCATGTTTCGTACCAAATGAAAGAGAATTTCATTCGGAATAATAAAACAACCGAAATTAAATTTAAAATTAAAGCTATTTAAGCCTATTTTAAAAACGGTAATTGCTTGGACACCTTTAAGGTCTTAACCTAAATATTTTTGTTTTGAAACGCTCATTTTTCCCGCCTCCCACCCGAAAATATTCTGACACCCTGAAAACCATTTTGCCACCCCCTTCCACCCGAAAATATTCTGCTCCACCCTGAAAACCATTTTGGCACCCCCTTCCACCCGAAAATAATCTGCTCCACCCTTAAAACCATTTTGCCACCCCCTTCCACCCGAAAATATTCTGCTCCACCCTTAAAACCATTTTGTCATCCCCTTCCACCCGAAAATATTCTGCTCCACCCTTAAAACCATTTTGCCACCCCCTTCCACCCGAAAATAATCTGCTCCACCCTTAAAACCATTTTGCCACCCCCTCCCACCCGAAAATATTCTGCTCCACCCTTAAAACCATTTTGTCATCCCCTTCCACCCGAAAATATTCTGCTCCACTCTTAAAACCATTTTGCCACCCCTTTCCACCCGAAATTATAATGCTCCACCCTTAAAACCATTTTGCTACCCCCTTCCACCCAAAAATATTCTGCTCCACCCTTAAAACCATTTCCACCCCCTTCCACCCGAAAATTTCTAACCCATTCTGAAAACCATTTTTGCCCCCTACCCTGAGAAAAATGGATAAATTGCAAAGTAATGTTGCATGGTGCAAAACATGGGCTTCTCAAAAGTTAAATCGATTCATTCCAATAATAGAGAAACAGGGGAAATGTCCTGTAATTATAGAACACTTGAATAGTTAACTGGGAAAAAAGATAACTTTCCTTGACATGTCAGATGCTTTAACCCTTAAGCTATCGCAAGCTTACTAAATTTTTTCGTTAAGTGGAACTGAGTGAGCTTGCGATGCTTAACCATCAGAGCACCTGACATGTTGACACATGAATGGCAATGTTTTGTTCTTCGAAATTTTGAGCCTTGTACTGAGCATGTTGCAATGGGTTGTGTTATTTTATTCTGAGCGACCTTTTTTTTTCGGTATACAACGATAAAACAGGCTAAACGGTTAAGCAAGGCAAAAATCCCAAAGGGATCAAAAGATTAGGGAAAGGGAACCATGGCAAAGCTGTTAGGAGACAGATGGTAGTCTTCCTTCAAGACCATTCAGAGTGTTCTTTAGCATATACAGCATATGGTTCACCTGCACATGAAGACCCAGCATTAGGTCGCAACGACAGCTTTTCCAAGTCCATCGGTGTCCTCTACTGACCGAAGGCAGTGTGGGGTGGTCCATGTGGAACTCGAACCTGGGAACTGCAGATTACAAGCCTCGCACGCTACCGACTGAACAACCCCGCCACAGTATGAAATGTGAAATGTCATATATTTACCCAAAAACCTCTTGTAAAGAGTATATAAATTTTATTACTTGATAATGAAAAAAAGCATCGAGGGTTTGATATCACTTATCATAAAATCTAAGTTTTTTCATCTGATTATTGAAGCAATTTCTTGACTTTGGACTGATGTAAATTTACGAACAGGAAACTCATGAAGATCTCTGGAGTTCGTATCTTAAAAAGGTCGCGATCGGCAAAATTACGATCTCCAAATCCTATGGAAAAAAAAAAATTAAAATAGTGATTCACGACCACGGAATATAACAAACGGAAAAATAAGTAGATGCATTTTTTGCAATAAAAGACTGAGAGTCATTACCTGCAAATACTGAGAAAAAGTCTAAAAGCAAACCTCGTGTACTATACAATAACTTCTGAAGGAAATTAAAATTTACGAATGAGTATTTTTACTCACGTGCATGCGTTTTGCGGTCAAAGTGTCATTTTCCTCGACAGTTTTTCAATTCGGTAATATTTTTATGTTATTCTTTAAACCTGAAAAAAAACTCTGTTACACTATTTAAAAAAAAAAGAGAAAATTTATTCAAATTAACTTTTATTACAAAACAATGAACACTTAATCATGTGGGAGCGGGGATGGCTCAGTTGGTAGCGCGCCAGGCTACCGACTGATGGTACCGTGTACGCGGCCTACCCAGGCCTATGGATGTCCCTTTTATCAACCATGGAGAGAGAGAGGAGGTGAATCACAATGCTTGCCAAGTTGGGTCCACAATCTCAAAATATCAAGCAACGAGCGTTAGCGCGCTGCCGAATGAAGCAAACTCCACGTTCCACATATATTGACAGAGATGGGAGCTTCCAGTAAAACCATCCAACGTGTTCTTTAACCTTCACAGTGTATGTCTTCCTACTTTAGCCACTCCTTAACGTCCATCCGATGGTCTATGACGTATGAGAATGACTCTCATACGTCAAGATCTCATACTTCCCTCTCATACGTCCCTCTGTGAGAAAGGGGCCCATCGGTAGGGTAAGGATTCACGGAAAAAATCTCATTTTAACTGTAGGGACTCTAACTTGGGAATATCGGGTTGTGAGCATTTTAGCACTACCGAATTTTAAAAGTCTTTTGAGAGAAGTTGCCTAATAAAAACCTAGAACGTAACGAAGTGGAGTCTTTGTCAGAAATATTCCAAATCTGACTACTGAATGATCTAGCAGTTGATTCAGAATCGTTTAATGTTCCGATCTTGAGCTACACCTCCCAAAACTCAATTTTGCAGAAACAAAGACAATACAAAAGTGTTGTGTGAAGGTTAGGGTTACAACCGTGAAGTTTACAATGCCTCAAATTACGATATAGTTGATAACTGAGCCGTAAACTTAAAAACTGAAAGCTATTCTCAAGGAGAAACACACACAAAAAAGTGTAAAAAGAAAGTGCACGAAAAAACATTAGAGGTCGAATTGCTGGAGCAGATAACTTTCAAGAGAATTTGTAATTGTTTAATCCGCACATAAAGTACACATTGAGGTATAATTTCTTTTTTAAAAAAGTCAACATCCAGATTAACAGTTTGAGACATAATATGAATGAGAAAACGTTGAAACGATACACGATTGAAAGCATTTTTAAGGATAGGTTCATCTAACTCAGAGCTTCATTTTTCGTTTCCTGAAGGGTGGCTTAAGAGACTAAATTACAAGAACCCTAAAGTTCAGAACAATGCTACGGAAAAAGACTTATTGAACAGATGTTAAGAGAAGATTAAAACGATTCAGTTGGGTATTGTTACTCAGAGATACACTCTTTTCGCACACAATAGTATAAATGTCCAGGTCACACAAACTACAAGACTATAAGACACTGGACAGTTGTTAAGAGACAGATGTCCAATCCGATCCTCGCATCAAGTCCATTCAGCGTGTTCTTTAACGTGGATGGTTATTGCTTTTCCTATACACACGATCATGGCTTAAAACATGATCTGACGGACAGGGGCTTTTCCACGTCCATCGGCATTCTCCTTTCTCACCGAGGTTGGAGTGGGAATTAGCTGAAATAAATCTCAAACCTGGCATATTTGGAATTCGAACTGCGGTACTGCAGATTACGAGTCTGACACGCTACTGACTAAGGTTATTCCCGCCTCAAAAAGCGCTCAGCTATTGCCAGTTAAAGGGTTTTTCAACATACTCAGAACATGAATATCCAAAATGTTGCCACAGTCCGATCTGGTGATAACGAAAATATCTTTCACAAAATTTCGCATTACACCATTATCATTTCTTAGTTGGGATTCGCATAATTATGAATTTTGATTTGACAACTTTCAGATTTCCTCGCTGTTGGATGAGAAAGAGGGCCCGATGAAGTTCGACATTGTGCGCTTTGAGGTTCTCGTACAAGTTGTTTCGGCCCGAAATGCTTCAGCACAAAATTCTCTGCACATTGAAAAGCAGGATGGATGGCCTTGGCCGGGGACGTGCATTTGCCATAACAGGTATGATCCTGTCTTTAAGTCCATTAGGATGAATCCCATTCCCACACTGTCTTTAGTTCCATCCTAATTATCCTGTCGTTAAGTTCATTCCAATGATCCTGTTTTTAGGTCCATTTCAATGATCCTGTCATTAGGTCCATTCCTATGATCGTGTCTTTAGGTCCATTCCAATGATCATGCCTTTAGGTCCATTCCAAAGATCGTGTCTTTAGGTCCATTTCAGTGATTTCTATCCCCAATCGTATCAGGGATCAAATAGAGATCCAAAGACAAGATCCAAACTCGATCTTCTCTTTAAGTTCATTTCCACTTAATTCGTTCATTTTACTCCAACTCCAATCCTCCTTGAAACTTAGGATCCTGTCGTATAATCCATTATATATTGAGAAAAAACGTAAAAAAATACGTTAAGCAGGAAACAAAAATTAAATCAACTATGCATAGTTAAGACAAACTGGACATATGTCCAGTGAAAAGGATAAAAAAAAAATAATTCCGCTAATGAGTTGACATATAAAAACTTGACATCGGAATGTTGTGTAATGGAATGCAGATAAGCAGGCTGCTTATGAGAAGAGAGATTGCAACTAAGAGTGAAGCTACATTCCGAGAGAGAAGTCATGTTCCACCAGTGAGAGCGAAACAACACATTGTAACATCTTAAGCAATGATCAAAGGAGGCAGTGAAGAGCCGCATCACTGAACCTAATATTGAGGTTAATGATGAACGTAATGATAGACCCACGCATGCACGCACCGCAGCCTACGCTACAGTGCCATTGTTTTTGAATTGCGGAATGAAATAAGAACGAAGCATTAGCTAAGAAAATGATGAGCGGCATTACAGCAGCAAGTGATACAAGTCAGTCATTTTATATCACAGGATCTGCAGTGCTATGCAGGTTAATTGTTTTGGATTTTTACAGCAACGCACAAGTTGTGATTCAGACAGAGCTTCGGCTCTGTGCAACCTATCCAAAATATTAATCTTACCTGTTGTTTTAAAGCTCGTTTTATGGGTATTTGAACAAGTGAAGAGAACAGTTGGGTTGTTTTACCTCTGAGCGGCACTTTTTTGCACACCATGGACTAAATGGCCAGGTCACATGGACCCCGAAGGCTCAGAGAAGGTTGGGGGAGGGGACCCACTGGAACAGCTGTTGGGAGATAGACGATGATAGCCTCCCGTCAAGACCGTCCAGCGTGTTCTTTAACGTGCACAGGGTATGTCTCTCCCGCACACGGGGCCACGGCTTAACGTCCCATCCGACGGACGGCGGCCTTTCCAAGCCCATCGGTGTCCCCTACTGACCGTGGGCAGGGCGGGGAATTTTGCGGAGATAAATCTCAACGCTGACCCAGCTGGGACTCGAACCTGGAAACTACAGATTACGAGCTTGGCGCGCTACCGACTGAGCAACCCCCGCCCCAGTGAACAGAACAGAATAAAGGAGAAAAAGATGAAGCTTTCGAAATTCGTTTTCAGGATATTCTTAAAATAACAGAAGGATTGATGTACACCTTTCACAACCAATTAACGGAAATCATTATGATGGAGTATTTTTTACTCAGCAGAAAGACAACACAAACATCCATGCCTTAACCAGGGCTCGAACCCAAGTCCCTCTGATCGGTAGCCAAGAACGCTAACCACTCGGCCTTGGAACGGCCAACTGGGAAACAATCAGGAAGAAATGCGAAAAATCACATATTGAATCCAAGCGAAGGACTTCGGGGAAGGAAAGGTATTTTACAAGATAAAAATCTATTAAGTATCCTGGAACTCGACTTTACAATAGTTTTAAACTTGCCTTCAAAATACTCAAGACCCCCCCCCCCCCGATTTCTTAAGTCCTAAAGCGCCTGCTTTAAGATTTTAGTCAGATGGTCTTGGAAAGTTCGCCGTCCTCCGAATGGGCGGCCTTTCCAATCTATTGTAACTATAGAAGAATCTCATGCACATTATCGATAGTTTCCCTTAAGCTTCACCAGTGATTAAATTCAATCTCTGATTAGTTGGGTTGTTTTACCTCTGAGCGGCACTTTTTTGCACACCATGGGCTAAATGGCCAGGTCACAAGGACACCGAAGGCTCAGAGAAGGTTGGGGGAGGGCACCCACTGGAACAGTTGTTGGAAGACAGATGGTAGCCTCCCGTCAAGGCCATCCAGCATGTTCTTTAACGTGCATAGGGTGTGGATCTGCCGCACACGGAGCCACGGCTTAACGTCCCATCAGACAGACGGCGGCCTTTCCAAGTCCATCGGTGTCCCCTACTGACCGTGGGCAGGGCAGGGAATTTTGCGGAGATAAATCTCAACTCTGACCCAGCTGGGACTTGAACCTGGGAATTACAGATTACGAGCCTGGCGCGCTACCGACTGAGCTTCCCCCGCCCCCTGTGATTAGTTAAAATGGATATCAAATTTAAATTTTAAAGGTATTGTTTGTCTTAAAATGTAACTTCAAACTTCATTAGGAATTAGTTTAAGCGAAACACAAAAATGTTTCCCATTACACAAAATGGGCTAAATGAACACTGGTTATAAGGACCTCAAGACTTTAAAACCGATAGGAGAGGGATATTTATTAGGCAGCTGTGACGAGAGAGGTTGAAACCTATCGTCAATGCCTCAATGCCATTCAGCGTGTTCTTTAACCTGAAGAGTGTACTCCAGCACATGGTAACATGGCAACCTTTCATGCGATGACGGCGACATTCCCAATCCAATCAATGTCCCTCTTCAACCCGAGAGCTAGGGGAGAAAATATCAAAGGTGGCACAGTAGAGACTCGATCCTAAGGAATCAGATTAGGACACAGCGGTTACAGACTGAGAGAGATTCCACTTCTTTTTTTTCTTTTGGGGACAAGGATTATCTCTCAGTCGGTATCGTACCAAGTTCGTAAAGTAATGTTTTCAGATTGAAGTCAGAACTGTGCCCCTTCGGGAGAGCGGAATCTGATTGATTTAAAATGGCGCCGTCCGTCGGATGGAAGGTTAAGATGTGGTTCTATATGCAGGAGAGTTATACTCTGTGCACGCTAGGGAACACGCTAAATGGCCTTGGAGGGAGGTTTCCATCTGATATATAACAGCTGTTCAGGGGATCCCTTTGTCTCAGTTTGGTAGCGCACCAGGCTCGTAATCAGCAGTCCACAGTTTCGAGTCCCACCCGTACCAACGTTGATATTTATTTCCGTTAAACTCGCACTCTAACGGTACTGTTTGTGAGAATTGGAAGACTATTGGATGTGGAGAGAATAATACCTCGTGGGACGGGACGTAAAGTCATGTTACTGTGTGTTAGAGAGCCATACCCTGTGCACGTTAAAGAACATGCAGAATGTCCTTGACGGGAGGCTTCCATCTGTCTCCTAGAAGCTGTCCAATGGGTCCACTTCCCGAACTTTATACGAGAACTTGGGTCCTTCTCAACCTGGCCAGGGTTGGCTCAGTTAGTAGCATGCCAGGCTCTTAATCTGAAGTTCCCAGGTTCGAATCACTATTCGGCCAGCATTGAGATTTATCTCCTCAAAACACAACGCTATACCCATGGTCAGTAGAGGACACCAATGGGATTGGAAAGGCCGCCGTCTATCGGATTGGAAATTAAGCCGTGGTGCCGTGTGCGGGAAAGCCATACTCTGTGCACGTTAAATAATACACTGGATGGCCTTGATCGGAGTCTATCATCTATCCCCTAACAGCTGCCTTGCGGGTCCCTTTCCCCAACCTTTCTTGTGATCTGCACCATTTTGTGTGCAAAAAAAAAAAAGTACCGCTCAGAGGTAAAACACCCTTCCCAACGTTCCCTTTGCCTTTTGAATCCCTCTGTCCTGACATTTAATTCATTGTGGGCAAAAGAGCACCGATGAAATTTAAAAGAATTGAAACCAACATTTTTTTAGATGAAATGTGAAAAGATTGAGATATTTTTCAGCCTTACAAACAACCGACAACGAAAATAGAATCCTCTTCTCTTTTGTTATTTGTTGAACGATCTGCGGTAAGTCTTTAATGCCTGTATGATTGGATCTAATTTCAAACTCCGTAAAAGATTCTTACTTATGCGAAATTTATATTAACGAAATAAAGGAACACCTCTTCTTGACTGGAACCTGTTCATGTAGTACAACTATTCTTTACCGTCATTTCGAAGGTAAAAATAAACAAGAGGCGGCGTGATAGCAATGACGATGATAAATGTTAAACAAGATTACTTACATATTTATATTTCCAAGACTACACTGAACTTAAAATCATTTTTATTTTCCAAAAATGGCAGTACTCATTCGTGCATTTATGTATAAGTTAGTTTGTCATGTTTAGAGAAACAAACAAAAGACAGTTAACATCGATTTGCACTTAACTGATATTGTTTCTCGTATACACTAATGATTTTTCTTTAGGCGTCTAAATTCCACTCTATATTCTAGTCTGCCGAATAAGACTATTATGACTCAATTTATGAGAACCTTTAATCGACAACGATAACATCGAAAGAAGGGGTTGGACAGGGGGAATGGGAGATAGGAAGGCCTTTTTTTTATTATGTATCGAGCGTTTCATGCAAATTTATTTCTGTTCTTGTTATTTTTTCCAACCTGTTTTCATCAAAAAACATTTTTCAGATTTGTTCAAAACGAGGTCATGTTTGGTAAACGCGTCAGGTGTAGGTTGTTTTTGTTTCCTTGGGTATTTTTTTACACTCTACAGAAACCAAATCGAGAAAAAAAACTTGCCGAAACTTGCCCGAAACTTGTTTTACGTAGATCGAAAAAAAAGGATGAATGGGGACTTTTAGAGATAGCGCTCTGGGAATTGATTCGAAACTACTAGTGATACAATTTGAACAGGGTTAAATTGGACCACGAGGAAATTAAAGGGAAAAAAAATAGAAACTGTACTGCCGTTTCAGTAGCGATGACGACAAGTAGGGAATGTTCTGTTTTGACCTATATGGCTCGATATTTTAGTTATCGCTTTTTACAGCGTTCCGGTTCTTGCGAAGAAGTTAATAACTCTAATTACAGGTTGCACGAGTGTTCGGAGAAAGGTTGTTTATACGATGGACGCGTTCAGAACGACGTGAATTGCTGTATAGACACTTAACCGATTCCATGGCCGTCGTAAAAAGCAGAAAGTGATATTGTATACATTACGAGAAAATTAAAAGATTCTTGCTGGGGTTTTTTATTCGTGTAAAAGCCACTTGTCTTTAAGAATTGTAATAACAGAAAATTACGTAAATGGCCTTCAGAAATTCCTTTGTAAGATTTTTTTTGTCTGTAAGCAGAAAATAAATGAAACTTTTATTAAAAGGAATTCCGTGCATTTATGAGACAGAAATAGCACTTTGACTTTTCGAAAGAAGTTTCTGGACCAATAAACATTTAAACAATTTGATTTATGTTTGGAAATATCCTAATTTTTTTTGTCTTTTCCAATCTACTATTAGTAATATCTTGACTACAAACAAATGTATCGTATTTGCGGTTCAAACCCGGATAAAGTTTCATATATAAACAGGGCCTGATCTAAGGAGGACTACCCGCCCCCTTGAGAATGCCAGTTGGATTGGGTTGTTTTACTTCTGAGCGGCACTTTTTTTGCACTCCATGGGCGAAATGGCCAGGTCACATGGACCCCGAAGGTTCAGAGAAGGTTGGGAGAGGGGACCCATTCGAACAGCTGTTGGGAGACAGATGGTAGCCTCTCGGCAAAGCCATCCAGCGTGTTCTTTAACGTGCACAGAGTATGACTCTCCCGCACATGGGGTCACGGCGTAACGTCCCATACGACGGAGGCGGCCTTTCCAACCCCATCGGTGTCCCCAACTGACCGTGGGCAGGCGGGGAGTTTTGCGGAGATAAATCTCAACGCTGACCCAGCTGGGACTCGAACTTGGAAACTGCAGATTACGAGACTGGAGCGCTACAGACTGAGCCAACCCCGCCCCTGAGAATGCCAGTAAGGGCAATGGGAGCCAAAAATTATTAAACATGTGCATATTAAAGAATTTTTCAATAAATATTTTAAAAACCTATGAACGAAAGAAAAAATGTTACATTAAAATGGAAATCGAGTTTCTTTACCTTCCACCCCTTACCTTTACCATCTGAATGGGGTTTAGTAGCATTTTTAACTTTCTTTGAACCAACTTTGGCTGGTGAGAAGTAAGTGACATTGATGACTCATTTTCTTCTTCTATTTTTAATTTTTGTTTGCTTTTATTTGATATTTTTCTACTACAACTATACGCTGAGTGATCATTGAAATATGACCCCCCCATGTTATGCAAATGGCATTCTAATTTCGAAGTCCTATGACTTTTAAAATAAACGTTTAATAGGAAAAGTGACAAAGGTAAATTAAAATTTAAAAAAGCTATGGAAGTTTGAATATATAACTGTAGCAATGCTAGACATTGGAAGTTAATTGAAACTGAAATAGGAAATATTATTTCAAAGCAGTTCATATATAAATATATATTTTAAAAGTTTGTGTAAATAATTTCTTAAATTTTTTTAACAAATTTCTTAGAGCAGATTGCTAATCTGAAATTTTTAAACTTCAGTACCTGCTTAAAGACTGAAAATATTGATGACAATCGAAATTTTGATTAATTTGATTCAGACCATTAAAATATCCTCCGCCACATTTTCTCCCAAAATGCTGCTTTTCGAAGTTAGCGCTCCATTGGCATAACATGGGGTGATCATGTTACGTCAATGTGACGCTCATTTCGAACAATTACGCTGACTCCAATGATTATTCGGCGTATGTCTTCTCTAACATCCTAGATTTTGGGAATACATGAATAAATATTTTGGGTTTTGGGAGAGGGCCAAGTGGTCAGATCGAGAACATAAAAAAGTAAAAACTACCCCATCTGCACCCAGCCTCCCATTGAAAACCATACTAAAATTTTTCGCACTGGAGAGATACAATATCCCGACACTTTTCCTAAAATAACTTTGATTCCGTTTCGAACAAAAGTCCGTTTCGAATAAATTTCCGTCGAACAAAAGTCCGTTTCGAACAAAATTCCGGCGAACAAATATTGTCGAACAATTTTCTGGATACTCTGTAAACTATGGTTCCGTATCCGCCAGACAAGATGTATTACTTTTTTTCTGTTTTGAATTTGAGATCTTTTCTCAGTGATACGGGTGAAATTAAAGAAAAAAGAAATTAAAATCGGAAAATTCAATCCAATCAAGATCTGTGGTGAATATGGAATTCAAGTTTTCTAGAATTTTGAGAAATTTAGTGCTCTCTGAAAATAGAAATTCATGTTAATGGAAGATTCTGAAAAAATGCGAATAGTAAGGTTTCGTTAGTATCAACCGAAACCTAAACAAAGTTTTTCGCTTGTCACTTTAAAAAAAAAGGTTAAATATCTACAAATAGATTGACTGATAAGAAATTTAAAAAAAAATACTTTTTGAGAATGATCTAAAAAATGGGGGCTATAGTTCAGAACAGAGTATAAACAACAACAAAAAATTGCATCTATGTTACATGGTTATTAATTGTTAGTTTGTTTATTTGTTTCGTGTTATCTTTTGCAAAAATAGATAAATGCTAGCTTTTTCTTTAGATATTCCCTGATGCAAAAACAGTTTTTGAAAATATTCCACGTTGATAAAACAATTTTATTCAGCGGCCATATCCTGTAGCTCCATTTAAGATATCCCCTACTTTAACCCTATGGTTCTTATGGGCATAGGGTCATTTATTCTCTTGCACATACCCGTACAAGAGTTTTGGTTGTTTTACCTCTGAGCAACACTTTTTTGCAGACAATGGGCTAGATGACCAGGTCACAAGGACCCCGAAGGCTCAGAAAAGGTGGGGGAGGGGCCCCACTGAACAACTGTTATGAGAGAGATTGTAGTCTCCCCTCAATGCCATCTAGAGTGTTCTTTAACGTGCATAGGGAATGGCTCTCCCGCACATGGGACCACTGCTTAAAGTCCCATTCAACGGACATCGGCCTTTGCAAGCGAATCGATGTCCGCCTACTGACCATGCGCAGGGCGGGAAGTTTTGCGGAGATAAAACTCAACGCTAGCCCAGCTGGGACTCGAACCTGGGAACTGTAGATTACGAGACTGGCGTGCTACCGATCATATGCCATGTGCATGAAGATATACTGCCCAAAATATATGTATGTACGCCGTAAAACTTCACTAATTCGAACCCTCTATAATTGGGACTGCAACTTACAAATTTTTGCAATAAATGTTTTTTTTCTTATTTAAATTATACGCTATATATCAGCTTTGATTGATTCAGTAGCGGACAATTTTTTTGTGCTTCTTTAACTCTAGTGAAAAAGAATTATATCAGTGACAAACAAATGCTATGTTTTATCCTAAAGTTATCTGTAATTAATGTTATAATAAAATTAATAAAAAATTTCTTTCCTCACAAAACAATATCGAATAGATGTCATAGATTTAATTCATCGAGGTAATTGTGATGATGCATAGAACCGGCCAAGCCTAGCACCTAATGTCCGACCCCGCCTTCTCGTAGACCGTTAGTACCTTTCAAAAGAGATACTCTCTTGTGGAAGTGAACGGAAGGGGAGGGCTGCCAGATTAGTGTGGCCTACTGATCTGGACAACTATGGCTACTTTTCTTTTTTTTTTCTACCCTGCTGAGGAGTGGTCAACCACACAGGGTCCTGGTGCTGACCATATAAACCCACTGGACTGGACAGATATATGGCTCTGAGCTTGATTATGGATCCTGATTTTGCTACACTGGTGGGCTTCTGTGGAGGGAAAATCTTCCGCTGTGTTTTCTGTTTGTTTGTGGGCTGACAGCCCCAAGTGAATAGATTCACAGGATATGTTTATCAGCTGGTGGATAATCCTGAGCAGAGGTCATCGCAGGCACCTGAACTCTTTGCTTCTATTGGCATCGTCAAATTCTACATTGGAGGAAGTCTTCCAGTGTAGATGGCTTCAGCTTTTAGTGGTGGGGGAACGGGTCTTTGCCCCATGTCTGCGATTAGGGGGCTGTTTGATATTGTCGGCATTCCCTCTCTCAATAAACATAGTTTCTTTAAACATCCTACTAACCATTTTCTCTCCATAGGTAGTTGGAATGTGAGGACTCTGCACAGAGCTTTTTCTCTTGATGTTCTCACACAAGAATTCCACCATTATAATTTAGATATTCTCGGCTTGCAAGAGACCAGATGGACAGATAAAGGTCAGATTCTTAAAAATAATCTTAAATTTCTCTTTTCAGGGAGGGACGACAATAAGCATCACCAAGGCGTGGGTCTGCTTCTCAGCAGACACGCTAGTGATGCTCTTCTAAGATATGAGTGCATTAATGAAAGGTTTCTTACAGCAAAATTTCAGACAAGCGTTAAAGACCTGAATGTTATCTGCTGTTATGCCCCCACTGAGGATGAGAAGGATAGGTTTTATGAACAACTTCAGGATATTTTGAATTCTGTCAAGAAAGGAGATATTACCCTTGTTCTTGGTGACTTCAATGCCAAAGTTGGTATTGACTCTGACCTTTGGGGAGGGGTGATTGGCCCTTTTGGTATTGGTAGCTGCAATGGCAATGGGCAACGTCTCCTACAGGTAAATAAACTCAATGGTTTCAGAATAACTAACACATATTACAAACACCGCGACATACATAAGTACACGTGGGTTTCACCTGATGGGCTGCATAGCAATATGATTGATTATATATTAATTAACAGCAAATGGGCTAGTTCTGTTAGAAATACCAGGACATATAGGGGAGCTGAAATTGGATCTGACCATTACCTTGTTAAAAGTGTCTTGCAACTTAAACTTAAAAAGTGTTGTGCTAGGGTTAAAAAATTTGCTTTTAATACTGAAGCTCTGAAAGACCCAGTTATAGCCAAAGCTTACCATGATAGGTTACTTAGTCATTATGACACTCATGGTATGCTTACTACTGAAGTTGAGGAAGAATGGGATCATTTTAAACAGGCTTTTTTGGACACTAACAGTACTCTTTTAGGAAAAAAGGAGCAGAAGAGACAGAATTATCTGAGTGATAAGGCACTTGAGCTTATTTCGGAAAGAAAGAACTGCAGGAATGCCCTTAATCAATACCCTACTAGTACTAATAGAAAGCATTACAGAGAACTTAATAAACGTGTAAAAGATCAGTTAGCTGCTGATAAGAATCTTTGGTTTGATGGTTTGGCTGACAAAGCCGAGGAAGCAGTTAGACAGCACAACAGCAGAGAGCTGTACCAGGTAGTTAATGTTTTGTGTGGTAGAAAACGGACAGGTATACAAATATTGAAGGATAAACAAGGTAAGGTTGCAGAAGGTGAGGATTCTGTCATGGCTAGGTGGGCGGAGCATTTCAGTGATATTCTAAACAATGCGGTTAGTTCTATTCCCATTGTTTGCAATGATGATAGATGCATTGGTGGCTTTAATGTTGGCCCTATAACACAATCTGAAGTTATTTTGACTATTTCTAAACTTAAACTTCATAAATCCCCAGGGGTAGATGAAATTACTACAGAAATGCTTAGAGCTGGATATGTTTCGGTTACCACTTGGATGACTGAAATTCTAAATATCTTTTATGATAAAGGCATGGTTCCTAAGGATTTTACCAGAGCTATTGTTATCCCTATTTTCAAAAAAGGTGATCGCAGTTCTTGTGATAACTATAGGGGTATTAGCCTACTCTCTGTTCCAGGTAAAGTTCTTTCCATGATTGTGCTTAATAGAATTAAGAATCTGGTTGACAGTCAATTGCGTGATGATCTATGTGGATTCAGAAGTGGTAGGGGATGTGTGGATCAGATATTTTCACTTAGGCAGATTCTTGAGAAATGTTTAGAGTTTCAGAAACCTTTGGTTGCTAGCTTTGTTGATTTCAAAAAGGCTTTCGACTCTGTTGATCGTCATAATTTGTGGTTGATTGTGAAATCATATGGTATACCAGACAAGTTAGTTAACATAATGAAAGCTCTCTATAATAACACTGAGTCGTGTGTGAGAGTTGGTAAGGCTTGTAGCAATTGGTTTAGCATTACTTCTGGTGGTCGACAAGGGTGCATTTTGTCTCCTTTTCTCTTTAGTTTGGTTATTGATTATGTTATGCGAATTTCACTTCAAGGGAAAGATTTTGGCCTTAAATGGGCTGGAGATACGAAAATTTCTGATTTAGATTATGCTGATGATTTAGCCCTTTTGGCAAATGATGTTGATGAGATGAACTCTTTCATTCGAGCTGTTGATGAGACTGGTAGTAGAGTAGGTTTGGTTATAAACAGAGAGAAAACGAAAGTGATGAAAATTGGTCAGGCAGGCTGTGATTCAGTTAATCTGAATGGTTGCAGTCTTGAGCCGGTGTCACAGTTTAATTATCTTGGGAGCTATGTAACAGATAATGGTGATGTGCGGCATGAGATTAACAGACGAATAGGGATTGCTGCCGGGACTTTTAAGAATCTATGGAGAGTGTGGAGAAATAGGCGTATACACCTAAAGACTAAAATTAGACTGTATAATAGTTTGGTTCTTTCTAGGGTTAGTTATGGTAGTGAAACTTGGACACCTTGTAAACAGGATAACAGTAAACTTGATGCTTTTGATTCCAGATGCTTACGCAGTGTCTTGGGCATTAGGTGGTTCAACTTTGTAACTAATGATGAGGTTAGGCAAAGGAGTTTGCAACCTCCTTTAAGCAGCATATTGTGCAGAGAGAGACTCCGTTGGTTTGGCCATGTTGCCCGTATGAATAATTATAGATTGGCGAATAGGGTTATGAACAGTGTGCCTAAAGGCCTTAGAAAGAAGGGGAGACCTAGGATGCGGTGGGCAGACAATGTCAAACAGGACCTTGTTAGAATTGGTGTGCAGTGGCCAGATACAGTAGATGTAGCTCAGGATAGACTTGCTTGGAGAACTAAATTGCACGGCTGGTTGAACCTCCGTAGCCCATGGCTGCTTGATGATGATGATGATGATGATGATGATGATGATGATGATGATGATGATGATGATGAGCCTTTTATATTTCGTCTCCTCTCCAGAGCATCTTTGCAAACTTCGTCAGTGTTTGTGGGCATCGACCGATTTAAGTTTCAGTTATTGTAACCGGTCAGTTCAATCCAGATCCCGTTTTAATGTAACTACAGTCGTTAGGAACCTCGAGTCTACCGAGACGGCGATTTGAAGAACAGCGTGCTGTAATAACGCGAAACGGTACGGAAAGTTAATGAATGAGTAGGATGATGTAACCGGTCAGTTCAATCCAGATCCCGTTTTAATGTAACTACAGTTGTTAGGAACCTCGAGTTTACCGAGACTGCGATTTGAAGAATAGCGCGAAACGGTGCGGAAAGCTAATGAATGAGTAGGATGATCACGTGATAAAAAATGTCATGGTTGACAGCTTTGGCAGACAAGTTAGATAATGCCGCCAGGGGGCAGAAATATGAGGAACTGTACTAGATGTCAGTTCTTTCATTCAGGAAAAGGAAACGAAAGTCAATAACATTTGTATTCATAGATAGTGGCACAAGTGAAGATGACTTTTATTGCATAATAGAGAGATTATTATTGAAGAGTTTAGAAAACATTCTATTAGCGTGCTAATATTATGAATTTTGAAAAAAGCTTTAAATCAGTGATTCTTAACCTTTTCTAAGCCACGGATCATTTAAAAAAAATTTAAGGTTTTACCTCTGAGTGGGACGTTTTTGGCACACTGGGTTAAATGAAGATCACAGGATCATCAGTAAGAGAAAATGTACAATGCAACTAGTAAGTGCAAATATATAAAATTGCTATTGAGAGCAAATGTACAATGCAGCCAATGAGTGCAAATGAATAAAATAATGAGTAAAAGCAAATGTACTATGCAGCCAATGAGTGCAAATTCATAAGGAAACCAATAAGTAGAATTGTATAATTCATCCAGTGAGTGCAAATGTATAAGGTAGCAAGTGAGAACAAATGTATAATGCAGCCAGTGAGAGAAAATATTCAAAGTGATCATTGAGAGAAAGTGTATATAGGAACCACGTGAAAAGAAATCCATAAGACAATCGGTGGGAAAAAATATGTAAGTCAGTGAAAACAAAGGTATAACGCATCCAATGATCTCGAACGCATTAACCCTCCTGATTCATGAACTCGTCAGAAAAAGGGAACGAAATGAAAAAATCGTGTTCACAATAAACGTGATGTAGACAAAAAACCAACTGCGCATGAAAATGCTTTTGTATTTCTATGAAACTGGTCTTCTCACGAGTTTTTTTTTTCTATTCCTCTTTCATTTCCCTTTTCATCCTGCAAGTTGAATTCTGCCTCAATGATTGCCAGCTGTTTCTCAAAGCGACCGAAGAAAGGAGTGAAACTCTGTTATTTTCATTACCCCGTTATTATGAGGACTTCAGTTTGCATTTCAGATGTTGAACAGACGGTGACAAGGAAACGCTACAAGCACTGAAGGAGGGAATGACGAAATGCAAGAGATTTTGAGAGAGGGTGGGCGGATTTCTTTTTTACTCATTTTTTTTTTATTCATTTTTATTTTCCTTTTTTTTTTTCATTTTCTAACAGTCTCTTTCACTTTTTAGCTTGGGTGTTGCAGAGACACAAAAGACAGTATGTAAAAAGAAAAGTTATTTTACACATGACAATAAAAAACAAGTTTTTTGTTCCGAGATATGATCGATGCTTGACATTTTGACACATCTATATTTTTGCTGGTATATCTATCATTCGCTCAGCTGTGTAAATGGATATGCATGCATTGACACTGCAAATATTACTTATGCAACATATATATATAATATATATAGAGAATGATGAGGGGCGGGGGTGGCTCAGTCGGTAGCGCGCCAGGCTCGTAATCTGTAGTTCCCAGGTTCGAGTCCCAGCTGAGTCACCGTTGAGATTTATCTCCGCAAAATTCCAGCCCTGTCCACGGTCAGTAGGGGACACCGATGGGCTTGGAAAGGCCACCGTCCGTCGGATGGGACGTTAAGCCGTGGCCCGTGTGCGGGAGAGCCATACCCTGTGCACGTTAAAGAACACGCTGGATCGCCTTGACGGGAGGCTACCATCTGTCTCCCAACAGCTGTTCCAGTGGGTCCCCTCCCCCAACCTTCTCTGAGCCTTCAGGGTCCATGTGACCTGGCCATTTAGCCCATGGTATGCAAAAAGTGCCGCTCAGAGGTAAAACAACCCAACAGAATGATGATTCTGGCCTAAAGGCTTGTGATCCAAAAAAATTCATTAAGATTAATGATTTTTCTGTCATACCATAATTTTAAGTTGGCTCTGAGTCTATCTAGCCAAGGCCACCTACAACTGAATGACGGTGGACCAAATTATGACATAAGAATAGGTACTCCTATCAGGCAGTTCTTATACATTATTTCTATTATTAAGACTGGTGTACTTTATATTAATTTTTGCACTATTATCTGTTTATAAACGTACGTTATTTAAAAGAAACATATTCCTATTTATTAGTATTATGATAATTAATAATAAATAGGAATAATTTTCCTGCTGAATAAGGTATATTTATAAATAAATATTAGTAAAAAAATGGTGTAAAAAGTACACCATTAGTAATAATAGAAAAAATGTAAGAGAATTGTCTAAGTCAGTGGTTTTCAGCATTTTATGCTTCACGTACCCCCTGGAAATGTGTATGTAACGGGTGTACCCCTTGTATAGATAGATAAACTATAGTTATAGTATAACAATTGTTATTTTTACTTTGTTACTAGATCTAGCGACTTTTGAGCTCTCACGGCGTACTCCACATTGAGAACCCCTAATCTAAGTGACAGGACAACCTATGTTGATGTCATTAACGTGGTCCACCGGCTTTCTGATTTAGTTCATGTTGATCTAGCTCGCAAAACTGTCACAAGAGTCCGCGCAAAAAAGAATGGGAAAAGAAGGACCCATAGAAAAATTTATTTAAAATTGATAAAAAAATTTATGTTAAATAATATTTGGCGTACCAAAAATTAATGCTGTTTTCAGCGTAAGGATACGAAATTTTGCCTTTTTTTTTACCTATTTTACTTATTTTCAGAAGCATATAATTTATTTTTATTAATGCGAAAAAACTTTTTTTATGCATTTTCAACAAGAAGTGTCTTTTCTCTTTCGTTTTGGTGTTAGGGCACCTTAGCAGTATGTATGCATTATTGCAGTATTCGCAACTACACTCATTAATGAACGGCTGTATCTTGAAACACTGATTTGTTTCCCCACCCCATAGAAAAATTCCAGCCAACTCTCAGAATCTAAGAATTCTTATGACGGTTTCTTAAAATACCTGGCATGTTTTGGCAGACGTGAGTTCGAGTCCCACTCACGGCAAAGTTCGAGTCCCACTCACGGTCCTAAGGTTCCATATCTACATGATATATCTTTGATACTTTGCTACTGAATTCTTAAAATGCGATTTAAATATTTTTGTTGGTAAGAGACAGAGATATTAGAATTACTAATTCTTTATAAGCGAAACTTTTGTCCAGTTGGCTAAATATTAAAAACACAATAAATATCTTCCATGGTGCATTACAAAATGTTTAAAACTCCAATAATTAGTTCATTTTAAAAAAAAAGCAAAACAAGTTAATGTTTTCACATTATTGTCCGCTTATAGACATTCAAAGTTTCTAGAAATAAATTAAAAATTCATTTTATTTTATGTCTAAAATCGATGGGCCATACTATTTAACCCTAAAAAGTGTTGAGGGTAGAAGGTTATGTTTACTCCTAAGAATTAGGTGAGATAGATATTGGTGAAATGTTACGGTTCTTACTTTTTGAATCCCCCGACAGATTTCTATATAGACTCTAACGGAGAAAAATTAAAAAAGTTTAAATAAGTATTGTAAATGATCTATTTAGGCAAAAAATTAAACTCTGGTAGTAGATTCTGATAGTAAAGAGGATTTGTAAGTAAGCAATTTTTTCAGTTTAAGAGATGAAAGAAAAATTATTATTGTATAGGTATTAATAAAATATTATTATGCGGGCTTTCTCAATCACCACTAGTTCGAATTTCCACTGTTAGAGGGTGTTATAGTCGGAAGATCAAAAAACTTCGATAACTCCTTCTAGCAGTGAATAATTTCGAAAATGTTAAAATTTTAACGAATATTTCAAAAGATCGATTCATGCTAGAAATTTGAAATCATGGTGGTAGACTGTGATGGTAAGAATCCGGGCATTATTAATTACATTAGTAATAAGCATTCCCCCTCCCTTTACTTTCGGTGAGGGAGAAGTAACTTTTTATTATTTTAAGAGATAACTGAGGACTTTTTATTGCGTTTTATAAGTACTAAAAATAAATTTACCCTCTGGATTTTTCCCAATCGTTCACTGGTTCGAATGTCCTAGTTATCTACATTTTGTTCTATCTAAAGTAATGAGGAAGACATTTACAGTATTTTTAAAATTTAAAAGAAGTTACAACACTCCAGTTTGCTTCAAAACTTGTTGCATTTCCAGGAAGGATATATTCACAAAAAAAAGGTCTTTATATACAACGGCATGCTGCCTGTCTTCCCTTGACCTGCTTATGATTATAAAAAAAAGTCTCTTTGATTTTTAGATGTAAATAATTATATGTTCCAATTAAAATAAGAATGGTATTGTAAACATTTTATAGTACATTAAAGAAACTATAATGGCATGGCAATTTTAACATTTTAAAATTCGTTGAGGAAACTAGAATGAAAATTTAAAGTTTTACAATACATTAAGGAAACTGGAATGACATTTTAAAAGTTTTGCAATGCATTAAGAAAACTAGAATAGTATTATAACATTTTGCAATATATTAAGGAAACTAGAATGGCATCTTAAACGTTTTATAATATATTAAGGAAGATATTTATCTTGCTTTTAAAATTAAATTTTTGCTAGTTGCTAAAGTCGGAAAACAAACTTCGTTCTCTTTGAAAACTAGAATCCCATATTCGCCGTGGGATATGCTAATATTCTGTTTATATAATTTGCTTTACTAAATTTCAAATCAATATAGGACACGAAAAATATTTTTTTCATGGTAAGGGGGTCAAGGAAAAATAGACAACAAGTCGTTGCGAATAAAGACCTTTTTCGAAGCATTCTGTGGCCAGCATGTCTTAATACATCCTTCCTGGAAATGAAACAAGTTCTGAAGCAAACTGAAATTTTGTAACTTCTTTAAAACGTTGGACCCTAGGATGTCCTTGGACAAGTCTTCAGAGATATTTAGGTGCTTTGTAATCGGTTCCACAGTTTGCTTACAACATTGACTCACATTCAACCAGTGGCTTAGCTTAACAAGGAGTGGATGATTGGATTGTTTTACCTCTGAGCTGCACTTTTTTGCACACCATGGGCTAAATGGCCAGGTCACATGGACCCCGAAGGCTCAGAGAAGGTTGGGGGAGGGGACCCACTGGAACAGCTGTTGGGAGACAGATGGTAGCCTCCCGTCAAGGCCATCCAGCGTGTTCTCTAATGTGCACAGGGTATGGCTCTCCCGCATACGGGGCCACGGCTTAACGTCCCATCCGACGGACGGCGTCCTTTTCAAACCCATCGGTGTCCCCTACTGACCGTGGGCAGGGCGGGGAAGTTTTGCGGAGATAAATCTCAACGCTGACCCAGCTGGGACTCGAACCTGGGAACTACAGATTACGAGCCTGGCGCGCTACCGATTGAGCCACCCCCGCCCCAAGGAGTGGAGGAGCCATGTGTTTACGATACACTCTACCCTTGGGGATGTTAATGAAATATGCTAAGGCAGTTGCTAAAACACAATTACATCCAAAACATATCAACTCCCCCTTCACTTCGAAACTACATGCATCCATCTGATCTCTTCAGTATAACTTTGGGTTGTTTTCATTCTTGCTATTACTATCTATTCAAAGGGAGTGAAGGTTGGCTCGTAATCCGCAGTTCCAAGGTTGGAGTTTGAACTCTGACTATGCTGAGATTTATCTCCGCTAACTACTTTGCGTACCGAAATACGTATTTTGATATACTTGTTCTGTTCTCGGTTAGAAGGAGACACCTATGAGCTTTGTAAAGCCACCGTCCGTCGGATGGTACGTTTAGCTGTGGATTTGTGCACATTAAAAAAAACTTACTGGACAGTTTGACGGTAGGCTACCAACTGTCTCTTAACATCAGTCCAATGGATCCCATTCCTCAATCGTTCTCTGAGCTACGGAGTCCTTGTGACTTGTCTATCTAGCACATTATGTGCAAAAAAGTGCCTCACAGAAGTTGGATTGTTTTACCTCTGAGCGGCACTTTTTTGCACACCATGGGCTAAATGGCCAGGTCACATGGACCCCGAAGGCTCAGAGAAGGTTGGGGGAGGGGACCCACTGGAACATCTGTTGGGAGACAGATGGTAGCCTCCCGTCAAGGCCATCCAGCGTGTTCTTTAACGTGCAGAAGGTATGTCTCTCCCACACACGGGGCCATGGCTTAACGTCCCATCCGGACGGCGGCCTTTCCAAGCCCATCGGTGTCCCCTACTGACTGTGGGCAGGGCGGGGAATTTTGCGGAAATAAATCTCAACGCTGACGCAGCTGGGACTCGAACCTGGGAACTACAGATTACGAGCCTGGCTCGCTACCGACTGAGCCACCCCCGCCCCTCCTCACAGAAGTAAAACAACCGAGACAGCTCAGGCACCATATGTGTAATACTGTAAAGACTGGCAGTTTATCGGACTTCCTTATTTGCCGAGATTTTAGGTAAGTTTTTGGAGCAGGGGTGAACAAATATTTTAGGCATTAGGTCGAATAAAAATATACTATGTTTGTTGTGGGTCATTATTTAAGTGGAGTGAAATAAAAGGAGCAAAACTAAAGTTTGACGTTGTTTATTCCATTTTATTTACATGTATAGGTACAAAAAATTTTAGCATTAATATAAAGTTTAATTTAACGTCGAAACTGAAGTTGGCTTGTCGATGCAGTATGTGAAAGATGGGATCCCAAGAATGAACTGCAGAACATTCGCCTTGAACGACGTTGTAATTACTTGTGTGATGTTATTAAAATTTATGTCTTCCATCTTATTTAAACATCATTCACTTCAGTAGAGCCTGATTAAACTAAATTATTTATATTGTACAATTTTCACGCTAATAAAAATGTTAAATGGGTCAGATTGGCTCGAGGGCCTGAGTTTGCATAACCCTGGGTTAGAGCATCAGACAGATCGTATTTTGTTTCTTGTATGACGTAAATTTAATTTAATTATTTTTAATTAAATTATTCTTCGAGTTCTTCGATTTGGTTCTTAACACTCTTAAACACCAGAGTAAATTACGTAAACTTGTTATTAGTTTAAGCTTTTTGGGTTGCTTTACCTCGAGGCACTTTTTTGCGCACACTGGGCTAAATGACCAGGTCACAAAGGCCCCAAGGGCTCAGAGATGGTTGGGGTTGATCTACTGTACAGCTGTTGGGTTGGATTGGGTTATTTTACCTCTGAGCGACACTTTTTTTGCACTTATTGGGCTAAATGGTCAGGTCACAAGGACTCTGAAGGCTCAGAGGAGGGTTGGGTTGGGTTGTTTTACCTCTGAGCGGCACTTTTTTGCACACCATGGGCTAAATGGCCAGGTCACATGGACCCCGAAGGCTCAGAGAAGGTTGGGGGAGGGGACCCACTGGAACAGCTGTTGGGAGACAGAGGGTAGTCTCCCGTCAAGGCCATCCAGCGTGTTCTTTAACGTGCATAGGGTATGGCTCTCCCGCACACGGGGCCACGGCTTAACGTCCCATTCGACGGACGGCGGCCTTTCCAAGCCCATCGGTGTCCCCTACTGACCGTGGGCAGGGCGGGGAATTTTGCGGAGATAAATCTCAACGCTGACCCAGCTGGGACTCGAACCTGGGAACTACAGATTACGAGCCTGGCGCGCTACCGACTGAGCCACCCCCGCCCCCTCAGAGGAGGTGTGGGTTGGGACCCACTGGGCAGATGTTAGGAGACAGATGGTTGACTCCCGACAAGGCCATCTAGGTGTCCTTTAACGTGCACAGGGTATGGCTCTCCTGCACACGCGCCCACGGCTTAACGTGGGCAGCCGACCGACGGCAGCCTTTCCAAGCCCATCGGTGTCCCCTATTGACTGTGGGCAGGGCGGGGAATTTCCGACCGACGGTAACCTTTCCAATCCCATCGGTTTCCCTTTTCTGACCGAGTTTCCTTTTCGAGTTTGGCGGAGATAAATCTCAACGCTGCCACAGATGGGGCTTAAACCAGGGAACTGAAAAATTACGATCCTAATGCACTATCAACTGAGCTAACCTCTCCCCAACTTTTAAAAACCCTTAAAACAACATATTTTAAATACTTCTTATCCATTGGAACTGCAACTTTAGATAACCAAACACTGAGAATCAAAAATATATATTCTACACACTCATTTCTCACTAGCCTTTACCTCCCGTCTAGCCACGAATTCCCGCATTCAAAACGCGCACAGTACTCGACACGAAACCCAAGCAGCCCACTCGCTCACTAGAAATTCGCTCGCCACCTTCCCACCTGCAAAACGCCATATCAGTTGCCTCACACGTCCACATAATAATTTACCAGCTCGCCGCCAGCATTTGCGAGCCGACAAAATACCACCCTCCATGGTTCTTGTCTTGCGCCTACCTAATGGTAGGTTTTGTGACAGTCCCTGAATAATGGAGATAGCAAACAATACATCGTCAGTACGCAGACAACATTCGACTCGGCTGGGCATCTTAAATACTAATTATTCAAAGTTCGGATATTTTTATTTTCTTACATATATATAGATTATGATAAAAGTAAGAAAAAAAAATAGTTACAGTGTAATACTTAAATCGCTTATTACTATTTTTTTTTGGTAATGCAAAACTATCCAGTTGCTATTAAATATCTTTTTTTGATAACTGCTTGAAACTTTACCTAAAGAGAGTTTACGTGTGACCTCATTTACCGGTGAGTGCGAAACCAAAAGGCAATGCAGTCCGCTTTAAATGTTGCAAGAAGTAATTTATTGGTTCTGGGTTAGTATGTTTTATGTGAAGTCAAAATGTTAAACAAACAGTTAAGAGTCATGAGTCACGAAGGGGTACTGCTGTTGTTGGTTTAACAATAGATTCCATTTATTTGCATTGACCATGACAATTGGTCTTTTAATTCATTAAGGAATATTTGTTTTCAGGAACGGCGTGCCAATACCTTTGTTGACAGAACAATAAATGTAAAGATACAGTTTTTTTTTGTTTAAACCTCTCAAAGGTTCTCTCAAGGAATGGAAAATTTCTAACCATTGAGGAGACGCAATGAGATTTAAATACCGGCCGCAAACCGCATTATACCTAGGACAGTTGCATACTCTACGAGTATCGGTGGCGGGGCTATAACACCTCTCTTGAGGGCTTGAATAACGTAAGTTTTGTAAGGAAGTCCCGAAAACTCCGACATTTAAGACAATAACCCCTACCTCTGAATAAACTTAAAAATATCAAATACACCCCCCAATACACTTAAAATGTCAAATACTCACTAATTTTTCTGATTTTGCAATGATCAGGTTTTAGAAGCATAAGTTGATTTAATTGTCTATTGTTAGCGCGCTTGGCTACTGATCTAAGGGACCTGGGTTCGAGCCCCGGGTAAGGCATGGCTGTTTGTGTCGTTTTTCTGCTGAGGGCCTGCCATCCTCTCAGACCTTATACTATGGCATATAAACTGACAGGCTCCTTTCAGACCTCTGTGGCAAGCAGCTGCTTGAGGGGGTATTTTTTTTAAATCAGCAACAAATCAGCAACTTAATAACAGACTCTATTGTTAAATCAGCAGCTGTAATAACAGACTCTATTGTTAAATCAGCAGCTGTAATAACAGAACCTATTGTTAAATCAGCAAATGAATAACAGAACCTATTGTTAAATCAGCAAATGAATAACAGACTCTATTGTGAAATAGGCAACAGTAATAACAGACTCTATTGTGAAATCAGCAACTGTAATATTTAAAGCCTACATCTAAAACAACGGTTTTAAGAATTAAGTCTACAAAACATTAATTTATAACGCTGAACTATTACGCTTTAATTTAAACATAATTTGAATCAAGTTCCTACCTGCAATGGAATCCCTTAATGTAATAATGTCTTGGGGATGGTAAGGGATCTGCCAACGGTTTGGTGACATTGTCGATCAGAAATTACCAACGAAGAATTACGAATGGAGAACGGAGGAAGAAGATTTTTTCTCTCCAAAATACCGAATTCTAATCACCTATTAAACCTATCAAGTTAATATTTAGTCCTGCTCATGCTCATGGTACTCTTAATCTTCTGTCCAAATTCCAGTTCCCAGTCCTTTTATGTTTATGTAAGTTGTATATATAGTCAAACAGACAAACATTATAGATGTAAAACAGTTGCCATAAAAGTTCCCTAACGAGTTAAGGATTGATACATTTTCAGACGTCGCTTCCATCATTTCATTGGCTTTCGTGGTTAAGCGTTATAAGCCATGATTGCACAAAAACTCTTTGAAGGAGTCTTGCAGCTCTATTCTTTATGAGAAACATAGTAGAGGCGAGGCCTTTCCAATCCGTGTCCTATTGTAAAGGAACTTGCGGGTCATAACACAAATTATCGATGTACTGAATCTGTCTCATTCTTTCCAAATGATTTGACCAAACATTTTCAGGTGCATAAACTAAATGATTTTTCCCAATTCATAATGCTCATTAAAAACAAACATTTTTTTTTTTCCAATTAATATATTTTCTTAATTCCTTAAAATTATAGGTTTATTTTTTTTCCAATTCATTAGAAACGTATGGTTTTGTTTTTAAATAAAAAAATTTCTTGCTGTTCTTTAATAATATCTTTTTTTTCCAGTAGTTTTCCGCTAAGTTTAGATTGGCCAAATAAGAAAAAACACTCCCTGAAGTAGCTTTATGCCACCGAGGTCTGACAGGAGCATGTCAATT
This sequence comes from Ryuthela nishihirai, assembly GCA_038380435.1. Lineage (NCBI taxonomy): Eukaryota > Metazoa > Arthropoda > Arachnida > Araneae > Heptathelidae > Ryuthela > Ryuthela nishihirai. The sequence goes on along the minus strand of JAWZYU010000019.1, from coordinate 33,666,953 downwards.
ATTATGCCATAAAGAAGATCTGTGAGGAAGGCAAGACATCAGCAGAAAGACAGCACAAATATCCATGCCTTACCCGAGGCTTGAACACAGGTCCCTTTGACCGATAGCCATGCACGCTAACCACAAGGCCACAGGACGTCTAGGTTGGCCACAACTCTTATATAAATTCTTAATCAATGTTTTATCAAGGAATTGGCAAAGCATAATTTAACCATCTATACGCTTCGGGACGAAGTGGCATCACCTTGGTTCGAGGTGACATTGCAACTACCAGGGTCTGGGTTCTAGTCCCGGGATGATATGGTTATTTGTTCTCTCATAACTAGCAGCTTTACTGGTATAATCGCGAACTGAATTGAAATCAGAGAAGCCATTCAAAGGTTGAACGATGATTTTAGGTCGAATAAATTCACGAGAGGTGTTTAAATATGGTTATTACTACTTGCCTAAGAATTTTTGTGCTCTTTGAAGACATTTAAACTCAGACGTTCCTTGTAACTTATACAGGTTTACTCATAGTTAAACCACGATATATATAATATATAATAAATAAATATACCCCCCTCAAGCAGCTGCTTGCCACAGAGGTCTGACAGGAGCCTGTCAGTTTATACGATATAGTAGAAGAAACTGAGAGGATGGCAGGACCTCAGCAGAAAAACAACACATACAACCATGCCTTACCCGGGGCTCGAACCCAGGTCCCTTAGATCAGTAGCCAAGCGCGCTAACCACTCGGCCATGGGACGGCTACGATATATATACATAGTAATATTAATGAGAATTTTCATATAAAAGTATCAGATACCAGTTATTCATAACCATGACACAAATCCTCATTCACTTCTTTACACTGCGGTGGGAGTGGCTAGGTCGGTAGCGCACCAGGCTTGTAATCTGTAGTTCCCAGGTGTGAGTCCTACCTGGGCTAGCGTTTGAGATTTATCTTCGCGAAACTTTCCGCTCTACTCTTGGTCAGTAGGGGATACCGACGGGCTTGGAAAGTCTGCCGTCCATCGGATGACAGGTTAAGCCATGGGCCATGTGAAGGAGAACCATATATATCCTGTGCACATTAAAGAACTCGCTGGATGGCCTTGACCAGAGGCTACCATCTGTATACTAACAGCTGCCCAGTGGGTCCCTAACTTTCTCTGAGCCCTGGGGTCCTTGTGACCTGGCAATTTAGCCCAACGTGTTTAAAAAAAATGGGTCCCTAAGAGGGTTGGGTTGGGTTGTTTTACCTCTGAGCGGCACTTTTTTGCACACCATGGGCTAAATGGCCAGGTCATATGGATCCCGAAGGCTCAGAGAAGGTTGGGGTAGGGGACCCACTGGAACAGCTGTTGGGAGACAGATGGTAGCCTCCCGTCAAGGCCATCTAGCGTGTTCTTTAACGTGCACAGGGTATGGCTCTCCCACACACGGGGCCACGGCTTAACGTCCCATCCGACGGACGGCGGCCTTTCCAAGCCCATCGGTGTCCCCTACTGACCGTGGGCAGGGCGGGGAATTTTGCGGAGATAAATCTCAACGCTGACCCAGCTGGGACTCGAACCTGGGAACTACAGATTACGAGCCTGGCGCGCTACCGACTGAGCCCCCCCCCGCCCCCCTAAGAGGGACCCAACCCTCTTTACACTCCAAAAGCATCTAGGAAATTTCAAATTTTTTTTATCTGTAATTCGCTTTTTGTTAAACCATTACGCTTTTAAAACTAGTATTCAGGCTGGAGACATGAAGATCGATTCATCTTATACCTACTTGAATACTTTCATAAAATACCTACTTGAAACTTGCAGATTTTGTTAGATTAAGACGCATAAAATAATCAGATGAAAAAAATTGTTGGAGGCTTGGCTGCCCCATTCCCTGCCAATAGATGGCGCCATCAATGGCGAATCAGCAAAAAAAAAAAAAATTGCAGGAATATATGTAATGTCACTTGTTGAAAAGACTTTTAGTTTCTGATAGTCCAGTTGTCAGGACAACCGGAATGCTTCTAGGAGATGTGGGTTCGATTCACCCCTCAAGATAGCAATTTTTTCCCAACTAATTATTTCAAGTGTTTCTTATCTACAGGACGTTTTCCTGTGATGCTTTATTACTGAAGACGCATAATACCTCAAATTCTAAATCAATTGGAAAACAAGACTTCTTGCACCGGAAGTGGTTGCTACTGATGCATCATCGCCTTCCGTTTAGTTGACAGAGGCAAATTATTATCAAACAACAACGAAAAACTAGTTAATATCCTTAACTTTAAAAATAGACTGTTAAAAGGCTGTTTATTTTCGGCAACGTGCATAGTGTTTGGAAAAACCTCAGTGTGATATAGTGTAGGCAATTCCGAAAGCACTTACTAATACCAGTTCTAAATTTCCTTTGTTCCGCACAGACAGCTCATTTTTTCACTCTCTAATTTGATAGCTATTCCAGTGGCTGGCTCTGGGCGTGACTCATTAGCGGCGTTAATTGTTATGGCTCTCATTTTCCTGCACCACACTCTGAATAGGAAGGCAACAATAACTAGTGGCAGCACAATGTTTAATGGCTGCAATCATTGTTATGTATTGTTGCTCCCGCTTTGACCATAAACCACCGGATGCTGACTAAATCTATGCCACGGGCAGAGCACCTGATCTGAATTAAAACCAGGAGCAAAGAGTGATGGGATAGACACATACTGCTACTAAGTTAGCGTCCCCCCCCCTCCACTGTTTCATGTCTCTATTATCCAGAATTATTGAAGTTATAGTCGTCTTCAGAAATTAAGATCTAATTTAGTTCAAGATTCCATCACGCAGGGAACTCTTTAAATTATATTAGTTTATTATGTTTAGTTTTGGTTTTTCCGGCTTCTATCAGAATAATTTAACAAGAGTTGTGAATGTCCATTTTCTTCATAGATTTCTTTGGATGGTTGCAAGTTTTGATCACATCTTTTGCATCAAACATACCGGTAATTTTTTTAATTTTAAAATTAAACTATTCGTAGAAATTCCCTCTTTCAAAAATTATCCATTTTAATAATTAATCATAAGCTTTTACTCTATGATATGATCATCAGACCGGTGATTCTCTATGCTTCACCCATAATGAGCGAATACTACACCCACCAATATTCGTACGATTCAGGTCTTACAAAACAAGATTTTGAAAACTGTGGGCGATGTCCCCTGGTTTGTCACTGACAACTTCAGACCTGGGCATCGACCATATATATATATACATATAAAACGCACCTCAAAAAGATTTTTTGAGGCTGTAAGTAATAATCCCAATGAGGTTATTTCTTCTCTGATTCTTTACGATCATACTGTTTTGAACAAGTACAAGAGGCCTAAAACGGTAGCGTTCTCTGAGGAGACCTACCCGTTTTAGGTTTCTTATGCAATTTTACTGATATTTTTAGCTTTTCTTATGTTTGCTCTTAGGGGCCCATCTAAGGGTGGTTTACTTATATATTTTGTTCTTACTCATGCCAAATAGGCATATCTTTATGATGGAGATGGTTAGGGGTAAAATTATTACCCGGTACATCGAATATGTTTTTACGATCTACGATCCAAAAATTATCAAAAATGTTCCAAATGTTAATAATACATTATTAAAAAAAAACAAGGATTTTTCTGACAAATATTTGGCACCATATTCAAAACATTCGAAACATAAAACATATGTGTTTCATTCCAATTGAACCATTAATTTTCTATTAAAGAGTAATGCCACATTGCTAATAGCATACTGGCAATGGATAGAAAAAATGAAAACATTATCATAGTTAATGGAGAACGAAATTCGAGGCTCCGTAACTGGTTAAATAAATTTTTATGGAAACATAAGACTGATAATAAATATAAGATGTCAATTAAACTGTTTAAATTTCTATTTTGAACAATATCCTTTCAGTACTTAAAGAATTATAGAAGTTTGAATATTGAATAACAGAGATGTCAATCATAAGAATTGCCCTCAGAAGTTAATTAAAAAAGGTGTTATTTCAAACCATTTAAAAAATTAAGTGCATGTTTGAGAATTTTGTGCAATTGTAATCTTCTTCTTCCAATAATTGTCAAATTTACACAAGTTTTTTAGGTTTGACTTTGCTGTTGTTAAGTATTGGAGCTTCCATAGCTCTTTAAATATCTAACAAATATTATTGAAAATCGAGATTTAGAGAGATTTGAATGAGACCTAAATATATCTAGTCTTTTCCGATAAAAAGCTTATGGCAGAAATGACAGATCTTCGAATTTGACACTTATGATGGGAATGTGTCATCATATTCAGTCCAGTATTTTCATACAGTATTTGTATATTATTCATTCAGTCCAGTATTTGTATATATTAACCCTTTCGAGTCCAGGTACGTTTAATATCCGCCTCAGTTTAGAAGCAGGTATTTTTAAGATTTTACTTTTTATTTCATTTAAAAAATCGAGATAATATGTTCACTTTGCCATCTGTAGACATCCAACTTTTTTTTATAGAGATCACTACTGTTATAATACTGCTAAGGTACTGCTAAGGGGTGCAAAATTTAAAAAAAAATTTAAAATTTCATTTCATTTGAAAATGATCATTTCATTTTCTCCAGAGGAGATATGTTATTATTCTAGTTTCTTTTTGAATTACATAGGTAAAAATCAAACATTAAGATTTGAATTCTTCCGAATCTTCTAGCACGAGATTCCGTTAGATACTCCTAGACTTGAAAAATGCAAAATTTTTAACCAATGAATATTGTAAACGATTCCATAGATCCTAAATTTCCGTGGTACTATGTGATGAACAAAGGATTTAAGCTTACACCATCGATTTGTTCTTCTACCCCTCCCCAATACCTGGGGGGAACGCAATTATTACGTTTTAAGAGATAAATCGAAATAGTTGGATAAGTGCTAAATGAAATATTACTATGCATAATTTTCGAACCATCCATTAGTTCGAATGTCCACCGTTAGAGGGTGCTAAAAATAGCGAATATCATTCTCTTTGAAGACGAGCTTTCCATTGTTCTAGAATGTATGTTTTGCTTCTAATTTCCTAATTTATTGCTGTCTGTTTGCAAGCAGTAATTCCTAAATGCCAGAATATCATTGTTTACTGTTTTGTAAACATTGCAACCAATCACGAATACGTTAAAACTGCTATTTGCCTAAACTAAGAGCTTAGCAAGTTGCATGAAATTAGATTATTTGTGCTGGATTTGTCGCATCTGCAAGTAAAATTAAGATTCGAGTGATATATCAAATATCAAACACAATAAAATACCAATAAAAAAAGCGATAAGCATTTGAAACGAATATCAAGAAGATATATCGCATCTGTTAAATCTGCTCCCACACACACACACAAAAAAATTCTTGGATACGCCTCTAGTCCAATCTGCAAGATGACATGGTCGTTAATCTGTTCCTCAATGTCAGTAATATCGTTCACAAAACAGGAGTCGAGATGATTTAAAGTGAGAGATCAATTTTATAACAACACATTGAGCAAAGAGTCTGAAGCATCAGTTCCTCCTCATCTTCTCACAGTTCATCAATAAACTTCCCCCACTCTCATCCTATTCATCAATAGCATTGATGAAAATGTTAATATATCGAATATGATTAGCGAAGAAGCATAAGTGATCTGCATAACCCATGTCAAGCATTTTCAGATGCATAGTCCATCACAAACAGAAGCATTACTTTGTTGACCCTTTCTACCACACATCCAATTATCGCCTAACTCTCTTAGTTGTTGCCTAGCCAGTTATTGACTATGCTACCGGTTGACAGTAGCAAATACTAAACAAGTTTTGTTTTTAATTCATCCATGTCATTGAATATGAGTAGCATTATTAAAAATGATCAATAAACACAAATAAATTGTAAAGAAGCCCAAATCTCTTTCTCATGTATGGCTCCTAACACTTTTAATTTATTTTATTATAATTGAAGAAATAGCATGGATGTAATTAAGTTTATAAAAAGAATTTGAACTTTACAGTATTTAAGTTTTCTTCGTAATGAATTATTATTGAAGCAACGCATTAACTTGAATATGTTACAATATGGATTATGCAAATCGTTCAGTCTTGTTCTATAATGTATTCAAGTTATTAACATCTCTGTCAATATTATTGATGAATTTTTTGAGAGTGGAGGAAGTTTATTGATTAATGGTTAGAGGATGAACTGATGCTTGTGTCTCACATACTTGCCTATTTGATTGAAGAGTAAATAATATGTACGCAAATGCATTGCAAAGCAACAGCAGGAATCTACATTTAAAACAGGCACTTGAATTATTTTTTCCTGTTTCATGTGCATTAAACCATTTTAATATTCGTTTTACCGCTTTATCATTTGTTATTAATTGAATACATTTAGAAACTAGATGCATATTACAATTCCATAGTTCAAATTGTAGAGATAAAGATTTTTTTAAATGTTTACTCTATTGTTGAATAAATATTCAGATTCAGTAGAACAGAAGAGACTCATTTTTTCTAACAATTGACTTTCCAAGCATATATTAAGTATAATAAACTAGTCCAATTCTCTCCAAAAAGGATATTCTTCTTTCTGAGGGGTGGGGGTGGTTCAGTCGGACAGGCACGAAATCTGTAGTTCTAAAAGTTCGAGTCCCAGCTGGCCCAGCGTTGAGATTTACCTCCGCAAAACTCCACGTCCTGCCCTCTGTAGCAGAGGACACCGATGAGCTTGCAAATGCCGCCATCCGTCAGATATGAAGTTACGCCGTGGCTCCGTATGCGGGACAGCTATAGCCTGTGCATGTTAAAGAAGACGCTAGATGTCCTTGACGGGGAGGCTGCCAGCTGTCTCTCAAAAGCTGTCCAGTGGGTTCCCTCCTCCAACCTTCTCTGAACTTTCGGGGTCCTTGTGACTTGGCCATTTAGCCCATTGTATGCAAAAAAAAGTGCTCTCAGATGTAAAACAATCTAACTTGCGTCTGAGAGAATCATTATCCACGTGGCATATGAACAATTGGATTGTCAATACCCCCAATCTTGATGGATCCTAAAGTCTTGTGTGAAAGGAAGCCATTATTTGCTTGGCACGTAACTTGCGAATATCCCCAATTTTTTGGGGTCCTGAAGTCTTTTGTGAGAGCCGAGCTCACGCCGTTTTCTTTTGCTTCTGCGTAGAAAAGTGGCATACGTATCAACTCTCCTCTCTAGACAGGTTCTATCACAATGAATCGAGAGCTGGAACAATAAACTCAAGACACTATCTGCTTCGCAGAGGACTTGTCAATAATCCCAATCTTGACGGTTCCTGAAAATTTGTGTGTGAGCCATTTTTCGCTTGCACATAGATTTGTGAATACGCCAATTTTTATTGGTTCTGAAATGTTGTGAGAGAAAGCCATTATCGCTTTAGCACTAGAACTTTTGACTACTCCTAATTCTAACGGGTCCTGAAGTCTAGTATCTGTGTAAGCGAAAGAACCATTATCCACTTAGCAAATGAATTTGTGCATACCTCCAACCATGATGGGTTCTGAAGTCTTGTGTTGTTTTAGCTCTGAGCGCCACTTTTTTCTGCACACAATGGGTTAAATGGCCAGGTCACAAGTACCCCGAAGGCTCAGAGAAGGTTGAGGAGAGGGGATCCACTGGAACAGCTGTTGGGAGACAGATGGTAACCTCCCGTCAAAGCTATTCAGCTTGTCCTTTAACGTGCTTTACAGCACACGACGAAACGGCTTAACGTCCCATCCGACGGACTGCCGCCTTTCCAAGACTATCGGTGACCCCTACTGACCGAGGGCGGGGAGTTTTGCGGAGATAGACCTCAACCCAAGCCCAGCCTGGGACTCGAACTTGGGAACTATAGAATACGAGCTTGGCAAGCTACCAACTGAAGAAACTCATAGTGTTATATAAGCATCATTTCGCTTTCCTCGGTGATCTCAGGTATAACTAAATTACACTCATTAGAATTTAGACTCATTCAGATGCCAGTGTGTAAGATCACTCTTAAACTTCAATAACCCTCCGCAACGCCTGTAAAGAGCAACGCCTTGAATCTCAAATTCTTTCATGTCTTTAAACGGCATGCACCAGAAAATCAAATAGCTACTCACAGACTTTAATTGCTGGCTTTCCGACCATGTAACATGACCCAAGTTTTCTCGAATCGATGCAGGCCAAAATAGGGAATCAGAAAAGCTAAGAAAACGAAATCGTATACAACAATAAATCTTTTTAAAAGCAAATAGAGTTAGTAAACATACTTCTCGACTAATTGCCAGATCGTGATCATTGTTTCATTCTACAGATCCCGATACGTGCAGCAGTTTAAAGAAAGGGGAAAGCTCTGATTCCAGACATAAATACGTTCTACGCATACTTTCAAACACTAGCTAGAGAATTACAGAGCTCACGCCGGTTTCTTTTGCTTCTGCGCAGAATATTGGCATACGTATCAGTTAACGAACTCTCCTCTCGAGACAGGTTCTATCACTCCGAATCAAGAGCTAGAACAATCAACTCATTAAATAGAGTTTTATTTTTTTGTCTGGTGATTTTTTCCATGTCGGAAGTATTGAACGTTAGACACGGCATGGGGCGCTGTAATTAAAACCACCTTGATAAATTGCTCCCGAGAAGACATGCATTAATGCTTAATGGCGGTTTAAAAAGTATCAAAAAAAAGACTCCGTTCTTAATTCGTTGTTGCATGTCAGACTCTCTATGATGTGCTTGACATTGTTTGATTTTTTTTTTATTTGATTTACGTTGGGAGGTGGTGATTAGAGGGAGGGGCATTTCATGTGAAGGAAATTGAGATGGGTGAGTTGCCCAGGTGTTCAATCTGAATTGTGCACCAATTTGACGGGTGGAGAGTAATATTCCGATATCTTATTTTAACGAATAGGGTTTAGTTGGTTTACCTCTGGGTGGCACTTTTTTGCTAAATGGCCAGGTCACAAAGAGCCCAAGGGCTCAGAGAAGGCTCGGGGATGGGGACCTAGCAGACAGTTAGTATACAGATGGAAGCCTCCCTCAAAACCAGCCAGTTTGCTCTTTAGCGTGCATAGGGCATGTCTCTCCTGCATAAGGAGTCACGACTTTACGACTCATCCGACGGACGGCGGACTTTCCAAGCCCATCGGTATTCCATTTCTGACCGAGGTCAGGGTGGAAGTTTAGCGGAGCTAAATCTCAACGTTGGCATAGGTAGGATTCGAACGTTGAAAACTGCAGATTGCGAGTCAGTCCAGTGAATCTCTGAGCTTAGGGGTTCTTGTGACCTGGATATTTAAGCACATTGTGAATGAAAAAGTGCTTCATAGAAGAAATGAATAGTGCTAATTTCTACTGTAAGAGGTCTCTAAATTTGGAAAATGGTAAAACTGAAAAAAAGAGAACTGTCAATTAATGCACGAAATTAGACATTTAGGTGGATGATTGCAAGTGATAAGCGGTTTACATTGAAAGCAAACCTTGGTTTCTTACAGCAAATGAAGGCTTCGGGCTACTATATATCTAGTGGCTGCTTAAACATGTGGGCTCTTTTGAGCTGTGAACATTTTCCTGTCTGAATAAGCATCTATCCCGTTTCATGGTATGATCTCTCTAGTGTCTGATTGAGAAAGTGTGTTGTGCTACGATCTTTCTAACTTCTGATTAAGTATCTTTCCTGCTTTGAAGTATCTTTATGCAGTCTTGTTAACAATGTGCAAAGAAGTCGCAGTACGACTTTTCTGGCTGCTATAAAAATGTATACTTATTTAGGATACGATTCTTTTGTGTTTACCGAAGTAATATATGTCATTTTTGTAGATGACTTTACCGGTGTTGGATTGAGAATATGTGCTGTTGTAAACTATGGTGTCTGATTAATAAATCATTTCTTTTTTTTTTTTTGGAAAAAATTGTTTAAATAATTTACACAATGTACATATTTTAGACATGGTAACCTGAAAAGCTATAAGCTTATCTGCAAAAGCTTAAAATATTCCAATTTGTACATAAAATATATTACAGATAATTTATAAACAGTTTATAATCAAAATATAGTTAATAACAAAGTGAAAATAGCTAAATATTATATACGTTGAAATACAATTATATTTCATTTACTTTTTTAAATCATTGGTTCAATATTTTCCACTCTTAAATGCTCTTTTAAATTTGACCTTAAGTTATTAAAACTTTGAACGCAAAATGTTTTCTCCTGTTATCACGAAAGCATTGAAAAAATTTTACTTTCGCCTCTTAGCTTCTTTGATAAAATGAGAAAAACTAAACTTAAAGGAACAAATGTTAAAAATAACAATGGTTCGGTACAAATGTTAAAAATAATGCTGTATTCAAATTGCTTTCAGATCGTTGTTTGAGAGAGTTTTGTAAGTGAAATATTTTTAAAATATTAACACATTACTAAGAAAACGCTTTCATTTTGTTCAACAAAATCATGTAGGTGTTAATGCTTTTTTTTATACATCTGATCTGAATGAAATATTTTTATTTTAATCTAAGCTCCATTCGCTCTTGTGAAATGAAAAAAAGAGAGTTATATTTAACTCTAATAGTTAAAAAAAAAAAGTTAAGAAGCTACGTCTCTCCAAATTCATGCCAAAGAGCTTCAACATAGCGTTTTTCAAATTGCGAGTTGCGACCCATTAGTGGGTCGGGAAATCAATTTAGAGAGTCGCGACCAGAATTTTTTTAAATGGAATAGAAAATATCAGAGTGGATCTCGCAAACTGGGTTGCAATGTAAAATGTATTTCTTATTGTGGGTCGCGGTTAAAAAAGTTTGAAAAACACTGCTCTAACAACACACACTGTGCGAAAACATACTCTGGCATGAATCTGGGGAGATACATATATTCAAGTTCTGCGAATTAGCAAAATCATTTTTCCCCAAAAAATAAAACTATTTAGTGATTCACTGACTTTTGTGTCAACAGTAAATTCTGTTTATTTACTATTGGTTGAATAAAGAAGAGATTTTTTTAAACTGAAAATATTTTGTACTTCTGAAATCATGTTTTTATACGAAACATTACTCTAAAACTTTCTTGAAAGTCAGAATACAAATTAGTAGATTAGTGTACAATTCAAACATTCCTCAGTTAGAGTCAACACTGTTCCTGAGTTAAATTGTTTTCCGCTAAACCTCGAATTTGCCCTCTGTGAGGAAAGGGAAACCGATGATCTTGGAAAGACTATCGTTCATCGCATAGGTTGGGTTGATTTTACCTATGAGCTGCACTTTTTTTTGCACACAATGGGCTAAATGGCCAGGTCACAAAGACCCCTAATGCTCAGAGAAGTTTGGGGGAGTGGGACCCACTGTAACAGCTGTTGGGAGACAGGTGGTAGCTTCCCGTCAAGGACATCCAGCTTCTTCTTCAAAACACAGGGTATGGCTCTCCCACATGAAGCCACGACTTAACGTCCCATCCAATGGACGGTGGCTTTTCCAACCCATCGGTGTGCCCTACTGACAGTGGGCAGTTTTGCGGAGATAAATCTCAATGCTGGCCCAGGTAAACCCAAACCAGGGAACTGTAGAATACTAGCCTGGAGCGCTACCGACTATGCCATCCCGCTCCTTCATTGGGTAAGAGTTGTGTAGATGTTGTATAGATGTGTATAGTATGGGAGAACCATACTATATATATATCTATGTAACTACTTATTCTTAAAGAATACGGTGGATGACCTTAACGACAAGCTGTCTCCTAACAACTATTAAATATGTCTTCTTTCCCCAACCTTCTGCGAGCCCTATGCGCCTAGATGAACTGACCGTTTAATCCATGGGGTGGTAGAAATGTGTTGAATTGAGGTAAAATAGTCAACATTGAATACTGATGCCTTTTCTGTATTACTAATAATTCAATGTTAGCGCAAATGTCCGTTTTTCTTCTAGTTACTAAGATTTCCCAAAATCAAGTTTTGGTTGTTGTTTGTTTCCTTATTAATTATTGATTAACAATCCTTAGGTCGTATACTATCTACATTAATTCATATACTTCGATAACAATTAACCGGATAAGGCTCCGTCGCCTATGTTAGAAATCCCTGGATATGATTTAGGCTATTAAATATTTGATGGCCCTGTGAGCGTTAATTCACCTTTCCAAAAGTGAACTACTATGTTATACTTTCACAACTCCATGAACATTGTATACACTAACAAGTAATTTTATGAATTGACAAAATCAGTTTATTACACACTGATCGGCCGCTCTTCTAGGTACAGCTGCTTATTAAGTCAATAGTAAATCAGAAACAGAATTCAGTGACTCTTTAAATAAGCTTTTTATGAAAAAAAAATATGACTAAAGATAATTTAAATACCTCAATCAAATATACTTCCGTCTCGAGTTCCACCAATATGCGTTCAGTATTTAAGGAGTTCTGGGAACTGAAACACTTATCAAGTTCTGCAAAGAATTGTTAGCCGTCCCGTGGCCGAGTGGTTAGCGCGCTTGGCTACTGATCTAAGGGACCTGGGTTCGAGCCCCGGGTTAAGGCACGCTGTCTGTGTCGTTTTTCTGCTGAGGGCCTGCCATCCTCTCAGACCTTCTACTATGGCATATAAACTGATTGGCTCCTGTCAGACCTCTGTGGCAAACAACTGCTTGAGGGGGTATTTATTTTTTATATTTAAAGAATTATTCACTATTGGTGAAAATTAACATAACTATTACGTGAACGAGTAAAAAAAAAACTAATAGTATAACGGTCATGGGTTTCGTTTTAACTTGTTTTTATAAACTTTTCACAACGATTATTTGGTATTCTTGCTGTTAAATGTTCCAATTTATGTAACTTTCTAAATACCCAAATGATATTGTTTGAAACAGATTTGATTGAGATTTCTAAAGTATATTCATTCACAATAATAGAATCTCTCAGATACACACCTGGCAGTAATTTGTTAGAATAACATAGAAGAAAATTTGTCATTAGCCGGGGTTGGGGGGTTGCTCTGAACCCACGGCCTCCTGATAACATTCTCACCACTGAGCTACCGGAAGCCGAATAACCATACTCTATTAGTGGCTTTAAGCATTAAATCATAAAAAAGTCATTGGAAATGTAATTGACTGTAATTGAAGACTCTGGTCCTGATGGCACCTTCCAGTTTAGCACACGGCCAGCCCGCGTCAAACGGCAGGGTATTTTTATTTTTTAAACCAACACGCCGAGAATCGAGCGTAAGCATTGTTGTTACAATAACAGAATTTAGTAATTTGTTAGAATAATGTAGTGTAAAAATTGTCATTAGTCGGGTGGGATCTGAACCCACAACCTCCTCAAAACATTATCTGAGATAACATCTGGACCAGACTCTTCAATTACAGTCAACTACATTTTCAATGATTATTCTATGGCAGTGGTTCTCAGCCTTTTATGCTTCAGTACCCCCTGGAAATGTTTATGTAACTGGCCCCCTTGTATAGATAGATACCTTGTATAGATAGATTACCCCTTGTATAGATAGATAAAACTATAATTATAGTATAACAATGGGAATAAAATAAAACACATACACATTAAATTTTGTATTCATAAATTACATATATTGATAAACACAAAAATTGACATAAACAATTTAGTAAATCTTATAAAATTATAAACATTTTACTGGGTGATCAGTGAAATGGTTGCGCTTGTTTACGCTTGCACAGTTCATCAATGGTTGGGGCCAACTTAGCGACTTTTTAGCTCTTACGGCGTACAGTCGCTCAAAAAAATATCCGAACACTATGGTTGATTACAGAATTCAGAAAACATATCTGGCAACGATTTTTTTTTAAATTAGTGATCTGGCACAAAGGCTGCTAGATCACTAACTTCTAAAAAAATCGTTGCGAGATATTTTTTCTGAATTCTGTAATCAACCATAGTGTTCGGATATTTTTTTGAGCGACTATACCCCAAAACTTTATACCGAGAACCCCTATTCTATAGTGTAATGTTTAAAGCCACTAATAGAGGATGACTGTTCGGTGGCCGGTAGCTCAGTGGTCAGAGCACCTAACATATTACCAGGAGGTCGTGGGTTCAGATCTCACCCAGCTAATGATAATTTTTCCTCTATATTATTCTAACAGTATTCAGTCACATTTTGGTTTTCGTTAATTTATTATAATTTCCTTTCCAATATTTTTATTTATTTATCATTTATTTTATTGATTTATTAAGGAAATAAATATTTTGTTACTTGTTTATTTCACTGATTTATTTAATAAATGAATATTTTATTTTTATTTGTTTCATTCATTCATGGAAACAATAATATCTTGCTCTAAGCTTTGTAAGCTCAACCAAATTAATTCTGTGAAGATTAATTGTTATGAGTTCTACGAAACGTTTTCCTCTGAGTTATTATTGTTAAAAAATATTTATTAAACCATTTTTATGATCTCGATATTGTTTTGTTTTGTGTCCTGCCAATTTGGGTCAGCCATGAATTTTACTAGTGGAGCCTGTAGACCAATCAGTGACGCAATAATGCGTACCCTTCAGAACTCAAAACAAGGGTATTTATTCAAATGAAACAGATTTCGCAAGGTCGATTGATTAGCGACCAACTAATTAGTCATTAATTAATTCTACATAATTTCTTAATGAATATTTATTTCTTTTAATTGGATGAAATGTAGCACACAACCGAACTCTCTAATGCAAAATACGGATGCAAAAACATCATTGCCGAGATACAACCGTAATACGGATTGAAGGAATAAATAACAGACCTTCGTTCATATTTTATTGCCGCATTTGCAATTTGAAGCCTTTCAAAGTCATTAAATCATAAAGTTCTCATTTCTCTGACGACCTTAGGGTGGGAAACTTACGCATTTCCTTTAGTATCGTAACGATCTGCAGCATCAGGACCCTATAGAAAAAGGCCTTTAGGCACATCGTACGTACGTTAGGGATACATAATCATCACTTGGGGCAATGGAGTCACTACATTGTCGACGATAGTTCGAATGAACGTAGCAGCTTAAAGATCATTATTAGGAAGTTGTGAAGGATACTCGGCTGGGCTTTAGGTGTTTTTATTTTTATCCTTGGTGGCTTGATGTTGTTGTATTTGAGGTCGCCAAATGATACCTTCTACGCGCAATAATCGACTTTGCCACGGATGTGTTAAGAAACAATTCCGAAGACAATGATACACATTGTTGTATTCCTTTCGTGATAAATCCGGTGATCGTTAAATGAACCAGGATTGAAAAGTAGAAAATGATGCTTTCGGGAACAAGAATGGAAACATAAGTGTAAACAATATTGCGATGATGATCTTCTCTGAGCTGCAGAAGTGATAGACAATGAATCTAACAGAGATCTTGGATGATGTTCTTTCTTTTTATTTATGGCGTAAGAGACAAAAAAGTTGCTTAATACTAGGAAATTCTCGAAACCAGGGAGTATAACATAAATGTGTCTATAAGAAAAATAAATTATCCCTCAAGCAGCTCGTTTACATTAGAGGTTTGTCACTAGCCTGTCAAGTTTAATTCAATATACAGAAAAATCTGTCAGGAAGGCGAGACCTCAGCAGAATGACAACATTTGAATAGAAATGCCCATGTGTTATCCAGAGCTCGAACCAAATCTCTTTGACCAATATCCAAGCATTCTAACCACTCGGCCAGAAATATTTCTATACTCTTCATTGAAATTAATAAAAAAATAAATACCCCCTCAAGCAGCTGCTTGCCACAGAGGTCTGACAGGAGCCTGTCAGTTTATATGCCATAGTAGAAGGTCTAAGAGGATGGCAGGCCCTCAGCAGAAAAACGACACAAACAGCTATGCCTTACCCGGGGCTCGAACCCATATCCCTTAGATCAGTAGCTTAGCGCGCTACTGCAGCACAAATATTTTAATCGACAGCTTTCTTACACTTCAAGATTTTTTAGATTAAATCGAGGTGCCTGATTATTCAGAATCAAAAAAGTGTTTAAAATCAATAAACTTGTTTTAATTTCTAAATTTTCTGCTTGAATGAAATCATTTGTTCAGGTTGAACGCAGAATCTAAATCTTCTGAATTCCAATATTCATCTTGACACTTTAGACACTGTGATTAAGGTCTACAAAAAATATTATTTTACCTTTTTTTTTTTCATTTGTATCATAAAAAAAACTGTAACCAAGCTCTCTTATTGATTAAACAGAGATCAAATGAGTTCTTAAGGTTGTCTACAAGCTATTCGAGAAAAGTTAATAAGATAATTTTGATCACCTATCTATCTATCGACATCGATACATCTAAAAAAATGCTTCCCCAAAAGCGCCTTAATGCAGCCTTACATCAAACAAAGGTTTAATTTTATGAATACAATTAGAGACAATTTTACCAGCACTTGAAAAGGAACTGTTATCTTTATCATTAGAATTGTTATATTTAAGTAAAATTTATAGGAACAACTTTTTTACTAGAATATATATACAGCGGCACTTTTTTTACGTAGAGTTAGTGTTAAGTCAACAATTAGTGTTAAGTCAACACTAATTTAGGTACAGAACTCTGTACTTCTCAAATGGCTTTTTTTATGAAAAAATATGACACGAGATAGTTTAAAGATCTCAATAAAATCTATTTATTCTCGATATCCGATAAGAAAAAAAATTATGTCGAAACCTGTGGGTTGAGAAAACATTGAAGTGGATTTCAGAAAATTTTATTGGAAGCCTGAACTTAACGTATATGAATGTCAAAACTCGTTGATTTTAATTTATTGAATCTAACTTAAAAAAAAAAGCAAAAGTTGAAATTGCTGAGGTTTAATAAGTTATTTTTGCTCGTGCTCACTGAATAAAAATTCAATATTTATAATATTTTTCCCCAAATATACCTATAGTGTTATTGATGTGGTGGTTTTCTAATCTTCTAGAAAGTTTTACATGTAAGTCCTGAAATGTCTTCTGAAATTTTAAGAGGATTCTGTTGGAAAAACCTCGACAAATTCGTGGTCGACAAACCCCAGCGAGTTGCTTGAAAAGAAATATTTCAATACTCTTCATTAAAATTAATAAAAAAATAAATAAATAAATACCCCCTCAAGCAGCTGCTTGCCACAGAGGTATTTTTGCCGTTGCAACTACTGCTACATTAAACAAATATTGTTGTAAATCGAGATTTGAAAAAAGAATTGGTTAAGACTTTTATCTTCTGTTACGATTTTCTATTGCAAACAAAAAATTTTATTTTCGAGGTTAAAATTTCTCTTCCACCAGCGTAACACGGGAGTGTTATAATTTGAGTAATACAGTGTAAGTGCGAAATTATTTTCGCTTCTTTAAACTTCTTATCTAAAATCCGTCGAGGACCATTACTGGCTCACGGTGATTTAATAAGGTAAGTAGTTCTTGAAACTCAATTTTCCGCAATCGTTAAAATAAGTTGTCAGAACTGTTTGCCTATGTTGCACTCTTCATATTTTTTTATCCAGTTATACGATCAATTGCAGCTTAGTTATGATTTATTTGATGGATATAAATATATGCGTGACTTATTTCTTTTTGTCATTTAGCAGTTCTTCGAGATATATTCTCTCTGTGAGAAAACAAAATTTAAGACAGCATGTTTCTAGAATTTAAATTTTAATTTAAATTCTAGAAAGTTGGGGAAGTGTGCGGATGTGTGGGGTGTGTTGTAAAGAAATTGTCCTTTGTTTATGCATTTTTTTTATAAAATACACCCTAAAATTTAATAGAATTTGAGCTATACTTAAAAATTCCTTAAGCGATAAGAAAATTTGATAACGTTGTGATTGTATACTACATCTATATGGGAAATTATGTTCGTTCACATTCCTCTCATCATCTACTTAAGTTTTACCTTAAGTTGGGGAAGTGTACGGATGTGTGGGGTGTGTTGTAAACAAATTGTCCTTTGTTTATGCATTTTTTTTCATAAAATACACCTTAAAATTTAATAGAATTTGAGCTATACTTAAGAATTCCTTAAGCGATAAGGAAATTTTATAACGTTGTGATTGTATACTACATCTATATGGGAAATTATGTTCGTTCACATTCCTCTCATCATCTACTTAAGTTTTACCTCTATGCGGCACTTGTAGACAATGGATCGAGTGGAAAAGACCTCAAGAGATTTAAAGAGGATAGGGAAGGAACTCTACTCAACAGCTTAGGAGACAGATGGATATATGCAGTCAAAATACAATCTTGTATAATACATGCATTCTTTTGAAATATTCACGTTATTGAATAACAGTTCGTAGTCTTTTTTTTTAAATAAAAGAAATACCCCCTCAAGCAGCTGCTTGCCACAGAGGTCTGACAGGAGCCTGTCAGTTTATATGCCAGAGTAGAAGGTCTGAGAGGATGGCAGGACCTCAGCAGAAAACGACGCATACATCCATGTCTTACCCGGGGCTCGAACCCAGGTCCCCTTATATCAGTAGCCAAGCGCGCTAACCACTCGGCCATTGGACGGCACACTTCACGAATTCATAGAGCATCTGACATATTATCAGTAGGTCATGGATTCGGATCTTTTTGAAAAAAATATATTCATTCTTTTATAAAATACATTATATGAAATTTAATAGAATTTGAGTGTTATTTATTGCGTTCAGAATAACCTTTAATAACACCCTGGTGGTTTCCATTGATTATCTACTTAAGTTGTGTTTTATCATTATTCATCGCTATATTTAAAGGCTGTCCTACACACGGTATCCTGCATTTATGAAAGATTAGACATGGTTTTCAATAAGGTGTATTTTTACGAAATGCGATATTATTCAATAAGATAAATTCAATAAAGTGAATACGAAATGTCCCCGTCTTCTTGTTCCAACCGACGGACGGCCTTTCCAAACTCATGAGTGTACCCTATCTTACTGAAGGTATAGTGGGGTGTGTGGCGGAGAAAATCTCAACATCTGCAATGAGGACTCCAATCTAGGAACATCATGTTACGAGATTGCCTCACTACCTGTTGATCCAGACCCTGCACTCTATTTAAATATACACTGCTCTACCAAAATATTAGGAAATTTCACTGTTATGCCAATGTGAATCTAACTTCGAAACTTTATAACTTCTGAAATGTGAATTTAATGGAAAAATGTGACTGAAGGTGAAAATCATAATCAATTCTATTTTAATCTCGAATTTCCGCAATATTTGTTCAGTGTTAAAAGTTATGAAAGTTTGAATATTTCACAACAGTATAACGCATCATAAACATTTACCTAGGGAATTAATTACAACTTATATAATGTGTATTGTTTCAAACAATTTAATAATATATATATTAGAAGTTAGAATAAGGATTATTTAACTGTTACACAACAATGAATGATTTTTATAAAACAAGATAGTTTATTGTTAAACATTCCAGCTTCGATAATTCTTAAAATATTGAACGAATATTGTCGAAAAACGAGATTTAAATAAATTTGATTATGATCTTTATCTTATTCACATTTTTCCATTAAATGTATATTGTATAAGTTATAAAACTTGAAAGTTAGTTCCCATTGACATAACATGGAAACTCTATAATATTTTATTAGGGCTAGAAACATATAGCTTAGAATCTATGAAGATTTCTGTTTATGTCATTTCAGGAACGCATTATTATGATCATAATATCCAGCTTAGCTTAACCTTTAACCATATATAGCAAAGGTATGTAACAAAATCGGAATTTCGTTCTCGATTCTAAGCATCAGTTAGGTTACTAGGGTAATGAGAGAGACAAAAAGAACCACAAACTCCGAGAAGGAACATAATGGAAGCCTATTTAACATACACGGATCTTATATGTTCTTTAGAAGCGATTATATTCGTGGAATGGAATTATGGGCTGATTAAATTACACGCTGCAGCTTCAAAGACCAGTTCCGGTACATTGATGGAGACTGGCTTTGTGGTGATTGATAGCTTTCCACACTTCAACTCTGCGGTGAAAACTATTCCGCAACCAAGAAGTTTTGATACTTTTGAAAGCTCTCAATTCATTTACACAAGCTTCAGGTCACATAATAAGTTGTGATGGTGAAGAGAGAGAGAGGCTATTTAGAATGTCGGTCGCCTCTCAGGATTTACCACGGGGCAAGAATATTGATATCTAGACGTAACTAAAGCTCGGAGTTTGTTTATTATTCTAATAATGGCGTCTCTGGATCTAAATGAGTCCATCTGAAGTTCCTATTAGCCGCACCTCTAAGCTTTAGCCAACTAGAAAGTTGACTCAGAGAAAATTGCATATATATATATAAATTTTATGTTGTTTTTAGATTGGCGAAGTGATTTGCATAAGTTAGAATTTAATGTTACAAGTCAGTCACAAATTGGATCGAGTTGATTGGCCCCAGAGAAACATTTCTTTTTTGATGCACAGTTCTTTAATTTAATTCTTTTAATTGGATCATTAGAGATCTGTAATAATAATAATGCGAAATATTAATAGAATAAAAACCTGAAACATTAGGATCTCAGGGGCAGTTACAAGGGGAGTTGAAGACACTGAAACATTATGAGGTATATGCAGAACATTTTTATTCTGGGTACTGAATTTGTTTTAGCAGTGAACAGTTTCAAGGGCTCAAGACGAAGATTGAACAGTTTCAAGGACCGCTAAAATATTTCAAAGTATGCTACAAAAGCGTCACTGAACAATATAAAAGCTGACACTTAACATTTGAAAGCATACATTGAACAGCTTCAAGGGGCTGCTTAACAGTTTGAAGATGGATGGGTGGTAAAAATATTTATAGAGTCTAGTGAACAGTTTCAAAGGAACCCAAAACAATCTTAAGGAGAACATGGAAAACCGTCAATGAGAGCTTTGACCAGTATCAAAGGAATCGAAAAGTTTCTAGAGGATACCGAACTGTTTCAAAGAGAGCTTTAAAAGTAACAAGGGATATATAATGTTTCAATCGAGATTCCAAATAGGGGTACTTATAGGTAATAGGGTACCATAGGTACCTTAAAATATTACAATGTGAACTTTGAACAGTATCAAAGGGTACCCTTAAAAGTTTCTAACGGTAATAAATTAGCTTCAGTTGGAGATTTGGCAGTATCAGAGAATACACTGAATAGTTTGTATGGAGATTCCAAACAGTCTCAAGGAGAACATCGAAAAGTTTCAGTGGATCTCTGTATAGTTACGAGGGGACATTGAACAGTTTTAAGAGGCACTGAACGGTTTCCAATTGCTACTAAAAGTAGTGTAGGGGGAAAGAAAGACACTGAAGAGCTGTTTAGGAACATATGGTAGTGTCACCCGCCACTTTTTCTCTTTGTGACATGCGGAATGAACTAAGTATGACCCGCATTAACTAAAATAATTAACCATTCAGAATTTCCAACTCTCAGGACTACATATTAGTATTTACTGTTGATCTACTTCGAAATTTGCTTTATAACAAATAATTTTGAAAGAGTCGCCGAAAGAAGTTTTAGACTCGAACCAGGAACAACCCACAAGCGATTAATACGTTTTCCCGTATTACCTAACTGTAATTGCGATAGTAGATGTTTTAAATAATTGACCAAAATACTGATTTTGGTTTAAAAACAATAACAAAAATAATTCAAATTTATTGAAATTTCAAAGTAAACAAAGTTCCACCGTAGTCTTAGAGAGGTGAATGATTTTACATTGCAATCATGTTTTAGTACACCAAATGTACTTAAACAATCTAAATTAAAGTTAAAGTGACAACATTCAGTAAGATTCAAATCAAAGTAACCATACCGTAAGTGAAGACTCTTCCCAGGAACGAGGACTCGATTCTGGTTTGGTTGGTTGGTTATTTCACCTCTGAGCGCCACTTTTTGCACACAATGGGGTAAATGGCCAAGTCACAAGGACACCGAAAGCTCAGAGAATGTTGGGAGAGGGGACCCACTGGAACAGCTGTTGGGAGACAGATGGTAGCCTCCCGTCAAGGCCATCCAGCGTGTTCTTTAACGTGCACAGAGTATGGCTCTCCCACACACGTGGCCATGGCTTAACGTCCCATCTGATAGACGGCGGCCTTTCCAAGCCCATTGATGTTCCCTACTGACCGTGGGAAGGGTGGGGAGTTTTGTGGAGATAAATCTCAACGTTGATCCATCTGGAACACGAATGTGGGAACTGCAGATTACGAGCCTGGCGCACTACCGACTGAGTCAACCCCCCCCCCCCCCCCCCTGGATTCTGCTACATGCAAACTGAACATATATTACTGAAGTGACATTGAATTAGGGATAGGAGAAGTTATCCAAATTCAGTATCATAAGTCCCGCATTTGCGATCATGCGTGGCTGAAACTCTGGTCACATATAGCTGTCAGCTTTGGCTTCCACAAACATTCGTCGTGAGGAGCTTAATGGGAAAGGAGCGAGATTTAAATACATTTGGCAGAGGGCAGATCGTAGGTGCCCGATGGATGAGACACTTGATCTCTGAAATTGTCAACGAACTTTGGATTTTCTCGTACGACAGTTTCAAGAGTGTTCCGGGAATATGAAAATTCCGGCGAAAAAACAAGCACCCTGACAAACTGCAAAGGACAGCCAGTCTTGAATAATCATGGGGCTTTCCCATCTGACCCGCATCGTACGGACCAATAGGGACCAGATATTATCTGAAATCATCTCCCATCTGAACGCGGGTAACAGTCGGGAAGTCAGTGCAGGGACTGTGCAGCATTCCCTTCATTGTCAGGAGTCGCTGACCTACGACAGTCTCACGACACCAGGCTCAACGCCTTGCCTGGGCTAAAGTACGTCGAAACTGGACCATCGATATTGGCAATGGATAGTCTGGAGTGATGAATCCCAATTTAAACTTCTTCATGCCAATGGGAGACTTGATGATATGGCGCCAACCCCATGAATCCATGGATCCTGCATGTCAGGTCGTAACAGTACAAGCTGGTGGTGGCTCATTGATGGCCTGGGGTGTCTTCAGTTGGACGTCTCTGGGACCTTTGATACGTGTACCGACGACTCTCAATGCATCCCGGTACGTAGTATGTACTGTACATGGCTGACCATTTACACCCATTTATGGCTATCATGCATCCCAATGGAGATGGCATCTACCAGCAAGACAATTGTTCATCTCACAGGTCCAGGTTGGCTACTGCATGGTTGCAGGAGCATTCTGCTAACTTTGAAATAATTAATTGGCCACCTAGAAGCCTAGATTCAAACCCCATAAAAAATCTTTGGGATACCATCGAGCAGAGTGTTCTGGCCTGTGTCCCATCAGCGACGACATGGAGAGAAATGTCGACAGTTCTGGATGATGTATGGATCGCCATACCTGTGGAACATTTATGCAAGTTTATGGAGTCATTGCCTCGTCGCGTGGCGGCCGTTATCAGGGTTTAGAGGTGGTCCAACACGTTATTAGGATGTTGTCCCTAATTCAATGACACTTAAATATATAAGAAGTACCCACGTCAGATTTCTCTGTTCGTAGTTTTTCCCAAGCAATAGAAATTTTTGAAAATTTAGCCTAGCTGCAATTTAAGCTTAGGTTTAATATCTCTCTACGTCAGAGATATCTATCGCAAATTTTCCCCCTGAAGTCAGTCCTAAAATTAGTCCAGTGGATCTCTACAAAAATTGCACTTAAGCGAAGAAAGCAAAAGAAATGTAGAATATATGACCAAACCCTAGTCCGGTAAGTGAGATCATCCCACATCGACTCTTTCCTCTGGTCGAAACGTGGCTATATCATTCCTACAATTCCTACAACCCCCCGGGAAATCGACACAACGTCCATTGCCTATATTTTGTGAGTGGAACTGAGTTCTGATGAGCGGAAAACTTCAATCCATCCGAAGGTTAATGTTCTATCTTGCAAAAGACGAAGTTATTCCCTACAACAAATAGAGGTTATCTGCTGTGTTCAAGTACACCCGACGCGATTTCGCTGGGATCATCAACAGAAACGGATGAAACCGAATATTCCAGAATGATATGTACAAACAGGATCTGGCTAACATCAGCTACGTGAGTCGTCTCTGTCTAACACTAAAGTGGTTACACTAGAATAGTGTATCCAAAAAAGAAAAAATATCAATAGGTCTGCGACCTATCATTAATTTTCCGTTAAATGGGTTTTTAAGGTGCACATGGGACCACGTCTTAACATTACATCTGAACAAAAATGATTCACTTGCATAATAGCATTATCGCAGAAATTAATAAATAAATTTTCGTTATAATTTTAATGATTATGTTTAGAAATGCAAATATTAATTTTGGGGTTTTCATTCTATGTTCACTGTGATTTTGCAGGCTTTGTAATATTGTTTGTTTAAAATAAAGATTCTTGAACGATAACCCAAAGTGGAGTATCCTTCTTCGTCGAATTCTCAGACCTTTCTATAACAGATGAGTCACCGCTCAACTGAAAAATCCCCTTTAATTGCGAGGTCGCTTTAAATTTTATACTTCCCCTTTAATTGTGGGATCTGTTTTTGATCATTCCGAGATCTTCCTCTAATCGAGGGGTTCCCTTTAAATACAGACTCTCAAATTCCATTTTACTGTGAGGGTTTTCCTTTTAATGCAGAGTCTTCCTTTAACGGCTGGGTCTCCTTAAAAGGGTGCCTTTTAACTGCAGGACCACTTCAACTGCCAGGATTTGAACTCTTTGACTTCTCTTTATCTGAGGGCTTCTCTTTAGTTACGGGACCTACTTTAACCATAGAGTTCCCTTTATTTGTGTGGTCTCCCTTTAACTGGGGATCTCCTGTCAGATCTCGGTAGCAAGCAGCTGCTTGAAGGAATATTTCTTTTTTTTTAACTATAATGCTCATTTTTCCCCCTGTTGGATCACCTTTGATTCTGTGGCCAATTTCACTTCATCGTATAATCGTCCTTCCCGTCCTTATTTTTGTTTCGGTTATCAGCTTTCCATATGTCAGCACTTGAGTTGACCCGTGACATTTTATCACTGGAGGGCCGCCTGTGCACATGTCTCCCTGCATTTCTTTACAATCACTGTTAATTCTCGAGATGTGTCTGCGTTTGTGAATAGGTCTTATTCGGTTGACTATTAAACGCACAATTCACTGTTCGGTCTCGTGGTTGGGGGACTGCTGCACGTGTGGGTGTGGGAATCCTTCGCTGATCGAACCGTTCGCGATCATTAGGTCTTTTGCATGAAAGGTATACGAGCGGCGCTTTTCAGCACAAGGGAAAAATCCGTTTTCACCAGTGTGACTGATCATTCTCATTTCGATGGATTAGTTCTCTTATGATGAGAAGGGTACGTTCGAGTGAGACTTATGTATTATTTTTTATAGTAGGTTAGTGTATTTGACTCTTGTCCCCTATTAACGCGCATTCGTGTTGGAACTAAAAATTTTTTCGCAAGCGGAAACGTATGAATTCTGTTTTTATCATGGATTACTTTCTATAACAGTCTTCCGTGTAGTCTTTACAGAATTTACTCTATGAAAACAACTGACCTTCTAAAGCTTCTAACTGACACTGCAATGCGAATTTCATTAGCGTCTACACGTTCGCCGATAAACGGTGGAAGAGACGAATTTTACAAACTGTGAGAGCGTTTGTAGATTAATGTTGCGCCGAAGCTTTTTCATTTCGATGGATTAGCTCTGTTATGATGAGAAGGGTACGTTCGAGTGAGACATGTATTATTTTTTATAGTAGGTTAGTGTATTTGACTCTTGTCCCGTATTAACGCGCATTCGTGTTGGAACTAAAAATTTTTTCGCAAGCGGAAACGTATGAATTCTATTTTTAGCATGGAGTACTTTCCATAACAATCTTCCACGTAGTCTTTACAGAATTTACCCGATGAAACAACTGAACTTGTAAAGCTTGTAACTGACGCCGCAATGCGAATTTCATTAGCGTCTACACGTTCGCCGATAAATGGTGGAAGATACGATTTTTACCAACTGTGAGAGCCTTTGTAGATTAATGGTTACTCTCAAAGCTGATTTTTCTTCGAGTAACGTTACTTCGAATGCATCATTTACTGAGGATACACCGGTAATAAGTATTTTTAAACCATGTCGTGTAATGGATATACTTATGGAGAATAATGAATTGAGACAAACGTAAAACCACTTTCCAAGACGTCCTGACGTGGAAGCACAGATATCTGAAGGCATCACCCCATTGGAGACTAATACGCTCAACTCTTGAAGGTTTAGGGCGCATAATTTCAAAGTCTACATGGGGTACATTGAAATGCTGACATATCATAAAGGGTAGAATTGGGAATGGGGAGAACCGTCCCTGGACTGGTAAAAATTTCGGATTACAATGCAGCGGTCAAGGTTGCGAGTGGGTTTTCATGTTGTAAGACCCAACATGAAAGCAGCACAGATCCAAGATTCATCCGTCAATAAAACGTGGTCCGTACCGAACGCTGGGGTCTTTTAGGTCGCCAGACCCTATTACCCTTCAATATTTTTCATCATAACGAATAAAATCAGATTATTTTTTTTTCCTTTTATTAATTTTTCACTCAATAACATTTTTTCATTTTCTGCAGGACAGTTACTGCAGGATAGTCCTTATTCCAGTGAAGCTCGAACTCGCAAAATATGGGACCTGGTTCAAGGATTGCATCAACCATTCAGCGAGGGGTTGCCACCCATAGTTTAGCTGGACTTGGCAAATTTCAGATGAACATGGACACCAAGGTAGCAGGTTCAAATCACTGCGTCAGGAAGGAATTTTTTTTTTAAAATACAGGACGTTGGATGACACCGATTAAATGTGTCTAGAGAAAACTGATTTACCATGTGAATAATCGGCCAGAGGTTTTTAATGATCGGGGGTGGTGTTTTGGATAAGTGTTTAATTACTAAGGAATAAAAATGGGTAATACATGGAATATACAACTTTGGGAGTTGATTTTATGTGAGTGACTGCTACCGAAAGTTTTGCAATTATTTAGAGACTTGCATTAGGCATTCTGAGTGTCACCATTCAAAAAGAGTTTAGTGGACTTGTAAAAGGATAGAAACCAAGGGAGTTTGTGATGAGTTTTTTAAATACAGGAGATGTACTAAAATGCGCATTGGATGCTACCGATTAAATTTTAATGAGGGAGGGAGACAGTTTTGATAAGTGTTTAATTAATAAGGAATAAATACATAGAATATACAGCTTTGGGAGTTGATTTTATGTGAGGAGCTGCTTTTGTAATTATTTAGAGACTTGCAAAATCCCTTTCTGCCCGTGGTTGCCACCCAAAGTTTTGCAATTATTCTGAGGCTTGCATCAACCGATTGTTGCCATACCAAAATTTAGTTGGACTTGGAAAACGAACGTGGATACCGTGGGAGTTTGTGAAGTTTAATAAAGGGGACTTTTGATAAGGGGAGGGAATTTTAATAAAGGGGTGGAACTTTTGATAAGGGGTTTTTAATGAGGAGGGAGTCTGGGAATAATTACGACTGAAATAGAGGTTTTTCTAAAAATAGTACTCCTCATATTCACTAGATGGCGCCAGGGGTTAAAGGGGAAAGGGTTTTTAACAAAGGGGGAGAAATTTTTAATAAAGTGGGAGTCAAAAATCGGGATATCTGGGTTAAAATAGGGTTTTTCTAAGAATAGTACTCCTCATAGTCACCAGATGGTGCCAGGGGTTAAAAGGGGGAAGGAAGGGGTTTTAATAAATGGGGGAGTCAAAATCGGGAAATTAGAGCTAAAATAGGAGTTTTTCTAAATACTCCTCATAGCCTTTATTAAACCATCTGGTGACTATGAGGAGTATTTAGAAAAACTCCTATTTTAGCTCTAATTTCCCGATTTTGACTCCCCCATTTATTAAAACCCCTTCCTTCCCCCTTTTAACCCCTGGCACCATCTGGTGACTATGAGGAGTACTATTCTTAGAAAAACCCTATTTTAACCCAGATATCCCGATTTTTGACTCCCACTTTATTAAAAATTTCTCCCCCTTTGTTAAAAACCCTTTCCCCTTTAACCCCTGGCGCCATCTAGTGAATATGAGGAGTACTATTTTTAGAAAAACCTCTATTTCAGTCGTAATTATTCCCAGACTCCCTCCTCATTAAAAACCCCTTATCAAAAGTTCCACCCCTTTATTAAAATTCCCTCCCCTTATCAAAAGTCCCCTTTATTAAACTTCACAAACTCCCACGGTATCCACGTTCGTTTTCCAAGTCCAACTAAATTTTGGTATGGCAACAATCGGTTGATGCAAGCCTCAGAATAATTGCAAAACTTTGGGTGGCAACCACGGGCAGAAAGGGATTTTGCAAGTCTCTAAATAATTACAAAAGCAGCTCCTCACATAAAATCAACTCCCAAAGCTGTATATTCTATGTATTTATTCCTTATTAATTAAACACTTAACAAAACTGTCTCCCTCCCTCATTAAAATTTAATCGGTAGCATCCAATGCGCATTTTAGTACATCTCCTGTATTTAAAAAACTCATCACAAACTCCCTTGGTTTCTATCCTTTTACAAGTCCACTAAACTCTTTTTGAATGGTGACACTCAGAATGCCTAATGCAAGTCTCTAAATAATTGCAAAACTTTCGGTAGCAGTCACTCACATAAAATCAACTCCCAAAGTTGTATATTCCATGTATCACCCATTTTTATTCCTTAGTAATTAAACACTTATCCAAAACACCACCCCCGATCATTAAAAACCTCTGGCCGATCCTTCACGTGGTAAATCAGTTTTCTCTAGACACATTTAATCGGTGTCATCCAACGTATTGTATTTAAAAAAAAAAATTCCTTCCTGACGCAGTGATTTGAACCTGCTACCTTGGTGTCCATGTTCATCTGAAATTTGCCAAGTCCAGCTAAACTATGGGTGGCAACCCCTCGCTGAATGGTTGATGCAATCCTTGAACCAGGTCCCATATTTTGCGAGTTCGAGCTTCACTGGAATAAGGACTATCCTGCAGTAACTGTCCCGCAGAAAATGAAAAAATGTTATTGAGTGAAAAATTAATAAAAGGAAAAAAAAATAATCTGATTTTATTCGTTATGATGAAAAATATTGAAGGGTAATAGGGTCTGGCGACCTAAAAGACCCCAGCGTTCGGTACGGACCACGTTTTATTGACGGATGAATCTTGGATCTGTGCTGCTTTCATGTTGGGTCTTACAACATGAAAACCCACTCGCAACCTTGACCGCTGCATTGTAATCCGAAATTTTTACCAGTCCAGGGACGGTTCTCCCCATTCCCAATTCTACCCTTTATGATATGTCAGCATTTCAATGTACCCCATGTAGACTTTGAAATTATGCGCCCTAAACCTTCAAGAGTTGAGCGTATTAGTCTCCAATGGGGTGATGCCTTCAGATATCTGTGCTTCCACGTCAGGACGTCTTGGAAAGTGGTTTTACGTTTGTCTCAATTCATTATTCTCCATAAGTATATCCATTACACGACATGGTTTAAAAATACTTATTACCGGTGTATCCTCAGTAAATGATGCATTCGAAGTAACGTTACTCGAAGAAAAATCAGCTTTGGGAGTAACCATTAATCTACAAAGGCTCTCACAGTTGGTAAAAATCGTATCTTCCACCATTTATCGGCGAACGTGTAGACGCTAATGAAATTCGCATTGCGGCGTCAGTTACAAGCTTTACAAGTTCAGTTGTTTCATCGGGTAAATTCTGTAAAGACTACGTGGAAGATTGTTATGGAAAGTACTCCATGCTAAAAATAGAATTCATACGTTTCCGCTTGCGAAAAAATTTTTAGTTCCAACACGAATGCGCGTTAATACGGGACAAGAGTCAAATACACTAACCTACTATAAAAAATAATACATGTCTCACTCGAACGTACCCTTCTCATCATAACAGAGCTAATCCATCGAAATGAAAAAGCTTCGGCGCAACATTAATCTACAAACGCTCTCACAGTTTGTAAAATTCGTCTCTTCCACCGTTTATCGGCGAACGTGTAGACGCTAATGAAATTCGCATTGCAGTGTCAGTTAGAAGCTTTAGAAGGTCAGTTGTTTTCATAGAGTAAATTCTGTAAAGACTACACGGAAGACTGTTATAGAAAGTAATCCATGATAAAAACAGAATTCATACGTTTCCGCTTGCGAAAAAATTTTTAGTTCCAACACGAATGCGCGTTAATAGGGGACAAGAGTCAAATACACTAACCTACTATAAAAAATAATACATAAGTCTCACTCGAACGTACCCTTCTCATCATAAGAGAACTAATCCATCGAAATGAGAATGATCAGTCACACTGGTGAAAACGGATTTTTCCCTTGTGCTGAAAAGCGCCGCTCGTATACCTTTCATGCAAAAGACCTAATGATCGCGAACGGTTCGATCAGCGAAGGATTCCCACACCCACACGTGCAGCAGTCCCCCAACCACGAGACCGAACAGTGAATTGTGCGTTTAATAGTCAACCGAATAAGACCTATTCACAAACGCAGACACATCTCGAGAATTAACAGTGATTGTAAAGAAATGCAGGGAGACATGTGCACAGGCGGCCCTCCAGTGATAAAATGTCACGGGTCAACTCAAGTGCTGACATATGGAAAGCTGATAACCGAAACATGTCTAATTTCTTGTGAGAACCGCTCAGTGCTTTATTTTCCTCGAGGGTGCCATAATGAGAAAGTTAAATAACGACATGACGAAATGCAGCAATTCAAAATAAGGGATTTTTCTGCTGATTCACGAGATCTGCTGAAATGACACATCACGGCAACAAGCTGGTCAGCTGGTGACGTAAAAAGGTCACGGACCATTCGCCCACGCCTCTAGCTCTGACCTATGAAAAGCTGATAAGTAGATGCGAAAGATATATTACTCATCCTTTACTTGTGAGAACTGCTCGTGCCTTTATCTTCCTCAAAGATCTTTTGAACAAAGTTAAATAATTACTGTTTCCTGTCTAAATGCTGCATTTCATCAGGTCAAAGGGGGCTCCATGTATGCTGCCTTCGGATCTTTTGGATGTACACAGCGGTTTTTGAAACTCCAAGCGGTCAGCTGATTTTACAAGTTCAAGGTCGTCTTATACTGTTCATCACAATTAAAGAAAATATGGTTACAGGGAGAATATGGTTTGACCTCGTACATTAGAAAGGGAACATACAGAAAATTGTTAACTGGCACTCTCTATCCTCATAAGAAATTGTGGCGTATAATTCAACATAAAAACTTAATACGAGTTTCGCAAAATGTGTAAAAATCCCAGTGTGATCTGAAGTAATACGAAGACCATTATTCCCCTGCGTCCTTTGTTAGGGGATAGCGTTAACATCCACGAATTTTCAAATGACATTTGGGGTAGTTATCACTTAAGTTTCAACTTTTATTTTTTTCCAACCACGATAATGCAACATTTCTGTGGAACAGTTCGCTGGTGACTCGATGCAAAAAATGGTGCAGGGGGCGATCTTTCTCACACTTGCGATATGACCATGCACTTTGGTAAAAACAAACCTAGTTCGTGCATTTCCCATAGACAATAAAGATTTGAACTAAAAAGTCATTAAAACCGTGAATGGACTGATTGATAAAAATATGTGAAACGTAATATACTGAGCTTGAGTGTTGAGAACACATGTAGAGAAATAAACATATTAATATACATGAACATACATACACATACGCACACATACACGATTCACTGAAAAACACACGCACACATACACGATTCACTGAAAAACACACACACACACCGAGAGAGAAACAAACATGAAGACACAGTTACATCTTGACATATATGCACACACCTACACGTACACACATTTCGTAGAAACATACATATTTACACATAGACACAAACACACACACACAGAGAAACAGACATACAGACAGGCATAAGCACAAAACAGTGTGCTTTATGTAATGCGGTGTTCTGTGAACCAAAGAATCTTTCTCAAACCCAAACAGTATAACTTTCATGTAGGTTCTGATATCAAAGATGATGTGCTTTCCTGCAGTGCAACACCCCCATGGGCTAAAAATCTTTCTCAAACCCGATCATAACGTGTTTTTTCACAGATGTGTTCCATTGGTAGTGATCGTTATCACTATAGATTTAAATGTGAAGCATAGAGTGCGTACCTCTTTGTATGAAATCGCTTATAATGAGACAATATTTCCTTTAAAAGTTGGAAGTTATTACTATGAACCAAAAAAGTGGTGATATATACACTATCTGATCGTTAAAATCAAACTTTAGCAAGTTAATATATCGTTCTCTAGCTAGCGAGTCTGAAATTAGTGTATATTTTCTTTAAAAATAAATACGCCTTCACGCAGCTAATGTCGTAACAGTTACAGGATTTTTTCATACGACCCCGTAGAAGTGGTGAGAGGATGTCGGGATCTTGGCAGGAAAACAACACAAACGTTCATGTCTTACTATGGATCTCAAACCTTGGCTTTGTTGGATCAGAAGTAACTAACCTACTGTCTATGAGATAGATTTAAATCTGTTGGCCATCATAACTTATAGCTGTATCGGAGGTAAAGTACTGTCCATTTCAGGCTATTGTGAGATTTTCAACGTAAAGAATTAGCAGATATATGGAAAAAATAATAATCTGACTCAGATGCTTGCGATTTTACCTTTTTCGGCAAATGGTGCTATGAAAGTAAATATACACATAGGTGGTAGATGTATCAGTGTTTGAGGTAGGGGTATTGTATGAGAGAAAGCAAAGAATACATAATGAGAAACATGCATCTGAAGAGTTAGTTTATCTCTATGACAGTGAAACAAACTTGCAATCAGTTTTTCATTCTAAATGCTTACACAACATGTGAACCAGATAGGTAGTTTGTCGGTGTAATGATAAGTCATTAATTCTGATGCGTAGTATCTTTTGTAGATAGACACTTTGATTAACGAATGTCAGAAAAAGGGAAAGTCCTTGATTGAATGTGTAAAACATCCCTTGTGATCCTGACAGAATTAGACATCTACAGCAGAATGAACTCAGAAGACTGTGTGGAGAATTAAACTTTACAGAGGTCTATTCATCTTTGATAGTTAAATGAATCATTTCTCAAGCATCGAGGTTTCTCAATTTATGATAGTATAGAGAAAACAGGTGTGGAAGTCAATCCCTGTCTATATTAATGTTCTCAACCCTCAAGCTCAGTACATTACGTTTCACATATTTTTATCAATCAGATCAGTCCATTCACGGTTTTAATGACTTTTTAGTTCAAATCTTTATTGTCTATGGGAAATGCATGAACTAGATTTGTTTTTACCAAAGTGCATGGTCATATCGCAAGTGTGAGAAAGATCGCCCCCTGCACCATTTTTTGCATGGAAGTCACCAGCGAACTGTTCCACAGAAATGGTGCATTATCGTGGTTGGAAAAAAATAAAAGTTGAAACTTAAGTGATAACTACCCCAAATGTCATTTGAAAATTCGTGGATGTTAACGTTATCGCCTAACAAAGGACGCAGGGGAATAATGCTCTTCGTATTACTTTAGATCACACTGGGATTTTTACACATTTTGCGAAACTCGTATTAAGATTTTATGCTGAATTATACGCCACAATTTCTTATGAGGATAGAGAGTGCCAGTTAACAATTTTCTGTATGTTCCCTTTCTAATGTACGAGGTCAAACCATATTCTCCCTGTAAACATATTTTCTTTAATTGTGATGAACAGTATAAGGCGATTTTGAACTTGTAAAATCAGCTGACCGCTTGCAGTTTCAAAAACTGCTGTGTACAGCCAAAAGAT
This sequence comes from Ryuthela nishihirai, assembly GCA_038380435.1. Classification (NCBI taxonomy): domain Eukaryota; kingdom Metazoa; phylum Arthropoda; class Arachnida; order Araneae; family Heptathelidae; genus Ryuthela; species Ryuthela nishihirai. Next base: position 33,633,212 of record JAWZYU010000019.1, on the reverse strand, counting down.
CCGAAGGCAGCATACATGGAGCCCACTTTGACCTGATAAAATGCAGCATTTAGACAGGAAACAGTAATTATTTAACTTTGTTCAAACGATCTTTGAGGAAGATAAAGGCACGAGCGGTTCTCACAAGTAAAGGATGAGTAACATATCTTTCGCATCGACTTATCAGCTTTTCATAGGTCGGAGCTAGTGGCGTGGGCGAGTGGTCTGTGACCTTTTTACGTCACCAGCTGACCAGCTTGTTGCCGTGATGTGTCATTTCAGCAGATTACGTGAATCGGCAGAAGAATCCCTTATTTTGAATTGCTGCATTTCGTCATGTCATTATTTAACTTTCTCATTAGGGCACCCTCGAGGAAGATAAAGCACTGAGCGGTTCTCAGAAGAAATTAGACATGTTTCGGTTATCAGCTCTCCATAGGTCAGCACTTGAGTTGACCCGTGACATTTTATCACGGGAGGGAAGCCTGTGCGCATGTCTCCCTGCATTTCTTTACAATCACTGTGAATTCTCGAGATATGCCTGCGTTTGTGAAAAGGTCTTATTCGGTTGACTATTAAACGCACAATTCACTGTTCAGTCTCGTGGTTGGGGGGCTGTTGCACGTGTGGGTGTGGGAATCCTTCGCTGATCGAACCGTTCGCGATCACTAAGTCTTTTGCATGAAAGGTATATCAGTGGTGCTTTTCAGCAGAAGGGAAAAATTCCTTTTCACCGGTGTGACTGAACAGTAATAAGTATCCAAAGCTCATTGGTGAGGTTTGTACTTTTTTAGTTAGGTGGATTTTTATGTTGTGCCAAAGCTGTCTCATTTCGATGGATTAGCTCAGGTATGATGAGAAGGGTACGTTCGAGTGAGACTTATGTATTTTTTTTTATAGTAGGTTAGTGTATTTGACTCTTGTCCCCTTTAACGTGCATTCGTGTTGGAACTAAAATTTTTTTCGCAAGCGGAAACGTATAAATTCTATTTTTAGCATGGCTTACTTTCTATAACAATCTTCCGCATAGTCTTTACAGAATTTACCCGATGAAAACAACTGACTTTGTAAAGCTTGTAACTGACGCCGCAATGCAAATTTCATTAGCGTCTCACATTCACCGACAAACGGTGGAAGAGATGATTTTTACAACCTATGAAAGCGTTTGTAGATTAATGATTACTCCCATAGCTGATTTTTCTTCGAGTAGTGTTACTTCCAATGCATCATGTACTGAGGGTACACCGGTAATAAGTATTTTTAAACCATGTCGCGTAATGGATATACTTACGGAGAGTAATGAATTGAGACAAACGTAAAACCACTTTCCAAGACGTCCTGACACGGAAGCACAAATATCTGAAGGCATCACCCCATTGGAGACTAATATGCTCAAGTCTTGAAGGTTTAAGGTGCATAATCTCAAAAGTCTTCATGGGGTACATTGAAACGCTGATAAAGGGTAGAATTGGGAATGGGGAGAACCGTCTCTGAACTTGCAAAAATTTCGGGTTCTAAAGCATCGGTCAAGGCTGCGAGTGGGTTATCATGTTGTAAGACCTGACATGAAAGTAGCACAGATCCAAGATTCATCCATCAATAAAACGTGGTCCGTACCAAACGCTGGAGTCTTTTACGTCGCCAGACCCTATTACCCTTCAATATTTTTCATCATGACGAATAAAATCAGATTTTTTTTCCTTTTATTAATTTTTCACTCAATAGTATTTTTTTATTTTCTGCAGGACGGTTACTGCAGGATAGTTCTTATTCTGGTGAAGGTCGAACTCGCAAAATACGGGGACCTGGTTCAAGGATTGCATCAACCATTCAGCGAGGGGTTGCCACCCAAAGTTTAGCTGGACTTGGCAAATTTCAGATGAATGTGGACACCAAGGTAGCGGGTTCAAATCACTGCGTCGGGAAGGAATTTTTTTTAAATACAGGACATTGGATGACACCGATTAAATGCACCTAGAAAAAACTGATTTACCACATGAAGGGTTGGCCAGGGGTTTTTAATGATGAGGGGCAGTGTTTTAGATAAGTGTTTAATTACTAAGGGAAAAAATGGTAATACAGGGAATATACAACTTTGGGAGTTGATTTTATGTGAGTGACTGCTACCAAAGGTTTTGCAATTATTTAGAGACTTGCATTAGGCATTTTGAGTGTCACCATTCAAAAAAGAGTTTATTGGACTTGTAAAAGGATAGAAACCAAGGGAGTTTGTGAAGAGTTTTTTTTAAATACAGGAGATGTAGTAAAATGTTCATTGGACGCCACCGATTAAATTTTTAATGAGGGGAGGAGACAGTTTTGATAAGTGTTTAATTATAAGGAATAAATACATAGAATATACAACTTTGGGAGTTGGTTTTATGTGAGGAGCTGCTTTTGTAATTATTTAGAGACTTGCATCATCCCTTTGTGTGCGAGGTTGCCACCGAAAGTTTTGCAATTATTCTGAGGCTTGCATCAACCGATTGTTGCCATCCCAAAGTTTAGTTGGACTTGGAAAACGAACGTGGATACCGTGGGAGTTTGTGAAGTTTAATAAAGGGGACTTTTGATAAGGGGAGGGAATTTTAATAAAGAGATGGAACTTTTGATAAGGGGTTTTTAATGAGGGAGTCTGGGAATAATTACGACTAAAATAGAGGTTTTTCTAAGAATAGTACTCCTAATAGTCACTAGATGGCGCCAGGGGTTAAGGGGGAAGAGTTTTTTTAATAAAGGGGGAGAAATTTTTAATAAAGAGGAGTCAAAAATCGGGAAATTAGAGTTAAAATAGGGTTTTTCTAAGAATAGTACTCCTCATAGTCACCAGATGGCGCCAGGGGTTAAAGGGGAGGAGGAAGGGGGTTTAATAAAGGGGGAGTCAAAATTGGGAAATTAGAGCTAAAATGGGGGTTTTTCTAAGTACTCCTCATAGTCACCAGATGGTGGCACGGTAAAAGGGTGAAGGAAGGGGTTTTTAATAAAGGGGAGGAATTTTTAATAAAGGGTTTTTAATAAGAAGGGATTAATTATTTTTAATTATGAATTATTAATTATGAATTATTAATTATGAATATTAATAAGGGGTCATGGCCAGTTGTGAATATTAATAAGGGGCGTGGCCGGAAGTGGGTGTGGCCGCAACGTCATAGGGGGAAGCACTAGTGGGGGGTCCCAACTACTAGCGTGAGTTGTTCCGCTCCGAAGAGAGCACTCCTGACTTTCTCCAAAAAAGTTCGTTGCTCTGATATATATGTCGCTCTAAGATGGTAACAGTGATCTATAATCTGACAAACGGTGGAAAGTGACGCCTTGATGATCTGATGTTCGGAGACGCCGACAGACTGCCGCTAAAGATATGGTGGCCACCCTTGCCTGCTGATTTGTGCCCTCGCTCCCGCTTCAAGCGCCGTCCCGTTGAATTTTGATGACTTCGCCAACACTGGCAGACACGATGTTTTCCTGCCCTCCGCCCCCTGCTTCTGTGATGACCAACAACCACCAAGGACACGATGACAATAAGAGGTAGGGAATGATCCCTTGTTTTCTTATGAATAAGAAAGTTATAAGTGTTTAGATCAGCTACGCTTGTAAAATTAAGAGACAGCAGCAGCAAATGTAGATAGAGCTACAATCAATCATGGGCAAGAGAGAAGCCCTTAAAGACTTTGATCGATTTTTTAAAAGAGTTATTTAATTGTAAGAGTCAGCATGAGCTCTAACTGGAGAGGAGAGTTTATCCGTTGTTTCGATGCCCTCTCCTAGATTTGTAACCATTTCCAATTATTAAATCATTTTTGTTTATACTATAAGAAGGGATCAGCCTTATTTTGCTAAACTGTATGAAATTACTTTATTTGCATAAAGAGTAAATATTCACGGCCAATAAAATTTAATTAAATAAAGCAAATGTACGGTAACAAATATTTAGAGAGGGAAAAAATCATATGTTTTAACTCCCCTAACAATGGTTACCATCTGTCTCCCAATAGCTGTACAGTGGGTCCTCTATCTCCCCCCGACCTTCTCTGAGCCTTCGGAGTCCTTGTGACCTGGCCATTTAGCCCATTTGTATGCAGGCCATTCAGAGGTAAAACAACACAACCTGTCATGCTGGATTCCTGCTAATGAGAGAATTAGCAGGAATCCAGCATGACAATAATTTAAAAACAATGAAATTCTCATATTTTGTTACGACTGTTGAACATGCACCAAGAGCTACTTTAATCTTGTGAGAACCTTGCGCTTCAAAGGCCAGTCAGTTGTACCAGGTCCCCCCAGAAGCTCTGGCACAACGATTCGTACCGTGACTTTCCAAGTCTTCATAGTTCCTTGCACGACATTTTTCCTCAGTTAGGTCGAAGGTCAAACATAACAAGCATAATACCATTGCATTGATTATCAAATAATAAATAAATAAAAAAAATAAATACCCCCTCAAGCAGCTGCTTGCCACAGAGGTCTGACAGGAGCCTATCAGTTTAATACGCCATAGTAGAAGGTCTGTGAGAAAGGCGGGACCTCATTACTTAAAACAAACAAATGCAATATATATATTTCTGTGCGTGCATATGTTTCTGAATGATTAATACTTGAGGTAATCATCCTAAGAGAGAAATTCGCCACCACACAGGTCTGCATGTGTGTGTTCTTCTTACAGATTGTGTCAACCAGTGCCTTGGAAAAACACGAGCTCATCCCGTCATAGAGAAATTAGTGTTCCCATAACAAACGCCTCTGCATCAAATTACTCTGGCGGCAATTATTCCCGACTCGATCGCCAATTACTTGGATGGCTCAACGTCCCCCTGCAAATGCCTCTCGCCAAAATGCGGCGTGTGCTGCATATAAAAGGCGGCCCCATTCAACGGCGACGGCCCACATTGGTACCACATTTGCGAGGAAGCTGATGCCACTGTTATCATTATTGAGTCTCAGGTGACGCAACAACAAACAGCCAAACGGCATTGTTAGTTAATGCACACGTTCGCATCAACACTGTGCAATCTTCGTACAGTTATGTCGGTTTCTTGCTGCTATTTAACTGTCAATGTAGCAATTAGCAAAATGGATTTCGTCGAAAATCGAGAGTAAGTCTGAGACGAGATAAAAGGAGTTGACGAAGATGCGTGACGACTTTCAAATCAAGAGTACGAATCTCATTTTATCGCAAGTGTTGTATTCATTGAACGTGGCTATTATTCGAATCGTTTTATTAAAGAAATTGGAAAAATGCAAGTGAATTGTGGTGCATAGTTAACGGGGAATTTAAATTTAAAATTTAAACGATTTTTTTACTATGGTGATGATTGCAATGTTTGTGTAAGATGCAAATCACGTTGAGTTTTTCTGGGTTCGTTACACGGGATCTGCATAAACGATGTCCAGAGTCAGCTGTTGGGCTGGGGAAGGGGGAAGAGCGTCAAAAACAATATTCATCATCTTCTTATATTTTTTTACCCGATTTTTGTTCACGCAATAGCCGTCCCGTGGCCGAGTGGTGAGCACGCTTGGCTTATGATCTACAGGACCTGGGTGCGAGCCTCGGGTAAGGCATGGGTGTGTGTGTGGTTTTTCTGCTGAGGTCCTGCCATCCTCTCAGACCTTCTACTATGGCATATAAACTGACAGGCTCCTGTTAGACCTCTGTGGCAAGCAGCTGCTTGAGGGGGTATTTATTTATTTTTTTTTTTTATTTATTTAATAGGCGAAATGGGCCGGTCACAAAGACTCAAGGGCTCAGAGAAGGTTAGAAGAAGGGGATTTGGTCGAAATTATTTCGTAGATTTTAGAAGAAAGAAAATTATTTCGTAGATTTGTGTGTTTAATTAGTTCTTGGAGTTTACAGACAGATGCGTTCGGAGGAGATCGTAAACGAATCCACGCGAATTCAAGTGAGCAAACCACGGGTATGCGATTTTAAGATTTTTTAAAGGTGTTTTTCTTCAAAAAAAAAAGGGAAAAGGAAACGACATTAGAGTGACCCGGGTTAAACGCGGGTTACCTACATAGCCTGGACGGGCGGTGGCCCCTTGGCACTCGAAAGTAGAGAATATTATTGCGTTTCTCTTTCATTTATGGTATATTTTATTTATTGGGTTGGGTTGTTTTACCTCTGAGCGGCACTTTTTTGCACACCATGGGCTAAATGGCCAGGTCACATGGACCCCGAAGGCTCAGAGAAGGTTAGGGGAGGGGACCCACTGGAACAGCTGTTGGAGACAGATGGTAGCTCCCGTCAAGGCCATCCAGCATGTTCTTTAACGTGCACAGGGTATGGCTCTCCCGCACACGGGGCCACGGCTTAACGTCCCATCCAACTGACGGCGGCCTTTCCAAGCCCATCGGTGTCCCCTACTGACCGTGGGCAGGGCGGGGAATTTTGTGGAGATAAATCTCAACGCTGACCCAGCTGGGACTCGAACCTGGGAACTACAGATTACGGGCCTGGCGCGCTACCGACTGAGCCACCCCCGCCCCATATTTATTTTGTATATATAGTCTGTGTGTATTGTGTTCTATGTACGTTCTGCATTTATGTGTGCATTTATGTAATAAATGATTATTATATATATATACAATGATTAAAATATGTGAAAATGATGGCATTTTGGCCATATTTGATCAATGGCCAAAATAGCCAAAATGCTGTGGCCATTGATGCTATATTGGATCAATGGACAGCATCAATGGCCATATTGGACATTGACTGTTTACGTCGCTCATCTCATGACATTTTTTTCTTAAAAACTTGTTTTTAAAGTTAGATTTGGAAAAAAGTTTCCGAAGTTCATTTTGAAACAAGTTTTCAAAGCTTGCTTTGAATTACATTTTTCCATTCGCACAGAGTCGAAGTGTTCCAATACTTTTGCCAATATAGTGTACGTGTGCATTTGACGCTGAACGCATAAGCAACTTCGAGGTAAACTCGTAACGATAACTTACAATTCTCTAATTGAAAGCCTAACTACTTTAGTATTTCATCATTCTTGACAGATAGAAAGTTTCAGTATACTTTATAACAAACCCGGACGACCACACGGGCAGACTTTCTTTCGTTCCATCATTCATAATTTCTAGAGTTTTTTCCCTTTTTTTCACCCTCTCCTTTCTGCTGTGACTCGAGGGCACGTACTGTGCGTAGTACGCCAGAGCAGCGTCGAATGGACGGTGCGATTATGACTAATGGCACTATTTGTTGCCCCCGGCAACGCTCTCCTTCCACTGTTGCTTCTTTGGACCACCTGGCAACAAATAGAGCAGCCAGAGGCATAGCTCTCCCTCCTACCTCTGCTCTTACATTCCCTTTAAACTGTGGCTCTTCCTCACGCGGGGGGGGGTTGTCGGGAGAGGGGGGTGTAACTCCGAAATGGCAATCTCTTGAACGAATTGAAGAACGAGATGATATTCGGTCCGATGTAGGTGGTCTGAGATATGAAGACAGCTCCAATCTGCAGAGGAAGAGAGAGACTAGAGTTTCATCATCTGCTCGCGAGGAAAGGAGTATTTGCCCAAGTGTTTTTATTCTAAAGATGCATGCGAGCTTGCAAGCGTATACGGTGGAATTTTTTATGAAGGATGAAAACCGTGAGATCATAAGAAACCGTAATGAAACCGTGTGAAAATTGTGAGATCCAGTCTCCCCAGGGCTGTATGAGGAGGGAGGAATAGGAGAGGAACATTCCCCCCTTCCACACCTCGGGGTGTTTTAAGAACCGGTAATAAGGTGAAAGAAAACACTGTTATAAATTGCTAATAGCAATTGCTGTTTACCAATTGATATTTGTAATAAGCTATGCATTATATTAATACGTCGTCACAAAAGTACTAAATTACTCTTGCTGCATTCGGGAGGCTGTTTCAGTCGATAGTTGGCCAGGTTCGTAATCTGCTGGATTCAGGTCCGAATCCCAATTGTGCTGGTGTTAAAAATATTCTCCGTTAACCCTCACTTTTCCCACGAAAGTTAAGCGACTGTTTGAAGGCAAAAAATGAATCACCGATGAGTTGAGTATAGATCACCGTCTGTAGGATGAGATTTGAAAGCCGTTGTTCCGTGTGCAGGAGAATCATAACACACTATCGACATGCACCTGTGCACGGCGAGAATGTGTCATGACTCTCCTGCATACCGAGTTACGGTATACTCTGTGCACGGCGAGAATGTGCCATGACTCTCCTGCATACCGAGTTACGGTATACTCTGTGCATGGCGAAAATGTGTCATGACTCTTCTGCATACCGAGTTACGGTATACTCTGTGCACGGCGAGAATGTGCCATGACTCTCCTGCATACCGAGTTACGGTATACTCTGTGCACGGCGAGAATGTGCCATGACTCTCCTGCATACCGAGTTACGGTATACTCTGTGCACGGCGAGAATGTGCCATGACTCTCCTGCATACCGAGTTACGGTATACTCTGTGCATGGCGAGAATGTGCCATGACTCTCCTGCATACCGAGTTACGGTATACTCTGTGCACGGCGAGAATGTGCCATGACTCTCCTGCATACCGAGTTACGGTATACTCTGTGCATGGCGAGAATGTGTCATGACTCTCCTGCATACCGAGTTACGGTATACTCTGTGCACGGCGAGAATGTGCCATGACTCTCCTGCATACCGAGTTACGGTATACTCTGTGCATGGCGAGAATGTGCCATGACTCTCCTGCATACCGAGTTACCGTATACTCTGTGCATGGCGAGAATGTGCCATGACTCTCCTGCATACCGAGTTACGGTATACTCTGTGCATGGCGAGAATGTGCCATGATTCTCCTGCATACCGAGTTACGGTATACTCTGTGCACGGCGAGAATGTGCCATGACTCTCCTGCATACCGAGTTACGGTATACTCTGTGCACATTAAAGAACACGCTGGATGGCCTTGACGGGAGGCTTCGCTGTCCGCTAGCAGCTGTCTAGCAGATGCTCTTTTCCATCCTTCTCTGATCTTTTGGGGTCCTTGTGACTTGGCCATTTAGCAATTGTGCACAAAAGTGTCATTTATAGGTAAACCCAACCTCATTGCCCATGTCACAATACTCTAATAAGATAATGCAATAATAAGGTAATAGTTGAAAGAAATATGCACAAAAGAACAATAGTATTTAGGGGCATGGAAATTTTTTATTCATTAAATTGCATGTTTGATAAGATTGCCCAAATATTATCAGCTGATTAAATCATCCCAAAAGGAGTGTATGATACTGAATAGAGTTTTTGAATACTTTTTTTGCAAAAAATTAAAAGAATTTTGTTATTGTTCTTATATTATCATTATTTCCATTCAAGAATTTGTGGTGTCTGTTTTTCCAATGAAAGATCGATAACATGATGGTTGTAAAGCAGAGGGAATCACGGTTCGATTTCCGGATAAAGCTTTGTGTTATACAATTTGTTATCTTATTACTCTTTTTTTTCGCCTTTACCTTATTCAGTGATCTATAAATAAATAAATAATAAATACCCCTTCAAGCAGCTGCTTACCACAGAGGTCTGACAGGAGCCTGTCAGTTTATATGAAAAAGTAGAAGATCTGAGAGGATGGCAGGACCTCAGCAGAAAAACAACACATACAACCATGCCTTATCCGGGGCTCGAACTAAGGTCACTTAGATCAGTAGCCAAGCGCGCTAACCACTCGGCCATCGGTACTGTGCCCTATTATACTGGCAGGTTCAGTGAGGAAATGGATGAACTGACAATTTTTCTTTCGTGTGTGCCGATTATATTTTTAAAAAATATAAAATTTACTTTATAAAATATTATGCACTATTTAGCATTCAGTAATGTATTAATTTCGAAAATGTTACTACCATCACTGTTGGAAAAAAAATGAGTGATATTTACTATGTTCATTGTTTATCTTATATTTATACATAAATAAAACTGAAATAAATATGTATTCATAACCAAAATATGTTTTCTAAAAAATTTAAGCTAGAAAGTTCTCCACTGGATCGTCAGATTTCTTTAGAAAGTCAACTGACTAAGGAGTAATTTTCGTTTGGCTACTAAGGCATGGATGTTCGTGTCGTTTTTCTGCTAAGGTCCTGCCATCCTCTCAGACCTTCTACTATGGCATATAAACTGACAGGCTCCTGTCAGACCTCTGTGGCAAGCAGCTGCTTGAGGGGGTATTTATTTTTTATTTATTACTGATCTAAGAAATCTGGGTTCTAGCCCCGGGTAAGGCGTGGATGTATGTGTCATTTCTCTTCTGAGGTCCTGCCATCCTCACAGACTTTCTACTGTGGCATATGAACTGACAAACTCCTGTTAGACCTCCGGGGCAAGCAGCTGCTTGAAGGGGAATTTATTATTATCACTATTAAAGAGCAAGGCGACTAGTATGGATGATTAGAAAAACAAGACAAATTTTTAAAATTAATATATATAACCGTAAGCTGAATAAAGTTAATTTCGAATAAACATCTCAAAAGAAAGCGCAGACAACTAAGTCAGTTGGAAACTCCAAACCTTATCTGATCATGAACCTCTGCATCAAAGTGATATGATCAATTAGTTTAATATAGGGAGGAAATATTATTCAACCCACGTGCATAATCAACGGTATACGTTGTAAAAATGTCTTTAAAAAGAAACAAAGGCGGTTGTTATTATCTGTTATACTTCACAAAAGTATGAAACATTAATGATAATCCTACACGCCGTGCAATGAGATAAAGTTCATGATGTTTACATAATATGTTCAACGATAGAGCAAAAAGATCAACGATAGATCTTATCTGTTATGCACAATAGAATTATGCAGCACACCTATAAAAGTTCGTAATGTTTGTGTTGGTTTAGATTATATTGATCTAAGTGTTTTTAGGAGATAAATTAAGTAGTACATCGATTACGTTTTGTACAATGTGAGTGGATACAAATTAGTTTAATTTGTCATCTATAACGTTTAGGGTGAAGATATAATCTAAAAAAAAAATAAAAATTCGTCTTCAAACAGCGAATGGAGATATCAGCGAATTATACATCACACGTACATGCAAATCAACGAAGAGAATCAGTTGATTACAAGCTTACACGTGCAAATCATTGAATAAGATCAGTTGCTTATATGTTTAATGAGGCTGATTATGCTTCAGAAGGGAAAAAAACAATTGCAAACTTTCATTTTCTAATCTGCTATTGAAAGTTAAAATGCTGATAAATCAGTCATAGCGGTTGCATCACGTTGTAACGCGCCATACCAGAAATAGACACAAGCTCGAACTCAGTTATCAAAAACATTTCTGACACAATTGTAAAACACCGATATATGCTGTATATATGAAGAAAGGCATGACACTAAGCCGTCTTGTTGGGAAAAAAACCTTCCTCTTTGGACTATAACAAACCTTCAAATAATAGAATTATTTGAAGATTAAAATCCCAATTGTTATTTCAAACTAAACTTTTCAGATAATTTCTGGAGCTTCAGTTGTGAGATTTTGTTTGAGTTTAGTTGTATTGAGCTTAAGCTATAGATTAATTTAATTTTTGATACAACACACTCTGACTGGTTCTGGCAAGTACATGAATGTAGTTGATGACATAAATGTTGATATTATAAAAAAAAATGTAGAAAACTGAAAATTATTTGATAGCATCGTTGTAACTTGGTTCATAGAGAGAATTATTGAAAATAAAAACAAAACTCAAAAGCTGCAAAGTGCTTATTTAATTTTAAATGTGATTAAAATTTGAAATCCTAATCAGCGAGATTATTTTAATTTGCAACTCGTTTTCAAAAGAATAAAATAAAACTTTTTTTCATCCTTTATCCATTAATAGACATTTAACTTTTTTTGTTCTTTATCCCTCAGCAGACGTTTAACTATTTTGTCCTTTGTCCATCAGTAAACATTTAGCTTTTTTGTCCTTTGTCCATCAGTAGACATTTAATTTTTTGGCCTTTGTCCATCAGTAGACATTTAATTTTTGTCCTTTGTCCATCAGTAGACATTAAAATTTTTGTCCTTTGTCCATCAGTAGACATTTAATTTTTTGTCCTTTGTACTTCAGTAGACATTTAGCTTTTTGTCCTTTGCTCATCACTAGATATTTAACTTTTTTTTTGTCTTTTGTTCATCAGTAGACATTTTATTTTTTTTCCTTTGTACTTCAGTAGACATTTAGCTTTTTTGTTCTTTGTACTTCAGTAGACATTACCTTTTTGTCCTTTGCTCATCAGTAGATATTCAACTTTTTCCTCCTTTGTTCATCGGTAGACATTTAGCTTTTTTGTCCTTTGTTCATCAGTAGACATTTAACTTTTTTGTCCTTTGTCTGTCAGTAGACATTTAATTTTTTGTCCTTTGTACTTTAGCAGACATTTAGCTTTTTGTTCTTTTGCTCATCAGTAGATATTTATTTTTGTCCTTTGTTCATCGGTAGACATTTAACCTTTTTCCCTATGCCAGTCAGTAGACATTTAACTTTTTTCTCTTTGTCCGTCAGTAGACATTTAACTTTTATGTCCTTTGTCAGTCAGCAGACATTTAATTTTTCTGTATCAAAATATTAAAAAAAACCTAAAACAGTTTTTGCCACAGAGGTGTGATAAGGAGCCTGTCAGTTTAATACTCCATAGAAGAGATATGTGAGGAAGATGAGACCTCGGCAGAAAGACAACACAATCATCCATACCTTACGTGGGGCTCGAACCTAAGCCATTTGATTAGTAGCCAAGAGCGCTAACTTCTCACGTCTACATTAACAATGAGTATTTTTCGTGACAAAACAAAGAAAAGTAATATTAGAGATTAAGCTTAAATGAATTAATGCAAATAAAGCACTCTTTCTGGTTGGACATTCACTAATAATATAGACATTCACTAATAATATTATGATATTACGACTCATATTTCTCTAATCTCCCAATAGTTTTAATTTCTTTCTTTAGGGAGTCCTACAGTTGGAAAAAAAAAATCAAACTAATATAGTAAATTATCTTTTCATGCTAGAAATGAGAAATTTGGATTGTAGAATGGTCAAAGGAGTTATATCGAAAAGAGAGATTTGCCCTCTTTATTCTTCGGTTGGTGGGGGAGGAGGATATTGAAATGTTTTAAGAGATAAATGGCAAGAATAAGATTTTTGCGAAAAAATATAAATTATGTGTATATAAGTGCGAAAAAATACACAGGAACTGTTCATCAAAATTGAGATTTACTCATGTAAAAAAAAATAACGTCCCATGACGTTTGTTTGGTCACAGGCTCGTGCCTGGGAAGAGCTTCACTTACAGTTATATCGGGGCGGGGGTGGCTCAGTCGGTAGCACACCAGGCTCGTAATTTGCAATTCACAAGTTCGAGTCCCAGCTGGATCAGCGTTGAGATTTATCTCCGCAAAACTCCTCGCCCTGCCCACGGTCAGTAGGGGACACCGATGGGCTTGGAAAGGCCGCCGTCCGTCGGATGGGATGTTAAGCTCTGTCTCCGTGTGCGGGAGAGCCATACCTGTGCACGTTAAAGACCACACTGGATGGCCTTGACGGGAGGCTACCATCTGTCTTCTAACAGCTGTTCCAGTGGGTCCCCTCCCCCAAATTTCCCTGAGCCTTCGGGGTCCATGTGACCTGGCCCAACTTGCAGTTATAAGAGAGCCACTATCGACTGATGCTACAATGATGGGGTTTAACATTCACAATGGAGGTAATTGATCGGCAGTAGGTAACTCAGTGGTTAGGGCACCTGACAGGAGGTCTTGGCTGGGATCACTCCTCTATACCGACGTCGACTTGCAGCATCATTGTGTTCAAAACATTTCTTTTAACTGTGAAGTGCTGTAGATATTTAAAAATGGCACTAATGGTAACTAACGTTTATATCTATAAATATGATGATTTTATTAAAATAGGAATTTGCTATTTTGTTTATTCTTGAAAACATATCAATTAAACCGATTTAGTTTCAAAATTTCGCACTTTCTATTCTTACACGATATTCTTCCCGAAACCCAGGGGTGTAGCTCAGTCGATAGCGTGTCAGGTTCTTAATCTTCGGTTCCCAGGTCCGAATTCCAACTCTGCCTGAATTGAGAATTGTCTGCGCTTACTCCCCCTCGTCCGAGACATCGGGGGGCGGGGGGGGGGGGGGGGCGTTCAGTCGGTAGCCGCCAGGCTCGCAATCTGTAGTTCCCAGGTTCGAATCCCAGCTGGGCCAGCATTCAGATTTATCTGCGCAAAACTCCCCGCCCTGCTCACGGTCAGTAAGGCCAACTGATGGGCTTGGAAAGGCCGCCGTCCGTCGGATGGGACGTTAAATCGTAACTCCGTGTGCGGGAGAGCCATACACGTAAATACGTGTGCACGTTAAAGAATACACTAAATGGCCTTGACGGGAGGAAATTATCTGTCTGCCAACAGCTGTTCAAATGGGTACCCTCCCCCAATCTTCTCTGCGCCTTCGGGGTCCTTGTGACCTGGCCATTTAGCACATTGTGTGCAAAAAAATGCCGCTCAGAGGTAAAACAACCAACCAACCCAAACAACAGTGAAAAAATGGAACACAAATGGGCTTGGAAAATCAGTCGGATAAGAAGTAAAACGCGACTCCGTGTGCAAAAGAAACATTATCTGTGTACGTTGTATGGCCTTGACCGAGGCTATGTCCCATCAACTGCTCACTGGATTCCTTCCCCCACCCTTCTCCGAGCCCTTGGGGATCCTTGTAACCTGATCATTTAGCCTATTGTGTGCAGAAAGGAAGAAGAAAAACGAACCCAATTACCTTTCTTTACATCTCTAGCCCAGAAACCCTGTACATCTTCTGGCCATAGCTGAATTGTAAGTTCACACTCCGATTCCGTCAAAGTAAAACATCATGACAGCACAACTCTACAGTCACGTGGGTGTTAAAGCCTGATGTATTCTTTCCACAGTCACGTGGGTGTTAATGATGACAGTGACTTAATAACGACTTTTAGATGTAGTTGAAAAAAAAAATCCCTAGAGCAAAATTGATTTGAATTTCATGTATTTCCTATAGGGACAAAAAAAAAAAGCTGCAACTCATTATAGATGTATATGACGCAAACGAGACACAGATATGGAGACTACAATCGCCGAACTCTTAAAAGCGGTCAAAGCCATATCTCAGCAAGCTCTTGTTATCACCTTCATCATCTTAATTAGGGGACTTTCTCTCTCTCTGACGTCACATTGTCGTCACCAGAGTAATTATCCTGTAATTATGCCTGTCTCATTTATTACGATCATGAGCAGACGAATAATAGATCAAAAGAAATTAAATGCGCCAGAAACAGAAAGAAAAAAAAAGTTTCTTGTTCTTCGATTATAATGTTGAATAAATAATGTTCTGCTCAACGTAGTTCAATAATTGATAATTAGAAAATTATCTCTATCATCGCTACGATTAGCATTCGTTCTTGTTCACTGCGTGCATGTCAGAAGCACAAATGGCGAAATAACATCCTTTACGCTGTTTAATCTCATTATTATCATCGATTGGATTGACTTGGTAAGTGAAGAGGACAGCGTCGAGATCGGAAAAGATGTCTTCGGATCCGTCGTTAAGCTGTGGCTGACTGTGTGGGTTAGCATCGGGAAAAACACGTTGTCTTTATGAGTGGATATCTATATACATTACCTAGCAGCTGTCGAACGAATTTTCATCTGCAATCCTGTGTCAGCTTAATAGTGCGACACGGGGTGCGAGGGATGTGGGGGTTCAGTTGGCAGCCCGCCAGGCTAGTATTCTGCAGTTCCAAAGTTCGAGTCCCACCTGGGCTTGCATTGAAATTTATCTCCGCTAAACTCCTAGCCCTATCTAGGTCAGTAGGGGATACCGATGGGTTTGGAAAAGCCGCCATCCGTCGGATGGGATGTTAGGCTATGGCTCCGTGTGCGGGAGAGTCATACCTTGTGCACGTTAAAGAACAAGTTTGATGGCCTTATGGAAGATTACCTTCTGTCTCCCTACGGCTTTCCAGTGAGATCCCTTCCCCCAACTTTCTTTGAGTTTTCGGGATCCTTGTGACCTGGCTATTTAGCTCGTTGTGTGCAAAAAAACAGCCTCTCAGAGGTTAAACAACCCAATCCTTATAACTATGAAGGCCCGGTCCTGACTGCATTGAGAATTTTCTCCGTTAATCCAATTTCTGCCCTCGGTAATAGAAGGAAGACTGTTGGTTAGATATGCCATCGTTCGTTAGATGGGACGTTAACGGTGGTTCACTGTGGCGAAGAGCAATACCTTGTGCATGTTAAGGAACATGCTGGATGGCTTTGATGGGAGGCTATCATCTGTTTAGTCTTTTCATCTATCATCCTTTTATCATCTTTTCTTTCTATCATCCTTTTAGTCAAATGTGTGCCAAAAAACAGAGGTAAAACAAACCCAGTATCATTTCTCCTAATTAAAATCTCCTCTCCTAACTCATACTATCTTTGCTAATTCCTGATACTTCTCCTAACTAGTATTTAATAATATCTCACTCATTTCCTTATTAACCGAAGCTTAAAACGCCCCGAGTCAAATAACGATTCAGGCTGTCTTTTTTAATGAAGCAATCAGAAGCACATGACAAGCTGTGAGTAAGAAAGTCCGTAACCGGATTAATCTCCTGCATATAGCAAACGTTCTTCCGCGGCGAGGAATGTGGGGTCGGTTCCCAGGACATCTTATCCTCTAAGATAGCGAAGAGCCAACAATTAATTGCACAGACGTTGACGTCTGCTGCGATGGAGCCACTAGTAGGTTAGCGTAATTAACACGTGCAATTTGTCTTCCCTCGTGTGTCCACCAGGTGATTGGGAGACCTGATGAAGCAGGCCAAACCGAGAAGTGGCAAACTACTTGCCGTAAGACTACTGTTGCCCTTTTGTTTGGCCGAAACGGGGACAGATAAAGCATATAGGCCGTTTAATGAGACTTTGCTTTATTTTCTATTAATGCATGTAGAGTCGTATAAATCGTCGCTAACTTCGCGAAATCGTGCAGTTTTACTTCAGTCTGTTATCTCGTATTGAGGAAATCGTTAGAGACAGGAAAATGTTGGAGCAAAAGACTTGGAATAGGGATTTTTGGGAGTTGTTTTGGTTGATTGAAAGAGCGGAAGAATCAGATAGCAGAATGAACTTTAATTGATCTCTTAAAGAAGCAGCAAAGAAATGGGAAGCGAGCGATATATTATGCTGACACCTTGTTCGGTACACTATAAAATATTTACGATGATTTTTTTTTTAGATTTTGGTAATTGCCGTTCATATTTTTTCTTCGTATGATTAGGAAGAATTTGGCTTAAGTGGTAATGTGCTAGATCTTAATCTACGGTTCCCAGGTTTGAACCTGCCCTCTGTAAGGAAAGGGACACCGATGGGCTTGGCAAGGTCGCCTTTTTATCGCATAGGATGTAAAACGTGGTACGGCATGTAAGAGAGTCCTGTGGGTTGGGTTGATTTCCCTCTGAGCGGCTTTTTTTTGCATATAATGGGATAAATGGCCAGGCCACAAGGACCCTGAAGGCTCAGAGAAGGTTGGGGAAGGGGACCCACTCAAAGAGCTGTTGGGAGACCGATGGTAGCCTCCTGTCAAGCCCATCCAGTGTGTTCTTTAACCTACACAGTGTATGGCTCTCCCGCACACGGAACCACGGCTTAATGTTCAATCCAGAAGTCTTTCCAAGCCCATTGGCATCCCCTAATGACCGTGGGCAAGGCGGGGAGTTTTGCGGAGATAAATCTCAACGCTGACCCAGCTGGGACTCGAACCTGGGAACTAAAAATTACGAGCCTCGCGCGCTAAAAACCGAGACACCTGCCCCAGGAGATCCCTCGACTGGCTGCGACAGGCTAAAGAACGTGCTCGATGGCCCTGATGGGAGGCTGTCATCTGACTCCCAAAACCAACATCTGTCCAGTGAATCCTCTTCCTCTGTTCTTGGAGTCCGGGTGACTTGGCCAATTAGCTCATTGCGGAATTAAAGTGCCACTCAGCGGTAAAACAATTCATCTCTCGTATGATTTATTCCAGCTGCCAATGTAGTTATGGGATTGATTCGTAATCAAATTAAAACTACAAGGTGTCCTGGTTCTTATCCCTTTTATGACAGAGTTGAAACTCGGGTTGCATTACTCTGAGCGATAGATTGACTAAATGAACAGGTCACAAGGACCCACAACTTTTCAAGCTGAGTTAGAAGAGGAAATTTACCGGGCAATTGTTAGAAAGCAGATGTTTCTCTCCTGTCAAGGTAATTCGGCGTGTTCATAAAGTACGGCTATGCATAATATAGGATCACGTGTTAACGTTCCATCCCATGGAGGATACCTTTATAAACCCATCGATGTCCCTCTTCCCCTTGGGATGAGGGGTGGAGGCTAAGTTGGGAGTGCGACAGGCTCATAATCTGCAGTTCGCAAGTCCCGCCTGGGCCAATTTTGAGATTTATTTCCGCAGAACTCCCCGCCTTGTCCTCGGTCAGTTGAGGACACCGATGTTCTTGGAAAGGCCGCCATTCGTCGGATGGGATGTGGTGCCATGTGTGGGAGAGACATACCTGTACACGTTAAAGAACACGCTGGATGGCCTTGACGGGAGGTTACCATCTGTCTCCCAAAGCTGTTCTAGTGGGTCCCCTCCCACAACTTTCTCTGAGCCTTCGGAGTCCTTGTGACCTGCCCGTTTAGCCCATTGTGAGCAAAATAGTGCCGCTGAGAGGTAAAATAGCCCACCCCTTCTCTCCCAGGGAGGAGAACGAATGTTAGAGGAAGAAATCTCAATGCTGGCACAATAGAGACAAATTGCTAGTGGAGTACATAGTTAGTTTTTAAGAGTAGAGATGTTTCGTTCTTTAAGGAACAGAGATGCGACGTGAAAATGATTAAACTGATCGCCATTAAATTGCGACTTTTTTTTTCATAGATAGTTCTCTTCAATTCATATATTATCTGTGCTGGACTTGTACTGTAAGATATGAATCAGTATAGTAGCCCATTGTGTGCACTTTTTTCCACACAATGGGCTAATATACTAAAGTGATTTATTATGCATGTAAAGTAGAGTAATAAAAACTGGATAACATGTTTAATACCCCTTTATAAAAAAAAATATCAAATTTATCCAACTGCTGATATGATATAAGATGAAAAAACATTGAATTGTTTTCTTCTTGTACGTTACTAGCAGATTTACCCGCTGTTGCTTGGTTCTTAAAGAACTGTAAAATATATATAGTAGATGTCATAACTTTTATTGCAAAAATTAATTTGCCATCAAACTCATTACGGTTGATTCCCATGAGATTTTCTTTTTTTTTTATTTTCTTTTTGCGGAGGAAGGTTGTTTAGGTTGGGTTGTTTTATCTCTGAGCGGCACTTTTTTTGCACACATTGGATTAAATGGCCAGTTCACAAAGACCCCGAGGGATCAGAGAATGTTGGGGGGGGGGGATCCGCTGGATAGCTGTTGGGAAACAGATGGTAGCCTCCCCGTCAAGCCCATCCAGCATTTCTTTAACGTGCACATGGTATGGCTCTCTCGCGCACAGGAGCATGGCTTAACGTCCCATCCGACGGATATCGACCTTTCCAATCCCTTCGATGTCTCCTACTGACTGAGGGCAGGTAGTTTTGAGGAAATATGCCCTAAAGCTGGCCCAGGCGGGACTCGAACCTGAAAACAGCAGGTTACAATTCTGGCGGGTTGTCGACTGAGCAACCTCACCTCTGGGAGAGTGAGATAAAAAACAAACAAGGGCCATATTTTGAAGAATCCTACGATATTCCTGACATCATTATCTTTCATTTGAGATGTAATTTGTTAGGTTCAATCAATAATCGGTTAGTATTTTCCCATTTCCGTTTTTTGAGAGCGAAGAAACGCCTGTCAGGCGTTTCTTCCCTCTCCTAAAACAGAAATGAGAAAACTCAATTGATAAATGATAAAACTCAAAAAACAGAAATGGTAAAACTGAAAAAACTCAAATCTATACGTTACTTAAAGCCATGATGCATGATGAAAGGAATATGCAAACCGAAATCGGTGATCTTAGCTCTTTGCCGTTTAGGTCAGGTTGGGTTGTTTCAACTCTATAGCTCTTTTTTTGCTCAAGATGGGCTTAATGATCATGTCACATGCCCTCAAAGGTTCAGAAAAGTTTGGGGAAGTGGAACCACTGAAGATAACTAGAAGACGAGTGGTAGTCTTCCAGCAAGACCTTCCAACGTGTTCTTTAACGTGAACAGGATATGACTATTACGAACACGTGCTTAACCTCCCATCCGATGAGTCCTTTCCAAGCCCAAAGGGTTAAGAGGTTGTGAGCTCTGAGATAGAAAGCAACGTTCTATGTTATTGGTCTAAGATTGTTCAGAGGATACTGTTGAGTAGGATACTGCTTGATAAGTTACTGGACATAAGATAAGTTTCTCACCATCCTTACACTTATATTGAAAGTAAGAAAACAACGCTGAAAAGTCACGTGTTGCGAATCAAAATGCTAAGAATCATAGTTACCCTTCGTCAGATGACTCAATGGGGACATTCACTCCTCCTCGTGGAGTTCATGTAGCAACGTTATGTATTATTGGTCTCAGATTGTGACGAAACTTTGACAGTGACGTCATTCTTCACGAGCTTTTTTCGAACCTCTAATCTTCATTTCGCGTGTGCATGTCCTGACTGATGAAATGATTATAGAGAGGTACGAGTTTTCAGTTTTCCTACGAAAGAAACTCTTCAGAGTGGGTAGCTAGAGAGTGAGCCTTAATCAAACAGGTTTATAGTGTCAGGTTGTTTTATCTCTGAGCTGCATTTTTTTCCCACGTAATGAATATAGCTCTAGGCGGATAGCAAAAGTTCTATTCGTACCGACATCCGCAAGATCCCATGCGCATCCTCATCCGCAAATCTTTACCAGCATCCAGGTATACAGGGTGAATCTGAAAAAGTGGGCAAAACTTTACGGGGTGGTAGAACGCAGCTATACGAGCAATATTCGTCATAGAATGTATGGTCGGAACGCAAACGGCGAGCCGCTAGGTGGCGTTGGAAATGATATAAAAGGGTCGGTCCTCGCACCCAACGGCATTTCTACCGTGGATTGCCGAGAGGATGACTGGTTATACTAACCACGAAAATTTTTCCTGTGGAGCCATATGAAAAGCCTAATCTACGAGTGCCCCATTAAAACCGATATGGATCTAGTCGCCAGGATCGCCGTTGTTGCCGGCGATATTCGGGAAATGCCTGGTGTCTTCGCAAATGTGCGTCGGTCCCTATCCCGCAGGTGTGAAGCCTGCATTACAGCTGGCGGCAGCTCTTTTGAGCAATTTCTTTGAGCATGTACCTCAATTACATTCCTGTTAATAAAATGTTTTCTGAAGTATCTCCTCTCCTTCTTGTGTTCATTCTTTAAATGTGACAGTGGAAAACTACCTTTTAACTTCTCACCGCTTGCGTTCCGACCATACATTCTATGACGAATATTGCTCGTATAGCTGCGTTCTACCACCCCGTAAAGTTTTGCCCACTTTTTCAGATTCACCCTGTATATTGGGTACTTAATAACCGTCGAGGTTTCGAAAATGTTTGAGATTTCATGTACATCTGCGAGTAAAATAAATCAGTCTAATGGTTTATTAATGACCAATAATGGATTGAAAAAATATACCGGGTAAAAGAAATAAACCTGCGTATCAGAAAAATGTTACTGGATGGAGGTTGAAATATATGAAGGAGAGGATGAGGTCATGTGACTGGATCCCTTTCTAGAATAAATAAGTAAATAGTTTAATGTAATACTTTTTGTTTGTATATGTATAATATTAATATAATGATATACAATATCATTCGTATAATATCATTAATATAATATGCTAATATGTTTAATTGGTCCGGATCTAGAAAAAGAGAAAAAACTAGAGCCTGGTTTTCTATTGCAATATAACATTTTCCGCTCCGTTTTAGAATTTAAAAAAGAAAACTTGAATTTTTTTTTTAATTTCACTCATTTTTCTTTTCATTACCGTTACTAACATACCGAAAAGGTATGGCCCATTGCCCCTATTCTCCTATTCCCCCCAAAATCCGGCCCTGATGTTTAATATTTTTTCACCCTCCATTCGTGTTACTAGCATTCTCAGAGGGTTGGGTTGGGTTGTTTTACCTCTGAGCGGCACTTTTTTGCACACCATGGGCTAAATGGCCAGGTCACATGGACCCCGAAGGCTCAGAGAAGGTTGGGGGAGGGGACCCACTGGAACAGCTGATGGGATACAGATGGTAGCCTCCCGTCAAGGCCATCCAGCGTGTTCTTTAACGTGCACAGGGTATGGCTCTCCCGCACACGGGGCCACGGCTTAACGTCCCATCTGACGAACGGTGGTCTTTGCAAGCCCATCGGTGTCCCCTACTGACCGTGGGCAGGGCGGGTAATTTTGGGGAGATAAATCTCAAAGCTGACCCAGTTGGGACTCGAACCTGGGAACTACAGATTTCGAGCCAGGCGTCCTACCGACTGAGTCACCCCCGCCCCCATTCTCAGAGGAGTGGGATGGCATGATCCCAATGCCCCCTTTCTCCCCTGCTCTTAGATCTCAACCTGGCCAAGATTACCGATAATCCCTGTTCCTGTTCACATAGTCAAAACTTCCAACAGCAGCAATCGTTGTTTGCACAGTGAGTACTTCCAACAATAGTATTGAATGTTCAAAACAGTCTAGAAAAACCAATATCAGTTTCCTACATGTTCAGTTTCGAACCTTGAGAATCCAGACATCGGAACTCTGTGGGTACCCTTGAGGCCAGGTCACAACAGGAGATTACCATCTGTCTCCTAACAGCTGTCCAGTGGGTCCCCTCCTGTCGTGACCTGATCTCAAGGAACTTCAGGTAATTACGGAGTACGAGGGGCAGGTTTGGGTGGCTCAATCAGTAGCTCGCCAGGCTCGTAATCTGCAGTTCCCAGGTTCGAGTCACAGCTGCGCCAGCATTGATTTATTTCCGCAAAACTCCTCGCCGTAGGTCAGTCGGAGATAACGATGAGCTTGAAAAAGCCCCCATCCGTCGGATGGGACTTTATTCTGTGGCTTAGTGTGCGGTAGAGACATCATAACCTGTCTGTGCACATTAAAGAACACGCTGGATGGTCTTGATGGAAAGCTAACATCTGTCTCCTAATAGATTCCAGTAGGTCCCCAACCTTCTCGGGGTCCTTGTGACTGGCCGTTTAGCCTGTTGTGTGCAAAAAAAGAAAATGTGTCACTAACAGGTAAAACAATTCAACCTACGGATTTCGTTGTCAAACTTCTACCAAGAAGATGGGAGAAATATTTGAAAAATAATATTGACTAGAAGATTAACATATTGCCTCTTACGTGATGCTATTTTTCAAAGTTAATAAAATTTTAATTCTTGTTTTCGTCTATAGCGCGGTCTAAAATGGATGATTTGAAAAATGCAACGGGTAATATTTTTTTAGTACCTATGTAACATAAAAAGAATTTTTCATTTATCAGTCAAAACGGAAAAAACAAAGTTTATCCCCCCGAGGGTAAGGGTACAAATCGTTGTTTCCGATGTAAACCTCTTTACCATCCACACTCTATCACCAAAATTCCTGGGGCGGGGGTGGCTCAGTCGGTAGCGCGCCAGGCTCGTAATCTGTAGTTCCCAGGTTCGAGTCCCAGCTGGGTCAGCGTTGAGATTTATCTCCGCAAAATTCCCCGCCCTGCCCACGGTCAGTAGGGACACCGATGGGCTTGGAAAGGCCGCCGTCCATCGGATGGGACATTAAGTCGTGGCCCCGTGTGCGGGAGAGCCATACCCTGTGTACGTTAAAGAACACGCTGGATGGCCTTGACGGGAGGCTACCATCTGTCTCCCAACAGCTGTTCCAGTGGGTCCCCTCCCCCAACCTTCTCTGAGCCTTCGGGGTCCATGTGACCTGGCCATTTAGCCCATGGTGTGCAAAAAAGTGCCGCTCAGAGGTAAAAAACAACAAAAACAACACCGAAATTCCAAATTTTTAGCATTCAATAGCTCGTTTGCAATATTCGTTTAAATTCTTCGCATTTTTCGCATTATTCTTACTGTTAGAAGACGTTATGAAGAGATTCGGAAAATACGATGTGTAATATTTCATCAATACCAGTACACGCAAAAAAATCTCTGAAAACAGGTTGGGTTGTTTATCTCTGAGCAGCACTTTTTTGCACACAATGGGGTAAATGGCCAGGACATAAGAACCTCGAAGTCTCAGAGAAGGTTAGGGGGACAGCTGTTACGAGACAGATGGTAACCTCTCATCAAGGCATCAGCGTATTTTTGACGTACACAGGATATGGCTCTCCCGAGGGGGACATCGATGGGCTTAGAAAGGTCGCCGTCCGTCAGATGGGACGTTAAGCTGCGACGCCGTATACGGGATAACCATACCCTGTGCATGTTAAAGAACACGTTGGATGCCTTGACGGGAGGCTAGATCTGTCTCCCAACAACTATTCCACCAACCTTCTTTGAGCCTTCGGGGTCCTTATGACCTGGCCATTTAGAGTCCTCAGGGTACTTCGGGGTCCTTATGACCTGGCTTCCTCCACCAACCTTCTCTGAGCCTTCGGGGTCCTTTTGACCTGGCTTCTTCCACCAACCTTCTCTGAGCCTTCGGGGTTCTTATGACCTGGCCGTTTAGCCTATTGTGTGCAAAAAATAGTGCTGCTCAGAGGTAAAGCAACACAACCGACTGAGTCCATCCTGTTCTCTCTGTAAACAGAAAATGTCAAATGTCTATAGACGAACAGACGACAATAAAAAATTAACTCTTTTGTTTTTTTAAAAGCCAACTAAAAATCCATTCTCTCACACGATCAACCCTATGGAAATGCATAAAATGTCCCGAACAGCCTGAAATAAGCCTAAAAAAATAAAACATTTTGTTTCGCACACCGATTCTACATTGCATTCTTCAGCCATTTTCTTCATGCACGGGTTGTGCACACGAAGACGCCAGCTTGTCACAAGCGATGCGAACACAATATAATCACTTCCAGGTGCCTCTTGCGCACTAGCCCCAGTCCTAAATACCCACGTGCAATCTGCACGTTGCACAAGAGGGCCCGCTGTCGTACCAAAGATTACAGAAGCACCAAAGTTGCCCATTATCCATCTCGGCGAAGCTTGTTAATACAGCGCAACCGGCCTGCAAAGAATCCAAGAGGCAGCAGCAGCCCAGTCCACTTTCCCGGGGACGCTATAATTCACCCGCTTGGCCTTATTATCAAGCTGACCACCTCCCACAAGAGGGCACGGCGGCCCTCGCTTCGTAAATTGTGTTTCCTCTTTCGTACGTTCCTTTCTTCGCTCGCTCGCCTTATTACCATCCTTTCCCTTTCGATTATAGAAATTTTTATACCTCGCCCAAGATGATGTTGCCGTTCACCGGTTTTTAAACTTGATAGGCTTAAAAGGACTTAGGTGGTGATTTTTAGTTTCTTTTCAAAAGAGTTGGGTTGTTTTACTTCTGAGCGGTGCTGTTTCTTTTTTTTTTGCACTCATTGGAATTAATGAACAGGTCATAAGGACCCCTAGAGCTCAGAGAACGCTGAGGTAGATGGTAGAGAAGACAGATGGTAGCCTCCTGTCAAGACCAACCTGCGTGTTTTTTAACGTGTACGGGTATGGCTCTCCTGCTCACTGAGGCACAAAGTAACGTCCCATCCGACTGACGGCTGCCTTTCCAAGCCCATCTGTGGATTGGTACAGGTTTAACTGTTTTACTGCTGAATAGATCGCTTAATGGCACAGTGGATACATAACCATGTAATGAGAACCCAAGGGCTCTGATGGGTAGGGTTGTTTTACCTCTGAACTGCACGGTTTTGCACAAAATGGGCTAAATATCCAGGTCACAAGGACCGTAAAGTGCTCGTGAAGGTAAGAGGAAAGGAACCCACTGGAAAACTGTTATCAGACAAATGGAAGCCTTTAGCCAAGACCATCCAGAGCGTTCTTTAACGTACATATGGTATGGCCTCTCTTGAACATGGATCACGTCTTAATCTCCCATATGACGAACGGCGGCCTTTCCAAGCCCATAGGGGCGGGGGTGACTCAGTCAGTAACGCGCCAGGCTCATAATCTGCAGTTCCCCATGTTCGAGTCAGAGCTGGGTCAGCGTTGAGATTTATCTCCGCAAAATTCCCCGCCCTGCCCACGGTCAGTAGGGTACACCGATGGGCTTGGAAAGGCCGCTGACCGTAGGATGGGACGTTAAACCGTGGTCCCCGTGTGAGGGAGAACCATACCCTGTGCACGTTAAAGAACACGCTGGATGGCCTTGACGGGAGACTATCATCTGTCTCCCAACAGCTGTTCCAGTGGGTCCCCTCCCCCAACTATCTCTGAGCCTTCGGGTTCCTTGTGACCTGGACATTTAGTCCATGGTGTGCAAAAAAGTGCCGCTCAGAGGTAAAACAACCAAACAAATGTTGTTTCTAATGTTTATATATGATTTTTTATTTAACCTTATACTCCGTGTGCGAGTCTATGAACTCTTGTGGAGTTGTACATTTCCATAATTTTTGTAAATACTTATATTGTATCATAATTTAATATAAATGGAAATAAAGGATACTACTACTACTACATTTTCAAATTTCTGTCATTAATGGATCTTTTGCAATATTCGTTAAACTTTTGGGCACTTTCTACATTTTTTGCACATTTGTAGAGCTCTACCAAAGCAATTTGGAGATTCGTAAATCGCAAATACTAATATTTTATTAATATCTATCCAACAGAAAAAAAAATATTTCAAAAAGGATGAATGTCTGCAGACAGACGACCAAGCATAAACAGTAGCTGTTTCCTTTTAACCTGTAATAAATATGAAGCTCCAAAATCTCTTAATTCAATTAATAGAAAATAAATCTTGCTTAATTGATAGAAACATCAAAACTCCTTTTTTTTAAATCTCAATAATAACTATTAACAGAAGAAAGAATAAAAACATCATCAGGTGTTTGAGGCTGATCAAGATATTTTTACTTTCAGTCCTTGCCCTTGAAACATAAATAAAGATGGATGATGATTTTCTCCAGCCTTCAAAGTCCTCCTCCGTTTTTTTTTCCTTCCTAACTTCATCACTTATGTGTTATATCTTTCCTTGACCCTGACCGATATTAAGTCAGACCTTGTCAGTGAAGATGTATAACTCCAGAGACGACGACATTTGACCTTGGGATGGGGAAACCTTGAGTCTGTTGTCTGCACCTATTTTTCGCCTTCAACTGCAGTTCTGAATATTATTTAAAAAAAGATTGCTCAATAATTGGTCTGAAGTGACTAATTAAGACCAATAAGATTTGCATATTTAACTGGATACAAAATGAAGAAGATAGTCTGCTATCGTAAATGGTGCAGTGTCTATCATACTTCGGGTTTTATAGTAATTGCTACTAATTACATGTTAAGGATAATTATGAGGAATTCTAAAGGATATCTGACCTAAAGGTGAACCAGCTTGGGCTATTTTTTTTAGTAAGGAGCATATTTTGTTCCACAGTGAGCTAAATCACTTATTCCTATACTGTTTTATGCCGAGGTATACCCCGTTCACTTCATGCCGCTGTATACCGTCGCATTTCATCGACACACTCACTGCTAGAGTTCAACCAATGATGGAATATCAGTTGCTATGGTTCATTCATCATGGCACACTCTCTGTTAAGGTTCACTTCAGCATGGCACAATCTTTTCTGGGGTTCACTTCAGCATGGCACAATCTCTTCTGGGGTTCACTTCAGCATGGCACACTCTCTGTTAAGGTTCACTTCAGCATGGCAATTTCTCTTCTGGGGTTCACTTCAGCATGGCAATTTCTCTTCTAGGGTTCACTTCAGCATGGCACAATCTCTTCTAGGGTTCACTTCAGCATGGCACAATATCTGCTTAGGTTCACTTCAGCATGGCACAATCTCTCCTGGAGTTCACTTCAGCATGGCACAATCTCTTCTAGGGTTCGCTTCAGCATTGGCACATTGTCATGTTCCTCGAATTTTACGTTTATTTATTTATTGTATTATATTATTATATATATATTTTATGTGTTCTTGGAAATATTTGTGCTGGGATGACTCACTGTTGTTGTTTTCGGGTCTGAAGCTTGCTGCTTGTTTTAAGAATCAATGCCAGAAGTTGTTTATGGCCACAAACGACTAGCCGAAGGCGCTAGTGCAGCGAGTAGGCTAGGCGGGAGATTCGAAGCTTCAGTCTGTGCGTTAGCTGTCAAGCGAAGAGGTCGCGTTGACACGCGTCAAAAGGACGCTGTCTTTCTCAAATTAACCCTTGAAGTCAGGGTGCGATTCCAAGAGGGAATCCAGATTCTTGGAGAATCTTGTCTTTTATTCTTGTGGTTCAGGAGGAGCCACAGTGCAGGCAAAGGAAAATCCTTTCGCCGAGTTTTTGAGGTCTGTAAAGTGAGAAATTGCAGAGTGTGCAATTCTCCACCTCGTTTTAATAATATTTGCAGTAGCAAAGCAGCAAAGGCTCATGGAGTTGAGCGGTGAATTTGATAGTAGTCCTGTGGATTCAGAAAGAACCACAGTGTGAAGCAGGAAAGGCCCACGGAGTGGAGTTCATTCCCAGCACTTAGCTGTACATATTATTAATAAATTGTGTCGTCCCTATATAACTCTCGTGCAGTAATTGATGGAGAGTTCGTATTTTTCATTCAACACCAGTTTCTTCAAAGACATACAGTGGAACGGGCGTAAAAACCCCGCGAATCTGTGAATTCACCGAAGTGAATTAAGAAGCAATTTCATCGTTTTTCTCTCCTGTGTGGACTGGGTCATCACATCTGTCACAGTCTGACAGGATCCGAACCCAAGGGACATCACATCTGGCCCAGTCGGAAAGGATCCGAACCCAAGGGACATCACATCTGGCCCAGTCGGAAAGGATCCGAACACCCCTGGTCATCACACACTCTCTCTTCTGGGGTTCACTTCGTCATGGCACACTCGCTACTAGGGTTTATTTCATTATGGCACATCCTTTGCTAGGTTTACTTTATCAGGCACATCCTTTGCTAGGTTTACTTTATCAGGCACACTTTGCTAGGGTTCACTTCTTCATGGCGCATCCGATGCTAGGATCCACTTCTTCATGGCGCATCCGATGCTAGGATCAGTTTCATCATGGCACATCCGTTGCTAGTATTCACTCATCATGGCACATCCGTGCAGAGTATTCACTCATCATGGCACATTCATTGCCAGACACTGAGTTTATTCACATCATGCTTGGTGCTGGGTTTCTTCTAATCATCTCAAGTGCTGGGTTTCTTTACATTATCTCTGGTAATGGGTTTATCCACATCATGCCAGGTGCTAGACTGATTTCTTTGCATCACACCAGTGTGGGTTAGTTTCTTTGCATCACACCAGTGTGGGTTAGTTTCTTTGCATCACACCAGTGTGGGTTAGTTTCTTTGCATCACACCAGTGTGGGTTGGCTTCTTTGCATCACACCAGTGCAGGTTGATTTCCTCACATCACACCAGTGCTGAGTTAATTTCCTCACATCACACCAGTGCTGAGTTAATTTCCTCACATCACACCAGTGCTGAATTAATTTCCTCACATCACACCAGTGCTGGGTTGATTTCCTCACATCACAATAGTGCTGGGTTGGTTTCCTCACATCACAATAGTGTTGGCTTGATTTCCTCACATCTCACCAATGCTGGACTGATTTCCTTACATCACACCAGTGCTGGGTTGATTTTTTTGCATACATCAGTTCTGGGTTCCCTTCATTGCGGCCACATGGTGATAAGTTCAAATCGCAGCGAAACACGGCTCATTTTGTTACACATACCGAACTCACACCGTATTCTGAGCTCACTATGTCAAAGAACACCTCGTTTTGGGTTTATTACGTCACGAAACACCCAGTGCTAGGTTAACTTAGATATGTCACACTCAGAACTAGGTTTACACTTGGAAATAGATTAATTCCGTCTGTAGATACCGAAATCTGTGTTCATTTCTTCACTGATACTCAGCGTTGGGTACACTTAGTTGTGAAGCATCCACTTCTGGATCCTCTTTGTCACCGCATACTAGAGTTAATTCACTTCAATAAGAGGTGCAATTTGGTCAGTCGATAGCGCATCAGGTTTGAAACCGGACTCTTCCAGCATTGAGATTTATCTCTGCTAACCCATACCCTACTCTAGGTGGAAAATGGGACACTGATAGGTTTGGAAAGGCTCTCGTCCGTAAGATGGGACATTAAATCCTGGCATACCCCGTGCAGGCTAAAACACACTAGATTGCCTGAACTGGTGCCTTCCACCTGTCTCCTTAACGTCTGCAACAGAATCCCCTTTTCTGAGCTCTTGGGGTCCTTATGACCTGGTCATTTAGATTGCCTGGACTGGTGTCTTCCACCTGTCTCCTTAACGTCTGCAACATAATCCCCTTTTCTGAGCTCTTGGGGTTCTTATGACCTGGTCATTTAGATTGCCTGGACTGGTGTCTTCCCCCTGTCTCCTTAACGTCTGCAACAGAATCCCCTTTTCTGAGCTCTTGGGATCCTTATGACCTGGTTATTTAGATTGCCTGGACTGGTGTCTTCCCCCTGTCTCCTTAACGTCTGCAACAGAATCCCCTTTTCTGAGCTCTTGGGATCCTTATGACCTGGTTATTTAGATTGCCTGGACTGGTGTCTTCCACCTGTCTCCTTAACGTCTGCAACAGAATCCCCTTTTCTGAGCTCTTGGGGTTCGTATGACCTGGTCATTTAGCTCATTTTATGCATAAAAGTGCTGCTGTGAGATAAAACTATCGTTGATTTCCTAAGTACATCCCACGTTCGGTTAAAAATTCTACTCCCTATCTAGATTAGAAAGTGATTTAAAACTTGAATCAGTTTCCTCTATTTTTGTGTTTGATCGATTGAAAATTTTCTGTTAACTGTTTTCGACTCCACTCCCACCTGCGAATCAATCCAAATATCTGACTGCTCTGGCCTAAATCTCTCCTCCTAAGATTCTTCCCGTTTCTACTTCGAGTTGAGTTAAAAAATGAGTTTCTGTCTCTGATAGAACTCGAGTCCGAGTTTTAAGTTCACTTTTAATTTTGCCAACAAGAAACTCAAAATTACAATGGGAAAATCACTAGTAGTGTCAGATTTTCAGTAGTTGATAGTCGCTTTGTGATTGTGGAAGCAGAAAAGATTATTTGTGTTCTTTATACATTCCTAAGAGACTAAATGGAGACATCAAGATGCAGAATTAAGTGACGAAAGAGAATAACAGAGCGAAATACTGAAATAATTTGGTAACTTATTTCTTTACTCTTTTAACTATTAACTATTATTTTTAAATATTGATCTATCTAATATATATATATTTAATTAAATAAAGGTTGGGTTGTTTTACCTCTGAGTGGCACTTTTTTGCACACTATGGGCTAAATGGCCATGTCACATGGATCCGAAGGCTCAGAGAAGGTTGGGGGAGGGGATCCACTGGATCAGCTGTTGGAAGGCAGATGGTAGCCTCCCGTCAAGGCCATCCAGCGTGTTCTTTAACGTGCACAGGTATGTCTCTCTCGCACACGGGGCCACGGCTTAACGTCCCATCCAAAGGACGGCGGTCTTTCGAAGCCCATCGGTGTCTCCTACTGACCGTGGGCAGGGAGGAGAGTTTTTTTTTTTTTCCCGGAGATAAATCTCAACGCTGACCCAGCTGGGACTCAAACCTGGGAACTACAGATTACGAGCCTGGCATTAAATAAAAGAAAAGTGGTTTACTTCCAAAAAAAAAAAAAACGATCCTAGAGGCGCAATGACTATCCAGTTTTTTTAACTTTTTAGGAAGAACAACATTTGAATATTTCTTCCAATATTATTTTTTTTTATTTCAACAGTCACATGGATCCGAACCCGCAGCTCATATAACAAACAATTAATATGGACAACCCGCAGCTCATATAACAAACAATTAATATACATAATCTAGTTTATTTCTTAAAATTTTTGGACAAACGTTTTTAGATGCATAAACTAAACAATTATTATCAATTCTTAATGCTAATTTAAATTATATTTTTATTTCCCAATCAACATATTTTTTAACGTCTTAAAAATATAGGCTTTTTTTCTCAATTGATTATTAAATTTTTTTGTTGAAAACATATTTTTGCCTTTCAAGTAGAGACCACTTCATTTTTTCTGTGGTTTCATTAACAATACAGTGATTTTCTAGACGCTCTTCGCTAAAGTTTGGTTGCCCATCCCCTTTAAAGTATTTTAAATGCTGTAGCAATTTTTAACATGTTAACGTGGTTTCGACATTTCAAGGTTGTTTTTTTTTAATATTTAATGTGTTTTTAATTTTGTAATCTTTACCGTTTTAGAGCGCCATTTAAGTTTAGTGTTTTTTTTAACGTTTCAGGTTGCTATTTAATATTCTCCATTTTTTCAATTAAAAAACAATATTTAATGTATTGGTTAAAATTTCTAAAGAAACTAACATTTTGGGACTTTCGTGAACTGTGTTATTAGCCCATTGTATAGCAAAATAGCGCTGCTCATAAATAAACCCAACCAACCCTCTATGGTATGCATCTGCTTCGGATTATTTACAATTTGCAAACTATCCTGGTAAAAAAGGGGTTAGTCCGCTTGTCTACTGATTAAAGGGACCTGGGTTAGAAACCCTGTTATTTTCCCTTTTGTGTGTGGGTGCTGTTTATCTGTGAGAGGTCTAGCCTTTTTTTAGAGATATCTCTATGAAAAATTACTCCTTCTGTTGAAGTCTCATCTTTCTCAAAGACCCCTGTCAGACTCTTGTTTAAGTAGCTGCTTAAGGATGAATGAAACAAGCTCTTAGCAGCTACTTGTTAAGTAGCTGCTAAGAGGATGCTTTTACACTATTCAGCAGACCCACTTCTAGTGAGCGTATCCAATGAAGTAGTTTTCACCAAAATAAAGGAAAAAAAATTATCGAATTTAGGCTATAAGCTCTCTAAAGGCAAGAGAAACTTTTCTACATTTTCGCTGTGCACATTCTTGATTTCTTAATCCTCTACCTCCAAGAAACACTTGCTAAACACTACGTTTTCTTTTCCGTTATCTCTTTCAAAATGCTGCCTTTAAAAAGAGAACCCTCCAAAACGGTAGCCGGTTGTCGTCACGCTCTGCGCGTGCGAACCCACGCTGCCCTTTTCTTTCCTCTGCCACCCACGTTGCTCCGCGCAGACCCACATCAAGCAAACACTCTGCAAGGGAGCATGATATCAAACGCTGAGGCTGCAGCAAGCAATTTTATGGAGCCCACAATGTTACGCAAAATCTCGTAGGTAACAAGATGGCGTGTGCACCCATTGTTTACAGTTCTAAATAGAAAAGAAAAATACGTAACACATACACGTTCCTAGTGATTGTTTGGGCCACTGTTATATGGGGCACTCTTTCGTCGGCCTACTGTTGTATCACAGAAGTTATTTAGGACTTCCACAGCGAAATGAAAAAAAAATGCTGATGATGTATAATCATCTTCGTGGGTTTTTCTGGGCGCTGATCTAATATCCAAAGAAATGTATGATTTATATTCATATTTGCACGCTTGTGTACGTTTCGTGCTTTGTGAAGGTACGTGTCTGAGAGAGCAGGCAATTTGTTCAAATACGACCAGCATATTTGCATTCATTGGTAGCCTGTCACAAAGGGGAAATAAAAAAACGGTCAAATAAATAAACAAAATGATGAACGGTTGGGAGACACAATGAGACCAGAATGAGATTCGTGATAGTAAGTCATGTTTGGATAATACACCAAGCCACATGATGGAGTAGTCATGTTGGGCAGTCAAGTTCTTTCCATTGTAAACAAGAGACTCGTTTGTAAATGCTAGGAAGGTCACGTGTTTTTTCTGTTTAATTTTTTTCTACAACCGTTACGCAAGTCGTTTTAGTGAAAAAATGATGGATTTCTTTTTTAAAGCCTAATCTTTGCATTGGAGCAGTACTGTGTAACCTGTAGCAGATTGCCAAACCTTTTCTACCACTTGCGCATTATGAAAATGAAAGCAAAGTTCGAAAATTAATAAATTCTGAAAGAAAAAAAAACAGAAATATAAACGTTCCGGAAGTATTTAAACAAAACCAATTAAAAGAGTATGACATATTACGGGTGGTGATGACTCCTACGGTAGCGCGCCAGGATCTTATTCTGTAGTTTTCAGATTATCTCTGCTAAACCCTACCCAGTCCTCGAGCAAAAATGAGACACCGATGCGATTGAAAAAAATGAGACACCGATGCGATTGAAAAATGAGACACCGATGCGATTGAAAAAAATGAGACACCGATGCGATTGGAAAAAAATGAGACACCGATGCGATTGAAAAATGAGACACCGATGTGTTCTTCGGACAGGACGTTTAGCCATGGCCCGTGTGGGGAGAGCCAGATATATCTAATCTGTTCTTTAATGTGTATATGCGTGTATAAATTAAAGAACAGACTAGATGGCCTTGACGGGAGGTTACTATTTGCCTCCTAACAGCTGTCCAGTGGATACCTTTCCCCCAACCTTCTCTGAACCTCGGGGTCCCTTTTGACCTTGCCCTTTAGTCAATTTTTCCCTTATTTTAACACAAGTGGGTGAGTGGTTAGCGCGCTTGACTGCTAATCAAAGGGACCTGGTCGAACCCTAGGTAAGGCACTGATGTTTATGTTGTCTTCCTGCTGAGGTCCCGGCATTCTCAGAGACCTTCTACTCTGTCGTATAAACTGACGAAACTGTCAGACTTCTGCGGCAAGCAGCTGCTTGGGGGGATATTTATTTTTTATTTTAATATTGTTATCAATCGGAAATTAATTATCCATATTAATATATTATATATTATATAGATAACTCGTTACGTGAATATAAACTTCTCTAAATATTACTTTTAACCTAAATATAGACAACGTTTTGCCTACTCGTACAGTAAACAAGTTAACTAGATTTTAAGTCTTAGCATTTGCTAGCAATTTTAGTCCATTGTGTGCCAAAAAAGTGCCGTTCAGAGGTAAAACAATTCAACAATCCTTCCCTTCAACACTGAACATTTAGGACTTTCGTGACATGATATTTTAACCCATTGTGTAAACAAAAAGTAAAACAACAGTAAATCATTGATGAAAAAGATCACTTTTTCAAGCTTCTCTGGGCACTCCAGTGATTTCGATTCTCTGGCACTTCAGCGATTTCGATTCTCTGGCACTTCAGCGATTCCGTTTCACATAACAAGGAACGGTCTTCGTTCCGCCAGTAGGAGTTAGGGGGAGTCCTTTCCTGTCTTGCGGCCCTGGCGCGTGACAAGCGAGTGTCATAGGTTCTCACTCTCGTGTGTGGCCGTCCGTAATTCCAGGGCCAGAGAGGAAATGTCATCAAGGAAAAGAAAAAAAGAAAGAAAAAAGTTCGCAACACCGTTCTCGTCTGTTTCGATCCACTTCATAAAGTTTATTAGCGGAGTGATCTGTTTGTCATGCGCGCTGCCACTACTCGCGGAGTAAGCGCGGTAGCTACAGGAAATGCGCGATGGGGAGTTCGTGGGAGGAGGAAGAATTGCGGGGAGGGATGCGGGAACGCTGTTGAAAAGGAGGAGGAACAGCCAATACCGAAATGACTTCTCGACCAATGAAAACGCAACGGCGGTTTTGCGGCAGTGATGGCGCATGCTGTTATGGAGAGAGAAAGCTCGCGAAACGTGCCCCCGACTGGAACAGCACGGGAGAAATGCAAATTACCGTAGATTACCCGAAACGATGTTGGCTGCAACAATTCTGAGTTTTCTTATTACTACGTGAAAAAAAATCCGTTGGCTGAAATGCGCTAGAAGCCACTTTTCTGGTTTCCTTTCCTTCTACTTTAACTCTCTTATTACGACGTTTTCAACACGAACTTACGTTAACAACCGATGGTGACAAAGGCATTATTGGCGCTGTTGGATATTATCATTATTACGCAAGAGTTATATCTGAAAAGAGAAAAAAATGCCAGTCGATTATTAACTGTTGCAACAGAAGAAATGATTAGGTGTTACTCAAGCGCGAGCCAATGGTGTTGCGAGTCATGATGATTTCGTGAGTTCCTTAATCGATGGTAAAATTTTTTTATGTAACAACAAGACGGGGAGTCCTTTGGTAATTTCGTACTTAACTGAAATGCGGCGATTCATATAGATCTAAAAAAAAGCAGTTTTTATTAACCCAAAGCAATTCGAAACATGTTGCATGTCAGAATGTTACTGACTGATACCAAAACAGTTTGTGTAGTTGAGATATTACAAACCTTGAAGTTTTCTTATGTTGTTTAAGTCACGAAATTTACGTGACAAAATGGGGGAAAATATCAAATTGAATAAAGTAATAATTATTGCACAACAAAAATAGATCAAGACAGGGTTTAACGAAAACGCTTTAAAATTCAGCACAGAGCTATGTGAGAACCTTTTCACATTCAAGAGAATAGTTTAGAATACAGTAGAAATGCTGTGAGAGAACATTTCAAAACTCAGGACTAGGCTATAGGACAACACTTCAAGATTATGAGGGGCGGGGGTCACTCATTCGGTAGCGCTCCAGACTCGTAATCAGCAGTTTCCAGGTTTGAGTCCCAGCTGGGTCAGCGTTGAGATTTATTTCCGCAAAATTCCCTGCCCACGGTCAATAGGGGACACCGAAGGGCTTGGAAAGGACGCCGTCCGTCGGACGAGACGTTAAGTCGTGGCTCCGGGTACGGGAGAGCCATACCCTGTGCACGTTAAAGAACACGCTGGATAGCCTTGACGGGAGATTACCATCTGTCTCCCAACAGCTGTTCCAGTGGGCCCCCTCCCTCCAACTTTCTCTGAGCCTTCCGGGTACATGTGACCTGGCCATTTAGCCCATGGTTTGCAAAAAAAGTGCCGCTCAGAGGTAAAACAACCCAACTCAAGATTATGAAAAGGATATGAGAGAATACGTTAGATTTCAAGAGAGAGTTTCAGGAGAACATAGAGCTAAAAAGACATTCTTGTTCGAGAGTACTTGAAGACACATAACTAAGCTCTGAGGGATAACTTCTTATTCTAGTCACGTTCTCATCTCCCTGGATTTAAGGAGGCTGCATCAGTATAAACTCATGATCCTCACACTCCACCATAAAAACTACTAATTTCTTGCTTAAACATCTCGATTGCAATATTTATTTGAAGTTTGGCTATTTTCGAAAAGTTTTTAATCTAGAGGACGTTATTAACCCTTCCAGTGTCCAGAACGTATATATCCGTTTTTAGTACAATAAAAGAAAACTATTTTTAAAAAAATAAAAATTGCCATTTTAAAATTTTTAATAGATATCTTATAAAAATATGTAATTTAAGCTAGATAAATAATATTTTCTTTTTTCATTTGATGCATATTTTATTAAACTATGACATAAATAATTTGTTAACGCCATCTGTTTGCCATTTCTTTTAAGTTATATAAGGTATTGCCAATTTGTTTGTTAACATTACTCTGTGCTGAAGCAATCCCCTAATTTAAGCTCAGAAATTTGATTTGAACTATTATCAACAAATTTTTCCTTAAAGTTTTTAAAATCTCCTGATAATTAACAAAGAACTGCTACTTTTTAAAAATGGAAATTTTTTCGAAGTAATTATGAAATGTGTACCTTTTTTTTGGTCTATCATTGTAAAAATTGTTATTAAAATTAATACGTTACTACATTGATCAAATTTTTTACTTCAATAAAATTCAGAATTAAATTATTTTTAATTTGGTATATAACATGAGCAATTTCTGTTGATTAGTTATTTATTAAAAATATTCTAAATGTGACTTGTTTAATAGACTGCAACAAGCCTGGACTTTTTCTCAAAGTATAACATGGAGAAAAAAAATTTCAAAATGGAAGAAATGTTTACTTTAAACAAGAAAATTTTTTGTTATTTAGAAATAAATCGCCTTTCTATTCATGTGCATTATAATCATTTCTGTCTATTAGCTTTTTTTTTAATAAATTTTTATTTGTGTTGCCAGATGCATTTTTTTACTACATGACTCTGAAAAAGTCCTATTAAAATGAAACACATGGTCTTTTTTGTTAAAATTTTATTTTCAGAAAATCCAGAATTAAATGTTGATTAATTTGGCATATAACATGCCATAATTCCTTTCGCTAATTATTTGGCAAAAAAGTTCTAAAGTTAAATTTGGCCTCTGGATGTAAACCAGTTTTTTAGGCTGGACACTGGAAGGGTTAAAATATTGCGATATTTGGAAAGTTAGAATGTAAATACAGGGTGTCCGAAAAATAATGGTGGAGTTTTTAGAATTAATATGTTGAAAAATAATATACATATTCGAGAAAATAATATTTTAATTGAAAGCATACCACAAATAGTTTTAAATATAATGTGCAACGTTCGTGACCCTGCATATGTCCAATAGGTATCCTCCTTCTTGCCATACACGCTGTAGCATATCTCTTTTTATTTGCTTATTCTGGCTTTCAAATAATTCGAGTCTCGAATTTTGTCTCTATGTAAACAGAACTTTTTACAAAGCCCTACAAGAAAAATCAATCGGTGCCAAATCTGTATTCCTTGATGGCCACAGAATTGGACCACCCCCTTGCCAATCCATCTTTCAGTAAATGTGTATAACAAGAAGTAGAATATCGATTGAACATATGCAAGGTCACGAACGGTACATTTATTATCGTCCCTTATAATGTTACCGTTTCACTCTTGCGCAGTCACACTATCATTATTATCATCATCATCATGAGGACAGGGGGTGAATCATGCTGGTTTTACGCCAGGCTCGTAGTCTGCGGTTCCCGGGTTGGAGTCTTAAATAGGACAACGTTGATATCTCTCTACGCTACATTCTCACTCTGCCCTCGGTGACAAAGGGGACACCGATGGTCTTGAAAAGGCTGCCTTCCGTTGGATGGGATGTTAAGCCGTGGCTCCTTCTAAAGGAGAGCCTTACCATGTGCACGTTAAAACACGCTAGATGGCTTTGGGTAGAGGCTACCATCTGTCTCCTAACAGCTGCGTTACTGGGTTCCCTTCTTCCAACATTCTCTATGTCTTGGGGTCCTTGTGAACTCTTTATCTCATTATAAAATATAAAAAATAAATAAATACCCCCTCAAGCAGCTGCTTGCCACAGAGGTCTGACAGGAGTCTGTCAATTTATATGCCACAGTAGGAGATCTGAGAGGATGGCAGGACCTCAGCAGAAAAACGACACACACATCCATGCCTAAATCCGGGGCTCGAACCCAGGTCCCTTAGATCACTAGCCAAGCGTGCTAACCACTCGGCCACGGGATGTGCAAAAAAATGGTGCCATTCACAAGTAAACCAAGATGAGCTTTGCCCATAGAAGTTTTGTTTTTTATTTTTAACTTTCGACATTTAAAACGTTAATTAAGCTTTATCCTTGTAGTATGATTAGAAATTCATCATACTCAAATGCATATTATTTGTTCATATGACAAAAAAAATCCGGAATTTATTTATACATAGTTCTTAAATTTATTGTTCTTCCCACTTATAACTTAGAAATGTTATCAGAAAAAATGAATTCGCACTTCAATCGAATATTGACATGCTCAAATAATAAACAACGCACAAAATGACAAATACTATATACAGGGTGAATCTGAAAAAGTGGGCAAAACTTTACGGGGTGGTAGAACGCAGCTATACGAGCAATATTCGTCATAGAAAGTATGGGCGGAACGCAAACGGCGAGCCGCTAGGTGGCGTTGGAAATGGTATAAAAGGGTCCGTCCTCGTACCCAACGGCATTTCTACCGTGGATTGCCGAGAGGATGGCTGGTTATACTAACCACGAAATGGCGGATATGCACTTTGTGTACGGTGCGGCGGACGGGAATGCAAGTGAGGCACAGAGTATCTCCTCTCCTTCTTGTGTTCATTCTTTAAATGTGACAGTGGAAAACTACCTTTTAACTTCTCACCGCTTGCGTTCCGACCATACATTCTATGACGAATATTGCTCGTATAGCTGCGTTCTACCACCCCGTAAAGTTTTGCCCACTTTTTCAGATTCACCCTGTATATACATTTCTGAATTTGGTTTTTTGAACTTCATTCAAATGATTCCTAGCTATTTGTTATTGCATTGATGAAATAAATAATGAATTGTCACTTCCTCTTCGAGTAATTGCCGCCCTATCCAAACCCATTTGGCTCTAGTTAAATATACAAAACCGATTCTTCAATACCGGATACAAATACCGTCGGAGTGAAACCTCTCATTTGAAAACATCTACACTGAACAGAAATTAACCGCAATAAGTTGCGTGCAAAAGCCTAATAACATTAATTCTTTAGATAGATGTTTCTGTACAACCTTCGAATTGCGTATAGGAGGAAATACCGGTTTGCATATTTTTGCCTCATTTTCTGTAGCATGCAAGCCATTCGTATTCCTTTTTCTTTAAAGCTAACTAAGGCGACTCTTTAAGCACTCCAGATGTGGTTATTTGCCGTATCTCGTTTTGTAAGGGATTGACTAATTCGCATTCCTTCACTTCAAGTTCCACAGGACGCAGGTGAAGCCAGTTTCTCGTAATACAAGAGGGGAATTTTGCCTACATTTCTCACGTAGGCGTCCACCTGCTCCATTTAAATATTTGTTCTTGCAATAAATCACCCCCTGGGG
Organism: Ryuthela nishihirai; assembly: GCA_038380435.1. Classification (NCBI taxonomy): domain Eukaryota; kingdom Metazoa; phylum Arthropoda; class Arachnida; order Araneae; family Heptathelidae; genus Ryuthela; species Ryuthela nishihirai. The sequence continues at coordinate 33,592,507 of JAWZYU010000019.1, read as the reverse complement.
ATGAATATACTCTTATCAAACGGCAGTTTGAAGGTGAAACGTTATGTGACACTTATTTTACAAGCCGTCGGATATATACTAAGTGATTTACCCAATTCCCATTAACGCTAGGCCGCTATCATTTCTTAATATGCAATGAAGAAATTTATTGAAAAATAAACGATTAAATACACGCATATAAGACATAATACACTACATATACGTACAAATAATAAATCATACAAATTAACAAAGACATACAAAGGAGAAAAGCATGCACAATTTTAAATTTTTAAACCGTAGGACCCAAGGAGTCATTTGATCCGTTCAAAATTCAATCAAATTATGAAAATAAAAAAATTTCCATGTGGCATATTTAGAGTAGTAATGAAATTATGTTGTTTCGAGTTGAGTTCTTTTATCTCTGAGCAGCACTTGGTGTACACACTGGTCTAAATGCCAGGCCACAAGGACCCCTAGGGTTCAGACAAGATTGAGGGAGGGGAACCACTGGACAGGAGACAGATGATAGCCTCCAGTCAAGGCCATCCAGCGCATTCTTTAATGTAAACAGGGTATGGTTCTCTCGTACACAGGGGTAGTCGGTAGCGCGCCAGTCTCGTAATTTGCAGTACTCAAGTTCGATTCCCAGCTGGGCCAGTGTTCAGATTTTCCTCCGCAAAACTCCCTACTCTGCTCTTGTCAGTAGGGGACACCGATGGGCTTGGAAAGGCTGCTGTCTGTCATATGGGACGTTAAGCTGTGGCTCTGTTGCGGGAGAGCCATACCCTTTGCGCGTTAAAGAATACGCTGGATGGCCTTGACGGGAGGCTACGATATGTCTCCTAACAGCTGTACAGTGGGTCTCCTTCTCCCACCCTTCTCTGAGCCCTTCGTGTCCTTTTAATCTGTTCATTTAGCCCATTGTGTGCAAAGAGTGCCACTCAGTGGTAAAACAACCGACTCCAATTTGCACACGGAGCCAAGTCCTTACGTCCCATCCGACGGACGAGGATTTTCCAAATCCATAGGTATCCCTACTGACCGAGTGTAGAGCGGAGAGTGTTGCGGAGATAAATCTCAATATAGGCCCAGGTGGACCTCGAACCTAAAAATTGCAGATTACGAGCATGGCGTGCTACCGACTGAGATAGCTCCGCCCCTATGATGTGCCAAATCATCATAAGTACAATAATAAGATATTTAAAAACAACAGCAAAAACCACCAGAGTTTCTACCATTAAATTAATATCTATTCACTAAATTTTAATTGAACGTTATAAAATTTTCAACCTCAATAAGGTTTAGTAAATTTCTTTTGTTTTCTTTTCAATTTTCTGATCAATGACTAAGAAACATGCATACACAATTTACAAATTGTGCCCCAAATGTTTCAGTTACCTTTAAAAAAATAATAGTGGATTTTTAGTACCTCGGAGAAATGTCTTGGCGCTAAATAAGAAAATGCCGTTTCATTTTTGCATATTTATTAATTGATGGAATCTGAAAGAGGGTTGGGTTGTTTTACCTCTGAGCCGCACACTTTTGTACACAATGGGCTAAATGGCCAGGTCATAAAGACTCAGAGAAGGTTAGGGGAAGGGGACTTCCTGGACAGCTGTTGAAAGACAAATGGTAGCATCCCGTCAAGGCCATCCGGCGTGTTCTTTAATGTGCACAGGGAATGGCTCTCCAGCACATGAGGCCACGGCTTAACCTCTCATCCGACGGACGGCAGCCTGGAAAGGCCGCCGTCCGTCGGAATCATTTACACGCCGCCGTCCGTCGGATGATTTCGGAGAAATCTGAAGGAGTAATCCCTTACATCTTAAATGTTATTTATTGTCGTCAATAGCAATCCGGTTCTGATTGCAATGCAAAAAAGAGATGATGAATATCAAAGTGAAATGATGACTGTCATATATTAAAAAGTAACTATTGACTAAGATTGTATGTTACGTATAGCAGATTTTTTGCACTGGCAAACCTCTATTGATAGCAGTTCACCGTTGTGTTTCCTATTTGTTGGGTTGTTCTACCTCAGAGAGTTAAGGCCAAGTGTGCTGGAGAGCCATACCCTGTGCACGTTAAGTAACATGCTGGATGGCATTGACGGGAGGCTACCATCTGTCACCTAACAGCTGTCCAGTGGGTCCCCTCACCCCAATCTTTTCTGAGCCTTGGGGGTCCTTGTGACCTGGCTATTAGCTCATTGTGTGCGAAAAAGTGCCTCTCCGAGGTAAAACAGTCCAGTCTCAGAGAGGCACTTTTTTTTCCACACAATAGGCTTCTCCGAGTCTCGGAGTTCTTGTGTCGTTGAGAAGGTTGGTAGAAGGGGACCTGGTGACATTTGTTAGGAGACAGATAATAGATTCCCATCAAGGTCATCCAGCGTTTTATTTAACATGCGCAAGATTCTGCCCACAGGGCCCATGATTTAACGTCCCACAGGCGGCCTTTCCAATCCCCTCAGTGTTCCCTTTCTGACCTAGGGCAGGGTGTGATCTGAACGCTGGCTCAGGATGAACCTGGGAGCTACAGATTACGACCTTGGCCAACACCTCCTATATCAGAAGGCCCGTGAACCAATTTATGACGTCACCATAGGAAGTCCTGCAATGCAGACAATCCTTCCATATTTATTTCCATTTATGGTGTATTTTTTTTACGTGGTTACTTACTGCTTTTTTTAATATTAATCTTTTATTAATGTTTATTTATAAATATGCTTTATTTAGAAGAGAAATTATTTGAATTTATTAACAATTATCATAATGCTAATAAGTAAGAATGATTTTTCTTCTAAATAAGGTATATTTATAAATAAGTATCAATATAAGAGCACACCACTGATAATAATAGATAGAGATATATAAGTAATAGCTACATTATAGGACTACTTATGCTGACGTCATAATTTTGTCCACAGGCCTCATGTTGTAGGAGGTGTTGGCGTTGGCTCGCTACGGACTGAACCACCCCTGCCCCATATTTTCTATTTTTTTCTGTAGTGCTCTACTTGAACGGATACGCAAGATATCTAATATTTTTCTGGTGGCTGCTCCTGATCGCAGGGGGCGGGGGTGGCTCAGTCGGTAGCGCGCCAGGGTCGTAATCTGAAGTTCCCAGGTTCGAGTCCCAGCTGGGTCAGCATTGAGATTTAACTCTGCAAAACTCCCCGCCTTGCCCACGGTCAGTAGGGGACACCGATGGGCTTGGAAAGGCCGCCGTCCGTGGGATGCGAACATTAAACCGTGGTTCCGTGTGCGGGAGAGCCATACCATGTGCTCGTTAAAAAACACACTGGATGGCCTTGACGGGAGGCTACCATCTGTCTCCCAACAGTCGTTCCAGTGGGTCCCCTCCCCCAACCTTCTCTGAGCCTTCGGGGTCCCTGTGACCTGGCCATTTAGACAATTGTGTGCAAAAAAAGTGCCGCTCAGAGGCAAAACAACCAAACTGATTGCAGGTCATCTCCGACACCTGTATACATGCTTTTAGTGTCATCTCCAATACTTAACTGGAGCAATGTATTACGACAACGATCGAAAAAAAAACTCCAGCTAGGGAGGATTGCGAAAATTGTAGCAGCACTCCTGCTTCGAACTCTACCGACTTATAACCCCAATTCCCATAGCACACCCTCGCACAATCCTAAATTGGTGGAGTGATGAAAGAACTCGTGTTAATATCATTCCCATGAGAGCAACTGCAAATGTTCTAGCGGCATATTTCGAAGAGGATGGAACAGGTGGTTCACACGCATGATTGCCGAGAAGAAATCCAGCTTTCCGCTTTGTCTCGTTAAAGTGGTTCCATTAGAGTGGGCTCGTTGCCGTAACCAAATTGCTCCGTCCGTCTTTCACCGCTGTTGGGTGCGGAGGCCAAGTGAAGGGGAAGTTCCCCGCCACACTTCGTCAATGGTCCGTGGAAGGAGCTGATTTTGAGCTCCTGGCCTCTAACACGCTCAGGAAGAGTAAACAAGCAGTGTGACAATGAGGCATATCGCTGTGGTGCTCAAAGGAAGAACGAACTGAGAAGGATTATTTAAAAAGGCGTTGGAGCTCAAGCAAAGATCCAATCCAGCACGGGTACTGTTTGGAAGGAAGAGGTGTCTTGCAAAATGAAGATCCAGTCCAGCACTGATGCTTTGTGGAATAAGAGATGTCGCACATACGAAGAGTAAACTGAGCATACGGTACCCCTAGGATTGTTGGAGTGGATTGTTTTACCTCTGAGCGGCACTTTTTTGAATACAATGGGCTAAATGGCCAGGTCACAAGGACCTCGAAAGCTTAGAGAAGGTTGGGAGAGGGAACCCACTGGAACAGCTCTTAGAAGACAGATGGGTAGCCTCCCGTCAAAGACATTCAGCGTGTTCTTTAACGTGCACTTGGTATGGCTTTTCTGCACATGTGCCCACGGCTTCATGTCCTGTCTGACAGACGGCGGCATTTACAAGCCCATCGGTGTCCACTACTGACCGAAGGCTGGGCAGGGAGTTTTGTGCAGGTAAATGTCATTGGTGGCCCAGCTTGGACTCGAACCTGGGAACTGCCGATTACGAGCCTGGGGCACTACCGACTGAGCCACCCCCACCCCGCGCTTCTTGGGATGGATAGGTGTCGCACAAACGGAGATCAAACAGAGTTGGGGTGTTTTTTGGAAGGAAGAGGTGGTGCATACACGAAGGGGTCAAACCTTTACAGATGTTCTTTGGAAAGAAAAAGTAGTGTAAGAATAAAGATCAAACCGAGTATAGGGTTTACTTTAAACTCAGTATTGGATTTGAAATGAAGGATTAATCGAGTACGGGAATTCTTTTTAATGAAATTTATGTACTTTAAAAACACACTGAATGATGATCGCAATACTAGCTTAATGTGTATTAGAAGTGCAGTATTAGTCTCCTATGCTTGCTTCCATACAAATAAATATAATTTTATGAATATGCGACAAGAAGAGTGTAGAATATAGAGACTAAATACATATGTTGGGGTGGAGCAACTATAATAAGCAGCTATATGTGTAAAGAAAAACTATTTTTCGAAGTCATTATTTGAAATACTTAGGATACCACGCTTTCAAAAAAAAAATCCACAAACTTATATTTTTAGAAAAAATTAAAGTGCAATACTTAAAACATTTGTACGTGTAGCCCTTTTAGGGTTTATGTAATTTTTTTTTGTTATTGTCAATCAGGCACTATTTTAGACTTCGAGATATAAGCCATAGGCTTGGAGCTCTTAATATTAATTAAAGATATCAGATAATCAAAGCATAGTCTAGACCAGTGGTTCTCAAACTTTTATGCTTCACGTACCCCCTGGAAATGTTTATGTAACTGGCGTACCCCTTGTATAGATAGATAAAACTATAGTTATAATATAACAATGGGAATAAAATAAAACATATATATATAAACACATTAAATTTTGCATTCATAAGTTACATATACAAATGATATTTTTGCACAGCAAGAGACAGAGACTTTTGAGCTCTCACGGCGTTCCCCAAAAACGTTTACCGCATACCCCACGTTGAGAACTCCTGGCGTAGACTGTAATCTACAAGTAAAGGAGGACTAAGAAGTTAAGAATGACATAAATGCGAAACGTTAAGCAAGTTCTTAATCTTTAGTTTTAAACAGGGGTATCCATTTTGCCATCTGTTTGAAAGTTTGAAAAGCATAAATGAAAAATATATTTAAATGAGAATCTTCATTTTAGACCAAGTCAAATATGTATATTTTTAGTTTTCCGAAAACAAATTTCTCCAAATCGTTGATCACGCAAGCGACGATAAAATAAACATCTCAAGCAAGTAAAATCGTAATATTTTAGAATAATATTTACAGTGGCAATTTTTTTCTGTTTAATATGTATATAGGAGTATTTTTTATGTTGTTTCTAAACATTGTTAAGTACAACTGAAAACGAAAACAGGTGAAGTAAACGAAACATCGAAGGCCTCAGAATTACAGCATTTGCATAAATGACCCAATCTCAGCTAGGTGTATTTGTTCTCAACTTACTCATGACAGTAAAGGGGACAGATATGGCTCAGTCGGCAGTACGACAGTCTCGTAGTTCCCAGGTTCGAGTCTCAACTGTGCCATCGTCAGATTTATCTCCGTTAAATCTTCCCGTAGTGAAAAGAGGATAGCTGTGGGTTTGGAAACGCTGCCATCCGACGGATGAGACGTTTAGCCGTGTCTCCGTGTGAGGGGAGCCACACCCTTTGCCCGTTAAAGACTAGATGGTCTTGATGACAGACCATCTGTCTCCTAACAGCTGTCCATTGCGTCCCCTTCCCCCAATCTTCTCTTAGCCGTGGGGTCCTTCTGACTTATCCATTTAACCCATTGGGTTAAAACAACCAAACCAATGGAAATAATAATGGTTCCGTTACCAGCAACAACGATTATGACAATGACGATAACAAAAGATGCTGCTTTAAAAAACACCGACAAAAATAAATAATGCGGAACTCGGCAATAAGACGATTTTGAAACAATTCGTCACGTGTTTCATTAGGCCGATGCAAAGAACAGAGAAGAATTAAGGTAAAACGACAGAAAGAAACACTCCTCAAAAACCGTACTCTCATTTCTTTCGAGCTGGCATTTGTGAAAAAGCAGATACTAATGACTCCACTAGCTGTGCGAGCCAAATTGTTAATTACCTGCCTCACGAGACTGGTCGCTGTACATAACACCTAAACCTAGGCCACACATTGCTAATCGTTTTCTAAATAACGAGTAGTCGCTGTTATTATCTCTACATCAATCACCGAAAGATCAGAGCAAACGGAAAGAGCAGAAATTGCAGCTAGTTGTTGTTCTTTCCTATCATCTTTCTCCTTGTTCTGTTTCTCTCTCCCCCCACCTCCTCACGCTCTCACTCTTCTTCTTTCTGTGGCTGTAACTCTTCTTTTATCTCCTCACGATGATAAAGTGGCAACTCCGTGGTAGGGTAGGCGGAACAGCTCACGTGAGCAGCTTACTGACAACAGCATCTTCTTTCTCCCTTTTTGCTCTCACAATATTTATTTCTGGCTCGGTAAAAAAAAAGAAATCAGCCCCTTGATTTGTACGCACTTCATCATGTTAAAAATTTGTATCTTTCGGTATTAGCATAGATTCCTATGATAATAAAACTTAGCTGTTCTTTATATTATGTAAATTATATATGAACAAAATATTTAAGGGAGAATCTCCTTTATAGTTCAAGTCAAATACATATATTTTTAGTTTTTCAAATATAATTCTCACCAAATCTTCGATTTAGGAATTGAAGAGGATTTGCTCTATCAGTAGTGCGTCAGGCTCTTAATCTGCAGTTCGCAGGTTCGAGTACCAAATGGGTTAGCATTGGGATTTATTTCCTCTTAACCCTCACGCTGCTCTTGATTAAAAAAGAGAACAACAATGGGTCTTGGAAATGCCGCCGGCCGTTGGATGGGATGTTAAGCCGGTGCACGGTAAGCAGGAAAGCAGTGCTCTGTGCGCATTAAAGAACGCACTGATGGTCTTGACGGGAGGCTAACAGCTGTCCAAGTGTATTCCTTTCCCTCAACTTTCTCTTAATCCTTGTGGCCTGCCCATTGTGTGCAAAAATATTGAAGCTTAGTAGTAAAAGAATCTAGATGTTCAGGAAAGAAAGAATTAAATAAATAATATTTTGCAAAAATCGCAATATTTTTACAATAATATTTACTGTAGTAATTTTCTCTTCTGCTTCTTATGTATAAAGATAGCTACAAAGAAAAGTGGACAAGTCGGAAATAAATAAGTAATAGTTTATACATAAAATCTTACATTACATTTCACTGTACTCTAGTAAGTTGAAGCTTTGATAACATAGCTATGTTAACACTGGAATTCATTGGTACGAAAGTTTTTCTCTATTTTCGTAATGATTTACGAGTATAAATCATTTTACCTTTGATTTCGAGGTGGTGATAACTTACTTCTAGGGAGCAGAGGGATGGGCTAGGGATCCAAAAAAAAATGTCACTGTGCTTTGTTAATTTCTTTTTACGTTTGTTTTCCCATCTCTCATTTGTTTTTACATTTGAGATTCCCATCTCTCATCATCATTTGATTTCATTGTGCTTTGACGTTGTGAATTTTCATGTTTGAGATACTTATATCTCCTTCGAATTTTAGATTTTATTTCATTGTGCTTTATTAGTTTGAAGTTTTTACTATAAATTTTTACCTATGGTTTCATTGTTCTTTATTAGTTTACAGTTCTTATATTCGATTTTATTATTTTGCATTAGTTTCATATTTTTTAATTCGATTTCATTGCTATTTATTGACTTGAAATTTTTCCTTTGAATTCATTTTTGTGTTTTACTAGTTTGACGTTCTTATATCAGATTTTTTATGTTTCATTAGCTTCATATATTTTTTTTATTTTCGATCTTATTGGCATTGGAGCAGGGGTGATTCAGTCATCCCTGCTCCAATGTCAATAAGATCGGAAAGTAGGTAGCGCCAGACTCGTAATCTGCAGTTCCAAGGTTCGAATCCCACCTGGGCCAGCGTTGAGATTTATCTTCGCAAAACCCATGGCCTCGGTCAATAGGGGACATCAATGGGTTGTTAGACCGTCTGTGAAGGAGAGCCATACCCTTTGCACCTTAAAGAACACACACGATGGCCTTGTCGGGAGGCTACCACCTGTCTCCCAACAGTATCCAGTGGGTCTCCAACCTTCTCTGAACGCTCGGGCTTTGTGACATGCCCATTGGGTGCAAAAAAGTGTCGCTCAGAGGTAAAAGATCTCAATTTATTGCCATTTAATGACTTAAGATTTTTACCTTTGACTTCATTGTGCTTTTTTTTTAAAGTTTTTATGTTCGATTTTATTATTTTTTATTAGCTATATTTTTTTAATCTTTAATTTCATTGCCATTTATTGACTTGAAATATTTACCTATGATTTCATTCATATTTATTGACTTAAAATGTTTACTTTGGTTTCATTACGTTTTATTAATTTGAAGTTTCAGATTAAACGTTGTTTGCAAGTTTTAACTTTGGTTATATTGTGCTTTTTATTTTGAAATCTTTACAGGTATATATATATATTCTTAATTTTTCGAACATAAATAATATCAAATAATTGATCAGGCAAGAAAGGATTTCATTGTTTTACTTAAGCTTGAGATTTTTTTTTATTTCACTTGGCGTTTTTAAGTTAATGTTTATAGTATATTGTCATTTTGTTAGGCTATGTGGTTAAATTATGCTTTTATGTCTTTAAATCCGTTGTATTTTCTAAGTTATGTTTGGTGTTCCAGAAGATTTGGGTTAGGTGGTTTTACCTCTGAGCGGCACTTTTTTGCACACCATGGGCTAAATGGCCAGGTCACAAGGACCCCGAAGGCTCAAAGAAGGTTGGGAGAGAGGACCCACTGGAACAGCTGTTGGATGACAGATAGCATCCTCCCGTCAAGGCCATCCAGCGTGTTCTTTAACGTACACAAGGTACGGCTCTCCCGCACACGGCGCACGGTTTAACGTCCTATCCGACGGACGGCGGCCTTCCCAAGCCCACCGGTGTCCCCTACTGACCGTGGGTAGGGCGGGGAGTTTTGCGGAGATAAATCACAACGCTGACCCAGCTGGGACTCGAACCTGGGAACTACAGATTACGAGCCTAACGCGCTACCGACTGGTTCCCCCAGAAGATTTGCATCCATTTATTTTTATGTCCAGTTTTTTTCACATTAATGTATTCTCCATTAAATTACAGAAATTTGCATCACTTGTTAAGTTTTCGCATTTAACTTTCTCTATTTTGCTAAATTTGTGACTTGTAATTTGACTTTTTTTGGATTAAGGTTTGCATTGACTTGAGTTCGAGTCTCGCGCATCGGCAAAACTCCCCCCCCCCCCCCACACACACACATACACACAAAACTATTTATTGACTTCTATGCCCAACAGGTAATTCTGTGCACTTACTATTTAGAACATTTCATATTTTTCCCAAAGGCGATTAAGTTTATTCTTCTAGTTTCTAAACAGTTTCTCCGTCATTTCCTCGAACTTCAACAGAAAATTACTCTCTTCGATGCAACGGTCATTAACAATGAAGGAAACAGACTCACCTGAGGAGGAAATGGACTTTCTCTAAGAGAGGAAATTCCGCTCTTCAGGAACAATCTGCGGCGGCAGATTCGGCGCGATAAGGAACTTGAAGACGGCTGTTAAGCTCGAAAATGAATTCGTCATGGTAAGCACGGAGGCAATAATGAAGTTTCATTTGGAGGCGAAGAAAGGGCAATATTAAATACAACTCCAAGAAGTACGAAAACATCGAAAGGAACTTGACCTAGATGTGCCGGTGTGGGAATTTTAGGAAAGCGTTTTCTTCTCAGCATTGTATTATTGTAAGAGACAACGGAAATTATCGAGGTGGTGATAACTGACCTCTAGGGAGCAGAGGGATGGGCTAGGGATCCAAAGAGACAGAGTCGAAAGGAAGAAAGAGATTGTTAAGATCACTGTCCTTGAGAACGAGGAAAAGTTAGCTCTAAGTACAAAGAGAGGTAGAGATAGGGGGTTGAGGGGGGAGAGACTTTCAAGTGCTTATTTAGGAAGCTGTGCTGTAAAAAAGAAGGGGGGGGGGTGAGAGAAAAAGAAAGGAACTTTGAGATATTTAAGAAATTTTAATTTAGCAAAGAGGAAGTGTTGCGTTGTTTTATTTTTCAACGGTACTTTTCTGTCTATAGTGGGTTAAATGGACAGATCACAAAAGTCTCAAGGGCTGAGTTGGGAGGTGATCCAGTGGACAGCTATTAGGAAATAGATAAAATCTTCCCTTCAATGTCAACCAGTACAGATAGGCTTAATATACAAAGAGTATGACTCCTTTTGCCAATGAAGCCATGACTAAACGTCTCATTCAAATTGAGGGGGTGGGGGGGATTCTGTCGATAGAGCGCTAAACTCGCAATCTACGAATTCCCAGGTTCCAATACCACTGTGCCAGCGTTGAGATTTCGCTAAACTGCCATCCTGCTTTGGGTCAGAAGCGGGACATTCATAGGCTTGGAAATGTCGCCGTCCTTAGGATGGAGGTTAAGCCGTAGTTCCGTGTGCAAGAGAACTAGATCCTTTGGGCATTAAAGAATACGCCCGATTGTCTTATTTTTGTCTTCCATTGTCTTCTAACAGCTGTCCAGTAGATCTCCTTCTCCAGTCTTCTCTTAATTCTTGGAGTCCTTGTGACCTGTCCATTTAACCCATTGTGTGCAAGAAAGTGCCACTCAGAGGTAAAAAAGTTCCGCTCAGAGTCCTTCCAAGTCCATCGGTATTTCTTTTTAAGGTGGGGGGAGGGGGGTGTCATGACCCTCTAATTTATTTTATTATTTTATTTTTACTGTTATTGTATGTATCTATGTTAAGTGTATTTTCTGAAGTGTCCGAAATGGAATGTGGCTCATAAGTTGTCATTCAGGTCGAGCTAGCTGTGCTCCATGTGCTCACGAAGCAAAAGCGCTTTTATTACTCTGCCGTCATTAGCCGGAAGCTCTGGTGCAGGTGACGGAAAAATAAATACCCTCTCAAGCAGCTGCTTGCCACAGAGGTCTAACAGGAGCCTGTCAGTTTATATGCCAAAGTAGAAGATCTGAGAGGATGGCAGGACCTCAGCAGAAAAACGACACATACAACCATGCCTTATCCGGGGCTTGAACCCAGATCCCTTAGATCAGTAGCCAAGCGCGCTAACCACTCGGCCATGGGACGGCTCAGGTGACGGAAAGGAGCACGTAAACAATAAACTTTGGACTGTGTGTTGCTGACACACAGGAAGGTCGTTTGTTTCAGCGTGTCAAAGAGACGTAGCTGTTTCTCAAGAACCCTAAAGGACCAGGGTTCGGTTCTGTATAAACCAAAGAACGGTTCTGTGTGAACCAGGTGGTTTAGGCAAATATTAAATATACTCACGCAGAATTTTGAGGTCGGTAAACAGATTTCTATAAAATACAGATTTCCACCTCATCACACGAGTGCTTACACTATCAAAGCAGCATTCGGAATAAAGAAATCTGAGCGAAGGAAGTCTACCAGAATGTATGAAAATCCATTTCATTCTGATCTTGAACAGAGCTAAGGCTCACAAACTCGAGCACGTTTCCATATCTACATGTATGTGTGAATGAAAATGAACTGTATTGCTTGTCCTCTACTCTGGGAGGGCAGGGGGGCGGGGGGGGCTCAGTCGGTACGCCAGGATCGTAATCTGCAGTTCCAAGGTTCGAGTCCCAGTTGGGTCAGCATTGAGATTTGTATCCTCAAAACTCTCCCCCCTGCCCACGGTCAGTAGGGGACACCGATGGGCTTGGAAAGACCACCGTCCGTCGGATGGGATGTTAAGCCGTGGCCCCGTGTGTGTGAGAGCCATACCCTGCGCACGTTAAAGAACAGGCTGGATGGCCTTGACGGTAGACTACCATCTGTCTCCCAACAGCTTTTCCAGTAGGTCCGCTCCCCCAACCTTCTCTGAGACTTCGGAGTCCATGTGACCTGGTCATTTAGTCCATGGTGTGCAAAAAAGTGCCGCTCAGAGGTAAAACAACCAACCCTCTACTCTGGTGCATTTGTTTATTTCATCTCTATGCACGACGTTTAGCATAGCACGTCTGAGATATACCTCAGCACGGGTGTAAAAACCCACGAACTGTGATTTGCGAAGTGCGCAGGAAGAATTTTACATATCGTACATCCCTTCTCTCCCCTGGGTTCATAACAGGGAGATTAGCGGAAAAATCTCAACGCTAACCTAATTGAGACTCGAACCTAGGAACATCAGATTACCATCTTGGAGTGCTACGGATTTAACAAATCCCAGTACCCCACAGAGGGAGGGAAAGTGAAAAAAAAAATGTGTGTTGGGGAGCGGGTATTTATTTATTTATTTTAGGGGTGATATATCGAAGGAGTTAGAAATTGACTTTCTTGGCTCAAATCAAAGACAGAATGTCAATTTTAATGTTTCATTAATTACTTAACAATATTAGAAGAGATGATCATTTACCCCACTTTTTATTAAACTGTCACTTTTTAAATGCCTCGAAGCAGGCACATACCTAGAATTTAGTTTCGGGATGTGGGGGGATGGATCAGAGAATAAGACTTGAGTAGTGTTTCGAGGCAAAGACTTGCCCAAGGTTGGTGGACTTGGAGAACTGAGATCCCTCCCCTTTCGTAAATCCTGTTGTCCTATACCAAATCTCAAACTTGTCTACCTGCTTTGAATTCTAAAACAGGTAGCTCTGTATAATTTTATTTTAGCCCTGCTATATGCCTGATACTAAAATTAGATTAGAAAAAATAAACAATCGTAAAAAGTATTATCCTCGGACCCCCCTCCCACCCCGTAACTAAATCATGGGTACGAGCCTGCATCCAGGCATTCAAAAAGCGCAAATGAAAAAAAAGTGAGGTAAATGAACGAAAAATAGTGTCTATATGTATGGGTGAATGTAGGGGACTTTTAATATTTAGAAATTATAGCTTAGTTATATAGGGAAAAATGAATAAGAAAATGTAGTGTGTGTGTAAGTTGGGGGGAGGGGGATTATACTTTATATATCTATTATATTTACAAATAAAGTTTATTATAAGAGGTATTTAATAATTTATATATTTTATTATATAAGGCATATTTAAAGTATTTTAGACACAGCGATTTAATGAGGAAGATCATGAATGAATTCAAACGTTTGAGCTAGATATCGAGGTATCCAAGATGTTGTTTTGAGGAGGAGTTAAAAATTAATTTAAACGAATATTGCAATTAATATACGAGTAGATAAAGTAAAGATGAGCATATTTTGTTTTCCATTCGCTTCTGCATATTTCTACTCATTTAATCATTTGTTTGTTTATTGCTTTTAGTGGGGGGAGAGATATTGTAAGAGTCAGAAATTGACTTGATTATATTAGCTCAAATTATGGGCAGAACATTACTTTTAATGACTTATTAATTTTTAAGCAATATTAGAAGAGAATATCATTTAACTGAAGTAAAAAAAAGTTAATAAACGATTTTACCAAATTTTTTTCTTTACAGGAAGTGTAGATAGAGTTTTGCTCTCATAAGTAATTTGAAAAAAAAAACGATATATTTTTCTTAGATTAATGATTTCAACGCAATTTGGAAACTGATATTTCTTTAATCTATATATACAGGGTGTCTCAAAAATATAGGTACAAACTTTTAGGGGAGGTAGATAACATCTAAAGGAATGAGAATTGCCTAGGAACCCATAATCGGAAACGTCACCGTAAGTCAATAGGCGGCGCTGTTCATCAGTGCGCTATAGGAGAAGTTTCGGATTTCCTCATTCGAGCGGTAGTCGGCTTACGAAGGGTATGCAAAGGTATTCGAACAGGGAGCTGGCAGACATGCACTTAGTGTATGGAATAACTGAGGGCAACGGACGAGCCGCTCAACGAATGTATCAAGAACGCTTCCCACACAGACATGTACCGGGCCACCGTTTGTTTGCGCGTGCGCATCAATATTTGTGCGATTATGTGTCATTCAGAGCTGTAATATCATGAAATGTATCATCTAGTACGCCATTTGTTAAAATTATGTCCAATAAATGTTTTCCCATTAATCACTGTCTTGTGTCCTTTCAGATCTTGTACCTCTGATACCACTTTCCCATGACGTTTCCGGTTATGGGTTCCTATGCAATTCTCATTCCGTTAGATGTTACCTACCTCCCCGAAAAGTTTGTACCTATGATTTTGAGACACACTGTATATATGGATTTAAAAATAAAATCATTTCCTAACAAAATATGCGGATTTCATAAGTTAATTATAAAAATAAAACTCGTCAAGAACTTAAAATAACATATTTTTCAATCGAATTTAAATTCAAATCGTCTAACAGGCGCATTGAATAATTTTTTCACAGACAACTCACACATTCGTGATTACAAAGAAGGAAACAACTCATGAAACAGTTAGCTGAAAACATTTATCTTCGCTGCGAGTGGGATTCGAACCAAAGTCTCCTAGTAACATCCCAGGTAACAATCCCATTCACGACCAAACTAAATTTTTTCAGATAACTGTTTCGTAAATTCCATGTGTACAGGACATATTTTTACTACTGCATTAAATAAATGTTGTTGTGTTTTAATATGGGAAGGCAAAAAAAAGGACTCCGTCAAATAATTGTGTATGTGTAAAATGATGGGTAAGCATTTCTTACTGTTTTATCAACCCAACTAAGTATAAATGATGGGTAAGCATTTCTTACTGTTTTATCAACCCAACTAAGTATAAATGACTATTGTGGTAAAGCTTAAGTTGTATGATTTTCTCAACATCATGGTAATATTTCTCTAGGGGTTATATTCGGAATGCAGCCCCGCATTACCTGCTTGACCCCCCCTCCCCCCTGAAAGGCATTCGCGCAGACTCATGCACACCAACTCATATATATATAGTTATTATTCTTGACTGCTGTCTAGTGTGTACTTAAAGGAAAAGTTTCTCACTACAGGCCACTGGTTTTTTTTTCCTTCCATTCATCTGAAGCAAGAAGCCAGCAGCAACTTCGGCAGGAACAACAGGTGATTCCCTCTCTCGCTTTATCGGCCACTTTCAGGTGTTCACGTGACCAGATGGGAAGTTTTGATAACATGTCCTCGGCAACACCCCGAAGGCATTTATGCACAGTTGTAGACGTTGGTATGTATTATGCGCGAGCAGGTGAAGCTCCCTTAATTATAGAGAACTTGCAGGCAAATCATAATAATAGCGAAGAAAAAGATGCAAACTTCTTCAGATATTGATCCCGGAGAAAGGAAACAATAGCGATTATCATTCAAGATGAAGATTACGTATCAAAGGAAGAAAAAAGGAAAAGAAGATTATTAAGTGATGGGAATGATTATTGTTATTATTATTTGAGAGTCGTAAAAATTCGGAGGCGGGAGAACGATATAGGTATACCTCAAGAGAATTATTCGTAGCATTGGTTGAATTTGGTTGCTTTGAAATCATATGTACAATGATCTTTCTGGCCAGAGAGAGTTGTGGGAATGACATCAGCATCTAGAAAGCGAAATAAAGTCAATGTGAAAAGAAAACGAGTTGTTGTTTGTTTGTTTTTCTCGTTTCTGAGAGAATATAGATCACCGTGAAGTAAATGATGTTTGGAGAAGGCAATCTTTCTCTGTGTGACGAAACAACGAGTTCTCTCTCTGTCTGTGTGA
Organism: Ryuthela nishihirai; assembly: GCA_038380435.1. NCBI lineage: Eukaryota > Metazoa > Arthropoda > Arachnida > Araneae > Heptathelidae > Ryuthela > Ryuthela nishihirai. The sequence goes on along the minus strand of JAWZYU010000019.1, from coordinate 33,576,265 downwards.
CGAAACAACGACTCTCGTGAGCTTGTGTCTTGATGTAAATAGGATTAGAGCATATTTTCTTCGTAGGATTTTATTAATTGAAGGCCGAAAAAAAAAGCGTAAGTAAATGCTTTCGGAACGAAGATTTTAGATTGGGTTGTTTTAGCTGTGAGCGGTATTCCTTTTGCACATAATGGTCGAAATGGCCAGAACACAAGGACTCCAAAGGCCTAGAGAAGGTTGGGTAAAGAGAGACTCACTGGACAGCTGTAAGGAGACAGATGGGAGCCTCCCGTTAAGACCATCCAGCGTGTTCTTTTGTTTGAATACAATATTGAAACTCTCCTGCACACGGCGCCATGGCTTAATTTCCCGTCCAAAGACAAACTATGGCTCTGCACAGCCATTCAACCCAAATCAGAGTTACTAATGAAAGTAATAAAATTTTAAATAGGTTGGCCCAGAGCCATGATCTGAATGGTTGTCTTTCCAAGCCGATCGGTGTCCATTTTCTTACCGATGGGAGTTAGACGGTTTAGCAAAGATAAATCTCAAAGCTGGTACTTGTGAGGCTCGAACCTGGGAACTTCAGATTTCTAGTCTGGAGCGCACCGACTGAGCCAATTCCCACCCACAGAATTTAGGCCACAGATCAGGATGGAATACAGAAATTAAATTTTAGTTGTGGAGTAAAATGAGTGGATTAAACTCGAACGGTACACCGTTGCTATATTTTTCTTTACCGTTTCCACTGTATAAACATCTCTTACCCTGTGGGGAGGGATCACGCCTTCTTCTGGACTCCCTCCCTCCGTAACCTACCCTCCTGAAAATCTAAAACTGAGGAAATTTATTTATTCACCTATTTAAAATTTGATTACCTTCATCAGTAATCTGATTTAGATTGTAACTTGCTAGTATTCAAAGATTCGACAAATAAAAAAAAGGTTCTTCAGTAATAAGGTTTCGAAAATCCTGATTAAGGGATTACAAACCTTCAATTGAAATGTAGTTTGAATTGAATTGAAATGTAGGATACTGAATTGTAATTGTAATGAAATGTAGTTTGAATTGAATTGAAATGTAGGATACTGAATTGTAATTGTAATGAAATGCATTTTTTTAGAACTACATTTCACTACATTTTAAATTGCTTTCTAATCCCACAAGAAATCAAATTTCCTGATCTATCCTGAAAACGATCATTTTAATCGCATTCTATTGTTTGTAGTTCCCAGGTTCGAGTCCTTAACTGGGCCAGCGTTGAGAATTTTCTCCGTTAATACTCGTTCTGCCCTCAGCGAGAAAGAGGACACCTTTTGGACTTGGAAAGGCAGTCTTTCGTTGGATGGGACATTAAGTAGTGGTTCCTGAGAACTGCAGATTACGAGCCTGGCGCGCTACCGACTGAGCCACCCCCGCCCCCAATTTGTTACAATCCCTAGGACAACAGCATTTCTGTTTACTTCAGGAGCCTTAGAGAAGCAAAGGATCAGCATCTTACCGCCCCAGTAGTTTCATGCAAAAGGTAAGCCACAACTTCCAGCGATGGTAACATCGTGTCAAGCAAGACGCGAAGGATGAGCCCACAGTCTGTCAGAGCCATAGTCTGTGCACTTTGAAGAACACACTGGATCTCTTAACAGGAGACTATAATCTACCTCCTAGCAACTGTCCAGTGGTTAACTTTCTCCACCTTCTTCGACACCTTGGGGTACTTGTGACCTAGCCATTTTGCCCATTGTGTGTCAAATGTACCGCTCAGTGGTAAAACAACCCAACGCTCTTTTGATCTTAAACTTAAGAGAAAAAGTTTACGGTAACTGATATCATATTATCATCTTTCTCTTCAAGCATTCCTCTTTATCATCCTCATCACTCAAAGGAAGCCGCCGCAATGCAAAAAAATGCTAATAAGTGTTTCTGCATCCCACTCGCGTATAACCTTTCTTATTTTTCCCGCCAAGCAACGTTCCACCGAAAGCATGCCACTTCCGATATTGCACGCCGTAGATAATGTGACGGTATGTACCAGGTATAGAGGCATAAGTACCAAAGCACCTAAGCTTTGCCGATCCATCAAATCATGTTTACTGAGGTCGAAGACAGGTAGAGACATCCTCCCCTGTTCCCTTCCCCCAATACGGAGTATCTTATTTCAAACACCGGTAGTCTTTGGCGGAACGCGACCCGGACGATTAACCTCTCGTGGTGACCCCTCTGTAACTTACACTTGAATGAAAGGGTTCGTGAGGCCCAGGTCACGCCGAGGGCACAACTGTGGGCTCATCCTTCGCGTCATGCCCGACACGATGTTACCATCGCTGGAAGTTGTGGCTTACCTTTTGCTTGAAACTACTGGGGCGGGAAGATGCTGATCCTTTGCTTCCCTGAGGCTCCTGATGCCGGAGCAGACATCCATCACGTAACACGATTCTTTAGTGAAGCAGATAAAGCTGGAAAACTGTGGTTATAGTAAACACTTTCGATTAAAGGATTTGTTTAAGAGTCTTGTTGTATCATGCTGATTTAGATTTTCTATTGTATATTATTAAAACCAAATACAAAATGTTGGACTGAATATGCAAGTGCTTTAGTTTTTATAAGTAAGCAGAAATGCTGTTGTCCTAGGGATTTGTAACAAATGGGGGTGGCTCAGTCGGTAGCGCGCCAGGCTCGTAATCTGCAGTTCCCAGGTTCGAGTCCCAGTTGGGTCAACGTTGTGATTTATCTCCGCAAAATTCCCCGCACTGCCCACGGTTAGTAGGGGACACCGATGGGCTTGGAAAGGCCTCCGTCCGTCCGATGGGACATTACGCAGTGGCGCCGTGTGCGGGAGAGCAATACCCTGTGCACGCTAAAGAACACGCTGGATGTCCTTGACGAGAGGCTACCATCTGTCTCCTAACAGCTGTTCCAGTGGGTCCCCTCCCTCCAGCCTTCGGAGTCCTTGTGACCTGGCTATTTAGCCCATTGTATGCAAAAAGTACCGCTCGGAGGTAAAACAACCCAACCCAATGTAACAAATTGGCATAAAAGTATTCTTAAAGTTCAATGAGCAAATTAAAACACAAATGAGATGTGTTTAGATTTCGCAAACAAATTTAAACAAACAATTAAAATTTCGCTAACAACTTAAAATTTATAATTTAAAGAGATGTAAGGGACAGAGACAGGGAATAAAATTTAATTAGCAAAATCAAAACAGAAATATTGCAAATCTTTAATATTCGATGCAAAACAGAAGTATTAGAATTCTTAATGTTTTATAGAAAAATTAAAACAGACTGTTATTATCTTAAGTTTTTTAAACAAATTAAAGCACAGATATTCTTGTCCTAATGCCTCAGCGGTTGGTAAACATTTTATCCTTAACGGTTGTGTGAGTCATCTTCTGGAAATTTGATTAAAACCTTTGACTCATTTCAACCTATCCAATTAGCCCAATGGTTCTTAGATATTTCTAATCGCTGATTCCCCTACCATTGATGGAAATTTTGAAGGGTTCCTTCTTTATTATCGCTGGAATTTTGAAGGATCCCCTTATTGTTGATGGAACTTTTGAAGGATCCCACTTACCATTGATGGAATTTTGAAGGGTACTCTTGCGGTTTTTTTAAGGGTTCCATATCATTGATGGAATTTTTGAAGGATCCTCCTTACCATTGATAGAATATTTCGCTTTCATTCCATTTTAAGGTAGAGTTGATTAAATGTAATGAGTCATGACTTATTTGTTTTGGTCATTTAAATGAGCTGAAAACTTTAAAACGTGTAAGGCCATATCTAGATGACCAAAACAAAATAAGTCATGACACATTACATTTTATCAAATATTAAATCTTTAATTATATCTTTAATTAAACTTTGTAAGGTCCGAGTCTGTGTTGAACAAATACCAAAGGATCGCAAGGATAGGAAAGGCAGCCGCCTCGGTGGCTACTGGTATCGTTGTTCTCGATGACACTGCTGCGGTCCGGGTTCGAGTCCCGGGTATAGCATGGTCATATGTTCTCTCATATATACACAGTCGTATCAGAATAATATGACCACCTACCTAATAATGGGAATAACCACCCTATAGGTTATTCCTATTATTAGGTCTTCCAGGGCCTCATTGCATCCATGCCCGCGTTTAATGGACGCAATGAGGCCCTGGAAGGTTTCCAGAGGCACACGTACCCATTCGGACTCCAGCAGAGCAGGAGGTTCCGGAGATGACGTGGTTATGGGTCCTCACTCCGAACTTGTCGATCTAAATGGTCCCACAAGCGCTCTATGGGATTGAGCTCGGGCGATTTTGGCGGCCAAGGGAGAACGGAGACATCGCTGTCCTGTTCCTGGAACCAGTCACGCACCTAAGGTGGTGAGTGACTGGCAAGGCGCATTGTCCTCTTGGTAGACACCATCACCACTAGGATAAACGTTCAACATGAAGGGATGCATGTGGTCAGAGAGGATAGAAGATAGCCATTGGCATTCAGAGACCCATCCAGTGGTACCAGCGGTCCCAAGTCATACCAGGAAAACATCTCCCAGACACGCACACTGCCACCATCGGCCTGTACTTGACCGACAAGAGTATCCGGCTCGACAGGGAACCACCTTGTTGCAGTGGTGGTGTTGGGGGGGGGGGGGGGGGGGGGGGTTGTGGGCCAGTGCGGTCGGAGACTCTACTGACTGGATTGGGCCCCGATTGGATAGAGTCAAGACCATTCTGAGGTCGAAGGTGCTGCTGACCAGTTTAGCGATCCGGTTGGACAGTGCCAAGACCTCCATCAGGTGCTCAGTGGAGCAAGTTTGGGGCCCTGCTGAACGACTTGGTACCTCTAGTAGGCTAGAGCCCTTTTCAAAATCTGGGTCCAACTAAGAGTTCCCACCCCGGGAGCCGAGCGAATTTGGATCTATATATCTTTGTTCATGGTTAACTGGGGAACAGAGTAAATTTAGGTTTTGACCGATGGATGAGCTTTCCTTCTATAGGACTGCTCGCCATAGGGTAATCGGGGATAAGCTGCATTTATATGGTGCAGTCTTGCCCCCGACCATAGTTAGAGGCGAAAAGAGCATTCCCCTATATGCTGGTAGTGCTGTAAAAGCGGAACCGCGGGTCTTGTTTCAGATTACTTTCTTGTTGGTTCTCGTGTTTCTGACGCCGTATCTGCCACCGCCCGTCACTTTTGTGGAGTAGAAACCTCGATTCGTCGGAGAAGGCAACCTTTTTCCACTCTTCCGCTGTCCAATGAGGGTAGTCTCATGCGAACTGCAGGCGTCGTTGCCAGTGGATCTTGGTTAACATGGGCGCCTTTATGCAGCGTCGACTCCAGAGACCCATGCGTAACATGGTTCGCTCTACTGTTATCAGGAACATGTACCTGGGTGTCCCAGCGTTTATTTGAGTGGTCAATTGCTGCACTGTTGCGCGTCAATTGCCCTTTATCAGTCGGCGGAGGTGACGTTCTCCTCTGGGGTCGATGGCCTTTGGAGCTCCACAGTTATGACGTCTGGAGGTACTCGGAGTACCAGCGGTCCATTCTTGGTACACCCTTACTACAGCACCTCGCGAACAGTCCATGAAGTCTGTTGTTTCCAAAATGCTTCCACCCTTGGCGCAGCAGCCGATGATCATTCCTTTTTGTACGTCCGTCAAATCAATACCTCTGTCCATTGTGCTCACGTTACACATTACGACTCATCTGTCCTGGTCTGCCGCTTATATCTCCGAGTGGTCGACCTTGTCATGTGCACTCTGTGACGCACCTGGGTGGGTACACCGTGATTCCATGGGTGGTCATATTATTCTGATACGAATGTGTATATATTGTGATTTTCCCTCAGTAAAAAAAAATGCAAAAGTGTTCACTTATAGAGATGCCAAAAAAATCTATATTCTCGCATTAAGACATAAAATGAATATTGGCTATAAGTCGCACCAACCAAATTGAACAAGAAGAAAAATAAAAAGTGTCCACTGAACATCTGTTAAAAGAATTCAGAAGTATCCCATTTGGTTATTAAAAATATTCTTTAGTGTCAATTCTTAATTGTTGTCCTCTGGTACACCCAAACGTTCAGCTTATCTTCCGCCATTGAAAAAAGACAGGCTGCCTCAGGGTCATCTGTGTCATCTCTCTCTCTCTCTCACCAATGCCAGGAAAATTAAAAAAGGACCCCGAGATGTTGAAGAAAGGGCCCCACCAGTTGTTAGGAGACAGTTGGTAGCTCCCGTCAAGTCCATCCAATGTGTTCCTTAACGTGCATAGGGTATGGTTCTCTCGCTCATGGGTTTACTTTCCATCCGACAGCCGGTGGCCTTTTTAATCCCACCGGCATCCCTTTTATCACCGAGGGCAGAGTGAGGATTTAGGCGGAGATAAATCTCAACGCTTACCCAGATGGTACTCGAATCTGGGAACTACATATTACGGTCCTGGCGTTCTACCGATTGAGCCATCTCCACCCACTTTTAAAGTAATATTGCCGAAATATAAATTGCAGGTCGTTTTCTAATATGAATTTTAGTTTGGAAAAGAAATCAGTGTCTTCAAATAATTTTCTTCAAATTTTGAAGAACGAAAAATCTGTTGCTTATGCTCAAAAAATAAAAGTTGGGCAAAAAAAAATCGGAAGTTCTCACGATGTGATTTCCTCATGAAATCATCATCATGATGATGATCCAGCTTAAAATATACTTACTAATCATAATAAACTACATCGCCGCTAAACATTGAAAACAGGGCCCCTCTGAACCAAACAATGAATCAGACTAGTAATAGAACTGATAAACGCATTCTAAAAATAGTTAAAAAGCATGCTACTCTCTTACGGCGTTAAATCAACAAGATAAATATTTTACAGAAAAATAAATAAGTGTAAGGCGTGATTATAGGTTACAATTTCTAAAGTGGAGTTGTACTATAAAAAATTTTATAGCCAATCTCTATTCACTCTTACAAAAATGCTTAATCCCCACTTCTTTTTTTCTTTGAAGGCCGTAAAAAAAAGTGTTTATTGTTTCAAACAGAACATTTTTTTTTCTGTTTCGTCCCCACGAAGTGACCGCCAAATCGAGATTTCAAGCTTATCGATTTCAATTACTTACTTAAATCAACCACCGAAACAGGCAGTTCCTCGGTAGCCAGTGAAGCTGTTTATCACCTTAACAAGTCCTGGTAGCTTCAGCAGTTGGACTTGAGTGCACGGAATTCAGTCGTGAAAATGGAGGTGATATGATCTTTGTTAACGGTTACTCACTTTTTTTTCTTTTCTCTCTTTTGCTTACACCCGTCTTGTCAGTAGCAGGTTCATTTCGTGCACGCCGCTGTTTCGGCTTCTCACGAATGTCCTCGATTTTACCCGAAGTCAAAAGGAGGAGGGAAGAAAAGCCCAGCTGCTACTGCTTGTACTTTTCCTGGACGGCATTTCGCGATAAATGAAAAAAGGAAAACACGACTCTTCCGTTTCTCTCAGATGCTGATCTTAGTTTCCTTTTGCTACGTCTCTGCGTAATAATGAGCACGTTCCAACCGCAAACAATGCCTCTCTTGACACGTTGTTATTATTATTGGTCAACAAGAGAGAGATGTGATAATCCAACAATTAATTGGACATTTTTCGCTCGGCTTTTCTCGAGGTATCGTGGTTCTTTGTTGGTCTGTGAGAATTTTCGCAACGAGTCGAATTCAGATTGTTGACTATTTGTAGTTTATTTGTTTCTTTTTTTTTTGGATTGGCTCCATTGTTGTCAGAAGCGTAATTGTAGTGAGCAGAATTACAAAACAAACAGAAACATAAATTATTATCAGAAATAAATCAATGTAGTATTTTTTTTCCGTGCTCTTCTAAACGTAGATTTCTAAATGAGCAGCATTCATTAGAGAGCAGCATTCAGGAGAGCTTTCCAGTGGGTCCCCTTCTCCTATCTCTTTATAAGCCCCTGGGGCCCTTATGCACAAAAAATATCCTATTATGCACAAAAAATATCGCTCATAGGTAAAATAACCCGACCCAACCGAATAAGCCAAATGCCCGGCTACTGATATGCGCTCGAAAAAAGGATTTGGCGCACTGCCAACACACTGAGTGAATACCCATCTCTTTTTATATCATTATAGGCCCGGATCTAAGCAAAAAAAAAACAAGGGGTGATGCTGAAAGACTGGATTTTCATTGCACTATAATATTTTCCCCTCCGTTTCAGAGGTCTTTAAAAGTTTATTGAAAAATGCATAAAATACGTACAAGTTTAATAACTTTTTATCTCCATTATTGGATCTAGGAGGGGGGTCTTATCTTAAAAAATGTCTACCGCAACCCAATTTTAATTACGTCCTATATGACATTGCCCATCACTTGATTCTCTATCTGCCTCTTTTCCCAATCCTGTAGAAGCACGATTCATAAAAGTAAATGGTAAAGGACACGCTGGATGGCCTGGACGAGAGGCTATCATTTGTCTCCCAAAAGCTGTCCATTGGGTCCCCTTCCTCCAACTTTCTCTGAGCCATCGGGATCCTTGTGACCTGGCCATTTAGCCCATTGTGTGCAAAAAAAGTGCCGCTCTGAAGTTAAACAACCTAACCCAACTTTTGAACCTCGGGATCTTTGTGGGTTTTTCTAATACACCAATAGAAATCAGTATACCAGAAAAATCTTCCAAAATATCGATATAGTGTTTTACGCCGTTGAAGACTATGTACAGGCCACAGTTGATTCTTCTCCACAACGGCACTCTCCCCAACAATGCCTTGTATAACAATCCAGTCGGAGTGAATTATCACCTGAGTCACGTATTCTTGACGAGGCAGTTTTATGTTAATTGTTGACTCGGCTGTGTGGGTGATTGTAGCGCTATGTGATTTGTTTGATTTCTCCTCATACTACTGGCTGCTTGGAATATGTAATCACCGGCACTCACAATGCCTGTATAATGTGAGACCCAATTTATGTCTTGTATCCGCCCCCAGATATTACCGTCTCCCTCTCCCAAGCAGACCTTCGTTCCCCCTCCCTCCCTCTCCCCCCCTCGCTGCTTCCACTTCTCCAACTCTTTTACCTCTAGGCTTGCTACTGCAATTCGTCATCGGCAGCAACACCGCTTGACCCTGTTACATGCTTGATATCCCGAGTCCCTTTTAAAAATATCGAAATCAGCGATAATGATGAATTGCTCCGAAGAAAGGAAAAGTTGAACTGTGACGATCATTTGGAAACTGAGCGTTAATAGATGAAAGGCATTGTCATGATTCTCACGTTGGCGCTACTCCCTTCTTAGCAGCGTGATCTCGCAGTCTTTCATGAGCCTTTTGTTCTTGTGGTTAACACGTAATAATTGTCCGAACAGGAATGAGTGCCTAGTTCACGCATAATTATATTGTTTTCGTCTCTACCCGTTTAGTAAACTTGTCCTTTTGACTCTTTTTCTTCCTGTTTGTCTTTCTCTCATATCTGCTTCTCAGTCTGTTCAATTTCGCCTCAGTATGTTCGTTTCAGACAGGATACTACGTCGATTTCTTGGTATAATAGCACTTTTCTCTCTATCTTTTCGTACAGATTCTTATCTTTCTGTCAGTTTGCAAGCTCTCAGAATGGAACATAACGCAGTGGCTCCGTGTGCAGGAGAGCCATACTCTGTGCAAATCAAAGAGCAAGCTCGATTGCCTTGACGGAAAGTTTTCCTCGGGTCTTGATAAAGGTCCTAGGCGCCTTACTTTCGTATGCCCTTTGCCGGATGCTTTTTTTTTTATCTGTGTATCGATTTATATGGATAGGAAGGCGAACAAAATTGTCTTGAATATTTTTCTCGGATAGCAAAATAATACTTAACTTGACCATTTCGCTCATTTTATGCAAAAAAATGCCGCACAGAGGTAAAGCAACACAACCCTGAGTGGTGGAATGGGATGAGTGGTCTGATTTAGTAGTAACTTCTCCATTGGGGTGTAGGGCTATAAAAATAAAGGCAGAATACAGCGTAATGAAAGTGAATAATGATGACGACTTGAAGAACAAATTATATTGTTATCACTATAATGGATGTGGAAACGATAATTCGAATCTGCACTGAAAATTATGTGTAGAATCGAAAAGAAAGATCTTTGTAGTGGAATAGTGGGAGATGTATTTGGGGAGATTATGTGGATATTAGGAGACTGCGCAGTTGATGTTTTTGAAAGTTCCCATTGATAGGAACCTATGATCTATGACAATGATTCTCTGAAATGAAAAGTCTGGATTCCCAAGCAAAGAAGAATGCCATGCAATTGTAAAAAAAAAGTTTTAATCTTTTACTTCAATTTTTCAATCAAATATTTATGTGAAGCAGCTTTTCATTTCTGTAGAATATAAAAATAAAGAAAGAAATTATACCTTGTCATTGGAAGAAGAAAATGCGAGTTTTTTTAGTCCAAAATTCTCCCAATAATTCATGACTTGTGCAAGGGAGGAAAGAGCTCAGCTGTCACAGTGAATATTTAATGATTAAAACTGACTCCTAACAATTCTAGAGTGCAGTGATTAATTGTAATAAACATAAAAAAATTTTGAGAACAGACTTTTTTTTTAATGTGAAACGAGTCTCTTTTTTGCGCGTTCGGGTTCTGTAGGACTTGTCAATATGTGCAGTGGGAGGATTAAAAAGTAACCGAAAGACGCATGTCCTGGAAGTCCCTAATTGTCCGGAAGGGAGGGAGGGGAAGTACTCTGTCTACAAAAACTTATGCAACTTAAGAATGAAAAAAAAAATGTATACATAAAAAAGAAAATTTAATTTGAATTACATAAATTGCATATGCTGAAACATAAAGAAAAGCAAATTGTAAACAAAAATAAATATCTGTTTTTTTGTGGTGTATTTGGCAAAAATCACAATTTATTTGGTATTAAATATAATAAAATAAATAACTACCCCCTCAAGCAGCTGCTTGCCACAGAGGTTTGACAGGAGTCTGTCAGTTTATATGCCATAGTAGAAGGTCTGAGAGGATGGCAGTCCCTCATCAGAACCTAAGTAAAAAGGTAAGATGTGTAGTAAGTCGTAAATTTTACCGATTGTGAAATATTTTATTAAATAAATTTTTTTGGAAAAAAAATTTAAAGCTTCAGGTTGAAATAAAATTTAAAGCTTCAGGTTAAAATAAAATTTAAAACTTCATCGATGCCCAAGGCGACTGCCTTGGGCATCGATGATTTAACTGACAATAGTGTAGGTTTGCGATGTTTTACATCTGAGCTGTACTTTTATAAACACAATGGTCTAAATCAGGGGTTCTCAACGTGAGGTACGCGGTAAAATGTTTTGGGGTACGTCGTGAGAGCTCAAAGGTCGCTAGATCTAGTAGCAATGTCGCTAAGTTGGTATTATTATACTATAACTATTGTTTTATCTATTTATATAAGGGGTACGCCAGTTACATACCATTTCCAGGGGGTACGTGAAGCAAAAAAGGTTGAGAACCACTGGTTTAAATGATCAGGTTACATTGATACAAAGATCTCACTTTTTTTCCCGAGGTAAAAAAAATCAACCCTGTATAGCTCTGAAACCTTATAACCCTTATCACCTGCGGGGCGGATATGGCTCAGTCGACAGCGCGCCAGGGCTTTAATCTGCAGCTCCCCGCTACACTTCTATCTGGGCCAGTGTTAACGTTTATCTCCCCAAAACGTCAATAGGGGACAACGATGGGCATGGAAAACCGCTGTCCGTCGGATGGGACATTAAGCTATGGCCCCGTATATGGCAGAGCCATACTCTGTGCATGTCAAAGAACACGCTGGATGGCCTTGATGGGAGTCTATCATCTATTCCTCACATCTATTTAGTGGGTTCCCTAACCTTCTCTGAGCCCTTGGGGTCCATGTGATCGGGCCATTTAGCCCATTGTATGCAAAAAAGTGACGTTTATAAGTAAAACAACCTAAACCTTGTCATCTGCTTATTTTTCCCATTGTTTACAAAGTTTCCATTCAATTTTTATTGAAGTATTAAACTTCCAAACGACTTTACAAACACCTTGTATTAACAATTAATTGGTGGCCAGAAACGAGAGAGGACATTTGAGTTGTGGTTATCAGTCTGAAAAGGTCACTCCAGCGTGATCTGAAAACAATGGAGTACTCAGTATTACATTATCAAGTGATTTAACAAATGCTCTGAACAATGACGATGACTTGCCAAACAATTGTGTCAAGTTTCTAATGTTTTAAACAGAGATGACGTCCGATAATTCCCTAAACATATGCATCAGTGAGATGTACAGATGAAACCTACACCATTCGAATCAATACAATAAGGATTCCGTGTCATCATTAACATCTATCGGGACATGTCGGGACTGAATCAAAACACAATCAATATTGTTCCGATTCAATCTTCGGCCAAAAGAAGAATCAAATGATCCTACTCACGATATTCATTAGACGACCCATTATAACCTTTCGATGGCGTATTGTGATTGGTTAATGACTACTTTAGCAATGCAGAACGAAGGCGAACATTATATTTTTAGTTTGGAAACTGGTTTTAATGCACGTGGCAACTAGATGTTAAAGCATATGCTGAAATGTCGCTAACAAAAACACCTGACTGACATATCAGACGTACATTGAATTCATCTGGGGGGCTCAATTCCGACCTTTTCCGAGAGGTTTCTTGAGAGTTCTGTTTACTCACCTGAGGCTACAGATTGTTACATTTGCTTATGTTACGTAAGGACTCTTTTAACGACCTCGTAGGGGCTTTTATCTTTGTGTTTGAGGCAGGCGAGGCGGTAATCATTAGATGAATATGGATGAAGTGGCCTACGAGATATCTCACATGGCACGCAAGGGTTTCTGTGAACTCTGTTGTTCTTGCCGAGTTGAACACTTCAAAGCCTCCGTAACACTGTTGATTGTTGCTCCCTTGTTTTCCACAACACGGTTCATTGTTACTTGTATATTCCTTTTGTCAGTTTGCTCATATTGCATGCATGACTAACGATTGTTACTTCATGCTCTGGAGTGGCTGTTGGCTCAGTGGTAGCGCTCTACGCTGATAATCTGCAGTTCCCAGGTTCGATTTGCAGTTGTGCCTGGGTTGAGATTTATCTTTGGTAACCCCTGCCCTCGGTGAGAAAGGAGACATCTATGCGCTAGGAAAAGCCGCCGTCCATTGAATGGAACCCAGTGTGCAGGTAAAATATACCCTATGCAAGTTAAATAACACGCTGGATGGCCTTGACGGGAGGTTACAACCTGTTTCCCAATAGCTGTCTAGTGGATACCTCACCACAAGTTTCTCTGAGCCATTGGGGTTCTTGTGACCGGACAATTTTGCTTATTGTGACCTCATGCTATCTACAGCATGAGTTGATTAATAAAAAAAGATATCCCCTCAAGCAGCTGCTTGCCACAGAGGTCTGATAGGAGCCTGTCTGCTTATATGCCAAAGTAGAAGATCTGAGAGGATGGAAGGACCTCAGCAGAAAAACAATACGAACATCCATGCCTTATCTGGGGCTCGAACCCAGGTCCCTTAGATCAGCAGCCAAGCAGCGCTAACCACTCGGTCATTGCCAGTTAATATTATTCCCAGAACTGTTGATTGTTTCCTTTGTATTGTATGTATACTTTGTATTTGTAGTTGTATACCTTTGTGTTTATACAAGGTAAAACATGCATACTCTCTTGAGAGGGTAATATGCAGATTCTCTTAGATTAACGAAATGCTGGTGCGCATTAGCCTGTGTCATGTAAGCCCTTCTTCGCCATCACCACAGCGCTTGGGGAGTTGTAGAAAGTGATAGCCGATACATCCTTTGTTATATTGGTGCTCGCGAGCCCTATCATATCGCAAATTTTCGTCTACTGTTACCGACAGTGTTATATTTAGTGTTATAATCTTTTCAAAAAGAAAAAATCAATTTCTTCCCAACAGTGCAAAATAAGGAAAAGCGATATTTTACACTATTAATCAAAACAACAGTCACGATTTAAAGTTATGATTTAAATTTCTATAAAGATGTTAAAAATATTTCAAAAATTTCCAATTAAAATATTGTGGTACCCAATGGATAGCCAATGGAATAAAAGGTTAACCTGAAAAAAATTATAACTACCATTATAATACTTTTATTTGGATGAGAGTTTCATATGAAATATTTCATACTTCCAAGTCTTTGGACATCTTGGTGCTAGTTAAACCCATATTTAGAAGCTTTGGTGCTCATTAAACTAAACTTTGGACGCCTTGGTGCTCATTAAACTAAACTTTGGACGCCTTGGTGCTAGTTAAACCGTAATTGGACCCCTTGGGAGCTAATTAAACTCACATTTAACGCCTTGGTGCTCGCTAAACTCATATTTGGACACCTTGGTGCTTGCTGAACGCATATTAGGACGGCTTGGTACTCGCTAAACCCATCTTTGAACGTCTTGGTGCTGCTAAACTCTTATTTGGAAACTTTGGCGCTCATTAAACTGAACTTTGGACGCCTTGGTGCCAGTTAAACCCATATTTTGATGCCTTGGTACTGCGAAACCATCCTTGGAAGCATTGGTGCTCGCTAAACCCATATTCAGACGCCGTGGTGCTCACTAAACTGAACTTGACGCCTTGGTGCCAGTTAAACCCATATTTGGACGCCTTGGTCTCACGAAAATCAACTTTGGATGCCTCTGTTCTCGCTAAACTCATATTTGGATGCCTTGGTGCTAGTTTGCTGACCCCTGATGTAGATTATTTTCAGATGATAACATCTAGACTCATTTGGGTTGTTTAACCTCTGAGCAGCACTTTTCTGACACTATTGTTAAATTTATTAGGTCCCAAAGACACCAAAGGATTGAAGTGGATAGGAGTAGCGGAGCCACTGGTCTTCCAAGCCAATCGATGTTCCTTTCTCACTGAAGGGCGAGTAGGGGTTAACAGAAAAAAATCCTAACGTAGGCACCAGATTCAAACTTGGTTACGAAATCTGTGCTCTCGGACTAAACTCCCGTTCCACTCGCTTGGAGTGGTAAGTTATCATCTCAAGCTGGATGGAGCGGGGTTGCAATACAAGAGAAGAAATTGCAAATATCAGCAATATGGGACACTTGCAATTTTTCAACAATTCGCATATCTTTTTATTTCATGTTTTATGTGATCATCTTATTTACGAATAAAGTATAAAAAGATTAAGGGAGATGGATTTCGCAGGAAAGAGATCTCAGGTGATTCGAGAGGTCAATTCCGAATGATAAACAGCCATTAATAGCGAAATAAAGATAACTGACAGACCTCAAAGGAGGTAGGGAGTTGGATTTCGGCTGTGCAAGGGAGTTGGATTACGAATGCAAAAGCGTATCATGAATTGAGAAGAGTATTTGATCTCAAAGGAGGAAAAAAAGTGTATATCAATTGAAGAACATAAGGTGATCCCGAAAGAGGAAGATAGCGTGAACGCGAATAATGTACAGAGGTGGATCGTGAATGCAAAAGATAAGTGGGTTTATAAATAAAGAGAAAGGTGGATTTCAATTTAAGAATATAGGTGGCTTCCAGAATGAAGAAAGTTAGTAGATCACAAATATTGATGAAAGATGGATCACTAATGAAGTAGAGAAACTAATTATTAATTCAGAAGAGACTTGGATCTAGAAATGATTGGAGGTTATTGAGGTGAGATATGAATCAGAAATAAAGAATTGGATTCATACTAAGAGAAAAGGTGGATCTTTTATGACTAAAATGGTGAACTCACAAGAAAGGAAGTGAGATGGTTCTCGAATGAGGATGAGAAGTTCATCACGAATGAAAAAATTTAAGTGTTGAATTGTGAAGGAGGAATGGATTATGAATGCGTAAGAGAAGTGGTGGTTCTATAAACGAGGAAGAGAGCTGGATATGTAAATGAGATGAAAAGGTGGATCTCAATGAAGAGAAGGAGCTGAGTCACAAATAAAGGAGATAAGTGGATTGTGAATGCAGAAAGAGGTGGATCGTAGATGATGAAAAGAAGTGGATTCTGAATTCAGAAACCATAGGAACATGGATGAGGAAGAGAAATGTGTTGGAAATGCAGAAAGGGATGGATCATGAATAATGAAGAGAAGTGGATTTTGACTGCAGAAAGAAGTGGATTATGAATAAGGAAAAGAATTATATTGGGAACGCAGAAAGAGATGGATCATTAACAATGAAGCGAAGTCGATTGCGACTGCAGAAAGAGGTGATTATGAACAAGGAAGAGAAGTATATTGGGAATGCAGAAAGGGAGGATCGTGAACAAGGAAGAGAAGTGTATTGGGAATTCAAAAAGGGGTGGTTTATGAACAAGGAAGAGAAGTGAATTGGGAATGAAGAAGGGGATAGATACATTCCAATACATTTCTCTTCCTTGTTCATTGGAATGACGAGAAGTGGATTTGGAAGTGGCAATGCAGAAAGGGATGGCTCACGAACAATGGAGAAAAATGGATTGTGACTGCAAAAAGCGGTGGATTATGAACAAGGAAGAGAAGTGTATTGGGAATGCAGAAATGAATGGATCATAAATAATGACGAGAAGTGGATTGGGAAGGCATAAACGGATAGATCTTGAACAATGAAGAGGAGTGGATTGTGATTGCAGAAAGAGATGGATTATGAACAAAGAAGTGAAGTGTATTGGGAACGCAGAAAGGGATGGATCATGAACAAGGAAGAGAAGTGGATTGGAATTCAGGAACGGATGGATCGTGAACAAGGGAGAGAAGTGTATTGGGAATTCAGAAAGGGTTGGGTCATGAACAAGGAAGAGAAGTGTATTGGGAATGCAAAAAAGGGATGTATCATGAACAATGAAGAGAAGTTGATTGTAACTGCAGAAAGAGGTGGATTATGGACAAGGAAGAGAAGTGTTGGTAATGCAGAAAGGAATGGATCATGGAAGGGAAGTATATTGGGAATGCAGAAAATGGTGGATGATGAACAATGACGAGAAGTGTATTCGAAATGCAGAAACGGATGGATCATAACAATGAAGAGAAGTGGATTGTGACTGCCGAAAGAGCTGGATTATGAACAAGGAAGAGAAATGTTGGGAATGCAGAAAGAGTTGGATCATGAACAATGACGAGAAGTGAATTATGACTGCAGAAAGAGGTGGATGAGCAAAAATAGAAGTGTATTGGGAATGCAGAACGGTACGGATAATGAACAATGAAGAGGTGCATTGGGATTGAAAAAAGGGATGGATCATGAACAATGACGAGAACTGGATTGGGAATGCAAAACGGGTGGATCATGAACAATGAAGAGAACTGGATTGTGACTGCAGAAATAAGTGGATTATGAACAAGGAAGACAAGTGTGTTGAGAATGCAGAAAGAGGGGTTCGTGACTGGCGCATCCTGACTACATCAAGAAACATTTTTATTGTTTTCAGAATAAGATTTCAATGTGTAACTGACAGACTGATAAGTTAAACACAATGATTAAAAAAATCATTAAAACCTTACAATCAATTTAGAAAGCTTCTGCTTTAAGTTTTAAATTTGCCTTGTTTTTAATGATAATTAAAATAGGCAATGCATTTTTATTCCTCAGCCTCAGGTGAATCGTAATTGATCGAACTTTGCAAAATAATACCGTATAGCCGACAAATATTACCAGAGCAGAATCAACTTCTATATGCTGAGCGTCACCTCTTAAGTGGTGGGATAAAATTAAAGAGGTGAACAAACACGTAAAATAGAAGAATATAATTCAGTCGGCACTATAGTTGAGGCTATAGTGCAGCCTGAATTATGATGAGCAATAGACAGAAAAGATACAATCAATCAGAGAAAATTATTACTTTTCAACACTATGCGTTGAATGATTAATATCTGCGTTTAAAGGACCTTTCATTAAACAGCATTCAAAACTATTGCAGATATATAATCAATCATATTAATGTGGTACTTTGCTAATTGTCCGCTTTATAGGTGCCAAGTTTTTGGGATGGACGCTAAGACATAATGTTTGAAACCTAAGGTTAGGCTGCGCCTTTTTTTTAATTTCAATATTCGACTTTGTTTTTTCATCGTTTGAAGCTACGATTAATGGATTTGATGAGAACATTTGTCAACGATTGCTTTGAAAGGCGAGAAGTTCACTTTAGGTTGTAAGGGTTGGTTTGGTTGCTTGCAGTTTTAAGCAACTATGGTTATATTGCCGGAAACAATATTAAAATAAAAAATAAAAAAATAAAGTCAAGAAACCCACAAACAAAGTTAAAAACAAAAGTTAAAAGTTTGATAAAACATTGAAAGCAAGAACTGGGCTGATATACTTCTGAGCAGCCCTTCTTGTCTGCCTGGAGATCTACCAACCCTCCGGGGTCAAGGTCAGCCTTTGTGGCTCGCCCCTTTCTCCCCCATAGTGGGGAAGTTCTACTGAGTTACAGATATCCTGCGGCTTTGTCCAAAGGAAGTTTACCCCTAAAATGTTAAATGAAGTGAAATGGACTAAATGCCCAGGTCACAAGGACCCTGATGATGATAACAGTGGTGATTACCATCGGCCATAGAGAACATACCAATGATCACAGTGAAGATGCCAATGGTTATATGTTGATAACGATGGTGATATTGATGATATCGACAGTTGAGGTGATGGCAATAGCGATAAGTGGAGCAAACAAAGGGTATAATAATGATAC
Organism: Ryuthela nishihirai; assembly: GCA_038380435.1. Taxonomy (NCBI): domain Eukaryota; kingdom Metazoa; phylum Arthropoda; class Arachnida; order Araneae; family Heptathelidae; genus Ryuthela; species Ryuthela nishihirai. The sequence goes on along the minus strand of JAWZYU010000019.1, from coordinate 33,557,639 downwards.
CAACTCTTATGGTGATGATGAAAACTGTAGATAATGAAGATACTAACGATTTTGGAAATGATGTCGCCGAGTGGTTAGCGCGCTTGGCTACTGACCTATTTGTCCTAATTTCATTGGTGGATTTCAAATTTGAATTCCTACCAGACATCCTTAAAAAGAATTCATTATCATCAATCATTTTTTTTCATCAGTATCATCATTTTCATAATTATCATTTTTATCATTATTATCATTGTTCCATCCTTAAGACATCCTACCAGACATCCTAGATTACTACCATCGGTGTGTGGTTAGCGCGCTTGGCTACTGATCTAAGGGACCTGGGTTCGAGCCACGGGTAAGGCATAGATGTTCGTGTGGTTTTTCTGCTGAGGTCCCGCCATCCTCACAGACCTTCTACTATGGCATATAAACTGACAAGTTCCTGTCAGACCTCTGTGGCAAGCAGCTGCTTGAGTGGGTATTTATTTATTTATTAATTAGTATGATAGTGATAATGCCAATGGTAATGGAATGAAAATAAAGGTGGTATTAATTATAAGCGATAATAATTATATGCTATATTAATTATAAGCGATAATGATTATAGCAATAGTGATAGCGACCTAGGAACACAGTGATAGTGTCAATGATGAAAACAACAATTATTGGGATGATACCAACAGCTGTCTTGTGGAAACCAACTTTGGTAGTGATTATAACAAAAGTAGCATTAAATTATAACGACGAAGGTGATACTGATAACAATGGTTATAGGAGTACACTAAGGGCGGCAATAATGATAAAAGGGTGACAATTAATTATAGCACCGATGGCAACAATTACGACAGTAAGAACAATGCAATGACAACAGTAACAAGTGATGATAACAACAGTAAAAAAAACAATATTAACGATGTCAATTATAACACCATTGGAGATATTGCTGATAAAATGATGATACTGATGATAAAAATGATGATACTAATGATAAAAAATGATAATACTAATGATAAAAATTATGATACTGATGATTAAAATTATAATACTAATTATAAAAATATAATAACATTGATGATAAATCTAATAATATTAATAATGATAAAAATGATAATTATGAAAATGATGATACTGATGATAAAAAAAAATGATTGATGATAATGAATTCTTTTTTAAGGATGTCTGGTAGGAATTCAAATTTGAAACCCACCAATGAAATTAGGACAAATTCTCTTTAAGTAGTCTACTTCAAAAAGAAATCCATCAATGTAGTGTTCACTATTGAAAAAAAAAATTCAAGTTGAAAATCTTTCTGGAAATTAAAAATTGAATTTTCATAGGGAAAAAAATTCGTTATTGAAAAGATTTGTGAGTCTTTCGGCGAGAACTCCGAGAAGACAAACAAAAAGATAGACAAAACTTCAGGAGAAATAAAACATTAATTATCAGTGCTGATACATCACATAAACGTGTTCATTTCTTTTTTTATTTCCATTTTTCTAAATATATCTACGGGGGCGAAAACATTTCTGAGCCTGAAACGAACTCTGGGTTCGATCCCGAATAATACATGGGAATTGGCCTTTTTCTTAATGAAGATGAGTCACCTTTCAACTCGTTCAAAAGAACATTTCTTTTGTGCGTGTTATCCTGAAATCTTTCACGATTTTGTAATTTATCTCCTCATCTGAAAGCTCCTAATCTGCTGTTTCCAAATTGGATCAGTGCCATCTTGATACACCGGCGCCTGGACAGCCATCGAACAAAGCAGGAAAAGAAAAAGAGGGAAGAAAAAAAAAGTTTGAAGTGATTTAATTTGTCTAAAATGTAACTACAAGTTTAATTTAGAATATCGTAAAAATGAGATAATTTACCTACTACGACTTCATTAAAATATTATTAAATTTTTTAAAATTGACTACTAATTTTTTTAAATAAATAGCTACTATAAGAATTTTAAGAGACTACTAATTTAAAATAGCTATACATTGGAAATATGAAATATTTATTTGAATGAATGAATGAAATACTTATTTGATTAGAAAAGCACAAATACATACATTTTTGCATTTCTGAATACATAAGCAGTAATCAATAAAATTAAAAAAAAATCGAAACTGAAATCGAGATTCAATTCAAAATTAATACGAAAAAAATAAAATATTATGTGCATTGGGTATTTCATAATCAAGAGGCAAATATCCCTGTCCTGGTATTAAAGGCTTTATTTACAAAACGTTTTTGGCAACGGCTGTCGTATGGATATCATTTGTAAATTTTAACATATTTAAAAAAAAATTTGTTTGTCTAAAACTACAAGAATAAAGAGCTAGCTTATTTCACCCACTAAAAATATTTCTTTTTCAATATGAAATATATTTATTATATGACTCCTTAGTTTCTCTTTAAATGCAGAAATTATTTTTTCATTATGTCGAAATCTAGGAGCCAGAAACAGAAAATGCCGCTGCAAAATATTATTATTTGCCTTGGGTATAAAAATAAAATAAAATAAATACCCCCTCAAGCAGCTGCTTGCCACAGAGGTCTGACAGGAGCCTGTCAGTTTATATGCCACAGTAGGAGATCTGAGAGGATGGCAGGACTTCAGCAGAAAAACGACACACACATCCATGCCTAATCCGGGGCTCGAACCCAGGTCCCTTAGATCAGTAGCCACGCGTGCTAACCACTCGGCCACGGTACAGGAAACAAAATTTCCTGTATTCGAGAATTAAACATTTCATATTTTGCATCAACTCAAGTAGGATTTAAAAAAAAGGAATAGGAGTATTCCATAAAAGAAAATTTGTCTAATTTCAAAAAATAAAAATGTTTTGGTTCATTCATTAAATTTATGCTGCAAGATTTATTAAAAACTCTTTTAACAATCTTAAAATGGACACTGTTAAGTTTTGTAAACTTTACTTCATATTCTCAGTCCCAACTACTTAAGCCGTAATGAACAACTGAGTAAACCCATGCGTAATACAGGGTGCGCATAAAATTACTTGGAACTATTCTTTGAATTGCATAAAATCTTTACAACATACACCTTAAATATCATTTTTCTGTTAGTGCACTTTCGGGACTGGTGTATCTAGGTTACCTTGTTTGGTGTCCTAGCTGCCCAGAGTCGAGATTTATCTCCGTCGATCCCCTCCCCCCACCTCTGTCTTCAGTGAAAAAGACCAACCGATGAGCTTAGCAGATTGGGTGACTACCGTCGTCAGATGGGACGTTTAGCCGTGCTGTGTATGCAGGAGAGCATACCTTGTGTACATAATAAAGAATACATTAGATCGACTTGATGGGAGGCTTCCATCTCTTCTCCTATCCAGTAAGTCCCCTACCACCAACCTTCTCTGAGCCCTTGGAATCCTTCTGGCATGGACATTTGTCCCATTGTGTGCAAAAAAGTGAACGTTCAGAGGTAAATAGCCAAAAATAAACCTTCCATTAACTAGGTATTAAAGGAGGTTAGTGGAACCCCCCCCCCACCTCTCCTGATCGAAAAATAAAACAAATAAAAAGACTAAATAAAAGAAAAAAAGATTTCCATGAACTCATCATTAATATAGCCACCTCTAGGAAGTAAATTTGTTCTTTTCACGCGCACTACATATTTAGGTTTACTGCGATCGACACATCCTGTTTTTCGGAGCACCTGCCACACTATTCGGAAACCCCCTTACATCGGCATTCAACCTCCGTTTCGCGTGACACACGCGCCGGGTGACGTCACGGTCTGGCCACTAATGACATTGTGGCCGTAGCTCGTATTAATTTCCCGTTTCCTCCTGTGACGGCGCGAGCACGGACTCCACCGGAAGCGTGCCCTATTGGCATTAAATCTCCTTTGTCCGGCGACGCGGGGTTGCCAGGGGCAACAGCCACACGCGTGCGCCTCGCGACCTTTGGAGACAGGTGCTCAGAAATGATATCACAGGTCAAAATTTTTAGTGTTCGATTTCATTCTCGGTAATTTTTTTACTACTCGTTTTTCGGATTTGAGAGGTTTAGCGACGCTGATGAAGGAGAGTGGGAGATGGTTTTTTGAAGAGGGTGAATATAAATATTTTGATATGATATTCACCTTCTGATGATAAAATTTCGGTTTTGAAAATACTTTAGTAAAATGTAGAAGATTTGGTAGGATTTTTTCCAAATTAAAGTTAAACTGCATTAACCGTTCAAGCTCTATGTAAATTCCAATGCATATTATTTTATAGAATTTTTCTAAACGTAGGAAGGATGCCTATTTCTCGCACTGTTTGCAAAGTGTACACCAAGCTTTAGTACAGAGGGATGTACTAGATATGTATTAATTCTTGGATATAATACACTGGTACGCTAAAGATAATATAGATGGTGGTTCGCTAAAATAATACAAATACTAGTTCACTAAAGATATATAGACCTGATTCGCTAAAGATAATACAGATACTGGTTCACTAAAGATAATGTAGACACTGTGTTATGTCCGTCTAGTTTATTTTTATCTATTTTATTTTTATTATAATTTTGTTGTAAATGTTTTATGTACTAAGTGTGTTTTTGGAAGTGCTATTGTGGGGATGTGACTCATAGATGTTGTTTTCGGGTCTGAGCTGGCTGCCTGAATGGGCTGACGAGTCTAAAATCTCTTTTTACGATTATCTTCCACTATCCTCACGCGCTGGAAACTACGGCAGCGAGAGTAAACAACAGTCTTGAGCGTCGCTGTGAAACAGGAAGGACGTTTGAACATGCGTCAAGGGACGCCGCTCTTACTCAAACAAAACCCTTAAGAAGAGGGTTCGATTCTATGTGAGAATCAAGGTTCTGTTCTTGGTGAACCAAGTTCAGTTCTATGGAACTAAAGTGAGTTTTGTGTGAACCACATTGTAGGCAAGGGTTGGATATCCTTTCGCCGACTTTGAGGTCGGTAAAGCGAGAATCTGCAAAGTGCGGTTCGCCACCTCATTGCATAATTGTTTGCAGCAGCATAGGCCTACGGAGTCGAGCGCATTCCCAGCAGGTGATTCTATATAAATGTGAATAAATTGTGTCGTCCCTATACAACTCTCGTGCGTGAATTGTTGGACATATCTCTCTATACATCGCTTGACACAGCAAGTCTGAGGCATACGTTGGTACGGGTGTAACAAACGCGAACCTGTTAATTCATCTAAGCAATGGTGAACATAATCAAGGGACTAATTGATCATTCTCTACTATAGAGTGGTTAATCGTTCGCCATCGCTGCGCACCACATTTGGCGCAGTTCAAGCAGGATATCTAATTTCACGTGACGAAATAGAAATCTGCGTCATTCCCTTATCACTGCCCACGACACACTGGTTCGCTAAAGATAATATTTATACTGGTTCGCTAAAGATCATATAGATACTGTTTCCCTAAAGTTACAATTCCGCTTTATGTCAATAGGAAACCAACTTTGAAATTTTGTAACTTCTGAAATAATCTTTCTATGATAAAATATGACTGAATATAAATTAAATATCTGAATCAAATCTATAAATCTGGACTTTTCAGCAGTAATAGCTGGTATTTAAAAAGTTATGGGAGCTGAAAAAATTCACATCAGTAATGCACTGCTATGAAATTCATACGATATTGGCGAATATTGAAAGCATTACGGACAAAAGCATATAAAACATATACTTTTTTATTAAACGTCTCGAAACAAAACTTTTTATTAAAGTTTTAATTAACTTTTGAGGGGAAATCTCGTGACTGTCATTGCTATTGTTATAACCCAAACTTCCATAACTAATAATAACCTAACGAATATTGCTGAAATTTGAAATTTGGATAGTTTGATTTATGTTTACATATTGATTGTTGATTATTGTTAAATAGAGATTGTTGATTTAGCTTCACATATTTTACCATAAAAGGGTTATTTCAAAAGATACAGAGTTTCGATGTTAGTTTCCTATGAGCAAAAAAGGGGGTTGTAACTTGGTTGTGCACCAATGTACAAACTACATGCAATAACACTGAAGATATTCCGCAAAATTCCCCGCCGTGCCCACGGTCAGTAGGGGACACCGATGGGCTTGGAAAGGCCGCGGTCCGTCGGATGGGACGTTAAGCCGTGCCCCCGTGTACGGGAGAGCCATACCCTGTGCACGTTAAAGAACACGCTGGATGGCCTTGACGGGAGGCTACCATCTGTCTCCCAACAGCTGTTCCAGTGGGTCCCCTCCCCCAACCTTCTCTGAGCCTTCGGGGTCCATGTGACCTGGCCATTTAGCCCATGGTGTGCAAAAAAGTGCCGCTCAGAGGTAAAACAACCCAACCCAACCCACTGAAGACATGCAATAACACATGCCTGACATGCAACAAGAACTCTTTTGCTACATTTCATAGATGTCATTCATCTGATGTGCTTAGCATGACAAAGTGCATATAAATTAAAATTATTTCATGTTCCTTTTCATTACTTTCTGAGATGTCAGAATTTTGCAAGTTTTAGGTTGGTTTGTAGATTATAATGTACCTGCTAAATTTCATTGAAATGTTGTTAAAAATAGTTGTTGTATATTCTTGTTCCTTTAGTCATAAATAAAGCGAACTTAAATGGAAATATTTTTTTCTACTGGAAACAAAAACTAGAGTTTCAAGCGGTTAAAAACCTATGAAAGCTTCAAAAATGTTCAAAAATGAGGTGTAATAGATGCATAATAATGCATAATTATAGACGTAACTATTATAAAATAATAATCTCATTTTATTCCGCCAGTCAGTACAATATACATTTACATAGCATAATTATCTAATAGCAATTAACACATACATGAGAAAAATCGAGTAGTGAAATATCTGAGAAATATCAATTGCATCAGAAAAGCGAAATAACAATCATATTAAAATATTAGTGATTAATAGGAAAGGCGAAACAAAAAAGGAGAGCATAGTAAACTGACGCTTATTTTTAGTTAATGCTCCCTATTTCCTTTAAAGTTCAATTATGACAACAGTAATGTATACAATAGTAAAAGATTAAATGGTTATGGGACATATTACACTGATACATAGAAGAAGGTTTCATTGCTTTGTAAGAAGAAACGTTCTACATTTGATTTTAAATAATTTTAAAGATTTTGCATTTTTAACATCATCTGGAAGTTCAGACCAAATTTTTACTGCATTATATTGGATAGATCTCTGCCCATTTGACAATCGACACATGGTATACTCAGATTCTGTCTATGACGTGTTTCATAATTATGAAAATCCGAAAGACTCTGAAAATAGTCTTTAAATCTATCCAATTTAATCAATCTCATTGTAATAGAAAATACAAAATTTTCTGATATCAGTTTGTAATTATTATAGGCATTAAGAATTTTAATCTCAGAAAATAAATGTGCCACAGGATCATAATTTTTTTTCCCAACAATATATCTAACAATTCTTTTCTGAAGACGATAGATAGCATTCACAATTAAAGTCATAAATATTATCCCAGACTAAAATTCCGTATGTAATAAACAATAAATGAAATTATATATAAGAAAACACTACTTATATATAATTTCATCACTGTTTTCTCTTTTAACATACAGTATTTATTTTTCTCATATTTTTTCTGGACATTTTTGTTTACCTCCTCATTAGCATTTTCCCCCAACCTATGGCTGAGTGGTTAGCGCACTCGACTACTAATCTAAGGGACCTGGGTTCGAGCCCCGGGTAAGGCATGGCTGATCGTGTTGTTTTTCTGCTGAGGTCCTGCCATCCTCACAGACCTTCTACTGTGGCATATAAACTGACAGGCTCCTGTCAGACCTCTGTGGCAAGCAGCTGCTTGAGGGGGTATTTATTTATTTTTATTTTTTTTACAATAAGCTTGAGTTGTTACACCACTAGCGGCATTTTTTTTCATACAATGAATTAAATGACCAGGTCATAAGGACCCCGAGGGCTCAGAGAAGGTTAGAGAATGGGCACACCAGACAGCTGCTAGGAGACAGATGGTTGCCTCCCGTCAAGGTCATCCAGTATGTTCTTTAACGTCACAGGGTATGGCTTTAAATCCCATCCGACAAACGGTGGCCTTTCCAAGCCAGAGCCTAGCTCGGTATCGATTGAGCCGCCACACCACCGCCAACATACAATGATAATAACCTAGTTAAAAAAGCGCAAATCTCTGAATGAGATTTGATAAACACTCGTATGATTTTAGGGAAAACAAAACTTTCCTTTAAGGTCATTATTAAATGATGCTCAATGTTATGTTATATATTAATTGCATTTCTGAGACATCGCAGATTAAGCTAAAGGAAAAAAAGGGGGGGGGATAACACATCGTTTTGGCAGATATGCTCATTTTCAAAGAGACTGAAGTTTTTAATTCCACGCATTTAACACTCTCTAGAAGTGATATTTAGAGTTAAAGGGTGGTTGCGAAAATGAAATTAATAAAATTTTTAAAAAGCACCTATCAACCACAAATAGAATTCTTCATTTATCTCTTAAAACGAAAGAGTTGTTTACCCACGCTACCTGGTGGTAAGGGAGAAAATCATGATGTCCGTTTAAACCTATTGCCGTCACACTTCGCCACCAAACTTAACATTTCTACTATAAATATCTATTGGGAGATTCAGAAAGGGCAAATCGTAATATTTCGCCAATACCTATGCAACATAAAAATATTTTTTTATTTCTAAAATCAGAAAAAGGTTGGATGTCTGCAAACGACAAAATGAAAACATTAGTAGATTTTTTTTTTTTGAAAAACAGATAAAAATTAAGATAAATGTTATTTAAAAAAAGAAATATTTCCGGTTAAAGTAATTCCAGTAACCTTCACAAGTATCTATAGTATATTTAAAAGAATTGGTTCCTATGAAACCTTTGTGTGTGCGACTTAGATCGTTCTTATTTGTGGCAAGTAGCTGCTTGAGGGGAATTTAAAATTAATTTAAAACAGGCACGTAGCTAGGGTTGTTTTAGCCAACCAGCTCCTCTATTCCAAAGACAGTGAAAAAATTAAAAGAAAAAGGTTTAGTAACAGATTTTTTGTGTGCATTTAGCTATTTTAAGCCATTCACTGTTACATTACATGTAATTATATATTCTATCAGCAGTAAATAAATATTATTGCACTGATATCGAAATTTTCATTAATTTTTTTATTCATTTTATCGACGCTTTCTCCTCTCTCCCCTTCCTAAATTATTTTCTTCTTTTCTGCCTACGTTCTGTCTAGATAACCAGTGGCTTACGGTAGTCTTGTCTGTTTAATAACGAGCGTTTCGTAGGGAACAAAAAATGACAATAATAAAATTACCGCTTAATATTCAAATTACATATTTCTGTTTTCAATCTTTTTATTCGGCATTCTTTGTAACAAGAAATACTGTCATTTCTATGCTACTTGTGCTGCTGTCGAAAGCATGGTCTATAAACAGTGCAGCACAAAATTGCACACTTGTTTGCCCTGTCGTAAGCCAGCAAAACATCAATCATTTTAAATTATATTCCTTAAGATTGAAATTGGCACCGATACAAATGAAATAGTAATTATTAACGTGGTTTGTGTGGAGCTTAAATTAATTCCTGGTATAAAAATGAGTAGACGTCCCGTGGCCGAGTGGTTAGCACGCTTGGCTACTGATATAAGGGGACCTGGGTTCGAGCCCCGGATTAGGCATGGATGTGTGTGTCGTTTTTCTGCTGAGGTCCTGCCATCCTCTAAGATCTCCTACTGTGGCATATAAACTGACAGGCTCCTGTCAGACCTCTGTGGCAAGCAGCTGCTTGAGGGGGTATTTATAAAAATGATGATGCTCTTTTTAAATGCAAACACATTACATAGCTACCATCATCTGGCTGTTACCACACTCCAGTGTGCCGCGAACTTCATTTGTGTAGAACTTGTGCCCGCGTTCATTGAAAATGTCTCATTTTAAGCAGTCTGCAAAACAAAATTTTGGCAGGTAGAAACATCCCCAATGTGGAAAGTGCGAAAGGGAGGAGATCCACTTTTTTCCGTATATTGGGTGTTTCAAAAGCAGATTTACAACTTTGAGACGATGTATACAATTATTAATAAATGGCTACTGATCTAAGGGACTTGGGTTTGAGCCCCGGGTAAGGCATGGATGTTTGTATTTGTCTTTCTGCTGAGGTCTCGCCTTCCTCACAGATCTCTATGGAGTATAAACTGACAGGCTCCTGTCAAACCTCTGTGGCAAGCAGCTGCTTGAGGGAATATTTATTTCTTATTTAGATTCAAATCAAATAAATATAAATATAGCCAAACTCATCAAGTTTTTTGTTAGCTGTATCAGAGTTTTTCCAATCGAAGGGTAGGCCAATCCTATATCAGTTGTATAACCTTAATTCCCTATTTAATTACAGTGGATTTTTTTATACAGGGTAAAGTGTATTTTTCTGTCTTTACCTGCAAATGTTGATGCTCTATGGGAAATATTACAGGCCCAGTTGCAGAAGTCACCATAGACATGCTACGTCACACCTGGGAAGAAATTCGTTATAGGTGGGATATTTCTCGTGTTAGACTGGAATTTACAATCGAAATGTCACTCTAATAAATCTGACAAAACTTTGTGTTTGGCTACATTTCTATGTATTTGCTTCGCATCTAACATTTATTAATAAATGTATATATCTTCTCAAAGTTGAAAACCTACTTTTGAAACACCCTACCTATATACTTTCTATCTAGTATAGTGGTTAGAAGCCTGATTGCCATTGGGCATGTCCTTTCGTAAATGTTTATATATTGCATGTCAAACCAAACGCTTACAAACTGTCATTTGCTTTAAAATATATACTAGTGTGATCATAAAGGTTTAGTAAATGATGGAAGAAATTAATTTTACTAAACAACAGATGCTTACATGATTAACCTTTTCAAAATATTCCTTCCTTATATATACACACACACATCTGTTTCACCATTGATGTCTCTTTTGAATCATTTCGGAAACTCCACTTTTGAAATCGACTTAGATCGTCTTATTCCGTTTCATATGCTCTCTTTGCTTTCGAGGTTTGTTTTAATTTAGTAAACAACCAAAGGCAACACGAGTCGGTAGAATACACCGTTTTCAACCCAACGGCGATGTTCCCACCAACCATAAATTCATGTTTTCAGATTGTTCCAAATGCGATATTCGCAATCATCGTCGAACACTGCTGAAGCTCACGGTGCCCTGGAGTAGGATAACTGGTCACGTTTTAATATACTCATGAGGAAGGTTCGCCAGATAAGCCTGCCAACTGACATTTCTCAGCCACACAACATTTGTTAGTACTGAATTCATTCACCGAAATTTTCGATCACATGGTATATATAAATCAATCAATCAATCAGTTTATTTCCAGATAGAATAGAGTCTAGAAATTCTTCTACCTTTACATTCGATAGTTGGAAATAAACTACCCACAGGAGTTACAAACTCGCCTGTGGATATGAAAATACACATATTATGTAAAAGGCACAAAAGTGTTTTCTGAAGTGTTATTACTCTATTGAGTAATCTATATACAATCTAAACATAAGTAATAGAAAAATATACAACATAGGTCATAGTAAAACTTCTATATCATGTATATTAAGCAAACAAATTCTTAGTTTATTCCTAAATTTATGAAGATTTCTTTCAGTTTTAATACATTCTGGCATTTCGTTGAATATTTTAGAAACTGTGTAGACAAAAATGTTTCTGAATGAGAGTTTTTGTAGGATTAGAAATATGAATATTTGGGTGTTGTCAGAGCGTAAGACTAAACACCCAAACTTGAATAATTAAATCCAGGGTACCTCATGTGTGAAAAAAAAACAAGCTATTTAAATGAATATAGAAGAAAAAATTGTCATTAACCGGTTGGGATTCGAACCCCGGTTGGGACACAGGCACCTCCCGATCACATCTCAGGTGATCGGACAGCTGATCACGATCTCCTCTCTTGATGGATATACAATCAGGTGAAATAGCAGATTTCAAGAAAATTATTGACAACAAGACAATCATGACACTTACTTTAACTCTAAGATGGAATGTCGTTAAAGACACCTGGGTATAATCACGAACTGTTTCTGCATTTCTTTCTCAGTTTCGATTAATGTTGCTAAAACTTGTTTTAAATATTGATTAAAATTTTAAGATTTTAGTTTCCTGAATGAACACGAATTTCGAAAGGATTTTAAAATGCTCTCTTTTTTTCCCCACTTTATAATATTTAATTTTTTCTTTCAGTTCCCTGTGTTATGTCGACGCACAATTTTTAACACTTGATATCAGACAGGGGTGAGCACGAAGGGAGTATGCGAATTAAAAGTAAAAGCGAGAATAGAAATTGGCGGCCTCTGCAGACACAAAACCTCGTAGGTCGAACATTCCCTAAGTCAGCCTCTGCCCAAGTCGACAGAATAAAAATGATGATGATGCTATTACAGACCAACAAAGGTTTGACTCAAACCACGAGTATTATTAATCAGCCCACAGGCATTATTAAAACCACGAGACTTAACAGAAGTAATTTCGTGTAGCTTGCATTGCTTTCTGGGAGGTCTCTTCTTTCTCTCCCTGCTTACCTGGTGCTTTGGTGTCATTTTCATGTAAATAACCAGGAACGGCTTTTAAAAAAAGCTCCCTAAGGGTATAACACGCAGAAGATGACGCCAATAGTTATTTTTTTCCCGAACTGTGAGGTGCACAAAATTGCTGCTAAAGGTTCATACTTGCCTATAATTAAACGGACACCTTAAATCATGCCGATATTTTATGACACAACGTGTGGGGCGAATTTTTTTTTGGGAAAAAGCTTATCAAGCGATGTAGAGATAAGATACTTTATTAAATGATCTTTTCCATTTTTTTTTCTTCCCTTTTTTTATTTAATTATCCTAATCGGTGGAAGCTTGCTAACACTTTAACATCATCAAAGAATGGTACTGAAGAAACGACTCAAGCAAAATGGATATATAAGTCATTGCTGTTATTATTTTATTAATTATGCTCCGTCTCATTAGTAATAACAGTGGTTCTGTCTTTCGAAGCATACAATTTTGTATTTTACCTTTAAGCTTATTAATGTAATTACAGCTTTCTATTCTGATTTGGGGGCTTTTTATTCTATCAACCACCAATATGCTGATAAATTAATACACGATATCAGATGGTTTATACAAGCACTTTATGGTCAAGTTTTTCTGGTCAGCTAGGAATATGAGCTACAATGATGATGCTCTCTTTTTCGTTAAGAGGAAGCTGGTTCATTCGATAGCGCGCCAGGATCTTATCCTCATGTTCTGAAATTCGAGTCTCTACTGTGCTTGTGTTGCGATTTTCTCCTCTAACATCTCTTTGTTTCCTGAGAATTTAATGGAAAGAGCTAGGATCACTGAACAGCTTTGCAGCAAGACTTTAATCTTTAGGAAAGCTCCATGCCCTGTCCTAGGTCAATAGAAGACACCGATGGGCTTGGAAAACCGTCGTCTGTTGGATGCGACGTTAAGATGCCCGATGTGCGAAAGAGACTCTCAGGATGGCCTTTAATGCAGGCTACCATCTATCTTCTAACAGCTGTCCAGTGGGTCCCCCTCCCCCAAGATTCTCTGAGCTCTCAGGGTCCTTGTGACCTGGTCATTTAGCCGATTGTGTGCTAGGGGTGCTACTCAGAGGTAAAACAATCCAATCAACTTTTATCGTTAATAAATCCCGCAAATCATAGCAATAACTGTACTGTTTGGCTTTATATATTGGCATGTAGCAATTGCTATCTGTGAAGGTTTTCGTGTTGTACAGCAAAATTTCGTGTACTCATGATTTGTTCAATTTTGCATACATTGGTATTTTTTAAGAAATGTAAAATCGCTAAAATCATTTGTCCTCACCCCGTAGCATTTAGGAGTTCCTTAACCTGGTGTCCGAGCGTTTAGTTTGCTTGGCTACTGATAAAAAAAGACCCGGGTTAGAACCTGAGATGACGCATGAATATTTCTTTCTTTTGGTGTTTTTCTTCTGAGGTCTCGCCTTCTTCACGGATCTTCTCTACGGCCTATTATACTGAGGGACTCCTTTCAGATCTCTATGGCAAGTCGCTGCTTGAGGTCCTCCTAAGAAAGGGAGTTGAAAATGCTGCTTCATTATAATTAATGTCCCTGGAGGATTAAAACACGTGTGTTTATGTGCGTGAGGCGAGGGAGGAAGAATCAATGGTCTAGTGGTTAATACTATATATTTCGTTGTATAGCAAAGGAACCTGGGTCTATATCTGTATAAGACATAGGCCTTTCTTTTGTCTTTCTGCTGAGTTGTTGTCTTCCCAAGAAGCCTGGTAGGTGTGACAAGTGGTTTGTTCCAGAAAGAATAAGAAAATATATAAAATAAATTTCTACTCAGTTACTATAAATAATAATTACTTGCTCGCAGGAACTTTTCGCTATAAGCTGCTATAGAGAAGATTTGTGAAAAAGGCGTGACTGTAACAAGAAAATTACATATATCAAATGAAAAACATCCGTGCCTGAGGGATTAGAACTCGGGCCTCCCTGTTCCCCAGCCAAACACGTTAGCCACTGTAAATTAAAACAAGCCAAAATTCGTCATTAATAGCAATAACCTATTCACTTCATAAAGCATCACTTAAGTATTCACATTCTGTAAAGCTTTCCAAGACTCGTTGTTACATTCAATTGTGGGAAAAATACCCATATTTTAAAGTGTTATATTTAATAAAAAGTAATTGTATGTCTGAAATGTTAAGACACTCTCAAAGTTTTCTTGTTTTGACGGCACGGTGTTAGTATCACATATAATATCTTAAATGTTTTAATTTCCAAATCGTTAGATTGATAGAGATGGACCAATCTTGTAGTTTCTTAGAAGTCCCGATTTCATATCATTGGACTTCTTTGAGGTTTTATTAAAAACTTAAAAATAATAACTTATAGTATTTGAAGGAAACAATCAGTGCAGATGTAAATATTGGGCCAGACATGCTGAGCCAAGTATGGACGGAAGTCGAATATCACATGAGTGGGTTATTTTACTTCTTAATGGCACTTTCTTTGCACACATGAGATAAATGATCGAATCACAAGGACCCCGCGAAATCAAAGAAGGCTGGGGAGAGGGGACCGACTGGACAGCTGTTGGGAGATAAATGGTGCCTCCGTTCAATGCCATCCAGCGTGTTTTTTAACGTAAACAGGGTGTGGTTCTCCCTCACACGGAGGCACAGCTTAACGTCTCTTGAGACGGACGGCAGCCTTTTCAAGTCCACACGGAACTCGAACTGGGAACTACACATCACGAGCTTAGCGCGCTACCTGACTACTGAGCCACCCCCGCCCTGAAACATCACATGGACTGGCGTCACGCATTGAAGTCTGCTGAACACAAAACGAAACTTTGAGAATTTCTTAACAATTTGTACATAAAATAACTTTTGTTATTTAGTTATTTAATAAAAAAAGCACTTTAAAATATGGGCATTTGACAGTATCGTGCATATTCATTCCATGAAGCATCACTCAAGTATTTACTTTCTTTAAAGCTGCCAAAATACCTCTTGTTACGTTTCTTGTCTGAATAGAATTATGCAATTCGTCCTCGTGCAGAAGATTGATTCACAGAAATCCTTTAACTGTCAAGAGAATTACTACGAGCGGCGTGAATGTCAGAGAATGTTGATTACCGAGGGCGTGGAAATCCCCTGCAGAATGCGGAAAAATGTCTCCAAGAGAGCAAAACCCGTTCCATCTGACATTCTGGTGGGTTTTAAATCTTATCAAAGGAGCTCTTGTTCTGCTTTGTTTCATTTATATTTTTCGAACCTTCCTAGGAAAAATCTGCCCCACATAACACGTCATAGTCTAAGAAATACCACTGTGTTTGTAAAGTTCTGATTCTGTGGTTTGTTCTTTCTTAAGGTTGACATCGAGTGTCCATTTGTGGTTTTAATGACCTAGTTTTGGCCTTAAGACAGCGCAATTAAAGACGATATATGCACATAAAAAGATTTAAAAAATATTTTTATTCATTTATCAGTAAGAGCGAGCCCATTCAGAAATGCATAAGTGTTTTGCAAGATTTCGAAATTTTCTCTCGTGGAAATAGATGCATTTCGAAGCATAACACTTCCACCTTTGTTTCACTTATTATTGTTAAAACACAGGTTTGGTTGTTTTACCTCTGAGTGGCATTTATTTTTGCACACAATGGGCTAACCGAACAGGTCACAAGGACCCCAGAAAACGTTAGAAGAAGGGGACAGCTGTTAAGAGACAGCTGTAAGCGCCCCTATACAGTGTGTTCTTTGGCATGGTTATGAATCTCCACATGGGACCACGGCTTAACGTTTCATTCACCGGACAGTGACTTTTATACGGCCATTGATGCCTTCCTTTGACTCGTTAGAAAAGAGAAATGAAATTCTTTTTATCTCAAATTCATCAAATAATACCTTCTAAATGCGATAAAGATTAAATAGAAATTCCTTTAATGACTTGGTAGTAAAAAAACAACATCTGAGCAAACAATTCAAGTCTTCTGTTTATTTTTAATTGCCCGAATTCTCTCGATTAGCACCAAGGCACCTTTCAATCGATTCAGCGGGAGATACAAGAGAGATTTATACATTTTATCGTGGCACTTAACAATCTCATTAAGATCTCTTCGGATAGCCTTTACTTAACCTCACCATTTCAACTACCCGCTTGAAGTGGTCGTTGCGATGTTTAGTTGTTTCCAAGGTCTGAGATCGTTTCAGTTAGGGTCGCTTCGTTTCTCGAGACAAATTAACCTTTAAAGGGTCCTTGAACGAAAGCTGTTTGAAAATCAAAGCCACGCCTGGGTCAAGTTGAAAGGAAAGGTCACTGAAACGAAATGTGGTGAAGGTCAGGAATCTTATGCTCCTCTTTCTCTGTTCGCAAATTTGATTACAAATTATATGCACATGATGGCTTGGTTGATTCTTTACTTTGATGTTGGTTGTTTCACTTCTAAGCACTCCTTTTTTTTACCGTCAACAAGAGAATGAAACAGTGGCGTACCGAAGGTGGGGCCGGTCAAGTCAAACCTTTGGGTTGGGTTGTTTTACCTCTGAGCGGCACTTTTTTTGCACACCATGGGCTAAATGGCCAGGTCACATGGACCCCGAAGGCTCAGAGAAGGTTGAGGAAGGGGACCCACTGGAACAGCTGTTGGGAGACAGATGGTAGCCTCCCGTCAAGGCCATCCAGCGTGTTCTTTAACGTGCACAGAGTATGGCTCTCCCGCACACGGGGCCACGGTTTAACGTCCCATCCGACGGACGGCGGCCTTTCCAAGCCCATCGGTGTCCCCTACTGACCGTGGGCAGGGCGGGGAATTTTGCGGAGATAAATCTCAACGCTGACCCAGCTGGGACTCGAACCTGGGAACTACAGATTACGCGCCTGGCGCGCTACCGACTGAGCCACCAACGCCTCAGTCAAACCTTTGGTTTGCCACTGTTTTATTTAAGTCCAATGTAAGAAGTGCAATTTCATTTACATAGGGCATTTTCCGAGGCCATTAAACCCTGAAAATTCCAGAATAGCAACGTAGTTACACCAAATATGAAAAAAAAACATTTTTAGGATTGATGTATTTTATTTAATTTAGTATATGTCTTACTTAATATAATTACATTTAATTTCAACGAGGTATTCACAAGAGTGAATAGGTCGAGAAATATAATGACATGGATATCACATTCCTCAAAAAATTATGTTGGTTTCTTTCAAGCTTCGTTAAATCGAGTTATTTAATTATTCATCTATTATAGTTCATTTATCAAATGGATGTGTTTGAAAATGTAAATTTATATTCTTTTACTGACAGTTAGAATTATCAAAGTTGAAATTTAATGTGCTGCGTTTCTTTTCAAAAAACGTCGAGGCGCATACTTTGAAAAAATCCTGATTTATATCATAATCCACAAAATCCGAATCGTTTCTGTGTTTTTGATTTTCTTTTCAGAAAATTTTTCACAAAATGCTGCATATTTTTTCATCTCCGCTCTAGCTGTCTTTAAAAAAATATATTCTTGATAAATTTTATAATATATATGATGATCATTTTTTCTCCTTCGTTCCAATTGTTAAAATTATTTTATAGGAAAGGTGTGGGGGGAGGGAGGAGTAATCCATGGACTTAAATCTCGACTTGAATGTGAGCCAGAGAACGTTTTCTGGAAAAACTTACAGACTAAAGTAATGGCTGCTCATAGAGTAACGACGAAAAATATAAATACTCAAATTCATTATTGTAAAAATACTGGGGTTGATACAAAATTTTTATATTAAAAAATATTTAAAATTAATAGCATGCAATGTAACCTTTTACAACCCCCCCCCCCAAAAAAAAAAAATACTCGCTTTTTCATATTAGTAACTTTAGCTACCTTCTGTCACTTTTCATAGCGAGTTTGTGTTTTCTGTTGCCGATTGATTTTGAACTTTCTCTAGTTTGGTGTGTTATAACGGAGCTGTTTTTCTCCATAAATATCTAAACAACCTCAATATTCTCAATGAACTGTGGATACGCATAAACAAAAAACTCTCACAAAGATAAATCAACACTACTGAATGTTAGTTTACAATTCCTTGTTATTATTAAGATAAACCTCTTGTATCTCAAGCTTCATTGCATTATCCATTCTTAGATACATAACAAACAGCAGTTATCTCTGCCACCATGTGTAGCGTGCCTTTGATTACAGCTACAGTAAAATGTGTTTATTGTTGTCATTTGAGAAGTATTTGGAATAAACCATATTTCTGATAACACGTGCTGTGCTATGTACAGTGTCTGAAAAATAATGAAGTAGTTTCGAGAACCAATGGAAAATAATATATAAATTTAGAAAGTAATATTTTAATTAAAAGCGTACCTAAATAATTTTGAATATAATTAGCGAACTTTCACATGTGCACTGTTCGTAACCTTGCAAATGTCCAATCGGGTTGGGTTGTTTTACCTCTGAGCGGCACTTTTTTGCACACAATGTGCTAAATGGCCAGATCACCAGGACCCCGAAGGCTCAGAGAAGGTTGGGGGAGGGGACCCACTGGAACAGCTGTTGGGAGACAGATGGTAGCCTCCCGTCAAGATGTCAGCGTGTTCTTTATCCCGTCAGCGTGTTCTTTATCGTGCACAGCGTATGACTCTCCGTACACGGGGGTACCTTTCAAAAGAGAAATTCTCTTTTGGAAGGGAACGGAAGGGGAGGGCTGCCAGTTCAGTATGGCCTGCTGATCTGGTCATCTACGGCCACTTTTTTCTTTTTTTTCAACCCTGCTGAGGAGTGGTCAACTTCACAGGGTCCTGGTGCTGACCATTTATACCTACTAGACTGGACTTGTTTATGGATTTGAGCTTGATTATTGATCCTGGACTTGCTGCACTGGTGGGCCTCTGTTGAGGGAGAGTCTGCCGCTGTGTTTTCTGTTTGCTTCTGGGTTGCCAGCTCTAAGTGAAGAGAGGCATGGGATACCTTATATCAGCTGGTGGATAATCCTAATCAGAGGCCATCGCAGGTACCTGAACCTTACTTAGCTAGTTGGGCATCGTCAAGCCTAAACTGGAGTAATGCGTCTCAGGCAGGCCATGTGGCTCTTGAAAAAGTCCACTTGAAAAGGTGGTGCCTGAAGTTTCTACCAGCATCGGTGACTTCAGCCTTTAGCGGAGGAGGAAACGGTCTTTGCCCCATGCCTGCGATCAGGGGGCTGTTTGATATTGTTGGCCCTACCAATCTCAATAAACCTAATTTCTTTAAAAATCCTACTAATCATTTTCTCTCTGCAGGAACGTGGAACGTGAGGACATTACATAGAGATTATTCTCTTGATGTCCTCATGCAGGAATTCCAGCGCTATAACCTAGATATTCTAGGCTAGCAAGAGACCAGATGGACAGGTAAAGGTGAGATACTTAAAAATAACTTTAAATTTCTCTTTACAGGGAGGGAGGATGGAAAGCATCACCAAGACGTGGGTCTGCTGCTCAGCAGACATGCTAGTGATGCTCTTCTAGGATATGAGTGCATTAATGAAAGGTTTCTTACAGCAAAATTTCAGACAAGCATTAAAAACTTGAATGTTATCTGCTGTTATGCCCCCAATGAGGATGCTGATGAGGATGAGAAGGATAGGTTTTACGGACAACTTCAGGATATTTTGAATTCTGTCAAGAAAGGAGATATTACCCTTGTTCTTGGTGACTTCAATGCCAAAGTTGGTACTGACTCTGATCTTTGGGGAGGAGTGATAGGCCCTTTTGGTATTGGTAGCTGCAATGGCAATGGGCAACGTCTTCTACAGGTAAGTAAACTCAATGGTTTCAGAATAACTAACACATATTACAAACACCGCGACATACATAAATACACATGGGTTTCACCCGATGGGCTGCATAGGAATATGATTGATTATATATTAATTAACAGCAAATGGGCTAGTTCTGTTAGAAATACCAGGGCATATAGGGGAGCTGAAATTGGATCTGACCATTACCTTGTTAAAAGTGTCTTGCAACTTAAACTTAAAAAGTGTTGTGCTAGAGTTAAAAAATTTACCTTTAATACTGAAGCTCTGAATGACCCAGTTATAGCTAAAGCTTACCATGATAGGTACTTAGTCATTATGACGGTCATGGTTTGCTTAATACTGAAGTTGAGGAAGAATGGGGCCATTTTAAACAGGCTTTTTTGGAAACTAACAGTACTCTTTTAGGAAAAAAGGAGCAGAGGAGGCAGAATTATTTAAGTGATAAGGCAATTGAGCTTATTTCAGAAAGAAGGAACTGCAGGAATGTCCTTAATCAGTACCCTACTAGTCCTAATAGAAAAGATTACCGAGAGCTTAATAAACGTGTAAAGGATCAGTTAGCTACTGATAAAAATCTTTGGCTTGATAGCTTGGCTGACAAAGCTGAGGAAGCAGTTAGGCAGAACAACAGCAGAGAGCTGTACCAGATAGTTAATGTTTTATGTGGTAGAAAACGGACAGGCATACAGGGATTGAAGGATAAACAAAGTAAGGTTATAGAAGGTGAGGATTCTCTCATGGCTAGGTGGGCTGAGCATTTCAGTGATGTTCTAAACAATGTGGTTAGTTCTACTCCCATTGTTTGTAATGATGATAGATGCATTGGCAGCTTTAATGTTGGCCCTAGAACACAATCTGAAGTTAGTTAGGCTATCTCTAAACTGAAACTTCATAAATCTCCAGGGGTAGATGATATTACTACAGAAATGCTCAGAGCTGGGAATGTTTTGGTTACCACTTGGATGACTGAAATTTTGAATAACCTTTATGATAAAGGCATGGTTCCTAAAGATTTTACCAGAGCTATTATTATCCCTATTTTCAAAAAAGGTGATCGCAGTTCTTGTGATAACTATAGGGGTATCAGCCTACTCTCTGTTCCAGGTAAAGTTCTTTCCATGATTGTGCTTAATAGAATTAAGAATCTGGTTGACAGGCAATTGCGTGATGAGCAATGTGGATTCAGAAGTTGTAGGGGATGTGTAGATCAGATATTTTCACTTAGGCAGATTCTTGAGAAATGTTTAGAGTTCAGAAACCTTTGGTTGCTAGCTTTGTTGATTTCAAAAAGGCTTTCGACTCTGTTGATCGTCATAATTTGTGGTTGATTGTGAGATCTTATGGTATACCAGACAAGTTAGTTAACATAATGAAAGCTCTTTATAATAACACTGAGTCATGTGTGAGAGTTGGTAAGTCTTGTAGCAATTGGTTTAGCATTACGTCTGGTGTTCGACAAGGGTGCATTTTGTCTCCTTTTCTCTTTAGTTTGGTTGTTGATTATGTTATGCGAAATTCACTTCGAGGGAAAGATTTTGGCCTTAAATGGGCTGGAGATACGAAACTTTCTGATTTAGATTATGCTGATGATTTAGCCCTTTTGGCAAATGATGTTGATGAGATGAACTCTTTCATTCAAGCTGTTGATGAGACTGGTAGTAGAGTAGGTTTGGTTATAAACAGAGAGAAAACTAAAGTGATGAAAATTGGTCAGACAGGCTGTGATTCAGTTAATCTGAATGGTTGCAGTCTTGAGAAGGTGTCACAGTTTAATTATCTTGGGAGTTATGTAACTGATACTGGTGATGTGCGGCATGAGATTAATAGACGAATAGGTATTGCTGCCGGGACTTTTAAGAATCTATGGAGATTGTGGAGAAATAGGCGTATACACCTAAAGACTAAAATTAGACTGTATAATAGTTTGGTTCTTTCTAGGGTTAGTTAGTTATGGTAGTGAAACTTGGACGCTGTGTAAACAAGATAACAGGAAACTAGATGCTTTGATTCTAGATGCTTACGCAGTATCTTGGGTATTAGGTGGTTTAACTTTGTAACTAATGATGAGGTTAGGCAAAGGAGTCTGCAACCTCCTTTAAGCAGCATATTGTGCAGAGAGAGACTCCGCTGGTTTGGCCATGTTGCCCGTATGGATAATTATAGATTGGCGAATAGAGTTATGAACAGTGTGCCTAGAGTCCTCAGAAGGAGGGGGAGACCTAGGATGCGGTGGGCAGACAATGTCAAACAGGACCTTGTTAGAATTGGTGTGCAGTGGCCGGATGCAGCAGATGTAGCTCAGTACAGATATGGTTGGGGAATTAAACTGCGTGGTCTGGTTGGACCTCCGTAGCCCATGGCTGCTTGAGGATGATGATGATGATGATGATGACACGGGGCCAAGACTTAACATCCCATCCGACGGACGGTGGGCTTTCCAAGCCCATCGGTGTCCCCTACTGACCGTGGGTAGGGCGGAGAATTTTGCGGAGATAAATCTCAACGCTCACCCAGCTGGGACTCGAACCAGGGAACTACAGATTACGAGCCTGGCGCGCTACCGACTCAGCCACCCCGCCCTGTCCAATCGGTATTCCACTTCTTGTCATATACCTTGCAGGATATCCCTTGTTACATATTCGGTTGCTTCTCTTAATCTGGCTTTCAAATGATTCGTCTCGAATTTTGTCCATGTAAACAGAAGTCCTTATAAAAGACCCACAAGGAAAAGTAATCAAGAGGAGTCAAATCACGGCTCCTTGCTGACCATAGAATTGGTACCTTTGCCAATTCATCTGTCAGGAAATGTTTCACTAAGAACTTCCTGTAACATCTCTTTAGAGATGTGGCTGTGCGCCGTCTTGTCTGGTGGCCGCCAGTGAAACTATTTGAGTGGTGGAATGTACAAATGCAAACATTCAATCTGATGCGTTTTGCGTTTTGTGTATTTGGAGACAGTGCTTTTCCCCGAAACTCCACCATTATTTGCGGGCACTCTGTATTTATGAGGCGGAGGTTGTCTCAGTTGGTAGCGCCCCAGGATTGTAATCTTCAGTTTCAGGTTCGAGTACCACCTGGGTCAGCGCTGACATTTCGCTCTGCAAAGCTCCCCGTCATACCCTTGGTCATTAGAGGACACCAATGGGCTTGTAAAGGGACTGACGGGAAGTTAAGACATAGTCTCTTGTCTTAACGTCCCATTCAGTGGATGGGAGATCCGGGAGAGCCGTAACCCAGTGCACGTAAAAGAACACACCAGAGGGATTTATGGCAGACTACCATCTGTCTCCTAACAGTTGTCCAGTGGGTCATGCTCTCCCGTGATCAGGTCCAGCTAATATTTTGGGTGGTTTGACTCAGTTGCCAGTGTGCCAAGTTTGTAACCTGCAGTTCTCAGGTTCGAATCTTACCTGATCCAGCTTTGAGATTGGGTTTGGAAAGGACGCCATCCATTGGATGAGATGTAAAGCCATGGCCCCGTATGTGGGAGAGCCATACACTGTGCACATTAAAGAACATGCTGGATGGCTTTGACAGGAGGCTACTATTGTATCGTAACATCTGTACATTGGGTCCCCCTCCACTCAATCTTCTCAGAGCCCTCTGGTCCTTGTGACCTGCCCATTTAGCCAATGGCATGCAAAAAAGTGTTGCTCACAGATAAAACCCAACCCAATCCTGTATTTATATAGCATGGTATAACTGGTTATATCAGGGAAATTACAAAGCATCTTTAACACTTTAGCGTATATATTTTTTCCACAAAAATTTAGCAAATAGCATTACAATGAAGAGAATTGCATCCAGCTTGTTTTTCATTGGTTTGTAGTTGTTGTGTCTAAGGAACGCGCTGCAATAGGAAAACCAGAAATGGCTGACTAGGATTACACATATGCAGAGAATGCACAATATGTGTTTTGATTTCAGAAAATCCACTTTACCCAACTAGATTTCTTTCTGTAGGATTTCATAGAATATGCAGTTTTTTTTTCATATCCCGCGATATTTTCAAAATTATCAATGAACTGAAGAGTAAGACTGCTATCGCCAAAGTGATTATTCACATGCTCCACAGAATGTGGGAGAAAAATCTTTCGTTGGGTTTTTTTCCGCATCACCATGAGTGCCCATATTAAGTATTTGTAAACTTAAAATATTTATCTTTTCATTGTCATGTTACTTGCTTTCTTTTCGTGTGATAAATAAAATGTTTATAAATGCTTGAAGTTTTAAAGCTGCACTGTAATTATCCTGAAGGCGAACATCAGTCATAATCCTAAAGAAGAAATTTTGTGTGTCGTATGAGGAAACTCTTGTTATATCGGTACCCCTTCCCTCTCCAGCAAGTATCCTTTTGTAATTGAGGAGGAGGAAGATGAAGGGGAGGACAGAGAGGGGGAACGAGAGGAGGAGGGAGAGGAGAAGGAGGAGGAGGGAGAGGAGAAGGAGGAGGAGGAAGAAGAGGTCTATGTGAGCCCTGAATAATCCTCGCAGCTACTCTTCATGATAAAATGGGGGGGGGGGGGATCCTGTTGGGAAACTCTTGATTATTTGGCTATTCCTTCCCACTCCAGTGAGTGTCTCTTGATTATTTGGCTATCCCTTCCCACTCCAGTGAGTTTCTCTTGATTATTTGGCTATCCCTTCCCTCTCCAGTCAGTGTCTCTTGGTAGTTGGGGATATGGTGGGGAGCAGTCTTATATTGGTTCTGAATATCTTATATTGTTTCTTTGACGAAATGGGAAGGGATCATGTTGGGAAACTCTTGATTATTTCGGTACCCCACCCATCTCCAACTGGTGTCTCTTGGTAATTTATGAGGGGGAGGGGAATCTTTGGTGGGTCTTGATTATTTCTGTGCCCTGCAACTACTCTCCTTCATAAAATTGAGACGGATTCTGTTGGAAAACCGTTCATAATTTTACGTGACCTTCAGACAGTTTCTCTTGGCAATAAGCACTCTAAGCTGAAGTTTCTGGTTATTTCTATGCCCCCTCCCTTCTAATCCAATCCCTTTTGAGAGTTTGCATGAGAAGGAAGGGATGTTTTAAGGCAGATCCAATTATTTTCTATGCATCTAGCCACTTTGAAATGTTAGAGACCCTCAGTAAAGGCTCTTGATATTTTTTGCTATTTTTCCCCTTTTCTATTTTGGAAGATATTTTAGGTCACTGCTGATTATATTAGGTGCCCTTCCCTAAAACAGCATCTCTTAGCAGTAATACCCTTATCCATTAGACCAGCAGTTCCTAATTTTTTTTTTCCGTACCACGAAATACCTAGCAAATTTTTTTTTCCTACAAGTACTAGGAAATATTAACCTACAAAACATTATTATATTAACCAAAATAGCATGTTTTAAGCAAGGCATATGATAAAAATAGGTGGTACTGAAAAATGGTTTATTTTCTTTCACTTATCATACTACACTTGTTGTGCAAATCCATGTGAAAATGAACCACGGCACTAAACTCGTGTACCATTGGCAGAAGATTCAGGTACCTCAATTAGGGATCTCTGCGTTAGATCAGAGTTGGTAATAGCTAGAACCTCTTGTCAACGCCAGGTGAATTTCCTGATCGAGAACCACGTCATAATATTTCATCTGATGGACGACTCAGCCTAAAGAAATCTAGGTGCTCACAGAAAGTTAGAACTTGAACCCAATAACCTCAGATTACGAGCCTGATAAAGCTGCCAACTGATCATCACCGAAAACACAAAAGCCTAGCCTCACTCCAAAAGCACAAAAGCAAGAGAAATCATTATTAACAGCAAATTATTCGTAGCAAGTCCATTTCAAAAGAGACCAATATATTCACTGGTTTGACATTTATTAATAATATGAGTCAAGAACGTTTCTTTTTTCCTCCTTTGGAATCTAATCACCTTATGCTAAACAAGAATGTACTACGCAACAATGAAAGCGTGCCGCGCGCTCTTATTCTCTTTGACTCTGTGACCTCAATGGCTTCCCCCTTTCCACAATTAATCACGAGGAAAGGTCTCAAGAGAATTTATTCGATCGTCTGATAAGATCAGCATTCGACTCACACATAATGAGGAATGTTATTTTGTAAGTGTTTTGAAGTTGTTCATATTACCACTACATCAGTTGTATTCCCTAGAAATATAGGGACGATCATTTTTTGAGGTCGAGATTTTATTTTTCCTTTTGTGTCTTAAAGATGTTCACATTCCGAATCTTTTATTTCTTCGGAAATTTATAATTTTGTATGCATGCAAGTATAAAATGAATAAAGACAAAGCATTTTGTGTTGTATGCAATGGTGTAAGTCAGACAGTTTGGTCGAAAATTATTAAAAATATGTCTTAGTTATTAATAATGAAACAAAAATATTTGTGGGCTCTTTGGGGGAAATTGCTAGGGTTCTTTTCGGCCTTTACGTTTGATGTACACGCGACTTCTGAGGTTCATTTCGGAATTATTTTACGGTGGTGAAGGGAATTGTGGGGTCCTTTTCGGCTTTTTAGTTTTCGTACAGTTGCTCAAAAAAGTATCCGAACACTATGTT
The DNA here is from genome assembly GCA_038380435.1 of Ryuthela nishihirai. Lineage (NCBI taxonomy): Eukaryota > Metazoa > Arthropoda > Arachnida > Araneae > Heptathelidae > Ryuthela > Ryuthela nishihirai. Next base: position 33,530,780 of record JAWZYU010000019.1, on the reverse strand, counting down.
TGATTACAGAATTCAGAAAAAATATCTGGCAACGATTTTTTTAGAAATTAGTGATCTGGCAATCTTTGTGTCACGTGTCACGTGACACAAAGTTAAAAAAAAATTAGTGATCTGGCAACCTTTGTGTCACGTGACACAAGGGTTGCCAGATCGCTAATTTCTAAAAAAATCGTTGCCAGATATTTTTTCTGAATTCTGTAATCAAACATAGTGTTCGGATACTTTTTTGTGCAACTGTACACGTGACTTCTCAGGTTCATTTCAGAATTATTTTATGGTGGTGAAGGGAATTGTGGGGTCCTTTTCGGCTTTTTAGTTTTTGTACACGTGACTTCTCAGGTTCATTTCGGAATTATTTTGCGATGGTGAAGGGAATTGTGGGTTTTCCCCCTGGGCTTTTTAGTTTTTTGTACACGCGACATCTCAGGTTCATTTCGGAATTATTTTACGGTGGTGAAGGGAATTGTGGGTTTTTTCCGGCTTTTTAGTTTTTGTACACGTGACTTCTCAGGTTCATTTCGGGATTATTTTACGGTGGTGAAGAGAATTGTGGTTTCCCCCCCCCGGCTTTTTAGTTTTTGTACACGCGACTTCTCAGGTTCATTTAGGAATTATTTTACGGTGGTGAAGGGAATTGTGGGGTCCTTTTCGACTTTTTAGTTTGCTGCACACGCGACTTCTCAGGTTCATTTCGGAATTATTTTACGGTGGGAAAAGGAATTGTGGGGTCACTTCTGTTTCCTTTATTGCCATTTCCGATTAATTTAATACTCTGGTTTTTTTTTTTTTTTTTTTTTCTATTTAGATGCTGGGACTTAACAGCCAATTTATCTGTTTTATGTCCTAATGAGAGAGCAAAGAATTGAACACTTTTTGATACTGAGGGACAATCACAACAGACAGGACAGAACAAACGACCACACGCCATCCATACAGGGACTCGAACCTGGCCTCGGCGGTCGCAATGCCACCGCGAGCCAAGCTGAGCCACCGAAGCGGTTTGGTAAGTTTTGTAACTCTTTATTATGTATTTATTTTTTTATATTTTATTTGTTTATTTAGTTATTTATTTTTATTTTATTTATTTATTTTTTTGCAATTTTGGACAGGCTTTCTAATCATGTTTTGTGGTTAAGCTAAATTCTTTGGTTTCAAGCTAATTTGTGTCTTTTTGCCTTCTACTCCATCCATAATACCTTCCATAATAAGGATCCTTCTATCCATAATACAGGAGAAGCAATAGGAATATAAGTTTAAAAACAGACGTGTTTGTAGGGTCAAAAATTCATCAACGGTGACTATTTTTATTATTATTTATTATATATATTAATATTCTCTCTGTATATGTGTATAATATTTATTTATCAATGATGGGCAAACTCCAGGTCGCGACATCTCAGAGGGTAGTGGGAAAAATCATTGAGTCTCCGAAAATTTAAATGTGAACTATCAAAATAAAATATTTTCCATTACCTCCATCTCAAAATAATATGCCCCGACTCTTTGTATTGTAATTAGCGCAGCAAACTGCTGTAACGGCAATAATTAAAAGATATAACACAATAAATCGCCTGATATGAGTTTAATATCTTGTTCTCTTCTTTCAAATAATCGCTTTCTCCTTTTCATTCAACATCTTGTTTTCTAGAATAGAATTGATATAATATATAGAGTTAATAGAATAGAATTGAATAGAATTGAATTTGGATTTTCAATCTATATAACTACTATCTTCACAGATATCTTCAGTTATATAACTACTATCTTCACAGATAGTAGTTATATAACTGATTTTGATGTTCTTTTTAGGCTGAGTTACAGAATCGAATTTGATTTTATCTGTAGACTTAGCTGAAGAAACAAATTTTACTTACTCTTCAAGCTCAGCTAGCTTTCTCTTAGAGTTAGGGACAGAAGTGAATTTGTATTTCTCCTCAGCTTCAGAGAATCAAATTTTTTCTTCCCGTTAGGCTTCACTTATACAATTGAATTTGATTTCATATTTCGATACAGTAACAGAATCGATTTCTATATCTGATTTAGATTCGATTACAGAGACGATTTTTATCCTATCTTTAGTCTTAGTTACAGAACTGAATCTGATTTTGTTCTTCAGGCGTCGTTAAATAATAGATATTTATCTTGTTTTTGAGATTGAGTTACAAAATGTAATTTGATTTTCTCTGTAGGCTTAGTCAGAAAATCGAATTTAATTTTCTCTGTAGACTTAGCTTCAGAATCCATTTTTATTTTTGTTTTAAATTCAATTGTAAATATACTTTTAATTTTATTTTAAGCACAATTGCATAGTTGAATTCGATTTTATCTTTAAACTCGGTTACAGAATCGCATTAACTTTCTGTTTAGATTCAGATGCAGGACTGAATTTTGTTTAGTTACAGAATACAAGGGTTTATCAAAATAATGGAAACACATACTGTTTGTGAAGAACATTTTATTAATAAGCTGTAGGCCCACCTCGGCCATTCAGAACAGGCGCAATGGATGTGGGACAGTTCTTCGTGTAAAATATGGCCCAACTGTGCCAGTAATGCTGGAGGTGGAAAGTGTGACCTGACCTTGCGCTCCAGATATTCCCACAAATGTTCAATAATATTGCGTCTGGAGATTGAGGTAGCAGGGTAGCTGCTGTACCTCATCCTCAAGCTCTTCCACCACAATAGCTGTTTCACCTGCGTCTGTGGCACTGCTACGTGATAGTCGACATCGTACTTCTTCTCTTTATATCCCTCACATCGCGGATGATGTCGTCCCTGTGATATACATAAGTGTTCATTGTGCGTACTCCATTCGCCGTTGTCAATAGAAGTAGGTGTTTCCATTATTTTTATAAACCCCTGTAGGATAAACCGCTATAGGATTTGATAAAACCTTGTAGGATTAACCTTCTGTTTGGATTCAGATATAGTACTGAATGTGGTTTTCTCTTTAGACTAAGTGACATAATCGGATTAACGCTCTGTTTAGATTCAGATGCAGAAATAAATTTCGGTTTCTCTTTATACTCAACTACAGAATCGGCTTAACTCTCTCTTCAGACTCAAATGCACGACTGAATTTGTTTCTCTCTTTAGATTCATCTGAAAGATTGAATTTATTTTTCTCTCTGTAGACTCGGTTACAGGATTGCATTAGGTTCTCTTTCGATTCAGATGCAGGATTTCATTTGCTTTTCTCTTTAGACCGAGTTACACAGAATCGAATCTCATTTCTCTCATAAAGTTCTTCAGTTATCGAAATGGATTTTATTTTCCCTTCAGACACAGTTCTCCTCTAAAGATAACTAACACCTTCTTATTCTCCGAAATCATTTCCGTTTGGCGGAAACATATTCGCATTAACTGATTCGATTCACATCACTCTTTAATAGATGCCTTCTTTTCTCCTAAGATCCCACCATCTGTAAGAAGGAGCGAACACATCAGACAAACTGTCACTGATTAATTGCATCTCCCTTTTTTCGTTCCATTCCTTATTTTCGCCTAAACGTGAATCGTTTTTTTAAAAGCACCTTCTCTTTATCATCGTGATTAGTATCGTCACAACGTTCAGTAGGAGCCTGAATATTCATTATCTTACACTGTTCTTCCATTTTCATTAGAGCCCGTAACAAATCTATCAATTTTGGTAAATAATTTCTCGATGGTTTTTCTTCATTATCTTTTTTTTTGGGGTACCTCCAGCATCAAGTACTTCATCTCTGTAGCTGTATATGGAAATATGATCACAATTAGTCCCAGGAGCACCCTGACCACGTACTCAGAGTTCTCTTGTGCTCTGCCTACTTCTATTTGACAAGATAAATGAGCTCTATTTAGCTATTTTTGGGATCAATTTCTCAGTTGTTATCGTAACTTGTTTAGAGAGAAAACCGGACGCGACATTTGCATAAATTTTTCGTTAGCGCTTTATTAGGCTGAGCATTAGGTTTCGGAAAGTCAGACAGAGTTTTCTTTGAAAAGTTTTTTATCATTTTTGAAAGGAAAGGTCACTGTGCGTTTAAGCTGCTGAAGTGTGTAGAGACAAAAATTTTGGGTAGGGCTATTCAATTATTTTGTTTGTATATGTGTGCTGAAAGGTGTAATGTCGGTTCCTAAAAGGGTCAAATCGATTACGTTCTAAAGATGGAAAGTTCATTTCTGGATTAAACTTCTTTTTTTTTGTTTAAAACAAGTTGGAGAAGAAGCAGAGTTCAACTTGTAATGCGCAGAATCCAAAACATGTGGCATAACTTGAGTGGCAACTGCGGAGACTATGAGACTGCGCAGTTAACATTTCGACACTTTGCATCGATCATTGGTCAATGACCTATTAATGTCAAAGCATCAGTTGCGCTAGGTTGGGTTGTTTTACTTCTAAGCAACAGTTTTTTTAATACAATAGGGTGAATAGTCAGGTGACAAAGACCCCAAAGACTCAGAGAACGTTGGGGGTAGGGAACTTCATGACTTCATTTCCATTTGAAATATGACATTTATAACATCCTAAACTGTCTGCATCAGTTCACGGGAGAGTCATCATCAAATCTTGCTTCTTTGTTTGGTCGATATCTTGAGTTCCTTATTTGAATATTGTTTATATATAGCAAGATTTGATGATGACTCTCCCGCGAACTGATGCAGACAGTTTAGGATGTTATAAATGTCGTATTTCAAACATGATTCTCGGGTATTGAGTGGAAATCTTTATATCTCTCTTATAGAGGGAACTATATGTCTATATTGGTTGGTTGTTTGGGGTTTTTTGGCGCAAGAGCAACAGGGCTATATTGCGCCTATATGTTTATGTGAAAGAGAGACTATAAATTGTGATGGCAGCGGAATGTGATTAGAGAAAAAAAAATCAGTCAATCAAAAAAAATGCCTTATTAAGTAAATATCGCATCAGAAAAACGCTATTCACTACTTTTAATTCGTTTAAATGTTTCCAAACAGGATATATCGAAGCTGTATCTTATGTGTAATACATCTTGCGTATATGCAAATAGTACTATTTTATCCTTCTCCATATGCGTTTAATGTTGTAAAGATTTCCACTCAATAATAGAGGATCATGTTAAACTGTTTTCTATTGAGATGACCTGGCACATGGGACAAACGATGATGCATTGGACATGCGATTACGAAAGAAAAATTGTTTTTTCCTCTTTACTCTATCCAGATAGACTATTCTTAGCGGAAACTAGCTATCTTCTGATAGCGTGAAACAAGAAGTTGCTTTTATGTTTCCTTTGTCATCCATCCTTATGGCAATGTACATATCACAAACGACGATTTTCCTTTTTCTTTTCAAACGATTTTCCTTTTAATGTACGATGCATTCCACATCTCCACTGATGCGAGCATCCTTACTTTGCTCCATTAACGAGGCCAAATGAAAGCGACATAACTAATAATAGAGGTAATTATCGAGGCTTTCGGTCTCAGATGAGAGCATTACAGCTTCTTCAGGAGGTTGAAGTCTGGAAAGGAAAAAAGAAGAGGAGCTGGATGTGAAAGGAAGTGAAGAGAACAGGAGGATGAATGGAAATTGTTATTAACTGAATGAAGTGAAAAGTAGATTAAAGGAAATTATTTGATGGCTAACTGAAGCAAATAGGAGGAGGAGAAAAAGAAAAGTGTTGGAAGGAAAATATAAAAAACTGAAAAAAGTGTTCAAGCAATTGCAGAAAGGGATGGAGATTGGAGGAAGAGAATTGGAAACTGAAAGGAGAAAGCAATTATTTGAAAGAAGAAAACAAGATGTTGAATGAAAAGGAGAAAGCGATTATTTGAAAGAAGAAAACAAGATGTTGAATGAAAAGGAGAACGATTATTTCAAAGAAGAAAACAAGATGTTGAATGAAAAAGAGAAAGCGATTATTTAAAAGAAGAAAACAAGATGTTGAATGAAAAGGAGAAAGCGATTGTTTGAAAGAAGAAAACAAGATGTTGAATGAAAAGGAGAAAGAGATTATTTGAAAGAAGAGAACAAGATATTGAATGAAGAGTAAAAACTGAAAGGAGAAAGCGACCATTTGTAAGAAGAGCACAAAATGTCGAATGAAGAGTAGAAACTGAAAGACAAAAAGTAAACATTTGAAAAAAGAAAATGAAGGTATTGAGTGGGGAAGAGCAAAATATCAAAGAACGGAATAAGTATTTGTAGAATCAAACTGAGGCTGAATGGAGAAGTAAACTGAAAAGATAAAGAAATAATTTGAAAGGCGGGAACAGGATGTTCTGGGGAGCTAACTAATAAGTAGAAACTGAAAGACGAAAAGGAAAACTTGAATAGAGGAAATGGGAGATACTGAATGGGGAAGAGAATAATGGGAAAGAAGAGCACAAACACTTGTTAAAAGGACCTGAGGTTGAATGAAGAGAAGTGGACTAGGCTACAATTAGTACTACAATTAGTAAACGTTTTACTTTTTTCTGATGACAGAAATCATATCAGGCGATTTATTGTGTTATATCTTTTAATTATTGCCGTTACAGCAATTTGCTGCGCTAATTACAATACAAAGAATGGGGGAATAAAGAGAAAAGTGTAACGTGATATGAAAGTTGCGAACTATAAAATTCGGATGTAATACCGTTATGTAATTGCGTGAGTCGTAAAGGTTTTTTTTTTAGTCACCAGCGTTGATGAGTACTGCCTGTAATCTAAGTGTTAAAACAGTAATAGGCATTCAATGGTTTAAAATTCCCTTGAATTGACATAAATAATTCAAATTTCAGTAAAATTTGAAAATCCAGGATCACAAGCACGTACCCAGAATTTATTTTCGGGGATGTTCCGAGAATGTAGCGTCGGAGAAGCCGGGGGACACGAAATGAATTCTGATGGAAAGAGATTTTAGTTATTTTTTTTATCTATTTTTACTGTCGGAAAAAAAAATGGTGCTAAAATGAAATTATGCAAAGACAACTGTTTAGGATTTTTAAACAGGTTGACAAGTTTAAGATTTAGTATAAGACGACATGATTTTCGCGGGGGAGGGGCGGACCCCTTCCGCCCGATGGATACGTTCCTGCAGGATCAACAAAATTAAACGGAAAGAACCGTTAGCTCAAACTAAAAACTACATAACAGTGTAATAATGCAAATATCGGCATGATTGCCCAAATCTTCTTTTCATTTAATTTTCATTAGAATTGTGATTTATTATGGGTCTATTTTCAACAGCTGGTGGGAAAAAGCTAAAAATTCTTCAAAGGGAAAAATAGTGTTAATTCGCAATTTAATGTTCCAAGGTTTGAGTCCTCACTGTTAAGATTTTCTTCTCTAATCAGTACTCTGTCCTCTGGGAGAAAGAGAACACTAATGGGCATAGAAAAACATCGCTGTCCTCATCATTTAAGCTATGTCCCCATATGCAGGAGAATCGTACTCTATGTACATTAAAAATACTATGAACGACCTTGATGCAAAGCTTCATTCATCTGTCTCTTAACAGCTGTCAGTGAATCAGCCTTTCCTCCCTACCAGTAATTCCCTTGGATCCTTGTGACCTGGATATTTAACTTATTTTATTCAATAAAAGTGCCTCTGAGTGGTAAAACAACCCAATCCGTCATAACCTTCAAATAATTCAGTCGTGATGAAAACAAAACCAAAAAAAGACATTAAAAACAAAATGAGAAATGACAAAGAAAAAAGGAGCAGATAATCAAAAATTACGATTTGGGCATATCCACGATAGCCTTACGTTTTTCGGAGAAACGAATTTAGCATTCACATGAGTCGCTATAGACATTATGTAAATGCTTACACGGTGAAGTTGTATTCATAACAATCCTTCGTCTGCTCATAACAGCAATTACCTCTTCTCGTTTTTATGAAGCAAATGACTCCAAACCTCCCATTATAGTACAACACGAATACAAAACTGCCGATACGGCCAATGTAGACGGTATTCACGTATTGCTGTGCTGCAGTCACAAACCGAGACACTTGCACAGCCTGCAAGGTCGAGCGCTTCTCGCGTGGATCAGGACTCCCCCCTCCCTTCCTCTTCTTCCCCCACACTCCCCCCCTTCGCATGCAAAACGAGCTGGATAAAGTAATTAGGCTCGATTCGATATGCCAGGCATGGACGTCAAACTGCCTGTGCAGTGCTACCAGAGTGCAGGCTTTCCATTATCTCTACGTGACCCTGCGGCCTCCTGGGCTTCACCTTGTGAGGTTTGCGTTCAATGCTGGCTTTGAGGTGCTCTCGGTGTCAGGAAATGAACTTCTTTGCTTAAGAGCGGTCTGTAAGCTATCAGCGGGGGTATTTCTAGGTTTGGGCGGCTGTAGTGACGGGCAGGCGGTGCTTAAGGAAAAGAATTTCTTCGTAAACAGATAGTCTGGCAGATTTGTAAATTTCGAAAAATAAAGTTTTTTTTTACTTGCTAGGTATGTATGATAGGAATCTATATAATACAATATAGAAAAAAATTGCAAAGGGATAAAATACATCATAATATTCAATGTCCTTTGGAGACCGTACTCAAGTCTTATTCTCAGGCGGGGGTGCCTGGGGGATAACAGTCTCAAAGTAATTTTAAACAACAGTAACCCACGAACTCCTGATAACACGCCAGGTGTTCTAATAGCTGAACTAACAGCAGCCATCAATATCTGGCACCTTTCAATTAAAATTCAACTCAATTAAATTAATAAATTCTGAACTAACAGCAACCATTCAATATTTGGAACCATCAACATTTGGCACCTGGAGAACTGGGTATGTCTTTGGAGTTGGGTTGTTTTGTTTCTGTATTTTTTTGTGCTTACAATAATCCGAATATCCGGATAACAAACACCCTAAGGGCTCAGAGTAAGGTAGTTAAAGGAGAATCACTGAAAAGCTGTTAGGTGACAAAGGAAAGACTCGTGTTATTTGACATCCAGTGTTTTTCTTAATATACACAAGGTATGGTTCTTTTCTGCATAGTGGAAACGGGTTTAACTCACCGTCTGATGGATGTTAGCTTTCCCAAACACATCGATTTCCCCATCGAGGTCTATAAGAGGAATATTTAATGCAGAACAAAAAGACTCGAACCTTAACGCACTGGAGAATTAGCAAGAGTTGCGTCAGTTGGAAGATAGGTGGTGGTTATACTGATGATGACCAGACTAAGCTCGTGTTTCATCCGGAGACAGCTATAATTTGATGATGATGATTGTAATATTTACGATAAAAGTAAGAAATATACTGCTAGCCGAAGGTTTATATCATCACTAGGAGAAATATTGATGGCTGCTGTTAGTTCAGCTATTAGAACACCTGACGTGTTATCAGAGTTCGTGGGTTATTATTGTTTAAAATTACTTTGAGACTGTTATCCCCCAGGCATCCCCGCCTGAGAATAAGACTTGAGTACGGTTTGCCAGTTATTAAAATATTCTATCGGATTGGAAAGGTTAAACTATATTCTAAATGAAATAAAATATTATAGTTTTTAAATCTATTTTTAGTGTCAGGCGTTTACTATGGGACTAAAGTAAAACTATAAAAAGGCAAATGTTTTGGATTTCAAAACAGGTTGGCAAGTTTGAGATTTCGTACAACAAGACAAGAATGTTTTGTTTTTGTTTCTTTGTGTTTTTTTGGGGGGGAGAGGCGGATACGTGGTTTCCTTCCCTGGGTATGTCATTTTGTGCTGTCGTCCCAGAACAGTAATATGGGCCAATAGCACTCCGTAAAAGCCTCACGTAGGTTTCAAGGATGTCATCCCATGACCGAATGATTAGCACGCTTGGCTACTGATCTAAGGGACCTGGGTTCGAGCCCCAGCTAAAGCATGAATGTGTGTGTTGTTTTTCTGCTGAGGTCCTGCCATCCTCACAGACCTTCTACTATGGCATAAAAACTGACAGGATCCTTGTCGGACCTCTCTGGCAAGCAGCTGCTTAAGGGGGCATTTTTATTACATCTCTATATCTGAGTCCTGTCAAAGTTCCTCCAGAAAAGGCATGGAGCTGCTTACGACCTTTTGACATATTGATACCCCAGAGCAGTAAACCACCACCTCCGCAACGGTGCATTTCTCTGATGTTTGAGGGGTAATAACGTGTTCCGGGTTCTCTCCAAATGACAACACGACGACTATCACTCTGTAAACTGAATCTAGATTCCTCATATTAGTTTGCGGTCTCAGTGTCTCAGTGTTCTCTGCACCACAACAACCTACCTCTTTTCTCTGATGGAGAGTGAGTGAAATATAAACAGCATTGTACTTCATGATGCCTTCTGTATATCATTTTCCTCGAAACTGTTCGTCCACGAGCCGCAGACAGCTCTACAGCGAGCTCTCTTGCTGACATGTTTCTGTTACACCTCCACATTAGATGTTAGTGTGACATAGCGGTCATGTGAGCCATTGTAAGTCGTGGTCCACCTTTCACAGATGGACTTTTCACAGACTAACACTTTCACAGACTAACTTTTCCTATCTCTTGTAATCTTGGACTGGTGTGGCTCAGTCGGTAGCGTGCCAGGCTCGTAATCTGCAGTTCCCAAGTTCGAGCCCCAGCTGGGTCAGCGTTGAGATTTATCTCCACAAAATTCCCCGCCCTGCCCACGGTCAGCAGGGGACACCGATGGGCTTGGAAAGGCCGTCGTCCGTCGGATGGGACGTTAAACCCTGGCCCCGTGTGCGGGAGAGCCATACCCTATGAACGCTAAAGAACACGCTGGATGGCCTTGACGGGAGACTATCATCTGTCTCCGAACAGCTGTTCCAGTGGGTCCCCTCCCCCAACCTTCTCTGAGCCTTCGGGGTCCATCTGACCTGGCCATTTAGCCCATTGTATGCAAAAAAGTTCCCCAGAGGTTAAACAACCCAACTCTTGATATCTTCCTCAGTCTTGACACCGCAGATTGGTGTACAGCTATTGCCCTGACAACATTACTCTGTGTTCAGTCTACACCCAACATTCCAATAGCCCGACCAAATGTAATGACATCCATATGCTGTCTGTGTGACATATTGTTCCAGCAACAAATCGGTTCGAGCACAAACAGAATGCGCTGGCGACAATAATTGAGGTTTTCCACATATATTTAATTATTTATACCCTTAAAATATTATTTATACCCATATATTTAATCATTTATACCCTTAAGTAATTATTTATACCCTTAGGTAATTATTTTTACCCTTAAAGGTGCAGTTCTTGTCTTAAACATATTATATGTGGTCACGTGCTATTACATCATTAGTATGACATTTGCATGTACCCTTCATTATCTGCATGTACTTTTTGTTGCTGTTTTCGCTATTTTTTGTTCAATATGGCACATTTTGTCAACTATACTTAATCTTGGACACCAATGTATTTTTTCACAATGCAGGCAAAATTCGAAATTTAATTTATGAGTGAGCCAGAGTCCGAAGGAGACGGGAAACTTTTATGATATTTCAATCCCGAGCAAGCCTGAGACGGCAATTATTTTTAATATTTCAACCCTGAGACGGCAATCATTGTGGTATTTCAAGCCTGAGACGGCAATCATTGTGGCATTTCAAGCCTGAGACGGCAATCATTGTGATATTTCAAGCCTGAGATGACAATCATTTGTAATATTTCAAACCTGAGACGGCAATCATTTGTGATATTTCAAGCCTGAGACGGCAATCATATGTGATAATTCAAGCTGAGATCGTAAAATATTTGTGATGTTTCTAGTGTGAGCTCTCCTGAGACAGAAATAATTTGTGATATTTCAAAGTCCCCTGAGACCTCCTGAGACGGAAACCGAATTTGCTTTTTCAAGTCCGACCCTCCTGACACAGAAACTCTTTGTGACATTTTAAACCCAAACCCTCCTGAGACTGAACACGTTTGTGATATTTTAAACCCGAGTCCTCCAGAAACAGAATCCGTTTGTGACATTTCAAGCCTGAGCCCTCCTGAGACAAAAGCCATTTGTGATATTTCAAGCATGAGCACTCCTGAGAAAGAAACCGTTTGTAATATTTCAAGCCCGAGCCCTCCTGAGGCAAAAGCCATTTGTGATATTTCAAGCATGAGCACTCCTGAGACGGAAACCGTTTGTGATATTTCAAGCCCAAGCTTTCCTGAGATGGAAACCGTTTGTGACATTTCAAAGCTAAGCTCTTCTAAGACAAAACAACATTTTTGAAATTTCAAGCCCGAGCCTACTAACACAAAAACCGTTTGTAATATTTCAAGCCCGAGCGCTCCTGGGACAGAAATCATTTGTAATATTTCAATCCCGACCCTTCCTGAGATAGAAACCGTTAGTGATATGTCAAGCCCGAGCCCTCCCCAGACAAAAACTGTTTGTAATCAATATTTCAAGCCCGAGACTGTTTGAAACGAAAACCATTGTGACCTGGCTATGTTACCCATTGTGTAGACAGAGTACCATCCGCAAGTCAAGTAACCTGAAAGGTAATCTAATGGAAGAAAGGTTTATTATGTTATGTGGCCTAAACTGAAGGGTTCCATTTGAGGCCGTTGTATTCTGGCTATTATTCCGTTGTAAGGACAGAAATTTTTTTACTTGATTTGCAACATATAGGACAGAGAAGGGTGTTAGAAACTGCTCCTCGTTTTTACAGGTCTTCTCATACAAGGATTATTAAGACCGAAGTCACTTCTGACCACTGCCTCAGAGCAAACACAACATACAAAGTTTGCCTCCTGGAACAATAACAAGCTCCCTAACCCACCATTCCAGTCGCAGCCAACCTGAGGTTAAACAACCTAAAAAAAATAACCTAATGGATCTTCCCATTTAAGCTGGATGGTCTCCTAACAGCTGCTCAATAAATACCTTTACAGAGCTCTGAGCCTTTGGGGCTTTTGCGTAGACACTTACTTAATCTATTGTGTAGACAGAGTCCCACTTAGAGGTAAAACAACCCAACAATTCCCAGTGCTATTTTCTTCATCGGAGACATTGGAAAAAAAAAATGTGAATAATCCAAGGAATCCTGATAAGTTTAAAAATGAGACACCTCAAATTATTTTAGCCTACTCAGTGTAGCAATGTCTAGCGATGGTACTGCAAACTATTGGAATCTGGGTTCGAATCCCGGTTTGATGATGGCGTGGTGTGTCATAAACCTGAAGATATGCTGCAGGCTTTGTGGGTCAAGTTATAAATTGAGGAAAAAATGAAGCCGTTCGAGACAAAAGAAATAAAATAAAAACATTACTCACGTGTCCGATATCTATCACCCCTTTCTGTCTGCTGAGCTATTACTTGCGGCTCGCGTGAGGTTTTGAAAAAGAAACAAACAAACAAGAATCGTAATGAAGACCTCAAGCAGAGCAGAGCGTCGAATTTTTACGCTTCCCAGTAAACAAGAAACCGCAAAACTCGCTTCCTTATCAGCATATTCCTCTGTAATTACCCACCGATTAGACAGCACACGCTTTGCATGAGCAGCGGACCCGCATCAAGCTCCATGCCACTTCAGAAAAATCAATCATCACCCCCCCCCCTTCTCTCTCCCCCTCCACTGATCAGATAGCTGGACGTTTTAAAAGCGTTCAGAAAAATCTTACTTTGAAAAATGCATACCACTAAAAAAGAACAAAATGTCAGGGACGTAAACAGTAACCATGGCACCATCCTCCAGAAAGAGAGAGACCTTTGCCAACTTTATTCGCATCCCCCAATCCCTCCTGTTTCAACCCTACCCATTTAACCCCCCCCCCCCCAAACCACACCTGTCATTTCTCACTTGCCACTGTAAAAGAACTCTACATACCCGGAAAGGTCAGATCAGTTCCACTCCAAAAATCCGTTTCTGTCAGTCACGGTGAAGTGTTGGGAGGGTAGGAAACGAGAAGGAGGGAAAGAATTCTTCATAATATCTTTTATCTTACTTATCGTCTCCCCCCCTCCCCGTCAACCACCACCTCACCTTCGTTGCTCCTTGCTTGCTCTAGCGAGTGCATCAAGGTCATTCAACAGGGTAGGGGAATTGGGAGCTGAAGATGACAAAAGGTTCATACGTCGTCACGAATATCGTGGCGGCAAATGTAGTTCAGGGTTACCGAGACACAATGGACACCTCCTACCCTGCAATTATTACAAAAGGGGGTCCTTCCGGTCAAGGGGGTATTGGTGTGATGGCGAATATTAATTTCCTATTTGGAAAAACAATCTCAAGGTGCACACTTACGCTTCGCTTCTGTTGTTCCTGGTGATATTAATAGCACAAGCAAAAATGAAACAAAGACCAGAAAGAATGGTTGAGTTTTTTCTTTTCAGAAGTTATGAGAGTCGTTGTTATCTGAGAACTCTTTCTTTAATGGTGTGAAAACGTTTAAGTATTTGTGATTGGGGAAAGTAGGTGTTTCAAGTTAAAACTTAATAAGTATGTAGAAGTGCCCTTGAGACTATGTAGAAGTGTTGGTTATGGGAAATTTATGGAAAGAAAAACACTCCATATATTAAAATTTTATTTCTTTTCTCAGTTTAACTGCTTATTAAATATCAGTTAAATTATTAAATTTTTCCAGTTTTTTTATTCTACTGAAATGGAGTGAGTCAAAATGACGTGATGGAAATATTTGATTTTTTCCTGTTATATAGTTATTTATACGGTACACAACTGGCAGTCACAAAATCGATAAAAAGTCATATTCAGAGCCCAGTACTTCTTAAATAATCTCTTTCTGAAAAAAATTTAACGAAGCATAATTTAAAGATTATGATGCCTTTTGATTTTAGATGCTTACGCAGTGTCTTGGGCATCAGGTGATTTGTAAGTAATAGGGAGGTTAGAAAGTAATCGCAACCTCCTTTGAGCAGCATATTGTGCAAAAAGAGACTAGGCTGGTTTGGCCATGTTGCCAGTATGCAGGGCCGGATCCAAGGGAGGGGGGGGGGGGGATGAGGAGGCATGTCCCTCTCTCTTTCAAAATTCTAGTTAGGGTAATAAAGGAAAAAAAATATTAAACTTATTTATATCCTAAGCATTTTTCAAGAAATTTTTAAAGACCTGTTAAACGAGGGGAAATATTATACTTCATTGAAAATCCAGTCTCTTGCCAGATCTTAAAAAAAATCGAGGGGAAGGGGGGGGGGGGGGTCAAGAAACACAATCGAGCCAGAAAAATGTAAGGGGGGACTTAGATTTTTCCCGCTCGTTTATGTTTCTTGCCCCCCTTCCCTCATTTTTTTTTTATATATTCAGGTCTTTCCGTATATATAATTACAGATTATCGATGGAGAGGCTTACAAAGTGCCTCTGAAAAATGGGGAGACAGGAAAGCAGTGGACAAAAAAAAAAATGGGGAGACAGGACAGAAGTGGTGGATGCGAATAACAGGATCTTGTTAGAATTGGCCTGGAGTGGCCAAATGCAGCAGATGTAGCTTAGTGCAAACTTGTCTAGAGTAGGGGTTCTCAATGTGGGGTACGAGGTAAAATTTTTTGGGGTAGGCCGTGAGAGCTCAAAAGTCGCTAGATACATGTTATATATATATATATGTTTTATTTTATTCCCATTGTTATACTATAACCAGTGGCGCACCCAGAGGGGGGGGGGGGTGCAAAGGGCCCTGGCACCCCCCAAAGAAAAAGGAAAAAAAAGACACTAGGAAATTTTCCAAAAATATTTTCCTAATTAAAATTCATTTTTTATATTTAGGTTGTGTCGTGTCTTCTATTTCTATACTACTTATGAATTCTCTCTAAATATCTAATTTTCTCTAAATATCTATTTTCAGAAATATTATGTTATTATTTAAATAATTATGGGAGTTGAAACAGTTAATTGTAACTTTTGCTAATCATGAAAATCTACTTCAGAATATGAAACAAACAAGTCGGTCACTAACATAAATGCAATATATGAAGTATGTGTAACATTCTTTTTTTTCAGTTTTCATCGATTTTGTAGAAAAAAGTGTTTAGGAAGAGTGTAACAGCGGCGTCTGCTGTTTATTTTGTAGTTGATATAAATTTTCAGAAATGGTCGTTCAGTATTCAAAGCACTGTGTCCAGGTCAGGTTCAGTATTCAGAACAGGGTGTCCAAGTGTGATGATCTGTACTCTCAGATCCTGGCCGAATGAGCCAGATGTGATGTCCTCCCTTTTTCGATTTAATTAAGCTGCGCCAGAATGTGATGCCCTCGCCCGATCCTGTGGGTCTGCGCGCTGAATGTGATGTCCTTCTCCGTATTCGGAATGCGATGGGGCTGGGCCAAATGTCGTGGCCGCCAGAGGACGATGAAATTGTTACTTATTTATCTTCACCCTTACTTCAGTGAAATGATAGGTTCGCGGGTTTTTAAGCTCGTAGCGCCGTATGCCTTGCTGCGTTGAATGTTGAATAAAAATATGTCCAACAATTAACTGCACGAGAGTTGTATAGAGACGACACAGTTTATTAGAACTATATACAATTACGTGATGGGGATGCGCTCAACTCCATAGGCCTTTGCTGCTGTTCTGCTGCAAACATTGACATTGAGGTGGAGAACCGCACATTCTGCATGTTCTCACTTTACAGACCTCCAACACGGCGAAAGGATAATTAACCTTTGCCTACAATGTGGTTCACTCTGAATCCACAAAACTGTAATCAGATTCACCAAGAATCTCGATTCACTTAAAGTCGCACCCTCTCCTTCAGAGTTTCCTTCGAGTAAGCCGGCGTCCTTTTGAAGCGTTCCAAAACGACCTTCTTCGCTCGACAGCCACGCACAAAACTGTTGTTTTAATCTCCTGCTCTAGCCTCCTGCACCGATCTCGTGCGTTAGGCTAGTCGTAAAAGGCCATAAAAGATTTCTGAAATCCGTCATCTCAATGCACGCAGCCAGCTTTAGACCCGAAAACAACATCAGTGAGTCACCCCCCCCCCCCCACACACACACACACCAGCAATTCCAAGAACACGCTCAATACATAAAAATGTCTACAAAAACAAAAATACAATAAAATACAATAATAAATAAAAATAAAAAAATTAGAGGGATATAACACCAAGTCTGTTCAGTATTTAAAGCAGGGTGTCCAAGTCCATTCAGTATTTAAATTAGGGTGTCCAAATCCGTTCAGTTCTTAAAATAGATATGCAAGTCAGTTTAGTGTTTAAAGCAGAGTATCCAAGTCCTTCAGTGTTTAAAGAAAGGTGTCCAAGTCCGTTCAGTAAGTGGGCACATGATCAGAAATGCGTATTGCGCAGGCTGTATGATCATAAATCTATATGTGTGCTGACCGCATGATCAGAAATCCATATGTGGGAGGACTGCAAGATCAAAAAACCATGTGTGCAGATCGGATGAATTTTCCATTAATAACACAAAATATTTTTGTTTTGTCAGTCACCCCCCCCCCCCACACACACACATCATAATGTTCCAGGTTCATGACGTAATTTTACAGGAATTAAACTTTAACAATTGCAAAATGGGTCCAGGCGGTTTGCATGTTGAATGCCCGTAATTTATAGTTAAGGAAACTGAAATATTTAACAACTCGTTCTGCAAAATAATTATTTCATATTGACGAAAATTAAAATAATCATTTCACAAATTGCTATAATAGTCTTATATACACTGGGTGATCATTGGATTATTATCACCCCACCCCATGTTGTGTCAATGGGACATTAACGTAGAAGCTCTATAACTTTTAAAATAAGCGTTTTATGAGAAAATGTGACTAAAGGTAAATTAAAGATCTCAATCAATTCTATCTAAATATTGTTTTTCAACAATATTCGTTTAGTATTTAAAGGGTTATGAAAATTTGAAACATTTAGCAAGAGTAATGCAAAATAAAAGAATTTACCTTTGAGGTTCATTGAAACTGATAAAAGTAACATTATTTCAAACCATTTCATAAATAACTACACATTTTAAAAGTGTGGGTAAATAATTTCTTTAATATTCTAAGAAATTTATCAAAAAATTTAAACGAACACATTGCTGCTTTTAAATGCTTTAGCCTGCAATACCAGTTTAAATACTGAAAGAACCAGAGGCATTAACGTAAATTATATACCAGAGGTTTTAGCATAAATATTATATCAGGGGTTTTAGCATAAATATTATACAAGAGGTTTTAACATAAAATATTATACCAGAGGTGTTAGCATAAATATCGTACCAGAGGTTTTAGCATAAATATTATACAAGAGATTTTAACATAAAATATTATACCAGAGGTGTTAGCATAAATATCGTAGCAGAGGTTTTAGCATAAATATTATACAAGAGGTTTTAACATAAAATATTATACCAGAGGTTTAGCATAAATATCATACCAGAGGTTTTAGCATAAATATTATACAAGAGGTTTTAACATAAAATATTATACCAGAGGTGTTAGCATAAATATCGTACCAGAGGTTTTAGCATAAATATTATACAAGAGGTTTTAACATAAAATATTATACCAGAGGTTTTAGCATAAATATCGTACCAGAGGTTTTAGCATAAATATTATACAAGAGGTTTTAACATAAAATATTGTACCAGAGGTTTTAGCATAAATATCGTACCAGAGGTTTCAAACATTCAGTGGCGTGCGAAGGGGGGGGGGGGAGTGAATAACTGTCAATACTGAAAATTTGAAGATTGAGCAAAGAGTATATTTCCCTCACCCCCTTTTTAATCTTTATATATTTTAAAGATCTATCAGCTCATTTCAAATATTAATCTATATTAACTTTCTGGTAAGGTAGATTTAAAATAAAAAAATTGCTTAAAAATAGCTTATCAATCAAAGCATAGCTTTGAAATGAGAAAATAAATAAATATCTTGTTATTAAAATTGGCAAATATGGTATGATAATAGCTGATTTTTAGTGTAATTATGGTAGCCATCTTGGGTTACTAACCCTTTCGTTGGAAGCTGTGAGGTCATGGGATTTACGTACATTAAGATTCTGTCTACCTTAGATTTTTGTGCTTCAAATGTCACTGGTTCTTGATTATGTATTCAGATTCAAGCCCATACTTATGATTTTATGAATAATACAAAACTCAGCACAGAGATATTCGCGTTTAAAAAATCATTCTTACAAAATACGTCCTATTTCAGTTAATGGAGTTTAAAGATAGTCGACACAGAAGGAAGAATATAAATGCCAACATAAGTGATTAAAATATTATAACTTTTTTCTTCATAAAAACACTATATTCGCATTTATCCCGGTAAAAAAGTAAAATTCCAAATTGTTAAATTCAAATCTCTCTTACGTAATGTTAATAAACAAATTTCTGTTTTGTGCAATTTAAAACTTTGAGCCCTGCAACTGAATCTGTATCATTTGTTACATTTTACAAATGGTCAAAGACCGTATAATGTCGACTTTAAAAGAAACGTCTCAACGTTCAGAAACCATCAATTGTATTGGCCCTCTTCGTATCATTTTGCCAAGATGTAGAGAAGTAGACGAGTATAAACTCTTACTGTTTACATTGATACGTACGAGTGCAAACTGATACGGATTGGGGCTGAGAGTCAGCTGAGTCGGAAACGCCCCATACTTATGATCTGAAGTTCTCAGGTCCCTCGGGGAGAATGGGGACACCGATGGGCTTGGAAAATCCACTGTGCATCGGACCGCATATTAAAACATCACACCATATGCAAGAGTGCCATATACTGCCTATATTAAACAGCATGCTGGACGGCCCTGACGGGAGGTTTCTATCAGTGTTTATATTTCCCATAACAGCTGCTTAGTGAGTTCCGTTCTTTCAACCTTCTCTGAACCCTTGTGATCTGACCATTTAGGCAATTGTGTCCAAAGAAGCTTCGTGTACTACCACTGGCAGAAGCTTCATACAACACTACTGGGAAAAGCTTCATATAACACCATTTGCATAAGCTTCGTGTATTACCACCACTAGAAAAAAAGTATCACGTACCACCAATGGCAAAAGTTTCATGACCACCACTGGAAGTTTCGTGTTCTGCCACTGGTGGTATGCGAAGCTTCTGCCACTGGCAGAAACTTCGTGTATTATCACTGGTAGAAGCTTCTGTAGGATTCCCCTCGGGGCACTCGATGTAAAAGGTTGTGGCGCTGCTGTCGCTAACCTGAATCTGATAAAAAATATTGTTTGCTGGTGCTCCATATCAACTGCTTTTGATGAGTTTTTATTTGAAAATTTGTGAACTTCTCTTCTAGTTTGTTTTGTGTTAAGAATGACGAACAACAGCAACAGAAGAAAGAAAAACTCTCCTTCAAATTTGAACATCAAAGTGAAGAAGAATAAATTCTACAAGAATATTTCTAAATCGAAGGAATGCCAGTTTGATAGTGCCTTCACCTCACTGGAAGATGACCTTAAACTCACCTCGGATTCGGATTTATCTCCTACTAAAAGTTCTACCGTTTCAGACCAGTCACCTTATCATAACATAGACCCAACTTCTCACTTGGAAGTGATTTCCGAAAACAACAAACAGATCTTCACTTCATTGGATACTAATAAAAAGGTATTAAATTCTCTTTCATTGCCGTTAGAGAATTCTCCTTTGAAGTCACAAGCAACTAACTCGAATACTTTGAGAAGGTCACCTAATAAAGATACCATCTCTTCTATTTCTAATGTAACTATTACTACGATTGACTCGGAATTTAAAAACTACCTGAATTGATTTCTGAAACTGTTAAAGATAAGAACAATTTGGCTCTTTTACTAACAGGTATTAATGAAAATCTCAGAGCTACTGATACTAAGAAACTTACTGATTTCTTCTATAAGTTACTAGGTGATCACGTGGAAGGTAAATTTATATCTAATGGGAAACTCTTATTACAACTTAAAACACCTGAACAGTATGATAAAGTTTTTCAGCTGAAAAAAGTACTTTCTATCTCTGTATTAGTTGAACTACCTAAGTTTCGTAAAACCACGCTTGGTACTATTGCTGGTGTCGCTAATAATCTTGACGATGATTATATTATTGATTTACTTGCTGACCAATCTGTGATTAATGCCAGACGTATGCTACATTATGAGCAGGACTGCAAAAATCATAATGAAACATACTGTTTTCCTACTAATAAGGTAATTTTGGAATTTGAGTCTGATAAATTGTCTTATGTATATCTTGGTTTCAATCGTCATAATGTCCGCAGCTATATTATAACCCCAAGTTTATGTCTAAAGTGCTGACTCTTCGGTCACCTTGTTTCTAGGTGCAATGGATCACAGAGATGTAAGCGATGCAGCGGCCATCATCATTATAAAAACTGCAAAGCCAAGTTTTATAAATGACCAAATTGTGGCGGTCCACATCCCGCCACTTGGTCAGGTTGTGAAATTAAACTGATTGCTTGCAAGGCCAAGGCCATTCAACTAACTAGTAATTTAAACTGGGGTCAATCCTTTGCAAAGGCAAAATCTGAGTTTGAAATAAAACAAAAGGACTCGTCACTTCTACTAATATCACCGCTACTAAACAACTTAAAGAAAATGAAACTGATTTTAATATCACAGGAGAGAATTTTCCTGAGATCTCTACCTCTTCCTCCAACCTAAAAACCTCATACTTTGTTAATCAGGATATTTTACAACAGACTTTTGCTGACTCAGTTAAAAAAAAATATTATAGGCTCTAAAAAATCATCACTACAAAATAAAAAAAAACTTGAGTATAAACCTGATAAAACACCCATTCCGAAGGATGGAATTTCTTTCAATCTAAATTCGAAAGGACAAATCATCAGCCTCATTTTGAAGCTTCTAGAGATGGTTCTCCCTAACAGTCCTGAACTTGTTAAAGTTGAACCCTTAGTCCTGAGTTAAAGTTGAACCCTTAGTTGTTAAGTTGTACCCTTAGTCCTGAACTAAGTGTAATCAATGATATACTCCTATCTTGCCTCAACACCGGTGGATGGAAGGACAATCCATAATTTTACAGTGGAACGTAAAAGACCTTTTTTCAAAATTGCATTTTATTAAACATTTAGTTAAAACTTATGATATTGCCATATTATGTTTACAGGAAATCCAAACTAATAATCCGCAAAATTCCCCGCCCTGCCCACGGTCAGTAGGGGACACCGATGGGCTTGGAAATGCCGCCGTCCGTCGGATGGGACGTTAAGCCGTGGCCCCGTGTGCGGGAGAGACATACCCTGTGCACGTTAAAGAACACGCTGGATGGCTTTGACGGGATGCTACCATCTGTCTCCCAACAGCTGTTCCAGTGGGTCCCCTCCCCCAACCTTCTCTGAGCCTTCGGGGTTCATGTGACCTGGCCATTTAGTCCATGGTGTGCAAAAAAGTGCCGCTCAGAGGTAAAACAACCCAACCCAAACTAATAAAATTCCTAGGTTAAGTAGATATGTTCCATATGTTCAGAAACTATCGACAACTTCAAGAGAAGTTATTACATACATTAAGAAAAATGTACCACAAAGGTTAATGTAACTTCCTGAAATTAAGCAACAAATTGAATGGGTAATTATACAAACTGTGATTAATAACCATATAGTTAATATAATAAATTTTTATAATCCTGGAATTTATTTATCAAATAATATGTATGAAAACGTATATAAAGATCTCTCTGGTGAAAAAAAATTTTTGTGGCGATTTTAACGCTCATAATTTTATCTGGCATTCATATAAAACAAATGACAAAGGTGAACAACTTTATTTATTTATTAAAAAAATGATCTGATAATCCTAAATGAAAAAAATTAAAACTCACATAACAAAACAGAATTATTTATCTGTTATTAATTTAACTTTTGTCTCTAATGCAATTGTATTACACTTAAATTGGACTATTTATAAAGAAAACTTTAACAACGATCACTTTCCTATATTCGTATACATCAAACCTCTCAAAAATCAAACCAAAAATTTTATCAAACTGACCGATTGGTTCCAATTTTACAAAAATGTAAAAATATGTAAATATTGAGGTAAACAACCTTTCTTATAATTCTTTGACGGAATAATTCATTTCTGATCATGACAAATGTTCTAAATCAATTAATAAAAAAATTCCTTACAACCACATTCACTCTATTTTTACTAACAAACTGATAGCAATCAGACGTAGAGCTGAAAGAACTGCATTTCGAACTGGCTCATTTAGGGATTATTTAAATTTTAAACGTATTACAGCCTCAGTAAATAAAAAAAAAACAGTTTCAGAAACTTAATTGGGATATTTTGCTGAATCAATTATATCCCACTTATAAAATTAGTAATACAACTATCCCTCGATTTACACTGAAGATAGGTTCCGCATAAAACCGTGTAAATCGAATCCGTGTAATCGAAATAAAAACCGTGTAAATCGAAACTGAATTATGCACATTTTAGTTTTTTTTTCGTTTTACACGGTTTTACATAGCAAAATCCAAGATTTCGATTTACATGGTTTTGTGCGGAACCTATCTTCAGTGTAAATCGAGGGATAGGTGTATTTGGAAATTGTTTAAATCATTAAATACGGAAATAGCTCCATCCAATCCTACTGCTTCTCTGAACTTAAAAAATAATTGTAATACTAGAGAAACCACCGAATTATTCGCCGAAATATTTTATTAATCATTCTAAAAATATTAATAAAAAACTTGATAAATCTTTTTTTTAAACAATATAAAACATTTTTAGTACCAAAATGACCACATCACATACTTAAACTTACCATTTAGTATATATGAACTTAAATTTGCAATTAAAGCCTTGAGAAAAAATACTTGTCCAGAACCAGATGGAGTCAAAAATCAAATGTTTTTAAAATTACCTGATCATTGGCTTCAACATATTTTAAATTTTTTTAATAAATTTTGGAAATGAAGCTCTTATCCACAAACTTGGTTTGAGAACTACATGATTTTTATTTTAAAAAATGTCACTCTTTCTGATGATGAATTATCCTCATATCGACCGATTTGTCTTTCTTCTAACTTCTTAAAACTTTTTGAGCGCATAATTAATAATAGATTAATATGATATTTCGAATATAATAAACTTTTTAATAAAATTTATATGGATTTCGATATGGGAGATCCACACATGACTTAATTTTAAATTTCACCTGTGATATAGAACATGTTTTTATTCAAAATCAATATCTAATATCAATAACTCTTGACCTTAAGGGAGCATTTGACTCCATTTCACAGAGTGCTTTATTATACAAAATTCGACAATTCAAAGTACAGAATTTTATATCAAATTATCACTGATAAAATTTTTATAGTCAAAATAAAAAATTCATTTTCTAAAGAATATTCCTTTCATAATGGGGGTTGTCCAAGGTGCTATTTTATGACCTTTTTTATTTAACCTATATATAAATGATATTTCTGAAACTTTTAAAGATAATGATAAAAAATTTAGTTTATATGCTGATGACATTATTATATGGTGCGCTGGTGCTAATATACATTCAATTCAAGATAAACTTCAGAATCAATTGAACTTACTTTCTCAATATTGCTTTAAATGGAATCTAACAATTTCTGATGAGAAATCATTCATTATTCCTTTTTCTCGTCATAAATTTAATCCAAACCATTTTCATCTTAAAATTAATCAAATTGATCTTAAAATTGTTAATAACTTAAAATTCTTAGGTATAAACTTTGATAGTAAACTTTTATGGAACTCTCATATTGAAAATGCAACTAAGAAAGCTAATAAACTTTTTAACTGTTAAAAATTTTTGGTAATTCCAAATGGGGTTGCGTTAACAAAAACTTATTATTCTTTATAATTCTATCGTTTTGCCAAAGTATACGTATGGCTTACAATTTCTCGGAAATACAGCAAAATTCAGACTTACCCAACTTGAAAGAGCTCAAACTAAAACTCTTAGATTTTGTTTAAGACTCCCTAAAGGGAGTAGAAACATTGACTTATATGCGGAAATAGTATTCCCCCTTGCATATTAAAAAAATTTTTTTACTTTCCAATTTAATTTATAGAATAGTTATAAAAAATAAATCTCATCCAATAATTGATAAATTAAAAAGCAATTTTAATGACCTTATTATTTCAAATTTTCCTGAAAAAAAATAAATTATTAGAAATTGTAGCAAATAATCTGAATGGAGATTACTATCCCAATATTCCATACTGGATAACAACTTTCCCCACAATATATGATAATATTCCATGTCTCCTCAACAAAAAAACTCATGAAATTTTATAAGAACTATAATTTTAAAAGAACTGTCCTTACTGCATATTGAAAGTTATTTCCATAATCTATACTGATGGATCATCCAACTTAGAAACCGATAACTTTTCCGGAGCAATTTATTGCTCAGAATTTAACTTTACTTCTCAATATATATTTAACTCTCCTTTTATAGCCATTGCCACTGAAATATACTCTATTATAGAGGCCATCCAATGGGCAACTAAATTTTATAATTCCAGAATTGTCATCTTCACAGACTGCAAATCTGCCATCTACAGTCTTTTTCAAAATCCTCTTAAATCTAATTTTAATATCTTCATCAATGATTTTTCAATTCATACTTTTAAACATTTATCGCATAATAATCTTCTAGCCATTCAATGGTTACCTGCACATGTAGGTATACCACATAATGAAACTGTAGATAGTTTGGCTAAAGAAGCCTTGTATCATGACTTACAAATTCCAACTCCATTATTTACCCATTAAATTGTTAAACAAAAACCTTTTATTAGAAAATTCACAAATCTGGTATCGTATCCAAGGTCAACAAACTCATCGTTTTTCTATTAATCCAAATATTCAAAAATTTCACGATTATAACTTGAAAAAAAAAAATGAAATCAATGCTATTTTGCGTATCAAAACTGATTCTGCCTTAACTAATGTTAGACTTTTTCAATACAAGTTCATTGATTCTCCTAACTGTTTACACTGTAATTCTCTACACACCTTAGATCATATTATATTCAAATGCAATCTTTATGATAATGAAAGACAACTCTACTTTACAAAACTATCAAAATTAAATATTTCAAGCTTTTAATTTTCAGAGCATTCTACATTCTTCTAACTCAAAATTAATACCAGTCCTGTATAATTATCTTATTCATTTTTTGAAATGTATTAAAATTATTGATAGTCTACAAAAAAAAAAATGTATGGAAATCGGAACTATTGAAATAATAGATGAAATGCACAATTTTACTTTAAATTATAGTATACCAATTCTTTTATTTTTATTTAGATCCATAAAATCTCTGGATGAGTTTGCATTCAAAAGGCAAGAAAATCCAATTCTTGTGATTAGCTGATCTGAAGCTTCTGTACCATCATCCACTAGTTCATATTTGTAGTGCTAAACGATGTTAAAGACCGAAAATAATAAATTTCATTCTCTTTGGAAGCGATCATCCCATTTTCGCCAAAGACAAGATGTTATAGTTCTACTTAAATTCATATAAATTAATGAATGAATTAATTAATGACAGCGTCCAAACACTGTCGTTAACTCATTCATAATTTTATGTTTTTTTTTCATGTTTAATCCTCTTAATTTCCATCTTCCTATAGAGGAACCTTAACTTGAACCTATTTTTAATCAATGCGATATTGCTAAATAAAGTACATCTCCGAATATTGCTTCACATATGAGATTTTGCAATATATTTATAATAAATAAACTCTTCTTTTCGTTTTAACTTTATAATGCATGTTATTTTTTTCATTTTAACTTTTTCCCCCGAAGTATGTTTATTTGGGTTCATATAACAATAACATCATGCTCCAAACAATGTTCGATAAATCGCAATTACTACGGAACGTAAATTTTATCGGGTTCTTCATTGATTTTCCATAATTTTAAAAATAACTTTAAAATATTGTTGTCCAATATTAGTTAATTCATTTAATCATATTTCATTGAACTACTTCATTTGACGAAATTATTATGCTAATTTGCTCTTAGGATTGAAAGTAAGTAACTTACGTGTATGGTCTGACACATAGTCCTCGATCTCTTCAAGGACTCAAAGCTTTGGTCTCATATGCACATAAAAATCAGCCATCCCTTTTCTAAATAACCATCTAACTGACAATGAATATTTTCCAGTCTACATAATTGTTTGGTGACCGTTTGGATGAGTGTTCATCGCAATGTGAAGAAATAAATTATAAATGCCAAGTCTACAACATCGTTGATGACCATTTTAGATCATTTAAATTTCTTCCCAGTTACAAGAATGCTACAAATATACGAAATGATCCTCTTAATTCCTCTCCTGTCATCGTCATTGTTTGACATGCTTTGATGTCAGTTTATTTTCCCTCGTGTTGTGAAGAAAGGAATGAACAAATCAATAAACTAGAACGCGAAAAAATTCACAAATAAATATAAAGAAAAATAAAGAAATTAAATTACATATACTTTTTTTTTAATATTAATATTTGAAGCAATTCAGTCTCGAGAAACTAATCGTAAAATATTTTTGATCAATATAAAATTGTTTAGACGATTTTTTAAAAAAGCATATTATTATGAGAATACGTAAAAATTTCAAAATTATATTGCTTATTTTTTACCTCTTTTTTTCACTATTTCATTTTTTTCATTTTCATTAATTTCTTTTTCATGGTTACTATTTTTTTTTTCATTTCCATTAAGTTAATTTTATAGATGCTATTTTTTTCATTTCCATTAATTGAATTTTTATGGTTACAAATTTTTCATTTCCATTATTTTTACTTATTTATATTTCATTTCATTTGTTTTTTCAAAAGATAATAATTTTATCCTAAATAACAATACTATTGTCCTTCAAATGTTATTAGATTAACCATATTAATTCCGCAGTGAAACGAATAAGGTTCCAGACAGAGTTAGTAAAGAAATTCCTGTTATTATTTCCCAAAGAATCGCATCCAATGAAGGCCATCCATTCTGCTCTTTAACGTGGCAGTAGAATGGCTTCTCCGAACTCAGAGCTACGATCAAACACCTCATCTGATCTTCAACCCACTTTGTAAGCACATCAGGGTGTCTCCTTTTTCACTGAGAGCAAGACGCCGACATCATACAAATGAATGAGTGAATGAATCAG
Source organism: Ryuthela nishihirai (assembly GCA_038380435.1). Classification (NCBI taxonomy): domain Eukaryota; kingdom Metazoa; phylum Arthropoda; class Arachnida; order Araneae; family Heptathelidae; genus Ryuthela; species Ryuthela nishihirai. The sequence goes on along the minus strand of JAWZYU010000019.1, from coordinate 33,502,781 downwards.
GTGAGAGCGGATTGAGATTTCCTAAAGGAAGATGTCATTTTCTTATTGTTATATCAAGCACACAGCATCTCGTCATCCGCATCTCCACCCTTTTCATATTCGCGCTTGGATCTGTACACACGCCTACTTCGAACTGACATAACCATCATCTATTTCACATTATCTTTTCGTTACGTCTTCATGAGGTCTGTTGAATGGCAGAAAAAGGAGGAGGTATCTGATATATTTCTTCTCACTCTACCTCCCCCCCCCACATCCCCACATACACACTCACTCCCCACCCACATCCACCCACTGATCTTTTCCTCTCCCCCTGTCACTCTTTAATCTAGTGCACCCCCATTCTTAACATATATATGTATTTGTATGCGCATACGTATCAGCAGTAAGTGGCGAAAACCTGTTTTGTGGGGGGCCCGGACAGTTCTCACTAGGCCTGCCACCAACCAACACTTTCGTGCGGAAAACGAACGCTTCCACTCGCCTGATATTGGTGCTTATCATTTTTACTTACCTTAAACTCTCGCTGCCGATGCATCGCAGCGCATTGCTTACCACAGTCGCTCTTGATTATGGATAAAAATATGCGGAAAATTACAAGTTCTGATTCTGAATCAGTTCTGCAAGCATAGGAAGAAGTTAAAGAAAGACCATGTTGGATACGAACCTAGTATTACCGTTATCGGAATGAAGTAATGTACAAAAGATAGCAGTCTAAGTTGTTTTTGGTATATATACATACTGTATACACTCCTATCACTTTTCATACCCCCCCCCCCTCTGTAATTCTCAACAAAGCTTTTGCGCGTGCAACTGAAGTGGGGTACAGTGAGTGGTGTGGTGTTGTGGGGTGGGAAGTTTGAGAATTGGGAACAGGCGACCGTATCGTCAAGATCTGGGAAGCGATTAGGACTGTGAATGTGATACGCATTGTGGGTTTGCAAATAGCATGATGGCGATAGAAGGGGGATAATTTCGCACGGGGAGATGGCTTGATCGCCGATCATCGTAATGGTTGACTCGTGGTGCTGAATTAGAGAATAAGGAGGTGGAAGAAAGAGTATAAAGCACTTGCGGATATAATCGGTGAGGAAAAGAATAGAGATACTTCTGCGGGAAAGGAAAAATGGTAAATATAATATATTGAGTTAACAGGATAAATTGAGGTGAAGTATTGTCAAAACTTCAAGTTCTTGCTTCGTTTTTTGTTCCCTGGTAGTCTGTTTTTTTTTTTTTTTGGTGTATTCGTGTTGAAGATTTAAAGGTGGGCTTTTTTCCGATTTTTGTTTCCTGATACTTGAGCAATTGAGTTTGTGCACACAAATCGGTCGGGTCATCAGAGTTGTTTAACATTTAAGGGCTTAAAAGTAGGAATAATTAAGAAGCTTTCAAATATTCTTGCTGGTAAATTATTCACGGATTTATTCCGAAATAGTTTGGCCAGAGGGAATAGTTTAATAGGCGGAAAGTTTTGTAGTCTCGAGATTTCTTTTTTATCCACGATGTAAAAATTCTCACCGCACTCTAAGATGTTGTGATGAAAGTTGAAAAGGAGGGCTTTGTCTGTCTCCTTCTCTCTACTATAGAAACGTTAAATTGGGAGAGAATTGATAGAATTATTTTACATCTTTAGTTCTTTGAAACCTCTTGATTTTAATTCGATGATTATACTTATTTTTGTCCCTAGAATAGTGGAACGGTGATTGGCAATTTTTCCTAGACTAAAACATAACAAAGCATGGATAACAGAAGCTTTGGTATTCTCAATTAACCATAGAATTGAGTTATTTATAGTGCAAAACAAATAGAATGAACCATGATCAGATTAATCATTTTGAGATATATAAAAATACATTAACAAATTTCATTAGGAAAGCTAAAAATGACTAGTGCAATGAAAAATTTATAAGAAATGAAAATAATAACAGAAAGAACGAGGCTACTATAAATTAAATGTGTGGAAAGGAACGGGGGAAAGGTGGTTATTCCAAAAAGTACAACCAAGGACAAGGTTGCAGTTTCTTTGAAGGAGAGTGCATATTTAACAAGAACATTTTAAAAAAAATAGTGCGAACATTACAAGAGTCACACCAGTCAGATGTCATGAACCCTCTATTATGAAATAGAGATAGTAAAATAATTTATTTGTGTCTCATGTCTATGAATATGAAATTCATGACAAGCTAAGATAATTTGATATTAATAAAGTTGCTGGCACAGATGTCATTTTAGTTTATGTCGTTAAGAATGTGTAGGAGGAAATTAAGACAATATGTGTTACCTTATAAATAAATTATTTCAAGATGGTGTTTCTCATGAGGTCTGAAGACTGCCATTGCCCCAGTTTACAAAAAAGGAAATCAAAATATATGAGAAAATTATCGTCATATTTCGTTGCTGATAAGTTTTAGCGAAATTAATTGAAAAACTTGAAAAGGAAAAGTTGGTGCATTTTTGAGATGTTATCGGATATTTTTCATCCAATTCATTCGGCTTTAGGAAGAGGAATGGAAAGGAGGATACCATTCTAAAATTAACTTCAGAAATCTATAAAAATATGGACATAGATCAGAAAACATTTGCGCTATTTTTAGACCCACGAAAAGCTTTTGATTCGGTTTCACATGACTTGTTGTTGGAAAAACAAAACAGATTGGGAATAAGAGGCAAAATGTATTTATTGATTAAAAGGCTGTATAGAAGATAGGAAATAAATGGTTAAAGTAAGCAATATTACGAGTAGTAAATTGCAAATCAAATATGGAGTACCACAGGGATTGCTGTTAGGACCACTATTGTTCTTAGTAAATATCACTAGTTCTTTTCTTAGTATATATCACGTAGTATATATTTTATAATTTATAATTACGAGTACAATGGTGCATTAGAAGCTTTGCCGATGACACTGCTTTATTTATTCAAGAAGTAATATGAATATATTGTAAATGACAAATAGGGATCTTAGGCAAAGTGGTATGATGAAAACAGGTCATATTTAAAAGTAAATAAAACTTAATATATATTCTTCAAATTGAAAGGAAAATAGGGAAGATTATTTACCACAAGACAAGAACCAACTTATTTACCACAAGACAAATTGTTTAGATGCAGAATGTTTGTGTAAAATAATATAAGGTGGGAAAATTATAATTACCTTGGAGTTCAAACTGATATGAAATTAACTTCAAAAATCCACCTAAATAGTTTAGTATGCAAAATTAATTGTATAATATCAAAATTTTATTTCATAAAGCATTTCGTAGATTTATCTATTTGAAAATTAATTTATAATGCCTGGATAAAATTTTACTAACTTTATGGCCTTGAGGAGGAACTCATGCAACTACTCTAAAATCATTACAATATGCCCAAAATCATATTCGTGTCGTTCAAGAATACGCTAAGATAAAAATTTTTATAGCTTTGGAAACTATATATATATCGAGTAATAAAACATGTTAGACAGAATTGGAATAATAACTTAATCAGAGTACCTGTTAGACAGAATTGGAATAATAACTTAATCAGAGTACCTGTTAGGAATACCCATTCTTCACATATTTTGCAATTGATAAGTATCAGACAGAGTTCATAAAAATATTCCTATTAAACAATATGTGCATTTGTCAAGCAAATTATTCAATGCTTTGCCAAATGAAATTAAAATCATCAACCATTTATCAAATTAATTTAAAACCATTTATCAAATTAATTTAAAACCATTTATCAAATTAAAAAATTAATTATCAACCATTTATCAAATTAAAAATATATTGTTAAAAGTTAAAACTATGGTTATTAACTTTTAACAATACTTAATCTTTATTATTGGCAAAAAATTAATATTAAATTTAAATGAATTAACAATCTGATGTAGTGTTTAAAACTTCTGTCGTATTGATTGTACTATTGGAAAAAAGTATATACAGTATATGTGTATGGTGCTAACATAAAAGATTTTAGTGCAAATACTAATCTTTTGCATAATGTTGCATAATGTTGTAAATAAAATATTGCATGAAATATTTATATGCATAATTGCACCCACAAACGAGTCATACTCTAGTGGGTTATTATTTTTGCATTGCTTTTTTATTTATAATATACTTCAAAATTCACATAAGAGTATCTGTAGTTCTCAGTTTCGGAAAGAGGACACCGATACATTTGGAAAGGCCACTGTCAGTAGGACGAGACATGACGTCTCGTCCTACTTACAGTGACTTTTCCAAATCTCCAGTGTCCAGTGTGCGCTCAAGGTCCAGTGTGCACGAGATCTTTATCCTGCTGTGATGAAATTTTACTGACTTATGGCCTTAGGGAGAAAAACAAAACATACTGGATTGCCTTGACATGAGGCTTCCCTCTGTCTCCTAGCAATTGTCAAGAACATGCTGGATGGCCTTGACGTGAGGCTTCCTCCTGTTTCCTAAAAATTGTCCAGTGGTTAGCTTTCCCTCAACTTTCTTTGAGCCCTTGAGGTCCATCAGACTTGCCATTTAGCTCACTGCGTACAAAAATGCCGCTCAGAAATAAAATAACCCATGCCTAGAAAGGTAATTGCAAGTAGAGAAATGGAGGTCGTTAATAAATGTCCTTGCTATCCCCGATGTCCAACGTATATAATTATATATAGTACACACTGTCTAGTAATGTGATTCAATGGTTTAATGCTTCATGGGTCACTGGCCTATGATCTGTGGACAGTATCAACTGTGTAATCTCCCCCGTGTCTCGCTAGTTGCAATCACACTACGCTAGTGAGGGATCCAAGGAAAGTTTGAAAGGAGGGTACATAATAAAAGCATTTGATACTGGGGATGCATAATCAAATCATTCGATAAGGAGGGACACATAATAAAAACAACCCAGTCATACTAAGTAGTTGTGTGCATTGTTAATGATTCGAAGGAATGCTTATAAATATTAATCAATTCACAGGAGGAAATCCTGAATCCGCCACTGTGCTACGTCACTGACATACTGTTAAGTGCACCATTTCAAATACACTGCTCGACATTGAAAGCGTCCCACCCAAAAGGGCATGTCGTACAAACATGCAAATAGAAGGGTAGGTGTGCGCAGTTGAGATATGCAAAGATGATAATCCGGAGCCACCGACGTGTGTAGCTCAAGAGATAAAAGGTGCAAGAAGGAAAAGAGATAGTATTGTGTTTATGCAGGTGGAAATCGTATGAACGGTTGAGATTGGGTGGTTCCATTTGAAAATTGTTCAGCGAAGGCCGAAAATACCTGATACACGCTGTCGGCAGGTGTATCGCCATTTGGATACTTTTGGGAGAGGAAGAATTCTAGGCCAATGTGAAGCTGGATGGACTACACGTCGTGTCGCTGCCCATGTTCATCACGATGCATGAACTGTTGGACGTTGTTGGCAACAGTGGCGAAATGAAGGTTCTAGCGTGCATCGTAGAGGGAGTGGTGCTGTCCGACAAACGGTAAACTGAAGGTTGCATGAGGCAAACCTGTGCTCTTAGGCAACTGTTACGTCGACAGTCATTGACTGCAAACCATCGCATCGCTCGTCTGGCTTGGTGCCGAAGTCATGCGAACTGGGGTCACGAATGGAACACTGTTGAGTTTAGTGATGAATCATCATTTCTGACTGGGTGTTGATGATCAACGGGTCTGTGTATGGCGACAACCTGGTGAGAGAACGGATCCAGCTTTTATTCGCTACTGGCATAATGGTATGGGGTGCTATTGGATATGACAGCAGGTAATCTCTTGTTTGCATCACAGGAACACTGGTAGCTGCACGATACGTTAATGCAGTTCTGCAGCCCGTTTCGTTTCCATTCTTGGGAGGCATTCAGCAGCCCATTTTACAGCATGACAACGCCTGTGCACACACTGCTAGGGTCTCCAGACAATGTTTGTAACATGTTCAAGTATTGCCATGGCCAGCACAATCTCCAGATTTATCCCCAATAGAAAATCTGTGGGACCACATTGGACGACGTATGCAGTCCTCTCACTTGCCAGCATGGAATCTCGATGAATTATAGGAGCAAGTCAACGCTGGTTTGTGTGCAATTCCTCGGGACCATATCCATCGACTGTGTGACTCCATGCCACGCCGTATTGCTGCCTGTACCTACTGAGGCAGTCACATTGTGCTGCATTATCTCATCTTCTAACCGCTGTAAGTGGCTGCAAATTAAATCATGGTATGACAATATGTATTGCTATGTGTGTGCTACATTTCACCCCTATCCCCTCACTCCTTCTGGATGGGGCAATTTCAGTGTCGTTCAGTATAATTCTCAAAAAATTATAATGTCATGACTTCAAAATTCCATGGCTGCGTGGTTAGCGCACTTGGCTACTGATCTAAGGGACCTGGGTTCGAGCCCCGGGTAAGGCATGGATGTATGTGTCTTTTTTCTGCCGCCATCCTCTCAGACCTTCTACTATGGCGTAATAAACTGACAGTCTCCTGTCAGACCTTCGTGGCAAACAGCTGCTTGATGGGATATTTATTTTTATTTTTTTTTAATTTTTATATACGTATTTAAACTATTCCACATTTTTTACAACCAATGAAGGAAGGAAGTTAATTAACACTAATTTTTGATTCACCGCTCAGAAAAGCAGAAATAAAAATGAAAACCGAAGTAAGACATAAGGACAAACTTGCAAAAGTTCGTTTTTACGCAGGAACAACTCTTTTCAGTTCTTGATGCATATTCTTTAACCTCATCATCGGTAGCTGAAGGTTTAAGCCAGAGTTGGAGAAGGTGAACCTCTTAGGATCATATTGGCCATGCTATCTTCTTTACTACCCGAAGTTACGCCTTTCATATATACGAAACCACGGCTTTACTTTCCATTTAGTGGACATCAGTATTCCACACCAATTGATGTTTTTACTGGCTTTTCTTCCCACTTAGTGAACGATGTGGTGTTTCGAATACAGTCGGTGATTTTATTGGCTTATCGTTCCACCAATTAACAGCAATTCCTTTTCGATACTTCGCAGAGACAGTCCAACACATTACCGATTTTCTTTCCTTCCTCTCAGTTTTTTTTATTTATTTATTAAAATACTTACGAAATCTCGTATTATCCCTTGATTTCCTCGTGTTTATCGATCGATAATAGTATTTTGATATTTCTCATAAAATGCTTTCAGAATCTCAGTTCTTTTTTCTGAGATTTCGCTAATATGTAGAAGAAAGCAAATCATCAATTGAAATGGTTTTACAGCCATTTTATTTGGTAAGGAATTTGATTCGAATGAGTTTGCTGGGTATGTATCTAACAATCTCCTCATAAACGATCCCACCAACGAATTCTTCTTCATCCTCAGTTTTGGTCTCGGGTTCTTCACCTGATTCCTCTTCCAGGTCGGGGCGAGGGTGGTTCAGTCGGTAGCTCGCCAGGCTCGTAATCTATAGTTCCCAGGTTCGAGTCCCAGCTGGGTCAGCTTTGAGATTTATCTCCGCAAAATTCCCCGCCCTGACCACGGTCAGTAGAGGACACCGATGAACTTGAAAAAGCAGCCGTCCGTCAGATGGGACGTTAAACTGTGGCCACGTGTTCAGGAGATCCATACCCTGTGCACGTTAAATAGCATGCTGGATGGCCTTGACGGGAGTCTATCATCTGTCTGCCAACAGCTGTTCCAGTGGGTCCCCTACCCCAACCTTCTCTGAGTCTTCGGGGTCCATGTGACCTGGCCATTTAGCCCATGGTGTGCAAAAAAGTGCAGCTCAGAGGTAAAACAACCCAAATCTTCCAGGTCGATTTGAAATTTCCCAGGTGATTAATCTGGAATATCATTGTCGCATTATTGTCGTATATTTGTTCGTATTTTGCTTTTGTGCTGTGGGAGGTAAATTGTTATTTGGCTGTTATTTTCGGTTGAATTTGATTTTTCATTTTCTGTTTGCCTTTTTATTGGTGACTTTTTTCTTGGGTTGTTTTTCAGCTTCTTTTATCGTTTCATTTATAACTTCGGAGAAGGTAACTCTTTCTTTTTTTCGCCAATTGTCTGCCAAGTTGTCTGCAACGTCGGCAAAGTCGTGTGATTTCTCTGTACTCTATGATTGTTGTGAATGCATTAACCTTGTTAATTTTGACCTTGTTCGAAATAATGCAATGGCTCAGAAAGCAAAATAAATAAATAATTAGATAAAAATAAGTAAATAAATGAACTAACAAACTGACTAATAATTTTCTTATTTTATGCTTATTCTTTCGTGGCTGCAGATTAATAATAAAGGGTAGGCCAGACCCATTTCCTACATTCTGACAAGTTGTAACTTCTTTGGTGTCCTTTTTTCACTCACTTTCACATAGCACAGAGTTTTCCGCAAAAATATGAACTGTGCCTTTTTTCTTTTGCCATTTTCCAATTTCAAGCTTTGAAAGATCCAAGGGAGGTGGAATGCTTTATTGAATCGGAGTGTTTAATTGACTCTTCCACCTAATGGGCAGTAATATTTTCATACTTATCGGTGATTTTATCGGCTAAATGTTATCTCTCTGGATGGACGGAAGTATTTCAAAGTATTTCGGTGTTTTAATTAGTTTAAAATCTTACTAAATGGATAAATGTATTTCGAAAAAAATCGGTATTTTTATTAGTCTTAAGGAATAATGCGGTGTGAATCTAAAAGGCGGCAAACATTAAAGAAATATTGGAGAACCTATTATTGTTCGTATTTTGTTATTTGTCTGTTTATTATACATTATATATATTTCAAACTAATTACACCTTAAGCTCCTGCTTGCCACAGAAGTCTGCAGAGTCTGTATCTATAATATGATATAAAAAAATACCCCCTCAAGCAGCTGCTTGCCACAGAGGTCTGACAGGAGCCTGTCAGTTTCTATGCCATAGTAGAAGGTCTGAGAGGATGGCAGGACCTCAGCAGAAAAACGATACATACATCCATGCCTTACCCGGGGCTCGAACCCAGGTCCCTTAGATCAGTAGCCAAGCGCGCTAACCACTCGGCCATGGGACGGCTAGCGAAGATATAGGAGGAAGCCATAGGACGGCTAGCGAAGATATAAAAAAATACCCCCTCAAGCAGCTGCTTGCCACAGAGGTCTGACAGGAGCCTGTCAGTTTCTATGCCATAGTAGAAGGTCTGAGAGGATGGCAGGACCTTAGCAGAAAAACGATACATACATCCATGCCTTACCCGGGTCTCGAACCCAGGTCCCTTAGATCAGTAGCCAAGCGCGCTAACCACTCGGCCATGGGACGGCTAGCGAAGATATAGGAGGAAGGCGAGACCTCAGCAGGACTAGTCTTATACAGTCTAACGAGATAACACAAGAAAGAAAATCGTCATACCTGGTCCGAAGTTCAAACCCGAGGTAATTTGATAAGTAGCCAAGTACGCTAACCCTCAGCCTCGGAATGGTTAATATATATTAAGCTTCAGTCTACTAAGAGAAAGCAGGGGGGGGGGGGAGTGCACAATTCTTGGTGGCCGCGTAGTGAAGTTTCGGGGAAACACTCTTCTAAATGGTCAGGCGACAAGGATCTTGTCAATTCCTTGTCAAAATATATTTCCCATTACTTAATACTCATATGTTTGCCCTATGTTGATTTCCAGAAGCCCTAATCCCAGCGAATGTCAAGGTATTACTGCCAAAAAAAAAAGCAATTGCATATTCTCAATAAGCACACACTCACCACAAAAGCATAACGGGAGATTCTCAGTATGTCGTAACGCGGCACACTTGACATCTGTGAAGAAAACGTGACCTTAACAGAAACGTAACGTATATGAGTGTTCATTGAAACAACTGAGACACGAACAGGTAAACTTGTCAGCCGTACTCATAGATCACTAATTAATTGAGATATCGATCCCTTGTTAATCGATCAGTTACCTAAGATTATTGGCTTATTGACAAGTAATTGAATGCTCAGTCAACCAAAGGACCAATGAAAGTTGTCGATGCATGATCTCATTGTCTCAATGGTTTCCATGCACCTTTCGCCACTAGCATTATTTTTTTATAATGGCCGAGCTTAAGGAGCAACTAAGAAACAATGGGGATACAATGATACTGCGCAGTTAGCACTTTGATGGATATCACACATCAAGGTTTTTTGGCTTCCCCCCCCCCAAAAAAAAAAGAAAGAGTAACGGTCTACGGAGCCCTTAGACTTGGAAAAATTCAGAATAGCAAAGCAGACACACTAAATATGAAACGTAATCTTATTAATTATTTTTTCATTTCATTTAATATAGTCTCTCAATTATTAATCTCATTTTTAAATTAAACCTCAATTCTTAAAGAAGAGGAAAAAACAATTCCGGATAATCGAATTTCCGGTTAATCCGTCATCCACGTAAAACGCACAAAACTTAAACATTTTCGGAAAGTATCGTTAAAAATTTATTTAAAATAGGATACCAAGAGAGTATTCACTTCGCTTTATCTCTATTCTAACATCTACAGACTCCTGCAGACTTCTATGACAAGGAAATTTAAACTTAACAAGGGCTCGATATCTCAATCAAATTTCCTTTTTTCTCTTCTACATTTCGGCGAATCACACAGAAAACATTTTGCTGCGTGAAGCCTTTTACTGTCGTGTCGTATTTTAACGTCCAGCTCCTCGTATCTCAAAAATTCCCCGCCCTGCCCACGGTCAGTAGGGGACACCGATGGACTTGAAAAGGTGGCCGCCCATCGGATGGGACGTTAAGCCGTGGCCCGGTGTGCGGGAGAGCCATACCCTGTGCACGTTAAAGAACACGATGCATGGTCTTGATGGGAGACTACCATCTGTCTCCCAGCAGCTGTTCCAGTGGGTCCACTCAACCAACCTTCTCTGAGCCTTTGGGGTCCATGTGGCCTGACCATTTAGTCCATGGTGTGCAAAAAAGTGCCAATCAGAGGTAAAATACCCAACCCAACCTCGTATATCATATAATTTTTGGGCATACAATATTTTTTTCAATACTTCGATTAATCCTCCTTCGGATAATCAAGAGTTTACTATATGTGTCACTTAACATAATTAGATTTAATTTCGAAAATGACATTCGCAAGTGAAAATTTCTATGAAATGAAAATTACATAAACATCAATAACCATAATTTTTTTTCTTTCAACTTTTATTTGATGCGCATGTTTAATTATCGATTTATTATAAATCAGTTATGACATAAATGTATTTCAAAACATAATTATTTATTATTTTACTGAAATAAAAATATTCTATCCCCCCCCCCAACAAGCATTATTTTTCTGAGCCTCTTTTACCAATAATTGATTTTTTGTAATGCCCCCTTTTACCAAACATTATTTTTCTAATAAATAAGACATTTTTATCAAGCATTATTTCCTATAGCCCTTTTTTTTTATAAAGTATTATTTTTTTAACACTCCATTTTACCTAGTATTATTTTTCTGATGTCCCCTTTTACCAAGAGTTATTTTTCTAATGCTCCTCTTTACCGAGCATTAGCATCCTGACGCTTCCTTTACCAAGCATTATTTTTCTAACATCCCCCATTTATAGAAGGTTGTGTTAATCTATGAGGTAATCGTTATTCTATTTAATACTTCTCCAGAGAAAAACTCTCAAACTCCTCCAAAAAAATTAAAACCTCTGTCTTTGGGAGCCATTATTTTAGGATAACTATCAACTGCGCAGTCTCATAGACTCTATTAATGCCAAAGTTGTGATTCAAGCTGCAATAGTTCCTCATTTAATATCACCTACCACACTTTCTTGGTCGGTGACATTACAAGAGGAAGAACTGTTAGTGGAGGGTTCCATAATGGGACCTAATTACTAGCTGCACCTCTGATTTTTCTATTTAAAAAAGTTTTTATAATTATTACTACTATATTTTAGTAATGCTATCTTTTGTACACTTATTGTTATTCTAGGCCTCATCTTCAGCATTCGTAGAACTTCCCTCATCATAGTCTTTTATGACATTCGCTGTTGTGGATCTCTGAAACAAGATGGCGCCGCCTCCTTCCTGCAGCGCCACCAGAAAGATACTTCTATTCCGATGAAGACAACGAAATCCGATGCTCCTCTGGATGTCACCGATCTCGAGACTATTAGCGCGGAACGGCACCGACCCCAAAACGCAACGAAAGTGGCTCTGCACGTGACACTGGTCTCGCATGATTGACGGAGTGGGCCATGTGCGTCACCATAACAACAGCCAGCCGCTGTCGCGTGGCTAAATAAAAGTTACTAACAGGGATGAAAGTTTTTTTTTTTCATTTTTCTTTTTATGTCCGCTCATTGTGGTTACGGATGAGACTGCCAGAGCAAATACTGACGAGAAACGAATTACTGTATCACGGTAACTCAGTGAGAATCAATTTCAGAATCCTTACAGAGTGAATCAGCATCTTCAAGCGAAGTTACTTTTAAAAAAACATGAATGGCAAATGACAATATGATTTCTTGACTGTTTTTTTGGGGGGGAGGGGGTGAATTGCGCCTTTGCCACAGACTATTACATATTTTTATGATCCATAAAAGCAAATGAAGATTTAATTTATCAGAATTTACGGCTATGGGGTATGTTATGGTCAAATATGCATTTATTTTGGCAGGAGAAGATGGAGAAATATAATCTTTATTTCTCATCTGCATTGCTTACATAAAAACAATAAATGATGTTTTAAACATATTTTTCTGCGGGGTTTTCCTGCAATTCATTAAATGTGCTTTCTTTGTTTTTCTTTCTAAAAGGACAATATATCAACTTCTGATATTTAAACTAGTTTTCGCAAAAACGTACAAATGTTTTCAGTTTCTCGTCTGTCTGTCTGTCTGTAGGCATCTAACGTTTTTGTTTTTAGAGATAAATAAAAAAAAATATTTTTGGGTTGTTTGACCTCTGAGCGGCACTTTTTTTGCGCAACATGGCGGGGGGGGGGGGCTCAGTCGGTAGCGCGCCAAGCTCGTAATCTGCAGTTCCCAGGTTCGAGTCCCAGCTGGGTCAGCGTTGAGATTTATCTCCACAAAACCCCCTGCCCTGCCCACGGTCAGTAGGGGACACCGATAGGCTTTCAGAGGCCGCCGTCCATCGGATGGGACATTAAACCGTGGCCTCCTGTGTGGGAGAGCCATACCCTGTGCACGGTAAAGAACACACTGGATGGCCTTGACGGGAGGCTACCATCTGTCTCCCAACAGCTGTTCCAGTGGATCACCTCCCCCAACCTTCTCTGAGCCTTCGGGGTCCTTGTGACCTGGCCATTTAGCCCATGGTGTGCAAAAAGGTGCCGCTCAGATGTAAAACAACCCACACCATGGGTTAAATGGCCAGGTCATAAGGACCCCGAAAACTCAGAGAAGGTTGGGGACCCACTGGAACAGCTGTTGGAAGAGAGATGGTAGCCTCTCTTCAAGGCCATCCAGCGTGTTCTTTAACGTGCTCAGGGTATGGCTCTCCCGCACAGGGGCTACGGCTTAGCGTCCCAACCGACGGACGGTGTCCTTTCCAAGCTCATCGGTATCACCTACTGACCGTGAACAGAGAGTTTTGCAGAGACAAGTCTCAACGCTGACCCAGCTGGGACTCGAACCTGGGAATTACAGATTACGAGCCTGGCACGCTACCGACTGAGCCACACCCGCCCCTTCTTTTTGGGTTGGATAGGTATTGATGAAGCCATCCTGGTGGCCGATTGGTTAGCGCGCTTGGCTACTGATCAAAGGGATCTGGGTTTGAGCCCTGAGTAAGGCATGGATGTTTTTGCTGTCTTCCTACTGAAATTGCCTTCCTCACAAATCTTCTCTATGGTGTATTAAAATGACAATCTCCTGTCAGACCCCTCTGGTAAGTAGCTGCTTGAGGGAGAATTTTTATTTAATGAATTAGATATTGATGAAATATTACGACTCATTTTCTGAATCTTCCTAAAGTTCAATTAGCGACAACTAACGGTGGCAAAATATGGAAAATGCCAACGTATTAAATAAATATTTCAAACGATCTATTTATGCTAGAAATCTGAAATTTGGGTTGTAGATTGGCTGTTTTTTGTTTGTTTGGAGTTTTATGGTACCCGTCCAAAACAAGCGTAATCTGCTCGTAAAATATAAAAGTGTGTTTTAACTCCATTTGAATGGATTTTGTAAAATCGGTTGTAGCATTTAGGGGTTAATTATAGAAAAGATTACCGAAGAGTGTTGGGTTGTTTTACCTCTGAGCAGCACTTTTTTTGCACACAATAGACTAAATGGTCAAACCACAACGATCCCGAGGGCTCAGAGAAAAGCACCCACTGGACAGCTGTTAGGAGACAGATGCCATCCAATGTGTTCTTTAATATGCACAGGGTATGACTTTTCCGCACCCATGGGTATGGCTTAACATCATATTCGATGGCCTTTCCAAGCCCATCGTTTGTCCCCTATAAAGATCGAAGACGGGGATAAATCTCAATGCTGCCCCAGATGGAACTCGAACCTAGGAACTACATATTACAAGCCTGGCGCACTACCAAATGAGCCACCCTGCCCCTTATAAAAAGAGTTGTTTTCGCATTATTTTAATTATTGTGATTTCCCCCCAACCCCCAACCCCCCAAAAAAAAAGACTCCTACATATGCCAGTGCAGATTTGTTCTTTAACGTGTTACTCCTTCACGCAGCGTTACTGTCGTTTTTATCAGCGATGGCAGAGCGCGATTTAACGGAGAAAAACTCCATTCAGGTACAGGGGGGAATCGAATCTAAAAACATCAGGTCACGAGTTTGGTGCGCTACCTAGTGAACCAACTCCCGCCCTAGAAAGAACCATATAATGTTGGATTTCTTTCTGAAACAACAGACTTTCCTGCACATAGCTTACGTCCCTAGACATGTCTCCTGGACATGGCTTAACGTCCCATCCAACGGACGACGCCCTTTCCAATCCCACCGGTGTCTTCCCCTCAGAAACACCCCAAACAATCTTCGTTTCTTTTTCTATCTGATTTTATTGAGAGACAGCTGCCAGACTTGAGTGACAAATTACCATCCCTACAGATATTATTTCTTTAAAGAAATTATAAAATCATTATCAACTTCAAATTCATCGTGGTCGAGTCATAATCTCTTTTCTTCCTTAACGTCCTTCTAAAATCATCATTAACCGATTTTCAGTTCCTCGCAGGAATGACATTTAGTACTGTTATTATTCTAATGACACACAAAATAAAAAAAACGCTGTTAATGAGTAGTTGCTGTCCTTGTGAATCTCAAAAAACCATTAAAACTAACGTAAACTAAATCGTTATTGAACTGTCCAGCGTTTTAAGTGACGTACCATAAATCAATTCATAAATAGAAATTTTCGTGGTAAAAAAAAAATCCAAGGTCTACATTTAACGGCAAAACTCAAGTGAAATAATATTTTCTTTTAATTGTACCCATCAAGAATAATTGCACGAAGAAGATTTTAATCTGTTTACCCTGCAAAGCTGGATGACATGGGTCGTCATTATTTTGTAACTGGATCTTTTAAAGTGATTACAAACGGTCTGGAATCTTCGACGTCTTGATAATGACACGATAGGACACACACACACTCGCAAAAAAAGAAACAACAGCAAAAATAAAAGTAGCTCTTAAAATGTTATCGGGTACGACGTGGTTGTTTATAAATTGTTCAATCCAGTGTACTTGGAATGGATGATGTAGTATTCGGATGGGGAAAAAAAAGTTGCTTCCATCAATTAATTACGATCGAATGTGACCTTTCGGGGAGTAACGAGGACAAACCTGTCAGACGAGAGATCTGGGGGTGACAAACGATCCACCTGAAGATGGAGGCTCACTTGAAAGAGATGACGTCAGAAGAATTCGTTCATCGGTTGACTGTGACAAAGAATTATTCAAATCATCGTGGTGAGTGCTAGCACATTTGAATATTCCACTGCAAACGATGCTAGTGAATAGAAAATAAAAAATAAACTTTAAATGTCTTAGTCTAGACGAAAATTGATGTCTGAGTTGACAGTGAAGCATTGGGAGACGTAAACATCTTGTCGCTGATTTTTCTATCCTTATACTTGTGGACTGAAGAGAGAACGGCTGCTGAGTTTACAGGGAGGAGTGAGGCTAAGTATTGAATACTTAACCTTTGAGTCTCACGGTTGTAATTCAATGCCATCAGATAATATAGGTGTGTAGGGGGGAGAGGAGTTCTCATACACCTTTTTTTTCTGCAGTGAGGTCAATTATAATATAACATCCGGGTAGTTGTTGACATCATATTTTTAGGTGAGATGAAAATAGAAACGTGGTGGTTTTTCAGCAACTGAAGTTGAGCTTGTATTATTCTACAACAGGAGTGGCCAATCCAAACTTATCGAAGAGCAGCTGGAAAAAGAAACTACATTCTTAAAGATCCATAGGGAAAAATTCTCTTCTTAAAAACTTGCTTAACTATTACAGGTAAGGCTCGAACCTGGGAACTGCAGATTCGAGTCTAGTGAGATTATTAACTGCCCCCCTCCCGCCCTGCTTGTGTGGTAAGGAGACTGTTGGAAACATCCATAGCAACAGCAGAAGGTATATGTAGATCATTCTGTCGATCACAGTACAGTTGGTCGCTGGGTCAGAGGTTTGTTGTTAGGGGCGGGGGTGGCTCAGTCGGTAGCGCGCCAGGCTCGTAATCTGCAGTTCCCAGTTCGAGTCCCAGCTGGGTCAGCGTTGAGATTTATCTCCGCAAAATTGCCCGCCCTGCCTACGGTCAGTAGGGGACACCGATTGCCGCCCTGCCTACGGTCAGTAGGACCTCTTAAGCCAAGCGTGCTTAGAAAGGCCGCCGTCCGTCGGATGGGACGATAAGCCGTGGTCCCGTGTTCGGGAGAGCCATACCCTGTGCACGTTAAAGAACACACTGGATGGCCTTGACGGGAGGCTATCATCTGTCTCCCAACAGCTGTTCCAGTGGGTCCCCTCCCCCAACCTTCTCTGAGCCTTCGGGGTCCCTGTGACCTAGCCATTTAGCCATGGTGTGCAAAAAAGTGCCGCTCAGTGGTCAAACAACCCAACCCAGAGGTTTGTTTCGTGTTGTTTAACCTCAGAACTTCTTTTGCCCACAATGGTTTAAAAAGCCAGGTCACAAGGACACCAAGAGCTGAGAGAATACTGGGAAAGGATACCCACTGTAAACTTCACATAAAGGCTATTCAGTGTGTTTTTTAACGTGCGCATTTTATGGGTATCCTGTACACGGATACGGCTTAACGTCTCATCAGACGGACGATGGCATTTTCAAGCCCATCGATGTCCGCGTTCTCTCCATGGGTAGAACGGCAGTAAGCGGAGAAATTTTTCAAATCAAGCACAGTTGGGACTCGAATCTGAGAACTACAGATTACGAGCCTGGCCCTTTACATGTTACGCCAATCCCGCCTCCTGTTCCAAGTGGACATCTGTGGAAGCTGAAAGTGCCAATCTTCACGACCCACTCTTGCATTGGAAGACCACAGTCAGCGCGGGGAGATGACAATGTTGTGAAAGTGAACAGCACCAATTTTGCATACGGATATGTAACTGTTAAAGAAGTGTTGCTCCAACTGGACGTCTGGAAAACGAGTGTATGCAGAATATTGAGCTAGCTGCGCTATTCGAAGGTCTGTCTTAAGGAGATCCCCACACCTCATAGAGTCCAGACTTCACAGCATGGGACTATCATATTTCGTCTAAATTGAAAGACAGCATTCGTGAGACAAAAAATGAAAATGATGTCTCCCTTTTGAACGTTTTATTCTGAGCGGCACTTTTTTTGCACAAAATGGGCTGAATGGCCAGATCATAAGGATTTAAGGGCTAAGAGAATGTTGGGGTTACAGGACCCACTGAGAGCTGCTAGGAAACAGATTGTAGCCTCCCGTAAACCATCCATCATGTTCTTTAACGTGCATAGGGGTCTGTCCCTTTTTGTAATTCAAAAACGTTGTCTTTGCATAATTTAATTTTAGGCCCATAACGTCTCCTGGTAGTAAAATTAGATTTAAAAGATGTGTTCTGGTTGCTACTATTTTCAAAGGAGGGATGACCGTTTTGCAGCCCTCCCCCCTTACGATCCAGCCCTGATTGAAATATACGTACAAAATCAGCATTATTAGATAATCATGATAATTTCTATCTTTTTAATTAGCGACCCGTGACATTGTGCTACCTAAGCCACCATATTGTTACGTCAATGTCTATACTTCTTTACAAGTAAGAGTGCTGAAGAGTAAATATAGATCTGTAGAAAAAAGTAAGGCATTAATTTTGGAATGACCCTCGTAACTAATGTCATGTCCCTCTAATTTATTTATTTTTATTTATTTTTGCATTATATTGTATTATTGTTATTGTAAATATTTTTATGTATTAAGTGTGTTCTTGGAAGTGCTATTTTGGGGATGTGACTCATAAGATGTTGCTTTCGGGTCTGAGCTGGCTGCCTGTACATGTCGATGTCCGAAAAGCCTTTCTATGGCCTTTTACAACTGTCGTGGGGCTCGAGTATGAGCCCGGGAGAGGCGCCGAGTAATAATGAAACAACAGTCTTGAGCGTAGATGTCAAACAGGAAGGACGTTTGAACACGCGTCAAAAGGACGCCGCGCTTACTTAAACGAAATCCTTAAGTAGAGAGTTCGATTCTAAGTGAGAATCAAGATTCTTGGTGAATCTGATACAATTCTGTGGATTCTGTGTGAAGTACGTTGTAGGCAAAGGTTAAATATCCTTTTGCCGAGTTTGAGGTCGGTAAAGCGAGAACCTGCAAAGTGTGCGGTTCTCCACCTCATTGCGTAATTGTTTGCAGCAGCAAAGGCCTACGGAGTTGAGAGCATCTCCAGCACGTGATTGTATATAAGTGTAAATAAACTGTGTCGTCCCTATACAACTCTCGTGCGTGAATTGTTGGACATATTTTTATACATCACTTGACGCAGCAAGTCTGAGGCATACGTCCGTACAAGTGTAACAACACGCGAACCTGCCATTTCACCGAAGTAAGGTGAAGGTAATTAACAGACAAATTCATCGTCCTCCGTCGGCCATGACATTTGGCCCAGCCCATCACACACATCCGGAGAGTCCATCACAACTAACCAGCCCAAATTATCTTAAAACCAGAAAAAAGGCTCGTAAAATATTCGAAACCTTAACCTCCAGAGGTTGGATTGGGCTATTTTTCCTCTGAGCGGCACATTTTTACATAATGAATAAAAAAAATAAATACCCCCTCAAGCAGCTGCTTGTCACAGAGGTCTGACAGGAGCCTGTCAGTGTATATGCCAAAGGAGAAGGTCTGAGAGGATGGCAGGACCTCAGTGGCAGGACCTCAGCAGAAAAACGACACACACATCCATGCCTTACCCGGGGCTCGAACCCAGGTCCCTTAGATCACTAGCCAAGCGTGCTAACCACTCGAAAATGGCCATGCCACAAGGATCCGAGAGCTCAGAGAAGGTTGAGGGAAGGGGCCCATTGGATAGCTGTAAAGAGGCTGAAGGCAGCCTTCCGTCAAAGCCATCCAGCGTGTTCTTTAAAGTGCAGAGGTTATGGCTCTCTCCCGCACACGGTGCCACGGCTTAACGTCCCATCCGATGGACGGCGGCCTTTACAAGTCCAGGTGGGCGACCCTTCAGATCCGTTCCCAAGCTGTTCCTTACAGTCCGTTCCCAAGCTCGAGTCCTAGGTGGGGCTTGAACCTGGAAACTGCTGCATCCACCCCTCCCCTCCCCAACAAAGACACACGGTGCATAAATCAACTCAGTTGACAATCGTTTTGGGAAGAGCCAAGTTAATAACATGGGATAATCAGAGAACTTTATGTGTACATGCAAATTTAAAGACGGCTGTGCAAAGGGACCTTTACAAGACAGCTATGCAAAGGGACATTGGCATCCCCGTGAAAATATGCAGGGGGATGCCAATGTCAAACAGGACTTTATTAGAACTGACATTCACAATTGAAAGGTCATAAAGTCACTCTAAGCATCAATAGCATATTTAGGGGGAAAATTGTCTTTATATGGTTCGGGTGTGAATCTACGACCTCCTGACAATATGTCAGGTGCTTTGACCCCTGAGCTATCGGCCGCCAATTAAGATCTCCACTGTTTAATGATGTAAACTCTTCTACTTGCAGTATACAAAAAATATCTGTGTCACTAGAAGGCAGTATGTTTTCCGCTTGCAAACAGCATCCTGATGTAGACGGCAATCTATGTCACGGTATGCTCAGTAAACATGACAGAATAGTTTATATCGTTAGAGATCTTGATCTGCGGCAGGTTGCTCACTGATCAGAGTGCCTGACATGATTTCAGGAGATCGTTTACCATACGGTTCAGACAATTTTTCCCACCAATTCGGTATTGATTTTAATAGTGACTTACGTGACCTTTCAACTGCAAAAAAAAAAAACTTCGATAAATTAATGAATTAGTTAATTAAGTAATTGACATTTATAAACTTAGTGTTGCTGCTTTTGATAGGCTATGTGCTTTGTGTGAAAAATTGTACCGCCTGTTTGAATCTCCATAGCCACTTACAGAGCTCAGCAACTTTTTAAATAATTTGCAGAGAGGGTTGGCTTAGTGGATAGCTGTCCAGTTTCGTAATCTGCAATTCCCAGGTTCGAGTCCTAGCTGGGATTTATCTCCGCAAAACTCCTTGCTCTCTGTCAGTAGGGGACACCGATAGGCTTGGAAAGGTCACCTTCCATCAGATAAGACATTTAGCCGTGGCAATGTGTGCGGGAGAGCAATACCCTGTGCACGTTAAAGAACATGGTGGATGGACTTGACAGGAGGCTACCATCTGTCTCGTAACAGTTCTCCAATAGACCCCTACCCCCTAACCTTCTCTGAGCTCTTAGGGTCCTTGTGACCTGGTCATTTATCCCAGTTTGCGAAAAAAAAATGCCGCTGAGAAGTAAAAATACCGACAATAATTCTTAATTAAAGTTTTTATGAAAAAATGTGTTTGAAAATAATTAAATCTTTTCAAGTCTCGATTTCTAACAATATTCCTTCAGTTGTAAAACCTTTTAGCAAGTTAGCCCATTCTGTAAATTCAAAATTGGCGAAAAATTCTTACGCGAATTGTTATGGTGGGATACGAAGATAACAAAGTTTCCATAGGCAACAATGAGCTGACCCTTTTGACTCGGAGTGGGTAGGAATGCAACGTTTTTTTGTTTTAACCATTTGTTTTTAGAGAAAAATAATTGTTTTTAAGGTTAGATAGGTATTGATGAAATATTGCGATTCGAACTTGCCAAATCTCTCATAAGCAGTAATTTAAATATATATATGTATATATTTTTACTCATAAAAGTAAAGAATACAGTACATTTACCATTTGACCCGCAAAGTTAAATAGCTTATCTGCAGGAAAATAAATAAATTAAATTAAACGTAGGTCATTCAGCAAAGAAATTCACAAAACACAACATTGCGCTCTCTAATGATGAAAATATTTGAAACCTACAAAAATTTAAATGAATATTGCAAATGACGCATGTGTAACTGAAATTTATTAGCCATTGTTAATTTTTACATATATATTTTACAGTAAGCCGAGTGGTTAGCACGCTTGGCTATTGATCTAAGGGACCTGGGTTCGAGCCCCGGGTAAGGCATGGATGTATGTGTCGTTTTTCCGCTGAGGTCCTGCCATCCTCTCAGACCTTCTACTGTGGCATATAAACTGACAGGCTCCTGTCAGACCTCTGTGACAAGCAGTTGCTTGAGGGGGTATTTTTTTCTTTAAGAGTAACTTTTCAAAGACTTTTATAAAAAATGCAAAATTCGAGAAAGGCTAGAGAAAAGTGTAATAAAAATAAAATATAAAACTGATCTCAGTATGTGTAACCAAGAGCCAATAACTATACTGGTTACTAGAAGAAATTTACAATACCTTACATAAAATAAAACTTTAATATTCAAACATTATATAAATACATTTTAAATGGCAAGCATATAATAATTAAAATTATATAAATAATAATACATTTGAGTGCAATGGACTCCATTTTTCATGTGCTAAAGTAACCAAAATATATCATGTAATATAGGGGTCTAAACGTGGGGTACGTGGACAATTTTTTTGGGGTACGTCGTGAGAGCTCAAAAGTCGCTAGATCTAGTAACAAAGTAAAAAATAACCATTGTTTATATTATAACTATATTTTTATCTATCTATACAAGGGGTACGCCAGTTATGTACACATTTCCAGGGAGTACGTGAAGCATAAAAGGTTGAGAACCACAAAAATATGCCGCTCAGAATATATTTAAAACACAATTCAGTATCTTTAAGATTCATACCATAATTCCATAAATTTCTTTTAAAAATGTGTGATGACGCAACTTCTTCATTTCTTTTTGCAATTTGTTATACTGTAGTCACTAATGGTTAAATATTCAAAAGATTTATGAAAAATGTTCCGATTTGCTTTAGGAACAACTAAGGTGCTACAAAATCTAAATTGTTGAAATTTTGAAATTTCGAGCCCAATTCTACCCACCTTTTTCTGCTGAAGTCCCGCTATCCTCACAATGCCATTCTACTATGACGTATAAACTGACAGGCTCCTGTCAGACCTCTGTGGCAAGCAGCTGCTTGAAGGGATATTTATTTTTTATTTTACACCCAGCTTTGGCGGGAAACGCAACTGATTAGTTTTAGGAGCTAATTGGAAAACTCTTTTTTCAGTTGGATTTGTACTAATGAAATATTATAATTCACTTTTTTTAAATACTTATGTAGTTTTAATTTATACCGTTAGAGATCACTAAACACAGAAACGGCGAAACTTTTAACGAGTGTTGTAAGTGTTCTGTTTACAGCAAAAATTTTAAATTTCGCTGTTGAAGTGTCAGTTTTAGAGTGTCAATTTTATCAATCCTGTTGTGTATTGTGTGTAAAAACGTGCAGCTCAGAGGTAAAGCAAACAAATCCACCATCCTTCTCTGAGCCCTCGGGGTCTTTGTGACCTGGTCATTTAGCCCATTATGCGCAAAACAGTGCCGCTCAGAGGTAAACAACCCAACCCACAACTAAACGAGTAGAAAAAGGAAATAATCCTTCCAAAAATATAATATCTTGAATCAGATGTTTCCAAATTGTTATGGTAAACTTGTATTTTGTATATTATTGTAAGACACATTTGTTCATTCGTTAAAAAGTCACCAGGTCAGATAATTTGTTTAAAAATATGAAGTATGAATAAAGAAAGCTGCATTGCATTCTTTAGCAAACCCCCACATAGTAAGAAGTTCGGGACATTAAATTTTGCATCTTTAAAAGCAATTGGCCTGCTTCGATTTCTTGCCACACACAAAAAATACCCAGGAAGCAAAAATCGTAATTGGCAATAAAAAAAACGAAACTTTTTGGGCAGAAATGTAACTTACTTACGATTTAACGAGACATTCGTAAAGAGCACACCGATCACGCATGGGGAAAATTGCACGAGCAAGTTTCTCATTCATTTGCTCGAGCCAAAATAATTTAATGACCGTTTTTTATCAGGAAGGTGTTAGAATATCTATTACATATCACAGCGTCAAAATCAAGTCTCGCCAAATTGGCCCAAGAGAGAAGTTTTTATTAAAAACATTACAATTATCCGAAAGTTTCTAACCCTAACACGCGAGTTTTGTAACAAGGTTGTTTCTTATCCCGGGGACTTGTCAGAAGAATCCTTAAACGACCAGTTGTTTTCTTGCTTTGGTGCGGATATCATTTAAGTACTTGAATGAACCGTTGTTTAAACCGTTTCCTTGTTTTAATTCGTAGAGCCTTGTTTCATTTCTAATTAAGGAAATGAGAAATAGTTCATTTGAGAAAAATTTCTCTTCCTGGTTTCTATGATTTTATTTTTCGTGTACCACGTTTGTCAGTTAGTAGAGACACTCTTAATGTATGAAGAGGAAACCAGAAAAAGTGATTTTTCTCTCTTAAGTGATGAACTTCAAACTTTTATTTACTGTTATAATAATAACATTACATTAACTTTATATCAGTGGCATAGAGTTAATGTCAAGTGCGTAGACAATGCGATTATGGTGCAGTTGAAAATTCAATAGTTCTCGCATATCATAGGTCATTTATGATCTATCAATCAACTGAGAATTGTCGAAGTTCTCCATGTCATTACTTGTGCCATTACCGTAGGACAATTTATCTCAGAAAAACTTCCCGCCCCGCCCATAGTCAGTAGGGGACATCGATGGGCTTGGAAAGGCTACCGTCCGTCGGATGGGACGTTAAGCCATGGACTCTGTGTGCAGTAGAGTCGTAACCTGTGCACATTAAAGAACACGCTAGATGGCCTTGATAGGAGGATACCACCTGTCTCACGACAGCTGTTTCAGTGGGTCACCTCCCCAAAATTAATCTGAGCCTATGAAGTCCTTGTGACCTAGCCATTTAGCCCATTGTGTTCAAAAAAGTGCCGCTCAGAGGTCAAACAACCCAACCATATGTCATACACTGTCCTGCAATATATAACACATAGTACAAGAGATTAACTTCTAAGTGAACAATTAACTAAAACATGTATTGATCACATTAATGTAAAATTAGATAAACTTTCAGGTCACGTTCATTAATATTACGAAATAAAATTGCAGCAAATATTAGTGATTTTCAAAATGGGAAATATGATTCTAAAATACTGAAAAAGTTTATTGAAAATATTATGTCGATACGACCATAAAAAATAAATGAAGAAATCTCAACAACTGATAGGGTAGCTTCGATGTCTGATTCTCTCAATGGAAAAGATATTAACAAAACCTTTAATAAATTAAAAGAAATTTATAATAAGATCTTAGGAAGAAATAAAATTCCTATAAAAGCCAAGGAAAAGGAACAGGAAAAATTTTGGATAACAGCAGAAATTGTTGATTTAATTGTAAAACGGGACAAAGTCTGCATACGTTACAAAAACGATATAAAAAATGAGGAATATAAAAAGAATTATAAAACAATACGTAATTTAGTTGCATCACGAATTAAAACTAAAATATATATATATTATTAAAGACAACTTTTAATGAAAAATAATGATATGAGGGAAACTTGGAATTTAATATATGAAATATTTGAAAATAAAAAAAGTTAAATCCGTCGATGAAACTATTACAGGAAATATTCCTAAAGATATGTCTCTGGAAGAAGTAACAAATAATTTCAATAATAACTAGAAGACATTAATCAGTCAAAATGAAGGAAAGAATTATCTTGACAATGAATACGTCAATTTTAACACATACAGAAATATACATTCAATTTTTATCCCACCGATTGATACATATCAAACAAGAGAGATAATTAATACGCTAAATATTAATAAATCACGGGGTTATGACAATGTTTATATCCAGCATACAAAATGTAATATTCAAATTACGTCTCATATAATTGCAAAAATTATAAATCAGAGTTCAGAAACTGAAGAAATTCCCTCTGATCTAAAAACAGCTATATTAAGGCATCTGTTTAAGGGGGGTAAAAGAACTGATTATTCAAATTATAGACCGATTGCTATATTACCCACCATTGTTAAAATCATGGAAAGATATATACACACACATGATATATTGTATTCATTCTTAAAAAACATAACATTTTAAATGATAATTAATTTGGATTTCAAAAAGGCAAAGATACTATAAAAACTACTAACAAAACTTACATATAACTTAAACTCTTCACTAAATAGAGGTCATAAAATAAGAGCTATGTTTTTAGACTTACAGAAAGCCTTTGATACCATAGATCACCATCTCTTATTACAAAAACTTGAAAATTATGAAATAAGAGGTATTGTCTCAAGATGGTTAAAACTTATTTAAGTAATAGATATATTATTGCAAAAATAAACACTGTGTACAGTTCCAAAGGTTTAAAATATTACGGGGTGCCACAAGGATTTATACTAGGCTCACTGTTATTTCTGGTATACATTAATGATTTATGTAGCATTAACTTCAACAGTTTGGTTTACTTATATGCAAATGACAGTAATAATTAATAACAACAGAAAGACTAAAGTGATATGCAATGAGATACAAGAAGAATTTAATCACATTTTACGCTGGCTTAACCTCAATAAAATATATTTAAATGAAAAGAAGACAAAATGGATGATATTTCATTCTCCGGGCTATAGAGTTGTAGAAAATATATTTATTAAATCGCACAAATTGGGCTGTTTACATAAAGGAAACACAATTATTGAAGATATTTTCAATTGTTATAAATTTGAAAATGTAGGAAAGATAAAATATTTGGGTTTATTTTTTGATGATATTTTTAGATGGAATAGCCATATACAATATATTTGTGATAAGATTGGTTGCAATGAAACTATCTCAACTAAGATATACAATCGACAGAACAGTTTATTATTTT
Organism: Ryuthela nishihirai; assembly: GCA_038380435.1. NCBI lineage: Eukaryota > Metazoa > Arthropoda > Arachnida > Araneae > Heptathelidae > Ryuthela > Ryuthela nishihirai. The sequence goes on along the minus strand of JAWZYU010000019.1, from coordinate 33,476,379 downwards.
ACAAAGCAATTTGTGAATCTATATTAAACTATGGAATCACTATACACGGAACTACAGTTATAACAAATATAAATAAAATTGAAAAAATTCAATCACCAATTGCAAAAATTATAATCGGTGACAATAAAAATGCTCATTTAATGGCAAAACGAGAGAGATTTAAATTTTTAAATATCTTATCTTATTCAAATTTATATAAATATAGTATTGTATTAAAAACTTTCTTTGACGATGCTTCTGACTAAAATAAACCACGAGAAAGAAACCAGATTAAAAAAGGTAACTTTTCTAAATTACTAAATATCAAAAATAATTATGGAAAATCTGTAAGTGAATATAAAATACCTTTCGTCTATAATTCGTTATCTAGAGATATATTATGAATCTGTGAATTTTCGACTTTGAAGAGAAAAAGCTGTTTTTTTTGGAAGACATTATATAATAGTGCTGATTTTAAATCGCTTTCGAATAGTTTTGTTTTCTTAGTTTGTCAATTGATAGTTTTATTTCTGCCTATAGATACGTAGGTTTAATATCATATACATATATTTGCTTTCTTGCATTGTGAACTATGTAACCAGATGATACTACTATCCTTTTGTTTAATTTCACTTTTATTTGTTTATTTTTTATCATCAAATTATTAATCTAAATAAATATTGTAACTGTTATATTTCCTGCAGATAAACTATGTAGCTTTGTGGGACGACTGTAAATCATTCTGTAACACATTATTATTATGAGAAAATAAAGATTCATTTTATTGTTAAAAAAAGTTATCCTCAGTGTTCTTTAACGTGTACGGGACACTAACGAGCGTCAAAACCATCATGAGTGTTCTTAATATGCATAGGGTATGGCTCTCTGCCTCAGGTCACAGCTTAACGTACTATACGACGGACGGCGGCCTTTCCAAGCCCATTGTTGTCCCCTACTGACTGAGGGCAGGGTGGGGATTTTGTGGAAATAAATCTCAACCAAAGTGGCCAAGGTGGGACTCAAACTTAGGCTTACAGTCGCCATTGTACAGTTTAGTACAGCTAATTTATAAGAGGTGAAGCCATCATTACTGGGATACAGGACCGGATCTAGGAGACCATAGACCCCTTCCCCCTCTGAGAATGCCAGTAAGGGTACTGGAAGCAAAAAATTATTAAACTTGTAGTAACATTGTTGTTGTTAACCTTTTTCAATGAACCTTTTTTTAAGACTTCAAAAAAGGAGTAGAAAATGTTATACTGCAATGAAATCCCGGTCTCTTATCCACCCCCACACTGTTGGCTTTCCTCATCTCGATTTCCCCCCCCCCCCTTTTTTTTTCTAGATCTGGACCTGCTGGGGATGCCTTATGAAATCGAATCCTGAATCTCTCTGCCGATACCTTTTGTTACGTAATTGAATGCTGACATCTTTTCTTACAGAATCGAATGCTGAATCTCTCTGCCGACATCTTTTCTTATGGAATCGAATGCTGAATCTCTCTGCCGACATCTTTTCTTATGGAATCGAATGCTGAATCTCTCTGCCAACATCTTTTCTTATGGAATCGAAACCTGAATCTCTCTGTCGACGTCTTTTCTTATAGAATCCAATGCTGGATCTCTCTCTACCGATGTCTTTTCTTATGGAATCGAATGCTGAATCTCTCTGCCGACATCTTTTCTTATGGAATCGAAACCTGAATCTCTCTGTCGACGTCTTTTCTTACAGAATCCAATGCTGGATCTCTCTCTACCGATGTCTTTTCCTATGGAATCCAATGCTGAATATCTCCGCCGACGTCTTTTCTTATAGAATCGAATGCTGAATCTCTCTGCCGATGTCTTTTCTTATGTAATCCAATGCTGAATCTCTCTGTCGACATCTTTTCTTATGGAATCGAATGATGAATCTCTCTGCCGACGTCTTTTCTTATGGAATCCAATGCTGGATCTCTCACTACCGATGTCTTTTCCTATGGAATCGAATGCTGAATATCTCCGCCGACGTCTTTTCTTATAGAATCGAATGCTGAATCTCTCTGCCGATGTCTTTTCTTATGGAATCCAATGCTGAATCTCTCTGTCGACGTCTTTTCTTATGAAATCGAATGCTGGATCTCTCTGCCGACGTCTTTTCTTATAGAATTGAATCGTGAATATCTCTGCTGACATGACATCTTTTCTTTCAGAATTTAGTTGTGAGCATTTTGTGTCGAATGAAAATATTTCATCATCAGCAGAAAGTTAGTCATTTATGAGATGAAGCGAACAAGATTGCGGGAAAAAAACAACAACAAAAGCATGGAGGGGAGGGTTAGATGGTCTACAGAGAGGCCTGGAAGGAAGAAGGGGGCAGAAATCAGCGCGTGTAGATAAGGTCGACGCTTTCTGCGCATGCTCCTTCCTTGAAGCAAGGTGCTAATATCGGTAATGTTGTTTCTGCGGCAGGTGGATGACACTAGGGGATTACCTGGCGCACATCAGGCAAATTAAACCATGTCGGAGGTGTTCACCGCGGCGTAGCGAGCATGCTGGGCCCGCTCCGTGCATACAACAACAAACCGTGTTTCCTATCTCAACACACAACCGATGAAGGTGCAGAATACCGCTGAGCACTGCCGTGAAACACGCACACGGGTTGGCAGTCGCCATTAACCGATGAGGTAACCAACACTTGTCAGCGCTTGTTTGTTGATGCAGAGTCGCAACAATGGCAACCCAGGGAACTTTTCGCAGATCCAGGTCTTTGTTGCTGGCGAGTGTGACCTAACAATTTGTTTCCTACGCGAGGGAGAATAAATAGACTGTAGAATGGAGTAATATAGTAGGTAATGCTGCTCTTTGTTGATATTGAAAGCAACGCAACTAAATTTATCGTCACGTACGAGGCATATCGAATCTTATCTTTCGTGATAAGTATTTTGTTGCAAACTGTAATAATTTTGGGATACTAAAGGGAGACAAATTCTTCACATTGGTAGACAGGTAAGGGGCTAAGCTTTTCTCACAAATGAAACTAATTGATCGAAACATCCTGCACTGGGTTTTGCGCCATTTTGTGTTTCTGCATTTTTTTTTTATCCAATAACACTTAAATTGTTGAAAACATAGCAAGATCTAGGGGTTGGGAAGGGAGTGATGCCATTCCCACTCACCCCTTTTTAGAATGCTAGCAGGAGTAATAGATGCAAAAAAACTGTTAAATTTATGCATTTGTCAAAATTTTTTAAAGACATCTAAAACGGAGAAGAAAGTGTTTTACTGCAATGTAAACCCAATCTCTTGCCCGCTCCGCCCCCCCCCCCCCCACATTTTTGTTTCTAGACCTGGGTGTGATTGCAAGGATTTTCACGGTTTCTGAAATATATATTTTTTCTTATGTAAAATTGTGCTTAAAGTTTGAAACTGAAATTAAATCTATCTTTTAGAAACTAAACATAAAGGAATACTGGTATAATAAATAGCCAACAACATAATTAATAAATAATTTATGTTAACGTAATGCTATAAATTGGTATATTATAGAAGTAAATAGAGATTGGGTTGTTTTACTTCTGAGCGGCACTTTCTTGCACACAATTGGCTAAATAGCCAGGCCACAAAGACCCCAGGCTCACAGAAAGTTGGGGGGACTACACCGTACAGCTGTTGGGAGACAGTGATAGCCTCCCGTCAAGGCCATCCAGCGTGTTCTTTAACGTGCACAGGGTATGGCTGTCCTGCACACGGAGCCATGTCTTAGCGTCCTATCCGATGGACGGCAACATTTCCAAGCCCATTAATGTATTCTACAGACCGTTGGTAGGGTCTCGATTTGGCGGAGATAAATCTCAAACGCTGACCCACCTGGGACTCAAACCTGGGAACTGCTGATTACCAGCTCGGCCCGGTTCCAACTTAGCCACCCCCACCGCAGTAAACAGAAGAAAGAAATGAGTGTAGAATATTAAACATGTTAGTTCATGTTTTGGTTCTCCGGTTCCTGTTATGCTCTGTACATCAATTTTCAGTCTTGTGTTGATCATTCCCGGCAGACTGATATGTAAAGCAACAGCATATAAAAGTCCTCAGAATTGGGTCTCGTTTATCAGTTACGTGGCGTTAATTGGCAACTGGGGAGTGTAAGAAACTGCGTAGTAGTAGTGTCATCAATTGCAACTAACGATAAACTACATGATTTATATATCCTCCAATCAGAAACCGCGCGACGGCAGCGCCGCAAAAATTTTGAACATTGTTCAAACCCGACCCACCCCAGCTAGAAACAGGATCTCTATACCTTGCGTGGCCAGAACGGAGTGGGACCACCACATCAAATTTAAGACTGATCGGCCCAGTATTTGAGGAATTACGGGAGCCAAGCAATTCTCAATCCGCCAAGGGTGACGTCACCCAGAACGTCAACGCTAGCCACGGAACACCAACGAGTTTCCGCGCACACTTACTCACATGCCTGCTATTTTGAGTCATTATATTCACTCTGATCATATCAAGGCCCGAGCGAGGATGGGTAATTCTGCTAATATATTATATTATCACAAATCTTCTGGGGTAGATGAACTTGCTACTGAAATGCCTAGAGCTGAGAATATTTCTATTGCCACATGGCTGACTAAAATTTTGAATTTGTTATGATAAAGGTGTTTTTCCCAAAGATTTTACCAAAGCTATTATTATTCCTGTTTTTTAACAAGCAACTGCTGCAATGTTAAGAATTTTAGGGTACCCCCAGGCCATGCTATTTTTTTATTTCTTCTGTTTGGCTCAAAATACCTTAAGATAGCTATTTATGATGAATTTATGTCAAAAAAGTTTGACACCTTTTTTAAGTGTGAATTGTGCACCGTGCGGACTATGGGACAAACATTATACTGGGATGCGCGGTGAATTCACGATTCCCGGGTTTGTAAGTTTATACCGGATTTTTCACAAGTTCCTGCGCGCAATTTTCTGGTGTACAAATACAGGAACATGTCTATTGATTGTTCAGTACTGTCTGCGCTAAAAAATGTTGACTTTTTCATGGCGCCACCCTTTCCTATCGCTCATAAGCAATTCACTACAGCACGAATCATGGGAGCTACACGGCCCGAATTAAAAACCCAGATGCGAAGCAAATACGATTCGCGCAGCATAGTAGTCTAGAACAAGTGCGAATCATATACCATTCATACTGCAGTCCATATATTTTAACGGGTGACTGATGTCAAGATCGGATTTATAGGTAGGGGCAAAAGTAAACCTAATGTGGACACCAAATTCTGCATTTTCGGGAAAGTCACGTTTATTAGGTAAATGAATAGCCCCCCCCCCCCCCCCCCCCCCGAAAAAAAAAAGATTAATGCGCAGGGCCTTGAATATCACAAATCCACCTTCTATTGAAGTTCTTGTGATAATTATAGGAGATTCAGTCTACTTTCTAATCCAGGGACAGTTCTTTGCATTATTGTGCTTAATAGAATAAGATTTTAGCTAATGAATAATTGCGTGATGGACAGTGTGAATTCAAAAGTGGTAGGAGATGTATAGTAAAATATTTCCACTTAGGTAGATTCTTCAGAAATGTTTACAGTTTCAGAAACCGGCTCTTGATTTTGTTGATTGTCATAATTTGTAGTTGATCGTGAGATCGTATGACATACCTGACAAGTTACTTATTAGAGAGAGCCATCATTACGCTAGCACTGAGTCATGAGTGAGAGTTGGTAAGGGTTCGGGAATGTAGTAATTGGTTTAGCATTACTGCTGGATTCCACAACGTGGTTTAGTGTTTCAACTGGTTCAACAATGATGCATTTTATCTTCTTTGCTCTTTCGGATGAGGCGCTTGATTATAGATTATATTATGCAGAATTCACTGTAACTGGAAGATTTGATCTTAATGGTCTAGAGCAGACCCCCGTCCAAGCCGCGGCTCGTTGGAAAAAATTTCTCGCTTTGAAACAAATAATCCATTATGGAATCTGGACTATTTCTTCCAATTTTTTTGACGAAACTTTTTTGGTGCTTAATTAAGGGATTTTGCCAATTCATAGTACGCATTAAAAATGTATATTTTCGTTTTTAAATTAAGATATTTTCTTTACTGCATAAAAATAAGTTTTCTTTTCCAATTCATTACTCATTAAAAATGTATGTTAAGTTTTTAAATACAGAATTTTTACTGCAGCTCTTTAAGAATATAGTTATTTTTTCTCCTTAGTGGCTCTTCACTAGTTTAGACTGGACGAGCCTGGTCTAGAGGGTTTCATTAGGGTTGTTAACGAATCTGGTAAGCGTGATAAACAGAGAAAAAACTAAAATGATGAAAATGGTCTGTTGGGAGGAGAGTTGGAAGCCTTCCGTTATGCCATTCGATGCGTTATTTAATTTAAAGAGGGAATTTGTTCTCTATACAAGGAACCACTCTTAAAGTCTCATCCGAAAGACGGCAGCCGTTACCAAGTACGTCTTTATTCCATCTCTCTTCGAGGCCAAAGTAAACCTTTGCGGAGAAAGTTTCATTGTATCTACATTGGGGACTGGAACCTAAGAACATCAGGGGTATGAGCCTGGCATATTATTCATTGATCTAACCCCTACTCAAGAAAGAAAAAATGAAGAAAATAAAAAGATATATATTTACTAACCGATATATATTTATATAAACATATGTATATTTACTAACCGATATATATTTATATAAACATATGTATATTTACTAACCGATATATATTTATATAAACAGATACATATTTTTCAAGGGCAGGTCAAAGGAGGGTTGGAGGGGACCATGTCCCCCTCCCGTATCCGAATGCTAGTAAAAAAAGCGAAAGAAAAATTAATGTACAGGGGGATGTCCTTATAAATCCTTATATAGTACATAGGAATGGATGCTTATACGTTCGTATACATGGTCACAAGTAAAAATAACTATGATGTGTTTTTCTTTGTTGTTTCATATGAATCGACATGTTGATGAATGACAGAGAAACGATGCATGTTTCACACACCAGGAGCAAGTGTAATTGCTAGTTATTCATGTTGCTAGAAAAATTCAGCAAGAAGCATCCGAAGAATTTCGTAAGCTAGATCCAGACAAGTCAAAGCTATGTCACATGTCCGTCAGTAATATTCTGAAGACTGGTTCGGTGATGTCCGACTAGTATCACAGATGAAGACCACGTTGTGGATGTTTCTGGCTGAAGTGGAAGTTATCTTTCACCGGTCTGTAATATAAGTTGCACAGGAGATGGAAATTAGAAAATCTCTTGTGTATCCAAAATCATGAGAAGAAACAGGTTCCACTCATACAAAATGCAAATTGTACAGGAGTTGCATGAAGACCACATGGACTGTAGAGAGCAGTTCTGTTTGAGTACTAGAAAAACTTCAGGAACAACTGTCTCTCTTGGGGGGGCGGGGGGCTCAGTCGGTAGCGCGCCAGGCTCGTAATCTGTAGTTCCCAGGTTCGAGTCCCAGCTGGGTCAGCGTTGAGATTTATCTCCGCAAAATTCCCCGCCTTGCCCACGGTTAGTAGGAGACACCGATGGGCTTGGAAAGGCCGCCGTCCGTCGGATGGGACGTTAAGCCGTGGTCCGTGCGTGGGAGAGACATACCTGTGCACGTTAAAGAACACGCTGAATGGCCTTGACGGGAGGCTACCATCTGTCTCCCAACAGCTGTTCCAGTGGGTCCCCTCCCCCAACCTTCTCTGAGCTTTCGGGGTCCATGTGACCTGACCATTTAGCCCATGGTGTGCAAAAAAGTGCCGCTCAGAGGTAAAACAACCCAACCCAGCTGTCTCTCTTGGCTGACATAATCTTCAGCGACAAAACAGACCTTCACTTGAATAGCACAGTCAGCCGCCACAATTGTCGATACTTGGCTGCGACACAGCTACACTGGGTTGAAGGCGCACACGTACAGAACAATTTAAATCTGTTTGGTGTGCAATTCATGGTGACAACATAACAGGACCTTACTTTTATACCGACACAGTCACCAACGACTGTTATTTGCATACGATTAATGTCATTATGGCACCTTTCTTAGAAGACAGATCCTTAAAACGTTACCGCAGTGTTTTCCTTTAGCAGAATGGGACACCGCCCCACTTTGCCATTACTGTCCAAAATTTGTTGGTTTGAAACACTACCCACAAATAGGTATGCCACGTGGGGTATATTTCACGAATGATCACTTCGAAGTTCAGTTTTGACTTCCTTTTTTATTTTCCATGGAGCCATCTAAAATCTCATGTCTCATGAACACAGCCATCAAATCCATGGAGCTCACTAAAATCTCAATTCCATGGAGCCATCTAAAATCGCCCTCGAACACTGGATGAATTAAAGGAGATCATCCACAGTGAATGTCGCAAGAAAACACCGACCAAACGGTCGGTGTTTTCTTGCGACATTCACTGTGTCGGTCACTCAAATACAGGACTGCCATGTGCAAGCAACACAGAGGTGCTCAGTTTGAGCATTTGATGTCTTCGTATGGATTCGGTAAAATTGAATAAAGTGAATATAAAAGTTAAATTACGCCCACAGTTGAATATTATTACTTTACCTATGTATAAGGACATATGGGACACCATTTAATTTATATTAAATATCAATATTTTTCAGGAAATTTGTTAAAAACAGCTAAAAAAAGGATAAAAATGTATATATATATATTTTTAGTCGTTCATTTTTTAGTCGAATTTTAGTCGATTAATAAAAAAACTTAACTAATAGACCTTCTACTATGGTATATATAAACTGACAGGCTCCTGTCAGACCTTTGTGGCAAGCAGCTGCTTGAGGGGGTATTTATTTATTTATATTATTTTTTAATCTAGCTTATTTACATTTTATTATTATTTAACAGAGATCAGTTGAGCTAAAATTTTATAGCCCAACAACTCCCAGGCTACGGTTACTAAACCAGAGCTCGATTACAAGAAAAACATATTCTGACCCATTGTAAAAAAATGGATTGAGAAAGGCATCCCTATAAACCTTTTTTTAATTTTTCACAATTTAGGTTGTTGAAAACATAAAAGTAAAGATGAATATTTGATGACAAAATGTAAACTCGATGTTGTTTCGAACTGAAAATTTGAAATTCTGAGTAACATCATTATAGACGCAAAGATTGATTAGTTAATGAAACACACAATCACATTTAAAATGTGATTGAGCCCTAACCAACCCGAACTCATATCAAAGTATTTGAATAACAATAATACGTATTCTTAAATCTACTCAAATTATATTAAACTTGAACCTTAAGATACGGAAGAATTTCTGACCACATAAACATCTTTCATTTTACAAAAAGCAATATTTGGGACAGGGACTGGCTAAGTCTGCAGCGTGTTAGGCTCGTAATCTGCAGTTTTCAGGTTCGAGTGCCCTCTGTGTTTGAGCTAAGATTTTTCTCCGTTAACTCCCGTTCTGTCCTCGGTGATAAAGGGGACACCGTTAGGCTTGGAACGGTGGCCATACGTCGGATGTGACTTTAAGCCATGGTACGTGTGAAGGAGAGAGTCATACTCTATATGTGTGTAAAGAGCATGGTGGAAGGCGTTGACGGTAAGTTTCACGTCTATATCCTAACAATTGTCCATCTCTCAATAATTGGGGTGGGGGAGGATCCTTCGGGACCCGCTCCCACATCAATTACTGAGAGGGTTTTTCTCATGGGGAAAAACTCGTATTCCGTCGTTTGACACTATACGAGTGGCATGAGAAGCCTGGAAGTAGAAGATAAAAGTTTGTCTCAGGGGAGACCAGTAGGGACTTGGAGTATGGGTGGCGTTATAGGGGGTGCGGAGCGCAACCCGACTAGAAAGATAGAAGATAAATAGAAGAGCGAAAGCAGCTCTGGTCTCAAAGGAGTTTGTCCCGGAGCTGGCAGACGAGACAGCCCATGTCTCTCAGGTGCGCCCTGACTCGGGCGCTCCTGATGGACACTGTGACTGCCCCGCTGCTACCTCACTGATAGCTTGGGAGCTTCTGAGTTCGTTAGCGAACCCTTCCGTGATCGGGCACCAGAGGATGTAATGCTCAACATCTGCGTCTGGAGCCCCACAGCCGCAGTTACTGTGGGCAGAGATCTTAAAGCATTCCAGATACGCTGGAAAGCTTCCATGTCCAGTCAGTACTTGCGTAAGGTCCGAGAACATTAAAGATAGACCGACCCTTTGTACGAATGTTTCGTTTGAAGACCATTCTCTATCGTATCCCAGAGCCTCCGACACTCGTCTATTAATCTTTGATTTTAGATAGACTTCAGGGTATTTCTAGAAGTCTTACCGCTATCTCAGGTTGGGTTGTAGTACCTGCTGAGCGGGCCAGTTGGTCTGCCCGCTCGTTCCCTTCATGACCAGGTAAATATACTTAATGACAAGACCCACTAGTTCTGTCTAAAGCACTACCAGTATTGGGATAATGTCATGTCATATCTAAAGGTCGGGGACATGCAGCACCATATAGGTAATGCACAGCCCACGACAAACTAGTGTGAACAGTATTATAGAAATAAAGCTCAACCCACGGCATAACCCGCTGCAAAACCTGGAGTTTAATCTAAGTCAAGGATATAAAAGATCCAAGTTGTCTCGGCTTCCGTGACAGGAACTCTTAGTCCAGCTCTCCCATCTTGGCTTGTCCGACTGGAGCAACTGCAGTCAGCATAGCCTTCAACGTCATTTAGGCCCTCAAGCCCCCTCACCCCGACAAGGTGGTTCCCTATCGAGGGGGTCCCTTCATGATCAATGTACTATTTGTGGCCAGATGTTCAGCAACCACGGCAATCCCCGGTTCCATCTCACGACACTACCAAGTTAACGGAAAGCCGTGACTATCTAGAGTCGGGGCAAGAATACACCATATAGATGCATCTCATCCCCGACCTCACATGGGAGCAGTCCTATAAAAGGAAAGCTAACCACCGGTAGAAACCTAAAATTTTATCTGTTCCCCGGTTAGCCATGAACAAGGATATGTAAATCCAAGTTCTCTTGGCACCCTGGGTGGAGACGCTTAGTGAGGCCCAGACTTTTGAAAGGGCTCGGGCCTACTAGGGGACCAAATCCGTTCATCCGCCCTTGAACTTGCTCCATGGAGCACCTGATGTTGAGGTCTTGACACCGTCCAACTGGGCCACCAAACCGGTCAGCGATGTCTTCGACCTCGGTTGGTCTTGGTTCTGCCCAACCAGGGACCCAATCCGGTCAGTAAAGCCTTCAACCGGTTGCTGGGCTCGAAGCCCCCCCACCACGTCAAGGTGGTCCCCTATTGGGGGGGGTGGGCCTTCATGATCAGTGGGTCTCCATCCCATAAGGGGCAGGGGTGGCTCATTCGGTAGTGCACTAGGCTTGTAATCTGCAGTTCTCAGGTCTGGAGACACGTGTTCTCAGGTCTGAGTCCCGCCTGGCCAGCATTGAAATTTATCTCGGCAAAATGTCCTGCCCTCGGGCAGTAGGAAACATATAATGTGCTCGAATGGGTGGTTAAGCCGTGACCATGTGTGCAGGAGAGCCTGTTAACGGCATACCTCTCGTCAAGGCCATTCAGCGTATTCTTTAGAATACGCAACTGTGGATGAGATTTTCGAGGGTGCTTGTGAAACGACCCTTTCCTTATGGAATTGCTCCTTTTTAATTTGTACTTGACGGAAGTCTATTATCTGTCTCTTAACAGCTGTCCGGTTTGTCCACTCCTCGCAACTTTCTCTGAGCCCTCAGGGTCCTTGTGACCTGGCCATTTGACAATTTAACCATTGTTCTCAGAGTTAAAACAACCCAACCACTTTTCATAACATTCTCTGAGCCCTTGGTGGTTCCTGAGACATTTAGCCCATTATTTAAAAAAAAGTGCCGATCACACGTAAAAAAATCCAGCAAAATGTATTTCATCAGATTGGTTAACCTCGTACAAGGAAACAAAAATGAAAGAAAAAAACACTGCGTCATCACTATCAATGCCCAACGGGCCTGGAGTCCTGAAGGGAATCTCCTATTGGTCAGTGAACTAAGCGAGTTTCATGAGTAATAAATTACACCTTTTGTTGCCGCATCTCTTTTTTGATGAAATCCGTTGACGAGATACAACAACTCTATTGAGGCTAAGCCTACTTCTCCTCCCCTATCATGAGACCCACGGATCTTTCTCCTGTCTCTCTCATCTGACTTGTTTCTCTCATGAAGAGCTCTCGCTAGGACCTGCAATCCTTAATAACACGCCGGTCGTATTCAGAAAGCGATAACAGGATCTATATAAATGATAATAATAATACTATCGATGACAGATGGTCAAGTGTTGACTGTTGGAAGGACTTGTAAGGTTTACTTTTATTTCGTTTCATGTATTAAAGATTCTTTTGTCTTTGAGTATGTGTACTTGGCTCTCACCTGTTTTCACGTGCAAATGATGATCAGAGACACTCTTCTGGTCGTTGACCTAGTTATTGCTAACAATAGCGCGGGATTGTTCTTCGCGGATGATATGAACGTGATGCCAACCTGTCTCTGCGATGTTGATGCAGTGCGGAATTGATGGACTGGTGGTCTAGTTTTGTCAATAATGTCATTCAGTTGGGCAACTGTGGATGAGGTTTTAGAGGGTGCTTGTGAAACGACCCTTTCCTTACGGAATTGTTCCTTTTTTATTTGTGCACGATTCTGACAGCTTGACCATATTTAGAGTTTTTTCAAATCGATTTAATTCGAGGAACATAATAGAGGCCACTGCTTTTATTTGACCCTTTGCGGTTGCGGTTTGTGAGTTTTTTTGTGTGTTGAATTTTGTGTGCGTGTTTTTTGTTGTGGTGTTTACGTGTTTGTTATTGTAGTAGCGTTTGCGTTTTTATTGTTGTAGTGTTTGTGTTTTTGTTGGTGTTATGTATTTTTCGTGTTTGTGTATGTTTTTGTGTTTTGCTTTATTGTGATACTTGTATAGGTTTCAGTGTTTAATCGTGGTACTTGTGAGGTGTTTGTTTGTGTGTGTGTGTGTGTTTTTTGATATATTTGTGTACGTATATATGTTCTTGCGCCAGTGTTTGAGGTTTGTTGTGATGTTCGCATATGTGTTTTTGTGGTAATGGTATATGTGTTTTGTTGCAGCGTTTTATGTTTTATTATGTAGTGTTTCTGATATGTTTTTTGTGGTAATGTTATTTGAGTTTTGCTGCAGGTTTTTATGTTTTATTGTAGTGTTTCTGATCTAAGGGACCTGGGTTCGAGCCCCGGATAAGGCATGGATGTGTGTATCGTTTTTCTGCTGAGGTTCTGCCATCCTCTCAGATCTTCTACTGTGGCATATAAACTGACAGGCTCCTGTCAGACCTCTGTGGCAAGCAGCTGCTTGAGGGGGTATTTTTTTTTCTGATATGTTTTTGTGGTAATGGTATATGTGTTTTGTTGCAGCGTTTTATGTTTTATTGTAGTGTTTCTGATATGTTTTTGTGGTAATGGTATATGTGTTTTGCTGTAGCGTTTTATGTTTTATTGTAGTGTTTCTGATATGTTTCTGTGGTAATGGTATATGTGTTTTGCTGCAGCGTTTAATGTTTTTTTGAAGTGTTTCTGATATGTTTTTGTGGTGACAATTGTTTTTGGGTGGTATTTGTATATGCATTTTTGCAACAATGCTTGTTTTTTGTTGTAACATTTGCGTACGTGCTTTTGTGATTATGTTTTATTCGGCATTAGTGTATGTGTTTTTGCTGTAGTGTTTGAGTTTCATTTGTGGAAAGTGTGGAGTTGTGGCAGTGTTTGCATTTTATTTGTGTGTGTCGCTATATTCTGAACACTTTCCCCATCCAAGCTGGTACTGTGTTGTTATTATCGTAATGGGTTGGGTTGTTTTACCTCTGAGCGGCACTTTTTTGCACACCATGGGCTAAATGGCCAGGTCACATGGACCTCGAAGGCTCAGAGAAGGTTGGAGGAGGGGACCCACTGGAACAGGTCCACTGGTTCTTTAACGTGCACAGGGTATGGCTTTCTCCCACACACGGGCCACGGCTTAACGTGCCATCCGACGGACGGCGGCCTTTCCAAGCCCATCGGTGTCCCCTACTGACAGTGGGCAGGGCGGGGAATTTTGCGGAGATTGTTCTCAACGCTGACCCAGCTGGGACTCGAACCTGGGAACTACAGATTACGAGCCTGGCGCGCTACCGACTGAGCCACCCCCGCCCCTATTATCGTAATGATGGAGTCATTTATTTCCAACTGTAACTTCTTAGGTCATCACTAGTTTGCATATAGACTCCTAAAGAATTCCTAAAAGCAACAAAATTTGCAACGAAATCCTTGGAAAGATAAATTGACTAAATTCGATGTTAATCGGCTGGGCGAATAATAAAAGATAAAAACGTAACATTCAAAAGAAGAAAATGCACATAAAGAAAAAAACGGGCAATGAAAAAAGAACTCTTTTATTCATTGTCGCTGAAAATATTTGTGAGGAAAACAAAACTCGAATAATATCAAAAACTAGACGAACAAAATGTCGCCTCTGGCGAATATGGGAGGTTCGTTTTCAGAGTGAATGAAAGATTTTATTTTTCGCCTTTATCATCCTCTAATAGTGGAAATTCGAACTAATGCATGTTAGGGAAAATGCAAACAGTGAAAATTTAGGGGCCTGTGTTTGAGCCCCGGGTAAGGCATGGATGTTTATCTTTCTGCTGAGGTCCTTCACAGTTCTCCTCTATAACGTATAAATTGACTTTCTTCTTTCTCTCAGGCCTCTGTTGGAAGCACCTACTTGAGTGAATAGTTATTTTATTTTTTTATGTACAAGATGACTTTCAAATTTTTCTTGTAAAACCAAAAAAAAAAATGTTTTCCTACTTTCCAGGGAAGAAAAAAAGTAGCACTGCGCCAAACTAAACCTCTTTGACATGATACTCTACCAGCAAAATTTCAAATTTCTAGCATAAATAGATCGTTTGTAATATTCGCAAAATAATTTTTTTTACATTTTTTACCTTTTTCCACCGTTAGAGGGCATTTATGGCTACCGGGAAATTTGCAAAATTACGAATCGTAATATTTCATCAATGCCTATCGAACACCAAAATAATTCTTCGTTTATTTCTAAAAATAAAGAAGTTAGATGTCTATAGATAGACGAGACCACAAAGAGAAAACATTAACTCCTTTGTGTTTTTAAATAAACTATAAAGGGTTATTGGATTGTTTTACCTCTTAGCAGCACTTTTTTGCACATCATGGGCTAAATGGCCAGGTCACAAGGATCCCAAGGGTTCAGAGAAGGTTGGGGGAGGGAACCCACTGGAACAGCTGTTCTTTAACGTGCACATGGTGTGGCTCTCCCGCACACGGGGCCACAGCTTAAAGTCCCATCGGACGGACGGCGGACTTTCCAAGTTCACCGGTGTCCCCTACTGACCGTAGGCAGGGCGGGTAGTTTTGCGGAGATAAATCTCAACGCTGACCCAGCTGGGACTCGAACCTGGGAACTACAGATTACGAGCGTGGCGCGCTAGCGACTGAGCCCCCGCCCCCTGAATTATAAAGGGCAATGAATTAAAGAATGTTAGAGCTCTTTTACCCATATTAGCTGAAAGTATTTCAGACATACAGAAAGAAAACAAAACTCAAACAATAATAATAAAAACTACTTAATTTACTCCACATTCCAAGCAAAAAAAATGCCATTTAAACGCCAGATATGTATTTGATATAGCAGAACAAGTTTTGTTTTCATATTACACAGTGCTACACTGTTTTTGTTGTCATATTTTTTACGCTAATTTTTCCATCCCACCGGAAAAAAAAGGGAATGAATTTCACCTAATCACTCTTCCTCATAAGACAAATAAGATGAAGCGAACTTACCGGAAACTGGGTTATATCTTTCCTGATGCTGGGAACACAGTTTTGTCACGTGATCAAATCAACCTAGTCGTAGGTAGTGGTGAAAACAGGTTGCTCGGATGGATATGTACTGAAGTTTGGGATACGTGAGGCTCAAGTGATTGGCAGAGGAGCAAAAATACAGGTCGGGTTCATGTTTTAACCAGCTCACAGGTAATTACAGACTCTTACCCCCGCTGACAGAGTGAGGGTAATTAATTCTCGGCTGTATAGGGTGATACGGGAAGTAGAAGGGGCCGTCGAAAAGTGGTCGTCGCGTTTTCGTTAACCCTTCGTTAAATGTTTGCTGTCATTCGGCGATATCAAACAGCATCTTACATGAGACATGTAAATTGATGGAGAGGAAGGTAGCTTGTGGGTGAACTCACCAGAATACTGCCTTTGTTCCTGGTAGGGACCCTTTCCTATTCTGTTCTCAGATCTGTTCCGACTTCTACGACAGTGCGCTAACCAAAAGGTGAAAAAAATGCCTTGAATGACATGTTTTACAACTTGAAACATTGGTTTATGATGTACTCTTTTCTTTTTGTTAGAGAGTCACGACTGTAAAAGAAAATCTGCAATAACTTGAGCGATTGTTTGAGATCAAAAGTTGAGCAAACGCAAGGCTCCCTTGTCTGTACTTTCACGAGATGGAAAACGGCTAGAAAAGAAAGCTGTCTTATCTGTATTTTCATGAGAAGAAAAAAGGCTTGAAAGCAAAGCTGTCTTGTCTGTACTTTTATGGATGGGAAAAGACTTTAACGCAAAGCTGTCTTTTCTGTACTTTCATGAGATAGAAAAAAAATACTTGAAAGCAAAGCTGTCTTGTCTGTACTTTCATGGATGGAAAAAGACTTGAAAGCAAAGCTGTCTTTTCTGTACTTTCATGAGATAGAAAAAAAGTCTTGAAAGCAAAGCTGTCTTGTCTGTACTTTCATGAAATGGAAAAAGGTTTGAAACAAAGCTGTCTCGTCTATACTTTCATGAGATGGAAAAAAGTCAAAGCTGTCTTTTTGCTAAAATGTGTTGTTGGAGAGACACCATAACATAGAGGAGAATCACCAATCAATGTCAGTGTTACATGTTGCTGAAAATATTGTAAAGAAAAGTACAAATGATCGAAAGCTATATGGGCTTTGTTGCAGAGCAAAGAATCTAGGCTTGGGTCCAAGATATATGTTTATTTTTCTGCTGTGATGTCTCTGTTCTTTGTAGTGTGATGTCTCATTCATGAGACGGAAAGAGTTCTGTAAGTAAGGCTGTCTTTATCTGTAACTTTCGTAAGATGGGAAAAGACTTGAAAACAAACTTTCTTGTCTGCATTTTCATAAGATGGAAAAAATCTTCAAAGCAAAGCTATTTTGTATGTACATTAATGAGATGGAAAGATGGTTGAAAGCAAAACTGTCTTGTCTGTAACTTTCATGAGACGGAAAAAAAAACTTGAAAGAAAAAAGCTATCTTATCTGTAGTTTCATAATACGCCCCATTGTGGTTGACGGTCTAGTCAGTTCTCATTTAAAAACTGGCAACGAATGTTAATTTTTTTTATTTCGCAAATTTTCACGGTAGTTTTTCGTTTTTACTGAGAAATCTGGATTCGATTCTTTCGTTATTTGGTTCACCATCTGCACCTCCATGAAGATTAAAATCACGTTATGTTGTGTCCAGGATATTATATTTGCTAATTTTTTTGCTGAGGTGTCTCTGCTCTCTGTAGTGACATCTCCCCGTGTTTTGTTGTGTCTCTGCTCTCTCTTATGGTGTCCCAAATTTTCTATAGTGTTTCTTCTCTCTGTTATGGTCTACTGTGTTCTCTGCTGTCCCTCCTCTCTGTTATGGTGTCTTCCGTGTTTTGTGGTGTCTCTCCTCTCTGTTATGGCGTCTTCCGTGTGGTCTCTTCTCTCTGTTATGGCGTCTTCCGTGTGGTCTCTTCTCTCTGTTATGGCGTCCTCTCCTCTCTGATATGGTGTTTCTCCTCTCTGCTATCCCCCCGATATGGGACCACCTTGGCGTGGTGGTGGGGCTTCGGGCCCAGCAACTCGGTCGAAGGCTGAGCCGGCCGGATTGGGTCCCCGGTTGGACATGGCCAAGACCAACCGAGGTCGAGGATGCCGCCGACCAGTTTCTTGCGCCGGTTGGATGGTGACGGCGTCTTAGACCTCACCTATCAGGTGCTCTGGGTGAGCAGTTCGAGGGCTCTTCTGAAAAGATTTACACCCCAGTAGGTCCAGCCCTCACAAAAGTCTGGGCCTTACTAAGAGTCTCCACCCCGGGTGCCGAGCGAACTCGGATCTATATATCCTTGTTCATGGCTAACTGGGGAACAGATTAAAGTTAGGTTTCTTCCGGTGGTTAGCTTTCCTTTTATAGGACTGCTGCCATGTGAGGTCGGGGTTGAGGTGCATCTATATGGCGCTTTCTTGCCCCAGGCTCTAGTTAGTCGTGGCTTTTCATAACTGGTAGTGTCGTGAGACGGAATCGGGAATTGCCGTGGTTGCATAAAATCGCAACAAAAGCGATCCTCTCTGCTATGGTTTCTTCTACTTTCTGTATTGTCTCTCTTTTCTGTTATAGTGTCTCCCGTATTCCATGGTGTCTCTCCTCTCTGTTATGGTGCCTTCCGTGTCCTGTGGTGTTTTCCCTCTCTGTTATGGTACTCTCATGTTCTTTGGTGTCTCCCCTCTCCTCTATATTATGGTGTCTTCCATGTTATACTGTGTTTCTCCTCCGAGTTATGGTGTGTCCCATGTTCTGTGGTGTCTTTTTCTCTGTTATGGTGTCTCCCATGTTCTGTGGTGTCTCTTTCTCTGTTATGGTGTCTCCCATGTTCTGTGGTGTCTCTTCTCTCTGTTATGGTGTCTCCCAAGTTCTGTGGTGTCTCTTTCTCTGTTATGGTGTCTCCCATGTTCTGTGGTGTCTCTTTCTCTGTTATGGTGTCTCCTATGTTCTGGGTGTCTCTTTCTCTGTTATGGTGTCTCCCATGTTCTGTGGTGTCTCTTTCTCTGTTATGGTGTCTTCCATGTTCTGTGGTGTCTCTTTCTCTGTTATGGTGTCTCCCATGTTCTGTGGTGTCTCTTTCTCTGTTATGGTGTCTCCCATGTTCTGTGGTGTCTCTTTCTCTGTTATGGTGTCTCCCATGTTCTGTGGTGTCTCTTTCTCTGTTATTGTGTCTCCCATGTTCTGTGGTGTCTCTTATCTCTGTTTTGGTGTCTCCCATATTCTGTGATGTCTCTTCTCTCTGTTATGATGTCTCCCACATTCGGTGCAGTTTATAATCTCTGTTAGGTGTGTTCGGCGTTCTCGGTGTATCTCGTCATTTCTGTATTCTTTCAAGTCTTTGTTGTCATACTCTTCTACCACATATGATATTCTCTTTCTTCCGCAGTGTTTCTTTTCTCTGTTACAGAGTCTCTTCCCTTCGTTGCAGTGTCTCTATTCCTATCTTGGCATCTTTCCATTCTGTGTTGTAGCGATATTCTACAACACAGAATTCTGTGGTATCAAGTTTCTCTTTTGAAGTGTCTCTCCTTTCTATGTGTTAGTGACTAAACTATATTCTGTGGTTTACTTTCCTAGCTACGCACTCTCTTCTTTCTAGTGTGTTGTTTTTACTATTTTCTGTAGTGTCTCTCCTCTCTGTTATGTCTCTCTCCTCTCTATTATGGTCTCTCTTTTCCCTATAAGTCTTCTCTAGACGATTTACGCATGAGTGACATTCGTTGTACTGACATTCGTTAGAAATGGTTGCCTGAAGAGAAATTTATTTCTTAATGTTTAGAAGACAATATAACAAACCCTATTATTTTCTCAATATAAGAAAATTAAGTATCCAAACTTGTAAATGTTAATTGTTTAAATACATTTTGCCCATTAACTAAAAAACTTTTTTCTAATTATGATCAATTATTATTTCATCTGTCCATGATACACATTAATATTAGAGTAAATAAAAAAAAATATATAAATACCCCCTCAAACAGTTGCTACCAGTCAGAAAGATTTGTATTTTCTATAACCATAATTGTGTATAAATACAGAAACAAAAATTTCTGAAACTCAAACTTTACGGAGATGTGTTGATTGATATCATGTTTCCAGTGACATTTTTAAAATTAAGGGAAAAAAAAACTCCAATCATCGACTCTGTTAATGGAGATCCGACACAAGATAGCATCATTGGCTAATACATGTTGGGGAGGGGGGATATAATCGATCACTGATAATCTAAATAAATAAATACCCCCTCAAGCAGCTGCTTGCCACAGAGGTTTGACAGGAGCCTGTCAGTTTATATGTCATAGTAGAAGGTCTGAGAGGATGGCAGGACCTCAGCAGAAAAACAATACACACAACCATACCTGGGCTCGAACCCAGGTCCCTTAGATCAGTAGCCAAGCGTGCTAACCACTCGGCCATGGGACGGCTACCCAACAGATATTTCACCCAACATTTGAATATATCAGGTGTGACGGGTGGCGCACAAAGCTAGCGCGCCAGGCTCGTAATCTGCAGTTCCCAGGTTTAGGTTCCAACTGTGCCTGAGTAGATATTTATCTTCGTTAAACTGCCGCCCTTCCTTCAATCAGAAAGGGGACACATATGGGATTGGAAAGGCTCCCGTGAGTCGGATAGGATATACCCTGTGCTTGTTCAAGAACCTGTTCGATGACATTGATGGGATGCTTCCATCTCTCTCCTAACAGATATACATTGAAACTTCTTCCACAACCTTCTCTGAGCTCTTGGGATCATTTTGATCTTCCTATTTAGCCTATTTTATGCATAAATAGGGATGCTGAAAGGTAACTGAACCCACTCTTTTTCTTTTCCTTTTGTTTAAATATATTTTTTTAATTTTCCCCATATTTAAATTTTTTTCTGCATAAAAGGAGTGGTGGTTGACTCAGTTTGGTAGCGTGCCATGTTCTCAACCCGGTGTTTCCACTGTCTTAGGGTTCAGATTTTTTCCGCTAGTTCATATTTTGAACTCGGTGAGAAAAGAAAGTTCGATGGGCTGCGAAAGATATTGTCCGTGTGATGTGAAATAGAGGCGTCTCCCTGTGTTCAGGAGAATCATACCCTAAGTTACAGAATGATTTGATTACAGAACAATTTACAGAATTGTCAGCTGGCTTTCATCAGTCTCCAGACAGCTATCCAATGGATTCCCTTCCTCTGTTCAACTCTGAGCTTAGGGTCCTTGTGACTTGGTCATTTAACCCATTGCTTACAGAAAAGTGCTGCTCAGAGCTGAAACAATCCAAACCTGAATAAACTCCCCTCCCACCACCATCCATCCCTCCAACTTTTCAAGTTCCAACATCTCGTCAGTAACAGTGACATCGAAATAGTCCTTTATAAGTGGAGATGTTTGATAAATAAAATGGTCATAAATCATTCCATGAAAAATGACCTCTTGACCTAAGCCACTCACACGCTCTAACAGCTCCAAACCGATTGACGGACAGTGACAGACGAGAGGAATGCAACAGCGCCGCGTGTTAATAAATCTTCATCACCTAGAGAGCTGCAGACCTAATTCTACTGCTTTAGTAGCCACCAGACAGCTTAGAAAGAAACTTACAGTTGTTTCTCTTCACATTTGATTGTCTCTGATTTCGAAGTGAAACTGTTCGCTCAAGTTCATTTATCTTCCGTAATTAAGAGGAAGCAACGTCGGATCCTGACCAAAGTTTGATTATGGAGTTAATTATTCACTTAAACTTTGCTTTTAACAATAGAGCTTGAGAGAACTAAGATGAGGCCTCGACTCCAAACAAAAAAATACCTAATTATATGAATATATTTCATAGATATTTAGAGAAATAAGATTTCTATTGTTTATTAAGAGAAATTTTAAATCTATAATGGTAAAATAATATGTTTGTTTGTCTGTAGCAGCCATAACACATCGGAAAATCGTTGTATACGCTTCAAAATCGGACACTTTTACTGGTTGCGGTCCAAAGCTGCAGTGACCAGTTTCAGGTCGAAATTTTAAAAGGGGGGCTTGATAGAAGCAAGCATATTTATCAAGCCAATCCTACGGAAAGCTATAATTGTTGCTAAATCTCTTGTTGCCATTTTCTGAAATTTAGGAGTGATTTCATCTTTTGGAGTTGGCAACACGGCATTTAATCGTCTTTTTCCTTATACCTGTATAAATATGTGTTGAATCTGAGCTATGGAGTTAGAGAGGCAAGGAATGGTACTCACAAAATTAAACTTTAGAGCAGTGAAAATCTGAATATACAGATTGGATTGTTTTACCTCTGAGCGGCACTTTTTTGCACACCATGGGCTAAATGGCCAGGCCACAAGGATCCCGAAGGCTCAGAGAAGGTTGGGGGAGGGGACCCACTGGAACAGCTGTTGGGAGACAGATGGTAGCCTCCCGTCAAGGCCATCCAGCGTGTTCTTTAACGTGCACAGGGTATGGCTCTCCTGCACACGGGGCCACGGCTTAACGTCCCATCCGACGGACGGCGGCCTTTTCAAGCCCATCGGTGTCCCCTACTGACCGTGGGCAGGGCGGGGAAATTTTGCGGAGATAAATCTCAACGCTGACCCAGCTAGGGCTGCTCGAACCTGGGAACTACAGATTACGAGCCTGGTGCGCTACCGACTGAGTCACCCCCGCCCCTAATATTCGTCTGAATATACAGAATACAACTTGAAAGTGAGGCCGTGCAGGCAGGGTACAGTTCAGTTTGTTATATAATAAACATGATTAACAGTGTTATACAGTTTACACATTATGTACGTTTGTTTGGTGAATAATTTGGCAGTGACATGTATATTTGGCGTACCATAAGTCAGGGACATAGACCAAATGACAGTGCTGCCTCTTCCCCCCCCCCCTCCCTCTATTTCGGTCTGAGCTACGATTCTTGTAATCTGGCCATTATGACATTGTATTAAAAAATAAAAAAAAAAATAAAAAAAATCTATCTTTCTATATGGAGCCTAAAAAGTAGGAAATAAATCTAAAGCATATCGATGGTGCAATCAGTCACTGAGTTCGTATTCACTTCAAAGGAAGATAGGGTGCAGGCAATCTTGGTGAGTAGGTAAATCAGCGCCTTATCTTCCTTTGAAGTGAATACGAACTGAGTGACTGATTCCACCATCAATGTGCTTTAGGTTTATTTTCTACTTTTTAGGGCGCATATGGAAAGATAAGTATTTTTTTTTATTTTTAAATATATTTATATTTTTTTCTTTGTCACAAAAACACCTACCGTCAGAAACTTTCATTTGATATCTACCTCATTTCCCCCCCCCACCACCTTTGTTTGGAGTCGCGTTTGAAGTAGTGCATGACATTGGAAAAGTCACAAACTTTAAGATATAACTCGTTAGGGTCCACCCCTCCTTAAATTTTCGTCCCCCTTTTGCGGAACGGAAGAATGGGGGGCATAATTCTAAGTAGTGTACCTCATATATAGGTCCTTATATGAGCTTTCATTTTATATATAACTCGTAACTGTAGGCCGTCTTGTTCGGAAGATATAGGGTAATAATTGTTTTCATATTTCCCCCTTTTAGGGGAAATAAAAAGGGTGTGAAATTTAATTTACCCGATAACATTCCCAATGTCACAAGCTTTCATTTGACACATAGTTTGTTACTTTCGGCCTTCGCGTTCAGAAGATATAGTGGAACAATTGTTTTCATATTTAAACTTTTTTGGAGGGTAAAAAAGGCATGGTAGTCATTTTTTTTACCTCCTATGACACTCCCCGCGTCATAAGTTTGCATGTGACACATATATCATTACGTTTGTCTGTCTCCTTCGAGAGATATGGCGGAACAACTGTTTTGACAAATCTACAGACAAACAGAAAATGTCGAGCGAAAGCAATAGGAGGATAGACAATAAAGTGCCGGTACAAGTAAATCAAACGAAAAGTGCTGAAATTAACTCATTCATAATAGTTAGCGGGCTTGACTCTGGAGTAAAATGACTTAGTCCGAGTTCCAGGCGTTCCGTACGACTTGACAATATTGTTCAGACATTCCGTAGGACTTAAAAATATCGTACAGGTGTTCCATAGCACTTGGCAATATCATTCAGGTGTTTCTGTAGGACTTAAAAATATCGTACAGGTGTTCCATAGGACTTGACAATATTGTTCAGATGTTCTATAGGATATGAAAATATCCTTTGGACGTTCCATAGGACTTGACAAATACCATTCAGGTGTTTCCGTAGGACTTGACAATAACATTCAGGTGTTTCCGTAGGACTAGACAAAGTGGTTCAAACATTCCATAGCACTTGACAGTATCATTCAGGTCTTCCATAGGATTTGACCATATCGTTCAGGTCGTCCATAGGACTTGTCAATATCGTTCGGGTGTTCCATAGGACTTGAAAATATCGTTCGGGTGTTCTGCAGGACTTGACAATACGGTTCAGGTGTTTCCGTAGGACTAGACAATATGGCTCAAGCGTTCCGTAGCGCTTGACAGTATCGTTCAGGTGTTCCATAAGACTTGACAACATCGTTCAAGTGTTCCATAGGATTTGAAAATATCGTTCGGTTGTTCCATCGGACTTGACAATATCGTTCGGTTGTTCCATAGGACTTGACAACATCGTTCGTGTGTTCCGTCACTGTTATAAGGTTAAGAAACACTAGTTTAGATTCTCGCTAGTCGTAAAAATGGTAATGTTGATGAAATTAAAAGCACAATCAGAATTGCTCTGAAACGTTTTCTCGTCGCTTCCCAAGTCTTGTATCGTTCAAATACGAACCACATCGATCGAGCAGCTTCCGTCTTAGGAAGAGCTTAGTGAGTGAGAAGAAATAATAATTCTGGAAAAGAGAATTCCGATCGTTCACAAACGATGAAAGAAAAAAAGCGCAAATGCTCCACATTCGAGAATTGAGAGAAAAGAACAACAACAGCAATGAAAAAAGAAAGCGTCGACCGCGGCTTTCATATGGCGAAAACATCGATTATTCTGAACTGTCATGGGAGCCCCGCGATCTCATGCTGTGCCGCAGACGCAGGTAATTACGTACCACTGCGCATGCCGGCTATTTGCGTGTGGCGTTTTGCCGCTGCTGCGTCTGCTGTTCGTACGTGAGGCGATTACGAGATCAGCGCTTGCTCGCCTCTCGATGAAGCCAGCACTCTTTTGGAGCGCTCCGAACCTGACAATCAGTCTACAGCCGACTCCGCCATCAGCAGAAGCAGCAGGAAACAGTGGAAGGTGACGTCATGAACGATCCTGTCTCTGATTGGCTGCTCGACTTCGCCATTGTCAAGCGAGTGAGCTGGCGACGTTTACCGCTGCGAGTGCGCCACGCGAGCACGCAGGATGACCTACTTGTTTTAGAGTTTGGAACTGGGAGGGGATTTAATGGAGATGGGGGGGGGGATTGGATTGAGAGTAACTTTAACGCACATCGATGATTCATTATCTAATGTGTAATATTTCATTTTTCTGCGTCATGTTTGTGTTTAATAATTAAAGTCTCTGTCGTTTTTTTTTTCTTTTTCGGTTCCCCCAGCGTGATTTTTTGTTCGTGAATTTCCATGCCGAACTCCCAAATAATTCTGTCCTGAATTGTTTCCTGATAATAACATTTAAAACAGCACAGAGGTGGAAAAAGAAAAATACGTGTGTGTGTTTGGCAGTGATTAACGAGTTTTAGCCGTGCGGGATTCACAAGCACGATGATTTTCCAGAGATTTGGGAATGAAAGTTGGTTGAGGAGAATGATGTGGTTGTTCTCACAAGAAAATCAGGCACCACATCTTTCGAGAGCATCGTGCAAAGGGAAGAATGCGGTGAGCGTATCTCTTCTATAAAGAAGCTGAGAAGATGATATGATTGCGAGGTAACATTGAGATAAATCGACTTCCCCAATTTCAAACACAATTGTATGTAGCCCTGATGGAACGATACTGATACTGTTTCAATCAAGTAGCGTACTGAAAGAAGGAGAGGTGGAGGGTTATAGAAATATATCCCCCCCCCCCCGAGGCAAGCGAGAACCTAACAGCTTTTCTGATTGGGGGAGGGCTCCTAAGTTTGTTAAAATTATCTTCCAAAAACTGAACATTAAATGCTTAAATACATTGAAAGTTTTTTCATAAATATTACCTGCTCTATATGGAGGTGCGTCTTATGTGAATGTATATCTTATATGACTTAAAAATATGGTGATTATTTATTTACCGTCTTGAGCTTCGACGGGTGGGGGGGATGCAACCCAATACACACACACACACACCCTTGGGTGAGTCTCCTGTCTAAGGCATTCACTTAAATTCAGAGGATTTAGCATGTTAAATGCTCTCCACCGTGCCAATTTGAATCTTCTGGCAGTCATTGTTTCGATAAATGTAGTAACCAGTATGTTTGCTTTGCATCAGAAAAGCATATATAGACAAAGTTTAATGGGATGTTGGGGGATTAACCAAGTAACTGGATTAAGCTGGAACGGACTGAAACACTGTTCTGATCATCACCCATCCTTAGATTCTCACAGAAGATAGGTTCCTGAAAATACCAGTGTAATTTGTAATTGTGCCAATCTAGACCAAAAATTTATGGAAAATAGGAGGATGTGTGAAAATAGGAGGATGTTTTGGTGACCCGAAAACAACAACAATGAGTCATCCCAGCACAAACATTTCCAAGAACACATAAAAATATATACAACAATAAAATACAACAAAAATATACAGTAATAAATAAATAAATGTAAAATTCGGGGGACATGAGAGTACTTTTATCTAATTATTCGTAAAAATATATGATAGGCCTAAAAGCATTTGGTGGATTTTTGCTTTGTGATGACAATCTAATAGGGGCGGGGATGTCTCAGTCGGTAACGCGCCAGACTCGTAAAATATGCAGTTCCCAGGTTCGGTTCGAGTTCTAGCTGGGTCAGCGTTGAGATATATCTCCGCCAAACACCCCGCCCTGCTCACGGTCAGTAGGGGACACCTCTGGGCTTGGAAAGGCCGTCGTCCGTCGGATAGGACGTTAAGCCGTGGCTCCGTGTGCGGGAGAGAGCACGCTGGACGGCCTTGACGTGAGGCTGCCATCTGTCTCCTAACAGCTGCCAGTCGGTCACCTCTACCAACCTTCTCTGAGCCTTGGGGTCCTTGTGACTTGTCCATTCAACCCACTATGTGAAAAAGAAGTGAGCTAAGAGATAAAACAACCCAACCGACAATCTAATAATCTCTGTTGACGTCACTGATAACTCATAATATGTATTATATCTGCATACTTAAAAAAATTCTAAATTGTTTACTGTGTAAAACCGAGTCTATGACCGTGCAAAACGAAAATGGTTGTATTGTTTCGGAGATACACTACAGAATTCGACTAGGGTTGTTGGGTTGTTTTACCTCTGAGCGGCACTTTTTTGCACACCATGGGCTAAATGGCCAGGTCACATGGACCCCGAAGGCTCAGAGAAGGTTGGGAGAGGGGATCCACTGGAACAGCTGTTAGGAAACAGATGGTAGCCTCCCGTCAAGGCCATCCAGCGTGTTCTTTAACGTGCACAAGGTATGGCTCTCCCGCACACTGGGCCACGGCCTAACGTCCCATCCGACGGACGGCGGCCTTTCCAAGCCCATCGGTGTCCTCTATTGGCCGTGGACAGGGCGAGGAATTTTGCGGAGATAAATCTCAACGCTGACCCAGCTGGGACTCGAAACTGGGAACTACAGATTACGAGCCTGGCGCGCTACCGACTGAGCCACCCCGCCCCCAGAATTCGACTAAATCGAGAGACAGGTGTCTGCATCTATATAATATCTCTTCTGTTTTATGGTCTTTTAAAAACATTTCGTGCAAAATATGTGTAAATGTGCATATTATGCTAATTTTATAAATGATACAAATCCTCAAGTGTATTTGTGTGTGTGTATGGGGGGGGGGGTGAGCATTACATCTTGACACTTTCCCACCCGCCTGGTTACGGCTGTATCTTAAGAAATGTTCTGTTTCGCTTTTAGTTTCACTAATCTGCACTCTAATCAGAACCGGATTAACATAATGGCCGGGCGAGGGGTACACATTCTAGGAGGGCCTTACTTTTAACTTGGGAAATATTAAAAAATTGTGAGAAAGATTCCAATAAAAGAGTGGAAGAATGACAAATTTTGAAGCTAATGAAAACTTAGACCCCATCACTCCCGCATCGAAATTCTCTCATCTCTATAAGATTCCTTATGTTATTGTCCTGTTGTCGAGACCATAGCTTCGAAACGTCTGGAAATCCTTGTAATTTAATTAATGTTTTTTTAACCATGCCAAAATATTGGCTTGTTTTTTGTAATTCTTGTGTGAAATTATAGATGTGATTTAGGAAAAAAAAATAACAATAAGAAAAATATTACGTTTAATAAATCGCTCAAATCTTTTTCTCCCTCTCATAACAAATGTTACTTTTTATTATTATTACGTATAATTGCTCATACACCAAATTTATCCCTGTTGTTATTAGATAACTTGGCACTGATCAAAGGGGGAAGGAAGGTAAATGGAATTCCACTTATACCCTTCGCTTCCACTTATACCTTCCTTTCCACTGATACCTTCCTTTCTACTTACACCTTTCCTTTCATTTATACTCTTCCCTATCACTTATATTTATTATTATAACTTCTAGTTATACCTTCCCTTATACCTTTCCTTTCCACTTATAACTTTTCCTTCCACTTATAACTTTCCCTTCCACTTATACCCTCCCCTTCCACCATATAGCTTTGTCTTCCACTGATACATCCCCCTCTACTTATACCTTCCCTTCCACTTCTACTCTTCCTTTATAAATTTCCCTTTCACTGATACCTCCCTCTCTACATATATCTTCCCTTCCATCTTCTTTTCTACTGATTCCTTCCCTTCCATGCATATACTTACCTTCTACTTATGCCCTTCCCTTCCACTTATGTCCTTCCCTTCCACTTATGTCCTTCCCTTCCACTTATGCCATTCCCTTCAACTTATATCTTCTCTTCCACTCATACCTCACTTATATGTCTTTCCCTTCCACTCATACCCTTCATTTCCACTGATATCTTCCCTTCCACACATATACTTACCTTCCACTTATACCCTTCCCTTAAACTTATACTTTACCTTCCACTTATACCTTTCCCAACCTTCTCTGAGTCCTTGAGGTTCTTGTGACCTGACCACTTAGTCCATTGGGCGCACGAAAGCATCACTCACAGATAAAGCAACCCAACCCACTCATAAGAGCTGTTTCATGAGTGAGTTCCTTTGACAATATCTATCGCGAATAACTTCGGGAATCATTGTAACATGAAAGAAACATTTCAGTGCTCCGAAAATATAATTAGCTAATTTTTTCAATTTCTTACAGGATCAAAGATCTTTTCTGCGAACTTAAAACGGTGGTGAATTTCTTTTTCCTAAAAAAGTACAGTAACATTAAAATACAGATAATCATTACCACACTGATCACATCATGGAAGACGCACGAGGTCAAAGTTATCAAATCTTCGATCTTCGTTATTAACGCAGAGAGCTATCTTTAGAGTGTCATCATCGTTACCACGCAACATCCTCCTTATCGCCATTACATCTACACGACCGCATCTTCAGTAACGGCGTTGCCATTATCGCTTGCTACATCATTAACACGCAATGTCGTCTTAATCGAAATTGTGTCAACCAATTTATTTTCTCTCTTAAGAAATCCCCAAAGTGAAACCCCTCAGAGGATCTATGTCTCCCAGCGGCTCTTTCGTGCATACAATGGGCTAAATGTCCAGGTCACAATGACCCTAAAGGTTCAGAGTTGAGTGTGGTAAGGAGATAGATAATCTAGACAGTTGTTATGAGACAGGTGAAAGCTTCCTATGAAGGCTATTTAAGATGAAGAGGGTATGATTCTCTTGCAGAGAGGGTGACAGGAGCTAGTTCAGTGGGAAGAATCTTCAGAACAGTAATCTCCATTTCCCAGTTGGAGTCGCACATATGCAAGAGATGAAATGCATCTCCGCTAACCTCCGCCTTACCCTCGTTCAGAAAGGGGACACCGGCGACCTTCAAAAGACCCCCGTCCGTTGCATGGAACGTTAAGCCGTAACTAGTATGCAGGAGAGCCATACACTCTGCGTATTAATGAACACGCTGCTTGGCCTTGACGGGAGGCTTTCATTTGTCTCATAGCAGCAGCTGTCCAGTGCGCCCCCCTTCTCTCAATCTTTCCTGAGCCTTTGGGGTCCTTGTTACTTGGAAATTTAGCCCATTGTGTGAAAAAACAACTGACTTCAGAGGTAAAACAACCCAACCCAAGTTTCAACGCAATGTTTACCATGTATCCCAATAATTTCGCACTTGCGATGATAGTTGTGAACATCTCTGAATCGACCCTTCTCTGAGCACTAGCACTATAATATTGCATGGTCAACTGCGCAGTCTCAAAGTCTCCCCCCCCCCCCTCCCATGATCTCCCCAGTTTCTGTTCACGTTACCCTCATTAAAAGTCTCATGCATGACCTAGGTGACCAAGATTCCAAACTGTCTCGATATTATGGGTCATCGAAACTTTAAACAGAGAACACCACGCCTCCCCCCCACCCCCACCCCCCACACACACACACGTACCCTTCTTGGACATGCCACAATTATCAAACCATCTCTGTATAACATCGCTACAATCTTCCAACCTCTCAATTTTTATCACCTCACCTAATCAAAGACCGAATTACATTAATTAACCTTCTTGATGAAAACCACGTCTCTATTAAACCGAATGTTGCAAAATAAAAAAAAATTCTTTCAATCTCTCTTTCAAGAATTGATTACATTGATATAACCGAAGCAAAAATTAACGAAATTTGACATGACACATCAATTTGCGCAGAGCTAGAGCACACGCATATGCTCTCCGTGCTTCCTCTTGCAGAACATGGACGGTATCACATCCCCAACTCGAACTCCTCTGTGGTAAGAGTTGAGAGCAATTAGGTTAAGCCTAACGAAGCACGGCCGCCAGGGATGAGCTTCGTGTCACTCTGCGTGTATGAGGAAGGGCTCGGTGACGTCACACGGGCAGGGGAAACAGCGAAGGTCAAGAGCCTAGCTAGCTAGAATCGGCGAGAGCCGAGCACGCACGTTACCTACACATACCTGCCTAGAAGGCCCGCCCGTTCGACGGCCGACTGGCTACTAAATCGGTCAGGTGCCTCACATTTTTAATCAAGATCCGAATTTCGTTAACGGTCGTGCGATTCGTCACGATGCTGCCTGAGCTGCCATCGACGCCGCATGGATAACAATAGAGAAATAAATGGTGCTCGCGGGGATTGCTCGGGCTCGGGAAGCGAACAAGCTCCGAGCACGGAATGATCGGCAGGTTTTTTTTTATTTCTTCTTTCGATTTGTTTTTTCCTCTGATGAAGCGGTTGAGCCATTTTTTTTATTCTTCTTTTATTTTTAACACTAAATGTTTGATTTTTTAGTAAATTTTTAAATATTACTGAGTTGTTGAGTAATTTTAACTCTGGGGGAACTTTTCAGAACTCAATAAGCTAAATGGCCAGGTCACAATGATCCCAGAGCTGAAAGAAGGTTGGGAAACGAATCTACTTAGTGAACAGATGAAAGTCTGCCATCAAGGCCATACACCCTTGTTCTTTAACGTGAACAGAGAATGGCTCTCTTCTAAACACAGAACCATGGGTCTGTGAAAAGACTATATAAAAAAAACCATGGGTCTGTGCAAAGACTATTAT
Organism: Ryuthela nishihirai; assembly: GCA_038380435.1. Taxonomy (NCBI): domain Eukaryota; kingdom Metazoa; phylum Arthropoda; class Arachnida; order Araneae; family Heptathelidae; genus Ryuthela; species Ryuthela nishihirai. The sequence goes on along the minus strand of JAWZYU010000019.1, from coordinate 33,444,777 downwards.
AAAAAGACTGTAAAGTGGACCTGATAGGCTAGCAAAAGACTCCGCCCGTCCGATGGGACGGGCGGAGTCTTTTGCTAGCCTATCAGGTCCACTTTTCACTGAGGGTTTAGGGGATATACAGGGCCTAAGTAGTCTGTATTTATTAATCGATTCAATGCTCAAAGGGTTCACATTTTAGATAAAATATTTTCACCCTTCTCTCCAGGGGAATGGGGAAAACGCAAGTTTTTTGTTTTACAAATCAATTGAAAAGATTTTTTTGGTTGAATAAGTGCTCACTATTATTATCGAGTTAGTTTGGATCATGGTCACCTAGATTACATGTAATGACTTATTCAGCCAAAATATTTTTAGTTGCCTTCTCCTTATCGTCTATTAGTTCGCATTTCCATTGTCAGAAGGCGCTATAGTTTGGAATAGGACACACTTTATTTGCTCTGTCTTTGGTTTGGTCATATTGCCAGCATGCTGAGTTACAAATTTTCAAATGGATTTATGAATGATGTTTCTAAATACTTTACAAAAAGCCCTGCCCTCAGTAAAAAAAAAACTGGACATTGATGGGCATGGAAAAGCCGCCGCTAATCGGCCGTGGTTCCGTGTGCAGAAGAAACTCTCTTATAAGTTAAAATTCTTAAAGTTTAAAGGAAGGTATAACTAGAAGTTATAATAATGAATATAAGTGATACGGAGGAGTATAAGTGAAAGGAAAGGTGTAAGTAGGAAGGAAGGTATCAGTGGCTCTGAATGGCCTTGACAAGAGGCTACTATCTGTTTCCTAACAGCTGTCTAGTGGGTTCCCTTTCCCTGACTTTCTCTGAGCCCTAGGGTCCTTGTGACCTGGACATTTAGTTCGTTGCGTGCAAAAATATGCCTCTCAGTGGTAAAACAACCTAACCGAGCCCTCAGAAAAAAAAAGAGAGAAACCTTAGATGCAATGACTGGACATGGTGAAATAGGATTTTAATAGAACTGACTTGCAGTGGCCATAAGCAACAGGTGTAGTAGCTCGAGTAGTATATTTGGAGAATTAAACTGAACAGAGTGATTGAATCACCGTAGCCAGTGACTGCTTGAGGATTATATATATAGGCAGACCCAGCGCCATATATAGGCAGACCAGGCGGAAAAATGTAAAAGTTGGGGGGGGGGGAGACAAGAGACTTGATTTCGAATGCAGTATGATATTTCCCCTTCATTTTATGGGTTTTTAAAAAAAAATCTTGAAAAATGCATAAAGTATAAATACGTTTCCCGTGACCGAGTGGTTAGCGCGCTTGGCTACTAATCTAAGGGACCCAGGTTCTAGCCCCGGATAAGGCATGGATGTTAGTGTAGGTTTTCTGGTGAGGTCCCACCATCCTCACAACCCCCCCCCCCCCCGATAGGGAACCACCTTGTCGTGGTGGGGGGGGGGGGGGGGGGCTAGGGCCCAGCAACCCGGCTGAAGGCTGTGCCGACCGGATTGGCTCACCGGTTGGACATGGCTAAGGCCAACCGAGGTTGAAGACGCTGCTGGCCGGCTTGATTGCCGGTCGGATGGTGACGGCGTCGGAGACCTCACCTCTCAGGAGACCTGTATGGTCTGTTGACGGCTCTGCCGAAAGGTTTCCCCGTGCCTAGTAGGCACGAGCTGTCCAAAAAGTCTGGGTCTTACTAAGAGTCTCCACCCCGGGTGCCGATCGAGCTTGGATCTTTATATCCTTGCACATTTGCAAACCGGGGAATAGATTAAAGTAAGGTTTCTTCCGGTGGTTAGCTTTCCTTCTATAGGACTACTGCCATGTGAGGCTGGGGTTGAGGTGCGCCTATAGGGCGTATTCCTTGCCCCCGGCTCTAGATGGTCATGGCTTTTCTTAACCAGGTAGTGCTGTCAGGCGGAACCGGGAATTGCCGTGGTTGCATAAGATCGCAACAAAGAGATTCATCCTCACAGACCTTCTACTATGGCGTATAAACTGACAGACCACTGTCAGACCTCTGTGGCAAGCAGCTGCTTGAGAGGGTATTTATTTATTTTTTTACATAATTTTTGCCTTTTTTACTCTTACTAACATTTTTTGAAAGTGGGGGGATGGTCCCTTTGCCCCCACCCTAGATTCGGCACTGTATGTATTTGTTTCGAAAGCGAACATTCCATATCCGCCAAAGCAATTTGCCTTTCTTCTTTAGAGTTGTTATCAAATTTCATAACAAAAATTATTTTCTAAACATTTTCAGATAACTTTCTTTTCAATTTTTGAGGTGGAACTTATTTAACACAGTAAGTCCAAAGCAAATTGAAAAAGAGACAATGATTAGAAATATTTTTTACAAAACTTTTTTGCTATCTTGTACTCCCTCATCCTATTTTTCCCAGCCATTCATTCCCTCCTGTTCCTCTACACAACTGCAGATTTCCATAGCGAATCTGCCTGATGAAGCTGCCACACTGTCTGAAGCTTTGACAGAATCTCAGAGAATCATATATTTCAAAGCCTCCTCTTACCCTCATCCTCTCGTGCCAGCATCACTCATCATCTCCAACATCCTCCCTCGTTTCTTCACCTCCACAATAGAAGATTAGTTTCTACCCCCTTTCTACCCTTTCATCCCCCTCTTCTTCGGGGTTCATCTTCTTCAAAAGTGAATTTGACCGGAACCATTGCCAACAACCATCCACTACACACACATGTAACTCATTACTTGGCAAAGCTCCCAAAGCAGCATTGTACTTAAACGAGATCCAGCTGACTCGGTAAAGGACTTGGTGTGAGTGTTAACGCCTACCAGGGCGATGCGTGTAGAGGGGGAGGAACTATTTCACTGCGGGAACGCCTCTTTCTGGCACAAACGAAAAGCCTTCCAGACGCAAGTGTCAAAGGTTGTCGGATGAAACAGTGAAGTTGAAGAAGAGATCTAATCTTAAGAGTTTTATCTCGTTTCTTTTTTGCTCTTTCTACATCATTATTTTGTTCTTCCACTTCCTTTTTTGTTTTCCTTTGTAAAACACCTTTTCACCTAAAACTGACTCCTCTTTCTTTCTCCTCTTATTATTGTTCAAACTCGTTATTGTCTAACAATATGCGGCAACAACGTAGCGCAAAAATAATCCGACTGCGAGAGGGAAAGGCTACAACCAATTCGTTCTCATTGTTTCCATCAAATCATTGTTCTGCGTGCTAGGTCGTCGCAAACAATACAGTGAGCTTTAAAAGAGAGGGAAAACGAAAATAGTTTGTGGAAAAGAAGAAGAGGATCTGTGTTTTTTTTTATGTTTCCGGAAGTAATTTGAAAAGGTTTAAAGGAGAATCTTTGTCGTCTTTTCTTCGGTGACTTGAGATAAATATAATCCTATAATGTGCAAAGAAAGTGCTTAAATTGCATTCATTTTAGAAAAAGCAGAAATGATTCGTTTACTAGACATTAAATCTGATATTTAAGTGCTGAACAACATAATGGGAAGGATTATTCCTCGTTTCCTCCTGTATTTTTTTTAGGGGCGGGGGTGGCTCAGTAGGTAGCGCCCCAGGCTTGTAATCTACTAGTTCCCAGGTTCGAGTCCCAGCTAGGTCAGCGTTGAGATTTATCTCCGCAAAACTCCCCGCCCTGAACACGGTCAGTAGGGGACACCGATGGATTTGGAAAGACCGCTGTCCGTCGGATGGGTCGTTAAGCCGTGGTCCCGTGCGCGGGAGAGACATACCCTGTGCACGTTAAAGAACACGCTGACGGGAGACTACCATTTGTCTCCCAGTAGATATTCCAGTAGGTCCCCTCCCTCAACCTTCTCTGAGCCTTCGGGGTCCATGTGACTGGCCATTTACCCCACGGTGTGCAAAAATGTGCCGCTCAGAGGTAAAACAATCCAACCTCCTTTATTATTTTCTTTTATAGTACTTGTGGGGTCATTCCATTGTAATATTTCACATTCATTTTAATAGAATTACTCACAGAATAATAATTGCAATAACACAAGAGTATTTTTATGATCATTAAACTGCATAATGACTCATTTAAACGACTTTCAGTTATCTGTGTTTCTATGTTTTTTAATGTGGGAAGAAAGAGTTTATGTTAGGATTTTTTGCATTTCAGGTATTTTCATCTAAATTCTAAGAAATCTAAATTCCAAAAAATTCTTCTAAGAAGCTATTCAAGGTGAAAGCCTTTGTAATCAGTTATACAGTAACCGGGTGAGTTTGTTTCCTATTTCTGTGCATTAAGCCGTCCCATGGCCGAGTGGTTAGCGCGCTTGGCTACTGATCTAAGGGACCTGGGTTCGAGCCCCGGGTAAGGCATGGATATATAAAAATGATGATAAAAGTAAGAGACACTAATTAACAATAATAGCGATAAAAAAAGGGAGCAGGCAGTGATAAAATTTAACAGAGTAATTAGCAATAACAGAGAGTGATAAAAAGAAACAGAAAGTTATCAACAATAAAAGAGCAATAAGAAATAAAAAAGCAAGCAGCTGCTTGTCATAAGAGCCTGTTAATTAATATGCCACAGTAGCTCTATGAGAAAGCCGATACTTCAGCAGAAAAACAACACTAACATCCATACCCAGGGCTCGAACCAAGGTTCCTTTGATCAGTAGCCAAGCATGCTAACTACTCGACCACGGGATGGTTATAAGAAGTAAAAGTGATAAAAGTTTAGCAGTTGTGATTATTTAATAAAATGATAATAATTAATAGAGTTTGAAATTAATCTAGTTTTCTAGATAGTTAATCTAGTTTTGAAAATTAATAGAATAATTAACAGCAACATACAGTGATAAAAAAACCGTAGATAGTTGTTGATAGTAACAGATAGAAATAAGAGATAACAGAGGTAAAAATTTTAACAGGTGGTGATTACTAAATAGTGATAAAAATTTAATAGTCAGTGATTATTAAATTCAGACAGTGGCAAATATTAAATAGAGAGTGATGAGTAATAACAGACAGTGATTGCATAGCAGTGATAAATATTTAACATACAGGCTTACCAGTGATAGAGCGTGACTATTAAAAAGAATGATAAAAATTTAGTAGTAATTATTAGCGACGGAGTTTGAGTTTTAATTAAATAATAAATAATAATTAATAAACAACAATGAAATCATTACCATCGCTGTTGTTGGAAAATTAAATAATAACTTTTGTTTTTAGGCTTTTCAGAGAGAAAAATTTTCTATTAGTCTTAAAAAGTAAAATTCGATACACGACTTACTGGCTTTTGTTTGTAAATAGAAGAGTTTTAATTCAATTTTTAATTTTAATTAAATTTTATACTTGTCGAAAATGAAACAGCGCAAAAACAATCATTTATTAAACATATCATAATTAATTAACATTTATCTTTTAAAGGATTTCTGCTGTATTGCTTTGTCTTATCGTGGCACTTCTTTTACACACAATGTTAAATAGCTAAATATCAAGTCACAGGTATCCCAACTGCTAGAAGCGAGGTAGTAATAGGGTCTACTGGGCAACTATGGAAAATCATTGCAAGCCTTCCTTCAAGGACAACCAGAAATTTTAACGTATACAAGCTATGACTCTCCTGCACACGATGCCACTATTGGCGTTCCATGAGAGGAAATATTCTTTTAGTAAATTTTAGTGCACTAAACCCTCGTTAGTACGGATAGAGCTAATGGCATTGACGGACGGACGGACGAAGTTATTGCTCAACGAGCTCAACAAAGGTTTTCGTTGAAAATGTTCAGTGGAAGTGTTCACCTCTGTGATTAACGGGTAATATTGCTCATGATGCATAATTTGTGCTCTGTTATTTAACTAAATTAAAATATTTGATTTAATTCTGCGTTAATAGCTATTGAAGCTATTAACGCAGAATATTATATTGTTACGACAGAAGGAATCTGGCAACCGAAAGCAAAAAGTTTCAGCCAACGAATAAGAACTTTGGGAGAATTTGGAGAAGAAGAGTGGAGCGTTAACGGTCGTTTTGTATTGTAACGGTCGTTGTGTTGTAACGGTCGGAGAGTTCGAAAATGGACGGTGAGCTGTTCTGAGACAGTGCGCGTAAGTATCAAGGAGTAACTTGATGTGTTGTGTATACGCGGAAGGATAAAAGTGGGATCTTTTATCGTTAAGTATCAAGAAGTAACTTGATGTGTTGTGTATACGCGGAAGGATAAAAGTGGGATCTTTTATCGTTAAGTATCAAGAAGTAACTTGATGTGTTGTGTATACACGGAAGTATAAAAGTGGGAACTTTTATGGCTAACTTCGAATGTCTACACGGACTGTCTTTTTGTTCGGCTAGTGTGTGAACAGTTATTAGCACAGGACGAGAATTGGTTTACGAGTGAAGATCTTCGGGTGACCTGGTAAATCAAGTAAAAGGTAGTATTTAGTAAAATACACAGAGCTGATATTGTGTGCTCTACGCAGGAAGATTGATGACTTGTGCATGTTAATAGTTGATTTGTTAATAAGATACTTCATCCATATTTCCTTTGTAACAATTTACCTTGTATTGAATTTGGTTTTGAAATATAGCTTTTAATACTCACGCTCAGTGGCTATCCATTTTTGTGATCCGCAACATTTGGTGTCAGAAGTGGGATAATTTATTGAATGCCGTTAACTAGAAGTATGGATGAATTAGTAAAGTTGATAAATAGCTTGAAAGCCGATATGAAAGATATGAAAGCCGATATGGCTGCGCTGACTGATATGAAAGCCGATATGGCTGCGCTGATGACTGATAGGAAAGCCATTATTGCTACGCTGATGACTGATAGGAAAGCCGTTATTGCTACGCTGATGACTGATAGGAAAGCCGTTATTGCTACGCTGGTGACTGATATGAAAGCCGATATGGTTACGCAGATGACTGATATTAAAAGTGATCTAGCTGCCCAAAGCGATAAAATAGGTGACTTGAAAGCCGAAATGGCCGCACAAAATACTGAGATGAGAGATGAAGTGGCTCCTCAAGTTGGTAAGATTATTGATCAGTTCAAGGATAGTAAAACCGAACTCAATAGACAATGCAATAGTTTAAATGTTGAATTTGTCAGTGAAAAAGATGATCTTGATAGTGTTAAGTTAGATTGTAAACATGGAAAAGAGAAAGGCAACGCATATAAAAATGTGGATCTGCTACTGGAAATCAAGAATCGTAGAGATAGCGCAGATAATGCCTTTGACCACGCAACTACTGGTGATGCATGGCAGAGTGTCTATGTCGCTGGTGACATGTCTAGGAACTGTGAAGAACAATCACACAGATCAGAGAGCTGTGAGACTATACAGTACGCTTTGCACTTCAGAATACCTAGGTATACAAGTCTGGCACGATCTGAAGAGAGATCCACACGAAAGGTATTCTATTCCTCGCCGTCAGCAAAATGTGTCATGGACAATTATCGCAAAGGCAGAGTAACGAGTGGTAATGAGGGGGAACGAAACAGAGTTTACGTTTCGCAGAGTGGTCCGAGTAAAGAAGAGGCGTCCATTCATCATAGATACAAAGTGCCCTTCGTCGTTACCGGGGAAGTCGGAGAGATTTTTCCGAAGCATATAGCCACACTCGAATCGTTTATAGAAAGTGGGGATTTAAGAAAGAAGAATTCCGAAGAATGGCTTAGAAGCGTAACAGGTGATGCTAGTAAAGGAGCTTCAGGCAGAGACAGTACTTCAAAGACTAACTTTCTGGATGAAACTAAGCCTCAGAGTTACGATCAGAGAGAAGTGAATCCCTCAGATAATTTCAACGTAGCCACGCTGAATTTCTTTTCTGAACAGTCAATGTGCAGATTTGGACATTATAACCATTTAGATTATAAGGATATAGAAAAGTTTTATCACGACTACAAGAGCTCTAAAGTGGACAATATCATGTTACAAAACTCGTCGCTGATCTCCAGAATGAACAATTTGGCAATCATAACTGATGTTTCCCTGGCTAATTACAATGAGAGCTCCAAGAAAGTGAATTCGGAAGAAACAGCAAATATGACCTCCTCGGGTCATGTGTTTTGCTGGAGACCCGAGTGGCGCCATCGGATGGTAGATGAAAACAGCACAGGAGGTGTCGGAAACAAAGTGAGTCTTGTCTTGGCTCCTGCACTTGCTGCTTTAGGTCTCAAGGTCCCTATGATCTCCGGTCGTGCTCTCCAATTGACGGGAGATACTCTGTACAAATTGGAATCCATCCCTGGCTTCACAGTCGACTGCACTAAAGATAAAATCGAGCAGATGATGGAAGACGTCGGATGCTGCATCGTAGGACAGACAGTGGAGCTGGTGCCAACAGATAAGGAGATTTACCGCTGCAAGGATCTGACGGCTACCGTAGATAGCGTTCCTCTAATGAGATGCTCAATTGTGTCCAAAAAGCTGGCTGAAGGAGTGTGCGCTTTGGTTTATGATGTTGAATTCGGAAAAGGAGCTATTGATCTCATCAGTACAGAAGATGTTGCTGTTGATTTAGTTAAGAAAGTGGTTGCAGCATCACAAGCTCGTGGAATGGAGAGTTTGAGTTGTTCAGCTGTTATCAGCAACATGGATTCACCTCTTGAAAACTCTGTTGACAACTCTCTGGAAGTGATGGAAGCTGTTCAGTGTTTCCTTGGTAACGGATCCTTGGAACTGCAAGAGCTCGTCGAAGAGTTAGGAGGAGAACTGCGTTTGGTGAACATTGTGGATAATAGGGTAGATGAAGCATCACGTGTCCGTAAGGTTCTGCATAACGGCAATGCTTTGAACAAGTTTCGTAACATGTTAATAGAACAAGGAGTATCTGAAGATGTTGCAAGCTGGCTATGTGAAGGTAAAACAGAAAAAATATTGCTAGCAGCCCGACACATCACTGATTTCACTTATACAGGAGAAACAGGTAAGGTTGTCGGATTAGAAGCTGCAGTTCTAGCAAGAGTATGGAAGGAGGAGATGGACCGAAGAGCTAAAAAGAATTATGGAGCTGATATTATATTTGTGAAGCACCTTGGGGATCAAATTGAATCAGGTGAAATATGGCTGGAGGTTCATCACGACAGTTCTGAATTAAGTGAAAGTCAACTGACAAAAGGGTCAGATTGCAGGATGAAAATTCTCCCAAAGTTCTTATTCGTTGGCTGAAACTTTTTGCTTTCGGTTGCCAGATTCCTTCTGTCGTAACACTGCCCCCTCCCTAGGTCTTGTTCGTCCCGAACAATTCTGGATTCCATAGTTTCTTCAGTTCTTCGATGAAACGGGGCCAAACGATCCACGTGAACCACCTTGCACTTTGTAGCTGGACGTCGACGAATGCGATATACCACGTCATTAATCCTGTTAACTATTGTATATGGGCCTTCCCAAGGTTTCTGAAGTTTTGGAGATAGTCCTTTCTTTCTATGTGGACTGTATAGCCAGACAAGATCTCCTTGATTGAAAATAGTTCCATTTATTTTACTGTCATATCTTGTTTTGGTTCTGTCACTTGTTATGTCGATGTTATGTCTAACGGAGTGATGGATTTCTTCTAGTCGTTGTTGCAATTCTTGTACGTATTGTGGAGTGGACACAGGCATTGCTTCGGGCCGACCATATAAAAGGTCACAGGGAAGACGTAACTCTCTTTCCAGGCGCCCATGTATTGACAACTGTAAACATTGCTATAATGCAGAACTGAAATTTGGAACTAAAGAGATAATGCCCATAAGACAAATAGTATCGACACAAACAAACAATGACACCCCTAACATCTGGAATCCAATTGAAATCAGGAAGGCTCAACTAGATGATGAAGACATAAAACCAATATTAGAATTGATTGAAAAATCTGTTGTAAGACCTAATTGGGAGCAAATCTCGAGGTATAGTCCAACTACTAAAAGTTACTGGGCACAGTGGGACTCCTTAAAAATGGAAGACGGAGTATTATACAGAAGATGGGAGAATCCCACTGGACGGCTGATCCGTTGGCAGATAATCCTTCCTCGATCCCGAGTGGAACTTGTGATGAAAGATGTACATGATAGTGCCACTGGAGGACACTTCGGTGTTAATAAGACATTAGCCAAAGCCAGGGAACGATTTCATTGGTTGAAAAGTAGGGCAGACGTTGAGAGATGGTGTAGGCAATGTGAAGCCTGTGCAGCAAAGAAAGGCCCTAAGACTAGGAGTCGGGGTAAGCTGCAGACGTATAACGTTGGTGCCCCTTTTGAAAGAATAGCCATTGATGTAATGGGTCCGTTTCCTAGAACTGATGATGGAAATCGATATTTATTAGTGGTAATGGATTATTTCACAAAGTGGCCTGAGGTATATCCCATTCAAGACCAGGAAGCAACAACAGTGGCTGAGATGATAGTTAATAACTTCATTAGTAGGTATGGAGTACCTTTACAACTCCACTCTGATCAAGGACGGAATTTTGAATCCAATGTGTTTAAAGGCATCTGTCAACTATTAGGCATTCAGAAAACCAGAACAACTCCCTTACACCCTCAGTCGGATGGTATGGTTGAAAGATTCAATAGAACAATTGCTCAGCATTTAGCATTATTTGTGAACGACCACCAACGTGACTGGGATCGCCATGTACCACTCCTTTTGCTGGCATATAGGACGGCAGTGCATGAGACAACTGGACAGACACCTTCCATGATGCTTTTTGGAAGAGAGTTACGTCTTCCCTGTGACCTTTTATATGGTCGGCCCGAAGCAATGCCTGTGTCCACTCCACAATACGTACAAGAATTGCAACAACGACTAGAAGAAATCCATCACTCCGTTAGACATAACATCGACATAACAAGTGACAGAACCAAAACAAGATATGACAGTAAAATAAATGGAACTATTTTCAATCAAGGAGATCTTGTCTGGCTATACAGTCCACATAGAAAGAAAGGACTATCTCCAAAACTTCAGAAACCTTGGGAAGGCCCATATACAATAGTTAACAGGATTAATGACGTGGTATATCGCATTCGTCGACGTCCAGCTACAAAGTGCAAGGTGGTTCACGTGGATCGTTTGGCCCCGTTTCATCGAAGAACTGAAGAAACTATGGAATCCAGAATTGTTCGGGACGAACAAGACCTAGGGAGGGGGCAGTGTTACGACAGAAGGAATCTGGCAACCGAAAGCAAAAAGTTTCAGCCAACGAATAAGAACTTTGGGAGAATTTGGAGAAGAAGAGTGGAGCGTTAACGGTCGTTTTGTATTGTAACGGTCGTTGTGTTGTAACGGTCGGAGAGTTCGAAAATGGACGGTGAGCTGTTCTGAGACAGTGCGCGTAAGTATCAAGGAGTAACTTGATGTGTTGTGTATACGCGGAAGGATAAAAGTGGGATCTTTTATCGTTAAGTATCAAGAAGTAACTTGATGTGTTGTGTATACGCGGAAGGATAAAAGTGGGATCTTTTATCGTTAAGTATCAAGAAGTAACTTGATGTGTTGTGTATACACGGAAGTATAAAAGTGGGAACTTTTATGGCTAACTTCGAATGTCTACACGGACTGTCTTTTTGTTCGGCTAGTGTGTGAACAGTTATTAGCACAGGACGAGAATTGGTTTACGAGTGAAGATCTTCGGGTGACCTGGTAAATCAAGTAAAAGGTAGTATTTAGTAAAATACACAGAGCTGATATTGTGTGCTCTACGCAGGAAGATTGATGACTTGTGCATGTTAATAGTTGATTTGTTAATAAGATACTTCATCCATATTTCCTTTGTAACAATTTACCTTGTATTGAATTTGGTTTTGAAATATAGCTTTTAATACTCACGCTCAGTGGCTATCCATTTTTGTGATCCGCAACAATATTATAGCTATTAACGCAATAATATATTGAAGCGTAATAATATATTGAAGCTATTAACGCAGAATAATATAAACTATTGAAGTTAATAGCTATTGAAAAGTGGTATCAAAAGAAATCATGTTACTTTAACTATCGTTAACAAGTTGAAAGTGATAGAATATCTTGAGAAAGGCGTTTCCGAAAGAATATATGCTGAAGAATTTGGTATGGATTTCAGATATGAGTGTTGTTATTCCTGAACCGCCTTCGGATATTTTTGAGTCGTCTGTTGATGAATAAATGTGCATTTCTATTTTTGCTATTTTTAGGTAAGGATTCAAATTTTAGTGTTTGTTTGAGATAGAAACTCAATATTATATATAGAGAAAGTGACTCTACATTTGTATACATAGCTAATACATGCTTATTTGGAGGGGGGCGAAACTCATTTGGAGGGGGGCGAAACTCAGGGGTAACAAGCCAGGATCGCAATCCACAGTTCTCAGGGTTCGAGTCCTACCTGGGCAGGCGTTAAAATTTATCTCCGCAAAACTACTCGCCCTGCCCTTGGTCAGTTGCGGACATCGATGGGCTTGGAAAGGCCACCGTCCGTCGGATGGGAATTTAAGCTGTGGCTCCATGTGCGGGAGAGCCATACCATGTGCCTTTTAAAGAACATGCTGGATGGTTTTCACAGGAGGCTACCATCTATCTCCTAACAACTGTCTAGTGTAGTGGTTCTCAACCTTTTATGCTTCACGTACCCCCTGGAAATGTGTATGTATCCCTTATATAGATAGATAAAACTATAGTTATAGTATAATAATGCTAACTTAGCGACTTTGTTATTAGATCTAGCGACCTTTGAGCTCTCACGTCGTACCCCAAAAAAATTTACCGCGTACCCCACTTTGAGAACCCCTGGTCTAGTGGATCCTCTACCCCCAACCTTCTCTGAATCCTCCGGGTACTTGAGACCTGGCCATTTAGCCAATGGTGTACGAAAAAAATGCCCTTCAGAGGTGAAACATCCCAACACATTTGTTTATAAGATGAGTAATATAAATTTTCCATTTTTTTGTCTTCAAAGCTTTTTGTTTTGCTCCACTAATCCGGATTATTCATTATTCCGTACCCTTCATCAAATTCAGCAATATTAACAAGAATTTACTCTATATTATTGCAAGTTGCTTTGAATATATTTAACAAATTAATAAAATAATATTTAATAACAATAACTAACGTAAAATATTAAATATGTATTCATCTAAAAGTTTTACTTTTTTATTTTGTACAATTGATCTAAAAAGAAATATTTAATATAACATTCATTTGTTATATATATATATCCTAAAACTGTTTGTAATAATAATATATAAAATATTAAAAATTTCTTTCCGTTTATAATGTTATCGTTATCGAATAAATCTACCATGCCTTTAATTTTCGAAGTAGCCTTGACCTGATCAACCATCGTCCCAATTCATAAAGCAATATCTCTCCAAGAACCTCATTACAATAATAAAAATATAAATTCCCCCTCAAGCAGCTGCTTGCAACAGAGGTCTGACAGGAGCCGTCAGTTTATACGCCATAGTAGAAGGTCTGAGAGGATGGCGAGACCTCAGCAGAAAAACAGCACAACATCCATGCCTTACCCGGGGCTCGAACCCAGTTCCCTTAGATCAGTAGCCAAGCGTGCTAACCACTCAACATCACTTACATAAACAATTCAAATTGATCCAGGTGTATCGGGTCCGCAATCTACTAGAAGTACATTTCCCCTACTATTTAACAAATTAAATATAGATTGCCTTCTTTTCTTCAACTGAATCCTTACCAGAGAAGAGAAACTCGTGGGAACAAGAAAGAGACAACATTCGTGATGCTACGAGATAACTAAAACCGATCTTTTCCTGCGCTCTGATTCACGTCAAATATTAAATGTGCTTTGCCAGTCATCGGCGATCCCATGTCCCAAGGATCTGCCATTCAATCTCCTTCGCCCGGCTGACTTCGTGTCTCGTCGCATCGAGACACTCCGCTGGGTCAAATGATTGCACTCTTCAGGGAAAGTTCTATAACGGAGGAGAAAGTGATCGCTCTCCTGCTTCCTCGTTAATGGGGCACAGCTGCCTCCTCTAATAATGCATAATAGGGGAGGGTATGTCAGCATTCGCCACAGATGTCGAAATTCTGATAATGCGGAACTGAATTCGGAGTGATTTTTCTTTTTCACTACTTTCGAAGGTTGTAGAAATATTTCTTCTGGTTGCTCTTTCGCTTTAACCTCCTTTTTCAACCTTTGATTTTTCTACTTTATTTCATATTGAGAGACTTTTTTAGCATTTTTTTTACTCCTTTTTTTTGTCATTGTTGGCAGCATTCAACTGTTATTCCGCATAACATTTCAATTGTTATCAACACTATTCCACAAATGTCATTCTTCCTAGAAACATATGGGGTGTGACTCAGTCGGTAGTGTGCCAGTCTCATAAACTGCAGTTCTCAGGTTCGAATCCCCCCCCCCCCACTTCCACTGTGCCTCCGTTGAGATTTATCTCTGCTAAATCCCCACCCTGCCCTTGGCGAGAAAGAGGACACCTATGGACTTGGAAAGGCTGCTGTTCGTCGGATGGGACGTAAAAACTTGGCCCTTGTGCAGAAGAAACATGTTCTGTGCATGTTAGAGAACACGCTGGATGGCCTTGACAGGAAGCTACCACTGACCCCTATCCAGTAGATCCCCTTCCCCCAATCTTCTCTTAGCCGTAGAGGTCCTTGTGACCTGGCCTTATAGCACATTGTGTGCAAAAAAAAAATGCCACTCAGAGGTAAAACAACCTAACAATAGTTTTAGTCAACCTACACTTTCTGCTGACACTGGAAAAAAAGTGCTTATTAAGTGACGAGGCACGACACGACGGGGTTGAATATGTTGACTTGATAATCGGATAGGGAAAGGAAACAGTTTTCTGTTACCCCCAACTAGTTCCTTGTACAATGGTTCAAAAAAGTATACGAACACTATGGTTGATTACAGAATTCAGAAGAAATATCTGGCATCAATTTTTTTTAGAAATTAGTGGTATGGCAACCTTCGTGTCACGTGACACGAAGGTTGCCAGATCACTAATTTCTAAAAAAATCGTTGCCAGATATTTTTGCTGCATTTTGTAATCAACCATATTGTTCGGATACTTTTTTGAGCGACTATACGCTCCACTCCGTTTAGTACTTTTCACTATCACTAAGAAATGTGTAATTTGTGAAGGCCAAATTTGTCAAAAGTCAAATCACGACTTTGTTTGGTTGCATAAAACTCGGCATTTAAATATATCGTTGCTGTAATACTACAATCGCAGAGGAAAAAAATGCAATTTTTATAGTTTCTTTTTACATCAAACGTTGGAGTCGAGGAAACTATAAAAATTGCAGTTTTTTTCCTGCGATTGTACAGTCGCTCAAAAAAGTATCCGAACACTATGGTTGATTACAGACTTCAGAAAAAATATCTGGGAACGATTTTTTTTAGAAATTCATTAGGTTGTGTTCATTAGGTTTCAACTCATTAGGTTGTGTGTCAATTTCGTAATCAGACATTCCTAGGTTCGAGTACTCATTGTGTCAGACTTCTCACACAATAATAATATCCAGAAAATATTCATAAGATATCTAAGATCGTAAATGAATATCTGTTTGGATATTTTCTGGATATTGTGGTTGAGTGGGTTAATGTTCTCCGTTAACCTCGGCTTGCCGCTCGATGAGATTAGCGACACCGATGAATGCAGAACACTGTCGTCCATCAGATACGATGACGCCATGGTTCCGTGTGCAGAGAGCAAATCTTGTGCATGCTGTTGAAAGTTGTCCAGTGGATCTCTGCTCCCCGCTTCATCCTGCTCAGTTCTGATCTCTTGGGCTCCTATTGACCTAAACATTTACCCCACGGTATAAAAAAAATTCCGCTCAGAAGCAAAACAACCGAATCCATGGGGCGGGGGTGGTTCAGTCGGTGGCGCGCCAGGCTCGAGTCCCAGCTAGGTCAGCGTTGAGATTTATCTCTGCAAAATTCCCCGCCCTGCCCACGGTTAGTAGGGGACATCGATGGGCTTGGAAAGGCAGCCGTTCTTTGGATGTAACGTTAAGCCGTGGCCCCGTGTGCGGGAGAGCCATACCCTGTGCACGTTAATGAACACACTGACGGGAGGCTACCATCTATCTCCCAACAGCTGTTCCAGTGGGTCCACTCCCCCAACCTTCTCTGAGCCTTTGGGGTCCATGTGGCCTGGCCATTTAGCCCATGGTGTGCAAAAAAGTGCCGCTCATAGGTAAAACAACCCAACTCAACCGAATCCAGTTTAGAAAACTAAGTAAACGTCTTCAAAACACCACAGCATTTCATTATATGTAATATTTTCAATGCAAATGTTTCAGCTAAAGAGACACTTCAACGCAATCTGTACAGAAAAAGTCACAAATTGCCCAACAACGAAATGAATAGTTAACCTCCTTTTTAAATTGTCATTTACGTCCCTTATACTTGAGTAAAGTACCAGCCTGCATCACAAAATGCAACATCGACTACTTCTGAAGCGTCGCTTCACCGCATGACTTCGCCTCACGCCCCACTTATCACTCTTCGCTCATCACTGCGAGAGGAATTATTATAAATCCTCTTTTCACCTTTTGCAATGGAAAACACTCAGCGCCCATCCATTCAAAAGTTTGATGAAAGAACCGCGAGATTTCGGTCGTAACTAGGACGACGCGGCCGTCAACGACGAGAGATGTTGCATGAAAGAAGATTAAGAGTAATCTAGAAAATGATGAAAAGAGAAATAAGTCTCTCATATCGTTTCAGTGGGTTACTGATGCATCAGTATCTAATAACCAATCTTGAATTGTTGATTCCGTTGTTCGATCTTTCTAGCAAAGAGATATTTTGGCTCGATCACTACCTGCCCTTGATGCTGAGCAGAGAAATCGTGTGTAGGGGAACTTAAAAGAGTCTGAAGAGAAAGTGGGCATAGGATTGAATAGAGAATGTATATGTAGGGTGTAAATGGAGAGTGTATATGTATAGAGTCTGCATAGGATGTGAATAGGTTCTCAACCTTTTATGCTTCACGTATCCCCTGGAAATTTTCGAAGGTATTCCCCTGGAAAGAGGTATTCCCCTCGAATAGAGAGTGAATGAAGTGTGAATGAAAAGTGCACATAGAGAGTCTGCATAAAGTGTGAATAGAAAGTGTACGTAAAGTGTGCATAGATCCTGGGTCTTTCCCTCTTTCTGAGTCTTTAGTCCCACTGTTTATAACCCTATTCACTAATTTATAGTTATGCATATGGGCAACATGTCTAAGTCAACGTATCCTCTCTTTGCAGAATACACTGCTCATAGGAAGTTACCAACACCTTTATCTACCCTCGTCATTACAAGGTCAAACCATTTAATGCTCAAGATACTGCGTAAACATCTGGAATCGAAGGAATGATGATTTGAAACATTTAAATATAATATGTGGTTAGATTTAATTTTCATTAATTTTTGTTTGGTCTGGTTTATCCCCAGCATCTTTGTTTTATTTGATGCGTTCATCGTAGACATAGTTTATCGTATGTAGAAACTTTGGAAGCAATCGAGACAATGAGACTGGAAAGCTGACACATAGATAAATCTCATAGATCACTCACTGGTTGACAGATAAAGTATATGAAAGCTGAAGGTAAGCAAGTGGCCTAGGGAAACGTCAATTCGTCAGTTTCAAGCAATCTCATTGTTTCAATTGCTTTCAAAGTTGCAACACACCATTACCAATCGGATTGGTTTTACTCAAAAAACTAGCTTTTGTCGAATTTGAATTGTTTTGGTTTGTTTCATTTACAACTCATTTGTGGGATTTGGATTCGTTTGTTTCGTTTCGACTTCAATCTCTTTTATTACATCGAATTGGTTTGATTCGATTCCACTTCATTCTCATTTATGACATTGGATTGGTTTGCTTTGATTCGACTTCATTCTCTTTTATGGCAACAGATTGGTTTGTTTCTTTTCAACTTCAACCTCTTTCATGACATTGGGTTGGTTTGTTTTCATTCCCCTTCAATCTCTTTCACGATATTATCTTGATTGTTTCGAACCGACTGCATTTTTTTTATGACAGTAAATTGGCTTGTTTCGATTCGACTTCATTCTCTCTTATGGCATCGGATTGGTTTGTTTCAATTCGACTTTATTCTCTTTTATGGCATCGGATTGGTTTGTTTCAATTCGACTTCATTCTCATTTATGACATCGGATTGTTTTGCTTTGATTCGACTTCATTCTCTTTTATGACAACTCATTGATTTGTTCCTTTTCGACTTCATTCTCTTTTATGACATCTGATTACTTTGTTTCTTTTTGACACTGGATTGGTTTGTTTTGATTCCCCTTCAATCTCTTTTACGATATTATCTCGATTGTTTCGATCCGACTACATTTCTTTTATTACAGTAGATTGGTTTGTTTCGATTCGACTTCATTCCCTTTTACGACATCGGATTGGTTTGTTTCGATTCGACTTCAATCTCTTTTACGACATCGGATTGGTTTGTTTCGATTCGACTTCAATCTCTTTCATGACATTGGATTGGTTTGTTTTGATTCCCCTTTGCTGAGGTCCTGCCATCCTCTCAAATCTCCTACTGTGGCATATAAACTGACAGGCTCCTGTCAGACCTCTGTGGCAAGCAGCTGCTTGAGGGGGTATTTATTTTATTTTTTTTAATCTCTTTTACGATATTATCTTGATTGTTTCGAACCGACTGCATTTTTTTATGACAATAAATTGGCTTGTTTCGATTCGACTTCATTCTCTCTTATGGCATCGGATTGGTTTGTTTCAATTCGACTTTATTCTCTTTTATGGCATCGGATTGGTTTGTTTCAATTCGACTTTATTCTCTTTTATGGCATCGGATTGGTTTGTTTCAATTCGACTTTATTCTCTTTTATGGCATCGGATTGGTTTGTTTCAATTCGACTTTATTCTCTTTTATGGCATCGGATTGGTTTGTTTCAATTCGACTTTATTCTCTTTTATGGCATCGGATTGGTTTGTTTCAATTCGACTTTATTCTCTTTTATGGCATCGGATTGGTTTGTTTCAATTCGACTTTATTCTCTTTTATGGCATCGGATTGGTTTGTTTCAATTCGACTTTATTCTCTTTTATGGCATCGGATTGGTTTGTTTCAATTCGACTTTATTCTCTTTTATGGCATCGGATTGGTTTGTTTCAATTCGACTTTATTCTCTCTTATGGCATCGGATTGGTTTGTTTCAATTCGACTTTATTCTCTCTTATGGCATCGGATTGGTTTGTTTCAATTCGACTTTATTCTCTCTTATGGCATCGGATTGGTTTGTTTCAATTCGACTTTATTCTCTCTTATGGCATCGGATTGGTTTGTTTCAATTCGACTTTATTCTCTCTTATGGCATCGGATTGGTTTGTTTCAATTCGATTTTATTCTCTCTTATGGCATCGGATTGGTTTGTTTCAATTCGACTTTATTCTCTTTTATGGCATCGGATTGGTTTGTTTCAATTCGACTTTATTCTCTTTTATGGCATCGGATTGGTTTGTTTCAATTCGACTTTATTCTCTTTTATGGCATCGGATTGGTTTGTTTCAATTCGACTTTATTCTCTTTTATGGCATCGGATTGGTTTGTTTCAATTCGACTTTATTCTCTCTTATGGCATCGGATTGGTTTGTTTCAATTCGACTTTATTCTCTCTTATGGCATCGGATTGGTTTGTTTCAATTCGACTTTATTCTCTCTTATGGCATCGGATTGGTTTGTTTCAATTCGACTTTATTCTCTTTTATGGCATCGGATTGGTTTGTTTCAATTCGACTTTATTTTCTTTTATGGCATCGGATTGGTTTGTTTCAATTCGACTTTATTCTCTCTTATGGCATCGGATTGGTTTGTTTCAATTCGACTTTATTCTCTTTTATGGCATCGGATTGGTTTGTTTCAATTCGACTTTATTCTCTTTTATGGCATCGGATTGGTTTGTTTCAATTCGACTTCATTCTCATTTATGACATCGGATTGTTTTGCTTTGATTCGACTTCATTCTCTTTTATGACAACTCATTGATTTGTCCCTTTTCGACTTCATTCTCTTTTATGACATCTGATTACGTTGTTTCTTTTTGACACTGGATTGGTTTGTTTTGATTCCCCTTCAATCTCTTTTACGATATTATCTCGATTGTTTCGATCCGACTACATTTCTTTTATTACAGTAGATTGGTTTGTTTCGATTCGACTTCAGTCTCTTTTACGACATCGGATTGGTTTGTTTCGATTCGACTTCAATCTCTTTTACGACATCGGATTGGTTTGTTTCGATTCGACTTCAATCTCTTTCATGACATTAGATTGGTTTGTTTTGATTCCCCTTCAGTCTCTTTTACGATATTGTCTTGATTTGTTCTGATACGATTACGTTCTTTTTTATGACAATGGATTGATTTGTCTTGATTCCCCATCAATCTGTTTCATCGGCTATTATTTGAAAAATCAATAATTTTTTCTCAATGTTTATTAATCATCTGAAAAGTCCGACCCGGTAAAAATATATGTGAAAAACTCAATGATATAGAATAGGGTGAGGAATCTTTTTTAACTCAATGATAATAGAATAGGGTGAGGAATCTTTTTTCATGAACATAAATATTTTGTTGCTCACTTGAAACTTTTAATGGCACACCTGTTGGAAAGATATGTAATAAAAGACCGTTTAGGAAGTTTATTAGAAAAATATACTTTTTTTTGTTTTAAAATTGAATCTCGTGCTTTAACGTAAAACCCCCATCCTTCTAAGTACAGGGTACTCCAAAAGATACGTTACACTATTTCGTCCGAATGACCTCCTCCCTTCTACGCAACTCCACAAAAAGCTTTGCTGGAGGTCCCCTTACCGCTTTACGTAATATTTTTAAGGTTCTACACTATCTTCATGCTTTATTTACAATTCTGTTCCATAGTAGTAATTAATTTGAAGTGATAAATAATGACTTTGCTGGTTTTTATCATCAGAAAAAAAAAATTAATTGCAGAAAAAAAAGTATAGAATTTTAGTGTTACCTAATATAATGCTGAAATCCCTTACTGTTATTAATGTGATATTCACTAATTCTTCATGTCTTCTGCCATTAGGGGTCCAACAGGCTGGCCACTGAAGTTCCGACAACTGCCAATTGAATTAATTTCGTGATTTTTGTTGAGACGTGAAATCCTAAATATTACTCAGAAGAAATAAGAAAACACAAGAAAAAGACTCAAGCCCAAGAACTTTTAATTAGCAGTCAGACACGATAAGATTCCGCTACCGAGTGCTACCATGACAGCTGCCCAGTGCATCCCCTTCCCTACCCTTGTCTAAATCTTTGGGAGTTCTTGTAACCTGACCATTTGGTTCACTGTTTCCATTGAGCCATTCATCTATTAAAGGTAGAGGTTAGGTGAAAAACTTCATCAAAAATGCATGATGTTTACTTTTATTTACTATGTACTGATTAAAACTAGACAAATTAAATTCAAAAAATATTTTACGTTTTTACTTATTTTCTTTCTCACATTTACAAGAAATATTTTAAATTTAAATTATTCTGAGCCTTAACTCATCACCAAGTGTGCACAAAAATGCCGCTGAAAGGTAAAAGAATCCAACGCAATCCTGCCCCTACCTAGGAATGGGGAGCTTGGAGGACCATATGTCCTGGCCATTTAACCCACTTGTTCAACCAAATAAGTGGATTCAGAAGTAGAAGATATGAAAAGCAGAAAAATAATTCAATTTTCTTTTCTCTTTCCCACATCGAAACGTTTTCCATTTTCCTTTCAGGATCACCGATGCCAGACAAAAATTTTCTTTCTCCTTTTTTCTATTGCATCTTGCCTTCTCGTTCCCCTTTTACCTGGAAATCCATATTTCCTGGGGACAATTGACGAGCATTATTGCGAATGGAAGGTTGACGTCACGCTTCGCGATCCACGTTCTGCCCGAGCAGAATCTGTCTGCTGACTCGAGGCTCGCTGTTTTTTTCTACCATCGTTGTTTCTCTTTCCTTCTTTCTCCTTCTCTCCCTCCTAGCTAATATCGGAGAAAGAAACCGTTACAAGCTAGCGGTTGAGTTTTAGGGCAAATGCAATACCACAAAGAAATTACGAGGTCACCTAGAAGCAAATTGGTGGGTTAGGTTTTTTCTTTTTTTCTCTTTTTTTCTATTTTTCCTTTGATTTTGAATTTTTCTTTATTTTTTCATCGACGACACATGGACTTGTTTCCTTGCTTTTCAGATGAGGAATTAAGCATTACCCTTCACATGAGACTATATCTGTCTTTCAGATGGGATGTTAGTTTTGTCCATCTGATGAGACTTTAAATTTTGTCATTCAGATGATGCTTTAAACTTTGTCCTTCAGATGATGCTTTAGTTTCATACTTCGATCATACCTAGCCTTCTCCTTCAGGTAGGACATTAGGCCTTGAACTTCAGATGGTACTCTTAGAATTACCCTTCAGCTGGAATGTTAAGCCTTCTTCTTCAAATGACACACTAATTTTTGTTTTTCAGATGATACTTTAAATTTTGCCCTTCAGAAGGGATGTTAAGCCTTAAACTTAAGATGGAACTTTAAGCTTTGTCCTTCAGATGAGACTTTAAGCCTTGAATTTCAGATGGAACGTAAGCTTTGAACTTCAGCTGGTACTTTAAGATTTGTTCTTTGGGTAGGATGTTAAGCTTTGTTCTTCAGATATAATCTTAAGATTTGTCCTTCAGGTGGGAGTTAAGTTGTGTCCTTCACATAGTACGTAAAGCCTTACGCTTCAGATGGGACGTTACGCTTTGTTTCTTCCGATAATACTTTTACACCTTGTCACCATGGTCAACAGAGCATTGCACTGGCACTTTAATAAGCACTCTGAATGACCTTAAAGGTTTCAGCTGATATTCATGGATTTTTTTTTCTTCTCCTCTCAAACTTCTCTTCTGCCTGGCAATTCACGCATAACAAAAAAAAACACACACGCATCAACCAAACTATTTACAATAGTAGTCTGACAGAAGCCTTTAAGTATAATACGTCAGAGAGATCTGTGAAAAAGTCGAGACCTCAGCAGAAAAACAACTTAAATTCCATTTCATAACAATGATTAGAGCCCTGATCTCTTTATTTTGTAGCTAAACATTAACATCTCGCCCACAGCAACAAAATACTCTCTCTCACGCAAACTCACGCATAAAAAAACAAATATGCATTTTAAACCTATTCGAAAATGCTAACTTTAAATTCAGAGCAACATCACGACTTTAAGTGCATTTCTAGCCAATTAGTACTTCGGAATGACATCTCATTAAACCCAAACGATCCCCTTCACGGTCATTTCCCTCATCACTTCTTCCAACAAAACACAGTCCGCCTTGATCATCAGTGGGTCAGTGACCGAACTCCAAACAAACGACTCTCGGGCCGCAAGATGATCCCGTCCTTTTCCTGTAAGGAGAACCCTCGACGGCGACTCTCCCAAACATTTCGGTCGTCAAGTCCACTTCGGAGACTCAAGAGATTTGTTTTCCCGCACGTGCGAAAGCCTCCATAGACAAGGAAACGAGCACCGACAACTGAATAACGGAACGACAGGTTTTTTTTTTTTCTTTCCTCTCTACGCCGAGAGGAGGGATTCAGACTGGGGTCTCCTTCTGCGGAAGAACCTGCTCCAGCCCACGTGTGTCTGGTCCACCTCTTTAGAGCACGGCGGTATCCCTTGACTTATATGGGAGAGACAGAGTGATCGCCAGGTGTCGCGACTGTGTGCTGTCAGCGAAAATTAATAATCGAACTGTCGGGAATGTTAAACCCTTTTGCCATCGTCATGCACACCGGCTGCCGACCACTCTGGAAAGGTAATAAGAAAGAGAAAAAAAAAATGAAGATTAATGATAAGAAGAAGAAATAGGATTTGCTGCAATTGATTTTTAAGATTTATTCGTCTCCTTATGTTTTTTTTTTCATATTCGTTTCTTTTTTTCTTTCTTTGTATTTACTGCAACTTGCTCTCTTTACACTTTTATTTTTTACCTTAGTTTATTATTCTAGTGGTAAGTAGCTAGGGCGTTTGAATGCAGAGAAAAGGGATCCCCGGATCCGAATTCCGAATAAAAAGTAGATCAGTTATGTTCAACCAGTATCTCGAGGGCGCCTGTTAGCTTGCGAAGCTTTTTCAAGCCGTTTAGGAAGCCCTCTATGAACTCTTAGTTAAAACCCACAAGTTCCACCGAGCGTCCTCTAATCGTACAGTAGCTCAAAAAAATATCCGAACATAATTACAGAATTCAGAAAAAATATCTGGCAACGATTTTTTTTTTTTAGAAAATAGTGATCTGGCAACCTTCGTGTTACATGACACCGAAGGTTGCCAGATCACTAATTTCTAAAAAAAAACGTTGACAGATATTTCTTCTGAATTATGTAATCAACCATAGTGTTCGGATACTTTTTTGAGCGGCAAATAACAGAAGAATTAATTTTGAAATATATCTGTATATCTGTTTTATTCCTTAAAATTCAATTAGTAGTTGCATATTTTTAAAAATTTAGTAATTAATTTTAGTATACTAATAAATTGTTTTGCAAAGTGGTAATGAATAAATAATTTTGTTTTAAGCTGTTTAAAAATAAATACATATTGTAACTAAATTTTAGACAAATTAAATCATAATAATAATTAAATCACTTTATGCATATTTAATTTCCCTCTTCTGTCCTTTTCAGGTGTACTTAGGTGGCACTGGAAAGAGCCAGCAGCGAGTTTTGGACAAGTTTCTTCCGGGATCGAAAAAATGGACAACACTGGAATAGATGTTTGTATCGTATTTCTGTATAGGTTTCACCTTCCTGAAAACCCTTCTTTATCTGAAAATCTATTCTTTATAAATCTATCTAGTGTCATTTTTTTTTATAAATCTCTCTTCGGGTGCAGTGGCGTAGCAAAAACTGTAATTGGAGAAAGATTTTTGCGTTGTTTAAGTTTCAGTAGTTGGCGCTGAACCTAGATTGATTGATAAGTGAAAAATCGGCCATTGACTTCTGAGTTAAGAGAACCAAAGAAGCATCAACTGCGAAGTCTCATAGTCTTGATCCAGAAGAAGGAAGATAATATTTTACTACTATTACTACCTAGCACCAAATGTCCGACCCCGCCTTCTCGTGATGCAGTTAGTACCTTTCAAAAGAGATACTCTCTTGTGGAAGCGAATGGAAGGAGAGGTCCTCCAGATCAGGTGGCTTATTGATCTAGACGACTATGTCTACTTTGCTTTTTTTTTTTCTACCATGCTGGGGAATGGTCACCACACAGGGTCCTGTGCTCACCATACTATATACCAACCTGAACAGAATAATGGCTCTGAGTTTGATTATGAATCCTGTTTTTGCTGCACTAGTGGGCTTCTGTGGAGGGAAAAATCTTCCGCTGTGTTTTCTCTTTGTTTATGGGTTGACAGCCCTAAAGCAATAGATTCACGGGATACCTTTTATCAGCTGGTGGATAATCTTGAGCAGAAGTCATCGCAGGCACTTGAACTCTCGCTTCTACAGGCATCGCCAAATCCAACATTGCAGGAAATCTTCCAGTGTAGATGGCTTCAGACTTTAGTAGTGTGGGAACGGGTTTTTGCCCATGTCTTAGATTAGAGGGCTGTTTGATATTGTCGGCATTCCTCTCTTTCAATAAAACTGGTTTCTTTAAACATCCCACTAACCAATTTCTTTCCATAAGCAGTTGGAATGTAAGGACTCTGCACAGAGATTATTCTCTTGATGTCCTCACACAAGAAGAATTCCACCATTATAATTTAGATATTCTCAGCTTGCAAGAGACCAGAGGGACAGATAAAGCTAAAATTTTTTAAAATAATTTTAAATTTCTCTTTTCAGGGAGGGAAGATAATAAGCATCTCAAAGGCGTAGGTCTACTTCTCAGCAGACACTCTAGTGATGTTCTTCTAGGATATGAATGCATTAATGAAAGGTTTCTTACAGCATAATTTCAGACAAGCATTAAAGATTTGATTGTTATCTGCTGTTATGCCCTCACTGAGGATGCCGATGAGGATCAGAAGGATAAGTTTTTCAGACAACTTCAGGATATTTTGAAATCTGTCAAGAAAGAAGAATTACTCTTGTTCTAGATGATTTCAATGCCAAATTTGTTATTAATTCTGACCTTTGGGAAGGGATGATAGGCCCTTTTGGTATTGGTGGCAAAGGACAATGTCTCCTACAGGTAAGTAAACTTAATGGTTTGAAAATAACTAACTTATTATAAATACAGCGACATACGTAAGTATACATGGGTTTCACCAGATGGGTTGCATAAGGAAATGACTGATTATATATTGATTAACAGCAAATGGGCTAGTTCTGTTAGGGATACCAGGTCATATAGGGGAACTGAAATTGGATCTGACCATTACCTTGTTAAAAGTGTGTTGCAACTTAAACTTAAAAAGTGTTGTGCTAGGGTTAAAAAATTTACTTTTAATACTGAAGCTCTGAATGGCCCAGTTATAGCCAAAGCTTACCATGATAGGTTACTTAGTCATTATGACAGTCATGGTATGCTTACTACTGAAGTTGAGGAAGAATGGGATCATTTTAAACAGGCTTTTTTGGTCACTAACAGTAATCTTTTAGGAAAAAAGGATCAGAGGAGGCAGATATTATCTGAGTGATAAGGCACTTGAGCTTATTTCAGAAAGAAAGAACTGCAGGAATGTCCTTAATCAATACCCTACTAGTCCTAATAGAAAGCATTACAGAGAACTTAATAAACGTGTAAAAGATCAGTTAGCTGCTGATAAGAATCTTTGGCTTGATGGTTTGGCTGACAAAGCCGAGGAAGCAGTTAGACAGCACAAGAGCATAGAGCTGTACCAGATAGTTAATGTTTTGTGTGGTAGAAAACGTACAAGTATACAGGGATTGAAGGATAAACAAGGTAAGGTTATAGAAGGTGAAGATTCTGTCATGGCTAGGTGGACTGAGCATTTCAGTGATGTTCTAAACAATGTGGTTAGTTCTACTCCCATTGTTTGTAATGATGATAGATGCATTGGTGGTTTTAATGTTGGCCCTATAACACAATCTGAAGTTATTTTGGCTATTTCTAAACTTAAACTACATAAATCTCGAGGGGTAGATGAAATTACTACTGAAATGCTTAGAGCTGGGAATATTTCGGTTACCACATGGATTACTGAAATTTTGAATATCTTTTATCATAATGGCATGATTTTTAAAGATTTTACCAGAGCTATTATTATCCCTATATTTAAAAAGGATTGATGTTCTTGGGATAATTATAGGGGTATCAGCTCACTTTCTGTTCCAGGTAAAGTTTTTTGCACGATTATGCTTAATAGAATTAAGAATCTGGTTGACCGGCAATTGCGTGATGAACAATGTGGATTCAGAAGTGGTAGGTGATTTGTATATTTACAATTCCCCTACCACTTCTGGTAAATTTCTGTTCAATTCACATTATATTACAAAATTTTTTATTTACAATCGGAGGGCTTAGAGGGGATCAGATATTTTCACTCAGACAGATTCTTGAGAAATGTTTAGAGTTTCAGAAGCCTTTGGTTACTAGCTTAGTTGATATCAAAAATTATTTTGACTCTGTCGATCGTCATAATTTGTGGTTGATTGTAAGATCATATGGTATACCAGGCAAGTTAGTTAACATAATAAAGGCTCTCTATAATGACACTGAGTTGTGTGTGAAAGTTGGCAAGGCAAGGCTTGTAGCAATTTTATTAGCAATGCTTCTGATGTTGGACAAGAGTACATTTTTTCTCCTTTTCTCCTTAGTTTGGTTATTGATTATGTTATACGAAATTCACTGCAAGGGAAAGATTTTGACTGCACTCTTGAAAAGGTGCCTCAGAGTAATTGTCTTGGGAGCTACGTAACAGATACTGGTGATGTGCGGCATGAGATTAACAGATGAATAAGGATTGCTGGCAGGACTTTAACAATCTATGGAGAGTGTGGAGAAATAGTCGTATACACCTAAAGACTAAAATTAGACTGTATAATAGTTTGGTCTTTCTAGGGTTAGTTATGGTAGTGAAACGTGGACGCTTTGTAAACAAGATAATAGGAAACTAGATGATTTTGATTCTAGAATCTTACGCAGCATCTTGGGCATTAGGTGGTTCAACTTTGTAACTAATGATCAGGTTAGGCAAAGGAGTCAGCAACCTCCTTTAAGCAGCATATTATGTAGAGAGACTCCATTGGTTTGGCCATGTTGCCCATATGAATAATTTTAGATTGGCGAATAGGGTTATGAACAGTGTGCTTAAAGGCCTCAGAAAGAGGGGGAGACCTAGGATGAGGTAGGCACACAATATCTAGAGGGACCTTGTTAGTGGTGCAGTGGCGAGATGCAGCAGATATAGCTCAGGACAGATATACTTGGAGAACTAAATTGCACGGTTCTGGTTGGACCTCCATAGCCGATGGCTGTTTGAGGATGATGTAGATGATGATACGCAACTGTTGTCGAATAGGCTGCCTAAAGATAAATTTATGTTTAAAGTGTAACTAATAAGGAATGGAAACAATCACTGAAGTTTAATGGTGAATGAAATTTTTGAACTTTATATCATAACTAGTAAGGGATGTAAAAGGAGAACTTTTAAGAACAGATGAAAACGAATCGTCAATACCACTTATACACGGATCCAGGTGGGAGGGAGACCAATGCGACCATGCTCCCCGCCCCTTCAGAATATAAGTAAGGGTAAAAGTGGCAAAAAATTATTAAACTTATTTATATTTCGTGTGTTTTTCAAGAAATTTTTAGAAAACCCATAAAACAGAGGGGAGAATGTCATATTGCATTAGAAATCAAATGTCTTGGGCCCTCCCCCTTTCACATTTTTTCGGCTCGATTGTGTTTCATGCTCCACCCCCCCCCCCCCCGCCTCCCATCGACTTTATTTTCTGGATCCGTGTATGCCGCCTACCGTATTATGCAACGTGCGCAAGGTACGTCCCACCTCTACACACCCAGTAGAAGACATTATTAAAGGCAGGCAAAAGTTCCTCCTCAGTACCACCCAACATATTATTTATGATAAATTATATGACGCCATTAGTATGTGCATACCCGTTTCCAAGAAGAGCAGTGAGAAACATCTAAAATGGTTATCGGGTTTTAATTTTACAAGTTCACATTTTTAATCCATGACATTAAAATGAAAAATA
Organism: Ryuthela nishihirai; assembly: GCA_038380435.1. Classification (NCBI taxonomy): domain Eukaryota; kingdom Metazoa; phylum Arthropoda; class Arachnida; order Araneae; family Heptathelidae; genus Ryuthela; species Ryuthela nishihirai. The sequence continues at coordinate 33,415,688 of JAWZYU010000019.1, read as the reverse complement.
AATTCCGTAAAAAATATTAAACGTTATAACAAATCTTGAGATATTAAAAATTTCAAATATTATCGAAGGTTGGTGAAAAGTGAAATTAAATATGCTTTTAAGAATTATATTAAGGACACTGAACATAATTTTTTCCTAGGGTCATTTATAAGAGGACTTATATATAAAGAACGGATGATGATGATGCTATGTAACTGATGTCGAATAGGCTGCCTAAAGACCAATTTATTTTTAAAGTGTAACTAATAAGGAATGGAAATAATCACTGAAGTTTAATGGTGAATGAAATTTTTGTACTTTATGTCATAACTAGTAAGGGATGTAAAAGAGTACACCACCGAGCTGTTCCGAGTAAGGAAAAGTACACCACTGAGCTGCTCCGAGTAAGAAAAGTACACTACCGAAGTGTTCCGAGTAAGGAAAAGTACACTACCGGGCTGTTCCGAGTAAGGAAAAGTACACCACCGGGCTGTTCCGAGTAAGGAAAAGTACACCACCGGGCTGTTCCGAGTAAGGAAAAGTACACCACCGGGCTGTTCCGAGTAAGGAAAAGTACACTACCGAACTGTTCCGAGTAAGGAAAAGTACACTACCGAAGTGTTCCGAGTAAGGAAAAGTACACCACCGGGCTGTTCCGAGTAAGGAAAAGTACACCACCGGGCTGTTCCGAGTAAGGAAAAGTACACCACTGGGCTGGAAAGGCCAACCCACGTAGAATGAGACCCATAATACTTGCGAAATCTTGCCTCATAATCTGTTCCCAAGTTGGAAGAGGCTGGGGTAGCTCAGACGCTAGCGCGCCAGGCTCGCAATCTGCAGTTCCCAGATTAGAGTCCCAGTTGGGCCAACGTTGAGATTTATAATTATTTGCAAAACTCCCTTCCCAGCCTTCGGTCAGTAGGGGGACACCGATAGGCTTGAAAGGCCGCCGTCCGTCGGATGGGACGTAAAGTCATGGCTCCGTGTGCGTGAGAGTCACACCCCTGCGTGAGTGAGTGCGCACCTTAAAGAATACATTGTATGGCCTTGACAGGAGGCTACCATCTGTCTCCCAACAGATGTTCCATTGGGTCTCTCCCCCAACCTTCTCTGAGATTTTGGGTCCTCCTTGTGACCTGGCCATTTAGCCCATTGTGTGCAAAAAAGTGCCGCTCAGAGGTAAAACAGTACAACCCTGGTGACTTGCTCAATTAACTTTCTGTGCGTAAAAAATTGCAGCTTAGTAAAATCTCCAGTACACATATATTTCCATTTTCAGGCAAAAATTCTCATTCCACATTTAATATTTATCATGATAGATAATTGAGTTATTGAAAAGATTCAAGGTTATCATAAATGACATTTTCTCTCCTCAATTTCAGGGTAATAATGTCTCATAATCCAATCTGATTTTAGTCGCATCGTTAAAATAGACGCAAAAAAGAAATACGAAAAAAAACGAAACCTTTTGCCGCATTTAGATCGGCTAACAATCAGAATCCCTTCACAAGCAACCTCAACAATATCCCACGAGCCAGTCGGTGCAGAGGCGCCACCGTGACGCAGCATGTTACGCAATAGTCGGATGACTGCAAGAGCCAATCACTCAGCGCCATATGTGCCGCATATAAACGCTCAACGACCATTGCCTGCGGCGAATCAGCGTCAAGTCAGTCTCCAATGTAGGGAAGCAATGGTTGGATTCCGTATCGATCCTGGAAGCGGGGGGCCACTTAACGGTGACAGGGAGTTAGCTTATGCGCCAGATACTTGTGCGCATGTCTCACTTGGCTCACTGTTCGCCAAGGATTCGTGTCGGCAGGCTGTTTATCGAAACGTGTTTGTATTGATCGATTCTGTTAAGAGCAGCTGTACTTTCAGCTACACAACGATGAAGGAATGTCTGCCCTATTCTTGATGGAGAAAATGAAAGGGAATTTTAAAATCATGTTTTTTAAGCTTTTATCAGGATGGAAGGATAGGGAGTTAGTTTTTAAATTTCTGTTACACCAAAATATAGCTACTATTAACTACAAATCAAATTACTGCCAATTAATACTATAAGTGTACTTTATAATTAAAGTTAAGATCAGGGCTATGATATCTATTTTTTTTTTGCAGAAATACACTGAAATGCCAGTTTATTAGATACACTACTCCTCGTAATATAAATGGCTCATTCCAACATGTAATACGTCACGTGACCGCGGTTTGCGATATAAGTCAGGCAGACCAGCTCTTCGAGCATCAGTTAGAGGTGGGTTGAGCGTCAAAATGGACCAAACGAGCGACGTGAGCGACTCTGAATGTGGCATGATAATTCATGCTAGACTTGCTGGTTCTGGCATCTTCCAAACGATCACCTTCCTGGGCCTTTTCACGCACAACCCTTTCAAGGATTTACCAAGAATGATAGAAAAAGGAAAAAGAACTATCATTGATCGGCAATCTTGTGGACAAAAATGGATCGTGTGGATCAGAAGAGTCAAAGGAGATAGGCGAGAATCATGCAAGTGAACAAATGAGCCTCAACTAGGCAAATTACAGCAGAATTTTGGTTTCATAAGATCATCTCTGAACGCACCACGTATCCGACGCCTTTTCGTGAATGAACTACAACAGCCACCGACCATGCCAAATGCGGATGTTGTTAGCGAAGAGCACGAAAGGGCGTCTCCAGTCAGCACAGGAGCGTCGACTGGCCCGTTGAGGAATGGAAAAAGGTAATCTGGTCCGACAAATCAAGGTTTCTTTTGTTCATGATGGAAGAGTCAGAATTTAGCGCAAGCAACATGAGTCCATGGAGCCATCTTGTTTGGTGTCAACAGTACAGACCGGTGGTGGCGGTGTGATGGTATAGGGAATGTTTTCCTGGCACACATTAGGTTCCTGATAGCCATCGAAAGACATCTGAACGCCACAGCTTATTTGAATATCGTTAATGACAAAGTTCATCCCTTCATGGCTATAGCTTCCTCACTCGGATGGATACGTTCAGCATGATAATGCACCTGCTCACAAGGCACTTATTTTTAACGAATGGTTCGAGGAACATGCCGACGAGTTTCCCTTGCTTCATTGGGCTGCACAGTCCCAGGTTAAATTATTGCGAGCACTTTTGGGATGAGGTGGAAATGGGTATGTTTGGGATGAGGTGGAAACGATTTGCATCAAATGCGCGACACAAACATTTCTGCATGGTATAACATTCCTTCAAAATGCATCTTGTTTAGTGTCTATTAAATTGTTCACCATCTAATAAATCCCATATCCCGATGAATTCGGGCTATTCTGAAGACCAAAGGGGTGCAATACGTTACTAGGCAGGTGTACCTAATATCCTGGATCTCAGTGTACGTATCTTTAAGTGAAAATATTTTTGCACACAATTACTTTTTTTTTATATTTTTACCATTATAATTTAAAAAATGTTCATTAACATGAATCACTGACACTGCAGGCCATTCACACCAATTACAACCACAAGCACTATCCATAGCAGTCTATAGACCACACACTAATTCCGTGGACTACTCATACTAATTAGTGAACTATTGTAGTGATTTCCTGGATTACTCATACTTATAACGTGGACTATTCATATTAATTGTGTAGGCTACTTACACTAAGTCCACTGCCCAAAAGAATTAATTTTGGAAACCACTCATTAATTCTACGGAAAACTTGCACTAATTTTTAGAAACACTGGAACTAATTATGCAGTCGGCTGCTAAATAATTCTGCAGACTGCTCTTACTAATTCCGTAGACCACTCTTATTAATTACCCGGATTACTTACACTAATCATGCAGATATTTTCACAGTTCTGTGAATCACTCTCACTAATTCCATGAACCGTTGACACTAACTCTGCGGACTCTAATACTAATTCTATATACCAATAATCCTGATTACGCAGATAGTTAATTCCAACTATCATTCACCACTCAGTAGATAGACTACTGAGACAAAATCTGCAATTCTGGAGACCACTTGCAGTAATTCTTCACACTGCTCTCACTAATTCGTCGAACCCCTGACATCAAGATAAATTGGCTATTGAATTTGCTATTGGCTCTAAAATGTGTTTTCGTATTGTATTTATACAGCTTTCCAAAAAATAAGCAACTTAAAAAATCTGTCATAATGGTTTGTATTTCCAAATAAAACTTTTTTTGTTTATACTTATTCTCTTTATTGTCATTTAAATTTAATTACATTATACCTTTTCATTTAAAAAAATTATAAAACATCAACAGATAGATTAAAATTTTGAAATCTTTTATGCTACAGTAATTTATAAAAATATAATTTGATAATAAATTTTTTAGCAAAAATATGCAAAATAAAAATACAAAAATTCAAAACCAAGTGTATTACAAAATGCCTACTTTCCAAAATAATTACGGAAAACTTACCTCCGAATATCAAGTACCACTATATTTAATGCTATATCAAAGAAATCACTAAATATGGATTCATTTAGTAGATTAAAAACCGAATTGGAAAAAAATATTTGGGAATTTCAAATTAGCTGAATATTATATGAATTTATTTCACGTATACCATTTTCGTGACTATATATGACCTACATTTAATTTAATTTATTCATTTTCCTGCTAATAAGCTATTTAGCTTTGTGAGTCAAATGATAAAAGTACTATCTTCTTAACTTTTAGGAATAAAAATCCAAATTCTTTATTAAAAAAATTTGTAACTACTGTTCTGTTTCATAAATTATTTAAATACATATGAATGCTCTATTGCATAGGATATAATTTAATATACATCTAATTATGACAATTTTTACATTCTACCAGTATTTTAATAATTAAATGCATTATTTTAAAAATTTCTTCCTCACTCATATTGTTTCTATAGCTGCCACTACATGAGTCCATCTGCCTATTGAGCTTAGGTATACGCCTTTGGTTACTTATTGTTATGTTGCAGTCTATTGAGTAGCAAAAATAAAAATAACTACTCTTCAAGGACGAAACAAACTTAAAGTAGAATTTCGTTTCCTGTCTAATGTTTACAACAGTAGATATATTTACCAACGTGCTATTACTTGATGACTCATAACCAACTCTAGAATCAAATCGCAGAAGCATTCGTGTCATTTACGTCTTCACTATTCTCACATCTCACATCTTCCTCCACATTCAGCGTTGTGCAGTTCTCAGAGCCACACATAATTCCTCAGGGACACGACGTGGTTAGGAAACGAAAGCGGCAACGTTACTTCAACCCTTCCCTCAAACAGTTTTACATTTATATGTAGTAGAAGAAACGTGATACGAGATGACCTATACGTCAATTGCCGTGCAGAATCGCCCTCTTTTGACCTCGGTGCGTTTAATGGCACGTAACAACCAAGCTACTTAAGTTCATGATCTTATTTTGCTATTTATTTTCATCCCAGTGGTGGAGAAAAGGAATAGTTGAATTGTAATATGCGCAGCGAACAATCTGTAAGTAGCCTAAACTCCGTCATGAGTATTTGCGTCTGAATCATCTCTCAAAATTCGTCGTTAAGACGCCCACATCCAACTCATTTCACTTCTTAAAATCCCCACGCATGGATTTCTCTTTTGTTGATGATGCTTTCATCTCCTTTTGATGCTTTATAAGCGAAGAGGAATAAACATATTCAGATTCATTCCACCATGCAGAAGAGAAATATCTCGTTTACTAAAAGTGACCTCTTTTGTCAAATGACGCGCCTGCTAATGTTCTCCAAGTAGGTTAAGCATAACTTTAGATGATTTTCGCTGACATCATTATGCAAGAAAAAGATTATAAATACCGCTATAAGCCATTTCTTTGAGGCTATTTAGCTTTTCTACTTAAACTTAATCGTGAAAAGTGATGAATTACTTAGGTTCCGTAATTCTCGTTATCTCGAAGATGAAGCGACTGCGACTTTTTGTTTTCCTCTGACGTAGCACTCGTTCCTTTCCGAAAGTTAAGAAAGGATTTAACATCCCGTGTTTGAAGTAATTAACATTGCTAGTACCTTTGTTGATTCATAAGTGTTTTTTTTTCAAACTTGTAACAAAACTAGGCGATCAAGCTTAGTTTTCCTACAAGTCGCCTAGTTTTCCAACAAGTAGCTTACAATTACTAGTAACTAGTTATTAGTAACTTACTAGTAAATCCAGTAGTGGATTTTTGGATGATGATTATAGTTAACGCAGCAAGGATGATCAACTTTTTTTGGCATCTGACCGAATAGAAAAAAATATATGTTTGCTGTAAGCCAATAGTTGGGAAGAGAACTTTTTTACTGAAGTAAAAAGAACAAAAAAAATTAACTTTGCTTTTTACATTTACCTGTCATATGTGTAAGTAGAAAAAATAATAATAAAATACTAAATATAAAGTTTATATTTAGGTCAAAACTGAAGTAGTCTTGTCGAAGCAACATATGAAGGATGAAATTCAATCCCAAAATAAAGTTCTTGAACATCCGGCTTCAGTGATGATGTAGTTAATTGTATTGATGACATTATTCGAATTTTCGTCTTCCGTCTTATTAAAACATCAGTCATTTCAGTAGAACCAAATTTAAAGAAATATATTTTTACATTTTCGAATTTTCACTCTGTCAGGGGAAAATTGTCAAAAGGACAATTATTAAAAAAATTCCATATTTTAAAGTTCTCTATTTTATTAACTTGTTAAGTAACAAAACTAATTGTGTGTACAAAATGTCAAGAAACTCTCAAAGCTGCGTTTCTTGTTCAACAGACTACGCTGTGTGGCATAATCCATGCAATATTCAACTTCCTTCCGCCCTCGGTGTTACATTCTAGTGTAACATTTGCAACAGATGTAATGATTCTGTCCTTTTCAAATGCTGTAAATTGCGAAATTTTTCGGTTTATAATAAAAAAATGTTTTAAATATATCCTCGAAAAAAAAAAGGAGTCCAACGGTGTTAAATCGGGACTTCTCGGAACCCACAAGATCGGTTCACTTCTACCAATTAGGCAGGATGGCTCAGTAGGTGACGTTTCAGGCTCGTAATCTGCAGTTCCTAGGTTCGAGTCCGCACCTGGACCAGCATTGAGATTTTTCTCCGCAATCCCTGCCTGAGGTCACTAGGAGATACTGATGGACTTGGAAAGACCGCTGTGCGTCGGATGGGACGTTAAGCCGCGACTCCGTGTGTGGGAGAGCTATACCCTGAGGCATGTTAGAGAAGATGATGGATTGCATGGAAGGGAGGCTACAGTCAGTCCCTCAACAGCTGTTCGAGTGGTTCTCTGAGCCTTCGGGGTCCTTGTGAACATGGCCATTTGGCCCAATGTGCGCAAAAAAGTACTGCTCAGATGTAAAACAACCCAACTTCTACAAATCTAGCAATTTCACATTTGGGATTTTACATGGGATATTAATAGTGCCACCATGTATTACGAACACCACGCCGCTATAACAAGGGCAGTGTGGTGTTCGTAATACATGGTGCTTTCTTTACTTAATTATTTAATAACATATAACACTTTAAATATGGGTACTGTTGCATAATGACTAAAACAAAATGTTTAGAGTTTCAAAAACAAATATGGAAATTTTTTCAATTTTTTTCCTAAATTCATCATTATAATAAAATTTTGAAATACTGTCCTCCTGCCGAATTGTTAGTGTGTTTCGTTGTAGAACAATGCGATTTGGTTCGAAGGCCAGTAAAGAAATGATTGTTTCCTTTCTAATCTTTATAGATCAGATCCTGTTGAAATACCCCATCGTCGTTAGGAAACAGCTTCTGCAGTGTTGGGACCATTTTGGCCTCCAGAACGCCTATGTACTTTTTGCTGTCCATCATTCCTTCAATGGGGTGAGGCGTCTGTGGCCTGGAAGCTGCGAAACATCCCCAAAACATGACCTTGGGTGGGTATTTGGGGGATTTTTGGATGTGGCCGAATCGAAGAGTTTCTCCAGGCTTCGCTTGTCACAACTAATTTGCACAGTACTGTAGCTCTCCCACACACGGAGTCACAGCTTAACGTCCCATCTTACGGACGGCGACCTTTCCAAGCCCATCGGTGTCTCCTACCGACCATGGGCAGGGCGGGGAGTTTTGCGGAGAGTTCAACGCTGACCCAGCTGGAACTAGAACCTGGGAACTGCAGATTATGAGCCTGGCGCGCTACCGACTGAGCCACCCCCGCCCTATCGAGGAAACGGTCGCCCTCCAGAAATTGTGTTGTTGCTCGGTTGTTTACCTCTGAGCGGCTTTTCTATTTGCATACAATGGGCTAAATGACCAGGTCACAAGGACCCCGAGGGCTCAGAGAAGGTTGTGATAGGGGACCCACTCTGATTATTTAATCATCCTTGGTGGAATGAGATAAGCCCGAGAAAAGGCTGGATGGCCTTCAGGAGAGAAATCCATCTGACTTATAACAGTTGTCCAGTAGATCTCCTTCCCCAACCTTCTCAGAACTTTGGTATACTTGTGACCTGGCTCCCATTTTGGCCTTTTTTTTACACCAGTCTCCCTCAGAAATAAAACAATCCAGACCAAAGCCCAGAATACCCACGAAATCATTTTAGTAAAGAATTGTATCCTCTTTGGTTTAAATTTTTGACACATTTTTTTTACCAGTGTTCTTCCTGAAGATTTTAAATAAATGAATAATGAAATAATAAATAAACTCAAAGAGACAACAGAATCCGTGTCTGAACGCATAATTTATAGATAAAATCTCCTTTCTACAACTGATGAGCACATAGAATACTTTGAACTACAATAAGTATTGGTATACACGTACAATTATATTATGTATATATTCAGATATATCAATTTTAAACACAGATAAAGTGCTCTATTTACAAACCAAAGTGAATTTATCATTTTGGCGTTTATATATATATAATTATTTTTTTCAGCTGTGACTTTTACTAAATTACATTTCAATATTATTATTTTTTGATGAACACATGACATTTGACTGCAAATAATTTGACACACGACAGAATTAGTCCGTCAAATATATATATTTTTACAGCTTTTTAGGTAAACAATTTTGTTCACACAAATAATACTATTTAAATACTCTTCATATCTTCGATTTTATATGGAGTTTTTTTTAAATACTTAAATAAATCTTTTTGTTTCGGCTTCTTAAGAGACTGTAGTTGAACAGGAGTTCCCATTCAATCTTTCATGGTAATCGACTGTAATTCGAGTCCCAAAACTGTGAGCGATCTATGTTCAATGTCTTTGCTGCAAATAAGTTCATTTCTTTTTAACATGGCATCAAAGTTTTTGTATTCAGATACACACAAAGTCAATCGAATATTGACTTCAAAAAATAAAGATTCGTGAGATACAGTGTGAAGGTGTTACGTAACAACAAGGAAAGGAACAATGTAATTAACACTGATTTCTTACCACACAACAAATGTTTTAGTTTGAATCAATATGCGTATGCTATTGACGAAGACAGCATATATAGATATAAGTAGTTAAACTGAAGGATAAGGCCTACATCATAAGCTTAGGCACTATACAGGCAGGGTTATGAATAGTTCTTTATTTAATACCAGCAAATATAAATAGATAGTAGAATACATTTGGGCTAAAGTCGATGTACGTATGCATGAAAGGACAGAGAATGGTCCCTGAACATAGATTTGATAGTGAGAAACCATTTGACAATGAATGATTGCCTTGTTATGAAAATTATTTTTTTTAAAGTTACGTCACAATGATCTGACAATGGCTTTGAACGAAGGCAACGAAAGGAAATGGATGAGAGAAGGATGATGATGATGTGGAATGAACCACAACTTTGAGGATGGGGTAGGAATTTAAGGAATTTAAATACTTTTGTCTGACAGGGGTTGAACTTTCTGAATAAATACCTTTCTCTGATAGGCGTTGCACCTTCTGAGAAAATACTTTTGTCTGAGAGATGTTGCCCCTTCTGATTAAATACCTTTGTCAGAGATGTTGCCCCTTCTGATTAAATACTTTAAAAATCTTAAACATTATTAAGAATCTTCTTAAAAATACCCACTTTATAGTTACCACACAACAATTTTTTCATGCATCACAGAGTAAAAACGAAATTTTGCTCGAGATGAGGACAATGGAAATATGTTAACCGGAAATATTATTACAGAACGAGAGTAAAAAAAGGAAATTATCCCTAGATGAAATTATTCTTGTATCGAGGCTTAAAATAGGGTGACCAAATATTGTAGAAGGAAAAAAAAAGGTACATTTTGCGTTAATTCTTAGAAATGAAAGGGATGCATACAGAAAAATGCTCAGTAGTTAAAAGCAAGAGTATGCTAACCAATCAGTTACAGGGAACACACCTAATATTTATTATCAGAAAATAATATATAGATTTTTTTTGGTTAATTATTTCTTTGAAAACAAACAAGCATTATATTTCTAAACCAATTAAAAGAGTAAAAGAAAAAAGGGACAAATCGCATCCTGTTAAACAATTTAACAGGAGACTTCGTGGAAAAAATGGGAGTCTGGTCACCTTAGATCAAATGAAATAAAAAATATACATTTATACAGTCTTATTGGAAATGATAGAAATATATATATATATTAATTTTTAAATAAATGTAATTAAAACAAAAAAGTATATTTAACAATTAAGCTATTCAAACAAAATGTACAGAACTGAAAATAAAAAATAATGATAATAATTTAACACATCGAACTCAAGCCAGTTGTGAGTATTTAGAAATGGCTCAGAAAAAAATATAAATTTCTGCGCTCCCCAACCCCCTAAATATGAACAATGCGTTATTATTTTTTTATCCACAAGTATTTTCTAAATAAATACATACATCAATACTTTCGAAAAAGCCTGTTGGCCCTAACCTTGAGTTTAACACATCATTAAATGTTTCTGGAACATGAACATCACAGAAATTTTAGTAAGGAAAAAAAATAAGATTTTTTTAATATATATATTGTTTGTCCTCTGTTATTTTTCGAAGTCGCTAGACGGCTGTATGCCTCTTCATGTGAAGCGAAAGATGATCTGACCGGGAAAACGCCCGCTCACATAGTCGACACTGGAATGGTCTGTCTCCCGTGTGCTTCCGGAAGTGACGCGTGAGTTCGTCGGAACGGGCGAATTTCCATCCGCACCCCTTCCAGTTGCATTGGTACGGTTTCTCGCCCGTGTGGGTCCGGAGGTGTGCCTTCAGGTGCGAGCTCTTTGTGTACGTCTTCGTACATCCAGGATGAGAGCAGGTGTGCGTGGTGATCTTCTTCCTCCCGAAGCTCCTTCTGCCACGTTTGGGCTTCCCGGACACTCCCCCAACAACTACCGCTGGCTGAGGGACCGTGACTCCCGGCGACACCTCCGGGACTGCTCCGAACGACGTCGGAGTGGGCGTGAAGGATGCTCGGGAGTTGGTCAGGAGCTCGGCGAGATGAGGAGAGGATGGGGGCGTCACCATCCGGAGATGCGGCTGCGGATGTGGAGGCAACGATGTCGTCGTCGTCGTCGTTGTGGTGGTGGTGAACTGCACCCCATGTGGGACTGTAGGAATAAGAGGTGGCACAACCCCAGTAACCATATGAGATGCCGAGATGAAGTGCGAATTGTCGACGACAGAGCCGTTATTCTTAGGCGGGAGTTGTAATTGTTGGGGATGCTGTTGCTGCTGCTGTTGTTGCTGCTGCTGTTGCTGTTGACCTGTCCGTTCGGGTGAAGCAGGGGGTGACATCTGGCTGGAGATGAGAGTAGTTGGGCTATAAGTTGCCCAAAGACTGGTTGCAACATTCGTGTAAGGAGTAGAAGAAATTTGGCCATTTGTAGTGAGACAACCTATCTGCGAAAACCTCTCATTTGGCTTGTTGTCTATGACGTCTAAGGGCACCATGGCGGTGTCCTCTATGGTGCACAAGGATGCAGCTGAGACACTGGAGACACAGCTGCCATCATTACTACCACAAGTAGAAGTAGTAGCAACAGACACATTGCAGTCTTCTTGTTTGATGCGGGATTGGACGAAACTAATTTCATCCGGATAGAGTGCACCGCTGTTAGCAGGTACAGAATTGCTCAGCATGAAGTCTAGGAGTCCCATGTCATCGTACCTATTCTGTGCAGTCACTTGCTCGGGAGGAACATGAGGAGGAGGAGGTGGGGGAGGAGGAGGTGCAGATCGACGATTTCCCGGCACAGGCGTTTCGGATATGGGAGCAATGAGTTTCGGATTCAAGGATGGTCCCATGCTCTTCAGATGAGGATGATCTCCGGTGTGGATGTCCCCTAATAGGACGCTTTCAATGTCTTGCCACATCTGCAATTTGAAATAAAATGCATTAGGGATTTTGTGTTAAATAAATACCAGCAGCGTAGCGTAAGGAAGAACTGGCGGAGATTATAGAACTGTGCAATCGATCCTCTATAGATTAATGATCACCGTGCTTGATCCATGAGATGACGAAGCATCAACTGCGCAGTCTCATAGGCTCCCCAGAAACCACTCACGCTAAGCAGATCAAAAATGAATATACAACATACGGTAATTATTCGCGTAATAATTGACTTTTTTTATCTGAATATTTTCGTCTGAAAAGGAAACAAGAAAAAATTAAATTATTGTGAGAATTTTTTTTTCCTCTATTGATGGGAATCGGATTTTTCCTGTATTGGTGGGGATCTCTGAGCGGCACTTTTTTGCGCACAATGGGTTAAATGGCCAGGTGAAAAGGACCCTAATGGCTCAGAGAGGGTTTACACTTTTTATGGATAAAAATGTGTTTATATTTTTGGTGGTTTAATGCGCTGCGTAAAATAAAATGCGCAAAAGAAAAATGGTATTATTTTCAGCTCTTATAATGAACAAAACAGAAAGAATAACAATATTAGTTATTCTGATCGACAATGAAAAACAAAACAAGTTCCTTTTTCGAAACGAAACACATAGACTTCCAATTCATGTGGGGGAAAAAAGTATGATCTGTTCTCGGTTTTAGAAAAGCAAAACTAAACATAAAATTCAGACTACATCAAACTAGAAAAATAACATAATTCCTTCTTGCAAGTATGAGATACTGGCTTTCAAAGAGCTTTTCACCTTTAGCGTTTTCTAATGCTGGAAATTCAAAATAATTAATTTGTGAGAAAATGCAAATTTAATATTTCTTTAGTATCTATTCAACGAAAAGGAACTTTTCATTAATATCTCAAAATAAGAAAGTTGCGTCTGCCCCTGAGGGTAAGGTTGAAAACAATCTTGTTGCCAATATAAACTTCTTGACCATCATGTTTCAACCACTAAAATTAAAAATTTGTAGCATAAATTGTTTGCAAGATTCGTAACTTTTGCCACAAAGAAATCTTACTGCTAGTGTTTGTGAGAAAGCCAACTGCTTTAAGCTGCGCTGTGAACGACACATTGGTAATTAGAAATTACTATTGTACGATAATGGGAATTGGTAAAGTAGGGGTTCTCAACGTGGGGTACGTGGTAAAAGTTTTTGGGGTATGCCGTGAGAGCTTCAAAGTCGCTAGATTTGAAGCTAATTTTATTCCCATCGTTATACTTAACTATAGTTTTATCTATCTATGCAAGGGGTACGTCAGCTACACATTTCCAGGGGGTACGTGAAGCATAAAAGGTTGAGAACCACTGAGGTAAAGAATTATAATAAGGAAGTGTTAACGCAAGAAAATGACGAAATGCTACGGATTATTAACGAAGAAAACTTAATTCTCTTTGAACGGATGATGATGCGAGAGGAATAGAAAGTGTCAAAGGAGATGTGAGAAGCTTAATGAATGAGAACGTGTCAACGGATGATGATGTGAAAGGTCTGGTGAATGATAACGAGGACGTTCTAATAAATGATAGTGAGGATTACTTAGTGGATTATTGTGAAGAAACATTAACGGATGATAATGAAGGACTAATGGATTACAATGAAAAAGTGCTAATGGGTGGCCATGAAAAATCATTAATGAATGAAGAAGCGATAATGAGGAAGTGCTAACTGATGATGAGAAAAATCTAAATGGATGATAATGAGGAAACGTTAAGAGATGATAGTGAAGATGGGCTAACGGATGATGACAAAGGATTAATGGATAATAAAGAAGCGCTAACAGATAATAATGAAGAAATGCTAACGAATGAGAATGAGCAAGTGAGGATGATAATGTGGAAGGAAAAATGGATAATAAGAAGGAAATTCTAAAGAATGATAACGAAGAACTCGTAATGAGTGGTCGTGATCATGATGCTGTATTAATGTAATGATGCTTTATCAACTGTAATTAATCAATTAATTAATACTGAGGGAATGCAAACAGAAAAACAGTTGGAAGGAAGTTAAGACAAGAAGTGGTAACGGATGATAATGAGGAATTGCTAATGAATGGCACTAAAGAAATACTGACGTATAATAACAAACAGCGGCGAAGCTTACAGCAACGACAATCTTTTAACATTATTCCATCCGTTAACACTACTGAGTACGTCATCCTTTTGAAATTATTCCATCTCTTAAGTGTTGATTACAGTATACGTTATCCTTTTGAAAGTATGTCATCCGCTTACGGTGTTTTGCTGTCTTACTGCCAATCTTGGCGTACTTCCAATGAATATTTAAAAAAACTGTACATCAATGGAAAACTCACCAAAAAGCTAAAGGTTTGATTACACCTGGTCGGCATTTTTGTGCACAAAATGGATTATTCATATTACCAAGCTCAAAAGGTCTCAAAAGATACGGAGGCTTTAGAGTCTTGAACTCATCATTTAGCTGAATAGGGAAGGCCTCTCGCTGGTCAGCTGTTAGGAGACATGCAGAAACGCGCCGTCAAGGACATCCATCTTTAACGTGCACAAGGTCAGTTATCCTGCATAGAGAACCACGGGTCAGAGTCCTATCCGACGGATGGCGTCCTTTTAAAGTTCATCGGTGTTCCATTTCTCAGCGGGATTGAGAGACGAAAAATCTCAACCCAGACACAGAACTCAACTCGGAAATGGTCAAGTTACGGGTCTGATTCTTTACCTACTGCGCCACCTCCCGCCCAAAAAAGCGAAAGAGTGCTCAATTTTTAATTTTTCACTATATTGATGTAGTTAGTGAATACTAAGGACTTCTACAGTCAAGTCGAACATTTTAGAATTCTTTTTCCGTCTTAAATTTCTGTCATTATTCCTCATCTCCCTTTTCCATTTACAGGCAGCTGTTTTAGAATTTTACCAGCTTGAGGTCGTTTGCAGGTTGAATTATGCAGTAAGAAAACCATTCGAAAAAAACTAAAATAATTCTTATTTTATCTTTGTATTTAATTTTATTAAAAATTTTTACAATTAGAAAAGTTATTTTTGAAAAATTATCTGGAATTTTATCAATACTACTGCTCAGCTGGACCAGCGTTGAGATTTCTGTGTGCAAAACTGCCAGCCTTGACCTCCGTCAGTAGGGAACACCGATGGACTTGGGAAGACCGCCGTCCGTCAGATGGTACGTTAAGCCGCGGTCCCACATGCAGGAATGTCTTATCCTGTACACGCTATAGATTACGCTGGATAGCTGTGACGGGAAGCTACTATTTGTCTTCTAATAGCTGTCCAATGAGTCCCCTCCCCCGAACCTTCTCTGATCCCTTGGGGTCTTTATAACCTGCCACTTAGCCATTTTGCGCAAAAAAGTGTCGCTCAGAGGTAAAACAAACCAACTCTCATGGCTGTTATATTCAGCTAAAAATAAATTTGAGGAGTGAAAATTTATAGAGGGTATGTTACTCGCAGAGCCGTAACTAGAAGTAACTAGCCGTAATTTCCTCTTTTTCTGGAAATAAAAAACAATGAAAAGAAATAAGGTCCCCCGTCCTGGGCTCTGGGTCTATGCACCTGTCTAGTTACGGCTAAGGTTACTCATATTACAAGAAGTGTGCATTTGTTACATATATACTTCTAGCAAAATCACCCCCCCCCAAAAAAAAAAAAAAAAAAAAAGTCCTCGTTCTTTACGCTTTATTATTTTACCGAATAATCGGGATCCGCATAAGGTTATCACTCTAAATATTTCTTTGCAAACACTCATTGCGTAAAAGAAATCTCTGAAACATTTTGCGTCATTCTCTATATCCCGGAGTTCTGTTCAGCTAGAGTTAATCCATATCCCCAAACAATCCACTATTGACGTAACTCTACTCACTCACGTGCGAGCTATATGTAGCCGGATATGACCTCGATCTTCCACGGACGTAACGGAGACATACCAGCAAAAGCAGTCCACTCGACACAATGGACAAGGGAGGCCAACTCTTATTGTCCAATAGGAAGCTCACGATACACCCTTAGAAGTCATTAACTGCTTGCTCTGTGAGGGAACTCTAGATACAAGGAAAAAAAAAAAGAAGTGCAACAACATTGTTTGGGATAAAAATCTCAGTAAAATTACACGAAATGAGTGTATTATGGGTTTTATTCCGAAAATGATGGATGGTTTATTTCTTCCAATAACTCTCTAGTTTAGAAACATCTCCCGGAGAAAATTGTTCTTGTTGCTAGTCCTTGTTAAGGTGAGATCAATTCTACTAAAGGAAGCAAAGTTTCCTTAAGAAAGTGTGTAGAATAAGATTTCGCCGAACAATGCACACTTATCAGGGAGTAAAGAGGAAGTTTACTGAGGTGGGTTTATAAAACTCTACTTTTCTTTTTCCCTCTTTTAATCTATTTATATTTTGATTTTTTAGACTGTATTTATTTATAATTCCAGAAGGGGAAGGAGAAGATTTTATTGTATGCTGATAAAGAATTTTCTTATTTAGGATATTATAGTAAAGTAACATCAGAGATCAGAATTAAATACATGTGATAAAATGAAGTGCTGCATAATCATTGAATAGAGTTAAAAAACCGAATGAAAACAAGATAATAATCGAAGTAAGAGTTGCAAGACAAGACAACGAAAGGCTAGAGAGTCGATGAATAATCGAAACAACATCTGCATTAATCGTAAGAATAGCAGCCAAAATAACAAAGAGAACTGTGTAACAATAGCAATACAGTGATGAACGATATACGAAACAATTGTAACAAAGGGAAGAAAACGATGATAGGAACATCGGTGATAATAATTTAAGCAATAGACGGTATTGTTAACTAACACTAGTTCCATAAAAATGAAACAAGATCAGAAAAAAAAATCAAGGGGTAATAACATTTAATCAAAACAGCAATAGCAAGAGCAGAAGAAAGTGCCATAAAAACGCAATAGCAGAAGAAAATAACAACCAAAATTAATGAAGTAAACGTAGTAAATAGCAACCGAAATAAAATCAATAACAGGAGAAAATAACAACTAAAATAAAAGCATTTAACGAAATCAAAAACCAGCAAAAATAAAAGAAATAACAATCAAATGAGAACCAAAATAAAAGCTATAATAGAGATAACAGAAGCAAATACGAGAGAAAACTAAAGAAATTATAGAAACAACAAAGGAAATAAATAACAACCAGAATAGAAATAATAACAGAGACAAATGAGAACCAAATAAAAGCATTAATAGGAGCAAATAACAATAAAAAAAGAGTATCAAAATCAAATTAGAGCCGAAAGAGCAATAGCTTAAAAAAAAACAAAATGAAAGAAATAACAGGAGAAAATAATAGCCAAATTATACGAAATGTAGTCAAAGTGTTGATAAAGGCTTCAACACCAACAACATTGGAAGAAAATTTGGCAAAATGCGAAAAAAATGAAAGAAAACGAATCCGAAGCGGGAAACAAAAATAATAACTACTATAATAATCCTAATTGAGTAAAACAAATAGAAGAATACTTCTAGTTCCTGAACTTTACAACCGAGAAATAGTGTAAAGAAAGATCCAAGTCAAAAGCGATAAGGCTAGTTAATTATACGAAGGATAAAGTGAATATAATTGTATGAAATGATATAATTATTATTGTAATTTTTTGTCATTTTCTATATGTACTGCTGTGCAATCAAATACAGTGTAATTAGTCAAAATGTAATCAAATGTAATCTGTGTAACTATTCCAAATGTAATATAAAATGTTTATAATTACTGTGTGAGTAGGAGGTGCATGTACACCGATCTCCCAGTTGTGTGTAGCATTTAAAAAATAAATAAATAAATAAATGTAAGCAAAGCAGTAATCAACTTTTTTTACCTTATCTTTCCGTGTATGGAAAAGGTATTGGGTTCCTGAAAAAAAAAGGGTCTCGACCTTTATTAGTAGTAATACATTTTAAGTGTCTAAATTCGAAAAAATGCAATGCTAGAAGTTCTGCAGTTACGGTTTCGTGTAAAAAGCCGTTAGTAACATGGAATTTTCGAAATAGAGTGAGAAGGCGAAGTTTTCCTTTATCAACCCTTAGCCTTTATCTGATTGAGGCTTTTAAAGTATATCCGAGTTTTTTTACCTCTGAGCAGCACTTTTTTTGCACACATTGGGCTAAATGGCCAGGTCACAAGGACCATAGGAGTTCAGAGAAGATTGGATTAAGGCGATTCACTGGGTAGATGTTAGAAGACAGATGGAATCCTCCCGTCAAGACTATCCAGCGTGTCTTTTAACGTGCACAGGATATGGCTGATGTTCATAAGGGTCGACGACTTAACGTCCCATTTCCAATCTTTTTCAAGCCCATCTGTGCCCCCTTTCTGACCGAGGGCAGGGTGGGGGTTATGCAGAGATAAATCTCAAGTCTGGCAGCAGAGTTGGGACTTGAACCTGGGAACTGCAGGTTAAGTTCTTGGAGTGCTAACGACTGAGCTAACCCTCACCCTAGCAAGAAAAAAAATGAGGTTAATTTGGTGAATTCAGTAATAAAGTTTCACAGGAAAATGTTCTGTAGATAAGGAACTTTTGAAATAATTCGTAGAAAAAAAATTTGGTTGCCCTGAGTGGGATTCGAACCCACGTTTCCCAGAAACATCACTCAGGGCAACCAATTTTTTTAAAACTAATTATTTCTAGTTTAGTAAATGTTTCATTTTTATGACGAACATAATTTTTTAGAAGCGGTTCGAAAGTAATATTTTGGATGACAAATACAGTAACGATTAATTCATTCAAATTTTTTATTTTCTGATAAATTCCACCAAGACTTTATCCGTTAACTCCTGTTGTTAGCTTGGTGCGAAAGAAGACATAGTCGGACGGAAAGTTAAGTGTGACTCGGTGTGCAGGAGAGGCATATTTTCCGCTTTAAAAAAACTCTTTGGATGGCTTTGACTGGATGCTGGCTTCCATCTGTTTCTTAACAGTTGCACATCCCTTTCAAATATCTATCTCTGAGACCTTGGAATCATTGTCAGTTTTATATTTAAACGATTGTGTGCAGAAAATTTCCTTTAGACTTAAAACAACCCAAATTTGTTTTTACACATTGCATATATGCAACGGATGCTGGAACGACTAGAGGGTATAATTTGCATTTGTTTTTGCTATTCTTCATTGTTCGACATGTCTGTTTCTGAAGACATCAGAAGTATCAGTGGTGCGAGTAGAAAAACCACTGATATTCAAGAACTTAAAGGTATTCAAATGTTACATGCTTGGATAATCTATGTTCAAATATAAGTTGCGGTTTTTTTTTGAGTCGTTATCAGTTTTAGAGGAAAGATTGTCTTGAGCGAAAGCATCTATTTGAACGTCGGCTTATTGAAACTTCGCGACATTGAAACATCGCGCTTGTGACATCTTACATCAAGGGCGATGCTTGAGTGAAAACTGTTAAGAAAATAAGACTGAGGCTGTTGACGAAACGATGGTGCTTATATGTTACTGGTGACTGAGTTATCAATTAATCGTCAATAAACCAATGGGTAGATGTTGCCCCATTGGCCATCCTCTCAGATCTTCTACTGTGGCATATAAACTGACAGGCTCCTGTCAGACCTCTGTGGCAAGCAGCTGCTTGAGGGGGTATTTATTTTATTTATTTTTTATTTTTCGTAGCTCAACCAATGATATAATAAATCATTGTCTGATTGACGATAAACCAAAGAATGGTGAGAACTACTGAACCCTCAACTGCGTAGTCTTTGCTTTAATTGCTTCCAATCCAAATCAAATCCACAAATGAAAATTCCTATATCTAATAACTTGATAGATGTAGATTCATTCAGACAAAATTTTAGTGAAAAGAAAATTTCTCTTTTATATATATAAATTCTATTTTTTTTTTGTATTTTTTCCATTTTTTTGTCGTTTTTTTCTCTATATAATTATTTTTCATTTATATAGGTATATTTTTTATTTTTTTACAATTGCTTCCACTTACGAATCGATATTATGATTTGGAGCGTGATCAAAATGCGTACCTGGCTGTATTGAGCAATGCCATTTATTGTCACAGGTGATAGAAAAGGGAAAATATTTTTTTTTAATTAGGGGACCGCTTATATATTTCTGATTTTTAATATTTTTGTTCTTTCTTTTGATCTCTCTTTAAGATGTTAAAATTTTGAATGAAATAATTGTTGGAATTAGAGCTATTTCATTAAACATGTTCCTTTTTAAGTTATTGATGTGAGCATCATGTAACATATTAACATTTGTAATAAAAATGTTGCTTTTAATATTCATTTATGTATTTTTAATGTTTTATGTGTTTTTTAACGTTAGGGTTAAAACCCACGAGCGAGTCTTTGAACTCTTGTGGTATTGGGAATTTCCAAAAATATTTTTGATAGTTATATCATAAATATTATGAATGGAGTTAAAGGCTACTACTACTACTAGGTTAGTGTCCCTATTGAGTAAAATATTCATAGTAGAAATTGGAGGTAGTCTTTATTTTGTTTAACCTCCACTTAAATATCAAACCGCGGTTGATATTTAAATGGTAGAGTACTGGCATAGAATCAGGAGATCATAAGTTTCTAACTAAAATTGCTCTAGTGAAAATTTACTCTAAAACTGATAATAATGCAAAACAAAAATGTCTATTTGAATATTAGGTTTCAAGTTTCATTGGCATGAGCATTGGCATGAACTTCAAGTTCGAATTTTGTTGGCGTTTGAGATATTCTCTTCTTATCAGCACCTTGGGCTTAGCTAGGGTTTTTTCATCTACTAGCTCCACTTTTCTTTTTACATATAACGGACAGATACCAAGAGCTTATTAAAAAGACGACGATACTATTTATATTTCAATATATATTTCAAACCGAGGGGTGACGCAGTAGTATCGTGTTGGTTCACAGTGCACTGCAACTTCTAGGATCCAGGTTCGAATCCCGGGATGGGATGGTCGTTTTTGCTGTCATAATCAGCAGATAAGTTAGTAGTTTCAGTGTGTGATCATGAATTGAAAAATAAAAAGTCTTTAACGTACACAGGGTATGACTCTCCTGCACAAGGAACACAGCTTAATGTTCACGTAGTCTTTCTCCCTGAAAGCACAGCTAGGGTTAACAGAGAAAATCGCAACACAACCATCGTTGAGCTAGCCTAAAACTCTCCATCTCGGCGAGTCAAACCTTGCCCTTTTTCAGTGAGTCAAACCCTGCAACGATAAAACCTTATCTCAGAGGGACTCGAACCTGTTTAGACAGAAAAACTCTACTATGTTAAATCTTACCCAACGCCACTGAGCCAAACTCCATTGAGAAAAATCTTGCCCACATATGTGAACCAAACTGCACTGAGTCAAATTCTATTGAGCCAAAACTATGGAGACGAACTTTGCCTGATTTGGGTGAACCTAATTATTGAGACCAACCTTACCCCGTTGGGGTGAATCAAACTCGAGTGATTCGAACCCTACCCCACTTTGGTGAGTTAACTCTGCCCCTCTTCGGAGAAAATAAATACAGGTGGAAAAAGAAAAGACCTCGTCGTCTGTCAAATGGGATGTCTTGTTTTCAAGTTAATAAATTTAGATATATTTGTGAATAATCTGATTTCTGCGTTCTATAATATGCATTATCCTCCCTAAAACTAATTTGGACAGCTTTGAATGAATCCACTCCACCTCCCTTCCTAATATCCACCTAACAGATATCCATATATACAGGGTGTCCCTGAATTCATGGCCCAAACGTGAGGGGATGGTAGTACACACCGAACCCACCAATATTCGTCATAGAATATGTGGCCGCAAACGCAGCCCGGTACCGGTAGGGGCGCAAACGATGCGGCACGGCTTAAAAGCACTGGATCGGCCAAACCCCAGTATTCTCAGCTGCCGATGTGCGCGACAAGCCCGGTGTTTACGAGCAGGTACGCCGATCACTACTCCGCCGTTGTATCGCCTGTATCAACGTTGGTGGGCGAACGTTTGAGCATTTGTTGTAATGATCTCCAATAAATGTCACTCTGGAAACCTCTGTGTCCGTCCTTCATTTACGACTCCTCACTGCGTTTGTGGCCGCATATACTATGACGAATATTGGTGGGTTCAATATTGGTGGGACGAATATTGGTGAGAAAGGCCACCGTCCATCGGATGGGGCGTTAAGCCATGTCCCGTGTGTGGGATAGCCTTACCCTGTGCACGTTAAAAAACACACTGGATGACCTTGACGGGAGGTCACTATCTATCTCCTAACAGCTGTCCAGTGGGTCACCTTCCTCCAATCTTCTTTGAGCCCTCGAGTCTTTCTGACATGGTCATTTAGCTCATTGTATGCAAAAAAAGTGCCGCTCAGAGGTAAAACAACCGAAATCCCCGACACAAGACCAAAGGTTAACGTTCCATCCGACGGAAATTACCCGGCCTTCTCATTCTGCTTGAAAACTGTCCTCCACACGTGAAAGCAATGCAAAAGTTGGACTACAACGACATAGTCCAGCAGTCTTTTGAAGAGAAACTACCTGAATTTTGACTGGGCTGGGGTGGCTCTGTCGGTAGACTGCTAGGCTCGTAATCAACATTGAGATTTGTCCCCCCAAAACTCCCCACCTTTTCCTTGGTCAGTAGAGTACACCGATGAGCTGCGGTTTGTCGGAAGGACCTTAAGGCGTGGCCCCATGTTCGGGAAAGCCATACTTTGTGCACGTTAAAGAACGCTCTAGATGTCCTTGACGGGAGGCTATCATCTGTCTCCCAACAGCTTCCAGTGGGTCACCTTTCCCTAATCTTCTCCGAGACATCGGGGTCCTTATAACCTTGCCATTTGGCCCATTGTATGCAAAACAGTGCCTATTAGAAATCGAGGAGATCCATCTCTGTATTTCTAACCCAAACCATTGCAAATGTCTAGCATTGCAAACCACAGCACCATTTCAGCAGCCGGTAAATATTTTTATTAAAAAAAATGATAAAATGAGCACTTTTCCAACAGACTTTCTCAAACTACTAACATGAAAGAAATTGGTCGTCTAAAGAATAAAAACGGCCATTGCATTTCGCTGCCAATTATCCCAAATAAATACTTCCGCTAACGCCTCTTCTGTCAGGTAATGTCTCTTTTGTCGGACCCTGATGACCCCACTCAGATCCACCTACCATTAAGAACTGCACCGAGAAGCAAAATTTTCTCCAGTTCCGGGAACAAATTGTCGAAAAATGGGTTCTCTCCCGTTACCTTTGCTCTAGACCCCTACTAACCCCAGTTTTAGTGAGTTACTTCATCATAGTGGTTTAGGAATGGGAGCCGTAAATATCCCTTTTTTTTAAACCTCTCTTTCTTATTTACCTCTTGTTTTTTTGGACGAGATATACATTCTGAACTCTAAACAGGTGGAGGAATGCTTTAAAATAATGATAGAAAATGAAGTTGAGTGCTTGACTCGTAATGCCAGGTTTGCAGTATAAGGTCGTAACTGTTATCGTAGCGGAGTTGAGATTTCTCCGTTTTGCTGATATTTTATTCGCAGTGGATTAATCAAAAGGGGATGATTTGAAAGAATACTGAATGTTCGTGGATAGTGAATGACGGGCCTCAGGAAGGGAATAAAAGTTCATTCTGTGGAGCAGTTGAAACAAATCTTTTTGGGGAAAATATAAAATTGTCTAATGCCGAATCTGAATAAATGTTATAGAATTTAGTTTTCTACTTGGGACAGGGGTGACTCAGTTGGTAGCGCGCCAGGCTTTTAATCTGCAGCTCCTCGGTTCGAGTTGGGTTGTTGGGTTGTTTTACCTCTGAGCGGCACTTTTTGCACACCATGAGCTAAATGGCCAGGTCACATCGACCCCGAAGGCTCAGAGAAGGTTGGGGGAGGAGACCCACTGGAACAGCTGTTGGTAGACAGATGGTAACCTCCCGTCAAAGCCATCCACCGTGTTCTTTAAAGTGCACAGGGTATGGCTCTCCCGCACACGGGGCCACGGCTTAACGTCCCATCCGACGGACGGCGGCCTTTCCAAGGCCATCGGTGTCCCCTACTGACCGTGGACAGGGCAGGGAATTTTGCGGAGATAAGTCAACGCTGACCCAGCTGGGACTCGAACCTGGGAACTACAGATTACGAGCCTGGTGCGCTACCGACTGAGCCACCCCTGCCCCTTCCTAGGTTCGAGTCCCAGTGTTTATCTCCACTAACTCCATACCTTGAGAGGGGCGGGAGTGGCTCAGTCGGTAGCGTGCCAGACTCGTAATCTGCAGTTCACAGGTTCGAGTCCCAGCTGGGTCAGCGTTGAGGCTATCTCCGTAAAACTTCCCGTGTCAGTAGGGGACACCGATGGTTTTGGTAAGACCGCCGTCCGTCGGATGGGACGTTAAGCCGTGGCCCTGTGTGCTGGAGAGACATACCCTGTGCACGTTAAAGAACACGGTGGATGGCTTTGACGGGAGGCTACCATCTGTCTCCCAACAGCTATTCCAGTGGGTCCCCTCCCCCAACCTTCTCTGAGCCTCGGAGTCCTTCGGGGTCCTTGTGACCTGGCCATTTAGCCCATGGTGTACAAAAAAGTGCCGCTCAGAGGTAAAACAACCCAACCATACAGAGAAAGAGAACACTCATGAGCTGTGAAAGACCGCCATCCGGATGGTACGTAAAGTAGTGGACACTTGAGCAGGAGAGAAATACCATGTGCACATTAAAGAACACGTTGGATAGCTTTGACGGAAGGCTTCCAACTATCTCCTAACAGTTGTCCAGTGAGTCCTCTAACCCCAATCTTCTCCGAGACCTTGTAACCGGGTCCGTTATTAAACTGTGTACAAAAAAGTGCCGCTTAGAAGTAAAATAACTCAGAGCTAAGAAAAAAAAAGTGCTTATCAATGTTCCGCTTGTTTAAAAAAACAACTAATATTAAAAAAATGGAATTTAACTAACCTGTGATTTTCGTGGACTTCCTTCGAAAATATACTTTATTGAAACCAAAAAGCGATATAATCCCCCCCCACCACACACACACACACTGTCCATATGAATACACCAATGATATCTCATCACAAGCTACATCATTAGATTACTGGGTTAGCTAAATATAAAAATTCTCGCCTTTGGTGATATTTAAATAGCCATATATTAATAACTCAAAATATTTTAGCGACGCTATTTGAATCTGCTAAATTTTTAGTTCTTGCTTGACAACCCATAATGAGCAGTTGCACTGAATGCATTTCACCACCGCTCGGCATTCTGCACAGTATCCGCAGCTGAGGTTTCGTATCAGAGAATCATCTTCTGATAGTTATCTAAACTGAATCGTCATCAGCTCTAACTGAAGAATTCTGTATCAGGTAAAACAGGTTTTTACCGATAGTCCTTAACTGAAGATGGTGATATTACTAGTTATGTCAGTGTGACAAGTTTGCTGACGTGATAATAATCTCTTTATGATGTCGAAGACCTTTCTATAACAGTTGACAAAATTTGAAATGGGAACTTCGAGATTATCAAAAAAGTTGGGAGAGATTCTCCAAATGTCCATTTTGCAGGTTTTTTATTTTTAATTTTTCTTTTTCTGATTGCGATTCATTTTATGGCTTCAGAATTAAAAGGATGAAATGAGACCTCAAGTTGGGTGATTTTATCTTTGCTAGCAAGTTTTTGCACATAAGTGGGCTAAATGGCCAGGTCAGAAGGGCCCAAGGCCGGGGATAGGGATTGTTAGAAAGCAGACGGTAGCTTCCCATCAAAGTCATCCAGCATGTTCTTTAATGCACACAGGGTATGCCTCTAGTGCACATGGGACTCAGGCTGAGGGACCCATTCAACGGATGGCTGCCCTTTCAAGGACTGATGACAAGGTGGAGGTTTAGCGGAGATAATTCCCAAACCTGGCAACTGAGAGTTGCCTAACTGGCATCTAGTCAAACCTGGTACAGTTGGGACTCGAACCTGGGAACTACAGATTACGAGCCTGGCGCGCTGCCGACTAAGCCAACTCTCACCCGAGATCAAGGGCTTCTCAAGACCATCCAGCGTGTTCTCTAACGTACACAGGGTATGGCTCTCCAGCTCACGGGGCCACGGCTTAACCTTCCATCCGACGGACGGCGGCTTTCCAATCCCATCGGTGTCCCCTACTGACAGTGGGCAGGGCGGGGAGTTTTGCGGAGATAAGTCTCAACGCTGACCCAGCTGGGACTCGAACCTGGGAACTACAGATTACGAGCTTGGCGCGCTACCGACTGAGCCACCCCAGCCCTAAAGGTGAGGTAAACGAATCTTTGTTAAAGACGTAAATTTTATCTGCAGTCTAGGTTCTCTACTAAAAGATACTTGAAAACAAAAATCATGAAATCTCTAAATTTTACATTAAACTCAGAGTCGTAAAGTAATATCGAAGATTATTAATAACTAATACTTTATACTAGGCCCTGATCTAGACAAAAAAAAGGAGTAGAGGGAAATAATCCATCTAATAGGTGGGTGCCTAGATTTGGTATAAACGTTTTCTCATCGTTCTGATGATCTTTAACAATTTCTTAAAGATATGGATAATATACGGTAGTATTTCGCCGTTTACGCCGCTCTTCAGGTTACTTGCATTCTCAAAAGAACGAGTCATGGCCCTTTGCTCCTCCAGCCCTCAGATCTGGTACAAAGCAGGATCCGATCTTTAACAATTATTTCATTAATATTTGTTCTTCCTCTGAAAATCAAGACTTCAGGAAAAATTCCATTCAATAATTTGTCATCCTATGAAAGTAATATGTTCTAAACCAATGATTCCCAAAGGGGGCATTTTAGAAATTTGTGTGGGTGTTTAATTATATTATCTAATGCGTTACAGATTACACAGCCTTCCATGAAGGGAGGTGTTATAAAAATAAAAGGGGGATTCCGCTAAAATGTTTGGGAACTACTCTTCTAACTAATACAGAGAGTCTCCCTATACAAAACGTTTAATAAAAGAGATGGAGGCTTGCTGTAACTTCATCATTACTCACGTAATCAGAAGCTGGCTCAGTCAACGACGGGCAGTGGGCCCATGTGCAGGCGAGCTCTGTGCACGTTAGAGAACACAATGGCTAGCCTTGACTGTAGGCTGCCAGCGGTCTCCTAACTTCTGTCCAGTGGGTATTTTTCTAATCATCTCCGAACCTTTGGGATCCTTGTTACTTGGCTATTTAGCCGATTGTGCTCAATAAACTGCTGCTCAAAGGTAAAACAACCCAACTCACATAATCTAACCATCTGCACACAGAAGCATCGGTCTGAATGCCATCATGCTTCAGTCTGAATGCCATCATGCTTCAGTTTGAATGCCATCATGGTCCAGTCTGAATGCCATCATGCTCCAGTCTGAATGCCATCTTGCTCCAGTCTGAATGCCATCATGCTCCAGTCTGAATGCCATCATGCTCCAGTCTGAATGCCATCATGCTCCAGTCTGAATGCCATCATGCTCCAGTCTGAATGCCATCATGCTTCAGTCTGAATGCCATCATGCGAATATAATAATTTAACATAAAGAAAAAATTACCAAAAAATAAGCTAAATTATTAATTATTCTATGTTTAAAAAGCTAAAAAAATTATTATTTGAACAGCAAAACACATTTGATTGTTAGTCAGTGTTATCTCATTAGTAGTAAGCTGATGAAGAGCGTAGTTAAAATGTTTCCCATTTTCCTTGCTTCATTCATAAACACATGAAGTTAAGATTCTGCCCTCTCACATGCACTCGATGTTTCCGTTCCTCTCCTCAGAACGTGACAAGGGTGGGAACAAAACAACCACGTGAGAAACGCAATTTTGTGGTTCTTTCTTTCGTATTATTATTTATAATTTGGTGCATTATTGTGAACTGAAAGCAAGAGTAGGGGGAAAAAGAAATCAAATAACTTCTCTCTCGTCACTTAGCCATTATTAATTCAGTGGCAATTTTAAAGGACACGCAAAAACGGAGGCCCACAACAGTAAGAGCAACATCTCGCTGTGCGGCGAGAGAGCAGTGACTTAGACGACGCCAAAACGAACACGGAATACTCTTTAATTCTCTGGCTTGTAAGAATCAACCCTGTGAATAATACACAGGGAAATGAAATTGGGTTTTTTTTTTTTCCTTTTGTGCTAGGCTTTAATACTAATATTTGCGATCTGTGCGTGCATTAGTTGGAGAAATGCAGTGTGGATTTTTGTGGACCAATGTTTTGTTGAGCCAAGGTTTTTAAACTTTATGAGAATAGAGGTAAATTAAGTGTTGAGGAATAGGAATAAATATTAAATTCCTCTCTTTAATGGAAGTTTGCGACATTAATATGAAGTGTTAGTTATAACTGAGAAAGTGCGCAGTGGACTTCAAGTTTAGTGCAGCATGGCTTGTACAAACTAGGAGTGGCTTATAACATATTTTTTGCACTCTAAGTTGGCGAATCCAATGTCAAATGTGGAATATTATGAGTGTTCAATCGCCAAGAAGATCTCTTATGTCGGAGGGAAAAGTCATCTGTATAAGATTGAGTTGGGTTGTTTTTACCTCTGAGTGAGACTTCTTTGCTCACAATGGACTAAATGACCAGGTCATAAGGATCTTAAATGCTCAGAGAAGGTTTGGGAAGGGGATCCACTGAACAGCTGTCAGGAGGCCGATGGAAGCCTCTCATCAAGGCCATCCAAGTGCTCTTCATCCAAGCGTATAGGGTATGTCTTCCCTACACATGGGCCACAGCATAACGTCCCATCCGACAAATGGCAGCTTTTCCAAACCCATTGATACCTCTTTCTGACCGAGGGCAGGGTGGGGGTACATAGGTTGCAGTGTCGATAGCTGGCACTATCTGAACTGTAATCTAGGAACTACAGATTGCGAGCTTGTCGAGCTGCACACACCACAACCACCCTCCATGTAAGGATTCCTTTCAAAAAGATTTTTTTTCCAGAGAACTCCTTGATTACGAAAATCTCTGCTAATAAAATTAAAAAAAAACCCGTAGAGAAGGAGAGACACTCGGCATAAATATAAAGGAAACATCCGCACAAAAAATTTCGGAGGCTGAATAGTGCTAGAGTTTTCTCAACTGGACTAGTAGTGGTCTAACGATTTGCTGCCAGGATTGAAAACGTTTTTTTTTTTAATTCAAACTCAGAATGATTGAAATTTTTTTAGCTGTTCAAATGCATTATTTTACTAATGAGCGGGGATTGTCTCATGAGTACCACGCGATGCTCATAATCTGCAATTCCCAGGTGCGATTCCCACCAATGCCAGCGTTGAGATTTATCTTCATTAAACCCCAGCCTGTCCTCGATCAGAAAGGGGCTGTTTGGAAAGTTCGTTGAATGGGACATAAAGCCGTTGCCCCGTATGCAAGAAAGTCATACCTTTGTTCATTAAAGAGCATACAAAGAACACGCTGGATGATATTGATGGGAAACTTCCATCTGTCTCCTAACAGCTGTCCAGTGGATTCCCTCCAAACTTCTCAGAGCCTTTGTGGTCCCTGTGATCTGGTCATTTACCCATTGGGTGCACAATAGCGCCCTTTTTTAATGAAATATGGGTTAGATCATTATTACGGTTATGTTTTCTATATTTTACTGTCACAAATGAAACATTGATATGTTTCATTTAAGGCAAGGTGAAACTCGCCACAGATACTGATAGGAATGGAAAACGAAAGTTTATCATTTCGATTTCAACTATCAGTAAACTATCCAGCATTAGTAGACGCAAAGAACAGAAAGTGTACTTTAAAGTACTGGTTACTTCGATTATTAAATACTGTGAGTTATAGTATTTTTCTGTGAAAATCTTAGCACCCTCCCACCCTCACAAAACAACTTTTTTTGTGGACTATAGCCTTGTAGTTAATTGGTTCAGTCTCCAATTAATTCCTTTCAATTAATTGGCTCATTCTCCAATTAGTCTACGGCTCGATTAATGGTACATTTATTTGGGCCTAGCTGTTGGTGAGAAACCCTTGGCAATGCAAGAAAGTCAGCTAAGACCGTCCAATTGGAGAAAACTTTGATTTTGACGTTAATTACCATTATTTCATTTTACATACATTCCCCTACCAAAATATTAGAGAATTTCCATGTTATGCCAGTGGGATTCTAGCTTCAAATCTCTCTAACTTGTAACTTGTTCTATATCTCTATTTTCCACAATATTCGTAAAATATTTAGAGTTATGGAAGCTAGAATATTTTACATTAGTAAAATCATAAGTATTTACTTCAGAAATTAATTGAAACTTAAATAATATGTATTGTTTCCAACCATTTAATAACTAAATATACATTTTTGAAATTTGCATATGATTATTTCAATATTAGGTAATTATGAATAATTTTTATTAAACAAGTTAATTTAGTGTTAAATGTTCCAGTTTCCGTAACTCTTTAAATATTGAACGAATATTGTTTAAAAATCAAGATTTAAACAGATTTGATAATGATCTTTATCTTCAATCAGATTTTCCCATTAAATGCACATTTTAGAAGTTACAGAACTTCGAAATTAGATTCCCATGGCGATAGCATGAAAATTATCTAATATTTTAGTAGGACAGTGCGTAGAGTAGGTAAGTGACTAAGATTCTTGAAAACCAAAATATTTAGATGACAAAACTTCTTTACTGCGATGTTAATTTTGTGTGTTAATCTGAGAATTAACACTTAGCATTAGCTTGTAGCTTGTATTGGAAGAAGGAGTTGTTACGAAGTGGTAGGGGTCATCTAGGTTAAAAAGTGTTTGGTGAGTTACTTCTAAAGGGAACATCATAATTAAACACCCTTCGAGACCAACGGAAGCCTAGACAATTAAAAGTCTGGATTGGGGTCGACCCTGTCAACAAAGCCTGTCACCATGGTGATGAACAGAAGAAGGGTGGAGATAGGAGAACAAAGGATGAAGCGAAACACTTTAAAGTGCAAAGGCCTTTCGGAAAAGGAACGTCATTTAAGTTTCAAGAAGCAATTTGTTAACAGTCATGACAGGATTTTGTAAAATGAGAAAGCTTCTACGGATTAGATTTATTAAAATTGACTGTAGGGAGTCTCTTGGTGACTGTAATTCTCACTCGGATGGACAGTACTTGAATACTTTAAGTTTTGTTTGGTACAGTCAAAGGAATTAATCTTATAAAAGAATAGAACAGGTGTTTAATTATTATCATCAAAAGTTACCTATCTGTGCCTGCAACTGTGAATAGAGCTACAGCATTTAATGATACGAAAGGGCTAGATTCAAGAAAGACACAAAGCTAGTGAACT
Organism: Ryuthela nishihirai; assembly: GCA_038380435.1. Classification (NCBI taxonomy): domain Eukaryota; kingdom Metazoa; phylum Arthropoda; class Arachnida; order Araneae; family Heptathelidae; genus Ryuthela; species Ryuthela nishihirai. The sequence continues at coordinate 33,384,148 of JAWZYU010000019.1, read as the reverse complement.
CAATTGCAGCGGATTGACTCAAATATTAAATTCAAAATTTATACGAACACAATCTCTGAAGTACTGCTGCTGTCATCTCTTTCAGCTGATGAACTGTAGAAATAATTGTTTGCCTTACAGTTCGTGTCAACAAGGCCTGTCCTTGCCTCTCAGTAGGGGTGGCTCAGTTCGTAACGCGCCAGGCTCGTAATCTGCAGTTCCCAGATTTGAATCCCAGCTGGGTCAGCTTTGAGATTTATTTCCGCAAAACTCCTCGCCCTGCCCACGGTCAGTAGGGGACACCTGTGGGCTTGCAAAGACCACTGTCCGTTGGATGGGATGTTAAGCTGTGTCCCGTGTGCGGGAGAGCATAGCCTGTTGTTGTTAAAAACATGCTGGATGGCCTTGACGAAAGGCTGTCATGTCTCCCAACAGCTGTTTTATGAGAATATTCCCTCCCGCAATCTTCTCTGAGCCTTCGGGCTTGAGTATGTGATCTGGCTATTTAGCCCATTGTGTGTAAAAAAGTGCCGCTCAGAGATAGAGGTAAAACAATCCAATCCTTGTCTCTTAGCATTTACCTCTATCATTTGTCACCATTGGCGGACGATTTTTGAGACCGTTGCCTTTCTCCATACACCTGGATATCGTGCACTCTCCCTTTCTAATATAACCTCTAGACCACGAGTTCTCAACGTGGGGTACGCAGAAAACTTTTTGGGGTACGCCGTGAGAGCTCAAGAGTTGCCCATTATTATACTATAACTGTAGTTTTATCTATCTATACAAGGGGTACGCCAGTTACATACACATTTTCAGGGGGTACGTGAAGCATAAAATGTTGAGAACCACTGCTCTAGATTATTCTATGACCGATTAAAAAAAATGAAGACTACATTGACAACCCTCCACACACACAAAATTTTATCCTGTCTACAGTTTTTGTGACAACCCCACAATATCCAATTGCTATTTATCCCCCAAAAAAACAACAACATAAAAAGTCCTTTTAAGGACTAATCATAAACGCAATGCTCCAAACGACAAGGCAACATTTCTTCAACACCACACGAAAAGTTATTTTAAAGACTCAACATTCACAAACCATATCACAACACACACACTTTCACTTCTCTGCATTCTTTTCCTGTCACTATTCCTCTCTATTGCTCCTGGGCCTTCTTTACTTCGAAACTATTATCGAAACTTGGTGGCTTCAGTCTGCTATCTGCGAAGCATTTGATAGATAGGAAAGAAATTAAAAGAGGACAAGAGTCCCGATTTCAATTTTCCAGTGTTGTTTCTTCGTGGACTCTATTCCCTGAGAAATCAACTGGCAATAAATCTCACACCATTGGGAAGAAAAGAAGATGTTCAACACGAAACTTTCATTCTTAGGCAGATGGCTCCACAGGCCAACCTTCTGAATTCAAGATGAAGAACAAGTCGCCCCGGGGTTTTTTAGTGAATTCCTTCACCTCCGTTACGGACGCTTCTGCCCGTCGCACTCCAACGATGAGTCCCTTTCGAAGTCAGTCAGATCAGGCTTTTTATTCATGTAGCACTTGACTTTACTTTGCACCATGCATTTACGGCTTTTACATGACTTCGTAGTGACGTAGAATACTTAAGTCGGTAAGAAATTGTGCATACATTAGCATGTTTCATAGTACTTCGCGCACGACGCAGTGTTCATAATAATTTGGTCAGGCAATGTTTATATAATCATTTCTTTTCAATCTGCGCAATACACAAACAATTGAGATGCAAGATGACTAAATTCTCATTCGCAGCGACAAATTGTTTTTTGAAAAGTGATTAATTCTGACAACGATAACATTTCTTTAGCGAGTGTAATGATTTATTCATAAGAAAAAGGTTTTCGTCAAAAATTATAACTAGCCGAATGACATCATATCGCCTCTTGAGAATATGGAACTCTCGTTCTCAAAGAGAATGAAGTTTGTTATTTTGAGATGGAGAAATAATTCTAAAAATCCAAATTGTGATATTTCGTTAGCACTTATCCAACCCAAACACAATTTTTCATTTCTCTAAAAAAACCCCACAAAAAATGAATGCTTACAGACGGATGTAATGCAAAATGAAAACAATAGTTAATTTTCGAAAACAACCTAAAATTGGAAGAAAAAAATATCACCAGAAATTGTTTTCCCAGTTTTGTAAGAACATATTATTTTAATGAGGCATAAATTATTATTTCCCAGATGATTAGCGTTCATCTTACCAGATGATGATAATAAGGAAAAAAATGAAGAGCAATAGATGTTGATTCAGATAAGACGATGGAAAACCTAACTCTAAAAATTCTATAGGAAAATATAGGAATTGAAACTTAAATCTAAAAAACAGAAAGAAGAAATGAAGGTGTTGATGATGAAAGATGAATAACACGATGAAGATCAACGTGGCAAATCGTTAACAGGAAATGCTGATGTTGGAGGACGAATAAGGCGATGAAGAACATCATGGCGAATAGTTAATATGAAACATTGATGATGGAAGATGAATAACGCAATGGAGAGCATCATGGCGAATTGTTAATATAAAATGTTGTGATGGAAGACGAATAAGGCGATAAAGAGCAACATGGTGAATTGCTAACATGAGATGTCGATGATGGAAGATGAATAAGGCGATGGAGAGCAACATGATGAATAGTTAACATGAAATATTGGTGATGGAAGACGAGGTAGACGATGAAGAGCATTATGGTGAATTACCAACATGAGATATGGAAGGTAATAGTTGAATAAAACGATGAAAGGTATCGTAGGAAATTGATAACATCAGATGCTGATGATAACAATTCTTCATTCATTAGTGGATAAATAGCAACATGGTGAACTGTTAGGATTAAATGTTGATAATGAAAGTTTAATATTGCGATGGAGAGAATCGTGTTGATTATTAATATAAAATGTTGATGGAAGATGAATAAGGTAATGAAGAGCAACATGGTGAACTGTTAACATGAAATCTAAAGTTATGCAGGGCGATGAAGAGTAACAGAAAGATGAAACTAAGACCTGACAATCAATCACGATAATGGATGATTTTGATGAAGATTATTTTACGCTGCATCTTAGAATGTCATTGACACAAAGTAAAAGAAAGCATCATAATTTTCAATGTCACGACATTTTAACATTTATTACTGTAATTAAATTATCTACTGTAATTAATTTAATATTAAAAAAGTTTACTCTTTTTCTATCATCATCAGTTTGTATAAAGAAGAGGAAAAGAGATAATGATGTTAATATAACGATAAAAAAGAGCATCGAATTATGATCGTAATTAAAAAGTGATGAAAAAGAAGATAATGTAATAAAGATGATGACCGAATAAGTGATGGGATGAATATGACGATGAACTAAAAGAATTTTAAAATAATAGAGACGACAGGAAATAAAAAACAAAAAAGAAGAAATCATTAAAAAAATATGACGAAGAATCTGCAATGCCATCGGAATGAACATTATCTTAGAAAAGTGTGGCCCAATTGCTGGGCCTCGACCGACAGTGACAGGTCACGAGAACTGATGGCAATAAAAAATGTTATTTGACAAAAAACTCATGGCCAACAACTATCACTCTTTACTGACTGAGCTAAAACAATAACACTTGATATTTAAGTTTTTTACCTACTTCAGAGTTCTTAAACTCTTACAAAATAATTTTTAGTTGCTTAATGTTACAAATATACGTGTTCTGTTAACTTATTTAACTAACTGTTTTTAACGTTTAATCAATGTCTGCAACTGCGAATCTCTCACCTTACGAAATGTTATTAATAAGAAAATTGCGTTCTGGTGCTCAAAACATGCTAAGTGGGGAAAAAATCCACTCCTAATCTTTATTTCGCCGTTATCGACCATTTCAATTAAATCCTAGAGAGGGTAGGTCGGCTCAGTCGGTAGCGTGCTAAGACTCCTAATCTGCATCTCAGGTTTCCAGTCCCAACTGTACCTACGTTGAGAACTTTCTCCCCTAACCCCTCACTCTATCCTTGGGAGAAAGAGGGCACAGATGGGATTGTAAAGGTAGTAGTCCGTCGGATGGATCATTGGGCCGTGCTCCAATGTACGTGACAGATATGCCTTGTACGCGTTAAAGAACATTCTATTTATTTATTAATATCTGAATAAGTAGGCATAGGGAAAAAATATTTCTATGCAGGAAGTATTCTTTTGTTGATCTGAAGATAAGATATTTATTAATATAACATTGCACTCCTCTGAAACAAAACACTAGGTAACCTTGACTGGAAGCTACCATCTGTCACCTAACATCTATCCTGTGGTTTCCCAATCCCTAACCTTCTCTGAACCGTTGGGGTCCTTGTAGCCTAGTCATTTAGACCATTGTGTTCATAAAAAGAGTTGGGTTGTTTTACCTCTGACCGGCACTTTTTTGCACACAATGGGCTAAATGGCCAGGTCACAAGGACCTTGAGGGCTCAGAGTAGGTTGGAGGTGGGGACCCACTGGACAACTGTTGGTAGACATATGGTAGCCTCCCGTCAAGGATATTCAGCGTGTTTTTTAACGTGCACAGTGTCCATGGTCCACGGCTTAAAGTCACATCCGACGGACGGCGGCCTTTCCAAGTCCATTGGTGTACCCTACTGACGGAGGGCACGGCTGGGAGTTTTTCTGAGATAAATTTCAACACTGGCCCAGACGGGACCTGAACCCGGAAACTGCAGACTACGAACCTGGCGCGCTACCCACCGAGATACCCTACCCCCCAAAAAAGGAAGCCGCTCAGAAGTAGCCAACCCAGTTAAATCCAGGATCACATTTTTAAAACTTAAAACACAAATTAGCAAGCAGCTGTTTCGCTCAAAAAGGCGAGATCAATAATCAAAATAAAATAACAGGAAAGACTTCAAAAAGCGAAAAATCAAAAATCTAGTTTTACTTCACCAAGCTCTTGCAAAATTGGTCGAAACGAACAGGGTGCAGCAGCTGATCGTCGGCATGACGTCTCCTGGAGAAAAGAATGATTCACCGAGTGTCTCGGCTGGTTCTTCCGGTTGTGACTAGGCCTACTTTTTCTCTCTTGCGCCGATCGCGTTCAACTTGTGTCCCGGCTTTTTGGCCAGCGAACGAAGACTCCCCTACTAGACTAGTGTGCTCAGTATTAATTGGCGAGGACGGAGTCTGCCGTGTCTGATGTAAATGTAGATTACAGGCAAGTGGTAGAAAGAGGTATGCCTCGTTCTGCTTCTCTGAACATGCCACTGAGTAACGGTAGAAAGGAAGGGGAGGGGGGGACACAAAGAAAATATAAAACATATCGTGTTCTTTTAAATTACGCTATGCGTGCGATATTTCATCCGCTTTGCCAGGCATGTAGGACTCGTTCCTAGAAATCGAATCGAGGAAGATAAAAAAAAAAGGTTAATTTTTTTGCTTTCTCTTTCTGATTTTTTTTTTGTTCCGCTCAAAATATGAGACATAAAAAAAAGGAAAGGAGAAGAAAGTGAGTAAGTGAGGGGTAAGAGAGTTAAATGTCTCGAGTTTAGATTGTCATTAGAGCAATTAAAATATTCAGGCTAAATTTTCCGTCCCGATAAGCAGAGAGATCGAGTCATTTTTAGTCGGTTACATTGAAATTAATTGAAATACCTTGAACGACAAAAAATGTTTGCTTCAGTGGGTATACGGGAGAAGGAATGATAAAACTTCGCCAAGTTAGAAATAGATAAGAGAGAGATTATTTAGCTTCGGAATTAAGTGGGTCGTTTGATAATTGAACCTAGTTCATTCTTATTTACCGATTCGGATGTAAATACTATAATTTAGACGCCTTCGAAACGCTGATAGCTTGTTTTATCAATTATAGATGAAAACTAGACGGTATTTGTATCGAAATTCGAATTGCGTTCTGTCCGGAAAAACAAGTTACCTTTGAAGCAACTGGTTGCCACAGGTTTCTGACAGGAGCTTTTCAGTGTAGTATGCCATAGAGATGGTCTGACAGGAGCCTCTCGGTGCGGTACGTCAGAGAGAAAAAAGATGGGAGCTTCTCAGTGGTACGCCATAGAGGTCTGTTAAGAGCCTCAGTGTAGTACGCCATAGAGAAGGTCTGTTAAGAGCTTCTCAGTGTAGTACGCCATAGAGAAGGTCTGTTAAGAGCTTCTCAGTGTAGTACGCCATAGAGAAGGTCTGTTAAGAGCTTCTCAGTGTAGTACGGCCATAGAGAAGGTCTGTTAAGAGCTTCTCAGTGTAGTACGCCATAGACAAGGTCTGTTAAGAGCTTCTAAGTGTAGTACGCCATAGAGAAGGTCTGTTAAGAGCTTCTCAGTGTAGTACGCCATAGAGAAGGTCTGTTAAGAGCTTCTCAGTGTAGTACGCCATAGAGAAGGTCTGTCAAGAGATTCTCAGTGTGGTTGGGATGTTTTACCTCTGAGGGGCACTTTTTTGCACACCATGGGCTTAAATTGCCAGGTCACATGGACTCCGAAGGCTCAGAGAAGATTGGGGTAGGGGACCCACTGGAATAGCTGTTGGGAGACAGATGGTAGCCTCCCGTCAAAGCCATCCATTGTGTTCTTTAACGTGTACAGGGTATGGCTCTCCCGCACACGGAGCCACGGCTTAAAGTCCCATCCGACGTACAGCGGCCTTTCTAAGCCCATCGGTGTCCCCTACTGACCGTAGGCAGGGCGGGGGAAATTTGCGGAGATAAATCTCAACGCTGACCCAGCGGGGACTCGAACCTGGGAACTACAGTAGATTACGAGCCTGGCGCGTTACCGACTGAGCCACCCTCGCCCCACTTCTCAGTGTAGTACGCCATAGAGAAGTTCTGTGAGGAAAGCAAACCAATAGCAGAAAGAATGCACAAATAAAGAACTATCCATGCCTTACCCAGGCTCCCTTTGATCAGTAAACAAGTGCAGTCAGCACTCAGCCACTGGGACTGAAAACTCTTTTTGTATTATTCTATCAACACGCACTATATTACGAAAACTATTAGGACACTTCCATATTAGAGGAATGGGATGCCCCATTCATAAAAAAAAATAAAAATAAATACCCCCTCAAGCAGCTGCTTGCCACAGAGGTCTGACATGAGCCTGTCAGTTTATATGCCACAGTAGGAGATCTGAGAGGATGGCAGGACCTCAGCAGAAAAACGACACACACATCCATGCCTAAATCCGGGGCTCGAACCCAGGTCCCTTAGATCAGTAGCCAAGCGTGCTAACCACTCGGCTACGGGACGGCACTAATAGCTTTAAAAATTTAAATCCTATTTCGAAAATAAAATTTTTACAGAAAAATGACACGGAAAAGTGATGGATTCAGGATCTCACACAAATCTCACTTATCAATATTTTCTTAAAATTATATTTGAACAGTTATAAAAAAAAACTCGAATATTTAATAGCAGACTGTGCTTTTTAAGCTCATTCTAAAAAGTAACGAAAGCTAAAAGAATCATCACACTAATTTCTAAATTTGCATTTTTTTTCAGTAAGCGATTTATGACGACTGTTATTTGAGTTTTAATTCTCTTTTTAGGTAAATTCTTAGGACTAGCAATGTTAGCATTAAACGTCTAGTAATCTGCAGATCCCAGGTTCGATTCCCGCTTGGGCCAGAGTTGGGATTTATCTCCTCAAAACTCCCCGCCCTGCTCTCGGTCAGTAGGGCACATCGATGGGCTTGGAAAGATCGCCGTCCGTCGGATGGGATTTAATGAAGTAGCCCGGATGCAGGAGAGCCATATCCTGTGCTCGTTAAGGAACATGCTAGATGGGAGACAGATGGTAGCCTCCCGTCAAGGCCAAGAGCTGCCCCTCTAACCATTTATGAACCCTCTGGGTTCTTGTAATTTGGCCATTTAGACCATTGTGTGCATAATAGTGCCATAAAAATATTTGACGAATATTATTAAAAATCAAGGTTTTAATAAATTTCACGACAGTTCCCTTTAAAAAAAGATTATTTTTAAATATTAAGGAGATTTGAATGGGGCTTTCCATCGGACATGGGTATTCGAATTCCATTCATCGGCAAAACTCATTTTTTCCGCAAAATTATTTTTTCTGTCTCAATGCTTATGAGAGATTCTTGATAAGTGCTTTTGCTGGTTGTTGCCGACTTGGCTTATATTTTAAGAAGCTGATTCTGATCATCCTGGACTTTAAAATTTTTTTTTATATTTTGCAATAAACACACAAACGGATATAGAGAAACAAAATATCAAAATGCCCGGATTCACGGAGAGAGCAACGTGAAGTCAATAAATATGTAAATAAAAAAATATTTTTTAATTACTGTTATAGTGAGTAAGGTATTTTACACTTGAGCTTCGTTGTTCCGATGTGTAATTTGCTATTGAACGATAATTATAAGTAATTTATTGAAATAATGGAAAGTTGGACTGTTTTGCCTCTGAGCGGCAACTTTTCACACAACACTCTTATAATATTTTAAACACAGTGACCAGGTTACAAGGACCCCAAAGATTCAGAGAAAGTTGGGGGAAGGGGAACTGGATAGCTGTTAGTAGACAGAAGCTTAAGTCAAGGAGCTCTTTTGTCAAGACCATCTTGCGTGTTTTTTCGAGGAGTTGGTTACAAGAGGTTACAAGGACCCCAAAGTTTCAGAGAAGGTTGTGAGAAAGGGAACAACTGGATAGATGTTAGGAGACAAATGATGTTGTCCCGTCAAGCATGTTTTTCCAGCCTGTTTTTCCGTATGAACAGGATGTGGCTCTTCACCATATGGGGTCACGGCTTTCCATTCGACGGACGGCGGTGTTTCCAAGCCCATTGATGTTCCCTTTCTCACCGAAGGCAAGATGGTAGTGGTGGTAGGAGAGGTTAGCGGAAAAAAGTCCCCATCGTTGGGACTCGAACCTGGGAACTGCATGAGAACGAGCATGGCGAGCCACCTTCTCACCAAGAATGAAAGGAGAAGGGACTACTATAATAATGTGATTTAAAAATATAAGCGTTACTAAATGGGTCCACGTGATTTTGGGACGGCGTTTGTTTCAGGTCTGTAACTTGCCAGTATCTGTTGTTCCCAGGTTTGAGTCCCAACTCTGTGTTGAGATATTTCTGCTTGCTTCAGATTATATTACTCCCTCTCAGTATAAAAGGGGCACGAACGTGTTTGGAAAGGCCATTGCCCCTGAGAGATGATGATAAACGTAGTCGCTTAGTCAGTTCTTCGCAAACTGAGGGTCGTGAATCCAGGGAGCTGTGAAGCTTAAGTCAGGAAGCTGCATTATCATAAAATCGGCAGAAGTGCTACCACTATCAGTTTCAGCTTCACCAGGACATCTACGCTGACATTCTCAACTGGAGGTAAGAAAATGCAGAGCAAAGGAAAATGTACAAATGAAAAAACTCGAATTTATGATTCTGATTATCTAAAAATTTATAGTGTGGGTCGTGACTTCCAAGATAATTACGAAAAGCTTGGAAGATGGTCACAAAACTATATTTAAAATAATTAAATATTATTACACGAATGAACTAACATCTACTTGATGGTTGGCTCTTGACTATCCTGAATCTCTCGAGTCTTATGGACTCTCCGAGATTATTCCACCACCATTACAGCTTTCTCGTCCTTTTCCTTAGTTTACCTGAACTTTCTAATGCTGCACACTCTATTATTGTCTGGACGATACTGTTATGAGAATATTCTTTCTCCACTTCAACTTATTTTCGTCGATGATAAAGGGATGTGTGGAACAAATTCTATCAATGGTAAGGGGATGTGTGGGACAAATTCCGTCAATGGTAAGGGGATGTGTGGGACAAATTCCGTCAATGGTAAGGGGATGTGTGGGACAAATTCCGTCAATCGTAAGGGGATGTGTGGGAAAAATTCCGTCTATGGTAAGGGGATGTGTGGGACAAATTCCGTCAATGGTAAAGGGATGTGTGGGACAAATTATTTAACTAACAAAAGGTGGCGATGAAAAATTTCCTTAGAGGTGGGGGGAGGTAAGAAAATTTTATGAAATGTAAAGACCGCCGCGACTGGAAATGTTTCGGAATCTCTGGGTTAAATGAATACCCTACGGTTAATTTACTTCTATGTTCAAGGTAAAGTAACGAACTAATAAGCATCTAAAAACTAATAAGCATCTAACTTTCTTTTGTAAAATTACTCAGGGATTGTGTAGTTATATGAAAAGATGACACGAACAGCAAATGAACTTTTTTAATGTGAGAAACGAACGATGTAAGCCAGGGTACCCAAACTATGGCCAGTGGACCAAATCCGGCCTTCCGAAGAATTTCATCTGGCCCTCCCAAAACTGTTGTAAGTCTAATCAGGCAAATTTTAATATACAACTCCTTATTTTATCTTTGGTCACTATCTCTGTATCTCAGCCATTTTTAATCCTAACCAACTCAATCTTGTACAAAGACAATCATTATGGTCCTGACATAAATGCACATATAAATTTTGAATTCACTAACAGTAGAAGATCTTATTACAAGACTATCAATGAGCACTTATGAATGGTCATAGATTATTTATACGGAACATTGAGATTAGAGAACTTTTGCGTGATGATAGTGTGATATTAGATTTATAAGATAACAGATTTTGATAAAGTTTCTTTAAAGTAATAAAAAGTAATATATTTTTCTTAAATACTGACTACAAACCTTAGATAACTCTCTAGATCTGGCCCTGAATAAATATACTATATATCGTATAAAGGCCGGATATAGAGGAGGGCAAGGACCCCTTCTATATCCGCCCTCCTCTTCACCTTCAGAATGCTGGCATCAACTGGAATTCTCAATATCCTTGTTTGTGGCGACCTGGGACGAAGATTATGGTTAAGTTTTGGCGAGTGCTGAACTTTACTTCTATAGTACTGTTCAGCCCCGACGGGATAGATCGTGGTAAACATGGCATTATCTCGATAGATGTATTGCAGTCTCTGAATTGGGAAGAATCTGGGGTTTTCATTTATTATATTACCCTCAGAAATCTAGTAAAGGTAATGGAGGCAAAAATGATCAAACTTCTGCATATTTCATGAAATTTTCCAACTTTTCCATTTTTTTTTTCTTTAAAATATTGTTTTAAAGATTTCTGAAAAAGAGGAAACAATGTTATTCTGCAATGAAAATGCAATTTCTTAGACCTCTCTTTTATTTTTTTTTCTGATCGATTGTGTCTCTTATCCCCTCCCTCCCTCCCTCCCTTATTTCTTCCTGGATTCGTGCTGTATGGTATATATGCAGAGACAAGGATCCAAATGCTATGTAGTTTATATCAGAATATATAATGTTTTCACGAAACGTTTACATTTGTGTTGGGTCACTAATCTCTGAACGTAACTTTTTTTTTTGCATAAAACGGGCTAAATTTCCAGGTCACGAGTATTCACAGAGAAAGATGAGGAAGGGGTTATACTGGAAAGCTGTTGAGAGACATATGGCAGCTTCTCTTAAAGGCCATCCATCGTGTTCCATAACGTGCACAGGGTACGGTTTTCCTGCGTATGGTCCGACCTGCTCACGGTCAGTAGGGGACACTGATGGGTTTGGAAAGGCCGCCGTCCATCGGATGTGATGTTAATCCGTGGCTCTGTGTGCGGGAGAACCATATCCTGTGCACGTTAAAGAACACGCTGGATGGCCTCGACGGGAGGCTACCATCTGTCTCCCAACAGCTGTTCCAGTGAATCCCCTCCCCCAATCTTCTCTGAGCCTTCGGGGTCCATGTGACCTGGCCATTTAGCCCATGGTGTGCAAAAAAAGTGCCGCTGAGGTAAAACAACCAAACCCTGGGAATGGTTCCAAGGTTTAACGTTCCATCAGAAGGACGGCGAACTTTATCAAGATCATCGGTGCTTACAGAGAGTAGAGAGGAAGTTTGCGGAGATAAATCTCAGTGTTGGTCAAGTTGGAACTCGAACCTAGGAACTGAAGATTACGACCCTATCATAGAGGGATTAAACTGCTAAAGTTTGATTGAGTGAAATCTCAATAATGATGAATGTCTATTTGTTTCGCTTTCATACTCATACAAAATCGTGATAACTGGATATCTGGTTCGCTTGTATCCTACAAATAGCTCTTAATGACCGGATATTTTATTTATGTGTATCCCAGTATAAGACCACTTAGGGCATTTTGTTGTGGAGTTAAGAGACGGGATTCGAATCCAGGATTAGGCTATCTGTGACGTCTTTTTTTTTTTCTCAGTTCTCCGCTACAGGTCTTTGTTGATTGAAGGAATTTATTTACATTAGTAATTGTTTTGGAAAAAGAAGTTCACCAAAGCCACAAGAAGCGCAAAAATGGCACTCAGCAATGTTTGATGATGTGCACTCAGGCAAGAAATGAGTCAAGATTCCGTTAAACGATTTCGAGGAGAAATTTCTTTTAAAAGTGTGTTGATTTCGATGAAAAGTAGGGCATGTGAAAGTTTGCAATGCAAAACGATTAAACCCATCTCAGCAAAGTCGATAACAAGACAAATAAGCTCGGATTGCTACTGCGGCAATCCGATTTATTTATCTTGTTATAGACTTGTTTTGAACTCCTGCTCGAATTATTCACCTGTTTGGAAATCACGTTTTACTCACTGTGGCGAAATGCTTCCAAACAGCGTGGGAAAAATATTTCTTAAACATCATTAGAAAGTACTTAAAACTTAGCCATTAGAACGTGAGGTTGAAAACCAATAATATTTTATAGTTTTGCAAAAACCTGTAAACTGAAACTTAAGCACTTTCTGCTAAAAAACTTAATGGGCGCAACCGATAGTCATGCAGAGAATATTCAAATAGAAAACAACCAAACTGGTAGTAAAATATTGGAGAATTTCCATGTTATGTCAATGGGAATCTAATTTCATAGCTCTATAACTTCTAAAATGTGCATTTAATGGGAAAATGTGACTGGAGATTAATTGGAGATCATATATATATCCATCCAGTATATTCTTTAAAATTTCCAGCATACGGAGATACGACTGAACTTCCCATCCGATGAATGGCGGCTTTTCCAAGCCAATCGCTGTCCCCTTTCTAAACGAGAACACAACGAGAGTTTTCGGAGAAAATTTTCAACACAGACCCAGTTGGGACTCGAACCTGGAAACTGTTAAGAGCCTTTCCACACTGGACTCTTTCCACTATGGACACCCAGTGTGGAAAGAAAATATTAGGTATCCTTTTTTCTTGTGTTATTCTACCAACTGAGCCAATCCTCACCCCATAGTGGAAGGAGATCCAGTGAACAACTCTTGGGAGGCAGATAGAAGACTCCCTTGCCATTGAGAGTATACTTTAACTTTCACAAGTTGCAGCTGATCAGAGACATTGCTAAACGTCCCATATGATAAGTAATGCCTTTTGAAGCTGTCTTCATCTGTGTTCATTTTCTTCCAGAGGTTGGGCTGTTTTATTTCTGAGCGCACTTTTTTGCACACAATAATCTAAATGGACAGGTTATAAGAACCACGAAGGCTCTAGAAGGTTAAGAGAGGGGACCCACTGATCAGTTGTTAGAAGACAGATGGTAGCCTCCCGTCAAGACCATCCAGCGTGTTCTTTAACGTGCACAAGACATGACTCTCCCATACAAGGGGCCACGGCTTAAGGTCCCATTAGAATGACGGCGGCCTTTCCAAGCCCATCGGTGTCCCCTACTGACTGAAGGCAAGGAAGGTAGTTTTGCATATAATTATAAATCTCAACGCTGGCTTAACTAGCAGTCGAACCTGGAAACTGCAGATTACGAGCCTGGCACGCTACCGACTTATCCACCCACACTCTAACCCCTTGTTTCAGAGGACAGAGTGTGTGTGTGTGTGTGTTTGTAGAGGGAGGGTGGAAGAAGATGTTGATCCCTTCCTCAGTCTTTATATTGCACAATTTCACATTCTTTAAAATATTGAAAATTTTATCGCATCATGCAAAATTGTTATTATTAAACAAAAGAAAATGCCTAATGTTATACAATTATTCTTATGTGAAAATTTTCCCATGACCACGTAGAGTAAAGGAAAATAAAATAATACATTTATTGAAAATGTTGCAAAAAAAAAAAAGCACTTTAATCATTAAAGTCAATCCAGACTTACTAACATATTCCCATACTTTGTTAGATACAATACATTAATAATTCAACATATATTGGCTAAGGTAACTGTTTTTACAAAATCTAATACCTTGAATAGAAGAACATTATTTAAAATAAATTCTACAGAGACAGCAGCAAGTGAATTTAGTGAACTATTAACCGTAAAACCTAGTTAGTACACAACAGAGTTTAAGCTGAATAACGTTACAAGTGATGAATTTCGGAAGTAGGACAGACTTGAGCACCCGGTTGAATTGTCATCGTATAGGCCTGTCGTTCTATCCTCTCTTTGATTACCATTATTATTATTTTCTTGTGAATGGCGCTCTTTGACACCCTGTGCCAATAGATGAGGATTATTAGAGGCAACAGACATTAAACTTAACAATGACCAATATCCGACTGTGTAGCAGAACTGATAATGAGTATCTCGTTTGTTGAAACAGTAGAAGAGAAAAATCTGCATTGTTGTTCAAAATGTAGATTTGTTTGACGAAACACAAGACTCACCTATAACAAGGGCTAAGTGTATGCATAATAATGTTTCGTTAATAAACTTAATATCACTGCATTGTCTGTTGGATGCATAACCTATATGAAAGGGTGAAAGGACAATTATGAGAAATATTACACAGAATAGGAAGGTGACGTCATATTGAAGCTTTTGAAGCCTGTTATTGTTGCAGAAAGAAAGTTAGCAAGTTTTCCTGTTGATCAAAGGTATAAACTGGTATAAGATATGAATATTTTCTTTCTTGGGATGTCTTTCTGTTGAAGAGGCTTCGCTAACCTCCCAGACTTTTTTGTACGACGAATTATACTTACTGACAGGCTCCTGTCATACCTCTGTGGCAAGCAGCTGCTTGAGGGGTAATGTATTTTGTTTTGTATCATAAACGTGTCGGTAGATTTTTAACAAACCGAAGAAAATATTAGGTATCACGTCATATTGAAGCTTTTGAAGCCTGTTATTGTTGCAGAAAGAAAGTTAGCAAGTTTTAATGTTGATCAAAGGTATAATCTCATATAAGATATGAATATTTTCTTTCTTGGGATGTCTTTCTGTTGAAGAGGTTTCGCTAACCTCCCAGACTTTTTGTACGACGAATTATACTTACTGACAGGTTCCTGTCATACCTCTGTGGCAAGCAGCTGCTTGAGGGGTAATGTATTTTGTTTTTGTATCATAAACGTCTCTGTAGATTTTTAACAAAGAAAATATTAGGTATCCTTTTTTCTTGTTATTTTATCCAAAAAAAAAGGCTTTTAATTTTCCTTTTATTATTTGGGATAAATAATTATTTTTGCTCCTTCTCTGTTAGTAAAAATTGCAGAAGAGATGTTATTTCTTATCTCTAGAGAGGACTGCGTTGTTTACCCTTGAGCGGCACTTTTTTGCACACAGTGGTCTAAATGGCAAGGTCACGAGGAACCTCAAGGGCTCGGAGAAGGTTGGGGTAAGGGAATCTACTGGGCAGCCTGTTAAGAGACAGATAGTAGCCTCCCGTTAAGGACATTCAGCGTGTTTAACGTGCACAAGATATGGCTCTCCTCACACGGAGCCACGGCTTTACGTTTCCTACGACGAACGGCGGCCTTTCCAAGCCCATCGATATGTCCCCTAGTGATAAAAGGTAAGGGGGAGGGGGTTGCGAGATATATTCAACGCCGGCCTAGGCGGGAGTCAAATTTGGAAATCTGTAATTTCCTGAAATCTACGTTTTCCCTGAAATCTGTAATTTGGTGCGCTACCGACTGAGCCAACCTCCATCCCTGTATTTAGATGGATAAATTTATATATATATAATATATAAACTTATCATATAATATATATATCATACATCTAATATTATATATATATTAGATATCTGGACCTGGGGGGAGTGAGAGAGACACGGTTACAGTGAATTTTGAGCATGACCTTGACCCCACCTTTGAGAATGCTGGTTATTTCACGCATGTTTCATAATTTTTCTAAAAACCACTAAAAACGAAAGAGGAAATGTTACTATGCAATGGAAATCTGGTCTCTTGCCCTCCCCCCCCCTCCCCTACCTTATTAGGCTCTACTGCGTCGCTTGCTTTATTTTATTATCCTGGCCTGGGCAGGAATATTTTCTGTGGGGGGGGAGGAGGATGGTTACAAAGATTATTCTAGAGGTGGGAAAAAATTCTTTCAGGGATGAGCATAAAATTTCCGTGGGGGGAATATCAATATCTAATTAAAAACATATAGATATAATATCTAGACAATGTATAGGCAAAACATGTGACTATTTCAATATATAAATATTTAGGTCGCTTCGTTCATAATGAGCCCAGTTTCAATTGAGCAAAGATGCATACATCACTACATAATAAAAGTAAGGTTTCCAGAAACGAAACAAAATAATAGACGATGATAGCACTATTTGGAGACAATTGTTGCTGCTGACGAATGCATTCTAACAATCGAAAAACTATCGGTGATATTTGAAACGATGGCACAACAACAGAAAAACGACTGCCATGACATCCTTTTGTACCCCATTCTAAATCTTGGATCTTTATGATTGACAAGTTCACTTATTATGAAGAATATCATATTAGGGGATCAAATATTGGGCCTAAAACAACAACAAAAAATAAAGTATTTAAGTAAAGATCTTTAAAAAAAATACCCTCAAGCTGTTGCTTGCCAAAGAGGTCCGACAAGAATCATTCAATATAACATACCATAGACATCGATACTTTAGCCGACACTAGATCCTCTTTTAATGTGAAGAATCTAAATTCCCCTTTGAGCAGTAGCCATTACTAACTAATCTCTCTATCGTTTAGGGATGTAGCGTGATGAGGATGGGGAAACTATTTCCTGCTCGTTTGACGTGATAATTCTCCCATATTGGAGACTAGTCACAGATCATTGAGTAGGCCATTGACTTTAGACTCAGGAGTTTTCAAAGTTACCGAAGCAAAAGATCTCTTATAATTTCCTGTTTTTTTAATCTTCGGGAACATTTTACTTTTTAATTCCCTCACCCCCAACCACTAGCATATTTCAATTATTTTTACCCCAGAAGCTACATGGACAGGTAACACTTGGTGTATGTCCATATTGCTATGTAAGAGTAGCAATGCGCAGCAGTAATTGTGTGATAATAGTGAAATAGTGGTAATGTATAATGTAATTGTGTATTAATTATGTAACAGTAGTTATGTGTTAATAGTACTAGTTGTGTATTTATAGTGTAATAGTAGTAGGGTTGGGTTGTTTTACCTTTGAGCGGCACTTTTTTGACACCATGGATTAAATGGCCAGGTCACATGGACCCTGAAAGTTTAGAGAAGGTTGGAGGAGGGAACCCACTGGAACAGCTGTTGGGAGAGAGATGGTAGCCTCCCGTCAAGGCCATCCAGCGTGTTGTTAACGTACACAGGGTATGGCTCTCCCGTACACGTGGCCACGGATTAACTTTCCATCCGACGGACGGTGACCTTTCCAAGCCCATCGGTGTCCCCTACGACCGTGGGCAGGGCGAGGAATTTTACGAGATAATCAACGCTGACCCAGCTGGGGCTCGAACCTGGGAACTACAGATTGCGGTAATAGTAGTAGTGTGTAATAGTAGTTGTGTGTTATTAATAATGCGATTAGTAATGTGAAACAGTACTAATCCCTGTTCTAAGAAAACTATCGAAGCATCAGCTGCGCAGTCTCATAGTCTCACGCGCATTCCCCCAGTTTAATCTGTTCTTAAAAGTTTCGTTTTCTTGCTTTATTTTTAGGTGAAAAAAAATGACCGTTTTTAGGTCACTCTGATGAAATGCGAGATTGAGAAAAGGGAGCAATCATTTGTCATCTTGCATTGACTGACCGGAAGTCATCAGGTGAACTGTCTTTTTCTCCTTTAATAGCAAAAAAAGCTTAATCGAAATTCTGAACACATTTATTAGAAAGAAGAAAGATATCTATATCTAAGTGGATGATTAAATTTTCTTCTAAAAACGGAAATTTATTCACGTACCTTGTTTTGACATTTATAGCATATAAGGGCGTTTTAATCATTATTCAGCTTTCAAGTGTCTAAATATTATGGATATTTCTTTTTAATATCTATTAGGGTAGGTTTAATGATAATATTTTAAAATTTTCACAATCTAGTATTAAGTGTACGGCTTCGTATTTTGGGGTTAGAACAGATCCACTTTCGTTTGTAGGATAGAAAGTATTAACAGATGCAGTGGAGTACTCTGAAGCTTCCAAATGCTGGGGAAGAGGGGTAGACACACCGCGTCTCCAATTGTCGAAGACTTCTTTAGAAAATATAAGCTACTAAAGATTGGGCCAGGTCGTTAAAAGCTAAAGGCGGCACTTTTCAGCAGACAATGGGTTAAATGGCCAGGTAAAAGGACACAGGAAACGTTAGGAAAGGGAACCCATTGCTGTACTCAGCTGTAAAGAGACAGATGGAAGCCTCCCGTCAAGGATATTTAGTGTGTTCTTTAACGTGCACAGGGTATGACTCACTGGTTAACGTTCCAATCGACGGACGACAGCTTTTCCGAACCATTTGGTACTCTCCTCTCTCACTGAGAACAAGGTGGACGGATGGAAATAACATTAATGCTGACATTTAAACTCAAACCTGGGATCGTCAGATAACGAGCCTGGCTCACTACCGAGCCAACTCCTTCCCAGCCGTTTAATGGAATTAGGAATCCATTTTGAGGAACAAAATTAAAACTTTTAATGAACAACTCTGCATCGAGTAATATTAGAAATCCAGACATCTTGTCTATCAGAATTGGTTCGTTTCTCTGAATCATTTAAAAGATTCAACACGATGGTGACAAATCTGTGTTTGCACAATGTTAGAATTAGTGAGTTTATTTCCTTTTTTTAGCGGTAGCGCGCCAGGCTCGTAACCTGGAGTTCCCAGGTTCGAGTACCAGCTGGGTCAGCGTTTAGATTTATCTCCGTAAAATTCCCCGCCCTGTCCACGGTCAGTAGGGGACACCGATGGGATTGGAAAATCGAAAAACCCATGGTCCGTCGGATGGGATTGTGACCTGACCATTTAGCCTATGGTGTGAAAAAAAGTGCAGCTCAGAGGTAAAACAACCCAACCCTATACTATGATGATTACTATAACAAATCTTATTATACAAAAGCAATAGCCTACAGACAAGCCTACCAAGGTTCCATAGGAATAAGTCCTTGAAAATGTAATTCAGAATGAAAAAAGCTTGTCGGGAACTAATACTTCTCTAATAGTATAGTCGCTCGTGCAAATTCCTTAATTTTGAGGCCCTTGGAAAGCTGCTTATAGACTTTTGAATGATTTTATTTGAAATGGTCAATAAAACTGGACGATATATGGGCATTGAAATACGCTATCGCTGTAAAAGTATTAACTAATGAATAAGCGAAATGTGCTCAAAGTATCACTAAAATATAGTTCAACCGTTGATTGAACGAGATTTACACGAGGTGTCTTGCCATCCTCTCAGACCTTCTACATGGCATATAAACTGACAGGCTCCTGTCAGACCTCTGTGGCAAGCAGCTGCTTGAGGGGGTATTTATTTTGGGGCCGTCCCGTGGCCGAGTGGTTAGCACGCTTGGCTTGTGATCTACGGGACCTGGGTTCGAGCCCCGAGTAAGGCATGGATGAGTGTGTGGTTTTTCTGCTGAGGTCCTGCCATCCTCTCAGACCTTCTACTATGGCATATAAACTGACAGGCTCCTGTCAGACCTCTGTGGCAAGCAGCTGCTTGAGGGGGTATTTATTTTATTATTTATTATTAAAACAGCACGGTATTAATATGTGGTTATTTAGCAATTTTTGTTTGTTGAGTGATTATTGCATGTAGCTCGGTCAATTGTAAATTACCGTTTAAATGACATTTTTATTCTTCTAAGTCAAGGGTGGCCAACCCAAAACTTAGCTAAGAACCACTAAAAAAATGCTATATTCTTAAACAGTTCCAGGAAAAATTATATACTTATCATACATTTCTAAATGAGTAATAAATTAATAGGAAAATAATTCATTTTTTTAGGGAATCAAGAAAATTTCTTGATTAAAAAACAAAAATACACTTATTTAATGAGCACTATGAGTTGTGAAAATCGTTTACACCTAAAAATGTTGGCGGGGTGGCTCAGTTGGTAAGCACTCCAGCCTTGTAATCTGAAGTTTCCAGGTGCGAATCCCACCTGGGAAAACGTCTCAGTACAACTCCCCGCCTTAGGTCAGTAGAAGACACCGATGGACTTAAAAATGCTGCCATCCGTCGGATGTGATGTTAAGCCATGGGAGAGCCCTACCCTGTGCGCATTAAAGAACACACCGGATGGCTTTGACGGAATCTGTCTCCCAATACCTGTCCAGTGGGTACCCTCCTCGAACTTTCTCTCAGCCCTGGGGTCTTTGTGACCTGGTCATTTAGCCTAATACTTGCAAAAAAAGTGCCCCTCAGAGGTAAAACAATCAACCATTAACGCGAGAGCTCTATACACAGTATCTGTAATAGATGTCCACTTTTCTTAGATGTCCACTTTTCAGTAGATCCACTTTTCCTTACTCCACTCTGGACCCTTGGGTATTGGTAAACCTGGCCATTTAAACCATCTTTTGCAGAGGTAAAGTTTAACTCAGTATAAATCATGAGCGTAACTTGCTGAAAACAACATGGGTAGACTTGCATTTGTAGGGGCCCACAAAATTCCCCGCCCTGCCCACGGTCAGTAGGGAACACCGATGGGCTTGGAAAGGCAACCGTCCGTCGGATGGGACGTTAAGCTGTGGCCCCGTGTGCGGGAGAGTCATACCCTGTGCACGTTAAAGAACACGCTGGATGACCTTGATGGGAGACTACCATCTGTCTCCCAAAAGCTGTTCCAGTGGGTCCCCTCCCCCAACCTTCTCCGAGCTTTCGGGGTCCATGTGACCTGGTCATTCAGCCCATGGTGTGCAAAAAAGTGCCGCCCAGAGGTAAAACAACCCAACCCAACTTGCATTTGTAGGGGGAGCTGATTATAGATTGTTTATGTATATTTTTGTCTACGTGTTTGAATCATTGTACTGTAAAGTAGAAAGGATCCTTGTACTGTAAAGTAGCAAAAATTTAAAGTATCAAGAATTTAAACAGATTGCAAAGCTTGTTAGAGAATCTCTGGACTTGTCAGGGAGAGCTAAGCCCCTCCCCCCGCATCTCTGACCCCCTCTACTTATGGGAATTGTCTTTAATAATAATAATACAATACCAAAAAACTCAAGTAATGGAATGAAACTGAAACATTAGTTTCATGGTTTCTTTAGTTCATAGTTTCACAGTTTCATAGTTCATTATTTTCAAACAAAATAAAACAACACAATTTCAGCAAAAAAATAATAGCTCCTGTAGAAACCAAAGAGTATCAAAGTCGTCGTTTAGGTTTTAATTTGAATTATTCCACTTACAAGTTATGGCAAACGTTGCTCAATAGCCTTTCATCTTAATTCAAAACAATGTTAATGTAATAAAGGTAAAAACTTATGAACATTCAAAACAACGTTACCAATAGTATCATTCGCAGCATAAAATCCTACTTGGTATATACTATCTTGTACTACTTTGTAGGGAAGGCCCTATTAATACTATTCCTCATCAACTGTTGCCACCAACTGGCCTTGATTATGTTTTATTTCTATGAAAGAAATAAAATCTTATCAAGCATGTTCGTGTTGTTTTTCTGCTGAGGTCCTGCCATTCTCTCAGATCTTCTACTGTGGCATATAAACTGACAGGCTCCTGTCAGACCTCTGTGGCAAGCAGCTGCTTGAGGGGGTATTTATTTTTTTTATTTATATTGGCTCAACTATCAATGGCGATGAAACACTTCTTTTCTTTGAAAACCAGCATTCCGTATGCCAGAAACAATTTGTTTTTGTCGTTATATTTGAGTTATTTTACCTCTAAGCGTCACTTTTTCTGTTACTCACAATGGGCTAAATGGTCAGGTCACCAGGACCCCGAGAGCTCAGAAAAGGTTAGGCGTAGGATTGGGTTGTGTTGGATTGTTTTACCTCTGAGTGGCACTTTTTTACACACCATGGGCTAAATGGCCAGGTCGCAAGGACCCCGAAGGCTCAGAGAAGGTTGGGGGAGGGGACCCACTGGAACAGCTGTTGGGAGACAGATGAAAGCCTCCCGTCAAGGCCATCCAGCGTGTTCTTTAACGTGCACGGTATGACTCTCCCGTACACGGGGCCACGGCTTAACGTCCCATCCGACGGACGGTGGCCTTTCCAAGCCCATCGGTGTCCTACTGACCGTGGGCAAGGCTTGGAGTTTGGCGGAGATAAGTCTCAACACTGACCCAGCTGGGAACTGCAGATTATGAGCCTGGCGCGCTACCGACTGAGCCCCCGCCCCTAGGGGAAGGAGACTCACTGGACAGCTGTTATAAGACAGACGATAGCCTCCCTTCAAGGTCATTCAATGTGTTCTATAATGTGTGCAGATTATGGTTCTCCTGCACACGGAACAACGGTTTAATGTCCCATCCGATGGACGGCTGCCTTTCCAAGCCAATCGGTGTAAGTTTTCTCATTCAGGGCATAGTGGAGATTTAGCAGAGATAAATTTCAATGTTGGCACGGTTGGGATTCAAACCTGGGAATTTCAGATTACAAGCCTTACCAGAGTCACTCATATCACTCCAGGCCACTAACAGAATATTTTTTTTTAATTTAGTGTATGGGATTTATAGCCTATGATCGCTTTATATTCCAATGTGAAAATATAGACTTTTATGACATATATAAAACTGAACAATTCTTTTACTGAAGGACAATCATAATATATAGACAGAACAAACAACTATGTCATACCCTAGACTCGAACCCGGCCCCCGCAGTTTTAGTGTCGCCGCGGATACCACAGAACCATCGAGACCGCCAAAATTAATTTTTAATATATAACCGATTCAATTAAGTTCTTTTCCTAAAAAATTCCAACGGTTTAAAATGAAAATAAATAAATATTTTTTTAAATAAAATTTTTAGTTAAACTTTAGAAAATCTAACTCACTTAAATCCTTAAGTAAGTTACCCCTGAAGCAGCTGCTTGCCATAGAGGTCTGACAGGAGCCTGTCAGTTTAATACGCTTTAGTAATAGATCTGTGAAGAAGGGGAGACCTCAACAGAACGATAATACAAACATCCATGCCTTATCCTGGGCTCGAACCAGGGCCCTTTGATCAGTAGCCAAGTGCGCTAATCATCGGCCACCAAGATGGCTAAATCTTTATGCACATTAAATTTCTTTTCCTTTCTTACTTCCTTTAGTTCAACGACTGTCCAGGCCCGGTGCATCTAGCTGGTCCCACCCTGATGTACTAAAGACTGCGGCAATCCCCGCCCCAACAGTTTCTATTAAAGTATAGACTACGGCAATCCCCGCCCCAACAGTTTCTATTAAAGTATAGACTACGGCAATCCCCGCCCCAACAGTTTCGCTTAAAGTATACTTAAAAATACTTAAGGAAAGTGAAATATACGAAATAGAATCAAATATAGATTTCATTTGCACTTGCTCACCTGAATCTTCAAGAGAAATATCAACTGAAATATCTTCCAAAATAATACTTCCTATGAGGAGCTGAATTCGCATGTGTTTCACACATGATTCATGTTCCTTAGGTAAACAAGATACGAATATCCCAAACAGCACGCTTGTTTAAAGAATCAGAACCACTCCTATTAAATAAATAACTATACGTCTATAAGCTGCTGAGCTTTACATGTTCCCAAGAGCACAATGGCTCCAATAACTGGAGGATAACGTTCCGAGTAGATGATTCAAGTGAGTTGACGTCATCCTGACCATCGTTTTGGCGCACTTCCCTCTATTTTTCCACTGCTTTGTCATTGTTCTCCTGGTCAACGAACAGGTAAACAACCGATCTATGCATACTCATTATCGTTAAGTGCCTTACAAATACTTCCTCTTATAGCTGATTCTCTTCTTCTTTTCTTTTCTCCACGTCATTTGTCTTTTGTGTTTAGGCATCAGCGAGAAGAATATGACAGAAACAGAAGATGGTAATAATAGAAGATAAAGGCAGACTGCTCACTTCACCCAGAAACAAAAAGTAGAAAGCTGACGTCAAGTGAGAAGAATATTGAAATTAGTAGTCCGTTGTTTCTTCCTTCGAGGGAAAAGGTTAATGGTTATATGGATTCTTTCACGGTGTGAGCGAAAACCAAAAAAAAAACTTTGTATCTAAACATCAGCGCAAACGCAGAGAAAAAGAAATAGCGCACGTAATGTATAATTTCTAGGTTCGAGTCCCAACTGTGCCACTCTGAGAATATCTTCGCTAAACCCTCAATCAGCCTTGTGTAGAAAAAGGACACCAATAAGGTTTAAAAGGCCACCGTCCATCGGATGGGACGTTAAATCATGGTTCTTGTGCAGGAGAACCATATCGTATGCAGTTAAAAACACGCTGGATAGCCTTGACTGGAAGTTCCCATCTGTCTCCTAACAGCCGTCTAGTGTATCTCCTTCTCCAACCATCTCTCATCTCTTGGGGTCTTGTGACATGAATATTTAACGCACTGTGTGCACAAAAGTATCGCTCAGAAGTAAAACAACTTAATCCAACAACCCCTTCATACACACACAAATTCAGAGACAAAAAGTTTGTTGAAAGTTTAATATTTCAAAAACGGATTCGTTTTCAACACATTCATCATTCTGCTGCATATCATCATATACTTTAGCATCTTAAAATAAAGAATATCATACTCATGTAAAATGTTTTTCACCTATCACCATTTCGTTCAAATCAACCTCATCCGTATATTTTTGGCTACGTGTTTGAATCAGCAGCATAGAGTGAGCGGCAACGGGGGAAGAAATGAGACTGCGCAGTCGAAGCTTTGAAAGTTCTCCTAGCTCAATGGTTAATAACCTGTGAATTACTTTTCAAATCAACCTATGGGCTTTGAGAACTGTCGAAGCATCAATTGCCAAGTTGCGTAATCTCCCTCATGGTCTCTCCTATTGGCCCTCTACGCGATTGATTCTTATTTGAAGTTTAAAGCATGATAATTTTATTTCCATGATCTTAAAATACAATGCTTATATTTTTTTATCAGTTTTTATACAACATATAATGAAAGTTCACTGTTAGTAGATATACCTTTCTACATTGTATGCGTACGTTGTTTTGGGTTGTTTTATATCTAAGTGGCATATCAGAGAAAGGGACTCGGTAGACAGCTGTTACGAGACAGATGGTAGCCTAGCCTCCCGTCAAGGCCGGCCAGCGTGTTCTTCAATTTGCACAGAGTATGTCTCTCCCATACACGGAGCCTCGGTTTAACGTCCCATTCGAAGGAAGCTTACTGCAGGGTAGAATATTTGTTAACACCAGCAAATCAGCAGTATGTACCCTAAATAGATTCACAATCCATTCCATTGATAACCTTCAATAATGCTATAAAACACAAGAAGCAGTCTTCCATTTAGGAGGAATCATCGAAATGGATCATATCTCTGCATTCACCAGAATCCTATGCGAAATCAGAATTAAGGAACCTTTTAAAATTTTCAGCTTCATTGATAACAGCGAACGTATTTGTACATTATTTCCCTGTGAATGTTTTTACAATTTCATACTTAACAAACATAATTTTGTTGAAATTCTTCTATACTTATTCTCATGACTCACGCTTCGAAGTTGAAATCCGTTGGATAGAATATCAACAATGTCCCCATGTGGAGGAGTCATACCCTGTGAACGACAAAGAGCAATTCAATGGCTTTGATAGATTTTGTCTTAATAGATGTTAGGTGGATCTCTTTCCTCTGGGAGCGGAAGTGGCTCAGTCGGTAGCGTGCCAGGCTCGTAATCTGCAGTTCTCAAGTTCGAGTCCCGGCTGGGCCAGCGTTGAGATTTATCTTCGCAAAACTCCCCGCCTTGCCCACGATCAGTAGGGAACACCGATGGGATTGGTAAGGCCGCCGTTCGTCAGAAGGGACGTTAAGCTGTGAATCCGTGTGCGGGAGAGCCTAACCCTATGCACGTTAAAGAATACGCTGGATGGCTTTGACCGGAGGCTACCATCTGTCTCCCAATAGCTGTTCCAATGGGTCCCCTCCCCTAACGTTGTCGGGGTCCTTTTGACCTGGTCAATTAGCCCATTGTGCACAAAAAAGTGACTCTCAGAGGTAAAACAACCCTTCTCTATTCAGTGTCTAGTCCTTTAGGTTTTTGTGACATGATCGTTTAGCCCACTGTGTACACAGAAGACCATGGTTTACACAACTCAAATCTTCGCAATTCTTTACACCAACACTAAAAGATAAAACCTTGAGCAAAATATAAAAGATTTATGTTTTTTACTCTGTTTATCACAGTTCGTATCAATGAATGTAATAATTCGTAAAAATTTGTTTCATATGAAATGGCTCTCACCCAGTCTCCTTTGAAAGACACCGAAGCGACACTGAGCTCCATTATTGTATCAAAGCTTAGACGTCTTGGACCCTGATATGCAAATTTCCTTCCAGAGATATTTTGAATCCAAAAACAACTCTAAACAATAGAATTGGAGCGAAGATATAGTTTCGGTTTTGTTGAATTAAGAATAAAACAAGCGAAGATATCTTCCCACCACCACTTATTTTATGAAACCTTTTTTTTTATATCTGATGCTCAGGACAAAAAATGATATTCAATTCTTTTGTTTCCTACCAGGCATATTACATTTTGAAGCTCTACCAGTTTTTGTGTTATCCTTTTTTTGGGGGTTATAAAGTTAGTGGTACAGAACGTAACAATCGCATGCTTCTGTCGTGTTTTATGTGACGTCAGACAATGGTGGAGAAATTTCTTTCTCTACAATTGTCAGACGTCACATAAGTTACGTATATATAGTTTAATCGAATGTATAAAAAATTCTTCGTACAGTTTAATCAAATGTATAAAAGAAATTCTTCGTACAGTTTAATTAAATGCGTGAAAAGCATGCGCTCGTACAATTTAACGAAAACATATATGAAACATATGAGAAGTACAATTTAATGAAACTTAGATTTAATAATATTTTATCCAAATAAAGCTGTTATTCTACTGAGTTTAGAAATAATATTTTAGCTATTGTAGTATTATTCTTCTGTTGAGATTTAACAGTAATATTTTTAGTGAAAACTATGCTGAAATTTAACAAAACTTTTTTATCCATTCTAGTATTAACTTTCTACTGAGATTTTAAAATATTTATTCAAATATTATTGCTTTTGTAAATGGATTTTAGTCATTGAAGTTTATACTTCTGCTAAGAGTAAACAGTAATATATTTAACCATTACTATTCGTCGGCTGAAATTTAGCAATACTTTCGAGCCATTGTAGTGTTAGATTTCTACTGAAATTTAATAACATTTCAGTCCAAGAGTGTGTTTTTATATTATGGTTCACCGATAATATTTCAGTCATTGAAGTATTATCCTTTTAGTGAAATTTAACAATAATTCTCTTAGTTATTACTATTGTTCTGTTGAAATTTGGTAATAACTTTGAGCCACTCTAGTGTTATTGCTCGATCGGGATTTCATAATATTTTTAGCCATTTAAATATTGTGTATTCTGATTAAATTTAGCGATAAATTTTAGTCTCTAAAGTGTTGTTGTTCTGCTTTATTTAAAAACCAATATTTTCGGTATTTCAAAGCATTAGTGCTCAACTGCGATTTGTTGTTTTTAGTCTTTCAAAAATTATCTAGTGACCTTAACCATAAACAATCTGAACAGAAAATGCTACTGCTTTAATTTTAACATTTCTTTATATTCATTGATATAAAAAAAAACGTCGAAAAGAAGTGAATATCAATCGGATGAAACAATTGCAAATTGTTATGTCCCACTAATGATTATTGTCGAGACATTTAAGGAAGGAAAAAAAAAAGGAAAAATTTAACCATTTCCATATGAATTTTCACGACTGAAGTGTATTTCGAGATCAGTTCAAACTGGTTCCTGAATTACACTTGAACAATTCGTGCGTGGGAAATTGTGGTCATCATGTGGTGTTGCAAATGAAGACGGCGAATCTGGTTTGGCGAAGCACGACACCAGAAAACCTCCAAGGAAAACAACTTTACAACAGAGTATCTGGCCTTGGATATAAAACAATTTCTTTAATGCCGTGATTTTTGAAAAACAAAAGAAAAAAAAAATATTACTTTTTAAAAGATGCAGAATTAAGAAAGATGCTATTACAGGTTGAATCTAAGAGTTAAATTCATTTCTTTTTAGTCTGTGATGAGATAAAAATAATTTTTGCTTTTTGAGTAATTTTATTTCAATAGATTTTTTGTAGAAAGTCTAATACTAAGTTATTATCAATGAATCCAGACGTGCCCAATAATATTATTACAAGGATACTAAAAGCACTACAGGCACGATTGGCTTAGTCTGTAGCGTACTAAGATAGTAATCTGCAATTCCTAGGTTCGAGTACCACCTACGAAAGCGCCGAAATTTATCTCCGCAAAATTTTCGTCTCGCCCTCGGTCAGAAAGGGAACACCGATGTTCATGAAAAGGCCGCTCTCCGTCGGATGAGACGTTAAGCCGTGGTTCCGTGAGTGCAAGAGATATTTTGTGCAAATTAAAGAAAATGTGGATGGTCTTGACCGGAAGCTACCACCGTCTCCTAACAGTTATCCAGTGGGTGCACTCCCCCCAACCTTCTTTGTGCCCTCGGGGTCCTTTTGTCCTGTCCATTTGGGCATTGTGCACAAACAAGTGCTGATGAGAAGTAAAATAGCCCAACCCTAAAGTCACCTATTAACAAGATGGCAAAGAGCCCAAGGTGATTTTTACCAGAATTACAAATATCTCCAAAAACTGATAAAGTTATAAGGATTCCTAAGATGTCCAACGTATATGGTCACAAAGATCAGCAAGGATAATATTGAGATGATTACAAGGATCACTGAGATGCCCCTTGATTTAATTACGAAGACATTCAATGCTATGAGAAAGACTGCGAATACTATAAGAGTTATTCCCTGCAGTTGTATACAGAAGGGCAGGGCGAGAGGGGTTATACCTTCCTCCCCTTTTGAGGGCTTGAAAAAAGTATATTTAACCAGCAAAAATGAAAATATTTCTAAATAGCCAAGGGTCAAACCATAGTAGCTATTATAACATATCATATTTTTAGAATAAATGCAATGGAACGTTAACAAAAAAGTTTCTAAAGGAAGTCTCCGAAAAACAGACTTACGACGTCATCCCCTCTCCCCCATTGCAATTGGAAGTTTTTCTGAGTATTTCGTGATTCACAGTACAAGAGGAATCTCCTCAACATCGTTTGTCCTGTTTTAATGTACTTCAGGATCATTGACACGTGGTTTATAGTGCCAACAGATTAACACCCTATTTCCAATGAATGTCTGTGGTTTTGAAAAGGCCACCGTCCGTGGGATGGAACGTAAAGAAGTGGCGCGTTTACAGGAGAGCCATACCCTGTGCACATTAAAGAATACTCTGGATGGCCTTGATAGGAGGCTACCATGTGTCTCCTAAGATCTGTCCAGTGTGCTGCTTTCCCCAACCTTGTCTGAACCCTTGGGATCCTTGTGACTTTTCCATTCAGCTTATTTTGTGCAAAGAAGTATCATTTAGAGGTAACATAACTAAAACCGAATTTCATAGCCTGGATGCATCCAGTAGTTGAGTGGCTAGTGCGCTTGGCTACTGATTAAAGAGATCTGGGTTCGAGTCCCGGGTAAGGCATGAATGCTTGCATTGTCTTTCTGCTGAAGTCTCGCTTTCTTTACATTTTTCTCCATGGCGTATAAATTGACAGTCTCCTGTCAGACCTGTGGCAAACAGCTGCTTGAGGGAATATTTTTATCATTTAATTAAAAAAAATTAATTAAAAAAGTGAAACTTAATATCACTTTTAACACGAACATAAAAAAAAGTTTAAAACGAAATTTTATTTCTTTATTTTTTTTTCCCCAATATGAGATGTGAAATATTCTAGAGGTTTGTTCTTTCTCATTCTGCACAATGAGCGGACTCAAAATTAGCCCGAAGATACACGTCACAAGAGGCTGATTTGTAAGTAGACGGCGAGCGACCTTGGCTATTCCGGAGGCAGAAGGATTGTCCGTTTTGGCCTCAGGCTATGTGGCGGATGTGATGAAGGCGAGGAATGCATTGGAAGTAGTTGGACAACTTTCTATGCTTTCCGTTGAGACACAGAGGAAACAAAAGAAGAAGAAAATAAAGAATTTGTACTACATTTTCCCTTAGGCAATCAAAAAAAAAAACGTGTCTTGTACGACGATTCAAAATTAGGAAAGCTTTCTACAGGAACCTTATTGCTTTTTTTTTGATAAATCATTTCTTTTTGATTTTGAAGGAACAAGGTTTTGTTTTCTTTTTCTCAAATGCAAAAGAAGCTAAATTCAAGTAGAAGATTTTGTTGCTTAGGTTGAGGATTTTAATTTTTTTTGTTAGTTTTTATTTTTTAACTGAAAGTGGTTCAGTACATATTTGAGGAGAACGCAATATTAATTTTAAATTATTAAAGTTTTTTCTAGATATTAATTTACATTGATGCCCCCACTATGAATTTTTGTTAGGTTGCAGGGGGAGTGGGGATTTCAATTCAATCCATTGCTTGACATGAATATGTTTTGAAATGAAAATAAAAAAAACGACTTGTTTGGTTTGAGTTGTTTCATCTCGAATATCAGGTTTCTGCGTACAATGTAGATGGACAGGTCACGAGGATCACATGGTGTCACAGATCATGAGGTAACGTGGATTTACTTGATAGCTATGCATGGCCGACTGATTAGCCTGCTTGCTAATGAACAAAGAACAAGGCATGGATATTTGTGTTGTTTTTCTGCTGAGTTCTCGCCTTTCTCAAAGATTCTTCTCTTTCTCAAAGATTCTTTCTCAAAGATTCTTCTCTGTATTAAACTGACTCTTGTTGCAAGCAGATGCTTGAGGGGATTTTTTTAGAGTTAAGCTGGGTTGTTTTACCTTTGAGCGTCATTTTGTTTTTTTACCCAAAGGGCTAAATGGCCATGTTACAAGGACTCCGAAGGCTCAGAGAAGGTTGGGGTAGGGGACCCAATGGAATAGCTGTTGGGAGACTAATGGTAGACTCCCATCAAGGCTATTTCGCTTGTTCTTTAACGCTCATAGGGTATGGCTCTCTCGTTCATGGAGCCACGGCTTGACGTCCCATTCAATGGCTGGCGGTCTTTCCAAGCCCATCGGTGTCCCCTGCTGACCGTAGGCAGGGCGGGGGAGTTTTACGGAGATAAATCTCAACACTGACTCATCTGGGACTCGAAACGGGAACTGCAGATTACGAGCATGCGCGTTACCGACTGAACCACCACGGCCCACCAATTTGTTTTTAAAGAGACAAGTATATGCCGTCCATCAAGACCATATAGAATGCCTTTAACATACACATATCGTTCTTGTGCCTCTGGGAGCATGAAGCTGCCTCCCATTCGATGGATAGCAGACGTTTCAAGTCGATCGAAATAATTTGATGGTTAAGAGAGTAAATTAAACTCCACGGAACTCAAAATTACGATATTCGCATAAACAAAGCAATTAAATTGCGCAAAACCTACTAAGTGTTATTACTTGCTAACTGCAAACCATCTAAATTTGTTCAATACATTTTAAAATCTCTCTCATTTTGCGCTATGCATTACTTACTCTTTCTCATCTTCAATCAGCTAACCCTTTCAACGGAAATGTCTTCTTCAAGAAAAACCTTCTTCTCAAGAAAAGTCCTCTTCAAAGGAAATGCCTTTATTCTGTAGGCCCATATATTTTTTTTTCCATTTGCAACATATACGATTCAGAAGGGTCCTAGAAACTAGTCCTATTTTGTATAGGATTTTCTCATATAAGGACATGCCCCACTAAGACCGAAGTCACTCCTTACTACTGCATCAGTTAGAGCTAACACCACACAAACAAACAATCATGCCAGTCCGGGACTCGAACCCGGACCAAAACAGTTGTAGTGTTACTGCGAACCAACGAAATTCCGCTGCTGCACGGAGGCGGCAATTTGTGTTCCTTTTCTACCAAGAGAAGTGCGAGGGTAACTGGGGGCAAAATCGCAGTGTAGTCATAATGGAGACTCGAAAGAGGTGGGTCAATCAGTAGCGCACCAGGTTCATAATTTGCAGTTCCCAGGTTCGACTGTCCGCCTGGGTCAACGTCGAGATTTATATCTGCAAAACGCTTCGCTCCTCCCTCTGTCAGTAGAGGACACCAATGGTCTTGGAAAGGCAGCCGTTCTTCGGATGGGACGTTAAACCGCGGCCTCGTGTACGGGAGAGCCATACCCTGTGCATGTTAAAGAATACGTTGTAGGACCTTGACAGGACACAATTCCGTCTCCTAGCAACTGTTCAGTGAGCCCCTTCACTCCAACCTTCTCCAAGCACTCCTGGTCCTTGTGATCTGGCCATTTATCCCACTGTGTGCAAAAAAATGACCCTCAGAGGTAAAATAATCCAAACCAGCACACTCTAAGACATGAGTATAAATAAATAAATACCCCTTAAGCAGCTGTTGCCACAGAGGTCTGACAGGAACCTGTCATCCTTAGCTCACCTGGGTTCGAACCCAGGTCCCTTTGATCAGTAGCCAAGCACACTAAACACTCGGCACGGGACAGTTAAACATGAGATTACGAGTCTTAAATATTACCGACTGATTCCTTATCCCCCATTTGTTGCATTTGCCTCTTTTATTAATTTTATCACCGTATTTACTTCATTGCCAAGGAAAAAGGATTGCAATTAAAAAGTATATTATCTCAAGTATAAAGTGTGATCAAAATTATAACCAGTGTTATATACAAAGAGCCGTCCCGTGGCCGAGTGGTTAGCGTGATTGACTATTGATCAAAGGGACCTGGTTTAGAGCTCCAGGTAAAGCATGGATGTTTATGTTGTCTTTCTGCTGAGTTCCTGCCATCCTCAAAGACTCTCTACTATGGTGTATAAACTGTCAGACTTCTGTGGCAATCAGCTGCTTGAGGGGATATTTTATATAAAAAATCAATCGTCATCTACGACGGCGCTTGAATTTTAGATCGCCCGACAGCATTACATCGCTTTTTCTATTGCTGAATAAAATGCTTTTTTATTCCACGTTATTTAAGGGCAATTTAAGTGATCGCTGTAATATAAAGACACTACTCTCTGAAATTAATCATTGTATCGCTAAGAAATATATGGAATTTTAGAACAAATACAAATAGTTTCAGCAGCCTAAGAGAAAACGAGATGAAGGCAGGGGTTAGCTCAGCCAATAGCGTGCCAGGCTCATTCAGGTAGGGTGCACCATGCTCTCGGTTAAAAGAGGACACCGATGGTCAGGTAGGGTGCCACCTTGCCCTCGGTCAAAAGGGGACACCGATGGTCAGGTAAGGTGCCACCTTGCCCTCGGTCAAAAGGAGACACTGATGGTCAGGTAGAGTGCCATCTTGCCCTCGGTCAAAAGGGGACACTGATGGTCAGGTAGGGTTCCACCTTGCCCTCGGTCAAAAGAGGACACCGATGGTCAAGTAGGGTGCCACCTTGCCCTCGGTCAAAAGGGGACACCGATGGTCAGGTAGGGTTCCACCTTGCCCTCCGTCAAAAGAGGACACCGATGGTCAGGTAGAGTGCCATCTTGCCTTCGGTCAAAAGGGGACACCGATGGTCAGGTAAGGTGCCACCTTACCCTCGGTCAAAAGGGGACACCGATGGGCTTCGTCGGTATCCCTTTTTGACCCGTGGCTTCATGTACAAGAGAGCCATACTTTGAGCACTTTAAAAAACAATCTGTAAGACTCATTCACATGGATGCCCACTGTCCAGGGGTCCCCTTCCCTTAATCTTCTTCGGGCCCTTGGGATCCTTGTAATCTGGCATTTAAGCCCATTAAATCCAAAATTTGCTCCTTAGAGTTAAAGCAATTCAACCCTTTCCAATAGTAACTTGTTATTGTTATCATAATAATTATTTTTCAGCAATGAACTTCACATCATAACGATGATAATTATTTTCAGAATAGTCAACTTCATAGTTAACACATTGCACAGATTTAATTTCCGTTGCTCAGAGGTAAAGTAAACCAGACAGAGGAAATTATTATTTATAAAGTTGCAAACCATACTTGATCTAGAAAACCTTTTAAGGTAGACCAAGCAAATAGATATAACCATAACGGTACAGAATACACAGTCGTATCAGAATAATATGACCACCTATCATACATATATTATGGTAGGTGGTCATATTATTCTGATACGACTGTGTATATTTATATGCATTTACTTTTATAAACATTCTTCCAAATCGTGTGGATTCTATTTTTTGTGTTATTCCCTGCGGGATTAAAAGTGTTTTTGCGAGATACCCTCTGGGATTTAAATTTTTGGTTAGATTCAATTTTTTGTGGGATTCCCAATGGGATTCAATGTTTTTGTGAGATTCAATTTTTTTCCCCATGTTACCGTTAGAGAGTGGTAAAAGCGGAAAATATACTTCATTCTCTTTGAAAACGAGCATCCCATATTCATCAGAGGCAATATGTTAATATGCTAATAGATTAACATAAAATTACTAAATTATATGTAGTTTGGAAAATAGTTTACCATATGGAAACGTGCAATGATTTGCAATTAACAGAAAAGAACGTTTCAATATTGTACCCTAATTTTCTTTTATCTATTTATTTATTTGTTTTTTTAATTTTTTTATTATTTACAATTTGTTTTGTACAAAGATGTTTATTAGGTCCAAATAACAATAATACAGTGTTCTAAATCAGACCAACCTTTTTTTTTTGTTGAAAGCCGAATTCCAATTAAAAAAATATTCCGCAGGCCACAAGGCAAAAAAGTTTTATAAAACATTAATTTATGAAAAAGGAAAGACTTATGTGATACATGTAATTGTTTTATATTATTTCCAGGTTTTTCAAATAGAACACATTGATATTTTTATAAAATTATGTATTAGAGCAATGAATGTAACTGTTTGTAAGCTTTTTCGATATCCGGATAAAAATTACTTGTGGAAATCTGAAGTTACACGGATCGGGACTGGCCAGGACTAACATGATTAATCTGGCCAGGACAGCCGAATTTATTCAAATATTTTTGAATATTTTAAATCTAATTACCAAATTTTGATGGGGCAGGGGTGGCTCAGTCGGTAGCGCGCCAGGCTAGTAATCTGCAGTTCCCAGGTTCGAGTCCCAGCTGAGTCAGCGTTGAGATTTATCTCCGCAAAACTCCCTGCTCTTTCCACTGTCAGTAGGGGACACTGATGGGCTTGGAAAGGCCGTCGGATGGAACGTTAAGCCATGGCCTCGTGTGCGGGAGAGCCATACCCTGTGCACGTTAAAGAACACATTGGATGACCTTTACGGAAGGCTATCATCTGTCTCCCAACAGTTGTTCCATTGGGTCCCCAACCTTCTCTGAGCCTTTCAGGTCCTTGTGACTTGGCCATTTAGCCCATTGTGTGCAAAAAAGTGCCGCTCAGAGATAAAACAACCCAACCAAATTTTAAAAAAAGTAAATAGCTTTGTCTTAAATTTTAAGAAAATTTCTTTTAATTAAACCTGTAATTTATTTAAAAATTAAATCTCTGTTAGTACACTGTCCGGGACCTGTATAATATAAATAAATATGATCCGGCCAGTTGTCTATAATAAAAAAAAATAAAATAAATACCCCCTCAAGCAGCTGCTTGCCACAGAGGTCTGACAGGAGCCTATCAGTTTATATGCCATAGTAGAAGGTCTGAGAGGATGGCAGGCCCTCAGCAGAAAAACGACACACTCAGCCATGCCTTACCTAGGGCTCAGAAACCAGGTCCCTTAGATCAATAGCCAAGCGCGTTAACCACTCGGTCATGGGACGGCCCGTTGGCTATACTTGCTTGAAACGTTATTAGATTAACCAAATTAATGCGGGGATGGAAGAGTCAGCAAAGCCAACTGACAGTCGTTGTGTAGAGTACTAGACAACTATATTACATTTCTCGGAAATCATTCACTAGTCGAAAGCAAAAGAAAAAGTCGTCTACGAGGAAGTAACAGCATTCGAGTGTGCCATACGAATTTATCACTTAAGTCTTACCTCCAATTATCCCATCCCTGAAGCTTAGGTTTACGATTTTCTTCTGAGGTCAACTATGGCTCAGAGGAGGCTCACCCCCTTGCGAAGAGTTATGAGTTCAAAACAAAGGTCGAAAGTAAGGATCGGTGTCGCACCTTGATATTAAAGTAAAACGAATGGCTTAATAAATGCATCGTAATTACTTTTCAGTTATGAAAGCCCTTATGCATATATAAATATATGGTAGGGAATAAAACAGCAGTGTTTCTGTATGAAATATATTAAGCATTTTGCTGGTGCTCCCAATTCGTTAATGAGCAGATTTCTGGCACACGAATCACGGGGCAATAAAAAGAGATCGCCTCGTTGTCGTTAATTCAGCTGAGGGGGTCATTGTGATTATCTGTAATAAGCAAGTCGAATAACAGAATTTTTTTGCTAATCTGGATGTAGGTTTTATGCTGTGATATATGAGAGAGGTTGAGAAAGAATGTGCAGGTTTGGAAATAATGTTTTAGCACAACGGTTCACAATAATTTTGGGCCTATCCACCTTTCGGAGAAAACTTTGGCTCAGTCGGTAGCGCTCCAGACTAGTAATCTGAAATTTCCAGGTTAAAGTACCACCTGCGCCAATGTTTAGCTTTTTTCTCGGCTAACCGCTACCCTGCCTTCGGTGAGGAAGGGGACATCGATGGGCTTGGAAAGGCTGCCACCCATCGGATGGGACGTCAGCGGTGGTGCGTATGCGAGAGCCATACCATGTGCACGTTAACGAACACGCTGGATGGCTTGATGAGAGGCTTCCATCTGTCTAATGCCCATTGGGTCCCCTTCTCCCAACCTTCTCTGAGCCCTTATAACCTGTCCATTTAGCCATACCGTGCAAAAAAGTGACGCTCGTAGCTAAAAGAACCCGACCGATTTTGCCATTCCATGCAAAAAAGCGATGCTCGTATCTAAAAGAACTCGACCCATTTTGCCATTCCATGCAAAAAAGCGATGCTCGTATCTAAAAGAACTCGACCCATTTTGCCATTCCATGCAAAAAAGCGATGCTCGTAGCTAAAAGAACCCGACCGATTTTGCCATTCCATGCAAAAAAGCGATGCTCGTATCTAAAAGAACTCGACCCCTTTTTGAGCAGAACTTATAACATGGCCATTTAGTCAATCCGTGCAAAAAAAGTGACGCTCATAGCTAAAAGAGGCCAACCCATTTGAGCAAAAGGGGTGGAATTCCCCTTTTGCCCAAATATTATTTTATAAAACCCCTTTCTTGAAAAGAAAAATAAATTTCTGTAAAAAAACTAGTTGAAAATCAGTCAGTTAGTCAAAATCCTCTAGACCACTGGAAACTTGGAGCTTTTCGTCCCTCTCTTCCAGATTGTCAAAAATGGGATAATTACCTAAAAACAAGACCTCTCTTTAGTTCACAGTTCCTTTAAAATCGTTCGAAAAGATCACAATTATGTAAAAATTTCAAAGTTTCTTGGAAACAAAATCTTCTTAAAGAAGGGTTTCTTAGCCTACTATATTTTTAAGATTTAATTCCGTAATATTCTTTCTCTTTAGACTGTTTATTAATTCTCTCCTTTGATTTCATATTCTTCATAATTAAGAAGCGCATGTGATACTGTTTCTTTCACATGCGATTCAATATGACCTGTTCAAATGTTTACCGGAAAATTTAAGAGTATTTTGTGACGTGAAGTTTAAACTTTTCTTCTGTCGGAATACGACAGTTACTTCATGGTATAAAAAGAAGATTAGTAAGAAATTTATTATTCGATGTTTTTTAATCTATTTACTGTATTTTAAAAATACAGTAAATAGACTTTTACTGTATATTAAACATTTAGAGACATCTTACTGTATTTTAAAAATACAGTAAAAATACAGAAAACATTTTAAAAATGTGAGGTATTTTTGTAATATTTCTGAAACTTAACTTATTAATTAATATGTTTAATGAGTAATTGTCGTACTTTTACTAATAATTTAAAAGTTAACATGTAGATATTTTTAAATGTGTTCAGTACCTACTTTTTAAAAATTTGAAATGGTCCACAGTTTTTTTGTAAAATTTTGAGTTGGTCATCAGTTTTTTTATAAAAATTTGATGTGGTCAGCAGCTTCTTGATGAAATTTCGAAGTGGTCCGCAACTAAAGAAAGGTTGGTAACAGCTGATTTAACGTACTGAAAACATTTGAAAGAATGGTGAAAAATTCGTTTAATTTCTAATTCTTTATATACAGTTAAATATTTCTTATTATTTAAAAGCTTTCTTATATAAGAGCTTCATAAACATCCATAAAAATAGCATTCACTTTATGCATTTTAAAAGTCCTCGAATCCATTGAAATATTTATTTGAGTTACATTGAGTTTCGAGGTTTTTTTTTTTTAAACATTTTTCGGAGTATGGACACATTTTACATGGTTAATAAAGTGAAACGATTTTTTGTGTGATATTCGGAATATTGACATATACAGTGGACCTTCGTAATAGCGCTGCTCGCTATACCGCGCACTGGGTTATAGCGCGGGCGATGTTCGCGATAAGTTCAAACATGTTTATACAGGTCCGTGCGGCGTTAGTGAGTATCGCATTTTATTGTTACTGCGTATTGAGTAATTGTGTATGTATTGAGTTCCTGCATGTATTTTGAATAGTGTTTAATTATTGTATGCATGATGAGTAAAAGAAAAGCTTACAGTGTGAAATTTATTGTGTCGCCACCGCGCCGCTCGGTATAATGCGGTTCACCTTATAACGCGGGTGTTGTTTCCCGCCCGACATGCGCGTTATATCGGGGGTCCACTGTATTTATAATGATATATAAGTTTGGAAATGTTTTACTAGTTTCTTTGTATGATATATTTCTATAGCGTTGTGCATATATATTTATATATTGTTATTGTACGAATCTAGTCGTATTGTATGCATTTTTATAGTGTATTGTATGCATTTTTATAAAGTGTGCATTTTTATAGTGTATTGTATGCATTTTTATAAAGTTATTCTATGGAAGTAGTGTTATAGAACATGTGTATTTTTATATACATGTTATTGTATGATGTATTCTAAAGCGTTACTGTACCGACGTTATTTGTTTTATATACTGAAGCATTTCTGCAGTAATAGGTTATAGAAGTATTTCACTAATGTTATTCTATGGAAGAATTTATAGTTTTGTAGCATAAAAAATTTCATAGCGTTATTTTATAGATATATTTTGATAAAATTGTTATATGGATGCATTTTATAACGATATAGCAGTAGAGTTGGCTTAGAACTAGAGCGCCAAGCTCGTATTCTTCAGTTCCTAGGTTCTCCGTTAACTCCCGTTCTGTCCTGAGTGAGAAAGAGGACACCAATGGCCTTGGAAATCCCGCCGTCCATCACAAGGGACTATTTCACAAGAGACAAAGACACAAGAGACAAAGGACTAGCCATTGTCAAATATGCAGGAGAGACAATCCCTGTGAGCGCTGAAAAATACGCTGGATGCTCTTGCGGGGAGACGTCCATCTGTCTCTTAACAGCTGTGTAGTGGATCACCTTCTCTGAGCTCTTGAGGTCCTTGTGACATGGTCACTTAGCCCACTGTGTGCAAAAAGTAGTGTCACTTATAGGTAAAACAACCCATTAAATATATACCAACAATACTTTTGTATTTTTAGTTTTATCTTATGGAGATATTTCAATATTCTTCTTGTATGGATGAATGTTTTATAGTGATATGATTTATTATTATAAACGCACTTTCATAATTTGAAATATAATAAGTATTTAACTATATTAAATCCTTCCACAGAAACAAGTGTGTGTATGCTGATGGCCATATTGTCCCTATCTGAGGACTCATGGGTCCTTGGAACTTGGAGTTTAGCCCTTTGTACTGAAAAATAATCATCCAAATAAAATTAGCAACTACATAAATTATAATGCTTTTAATGCCAAAGGTTCCAAGGTCAATTGTTGTTTTACAGTATTTCCACCCAAACTTTACTTTTTTGCAGGTTGAACTACTAAATCACCATTGGTCTATGTCGATTTAAGAACAAAAAAAAATTCAGAAATTTCTGAATTATTATAATTATTTATAATTTGAGTAGTAATTTGTCTTTTCCGTTTTCTTCTATCTTTCAGAATAAGAGGGAAAAATACTACCATTTGCTATTGTCTTCATGAAAAAAAAATGTTTATTATTATCCTATCTACTCCTGTATTATTTATGATATCTAATTGGTTCAACATTTTTATCTCGGTTGGTCTCTGCTCTTTTAAAGGTAACAATAATTCTAGACAAGCATGTCCTGGAGGCAATCAGCTCAGAAAACATTTCTGGGAAGTAGCCTGATTATTACGCCGGCCACTGAACGAGGACGAGGACAAACTGGACAGCGCGGTCGCCTTCAGGTCGTTGTGAAGGTCATAAACCGTCGTCAACATTTCATCCAGTGACATCGTTATAATGACTTTAAAATGTGGTCGGAAAATTAATCGCAAGTCTTCTTGTCGTTGATTTTTTTCGAAAAACGCTATTTGCGTGAAGCATTCGTAAAGAATATCGAGGAAAATGTAAACAACGTTTCGATCTGCTATCTCTTTTTCATCAGGTTGAATCTGAGGAAGATTGATGACTCTTGGTCGAAATGCTTTCGCTTTAATAAAGACCAAGAGTTAAACGTGTTTTCTTATATGTTTTTAACTCCATATATTATGTTTTTAATTCCAACGTAACTGTGTCGAGATCGTAACTTAAAGTAGGCTGGTTTGAATCCCAACATTGCCAATGCTGAGATATTTTAACGCATTTATCTCTCGCTGAAAAAGACCTCAGAACACACTAAAAGACTTATATTAGGCCTCAGAAAGAAAAGGAGTCTTAGGATTTGATGGGCAGATAATGAAAAACAGAACCTTGTTAGAATTCGGTTAGTGTCCAAATGAAGCATGTTTGATCAGCATATTGGGCATAAACTCTATTAGTTTGGCCATGTTCCTCGCATGTAGGGCTGAATCTAGGGGGGGGGAGGACCAAGGGGCTTTTCAGAATGCGAGTAAGGATAAAAGAGGGAAAAAATTAAACATTTATATTTTATGCACTTTTCAAGAAATATATTAAAAACCTGTAAAATGGAGGGAGAAATGTTATAGTGCATTGTAAATCAAGTCTCTTCCCTCCCTCCCTTTTACAGTTGTTCGGTTCTATTGTGTTTTTTGCCTTCCCCCCTCTATTTCTTTCCTAGATCCGCGCCTGCTCGTATGCATGACCACAGATTAACGAATAATGTTATGAACGGTGCTAAATAAGTTAAAAAAAACTTTTCCTCAAGCAGCTGCTTTCCACAGAGATCTGACAGGAGATTAATATAATATGCCATGACAAGGCCAGTGCGACAGTCCAGACCTCAGCAGAAAGACAATACAAATATCCATGCCTTACCCGTGGTTAGAACCTAGGTACCTTTGAACTGTAGCTAAACATGCTAGCCATTCGACAATGTTTATTAAGTAAACGCACTAATACCAAACCCCAAAGGCCTCAGTAAAAGGAAAAACCTAGTATATGGTGAGCAGACAATGTCAAACATAACCTTCTTAGAACTGGGCTACAGTGGCCAATGGTAGCAGCTGTAGACAGTGTAGTAACTTGGTCTTTTCTTGGCTATTGTAGGAAAACGTGGATCCTTTTTTAAGAAAAACAGGAAACGTGATGCCTTTAATTCAAGTTGATTATGCAGTAATAATCTTGATAATAGGTGTTTTGACTTTCCAAGTAATGATGAAAGGAATCGACAACCATCTTTGAGCAGCATATTCTGCAGAGGAAGACTGAGTTGGTATGGCCATGTTTCCATTGGTATAAATGCAAATTAGTGAAATAAATTATGAATAGGCTACATAAAGACCTCCGAAAAAGAGACCAAGGATGCGCTAGCTGACAATGTCAAACAGGACCTTGTTGAGCCTCCGTAATCCCATAGCGGCTTGAAGATTACCTATGTATGTAGCTAGTTAAGTAAGTGTGACCTTGATGGGTTTAGATGCCTAAGGTGCCTCTTTCATGTCATGATTTTGTGGGTAAGAGATACTATGCCTCTGCATGTTATGTAATTAAACAGAATGGATGTCCTGAATGGGTTGAATCATTCTCTTTAACTGTTGTCTACTTGAAATTTGGGATCTTGGTGTCTTGTTAATTTGTTGGATCCCTGTCATCCAAAACCGTGATAAGGATTAATAGAACCCAAATCAAAATTACTAGTTGGACTAATGTGCATCTTGATCACATGCAAATAACTTTTATTTTGGGGCTTGGGCTGTTTTGTATCTGAGCAATTTGGTTCATACAACGGGCTTATCACATCACCAAGTTACAAAGACTCCTCAAAAATATGTATTTAATGAGCGTATATACTATGTATGTAAGAGAAGCGGAATTACCAGGCAGTTGTTACAAGATGTAACCCAT
Source organism: Ryuthela nishihirai (assembly GCA_038380435.1). NCBI lineage: Eukaryota > Metazoa > Arthropoda > Arachnida > Araneae > Heptathelidae > Ryuthela > Ryuthela nishihirai. Next base: position 33,341,405 of record JAWZYU010000019.1, on the reverse strand, counting down.
CGACTCTATCCAACATGATGTATAAATGTGGACTGGTATGGCTTTCTTACATGGCCGGAGGATCAGATATTAAATGGGGGTTTAACATCCTGTCTTATAGACGGCGATCTTTCGAAGTCTATCGTTCATCCTTTCTTGCTGAGGACAGAAAAGGAATTTTCTTCAAAGTAGGGATTCGAACCTAGGTACATTAAGTTACTAGCTTAGAGCGTTACGGAATTTGTTAACTCCGGCTTCTCTAAACTTTGAGACTCTCTAAGTACTCTCGTGGAGTACTGTCATTGTCTTACCAAATCCACTGGTAGTACTCAAAAGTATTGACAGTGAAACTTAACAATATTTTTTAATATAAAGGTTTTTATTAATTACTTTGTTGTTTCATGTCGCTATCCTATTTCCCTAAACAAGTAGATTTAGTTGCTCTTGGAAATTGAAACATTCTTGTATAAAAAAAAAGGATTTACTCCTTATGAAGATGAAGTTCAATTACGAATATCGTGTGTATGGATTTTTTTTTTTTAAATGCTGAGTTAGAAGAAAAGATTTGAGGAAAAATGAGTATTGCTTATGAGTTGGATACGCACTCACGTCTCCCAGTTACATGCCAGATGTTCCAGACCACTAAACTATCACCGGCTAGTTCATTTGTGTTATCTTCCATTCCCCGCGATACAGTATGGCTATCAATGTAAATTTTTGATCATCATCCTCATTTTTATTAAAGTATTGAACAAGAAAATCATTCTTGTAATCATTTAAAAATCACTGCAGAGCAAAGAGTACAAAAGTTTAAAAAAAGGAAGAGGATTGTTTAACAGAATTACTAAAATTAATCAAAATTTATCATTTCGGTTAGTGATGATGATTCTTCAAGACCGAACTACAGAGAATGGAAGGTTTGTTAGAGTTAAAGATCTGAAAGTATTTTGAAAAAAAAAAAAAAAAAAATTTTTGAAAAAAGTATTTTGTAAGAAATAAAAATGTTTTATATAAAAAATATTTTGAAAAAAGTATTTTGTAAAAAATAAAAATGTTTTATATAAAAATATTTTGAAAAAAGTATTTTGTAAAAAAAAAATGTTTTATATAAAAATATTTTGGAAAAAAGTATTTTGTAAAAAATAAAAATGTTTCATATAAAAAATATTTTGAAAAAAGTATTTTGAAATACACTCTGATATCTGGCATGATTATTAACATTCACAATGAATAACAATGTCAATTTTACAATATTTGAATAGGTGCAGATAGAGGGCAACATGACAGAAATAAATATTCGCAAAAAATTGATTTTCAAGCCTTAACTCATTAACCCCACATTAAAAATCTAAAGGCTTTCATTTTAATGCATGCATTATTTATATCTAAGTTCGTCTGAAGTTATAAGGTTAGATCTTATTAGAAGGAATATGTCAGAGATAACCATTGTGTGGCAGAGAAAACACTAAAGTTTGCTTAATTCTGAAACCAATTGATATATTTCAATTCCACTATCTTATATTTCATTCCGTTGTGTGTCTGCGATGAACGGCATTTTTGCACCCTCAATGGTCTCATTGGCTAAGTCACAACGACCAAAAGGACTCAAAGCTTTACAAGGAAAGGTACATACTGGATGGTTGTCAAGAAGCAAATGGTTAGCTTCCCATCTAAACTATGCAGCGGGTAATTTAACTTGCACAGGACATGATGGCTCTTCTGCACCAAGATCACAAGGACCCCAAAGATTCATTGAGTGGTAGGGAAAAGATGGCTGACTGGGCAGTTGTTGCTAGGTGGCAGATAGATAGCTTACCATAAAAACCATGCAGATCGGGCTATTTAACAGAGTATGGTTCACCTTTAGATTACAAGCATCCCAAAAACTCAATCCTGCGTAAGGGAAGATGACCCATTAGATAGTTGTTAGGATGCAGATATATATATAGCTACCCATTAAGGCCATCCATCAGATTATTTATCGTGCATAGGTTATGGTTCTCCTACATCAGCGATCACAGCTTAACGTCTCATCCGACGGACGGTCACTTATTTCAATCCTGCAGAATCCTGCCAATAGTTTGATTATTAAGGCAATAAGCTCCAAGGAACTCAAAATTAAGACACTAACATGAAAAAAAAATTAAATTGTGCAAGGCCTAGTTGCATTTCTTTGCCGTAGCTATAAACCAGGATTCCCAATTCGTTTTGAACCCAGACTTCCTTTACTCTTATTACACCTTCTTCATTCAATTCAAGAGGATTTTTCCTGTATAAAACTAGTTGAAATAATATTTTTCATTTATATAAATTTACGAGTTTTTTTATACCCTACGAATGAATGTCTAAGGTTTTTCTTTCAAAATATGCTCGCTTGGCTACTGATCTAAGGGACCTGGGTTCGAGCCCAGGTAAGGCATGGATGTATGTGTCATTTTTCTGCTGAGGTCCTGCCATTCTCTCAGACCTTCTACTATGGCATATAAACTGAAAGGCTCCTGTCAGACCTCTGTGGCAAGCTGCTGCTTGAGGGGGTATTTACTTTAAGCCGTTCCGTGGCCGAGTGGTTAGCGCTCTTGGCCACTGATCTAAGGGACCTGGGTTCGATCCCCGGGTAAGACATGGATGTTCGTGTTGTTTTTCTGCTGAGGTCCTGCCAACCTCACAGACCTTCTACTATGGCATATAAACTGACAGGCCACTGTCAGACCTCTGTGGCAAGCAGCTGCTTGAGGGGGGTATTTATTTATTATTATTAAGAACCACTCGATATTCAATTTAATCCTTTTCTACCGAAAAACTCAAGAAAAGTCCCCCAAAATTTCTACAATGGAGTCTATAGCTCCCTATTTCGAACAAACTATTTTCATATTTCAACATATTTTGAAACCTCTCTCATATACACCATTTATTACTTAATCTTTGCGTTTCCCTCATCAAATCGTTTCAAGAGAAATGTCTTCATCATCATCTTTTAAATCGGTTGTCGCAACACACCCTCGCCTTCAAAGCTTAACGACGTCCACTGAGAAAGAAATTGCCAGACTGCCATCCTAGATAACACTGCAATTACAGCTACCGGTCCACCGCACCTTCCCTTCAGCAAATAAGCAGCAAAGCATAGATAGGAAAACCAGCCTCAGGCGAAACAGTCATTTCTCTCTCTATCTTTCTTATTTGGAGCAAAGGAAACCTGGTCGCTTTAGTGCATCGGAATCGCCGTAAAAACTGGGACAAACTACTATCATCTGATACTGCGTATCTCAAAACCAGATGGGGACGTTTCAAAATAAGTAAATACATAACAAAATACGATCTCTGAATTCTCCCTATGTGTTTTTTACGCCTTATACCTGTACGCTTTCCGTATATTTATTGTTTTCCTTATTTTTTTTTTACCTTTTTTATTATTTTAATCAAAATTTCTCTTCTTTTTTCAGTTTTTCCTATTTTTTCCCCATTTTGATAATTTTTTTCCCTGCGTTCCTATCTTCTTCCCTATTTTCTTCCCTTTTCCCTTTTTTCCCCTTGTTTTCTTATATTTTCCCAGTTTCCTTATTTTTCCCATTGTTTTCTTATATTTTTCCAATTTCTATACTCTTATTCCCTATTTTTCCTATATTTTCTTTACTTCATTTCCTGTTTTCCTGGATCCATCTTAGCTTCAGTATCTACCTTTCCCTATTTCATTCCTTTCCCAGTTTTCCTATATTTCCCCCATTTCACTTCTTTCTCCTTTTTCCTATCTTTCTTTTTTCTCTGCTTTCCTATCTTTTTCCTATTTCTATACTTCCCCCTGTTTTTCTATGTGGTCCTATCTTCTCCCCATTTCTCTGCTCTTTCCCCTGTGTTCCTATCTTCTCCCTATTTCCCTACTCTATTCCCTTTCCCCCTATTTTTCTATTTTTTTCCCTATTTCTCTACTTTCATTCTCAATTTCTTTTCCCTATTTCCTATTTTTTCCTCTGTTTGCCTAGACTACGTCTATTCTTCTTTCTCCCAACAATTCTAGCTCTATTCTTTCCAGTAATGTAGATAGTAAGCTACTTAATCTACCACAAAGAAAAATCCCTGCAGCACTTACTGGCCAGTGGCCAGTTCTACCAACATTTAGACGAAATTGAAAGGAAAGCAATTGCTTATAATTGCGAAGGAAAAACTGTTTTAAAAGTAGACTTACGGATGAAAAAATTTGTCATTGATGGTTCGAGGAGGACGAAGGCGGGCAGCCAAGAGAGAAAAGTACTTAGCTGGAAGAAAAGATGTCTTCCGCTTTGCAGAGTTGCCGAACACACGCCGTGTATTGTGATCTATTTCTAAATCGTTTCAGCGCGAGAAAATTTACCGTCACCTGGCGAGAAAATGATTGTTGCGCCCACGACAAGGGAGTGCGTGGCTAAGCGTGGAGTCATTGTTTGCTTCTTTGTAGCTACTACTTACCAACAAATGATGGGAAAGAAATTATATATAAACAAAAAAAATCAGCACGCAACAAAACTGAACCGACGAAACTCTATCAGAAGAAAAATAACTCGGAGGAAATTATGGATGGATGTTTAGAGGCTGAACTAAGATCAGATGCAGAACGATATTCCATTATTCTCTGAAGAATGATTATTATCTATGCAGCATCATGGTTTTCCTTCAACGTAGACAAATGGATGGATATTTCTGGTTTATATGAATCGTATGGATAATCGCTGTTATAAGAGCACCCACTCGAACATAGTTTGCTGATGTTCATAAGAAACGTTCACCTTTTCCACTGGCACGCTTCCATAGCGTGTTTTATGCGACGTATCGTTGGAGGAAAGGTAGCGGCTATGGCAATTTCTATTGTATTCCGATGTAGGAAATGAAATCCTTAAACCTATATATATGTATAAGAATAAACAATTCAGATCGAGAATATTAATCCTGTGTCGTTGCGTGCTTTTAAGCTTTCAAGGATGGTTTGGGCTGTTTTACCCCTGAGCGCCATTTTTTTTATTGTACAGAATGGGTTAAATGACCAGGTCACGAGGATCCCAATAATTCAGAGAAGATTGTGAGAAGGGTACCCATTGGACAGATGTTAGCCTCTCTTAAAGCCATCCAACGAGTTCTTTAACGTGCACTGGGTATGACTCTTGGCTTCAGTAGTACATTCACGTATACTAATATCAGCTTCAGTACTACAGTCACGGAGATAGTTAGCTCCGTACTACAATCACGGATATCACCTTAGTTTCAGTACTACAATCGCGGATACCATCTTAGAATCAGTACTACAATCACGGATACAATCTTAGCTTCAGTACTACAATCACTGATGACATCTTAGCTTCAGTACTCCAATCACGGATACGATCTTAGCTTCAGTACTACAATCACGAATACCATCTTAGCTTCAGTATTACAGTCACGGATACCATCTTAGCTTGAGTATTACAGTCACGGATACCATCTTAGCTTCAGTACTACAGTCACAGATACCATTCTAGCTTTAGAATCATACACAGTTTACGGATACCATCCTTACTTTATAGTAACTTAGAGTTATTGACAACACAAAATAGCATCCTTGTTTTAGTATTGCAGTCACTCAAAGTCCTCTCTTCAGTATCATAGTCGTTACATGTTTTTACTTCAGCGCTAGTCATGGATGCAGACATTAAACAGCTGTTAGAGCTAGTTGAGAGGTTCTCGTCAAGGCCATCTAAATTGTACGTTAACGTGCACAAGATATGACTCTACAGGAGATATAGCAGGACTTACCTTGTCACCTGAAGGATGGTGTCCCTTCCACATTCAATGACATTGCATTTCTCACTGAGGCTGGACTGTTTTATCTCAGAAGACATTTTTTTTTTTGCACAAAATGGGTTAAATTGCCAGGTCACAAGGACACCAAGGGCTCGAAGAAGGTTGGAGTAAGGGGACCCACTGAACAGCTGTTAGGAGACAGATGATAGCCTCCAGTCAAGGCCATCAGCGAGTTCTTTAACGTGCACAGGGTATGACTCTCCCATAAATGGGGAGTGGGGGTGCTTCCGAAGCCCATCGATGTCCTATGCTGACCGATGGCAGGACAGGAAATTTTGCGGAGATAAATTTTAACTCTGGTTCAGGTGGAACTCGAGCCTGATAACTGCAGGTTAAGAGGCTGGCGCTCTACCGACTGTGCCAACCCCGCCCCATGAAACAAGGCCTCAGAAAAAAAATTAAAAAGGAGATCAGCAGCATGAGAAAGGTTATCTAGAAAAGAAATACTCGTATATTTTCTTTAATTCTAACCCAGATCCATTTGCTATGAAGTCAAAGACACCATGATAAAAAATGTGACAGTAAATTCTATAAACTCAAGCTATATTTCAAACTGATAATTTTCTTTCTAACTATTGATTGTTTAAAGTTTTTTCTTATTAAAGTTTTCTGGAAAAAAAAAGAAAACACTATACATAAAACTGCAAAAATCCTAAGAACTGTGGTTAAAATTAACTCGGACACAAAAACGACTAAAAAAAGTTTGATTTTTTTTTTCTTTTACATCTTGCCCTCTTCATCTCGATTAGTCCTAGTGGACGATTATCGGTACTCATTTGCGAATAGTGTACAGTCGCTCAAAAAAGCATCCGAACACTATGGTTGATTACAGAATTCAGAAAAAATATCTGGCAACGATTTTTTTAGAAATTAATGATCTGGCAACCTTACACGAAGGTTGCCAGATCACTAATTTCTAAAAAAACGTTGCCAGATATTTTTTCTTAATAATCAACCATAGTGTTCGGATACTTTTTTGAGCGACTGTACACTATTTTTGCATATCTTTGATATGAAATTTTGTGAATAAAAATAATTCACGATAAGTAATACTGCAAAAATGTTCGGAACTGTGATTCAAAACTGAGGCACAAAAAAGCAACTACTAAGAAAACTTGAAAAAACAAAATTCTTTCACTTCCCGCTCCTTTCATATCCATTAGTTCTAGTGGACGATTGTCGTTACTGATTCGTGAATAGTGTGTGTTCTTCGGGCAAAGCTGCAATTAGTGATACGAGTTGTTCTTCAACACTGAAGCGTACAGGTAGTAATTGATGATGGAGATAAATTTCTAACGATATTCAATCTTCATCCCGATATCATCCATCATCATTACAAGCGAAGAACGGCGGTGTTGAGGAAGATTTCAAAATTTATTCCACAAAGTTATACACAGTAATACACACAAAAGCTTTTTCGACGGTGAAAGAAGCAAACTACCAGGTAGCCATTCTTATTCTGAGCGGTTTGCAAAAAGAAGAGTAATATGTGAGTAATATGATGATCACAGGATATGAAGATGTCTAGGAAGAAGAAGATAAAAAGATTCATTCAGACCTAGGAACAAAGATGCATTTGATGGAGCTCAGAGATCATGGTAGGGAAGTGGAGCTGAGTGCTCTTTTGCTTGAGCCCAAGTATCGTCACGCAAGATTCACAATAGATGAAAAGATGAATATCTATAGTTTACATTTTTCTATACAATCATTCATGTTAACAAATAATGTTTTGGCTTGTCTACACATCTTCACATATTCAAATGTTTTTTTTTTTCTTTATTATTTGCATATTCTCAAGGGCTTGAAGAGGAAGGACTCTTGTTGCATGCAGATTCAAAACGTTCTTGTCTATCTACACAGAAGGGACCAATTAGTCTACATTTTGGTTATACAAACTTACCTTATCAACACAGTCGATCTCACAAGAGTTTATTTCTGTGTTTTTTCATTCATACGATATACGTACATCACACACTCGTGACGATATTTGTCTACGTATTCGACATAAACGAAATTATTTGTTGACAAAAGAGAAATTATTTGTTCACATATTAAGTGTGTAGGAGTTGGCTCAATCGGTGGCGGGTCAGGATCGTAATCTACAGTTTTCAAGTTCGAGTCTCAATAGTACCAGCGTTGAGATTTATCTCTGCTAACCTCAGTTCTGCCCTCAGTCAGTAGAGAGATACGATTGGGCTTGTAAAATCTGCCGTCCATCGGATGGGACATTAAGCCACTGTCCGCATGCAGGAAAGCCACACTGTTCACGTTAAAGAAGACGCTGGATGGTTTGGACCTGAGGCTTCAATCGGTCCCCTAATATATATTTCGTGGATCCCTTTTCCAATCATCTGTGAGTTCCTGAAGTGATCTTGAAGTCATTGTGACCTGGCTATTTCACCCACTGTATGCAAAAGTAATTTTCATAGATAAAAACAACTCAACGCATATTAAATTTCGCACATCCCTCTATATAATAACAATTACTTTCTTCTACATCAATATAACTAGCTTGTTAGGGGCGGGGGTGGCGCAGTAGATAGCGCGCCAGGCTCTTAATCTGCAGTTCCCAGGTTCGAGTCCCAGCTGGATCAGCGTTGAGATTTCTCTCCGCAAAACTGCCCGCCCTGCCCATGGTCAGTAGGGGACACCGATAAGCTTGGAAAGGCCGCCGTCCGTCGGATGGAATGACTCCGTGTGCTGGAGAGCCATACCCTGTGTACGTTAAAGAACACGTTGGATGGCCTTGATGGGAGGCTACCATATGTCTCCCAACAGCTGTTCCAATGGGTCCCCTCCCCAAACTTTCTCTGAACTTTCGGGGTCTTTGTGTCCTGGTCATTTAGCATATTGTGTGCAAAAAAAGTGCCACCCGGAGGTAAAACAACCCAAGTAGCTTTTTAAACTATTGCTGCATCAACGCCCATTGGACGAATAAAAATTTGATTTATTTATGCAAATACCAGTGTGAACTCACTCTCATAAAAAAGTTTATTTTTCAAACTATTGAACTTCTAATTCGAAGTTCCTTTAGCGTAACGTAGGAATTCCTAATAATTTGGTAGAGCCTAATCAATTTATTTTTCAAAAACTGGAATAAACTGCCTAACCGTTTGAGGGTTATTGAGAAACAAACACACACACAAAAAAAAACGACTGCAATGTCAAATGATACCAGAGATTTTCTTTTTCGCTCTGTCAATACGACCTACTTTTCTTTTTTCCTGATTATCTGCTTTGAATCTACAACCTGTCATCTTGTCATGTGACTGAAAAGGAACTACGTAGGGTAAAAATTGAAAGAAAAAGATTCACGAGAGTAATAAGTTGCTCCTGAAAGTTAAACGAAATTTCCCTCAAAGAGTTCAGTGATCTTCTAAGTAGGAAACTAAAGTTTGAACTTGAGGTATTATTTTAACTTAGTAACCAATTACCTAAATTGTCTTAGTCCGAGGTTTAAATCCTCTACCAGCTACATTGCCCTATCGATTCAAATACACACTACTCCTGCATAAAATGGGTAAGGGAGGTTGAACCCAGATGTTCCCAGTTCGAGTCCTCAATGTGCTTTCACTGAGATTTTTATCCCTAGCTCCCTCTCGTCCCTTTACCAGAAAGGCAGCATCTGTGAGCTTCGAAAGGTTAGGAAAGTTCAAAAAATTTTTTATGGGATGGAAATGTTAAGTCGTAGTGCTATGTACGTACAAGAGAGTTATATTCACTGCACACTAAAGAACACACCGGATGGCTTTAAAAAGGGATTTCATCTCTCATACAATGGGTAATTTAATACAGTGGCTAAAAATTGCCATATCAGCGCGCGTACAATTCTTTCTAGTCTGTTTTTCAGCTGACAAGCACTTCAAGAGTATAATTATTTTTGTCTGCAGATTTTTCCAAGTTTTATGCTATTTTTCTTTATTTGTTGTTGTTTTACCTCTGAGCGGCACTTTTTTGCACACCATGGGCTAAATGGCCAGGTCACATGGACCCCGAAGGCTCAGAGAAGGTTGGGGGAGGGGACCCACTGGAACAGCTGTTGGTAGACAGATGGTAGCCTCCCGTCAGGGCCATCCAGCGTGTTCTTTAACGTGCACAGGGTATGGCTCTCACACACACGGGGCCACATCTTAACGTCCCATCCGACGGACAGCGGCCTTTCCAAACCCATCAGTGTCCCCTACTGACCGTGGGCAGGGCGGGGAATTTTGCGGAGATAAATCTCAACGCTGACCCAGCTGGGACTCGAACCTGGGAACTACAGATTACGAGCCTGACGCGCTACCGACTGAGCCACCCCCGCCCCCTATTTTTCTTTATATACGCATGCTGCACGCAAAAGAAGAGTTTTAATTACACAAGTGTATAGAATATTTATCTTTTTATCAATACCTATGAAATAATATCATAAATGCAATTTTATTAATTTTACGTATGTACGATGAAACTCTATATGCCTTCTTATCAGCTAATATTATAGTTAATCTAAAAAAAAAATCGAAGTAGTTTCCATATTTAAAAAAAAATAGGAATACCAGTTAATCTCACGTATCTGTTAATCAGTATATGCAAATTTTTTTACTCGAAAAAATTAAATATTCATATAAATTCTTTTCGGACTGTAAATTTTGATATTTTTATTCAGCATTTAAAGAGTTGTTGAAGATAGAATTTAACATCATATTCGTTCATTCCTGAGAAGATTTCTCCACTATCAGAGAAAAAAAAAATAATAAAGAACCACTTTCAGAGATTAAGAATATTTAATGATTCGAATGTCATCTTGTTATGCTTTATAAAAATTTTATGGTGAATTCCTAGAAACAGAATCGTGCTCTTAAACTTAAAAATTTCTTTAAACATCGATTAAATATTGTTGAAATACCAACATTAGATTTGATTTAGATGGTTAGCCAAATGATTTTTTAACATTATGTGGAGCTGAAATTTAGTTTTTTTTTGCCTATGCCAGATAAACAGGTTTTGTTTTCACATTATGTATATCTGGTTTCTAAATATTTCAACAGTTTACCTAATAACGTAAAAATGAAAGAAATCTTTATCATTTTAAAAAAAATTATTATGAAATGCATACTCGAGCAAAAAGGTGAAAATCTGTTGTAGTTGTTGTTGTTACCTCTGAGCGGCACTTTTTTTGCACACCATGGGCTAAATGGCCAGGTCACATGGACCCCGAAGGCTGAGAGGAGGTTGGGGGAGGGGACCCACTGGAACAGCTGTTGGGAGACAGATGGTAGCCTCCCGTCAAGGCCATCCAGCGTGTTCTTTAAAGTGCACAGGGTATGGCTCTCCCATACACGGGGCCACGGCTTAACGTCCCATCCGACGGACGGCGGCCTTTCCAAGCCCATCGGTGTCCCCTACTGACCGTGGGCAGGACGGGGAGTTTTGCGGAGATAAATCTCAACGCTGACCAGCTGGGACTCGAACCTGGGAACTACAGATTACGAGCCTGGCGTGCTACCGACTGAGCCACCCCAGCCCCATCTGTTGTAGTGATTATACCTTCGTAGATCGTATAATCATATTCGATATACCTTGTAATAATTTTACCCCTAACCATCTCCATCATAAAGATATGCCTATTTGGCATGAGTAAGAACAAAATATATAAGTAAACCACCCTTAGGTGGGCCCCTAAGGACAAACATAAGAAAAGCTAAAAATAGTAGTAAAATTGCATAAGAAACCTAAAACGGGTAGGTCTCCTCAGAGAAGGCTACCATTTTAGGCCTTTGTACTTGTTCAAAACAGTATGATCGTAAAGTGATTATACCTCGTATGTTTATAGAGTTTAAATAAACATTTGAGTGATAATGTTAACGGTGTCAGTGATAAATAGGGTGACACTATTGCTTTACAACATTTTACGTTTTTTTAAACTAATATCTCCACAAACGAGCTTTGGCTCATGTGGAGTTTTGTATTTAACACTTTCAAAATTGTTTATTTACTTTGGAAAAGAAAACATTTATTGCTTTGTGCTATTATAAGTTTTAAATTACATGTTTCAAATGTATCAAAAGTGCGAAATAAATTCGAATTGAAATTTGAAATGCTTTAGGATACCTTCATTCTAGTTTGGTTGGTGTAACCTTAAGGCAAGATCGGTGTCTGCTTTTGTTTTTCAGTTAAATGAGTCAAAGCATCTCTTGCCTTTAAGCTGTTATTAACATATAAAAGATATTTTCATTATTATTATTTATTATCTCTTGTGCAAGCGAAAAAAATGATGACCTTGTCATTTCCCAATGGCAATTATTAAGAAGATTTCAAAGGCAGAAGATATTGCGAATTCAACTCATTAGTATTACTATTTTTGATAGTCAGTGTTAGTAGAGTTTATGTAGTAATTATTACAATTATCTTTTTTTTCTATTAAATATGTCATTGTATAGTTTGGTTTGGGAGAAAAATGTCTGGCCAAATTACTGTGTACACTGCATCGTGGGAAAAGTACAGTCGCCCAAAAAATATCCGAACACTATGGTTGATTACAGAATTCAGAAAAAATATCTCTCAACGATATTTTTAGAAATTAGTGATCTGGCAACTTCGACGAAGGGCACGAAGGTTGCCAAATCACTAATTTCTAAAAAAATCGTTGCGAAATATTTTTTTCTGAATTCTGTAATCAACCATAGTGTTCGGATATTTTTTTGAGCGTCTATACCATGGAATGGGATAAATTATGCAAATTTCTTACCGATGTTAATATTTTACGTCGCTACGAAGTCCTATAATAGTCGGAAAGGCGTGGTAGAAAGCAAAATCAAGTGCGACATGTATAAAAAAGCTGATCTTACTGTCTTCGAAAGGGGTCTCATCATTAGAAAGCGATAGTTATGGTTGGGTTGTTTTACTTCTGAGCTGCACTTTTTGAACACAATGGGCTAAATGGCCTGGTCATAAGGGTCCCGGAGACCTAGAGAAGGTTGGGGAAGGGCACCCACTGGACAGCTGTTGGGAGACAGATGGTAGTCTCCCGTCAAGATCATCCAGCGTGTTCTTTAACGTGCACAGGGCATTGTCTCCCGCACACGGGACAGCATTTTAAAGTCCCAGACGACAGATGGTGGTCTGTCCATGGCCATCGGTGTCTCCTACTGACCGTAGGAATGATGGCGAGTTTTACCGAGATAAATTTCATAGCTAGCTCAGCTGGGACTCGAACCTGGTAACTGCAGGTTACGAGCCTGGCGCGCTATCGACTGAGCCACTTCCGGCCCGCGATGATCAGGAGCATCCATAATGGATGATCCTGATCATCGCGGGACACGCGGCAAAAAACACCAAGGTTCGAAAATGGAACCCGTGTAGAATACAAACTTTTTGAAAGCGAAAATGCATAGGACATAAAAAGTCGTAAGAAATGAAATTGCATAGAAAAGAAATCTTGAAACTGAAAGTAAAGCTTACTTAAGGGATACTTAAAATGAATCTAAATGAAACACAAGAGCCGTGGAAAACAAAAACTGCAAATCAAACAAAGAGTCTTCGAAACGAAATTGCACAGACTGACACAGATACTTGAATTTTCTGCTTACTTTCTGCGAACAAACTATCAGCTGTCCTAAGAACTCTTTGTTTCAAAGCTTCAGGACAAAAAGCTCTGAGGTGGAAAAAGTCACATTCACTTAACCTCGGGTCACTTTAGTAGGCAGATGTTAGCAAAGCATCTGGTACACAGGGATTCGGGAGGATGTGGTCAACGCAAAAGAGAAAAACAATTATGTGTGTAATCCTTCATCCATCATCGTTTTTCCTTGTGAGTCAAAACAGTTGTATACAAATCCTCAGCGAAGGCATAAAATGACATTTGCTTCCTTGAAAAGGAAACACTTTCTCAGCTGCTTTTTAGAAGATCGATGACAGAGATTAATCTTGGATTTGCAAAGTATATGTTTGTGAACATCAGTGTATCCCCCATTCACCAATATAACGAAACCTTTTGTAAGTTGCAAAAACTCTTTGGACACTGTTAACCAACTGACACTTTTCCAATTTAATTATTCTACGAGGCCAGAAATTAGTATCTTTAGGACATCTTTTTTGGGAAATCTCTTCATAAAAGTTGTTGCTCAAAGGCTGGACTGTTTAACCCGAGAGTAGGGCATGGTATCGGGGGAAGGGGGAGGATCAAGATGACATTGAGAATGCTAGTACCTTAATGGAGATGAAAAAAATTAAATAAAAGTAAAATATCTTATTTTTCAAGAAATATGTCAAAAAAACTAAGAAAAGTAAAGGAAAAATTTTTAGCTGAAATAAACCGGCATTCCGGTTTATTCCAGCTAGATCTTTCCCTCTCCCTCTCCTTTATTTTTCCTAGATCCTTTCGGCCCCTGAACACAAAAGAATCTAAATAGCCAGAAGAACCCCAAACATTCCAAGTTGGGTAAGGGAAAGGGATCCGTTGTACAGCTGTTGTGAACAACAAGAACCCCAAACACTCCAAGTTGGGTAAGGGAAAGGGATCCGTTGTACAGCTGTTGTGAGATTGGTGGAAGCCTCCCTTCAAAGTCACCCAACGTGTTCTTTAACTGGCACAGGGTGTGGCTCTCCTACAGAAGGTCTTGCTTCACCTCTGATCGGTACTTTGATGTGAACAATGGGCTAAATAGCCAGTTGATCCTCAGAGTTGGGTAGAAGCTGTTAGGAAAAAGATTGTAGTTTCCCGTCATGTCCACATAGCGTGTTCTTTAAAGTGCACACGGTATGACTCTTCTTCACAAGGAGACGCGGCTTAAACTCCCATCCGATGGTCGGCGACTTTACTAGGTTGGGTTGAGTTTTTTTACCCCTGAGCGGCACTTTTTTGCACACCATGGGCTAAATGGCCAATTCACATGGACCCCAAAGGCTCAGATAAAGTTGGGGGAGGGGACCCACTGGAACAGCTGTTGGGACACAGATGGTAGCCTCCCGTCAAGGCTATCCAGCGTGTTCTTTAACGTGCACACTGTATGGCTCTCACGCACACGGGGCCACGGCTTAACGTCCCATCCGACGGATGGCGTCCTTTCCAAGCCCCTCGGTGTCCCCTACTGACCGTGGGCAGGGCGGAGAATTTTGCGGAGATAAATCTCAACGGGCTTTACCAGGTGTTTATTTTCTCAAATCAGAGTGGGGTTAAGGGAGATAAATTTCGATGCAGATCGAATCCCCGATCTGCAGATTACTAACCTGGTGCCCACTGAACCAAACCTCTCCCCCAGCTCAGAGGTAAAACAACCCAAGGTGTACATTACTGAAACATAAAACTGAATGAAATGTCTAATCAGTTTTTAATGAAGTGCTTAAGCTACTTAATTGTAAACAAAAATTGATGGTTTTGGTAAAAAAAAAAAGTGGTACTTCAATATTTGGTCCATTTTTTCCTTATTGATATCATTAAATAGAGAAAAAAAATCTGCTGTCTTTTCACCTAATAATGGCGCACCTTCCTTAACTTTCTAAAAAACTGGGTTGAGCTGAAAGGGTTTCTGCATAGCTTTAGGATGCTGGTTGTTAAATATTTGCTAGTTTTCCGAACCCGTTGTTAAAATCAAAGGTAATTTCATCAAATGAAAATTTACTTACTTTTGATATTAAGCAAGGTAACAATAAAAATTCAACAGAAATCCATTATAAATTATGCACTTCTATTCGAGCTAATAAAAGTTTTATATATAAGTGCATTTGAACCCTTTTTTGATGCTCCTAGGTTTCGAAACTTTACCTGCGTTGAAATTTCTTCGCTAACCCCTGTTGTGCCCTTTGTAGAAAACGGGGACCCTCTGATGGGCTTGGAAAGATCGCCGTGCATTGGATGAGACATTGAAATACACTTCAGTGTGCAAGAAGCAATGCCTAGTGTACTACGTTAAAGAACATGCTGGATGGACTTGATGGGTGGTTTCAATCTATCTCGTAATAGTTGTCTAGTGGTTCCTCTTCCCCTTTCCAACTCTGAGCCTTTGGAGTCCTTATGACGTAATCATTTAGCATATTATGTATATACAACTGATGCTGAAAGGTAAAAAAAATCAATACTGTTGTAGAAGAAAGAGAAATGATTGTTAATTGACTAGGAATATGGTATTAACGGTTATGGTAAACAGGACTTTAACAGGCACAGAGACGCTCGGGCCAACTTAGAAGCCCGCAGACAATGTAGAAAATAATTTTTATGATTTATGAATGTTTTAAATTCTAATTTGATGAAATCTTTTTTTTTAATCATTTATTTATTCAAACAATTACAAATAAATCATTTCCGTTTACAAATGTTCCGCAAAGCTGACAACTTATCTGCAGGAGTAAATAATACATTGACATAATAGTATTTTACACCTTCGTTCTGTCTTCATCCGCTAATCTTAATACAACTGTTACATTTGTTACACTATTTCGGTTGGAAATTTCGACATTAAACAATTTGC
Source organism: Ryuthela nishihirai (assembly GCA_038380435.1). Classification (NCBI taxonomy): domain Eukaryota; kingdom Metazoa; phylum Arthropoda; class Arachnida; order Araneae; family Heptathelidae; genus Ryuthela; species Ryuthela nishihirai. Next base: position 33,325,176 of record JAWZYU010000019.1, on the reverse strand, counting down.
TCTCTTTACTAAAATTTTTATCTTTTTTCATTTCGAATATATCAAAGCAATATTGGGTTTTTTATATTCACATTCAGCACTATAGAAATTGTTAATGGGTTTTAATATTAATTTTGTAATTTATCTATAAAAATCTATTTAATTCGTGTTTTAATTCACTAAAATAACTTACTGCTAGCCTTTCCCTTGGTAAGAGATTGAAAATGTATGGAATTTTGCAGTCCTTTGTGGACTTCCCATAGTTATTTGTGAAATTCTGCAGTTGGAAATAATTTTTTTCTTTATATTTGGTGTTTTTTTTTTCTTGTTGGACTTTAATTTTATGTGTGTTGTCAAAAAAAATTACATATAACTATGTTATTTTATATAGGCTTTGGTAAGCTAAAATATCCAAATAAATAAATCTATCTTGAGCTGTAATTTGAAATTATGATCTTTAATCGGTATAATATTTTTACCTATTGCGAACTGAATACGTTCTATTTTTATAACATTTGTTAAGTTGGTTCTACCATGTATCGTTTTGGCCCAATTTCAGACGGACTCACAGATCGCTTTATAAAGCATAATACATGTATTGGTATCCGAAATATATCGCGTACTCTGTCGATTTTGATGCAGCTGCAGTTTTCTAGCTCAGAAATGGTTCACTTTTTCTGCAGTTTAATTTGTGTATCTACATATAAAAATTTACTCCTCAAACAGTTGTTTGTCATAGAGATTCAACAGAAGCTAGTTAATATAATACACCATAGAGAAGGTCTGAGAAATCATCATCAGGAAGATAACAGTAGAAATGAAACATCCATGTCTTATCTGAGCTCGTCAGTTAAAAACTACTATATTTTGACAAAATCGCACTTTTTATTGTTGTATCTGATATAAAAAAATTCAAATAAATATCGAAAAATTAACAAGGTTCTAGTCAAGGCTATAGTCGTCCCGTGGCCACTGATCAAAGGGACCTGGGTTCGAACCTTAGATAAAGCATGGATATTTGTGTTGTTTTTCTCTTGAGGTCCAGCCATCCTCACATACCTTCTACTAAGCGTGTAAACTGACAGGCTCCTGTCAGACCTCTGTGACAAGTAGCTGCTTGAAGGGATATTTTATTTTTATTTAAAATCAAGGCTTGCTTTGTGCTTGAGGTAGAGAATATATAACCCTCATAACCCTCCATTTTTGTTAGCTCCTAACCCTCCACCCCTCCATTTTAAAAGTCCCTGATGTTAAATGCAACAGTTTTGTAGGGATAATGTTTAATTTCCCAACAATTGCAAAATGTTGAGTCAGTCCTCTCTTTGACCATCGTTCTCTCCCACTGACATTCATTTCAGTATTAGGAGAGTGTGACAAATACAGCGAACGTCTTCCAGATATTTTTATATGCATCGCGACGTCGATAAAAAAATTAACACTTGTCAATGTCTGTAAAGAGGGACTTCATAAATATCGAAATCGAATTAACATTCCTGAATAGAGATAATAATAAAGACTACGTTAATGCTAAGTAAGACAGACCTGCTAATGTATGTGAATACAAACTATATACTAAAGAAAATTTTTTGTGCTGTAATAAAAGCAAAGTATCGTTTCAGCCTGACAAGCATACACTCATGATCATACTCCGATCCATGATCTAAAATCTGCTCCCAAAAGTCAGGTAAAATGATTAAGTAGGAGACTCTATGGCATTACATGTACACATACAAAATCCTTATGCAGCCAAGGGCTAGGGAGTATAACAAGACTAGGTACAACCAGACTGTGTAATTTAGTCCTCCTAATATGTCTGTCCTTAGCTACAGCTCCTACATTTGAACACTGTAGTCCAATTCTAGCAAGGTCTTGTTTGACATTGTCTGTTCATCGCATCCTAGGTCTTCCCTTTTCCTAGATACATTATTAATAGCCCTATTCACCAATCTGTAATTATGTATACAGGCAACATGACCAAACCAACGCAGTCTCTCTCTGCATATGATAGCATCATGATGGGATTTTACTACAGAAAAATAAGGACCATCATCATGACGTGTTGACATACGGGAAATAATGCTGATGTTGATGTGAAATTGGCATAATGAAAATAATGACCATCATAAAAGTGTGAAGTTGACTACTTGAAAATAATGATCATGATGATGATGTGAAGTTTTTACACTTGAAACTTTGTTGGGTAAAACTACTTAGTTTTACCCAACAAATTTCCAAATGTAAAGAATTAACTATTGTCTTATAACGGACTTTAATATCTAATGGTTACTAAAAGTATTCTGTTTTTGCCAATTTTGTTCTTGCTTTCGAAACCTTTAGAATATGCTATAACTAAGATATTTTCGAAACAATAAACAATTAGTATGGAAAATAGTGATCATCATGACGATGCGAATTTGACTACTGGAAAATAATGATCACAATGATGATGTGAAGTCTGAAACCGCATTCCTGAAACTTGTGCGTTAGTTGGCTAAAAGTGCTTAAAGTAATCTAATAACGGATAAGGCAAAAGAAATAAAAATGGAATTTATTCTGTAACTTCAGGGATATCTTCGAAACATTTGGTATTCTAATGAAATATGTACATCCTACACATTGAGAATAACGATACAAGACGAGAATTAAATCTAGTATTTTCAGTTTGTGAGTTATTTACAAAACACAGAATTTTTTTCCCGTTAGGTCAACGTTTATTAAAATTGCAGAAAGAGCACATGAGAGAGCACACAATCTCAGCAAGTTTTTCGCAATCTCAGTTCTCTTGAGCTCTACGTTACATTTGAGTAAAAAAATGCCTTATTCTAAAATCATCTGTAGATATTGATTTTGTCTTTTGGCTCTGTATTATGGAATTCAAAAAAAAAAATGCTTCAAACTTCTTTGTTAAGCACAGAAAAACAATTTAAGAAGCGACATGGAAAATTGAAATGCAGGATATGTACCTTAAAACAATTCTTCCTTAATCTCACGAGCACTTAGAGGAACAAAGATAGTAAACACCAGAGTTGTCAATACATCTGCTCTGTTACGTAAACATTGTAACTGAAATGATGCTGTGAAAAGTTTTTTTGTGTTTTGCAAGAAAAGTAACGACACAAATTCGTTTATGAAGAATTTGTAAATTTTCATTTTGCGGAATCTTGAATCTGAAAGAGTTGACAATTATTCATGCGAGAGAAAAGTTACGATGTGATTACTTAATGAGTGATAACATATTGATACTCTAATTTCTTAGATACTTGTGTAATAAAATTGATTTCTGGTGATAGAAGGGAAAAAAAAACCTTTAATGCCATCGCAGATTTTTAAAGTTCTTTTGGAAAAGTAATAATTAATTTGTAGAATGAAACTTAATTACACTGGTTTCCATAAATTAAACGAAATCCCTCTGTTAAGTCAATGGGAAGCTAAGGTCAAAGCTCTATAACTTCTAAAATAATTTTTTTGTTTTGAAAAATGTGATTGCAGATAAAGATCTCAATCAAATAAATCAATATCTCGATTTTCAACAATATTCGTTCAGTATTTAATGAGTTATGGAAGTTTGAATGTTTAACAACAGCAATGCAAATCTTAAGAAACTTATACAAAACTGAAGAATAGTGAAAGAATTCTTAACCCAAAGTTCTACAATAAAAACTTATTTTATTAAACACTTTGATACAATACTTATTACTGAGTTTGTATTAACTTTTTAATCAGTTTTTATGGCTGGCATGTTATCGCTAAATATTCAAACTTCCATAACATTAAATACTGAACGAATATTGTTGAAAATCGAGATACTGATGTATTTGATTGAGACCTTTATCTGCTATCCAATTTTTAACAACAAAAAACTTATTTTAGAAGTTATAGAGCTACGACATTAGCTTCCCATTGACATAACATAGAGTTGTTGCTTAGTTTATGGAAACCAATGCATTTTAAACAGCGAATCAATGGAGACGACAATAACTTTCTTCAGACGACAAGTAGTAGCCTCAACGAGAAGACAGCTGGTGAATCAAAGAAGGCAAGTGGATATTCAAATGCTAAGATAAATAATAAATTCAATGAGATCAAAATTAAAGAAAGTAGTTTTAAATACAAGATATGCAAATTTAAATAAGAATGCTAGTAGTGAAGTCAATGAGAAGAACGTAAAAGTTGGGACTTTAGACATAGACAAAAGGTAGTTATGATTTTATCTGTAATACAGAGTTTATATACAAGGCGTCATTTCATAATTTGGCATGCTCGAACCCTAAAATCAGATGTTTTAAATTCAAGGCATCATTTCTGAATTAGGTATCTTACGACCCTAAGATCAAGAGTTAGAAATTCAAAGCACATTTTGAACCTGGTATCTTCGGACCCTTAGATTAAATTTCATTGACCACTTCGAATTCCATCGTAGGAGGTCCTTCGACAAAATATTTTCGATATGAGTAGCCCTTGATTTCGCAAAAGTTTAAAAATGCTGTTGAAAGAGATGTAGATATGCTACGATTTTTTACCTTGCTAAAAATTAAGTTTTTAATTATAAGTATTCTTTGGTTGCCTAAACCTTTAGAATATAGTCTTAATTTTTAGTTACATAAATGTGCACATAAGTAGAAAACTTTTAATTTAAGAGCAAGGTTTTTGGCCAATATATATATATATGTTAATGGAGTATATAAGAGAAGTTATTGATATGCAAAAGTAATAAAATTTCATTCTTGATATCATAAAAGAAACTGTTTATGGTTTTATCAATTAGTGGTCAAGGATGCAATTTGGGGGTAATTCTTTTAAAGCTATATGCAGTATATACACATGAAAATTATAATGCCTTTGTATATCAGATGTTGGGGGAAAAAAGCTGTTTTTCTCTCTACTAGCAAAGTTTCTTTATATATATACGCCAACGAAAATCAGCTCTTTCTCTTTTCTGGTTGTAAGACAGAAATCGAAAGCATTTTCTTCCATTATTTTACATTTTCACAACAACACAAAAAAAAATGATAGATCATAATTAGTTTTACTTTATATATATATATTTTTTTTCGAACTTTTAACTATTGCTCAGAATTTAGCTATTGTAATAGAAAGTAAAAAGAAAGTTTTAGCTTTTAGTTTTTCCTAGTAGCTTTTAAACAAATGTAGTTCGTTAAATTTGAGAGAAGGGGATATTATGTTTTAAAATATTTTGAATAGAGATATAAGTATACAAATTAGCTCAAGTTAATCAAATTGCGTTTAGAAATATTTGTGATAATGATACTTTTAAAAAAATTAGGTTCGGCATTATGTTCTTTGCTAACAAATCATGTGTATTAAAATCAACATATGCAAAATATTGCTTTTAAAATGCATGATTTTTATGCATAATTCTTCAAATTAGAAATTAGCAAATTATATTTCAAGAACCGCATGTCGCCCCCAGAGATGATTTTCTGTGGCTTCAGTCTTTTTGGCAAAATGAATTTCTTGGAATTTCTTCAAAAGTGATCTTTAACGAGTTATCATTCTTGACTGTTCAATTATTATGTTAAGTAAGAGTAAACGGAAAGACGGGTCATGGAAGGTGGGGGATAGGGAAGGTTATGGCTCTAAGAAAGGGTACACAGAGAAGGAGAGATTAGTTTCATCTTTCATCAAGGATCACATTAAACAATGAAATAATATTCCGTAACTTTATTTTTTTCATCTGCCATAGCAATAAATTGAAATGATGTTTCTTAAAAATTCCTAATATATTCTGAAGTATTAAAATTAAAAATATTTGCAAAAATTACATTAAAACGCCTTGGATTTTTTTGTTTTAACACAACATTTGTGTTCCCTTCTTGCACATTTAATAACTGAAAGTGGCTCACCTATACAATAAAAAAAAAGGTTGAGGAGAACTGTTTTTACCCAACAGAGGTTTTTTTTTTCAAAATCAGATTTATTTAAAATATCAATTTATTAAAAAGAATAAAATTATCGAGCAACAACACGAATTAGGTACAGTTTCAACAACTATGTCACAGATTGATCAGAAGATGCTCATAAAGAATTTCCAATTCAAAAAGTAGCTTGTTAGCAATCTTTTAAAAATGATTGCTTATCTCAAATGAGACTGAAAAATGTTTCTAAGTCAGAAATTGTCAAAAACATCCTTATTAGAATAACCAAAAAAGCAAAAAATATAAAAATTTATTAGAGAGCAGAGAGACGATTTGGAAGACGTTCTGGAAGTGTAGACAAAAATAAATCCCAGTGTTCGTTTATTTCAATAAACTGATATCAACTTTTGAAGAGAAACCCAAGTGGGTGGATTTAAAGTCAAAGCGAATTTTGCATTAATGTTAAGAAATGCAACAATCAAAACATTTCGTCCACGATTTCCGAAAACAGAATGCATCATTTTCCATTCCAATTAAAGAAGCTAAGTGAGCTTCATAGATATATTAATAGCATATTATTTTAGATAGTATGCATATTCATATATGACGGTAGATATTTTAAATTTACGGTTTTGTCTTAATGGGAACTAATAGTTTCCTATAAACCGGTAAATGAGACTCGATCATTCGGCACCGTCACTGATTATGATAAATATTTCTTTCGAGCTAAATAGGCTGATTTTTAATGGAAAAAAAAGTAGTGATGATTTCGTACTTACATCGTGAAAGTCCGCCATTTCCGTTGTCATCATCAAAGGTCGAAGGGTCACACTATAGTTCGTAAAGGGGGCGGAGATGGTATACTCCACCGTTCCCGCAGACATCACATGCAAAGAATCTCCTGGTGTGTGACACCACACCCGGGGTTACCTTCGGGAAGCACCCACCTAAAAATACCGCCCATCAAGTAAAGGTCACAATAGAAAGCAAAGTATTATCCGTCCAGCGTCCTAGACACGACCCGTTGAACACAGAGCACAACCTGAACAACACCACCACACAACAAGAGCACAAATGTTATACAGGGAAGTCCTCGATACACAAGGGACTCCAGCGTCGACTTCCACTGAGCACCATGGGCAGACACCGTTGCTGCCGGACCACCACACCTGTACTTCTGTACCTGGCCCGCTAGACTACCCTGCTTTCATTAGGGTGGCCTAAGTAGGCCGCCCCCTAGCGGTGGTTCTGCCAGGTAGGCGGACGACCGCCAATCATTGACGCTAAAATGGCGTCGTCAGAGAGTTGTTTCCAGGACGTGGTTTCGGGAACGTGTATGAGCAGTGAATGTTCGCTCGCGTCGGAAGAAGACAGGTGAGTTGGGCGGCTAGGATGTGAGGACCTGCTCCCCACCTCTCTCTGGCTCTCGATCGGCTTGCTGCTAACCTCCACTCCTCGGATAAATAAATTGAGAGGTGAAGTAGAGTTGACGTGTGTCTGTCTGGTTATGTTTCAAATGCTTAGTGATGGAGACGTGGGCTTGGACTTTAAAAATAGGATTTTTTTTGGATATTATTCTGATGCACCTAACACTCACACTTTAGCATTTGGAATCCGCTTTTACAGTTCAAATGTGCTTGTAGCGGGTGACTTTAAAAGGACGAGAATTTTCTGGATCCAATTTTGATGCACAATGCTCACTTTCGCATTCATTATCAGTTTTCGAAGTTGAGATTCACTTACAGCAGGTGGCTTTAAAATGACGAGAATTTTTGTGGATCCAATTCTGATGCAGAGTGCTCACACTTTCTCATTCATTATCAGTTTTCGCAGCTGAGATTCACTTACAGCAGGTGGCTTTAAAAGGACGAGGATTTTTGTGGATCCAATTCTGACTTTAACTTGCATTTGCAGAAGGTGACTTTAAGAAAAGGAGACTTGTGTATATCTAATTCTGATGCACATGACGTTTACAGTTCTGTCTTTATTATCCGTTTGTGTTGTTTAGATCCATTTGCAGCTGCAGAAGGAAAATTTAAGAATATTTTTATGGATCTTATCCTAATGCACATAACGTTCGCATTTCTGTATTTCTAATTCGTTTTTGTAGTTGAAATTCACTTGCAGCAACTGACTTTAAAAGCAGTAGAATTTTTCTTTTCGATTCTGATGTACACAGTGCTCACAACTTTGCATTTAGTATACGTTTTTGTAGCTGAGATTCACTTACATTAGGTGATTTAAAAAGAGGAGAATTTTGTTTACCTGATTCTGATGCACTTAACGCTCACAGTTTTCATCTCGTTTTCCAAAAAAAAAAATACTGGATATTGTGTTCACTTTGTCGTCAGTCTGTCCGTCTGTAGACATAGAACTTTTTTTCCTGTTTTTAAGATATAAATTAAAATTTCCTTTTGTGTTGGATACGCATTGATGAAATATTATGCTTCACACTTTTAGAAGTTCCCAAAAGCTGTAATTGTGCCCTCTAACGGTGAAAAATTCGAAAATTCAAAAATTTTAATGACTGTTAGAAATAATTTATTTAGGCTAGAAATTCTGGTTGTGGAATGTGAGAATCATGAAGTTTCCATTGGCAGCATTGTGTTGTACCCATTACGCATAGAGTGGGCGGAAAACTAAATAGTTTGGTTTTAAGAAATAATTGGAAAACTCTTTTTTAATTAGATTAGCATTTTTCAAATCTTTAGGTAGTTTATTTATATCGTTAGAGATTACTAAATATGGAAGAGGCAAAACTTTAACGAATATTGCAAGGGATCTGTTTATGGTAGAAATTTGAAGTTTCGGTGGATTTAAGTGATATTGCACTGACAGCACCAATCTGCCCACTTTTCTCAGAGGAGTGTGACAGAAGCAAATTTAAAAATTTAAAACGAAACATTTTTTGAAATTAAAGACAATGACTTTTTTTAGGTTATATAATTACTAATAAAATGCTACTATTTGCATTTTACTCATTATCCATTAGCTCAAATTAAAACTTTTAAGAAGTAGAAAAATAGGTAAACGAAAAACTTCACTGTCTTTGAAAACGAAATTCCCATATTCTTCAGAAGCGATATGCATTCTTCTAGTTTTTTAAACATTATTTTGTAACTAAGATTCATTTGCAGCAAGTAGCTTTAAGAAAGAAAGATTCTTGTGGATCTGCTAGCGATATGTGTATCGCTCACACTTTTTCATTCAGTAGTAAACTGAGATTTGCATGCCGCCCGGATCCAGAAAAAAAAATCAAAGGGGCGGGGGAGCGGTCAAGGGACTGTATTTCCAATGCTGTATAACATTTCCCCCTTCTTTTTACAGGTGTTTAATTTTTTTTTTTTTGAAAAATTCATGAAATATAAATAAGTTTAATAATGTTTTTGCCTTGCTAGCATTCTGAAAGTGAAGGGGGGGGGGTGTTCCCCTCCCTAGATTCTAGCTTATTCATATGCATTAGGAAACTTTGAAGGTAAGATAAATAAGTTGATGCAATTCAGATGCTTAGAACGCTCACAGTTTTTGTGCTCATTATCCTTTTTTTCTTGTCGAGATTCATTTGCAGCAGGTAGCTTTAAGATGTGGAGATAAAATGTGGATCCAATTTTGGTGCACTCATTACTGACACTTTTATGGTTGGGTTGGGTTGTTTTACCTCTGAGCGGCACTTTTTTGCCCACCATGGGCTAAATGGCCAGGTCCCAAGGACCCCGAAGGCTAAGAGAAGGTTGGGGGAGGGGACCCACTGGAACAGCTGTTAGGAGACAGATGGTAGCCTCCCGTCAAGGCCATCAACCGTGTTCTTTAACGTGCACAGGGTAAGACTATCCCGCACACGGGACCACGGCTTAACCTCCCATCCGACGGACGGCGGCCTATTACAAGCCTATCAGTGTCCCCTACTGACCGTGGGCAGGGCGGGGAATTTTGCGGAGATAAATCTCAACGTTGACCCAACTGGGACTCACTTTTATGGTAACTGAGATTCATTTTCGTTAGGGAACTTTAAAAGGAGGAGAAAAAGGTGATAAGAAAAGGAGACTTTTATGGATCTGATTCTGATGCACATAACATTCCCTTATATGCATTCGTTTTCCGCTTTAATTTTTGAAATTCACTTGCAGGAAATGACTTTAAAAGCAGTAGAATTTTGTTTCTCTGATTATCATGCACATAACGTTCACATTTTTTTTATTCATCCGTTTTTGTAGATAAGATTCTTCATTTGCAGCAGGTGGCTTTAAAAGGAGTCTTTTGTGGATCTGATTGTAATGCACATAATGCTAATATTTTTTTTTCATTCACTGAGATTGACTTGCATTAGGGAACTTTAAAAGGAGGATAATTAAGTTGAACTACTTCTGATACACAGAAAGCTCATACTTTTTGCATTTGCCATCAGTTATTTTAGTCCAGATTCACTTGCAGCTGGTGACTTTAAGAAGAGGAGGCATTTGTGGACCTAATTCTAATGCAAACTATGCTCAGAGCTTTAGCTTAGTTATCATCTTACGTTGCTGAGATTGACATGCAACTGTAAGCTGGTGATTTTAAGAAGATGAGACATTTGCGAATCTCTTCGGATGCACATAACATTTGTACTTTTGCCTTAATCATCCTATTGTGATTCACTTGCAGTAGGTGGCTATAGAAAGAGGACAAATTGTGATCTAATTCTGATGTACATAATTTTTAAGTTTTGTCCCAATTATCCGTTTGTATATTTGATATTCTCTTACAGCAAGTGATTTTGAAAGCAGCATAATTTTGTTTTTTCTGATTCTGATACACATAACGCTCACAGTTTTGCATTCTTCATCTGATTTTGTAATTGAGGTTTATTTTCAACAGGTGATTAAAAAGGAGGAGAATTTTGTGGATGATCCTTATACGCATAACGCTCGCATTTCTGAATTCATAAGCAGCCTTTAGTAGATGAGATTCACTTACAGTCGGTAACTTTGAGAAGAGCAGACTTTCGGGATCTGTTTTTGATGCAAAGAGCGCTCACACTTTTGCATTCGTCATTGGATTTTGTAGGTTTTAAAAGGGGAGAATTTGGGGGATTCAAGTCTGATGCACATAATGTTCATACCTTTAGCATTCATCATCCGTTTGTGTAGCTGAGATTCACTTACATCAGATGACATTAAAGAGAAAGTGTGTTTTCTTCTGATTTTGATTCCCCTTAATCCTCTCACTTTTTCATTCATCCGTTTATAGCTGAGAATCACCTGCAGCAGAAGTTTTTTAAAAAAGGATGTGGTATTGCAGATCTGTTCCTGAGGCACATAATGCTCACACTTTTACATTCATCATTGGTTTTTGTAGATGATATTCACTTGCAGCATGTGGCTTTGAAAGAAGGAGAATTTGGTGTATTGATTGTGATGCCCAGATACTCAAACTTAGGCATTCGTCATTGGCTATTGTACATGAGATTCATTTGCAGCAGATGATTTTAAAAAGTAAGAGAATTTTGTGAATCTAATTCTGATGCACTGATTGCTCACACCAAGGATGTACCCAGTGGGGGGGGGGGCAAAGTGCTCCCTCCAGAAAATCATGTTGTCTTATACGAAATCTCAAACTTGTCTGCCTGCTTCGAAATCCAAAATAGTTGTATTTGCATATTTTCATTTTAGTCCCATAGTATACGTTCAAAACTGAATATTATAAAATTTTATTCCATATAGAATGTTATTTTAACCTATCCTGTAGAGTGAAATGTTTTAGTAATTGGTAAACCCTACTAAAGTCTTATTCTCATATCCCCCCCCCCCCCACACACACACACACACAAACACTCATCAGGAACTAAATTCTCGAATCCTCCCCGAAACTTAATCACGCCCACTGAAATTAAAATCTTGGAGCCAGAAATCCAAGAAAATCTTTATTACACATTGTATTAAACAATTATACAAGTATATACCAAGTCAACGAAATAAAACTAAATCAAAATATAATCAATGTGACACTTGATACTGCAAATCTTCATCCAAGTGTTTTATAATTTAGCATCTAACTTGAGTTATTTAAATCGGAATTGGTGAGTCTGAGTCGGCATGTGGATTCCAAATAGTTCATATTTGGAAAAGGGGACTTGTAAGGATATATTGTTTAAGAATATCATTTCGACTGGCGGGTGACCTCGACAGAGCCACGTTACCGACTTCTTCTCTAAAGAGTTGACTGTGATTTTGTTTCTCTGAATCTTGAGAGAGATTACTGTTCTGTTATTTTACCATGAGATGCAGCTAGTGCCTTTTAGTTTATAGGCCTTTTAGTTTATAGGTCATGGTAAAATAACAGAACAGTAATCTCTCTCAAGATTCAGAGAAACAAAATCACAGTCTACTCATAAGAAAGACTTTTGCTAGAGAAAAAAGAAAGATTTGCAGTATCAAGTATTTAATCATTTATTTACGTCAATCAGTCATGTTAATTCGAACCCATTATAGAATATTGCTGAATAAACATTACTGAAACTTTATCTTAATTCAGGATCCCAATCTGAATTTTCTAGTATAATACTGAAGGAAAGCTGGTCAAAGAAAGGTGATTTAAATTCAATTATTTAATCATTATACAGGTTTTAAGCTCCAAGACTAAATTCTTTGAAACCCCACCTCCCACTCCCGAAAACCAAATTCTGGGTACGTGCCTAGTACACACATTTGCGTTCATTTTGCATTCCTCATCTTTTTGTAGACGAGATTCAATTACAGCAGATGGTTTTGAAAGGAAAATAATATTCGAGTCTGACTCTAATACGCAGTACTCTCAAAATTGTGAATCCGCCATTGATTTCTACAAGTGAGATTCATTAATTTTGACAAGTGGACGAGGGTGAAAAGTACAGTCAGATTAAAAGTTCATATGTGAATGAACACAACAGTTATCAAATTTAAATCGTTTTTTATTCAGAGCAGAATGATCGGGTGGCAGCAGTTATAAAGAGCTGAACAAAATTCAAACTTTACTTAATTCAGGATCCCAATCTGAATCTTCAAGTATTATACTAAATAAATGCTGGTCAGAGAGAAGTGGTTTAAATTAAATTATTTAATCATTTATCTACGTTTCATTTTAATACATGAAATGTCGGGGGTAAATTCTTCAAGTGACCCGGGACCCCAAAACTGTTTAATCCAACTCTGTTTGTAGGCATTAGCTGCATCTCATGGTAAAATAAGAGAACAATAATCTCTCTCAAGATTCTGAAAAACAAAATCATAGTCAATTCTTTAGAGAAGAAGTCGGCAACGTGGCTCTATCGAAATAATCAAATGCCAGTCGAAATGATATTCTTAAAGAATATGCATTTACAAGTCCCTTTTTTTCAAACATGAAATATTTGGAATCCACATACCGACCCAGACTCACCGATTCCAATTTAGATAGCTAAAAAACTCAAGTTACGTACCAAATTACAAAAGAGCTGGATGAAGATTTGCAGTGTCACAGTGATTATATTTTGACTTGTTACCTATCTGTATAATTGTTTAATACAATGTGTAATAAAGATTTTCTTATATATAAATATTTTTTTTAAATATACTGATATGTATATATATCCACTCTTGCTGTACTCGCCATTAACGTTCGCAATTATTTAAATTGTGTCCTCCAAGATGAAAAAGTTCATAACTTCTACTTTAGAAACTCCAAGTACAACACAGTAAACAATAACAATCCCTTGTTCGATATCAGTTATTATTGCTGCTTTAATAATAACATTTCTTAAGTAAAAATATCATGCTATGATTGTTCCAATATTGTTTGCTTTGATAGAATTGATAACAGCTAATTCATACAATAATTAATTGCAGAAAAAAATATTTTACGGATATTTGCCTTTTCTGTTATACACATTCATATAAATGATTAAATTGTAATTTGACTTGTAAAGTTGTTGAAGTTTATGTATTGAACTTTTGTACTGAGAAGTGACATCCTGCAACATTTGCTCATGAAAAACGTGTTTATTATATCAAGCAAATGTTAGAATAAGACTTTTGCGAAGAAAAATAGCTGATTTGATTTATTTGTGTGCGCTAATGTCATCTTAGATGTCGTTCGGGCAGTTTTGATTTATTAATTCGAAAAATAGTTTCGATTAATTAATTGTTTTCTTCAAGTGTGACATGTAGCGGTAAGCCATTTGAGTATAATGATCAATTTTTATGTGTGTTGAAGGGGTTATTGTTACTTAACACTGTTTTTTTTGGAACTGTTAAATATTTATTTGAAAAGAATCGATTTCTAATTTGTTACCAAGAAATGGTTACTTATTAATTAGCCAATAGTATGTTTAGTGCATTTGTTTATTAAGTCTATTATTCAAGTTTTATTTACTTCTCGTAAAATAATTGTTTTATCTATTGAATAAATTAATTTATTATCAGTCATGTTAATTCGAATCCATTATAGAGTATTGCTGAATAAATATTACCGAAACTTCCCAACAATATATTCCGGAAATGGGATCAAATTAACGTTTCCGTTAATATTAATTCTTTACATAAAGTATTAAAAAAATCAAGTTTTTTTTATCGTTTATCTATAATTAGAAGTTTAATCGTTTCAATTCGCTGATCGAACGAAATTTGTGGGCTTTTATACAATTTCACACAAAAAAATAGAAAACAATTTTTTGACAAAATTTGTCCATTTTTCTATATTGTTGCATGCACCCGTATATAAAATGATTCATTAGGATTAGGTGACTTAATTGAATTATCAAGAAACCACAATGTGAATTTTTAATCATTTTTGCATCTTCATTTCATTAATTTTTCAATAACTGAGAGCGAAATTTAAATGCAAGAATATAAGTATTAATAATTTTTTACTGGGTAAAAAAATCGAAAAACAAATTGTTAAAAATACATGTAGAAAGTCTTCAATATCGAATCAAGACAAACACTGCACTCCTATTTGAAATCTAAACTCCAGATAATGAATAGGGGCGGGGGTGGCTCAGTCGGTAGCGCGCCAGGCTCGTAATCTGTAATTCCCAGGTTCGAGTCCCAGATGGGTCAGCGTTGAGATTTATCTCCGCAAAAAATCCCCGCTCTGCCCACGGTCAGTAGGGGACACCGATGGGCTTGGAAAGACCGCCGTCCGTCGGATGGGACGTTAACCCCTGGTTCAGTGTGCGGGAGAGCCATACCCTGTGCACGTTAAAGAACACGCTGGATGGCCTTGACGGGAGGCTACCATCTGTCTCCCAACAGCTGTTCCAGTGGGTCCCCTCCCCCAACCTTCTCTGAGCCTTCGGGTTCATGTGACCTGGCCATTTAGCCCATGGTTGCAAAAAAGTGCCGCTCAGAGGTAAAACAACCCAACCCAGATAATGAATAGTTACCTTACTATACTAGATTATATGAGTGTTTGAGCATATGCCTCTCCCCCTCACACTGGGTAGACACAGCGGGATAGGCTCTATCTATAAAGAATTCCTCCTAAAGGGGCCTATACACACACACACACACCGATTCGACCTACTGCATATGAACTGGTCGTTTCTCCCAGATCACAGCGATGCATTGTGTCCACAAATACCAAGATAAAACAAATTATGAGTCATTTGCTTCGTTTTTCCTACTAAGAATTTTCCTCTCTACTATATGTGAGCCTAAACTCGTTGTCTCAGAAACTGAGCTTAACGCTTCCTCTCTGTTTTCAAAATGAAGGATTCGTGTCACCTGACACCATCCCGAGGCGCATAAACAATAGAATGAATGGCAGGAAAAGAAATGATCACGCATCTTTCAGTAAAGAATCTCTAGATGATCGAGTTCTGACTATTAACCAAACGGTACATCCTCTGACCGATTCTGACTCTCTGCCACGTCAGATCTGCATAGATAATCGAGGTAGGCTTTCCTAAGTCGTCGATCGTGCCCACAAACAGGGTTTCGTAGGTCCCGATTGCCACTTTATTGGTGTGTTCGCTGCTTTAGCAAAAAGCTTGAGTTAAAATTCACATGGGTAGCAGATGTTTTTACTACATATTATTGAAAATTCGCCTCTAATATAAAGCCAATGGGCTCAGAAAAGCTGTCGTCCAATGGATGGGAAGTTAAGCCGTGGCTCCGTGTGTGAGAGAGCCGTACCCTGTCTACATAAAAAATACACTGGATAGTCTTGACGGGAGCTATTATCTGTCTCCTAACAGCTATCCTATCCAGTACGTTCCTTCCCCCAACCTTCTCTGAGTCCTCGGGGTCTTTTTAACTTGGCCATTTAGACCATTGTGTGCAAAAAAGTGCCACTCAGAGGAAAAACAATCCAACCCACTCCCTCGAAATAATAATAGTTCAGTGAAAGAGTTATTTATCAATTTATTTATTTATATACATACCATTTACCTCTGGGGCGTTAGTAAATAAGGCTTCTGCCCCAAAGATTTTAGTAAATTTCAACAATAAATTCAATACTTATACACATTTAATGAACTAAAGTATATATATATGTTTCAGGTTGAAAATGTAGATGAATTGTGTGATTGACTGAGAGAGAGCTGAAAAAGCTCTCTCAGTTGTGGTGGGAATTTGAAACCATAACTACACTGGCGGAAATTGAAAAAAGAACACAATTAACAACTGAAGGGTAATCTATGAGATTTATATAGCAGAAACAACTTGTTGAGAAAGGTGTGATTCAATGTTTATTTTACCTTTTAATGAGTATTACATTTTACAGAAGGCATATTTTAATAAAGTGTTGAACCTCCTCGAGTAGCAATACAAGCTTCCAATCTGGCATGCAATCGGTTGTATAAATGTTGGATATAATACTGGGGGATACCATTCAATGCGCTTTCAACTTGGACGCGAATTCAGCGATGGTCGTTGTCTGCCGCGGTCCGCGGAAGAGTCTTTGTCCTATTCACTCCCAGACATGCTCGATTGGAAACAAGTCCAGAGAGAGTGCTGGCCAAGGGAGTTATGTTGAGTTGCCCGGGTGGAGTGTGGGCGGGCGTTATCCTGCTGGAATATCGCATTTGGGATTACACTCAAATATGGCAGGACGACCCACTGTACGATGTCGCTGACGTAAGCATTGCTATTCAGTGTACCTTGTACAAACACCAGACACGTACGAGAGTGATAGCTAATCTCTTCCCACACCATGATGCCCGGTGTTGACCCTGTGTGTTGCTGGCGGATGCACGATGGAAGAAGCCGCTCACTTTGTCGCCTTCGGACACGTAAACAACCATCAGATGCTCCCAAGCAGAATCGGCTTTCATCACTGAAGACCACAGACTGCCATTCTTCCCCCTAATGAACTCATTCTTGACACCACTGCAAACGTGCTCGACAGTGACGAGGTGACAGTGGTAACTGTGCCAGTGGCATGAGTGCCCGTAGTTCTGCTTCCAAAAGACGATTGCGTATTGTTCTTGTAGACACCCTTGGTACGACAGAGGATCGAATTTGTGACGCTGTAGCTGTCCGTTCTGCCAACCCTGCCCTCCTGATACACCGATCCTCTCGTGCGTCCGTAACTCTGTGTTGCCCGGAAACACATCTGCGAGTGTGCGAATGCTCTTCTGACCATCGACGCCATCATCGTACCACTGTCGATAGCTCTCGTCCAACGCGGTGTGCAATTTGACGAAAAGACCAACCTACTTCCCGAAGACCCATAAACGACCTCGTTCAAACTCCGTTAACTGAACAAATGTTGCGCACCTGTGTCGTCCAGGCATGATATCTTCTTCAAAGAACACTGAACAGCACGACACAAGACGAATAACTTCTTCACGCCCTAGTCCTTAAATACGCGCTGTGTACATTCGCATGTTGTTGTCCTCACTGACGTCATTATATCATCCAAATACTTTCAATCTTGGATCACGGTTTCTGCTGCCCTTAACAAGCAGCTGCTTGAGGGGGTATTTTATTTTTATAACTATTAACATATTATAATATGACGTTCCAAAAGGAATTCCTTCTGGGTGTTCTTTTTTTCAATTTCCTCCAGTGTATATCCGAGAATAAAGTGACGTTTCAGTCAAAAAATCAAGTATAGGTTTATATCACAAAGGGATTGTAGAAATGTTGCTAGGAATTAACATAGTTTGCAGTGTGAACCGATTATTTTACATTTCTTTGAAGTGCTTCAGAAAGTTCCTCTCTTTCACCTGCGTATCTTATGCAGTTCAATAAAATATGAGGAATTCTTTGCTTTACAAATTGTGCAAAGTGCTATCGGAGATTTTTTGATTTTGCAATAATAGTTATTTTTACAAGATGTTCCTGCGCGGAGCCCAGAAATTTTGATTTTATTTTGCGTTGAGAAACCATACTGGTCAAGAGTGATATTTTCATGCAATGAATATATCTGAAGATGTTACTTATAGAGCCACAAAGTTTGAAGTGTTAATTGGATAACATCTACATGACTGTAAATAACTTAAAATAATTTGCTGCATCCAATGTTCTCATTAGGTGAAACAGCGACTCGCTCGCGGATTGAAAGCGTGCACTATGTAGGAGGCACGTTTCCATTGGCTGCAAAAGTGTGCTTGTGAAATGGATAAATAGCGTGTCATGCGTTACGTACCTAGGGGAATGGGGACCGGGTACGTCACTGGGTACATCCCCCTCCCCACCCCGAAAATCCGGTCGTTTTATATGAAACCTCAAACTTGTCTACATGCTTCGAAACTATAAAATCTTATTCCATATAGAATACATATATTCCATATTTCCTGTCCTCCGGCGGAATACT
Source organism: Ryuthela nishihirai (assembly GCA_038380435.1). Taxonomy (NCBI): domain Eukaryota; kingdom Metazoa; phylum Arthropoda; class Arachnida; order Araneae; family Heptathelidae; genus Ryuthela; species Ryuthela nishihirai. Next base: position 33,306,568 of record JAWZYU010000019.1, on the reverse strand, counting down.
TTAGTAATTGGAAAACCCTACTTAGGTCTTATTCTCACTCCCTCATCCCCCGACCCGACAGGCATCAGAGAGTGTGATGACTAGCAATTTCGTTAGTTTTGCATTTCAAGTATCTTTGCTCTAGAGATTTGAACTCATGTCTTCATTAAAATATATTCCTTGTAATTTGGCCAAAAAAGAAATATGCGAGATAAAGAAGAAAAGAAAATTGCCTACCAGGATGTAAACTGGCACAACTCGGTATTTCCTTTCCTCAAAAACAAAACCTCCATCCACAGTTCTATTATTTAAAGTTTTATTTTCACAATAAAAATGTAGTTACTTTGAAAGTATATGATAGTTCCGAATTCTTCCACTCAAGCTTCCGAGAAGACTTCATCTTTCCCCAATTTCTCCGCGTCCCGCCTATTTTCATCAAGGAATCCTGTTTGAATGACCATCTGGATGGCTGACCTCTTTCTACGTAGCTTATCCCCCCCTCCTTTTTAACCCTAAGTCCTTTCCCCTTTCTCACCCAGCTTGTTACATTCCACTCCCCAAACCGAGCCTCTTGCACGTGTCGGTCAAGAGACATCAGCACCAAATATCTTTTTCCTTCAAGTAAAGTTTTTGACCGAACTGGTCTTAGTCTCACAACCAGCATCTTGGGATTCAGAGAGACAGGAGGCTCAAGAAAGAAGGAAGCAGGTTGTAAAAGCCGGGGGAGGGGGGGATGGGTGAGAAGGTGGGTGGGTGGGTGGACGACAGATAGCGAGAGAGTCTGAAAAGTCAGGACGTTAATGGAGTTGACCTTAATGTAGGTAGCAAATAAGTGTGCAGAGCTATTGTATAGTGTCAGTCATGACCTTTCGCTGTAATGGCAGCTCAGCGCTTTAAGCATACCTTCAACAGAGCCCAAGGGAGGATTGGCACTTGCACAGAAACACAAAAGGTATACCGTCGTAAAATGGCTTAATGTGTGCATAAATATGAAGACGTGTGCTATATAATGTGGAATAACGAGACAGAGACAGATTAGGGTAGTTTTGAAACCGTAATTCAAACTTTACCTAATGGCATGGATGAAATGTGCCGACTTGGCTAATGTAATGGTTCAAAATTCCCCAGTTAGAACCAAAAATATCGGCTTTGTGTGAATAGTTATTTTACAACTACAGGTTTGTTATCTTTCACATACCATACTACTTGATTATCTAAAGTTTCATCTGACCCTTCATTACATTGTGAAGCTGGTTTTTGGTAGAAGTCTATCTTTTTGTATCATCGCTTTTTTTTCCTTTTCTTGAGTTTGTCCACTTATTGAAGTATTTAAGTTCCTGTCCGCATTGAAAGATGTTTTCTGCGTTTTGCGTAGTCAAGTTGTGCAACAGAAATAATTGTTCAGAGCGTTTTTTTTTCCTTCCAAAGATGGCTTTCATACGAAAAAAAAAAACCTCTTCAATTGCATAATAAAAGTTTCTAGACTTTCATTTCTGGCGGAAGTTTTCGAACATGATTTCCAACTACAATACATTTCTTATTAATCATTTGCTTTGGGTAGGGGGCGGAGGTGGCTCGCAATATGCAGCTCCCACACTCGAGTCCCACTTTTGCCAGAGTTGAGATGGCAGGGCATTATCTCCGCAAAACGCCCTGCCATCGGTCAGTAGGGAACACCGATGAGCTCTTGGAAAGGCCGTCGTCTCTCGGATAGGAGTTTAAGCCGTGGCGCTGTATGCCGGAGAGCCATAACTTGTGCACTTAAAGAATACGCTGGATGGCCCTGATGGGTGACTACCATCTCTCTCTCTCCCAACAGCTGTCTAAGTGGTTCCCTTCCCCACACCTTCTCTGAGCTCTCGGGGACCTTGTGACCTGACCATTAACACCATTGTGTGCAAAAAATTGTCGCTCAGATGTAAAACAACCCAATTTTCGGGCAGAACAGTTTAAAATCCTATTTCGTTTGGGAAATAATTTTTTAAGTGTAGTTTCCATTGTTGAAAGAAATGTTCTGATGTGACTACGTTTGAAAAATGCAGTATTTGAATGTGATTACCATTTTCAAAATCCACTTGAAAAGAAACTAGTATTTCAGAAAACCACTTGAAAAGAAACTAGCATTTCAAAAATAATGAAAAGAATGCAGCAAATAGCTTCTTCTCAAAGAGGGAAAAAAAGTAGGCTGGGGATCAGAGAAATTAAAAAACACGTTTGCAAAGTTGTCGAACAACCAAATTTACGGAGATCCAATCAAACTTAAGTTGTGTCCTACAACCAAGTCCAGTCCGGGATCTAGAAAAAAATAAGGGCGGGGGGGGGGGGGGGGAGGGCGGAATGACTTAGTCAAGAAGAACAAAAGTGAAATTGGGGGGAAAGAGACTTGATTTCCATTTCAGTATAATATTGTCCCCTCCGTTTTACAGGTCTTCAAAAAATTTCTTGAAAAATGGATGAAATATAGACAAGCTTAATAAACGTTCGCGTCCACTATTTTAACTAACATTCTCATATGGGGCGGGAAGGCCCATTGGCCCCTCCCTACTGATTTGGCCGTAGACAATCTATCTTGAATTGTAGCTACTTTGGTATTTGACCGTTGAAAGCCATTTCTTAAGATCACGTTTGACATTGTCCACCACACTTCAGTAAGGGGAAAAGGACAGTTCTAACTCAGAGGCGGAGTTATGGTCCTATGGGCTCTGCCTCCCATGTGTTTCAAGCTGGAGGCGGAGCACATTGGTCAGAATTCTCACTGTTTTTAAGACTGAAGTCAGAAAATGGTGAATAAAATACCTCCCTCCAGTAATGTATTAATCTGAAATTATTCAGTTAAATTGCACATAATCCACTCGTAATTTCCACCGACATCCATCTTGGTTTCCACAAATTTTTTCGAGTCCACCATTTAGAAACCTGACATCGCCACAAACTCCCACGATTTTACCGTTAGTCCACCATCTTGGTTTCTAACCTCATCTGAAATTACTAAGTCCAGACTCCGCCATCTTGATTCCTGACATATTAATTAAATGCTCATCAGAAGTTCCACTCCCCTTTATTAAACCTCCTCTATCAAAGACTGTCACACCCTCATTAATTAACCCATTTTCGAAAGTCCCTTTCCCCTTTTATTAACCCCCCACCCCCTCTTTTCCTCTGATTCCATCATTTTGACATCCCGTGTGATTGCGTCATCCTCCTAGAGCGTGAAGTAAGTCCGCCATTTTGAAATCTGATGTCGCCGATTAGAAGTTTTTCTTTTCATTTACTGCGGGACAGTTTTTTAAATCAGTTTTTGCGGGATAATCCTTCTTCCAGTATAAATACGACATCCCAGTCAGAATCCTCATTCTGTTGGCAGAAGTTGACAGTGACAGTTCTCTGCTGCTGCGTCTCAGTGATTTTTTTCAACTGCAATAGTATTAGTTCTCGATGTCCTCCAGTTTCTGCGGGGTAGTTCTCCTTCCAGTATAAATACGACATCCATCGGTCAGAATCTTCATTCTGATCTCAGACGTTGACAGTGACACTTCTCTGCGTCTCCGTGATTTTTTCAATTGCTAGAAGCCAATAGCGATAGTTCTCAACGTCCTCGTGTAGTATCAGTTATTTTACAACTCACTGCTACATAATGCATCCATGTGATATATGTGAGAAGGCTTTAACGCTCCAGAAAAATCTCATTCGTCATATGAGAAATCATGATGGGAATAACCTTTTTAAGTGCTCTGAGTGTGAATCGACATTCTCAAGGACAGATGACGTCCGACGTCATGAGTTAACCCACACCTCCAGATAAACGTACAAATGTGAAGAATGTGCCATGGAGTTTGGAAGAAAAGACAATCTTTTACGACATCAAAGAAAGCCACAAAATAATAAGCGAAAACGTTCTGAAGATGAAAGGATTCCCCAAAAGAAACAAAAACCAGACCCTGAAGACCCCTGTCAGTTTACAGAAGAAATGAAAAAGACCCTATCAACACATAAACTGACGGCAACGGAAGAAATATCTGTTGACCTCATCTTTTCCTTGAATCTTCGCGGGAGTCACTCTTAACTCATCTGAAAGAAGAATTAACCTCGAAAGGTAGCATTAAATGGTACCTTGCTGTACAAGTGCGCTTCAGGCGAAAAGCTTCCCCTCTACCTTCGAACACTGTACCCCGTTTTTCCGAAGTAACTGTGCTACTCTTCCTACATCATCCCTAAACAGAGAATTGGATTCAGCGTATAAGAAGATTAAGACCTCATTTGAAGAATTTGAAGGAGCACATAGTGGATGGACACTGGATGCTGTACTCCACGTTGAAATGAACATTGGGAAATATATACCTCTTGTAGGGTCTAGTTATATCCCTACCCCAAGAGAATTACTATTAAAACGTGCTATTGTGAATGTATGTAATTCCGACCGAAAATGTTTTGTCTGGTCTGTTTTAGCCTCTATGTATCCCGCTATAGGAAACACTGAACGTCTTAACAACTATATACATTTAGAAGACAAATTAAACACATCTGGCCTTATTTTCCCTGTTACAATAAATCAAATATCCAAATTCGAAAAAATGAACAATATTTCTGTTAAAGTTTTTGGATATGAGAAAGAGGTGCTCCCACTCTACATCACACCATTCAGATTTAAAGCACATGCGAATCTCCTTCTGTTTTCGGATGGTAAAAACCAACATTATTGCTCCATTAAGAATATGAGTAGACTTCTCAGTCCTCTTACTAAGCATAACAGTGTACGTTTCTACTGTGATTACTGCCTTCACCGTTTCAAACATGAATCACTCTTGAAGGATCATGTTCCCTATTGTCAAGAACATGGACCCCAGAGAGTAGGATTTCCAACTGAAGAAGGGAAATGGCTGAAATTCACAAATTTTAAGTTTCAGCCGCCCATTCCATACGTGATTTATGCCGACTTTGAATCATTCCTAGTGAAAGTGGACACTTGTATGCCTAACCCTGAAAAATCTCACACCACTATCACCGCAAATCATGAACCCTGTGGATTTTCATATCTTGTTGTTGAACCTGATGGCTGCAGTTATAAACCTCCAGTAGTTTATAGAGGTCCTAATGCAGTAGAAGAATTTTTAGAACGTCTGCTTAAAGAAGAAGAATACATCAAAAATTTACTATCGATGATAAAGCCAATGCAACTCTCGAAACATGAAGAGAAACTGTTTCACGACGCTACTGACTGTCATATTTGTAAGCGTGTCCTAGGAGCAGATCGTGTGAGAGATCACGATCATATAACAGGTAAATTCCGAGGAGCTGCCCATAATTCATGTAATCTGAACTTTATGTTAACCAATAGGATTCCAGTTATCTTTCACAACCTAAAGGGATATGACAGCCACCTTATTATGCAAGGAATCGGCAGAATCAAAAATTAGAGATTAATTGCATTCCCAATAACATGGAAACATACATAGCCTTCTCCCTGGGGACATTATATTTTATAGACTCCTATCAGCTTTTAAGCACATCTCTTGAGAAGCTAGTAAATAATTTATCACCAGATGAGTTCCATATTTTAAAGAACCACGTTGAACCCGAAAGGCTACATCTGGTTCTGAGAAAAGGAGTTTACCCTATGATTATATCGACAACAGTGAAAAGTTTGAAGAAACAGTATTACCACCACGTGAAGCATTTTACAACCAACTCACAGAAGAAGCGCTAGGGGAAGAAGACTACACCCATGCAATAAGAGTGTGGAATACATTCAACGTAAAAAATCTAGGCCAGTATCATGACTTGTACCTGAAGACAGATGTGCTCCTCTTAGCTGATGTTTTCGAATGTTTCAGAAAACTATGCATCAGATACTATGAAATCGATCCCTGTCATGTTTACACAGCTCCTGGATTAGCCTGGCAAGTACGCTTAAAAATGACAAATGTAAATCTTGAGTTGATAACTGACCCTACAATGTACCTTTTACTGTAAAAAGGCACACCAGGGGGAATTTCTGTGATATGCAATCCTTTTACTGTAAAAATGCATACGACGGGGAATTTCTGTGATATGCAATCGTCTTAGTATTGCAAACAACAAGTATTTGGACACCTATGATCCTCAATTACCCTCTAAATACATTATGTACTATGATGCCAACAATCTTTATGGATGGGCAATGTCACAATGTCTCCCTCAAAGCGATTTTCGATGGCTTAATAAAGAAGAAATAGCAGATCTACATATTACAGCAGTTGCTGATGATTCGAATAAAGGGTACATATTGGAAGTTGATTTAGATTATCCAGTTTCTCTGCACGACAAGCATAATGATTATCCACTAGCCCCTGAGAAACTTCAGATTACCAGCAACATGCTATCACTATATTGTCAAGAGATTGCCCAAAACCTTGGAATAAATACAAGCCAATTAGTCGTGAAATTAGCCTCAAATCTAAATTCTAAGGAAAAATATGTCCTTCATTATCGAAACCTCAAACAATATTTAGCCTTCGGTATGCAGCTGAAGAAAATACATCGCGTTTTAGAATTTTATTCAGTCTTGCTGGCTAAAATCATATATAGAATTTAATACAGATCAGCGGAAGAAAGCTAGAAACGACTTCGAGAAGGACTTCTTCAAACTGATGAATAATGCTGTGTTTGGAAAAACGATGGAAAATTTGAGAAATCGAGTGAAAATTGAATTGACTCAGAACCCGAAGAGAGTATGTAAACTCTCAGCATCACCTGCTTTTCATGCTTTTCGTGTTTTTGACAACGACTTCGCATGTGTACAATCAAAACAAACTAAATTGAACTCAACAGGCCTATTTATGCTGGTTTCAGTATTCTAGATATTAGTAAACTATTGATGTATAGCTTTCTTTATGACTATATTAGTCCAAAATATGGAGAAAAAGCTAAATTATTGTTCACTGATACAGATTCACTGTGCTACGAGTTTCAAACCGAGGACGTGTATGCTGATATGAAAGTAAATACAGATCATTTTGATACGTCCAACTGTCACATAGACCATGTTTTGCATAGTACACATAATAAAAATATACTAGGTAAAATGAAAGTTGAACTTTCAGGAGTACCTATCAAACAATTTGCAGTACTTCGTTCTAAAATGTATTCCCTTCAGAGTTTACATGAGGAGAAGAAGACGGGGAAAGGACTCCCCAAATACATCGTAAAAACAATCTTTTGTCACAAGGATTACAGAGATTGCTAAATAAACAAATCATCTTGTCGAGTAAGTTTGACAAGGATTCAAAGTGGCAACCTTCATCTTCATACAGTGAAAGGTGTAAAACTTGATCTGTCACCATTTGATGATGAAAGGTATATTTTAGAAAATGGTTATGACACCCTTTCGTACGGTTACTACAAAACAATGAAAAAATAACATAACAGAAAAACGAATATTTCACTGTGATTTTTTAATATGTTTGAACTATTTATGTATAAAAATATGATAATTTTATCCGAATGTATACATATAACCCTTATATATGTAAAAATATTGCATGTCATTATTATATGTAGACAGCTGTATGTAAAAAAAAAAAACATTTCCTCTGTTAACCTGCATTTTTTTTGTAAGCAGGCTGCAAAGTATATCTATAATCAATGTGAAAAAGCATCATTGTGAAATGTATAAAATTGTAAACCAATGGAAACCATTACACGCATAAAACTACGCCTTGTCATTGTATCACCCAATATTTTGAAATCAATAAAAAATTTGAAATGAAATATATGTGTCGTCTGAATTTCTGAGTCTTATCTTTGGCATGTGTGTGAGGGGAACAAGGGAACAAGCGTTAGCGTCACTTCTCACATGACTTTTTCTGGTGGTGCTCATGTTGCTGACTCATTTCCGTGCCACACATTGCGTTATAACGTGTTCGGGAACCAGCTCGCTCACTGGGAGAAAACCCTTCTGGGATCCATTTCTAGGATTACACTTATAATAAAAGGTTGGTAATTCTCTAAATTTTCATGGTTTATCAAACATTACTTATAATTTCGCGATGTAGTGACGTTCTCAAGTAATTAGAAGTGATGAAAACATAAGATTTCCTTTCAAAGTTGTCTGGAGACGCAGCTTAGTCATAAGCTACTCGGAACGAGCCACCTCGAAATCAATTTTTTTTTGAAACAATCACTTCTCAGAAGTGGAGGACTTCAATAAATGCACTGAGTGCTGTGTTTATGAGAAAATTATCAGCATGGAATGAAATTCTAATTTTTACTTTGCAGAGACGGAAACTTTACGTGGATTTTTTACAGAGAAATAATCGAAATTATTACATCAGCCATTTAGCGATAAAGTATTTTAGAGCAGATTTTACTAAATATTAATACTTTACAATAAAGGAAAAGGATAATTTCCTGTACATAATACAGAGAAGTACAGAAGAATTTTATTTCCTATGAATAAAAAAAATAGAATTTTCATACTGTTATTCAAATTAATCATTTAATTCGCCACTTATTTCAACTGTTTAGTAAAAAAAAATACATTTAATTCCCAGATTTTTAACGACTGAGATAAAAAATAATATGCTTACCTATATAAATACAATGTAAAATACAAAATTCACGACTAATTTCAGCTGCTTAATATAAAGAAATACAGATGATTTCCTGTTTTTAAACATTAGATGTAAGTAAAAGAACTAGCAAATGTATCAACATATACCTCTGAGACTTAAATATGACATGTTCTGTGTTTCAATATTACGCATTTTTTTCGGTAATTTACACATTAATTACAAATTTTTTTTTCATTCAACAGTTAAGTACCCAATTGGAAGTAATGTGAGTAATATTTCCTGTTTAAATGCATCTCCACAAATCCACTTTAAAACATTTTCTTATAATTTAAGGGGAAAATAAAGAATTTTAATTGGATTTCTTTTAACACTATATACTTAATATATTGTCATCAACCTATTCTATATACAAAACGAATTAATGGGGTTATTTAATTTTTAATTATTATTATGAATGGTAAATTAGAGCTAAAATAGCGATTTTTCTAAACATAGTAATCCTTATAGTCACCAGATGGCGCCAGGGGTTAAAAGAGGGGGGGAGGAAGATATTTTTTTAGTAAAAAGGGGAGACAAAAATACAGCCTAGTTACTGGAAATTAACATGTTATTGAAGAATTTTCTACTTAAAGTATAAAAAAAAAGAACTTAATTTTAATTACATTTTCAACCACTAGATGTCATTGCAGTTACTATTAGACCTCATCGAGTAGTGTGTTGCCACTCTGGGGCACCTCCACGCACTGTGCTTTCATGGCCATGCCTATGTGAAATGGGGTTATTTAATTTTTAATTATTAATTATGAATGGGAAATTAGAGCTAAAACAGCGATTTTTCTAAAAATAGTAATCCTCATAGTCACCAGATGGCGCCAGGGGTTAAAAGAGGGGAGGGGGAGGAAGGAGTTTTTTAGTAAAAAGGGGAGTCAAAAATCGGGAAATTAGAGCTAAAATAGGGGTTTTTCCGAAAATAGTGCTCCTCATAGTCACCAGATGGCGACATTGGTTGAAAAAAAGGGGGAAGGCGGTTTTCTAATAAAGGGGGAGGAATTTTTTAATAAATGGGTTTTTTAATAAAGGGGGATTAATTGATTAGTTATGAATTAGTTATTAATTGATTATGAATTAGTTATTAATTGTTTATGAATTAGTTATTAATTGTTTATGAATTAGTTATTAATTGTTTATGAATTAGTTATTAATTGATTATTAATTGATTATTAATTCGTAATTAATTAGGGGCGTGGCCGGAAATGGGCGGTGACATCATAGGGGGAAAGCACAGTGCGTGGGGTTGCCCCTGAGTGGCAACACACTACTCGAGAAGGTCTAATAGTAACTGTGGTGTCATCTAGTGGTTGAAAATGTAATGAAAATTAAGTTTTTTTTAATACTTAAGGTAGAAAATACTTCAATATTATGTTAATTTCCAGTAACTAGGCTGTATTAATTCGTTTTGCATATAGAATAGGTTGATGACAATATATTAAGTGTATAGTGTTAAAAGAAATCCAATTAAAATTCTTTATTTTCCCCTTAAATTATAAGAAAATGTTTTAAAGTGGATTTGTGGAGATGCATTTAAACAGGAAATATTGCTCATATTACTTCCAATTGTGTACTTAACTGTTGAATGAAAAAAAATTAGTAATCAATGTGTAAAATACCGAAAAAAATGCGTAATATTGAAACACAGAACATGTCATATTTAAGTCTCAGAGGTATATGTTGATACGTTTGCTAGTTCTTTTACTTACATCTAATGTTTAAAAACAGGAAATCATCTGTATTTCTTTATATTAAGCAGCTGAAATTAGTGGTGAATTTCGCTATTTTACATTGTATTTTATGTAGGTAAGCATATTATTTTTTTATCTCAGTCGTTAAAAATCTGGGAATTAACTGTATTTTTTTACTAAACAGTTGAAATAAGTGGCGAATTAACTGAGTAATTTCAATAACAGTATGAAAATCCTGCTTTTTTTTATTCATAGGAAATAAAATTCGTCTGTACTCCTCTGTATTATGTACAGGAAATTATCCTTTTCCTTTATTGTAAAGTATTAATATTCAGTAAAATCTGCTCTAAAATACTTTATCGCTAAATGGCTGATGTAATAATTTCGATTATTTCTCTGTAAAAAATCTACGTAAAGTTTCCATCTCTGCAAAGTAAAAATTAGAATTTAATTCCGTGCTGATAATTTTCTCATTAACACAGCACTCAGTGCATTTATTGAAGTCCTCCACTTCTGAGAAGTGATTGCTTCAAAAAAAAACATTGATTTCGAGGTGGCTCGTTCCGAGTAGCCTATGACTAAGCAGCGTCTCCAGACAACTTTGAAAGGAAATCTTATGTTTTCATCACTTCTTAATACTTGAGAACGTCACTACATCGCGAAATTATAAGTAATGTTTGATAAACCATGAAAATTTAGAGAATTACCAACTTTTTATTATAAGTGTAATCCTAGAAATGGATCCCAGAAGGGTTTTCTCCCAGTGAGCGAGCTGGTTCCCGAACACGTTATAACGCAATGTATGGCACGGAAATGAGTCAGCAGCATGAGCACCACCAGAAAAAGTCATGTGAGAAGTGACGCTAACGCTTGTTCCCTTGTTCCCCCCACACACATGCCAAAGATAAGACTCAGAAATTCAGACGACACATATATTTCATTTCAAAATTTTTATTGATTTCAAAGTATTGGGTGATACAATGACAAGGCGTAGTTTTATGCGTGTAATGGTTTCCATTGGTTTACAATTTTATACATTTCACAATGATGCTTTTTCACATTCATTATAGATATACTTTACAGCCTGCTTACAAAAAAAAATGCAGGTTAACAGAGGAAATGTTTCTTTTTTTACATACAGCTGTCTACATATAATAATGACATGCAATATTTTTACATATATAAGGGTTATATGTATACATTCGGATAAAATTATCATATTTTTATACATAAATAGTTCAAACATATTAAAAAATCACAGTGAAATATTCGTTTTTCTGTTATGTTATTTCTAATTGTTTTGTAGTGACCGTATGAAAGGGTGTCATAACCATTTTCTAAAATATATCTTTTATCATCAAATGGTGACAGATCAAGTTTTACACCTTTCACTGTATGAAGATTAAGGTTGCTACTTTGAATCCTTGAGAAACCTACTCGACAAGATGATTTGTTTATTTAGCAATCTCTGTAATCCTTGTGACAAAAGGTTCTTTTTACGAGGCATTTGGGGACTCCTTTCCCCGTCTTCTTCTCCTCATGTAAACTCTGAAGGGAATACATTTTAGAACGAAGAACTGCAATTTGTTTGATAGGTACTCCTGAAAGTTCAACTTTCATTTTACCTAGTATATTTTTATTATGTGTACTATGCAAAACATGGTCTATGTGACAGTTGGACGTATCAAAATGATCTGTATTTACTTTCATATCAGCATACACGTCCTCGGTTTGAAACTCGTAGCACAGTGAATCTGTATCAGTGAACAATAATTTAGCTTTTTCTCCATATTTTGGACTAATATAGTCATAATGAAAGCTATACATCAATAGTTTACTAATATCTAGAATACTGAAACCAGCATAAATAGGCCTATTGAGTTTCAATTTAGTTTGTTTTGATTGTACACATGCGAAGTCGTTGTCAAAAACACGAAAAGCATGAAAAGCAGGTGATGCTACGATTTACATACTCTCTTCGGGTTCTGAGTCAATTCAATTTTCACTTGATTTCTCAAATTTTCCATCGTTTTTCTAAACACAGCATTATTCATCAGTTTGAAGAAGTCCTTCTCGAAGTCGTTTCTAGCTTTCTTCCGCTGATCTGTATTAAATTCTATGTATGGTTTTAGCCAGCAAGACTGATTAAATTCTAAAACGCGATGTATTTTCTTCAGCTGCATACCGAAGGCTAAATATTGTTTGAGATTTCGATAATGAAGGACATATTTTTTCTTAGAATTTAGATTTGGGGCTAATTTCACGACTGATTGGCTTGTATTTATTCCAAGGTTTTGGGCAATCTCTTGACAATATGGTGATAGCATGTTGCTGGTAATCTGAAATTTCTCAGGGGCTAGTGGATAATAATTATGCTTGTCGTGTAGAGAAACTGGATAATCTAAATCAACTTCCAATATGTATCCTTTATTCGCATCATCAGCAATTGTCGTAATATTTAGATCTGCTATTACTTCTTTACTAAGCCATTGAAAATCGCTCTGAGGGAGACATTGTGACATTGCCCATTCATAAAGATTGTTGGCATCATAGTACATAATGTATTTAGAGGGTAACTGAGGATCATAGGTGTCCAAATACTTGTTGTTTGCAGTACTAAGACGATTGCATATCACAGAAATTCCCCCTCGTATGCCTTTTTACAGTAAAAGGTACATGTAGGGTCACTTATCAACTCAAGATTTACATTTGTCATTTTTAAGCATGCTTGCCAGGTTAATCCAGGAGCTGTGTAAACATGACAGGGATCGATTACATAGTATCTGATGCATAGTTTTCTGAAACTTTCGAAATCATCAGCTAAGAGGACCACGTCTGTCTTCAGGTACAAGTCATGATACTGGCCTAGATTTTTTACGTTGAATGTATTCCACACTCTTATTGCATGGGTGTAGTCTTCTTCCCCTAGCGCTTCTTCTGTGAGTTGGTTGTAAAATGCTTCACGTGGTGGTAATACTGTTTCTTCAAACTTTTCACTGTTGTCGATATAATCATAGGGGTAAACTCCTTTTCTCAGAACCAGATGTAGCCTTTTGGGTTCAACGTGGTTCTTTAAAATATGAAACTCATCTGGTGATAAATTATTTACTAGCTTCTCAAGAGATGTGCTTAAAAGCTGATAGGAATCTATAAAATATAATGTCCCCAGGGAGAAGGCTATGTATGTTTCCATGTTATTGGGAATGCAATTAATCTCTAATTTTTGATTCTGCCGATTCCTTGCATAATAAGGTGGCTGTCATATACCTTTAGGTTGTGAAAGATAACTGGAATCCTACTGGTTAACTTAAAGTTCAGATTACAGGAATTATGGGCAGCTCTTCGGAATTTACGTGTTATATGATCGTGGTCTCTCACACGATCTGCTCCTAGGCCACGCTTACAAATATGACAGTCAGTAGCGTCGTGAAACAGTTTCTCTTCATGATTCGAGATTTGCATTGGCTTTATCATCGATAGTAAATTTTTGATGTATTCTTCTTCTTTAGGCAGACGTCCTAAAAATTCTTCTACTGCATTAGGACTTCTATAAACTACTGGAGGTTTATAACTGCAGCCATCAGGTCCAACAACAAGATATGAAAATCCACAGGGTTCATGATTTGCCGTGATAGTGGTGTGAGATTTTTCAGGGTTAGGCATACAAGTGTCCACTTTCACTAGGAATGATTCAAAGTCGGCATAAATCACGTATGGGATGGGCGGCTGAAACTTAAAATTTGTGAATTTCAGCCATTTCCCTTCTTCAGTTGGAAATCCTATTCTCTGGGGTCCATGTTCTTGACAATAGGGAACATGATCCTTCAAGAGTGATTCATTTTTGAAAGGGTGAAGGCAGTAATCACAGTAGAAACGTACATTGTTATGTTTAGTGAGAGGACTGAGAAGTCTACTCATATTCTTAATAGAGCAATAATGTTGGTTTTTACCATCCGAAAACAGAAGGAGATTCGCATGTGCTTTAAATCTGAATGGTGTGATATAGAGTGGGAACACCTCTTTCTCATATCCAAAAATATTAACAGAAATATTGTTCATTTTTTCGAATTTGGATATTTGATTTATTGTAACAGGGAAAATAAGGCCAGATGTGTTTAATTTGTCTTCTAAATGTATATAGTTGTTAAGACGTTCAGTGTTTCCTATAGCGGGATACATAGAGGCTAAAACAGACCAGACAAAACATTTTCGGTCGGAATTACATACATTCACAATAGCACGTTTTAATAGTAATTCTCTTAGGGTAGGGATATAACTAGACCCTACAAGAGGTATATATTTCCCAATGTTCATTTCAGCGTGGAGTACAGCATCCAGTGTCCATCCACTATGTGCTCCTTCAAATTCTTCAAATGAGGTCTTAATCTTCTTATACGCTGAATCCAATTCTCTGTTTAGGGATGATGTAGGAAGACTTGTAGCACAGTTACTTCGGAAAAACGGGTACAGTGTTCGAAGGTAGAGGTGAAGCTTTTCGCCTGAAGCGCACTTGTACAGCAAGGTACCATTTAATGCTACCTTTCGAGGTTAATTCTTCTTTCAGATGAGTTAAGAGTGACTCCCGCGAAGATTCAAGGAAAAGATGAGGTCAACAGATATTTCTTCCGTTGCCGTCAGTTTATGTGTTGATAGGGTCTTTTTCATTTCTTCTGTAAACTGACAGGGTTCTTCAGGGTCTGGTTTTTCTTTCTTTTGGGGAATCTTTTCATCTTCAGAACGTTTTCGCTTATTATTGTGTGGCTTTCTTTGATGTCGTAAAAGATTGTCTTTTCTTCCAAACTCCATGGCACATTCTTCACATTTGTACGTTTATCTGGAGGTGTGGGTTAACTCATGACGTCGGACGTCATCTGTCCTTGAGAATGTCGATTCACACTCAGAGCACTTAAACAGGTTATTCCCATCATGATTTCTCATATGACGAATGAGATTTTTCTGGAGCGTTAAAGCCTTCTCACATATATCACATGGATGCATTATGTAGCAGTGAGTTGTAAAATAACTGATACTACACGAGGACGTTGAGAACTATCGCTATTGGCTTCTAGCAATTGAAAAAATCACGGAGACGCAGAGAAGTGTCACTGTCAACGTCTGAGAACAGAATGAAGATTCTGACCGATGGATGTCGTATTTATACTGGAAGGAGAACTATCCCGCAGAAAATCGAGGACGTCGAGAGCTAATACTATTGCAGTTGAAAAAAATCACTGAGACGCAGCAGCAGAGAACTGTCACTGTCAACGTCTGCCAACAGAATGAGGATTCTGACTGGGATGTCGTATTTATACTGGAAGAAGGCTATCCCGCAGAAACTGATTTAAAAGACTGTCCCGCAGTAAATGAAAAGAAAAACTTCTAATCGGCGACATCAGATTTCAAAATGGCGGACTTACTTCACGCTCTAGGAGGATGACGCAATCACAGGGGATGTCAAAATGATGGAATCAGAGGAAAAGAGGGGGGGGGGTTAATAAAAGAGGAAAGGGACTTTCGATAATGGGTTAATTAATGAGGGGGTGACAGGTTTTGATAGGGGAGGTTTAATAAAGGGGAGTTGAACTTCTGATGAGCATTTAATTAATATGTCAGGAATCAAGATGGCGGAGTCTGGACTTAGTAATTTATTGATGAGGTTAGAAACCAAGATGGTGGACTAACGGTAAAATCGTGGGAGTTTGTGGCGATGTCAGGTTTCGAAATGGTGGACTCGAAAAAATTTGTGGAAACCAAGATGGATGTCGGTGGAAATTACGAGTGGATTATGTGCAATTTAACTGAATAATTTTAGATTAATACATTATTGGAGGGAGGTATTTTATTCACCATTTTCTGACATCAATCTTAAAAACAGTGTGAATTCTGACCAATGTGCTCAGCCTCCAGCTTGAAACACATGGGAGGCAGAGCCCATAGGATTAACATAGCTCCGCCTCTGAGTTAGAACTCTCCTTTTTCCCCTACTCACTTCATTCTCCTTTTTTGCATATTCCTTTAAGCACAATGTTCAGAAATCTATCCAATAAACTACAGTTGTGAATGCGGACAACACGGTCGAGCAGTTCAGTGTCTTTCTAAACAAGCTGCTGTTTAAGGTGATTGATGACTTTTTCGACTCACCACGTTGTTATTCACGAAATCGAGCCATCGAATACTTGGGATACGTAACAAGCACCTCGGTTTGCTTGATTTGTTTAACCTCTCGTAAATGGCACTTTTTTTCACACAACACGCTAACAAGCATCTGGAACCAAAAACATCAAGCGTCCTGTTATTATGCTTACAAAGGCAAAAAAAGATATGAGTCACCCCTCAAGCAAACACACACTTGCCATGGAGATCTGTAAGAAGCATGTCAATATAATACACCATATAGCATGATTTATCAAACTTTATGATGTGGGGTGGCTAAGTTGGTAGCGAGCCTGGTTTGTAATCTGCAGTTCTCAGGTTCGAGTCCCATCTGGGGCAGCGTTGAGATTTATCTCCGCAAAGCCCGCACCCTGCCTTCTGTAAGTCGGAGACATCGCTGAGCTTGGAAAGGTCTTCTTCCGTCGGATGGGACGTTAAGCCGTGGTTCTTGTGCGGGAGAGCCACACCATGTGCACGTTAAAGAACAGGCTGGATGGCCTTGATTGGAGGCTATTATCATTTGTCTCAATAGCTGGCCAGTGGGACTCCTTCTCCAATCTTCTCTGAGCTTTCGTGTCGGTGTGATCTGGCCAATTAGCCAGTGTAGATTAGATCTGGCCAATTAGTGTGAAAAAAAAGGTGTCGCTCAGAGGTTAAACAACCCTAAAACTCAAGCAGTTTGCTTATCACAGAGGAACCTGCATAAGAAGTACGAGAAGAAGAAAAAATCCATGCTTTATGGAAGATTCGAACCTTAATTTATTTACTTCACATCTAAGAACGTTAATCGCCTAACCACCGGAAAGTTAAAATAAGGGCTCTTGATCTAATTCAGTTGTAGGAAAAGAGTGGAATAAATCAGCTCTGTTAAATGTTAAGTGACGTATATCAACAGTCAACTACGATCATCACTCAAAAAGAAATGTCAATTTTTTTACAGATCTGTATTTATTCCACAGCATTGTTATTTGCACAGTTTATAGGTGTATCTTTCCCGCCTATTTTTATCATCACGTCGTCTTCCCACAGATGCTGATGCTGTAAAAAATAAATATAAAATAAATACTCCCTCAAGCAACTGATGGCCACAGAGGTCTGACAGGAGCCTGCCAGTTTATATGCCATAGTAGAAGGTCTGTAAGGATGGCAAGACCTCAGCAGAAAAGCTGATGCTGTAGCACTAATGAAACATGGCATCCCTCATGGACATCGATCGAAACAATGAATTCTTGAATTTTTGATAACGTTAATGAATTCTTGATGGGGGAACAAGGAGGCTGTGGAAAACATCCACAAGCGACTGCATAAGTGTATGAGGTCGAAGCTGCTGACATCAGCACAGTTGTCGGCAGGCCCCCGGACCTAGAAAAAAATCAAGAGGGCGGAGGGGCAAGAAACACAAACGAACCTAAAAATGTAAGGGGGGAAAAATTGTGGAGAATTGCTTTTTTAATGACATTCATATATTTTATTTCAAAAGTAGCCTTAAAATTTCAAATCCATTGTTATTCGTACATTTAGTATAATCTCTTTTTTAGCATCTCCCAACAACCGGAGGTCGGTAGCACACCAGGCTCGTAGTCTGCAGTTTTCAAGTTCGAGTTCCAGCTGTGCCTGCGTTGAGATTTATTCCTTCAGACCCCCATCTGCCTTCTGTTAGAAAGTTAACATAGAATGTAAACTCGTGATTCCATGTGAATGAATACCCTGTGCACGTTAAAGAACAAGCTGACGGAGGCTTCCATCTGTCTCCTAACAACTGTCCAATTGGGTCCCCTTCCCCAAACCTTCTTGGGGTCTTTATGCCCGTTGTGTTCAAAAACGTGCCGTTCAAAGTAACCAACAACTGGCACTTATTCGTCCAGTTCCGATCAAATGTCCCAATCAGTGTAGTACTGAAAAAATGGACAGAAAAACCTCAGCGAAAAACGTCCTACATTGATCAATAAACACTTTTCAACAATGCATATATTGGAATGATAAAAGCTTCAACCTCGTTTCGAAATAAGTTCCTCTCATCTCTGTTATGAATGAATACTTCGCCCGTCGCATTTCCATAACTAATCCCTGTCAGTGCACGTGACGGGGACGCTCTCTTTTGTTGATGGAGGAGATAAAAGGCTTCGCGGAGAGAGTGCTGTAAGAAGATAAGGAGACGGCGGCGAAGAAGGAAAGAAAAATGCGAGAAACTAATCACTCTTTGCCTATTCGATTCAGGGTGTGACCCCCTTCGTTACTCTCTCAGTAGAAGCAGTGTACACAAGAGCTCTGTGTGTTTTTGATGAAAGAATCTCGTTAAGTGACGTACTCGTGTTTACACGGGTGTCTCAAGACGTGCAAACAAAACGCGAGACCACTTCAAATAGTGTCTTTGAAGGAAAAAAATTGGCTTGATGAAAGGTGTTAGGTAAACGTCAGAAATAGTTTTGTTCCAAAGCCAACATTTAGGTGATTGAGGAGACAAAACATTTTTTTCCCCTTCAAAATTGATATTTTTCATGGCCATAGAAGTGTTTTGCTTTTAGTGTTCTATCTATTTTTTTTAACTTTTTTCACTCATTGAAACAAGTTTGGGGCTAACGTCTCTAAGACAAGCTGAAGGATATCTCATAAAGTTTATTAATCAGATAAAGGAAACAGCGATATTTATTCACCCATTTACTCATATCATTATGTATAATTGGCAACTGGACATTTTCCTGTGACCGGGAATGAATTTGGTTTCTCTAAGGTGCTTTCCACCGGTGTCGGAGAAGCAATTTTTTTGCAACACTTGTTAATCATGGGATAGCGATCGTGTGAATACTTGAAATTCATCGAATGAGGGTCATCATATGACTACTTGAAAATTCGGGGAATTGCGATTATTTGCATGTTTGAAAATTCAGATAACACGGATTATCTGAATACTTCAAAATTCATGAAATAGGTATTATCAGAATACTTGAATATTCAAGGAATAGGGATTATCTAAATACTTGAAAATCAGGGAATCGGGATTGTCTGAATGCTTAAAAATTCAGGCAATATGGATTGTGTGAATACTGAAAATTCAGGGAATAAGGATTATAAGAATACTTAAAAATTCAGAGAATATGTATTATCTGATTACTTGAAAATTCGGGGAATAGGAATTATCTGAATACTTCAAAATTTAGGGAATAGGGATTATCAGAATATTTTAAAATGCAGGAAATAGGGATTGTATGAATACTTGAAAATTCTGGGAATAGGGATTGTCTGAATAATTGAAATTTCAAGGAATAGGGATTATCAGAACACTCGAAAATTTACGGAATACGGATTATCTGAATACGAGAAAATTCAGGGAATAGGGATTATCTGAATACTCGAAGATTCAGGGGATAGGGATTATTTGAATGCTTGAAAATTCAGGGAGTAGGGATTATATAAATGCTCAAAAAATGGGGATAGTATAAAAATATGAAAACTCGTAGGATGGGATCGTATAAAACATAATGAAAATGTGAATGGTCTTTGTCTAGATATTTGAAATGGCCAGGTCACAAAAACCTCAAGGGCTCAGAGAAGATTGTGGTAAAGAAACCCTCTGAACAGTTGTTATATAACTTGAACAGGATATGGTTCTCTTGCACACGGAACCACGGCTTAACGTACAGTCGCTCAAAAGAACATCCGAGCACTATGGTTGATTACAGAATTCAGAAAAAATATCTGGCAACGATTTTTTTTAGAAATTAGTGATCTGGCAACCTTTGTGTTACGTAACACGAAGGTCTCCAGATCACTAATTTCTAAAAAATTCGTTGCCAGATATTTTTTCTGAATTCTGTAATCAACCATAGTGCTCGGATATTTTTTTAAGCAACTGTACCATCCAATAAAAGGCGGCCTTTCCAAACCCATCAGTGTCCCTCTTCTGACCGAGGGCAGGGTGGTGGCTTAGCGGAGATAAATCGTAATGCTGCACAGGTGGGACTCGAATCCGGGAACTACAGATTACGAGCCTAGCACGCTACCAGATGTAATTCGTATATAACTCTCCAACATTCTGTTCGTATTTTTTTTTAGAAACGAGAAAACGCCAGTGTGAATGGGAGGTAAAAAGATTTTTCCTTCTTTCGTGTACATCAGAAAGGATCATGCAACGAAATTAATGATATTGCTTCCTTTCTGTGGTGAGAATTGATGTTGTTTCTCCAGAAAATGTTTACTGTTGTTATTTTTCCTAATTTGCAAAGTAATAAGCCAAGCCAGAAAATCACTTGCAGATGCCGATTGGAGTTCACTAGTCCTCCGAAGAGCTATGTCGAAACTAACTGGTAATTTTCCACTCATCAATTTATAATACAACATTCCTTCTAATTCTTCAATTCTCCATTTAGTCTCCCTAATATAATTGAGACTCTTTCTTCGTTGGGGGGGGGGGGGACTTACTCGTGGTTGCCTGACTCGGTAGCGAGCCAGGCATCATAATCTGACTTTCCAGATTCGATACTACGGTTCCTACATTGAGATTTATCTTCCTCTAACACACACACATACACACACACTCACACATACAGTGTCCCCCAACGAGAAAGAAGACACCGATTGGCTCGGAACAACTGATTTTGTTATACTACATTTCCTGTTTAATGATTCAAACATTTAACTGAAGTTCTTAATTCAGTAATTCAATTATTTATCTGAAGTTTTAAGTTATTGATAGAGCTAGTTACACGAGCTTCTTAATTTATGGATTCAACTTGTTACACGAAATTTATAACTTAGTGAGTGAACTAGTTCCATGAAATTGTTAATTTAGACTCAATTAGTTAGCATGATTAAATTATAGAATCAACTAAAATTATCAGCCAGTCTACTAATTGCATGCAGTGTTCTTAATTTAGTGATTTAATTGATTATTTGAATTGGTGTTAATTTTTCTGGCTTTCATTTTTCCTATCATGTTTTTCAAATTGGAATGTTTTTCACTTAAGTAATGACACGTCTATATAAATTAGAACTTCTTCACCCCACCTGAAAGGGGCTGGGGATGACTCAGTCGGTAGCTCGACAGGCTCGTAATCTATAGTTCCCAGGTTCGAGTCCCACTTGGCCAGCGTGGAAGTTTATATCCGCTAAAACCCCCCACCTATTCCTCGGTCAATAGGGGACACCGATGGGCTTCGGAAGACTGTCGTCATCGATTGGAACGTAAATCCGTGGCGCCGTCTGAGGGAAAATCATACCCTGTGACCATAAAGAACATACTGGATGATTTTGACGGGACGCTCCATTTGTCTCCTAACAGCTGCCCAGTGGATCCTCTCCCCCCAAAATTCACTGAGTCTTTGGGGTCAATGTAACCTGGTGACTTTGCCCATTACGGGCAAAAAAGGGTGCGGTTAAAGTGAACAACCCAACCTTATCTGAAATTGAAATCTTCCTTCTACTTCCTCCGTTTTTAGTTCTTGAAGAAAACACATATATTTTCCACACCTCTCTCCCAAAAGAGACCAAAAATAATAAAAATAATTTTATTTCATGCAGGGGATTACAGTAAAGTCAAAGTACAGGTAATTTTGGATATTAATTTAGACGTTCAAGTGGGTTGATACCCCAGTACATTTGAGAAATTAAAAGGAAATATTGATGAGAGTACAAAAATACAAACATATTTACAGAAATTGCATAATTACTTGATACATATAAACAAAACGACAAGTTGCACAGACGAAGACAAACATATAATTTGAAATATGATAAAAAAATAGTAAACTTAGGGAGAAGGAAAAGAAATTTTAAGACAACAGAGAGTAATATTAAATGAATGAACAGGGGAAATAAAAAAAAAGATTGCGGATAATCCAGGCAAAAGGCAAAGATGGCGAGTGGGAATAGGGATGAGGAGATGTTGTTGGTCAAACGTTTCAATATTCTAATAGGAGTGGAGTAATATAGTTTTTGAATTTTGTTTTAGAATTTAAAGAAGTGACATCGCTCGGTAGAGTTTCAAGTTAAGGTTGTTTGAAGGGCAAAAGAAATTTCCCAGTACTTAGCTTTGAAAATCTTGGGAGCAGAAAACATTTTATTGTCAGAGCGAAGGATGTGGCGATGTCGTAAACGAATATAGGGTGTAAGAATAGAATGAAGGGGATGAGACTTGTTATAAATAGTGTCGTGAATAAGGGTAATAAACCGCAGATTTCTTCTAGATTCAAGAGTGGGAATTTGGTAATTGGAACGAATATCAGTAAGTGTTAAAGATTCTCGTTTGTTAAAATAGATTTTGCTGATGATTTGAAGAGCTTCATTTTGAACTTTTTCTAATTTATAAGAGTTCTTTTTATTAATACCAAAAAGAGTGGAAGCACAGTATTCGAGTTTCGGTCGGATGTAAATTTTGTAGAACATTGGGGCACAGGAGGATATATAATTTCCAATGTACCTCAATATATGAGTTCTTTTAGAAGCTGAAGCGACGGTTTTATTAATATGAATTCCAAAGTCAAGATTATTATCTATCGTCATACCTAAGTACTTCATGGAAATGGAAACTGTAATATGGGTGTTATTAATTTTAATATTTGAATTTTGAAGTTGAAAGAAAAACAATATTGGATTTCTTGATCTTAACAATGAATCCATTTTTAGTATATCAATGAAGCACTTCATGAATATTATTTTCTATTTGTTGATTTAGAGAAGTGAGAGAACTTGTGATAAAAGAAAAAAGACAATTGTCTGCATAGATAAAAATATTGTAGTTGGTGGAGAATTCTAGAAGATCATTAACAAAAAGGTTGAAGAGGAGTGGGATAAGAATGGTTCCTTGAGGTATTCCCCGATTGATTTTAAGAGGTGAAGAGATCTCATTAGTGCTTAATTTAGTTCGGATAACACGGTCTTTGAGATAATTTTTAAACCAGGAAACAGCTGAGGGCGATAGATTAAGATTACAGCAGAGGTTTGGCAAAATACGTTTGTGTTTAACTGAATCAAATGCTTTTGAGATGTCAAGGGAAATCAGTCCCACAACCATTTTCACTCTGCTGTCTAAAGCCAATCTCCATTGATTAACAAGAAGTATCTTGAGAGTTTCAGTTGACCGATTTTTCCAAAACCCGAATTGTCTGCACGAAAGTAAATTAAATTTTTGAACAAAAGTCGATCATTGTCTCTTGACGGCTTTTTCTGAAATTTTGCTTCAAGCACATGTAACTGAAATAGGTCGATAGTCCAGAGGGTTAGAAGGATTTGAAAATTTAGGTATAGGTGAGATGATGGCTTCTTTCCATGGAACTGGGAATTCATTAGAGTTAAATGAACAATTAATTAGATCACAAAGGGGTGCAGAATTAATCGAGAAAAAAATTTTAGAATAATGACAGGGATTCCGTCTGGTCTGACATTGCGAGTGTTTTTTAGCGAATTTATAAGGTTAAGAACTTCGATTTCAGTAACATTTTTTAGCTTAAAGTTTTCCAGATTATTAAATGATTTATTGGAATAGGATAATGTATCATTTGTGTTTGCATAATTTTCTGTAGAAGTGCAGGATTTACAGAATACATTATTCAAAACATTAGAATGTCTTTAGGATCATAGGAGTTGTCATTGTAAACGATCTTATTAATTGTGGTTTGGTTTCTTAAGTTACCAGTAATAGAATCAAAAATTCGAAATATTTCATTACCATTTGGGTTAATAATCGAAAGTCGATTAAGAAAATATAAACGCTTGGTATTTTTAATACTACTGTTGACCAGATTACGGAAAGTTTTATAGATCTCCCATGTGTATGGGTGATTAGGGTTAATAGCATTCTTAAAGTGTTTATTTTTAATGTGATCATTTTCAGAAGCTCTTTTGTACTCCAAGGCTTTGGAGAAGGGGCGAACTCTGAAAGTTTTATAAGGAGCATAGGTAGCGAGTGCAAAATTGATTAAACAGGAGAGATGTTGTGCTTTTGAGGTAGGAGTTGTGCATTCGGAAATACTCTTGTGGAAAGGGAGATGTTTTACAAACTCAGAAAGCTCATCACTGTTGAAAATTTTAACGGATCCTTTTGAAATTAAAACTTTAGGTGCACGAGGTGAATCATACAATACAGATGTGCTAATAATAAAATGATCACTAATGTCTTCGAAGAGAGTAAGTGTATGCTTGTGAAGTAAAGGTCTATTGGAGAAAATCATATCAATGACAGATTCACTGTGATCGGTAATGCGAGTGGGCAATTTGTTTCAACGTATATGTCCGAATGTTTTTAAGCAGATTCCGAGCTTGGAATACGCAGAATTATGTTTTAGAGCATCGATATTAAAATCTCCCGTAAGAATGGAAGTAATATTGCAAGGGAAGCTTTCAAGGATTTAGTGAATGATTTAGTGATTTCAAGGATAAAATGAATTAATAAAATCTTCAATATTGCTGTTGGGAGGACGGTAAAGTGTGCCGATAATAAGAGTAGGGTTTTGTTTATTTGCTTCGGCAGTACATATACTAAAATTGAAACTATACAGAGAAGATTAGCATGGCCCCTGCTCAAGGATGACATGCAAAATCGTTAAGTGTTCCACATTCTTTTAGCCGTCCCATGGCCGAGTGGTTAGCGCACTTGGCTACTGATCTAAGGGACCTGGGTTCGAGCCCCGGGTAAGGTATGGATGTATGTGTCGTTTTTCTGCTGAGGCCCTGCCATCCTCTCAGATCTTCTACTATGGCATATAAACTGACAGGCTCCTGTCAGACCTCTGTGGCAAGCAGCTGCTTGAGGCTGTATTTTCTTTTTATTTGTTTATTGATAGGGGGGATTTTGACCCAGAGACCTTTGAACAAGTGTAAGAAGGAACAGGCATTACTTCGACATTAAATGTTTCCCTCACATATGATGCAAGTCCTCCTCCTGTCCCACTAGATCTGTCGATGAGGAATAGTTTATATCCTTCGAGTTCAAAGAGATCATTTGGAAGGGAGATATTGAGCCATATCACTGTAAGAGCAATTACATCAAATTTCAAAATGTCAGAACTCAACAGATAGGAGTATTTAGATTTAAGAGAACGAACATTGAGGCTATGGATAAGAGCAACTTAAAACTATTAACAGAAATTCACATTAATGATATCTATAAAGAATTTTAAAAAATATATACGGATGGATCACTAAATGCAGATAGAACTATTGCAACAGGAGCTGTTTACTGTGAATCTGAAAATTACCAATTTAAATTTAAATTAGGTACCCTTAATCCAATAGCAATTGCAGAAATTACTGCAATTATATATGCTATTAATAGGGCTTTAAAGTTTCATGATGAAAAAATAGTGATATTAACTGATAGTAAAACTTCATTAGAAATCTTATATAATAATCCTATCAAAAGTAACTTTCCTATTTATATGACTGACATTTTAGCTATAACAAAACAACACATTCCACAAAACAATATTATACACCTATAGTGGATCCCATCACATATTAATATAAAAAATAATGATAAAGTGGATATACTAGCAAAACAGGCACAGGAATTAAACAATACAACTGCCCCTTACTTTTTATTTCTGCATAAAAAAACAAAATAAAATGAAATTATGGGAAGATCTACAAATTTGGTATAATGCCAAAGCCACAAACTCACAGATTTAAAATATCTCAAAAAATAATACATTTTAAGGATTTTGGATTAAATAAAAAAGAAAGAAATCTCATAATGAGAATTAAATCAAATTTAGCATTAACAAATTCAACTCTATATATGATGAAAAAATTAAATTCACCTAATTGTACTTTTTGTAATGTGTCTCAAAATATTGAACACATTATTTTTAATTGTAAAAAATTTAATTTACAAAGGGAAAAATATTTTGATAAGCTATCAAAGTATAATGTTTCTCAATTTACTTTTCAAAGTATCTTAGAACCTCAAAAAATTCTTTAAAAATTATTTTTTATAAATTGTTGATCTCTTTCTTTAAAGAGATTGAATTATTTGATAAAATTTTAGAAAAAAAGAAAGATAAGAGAGAAAAAAAAGGAAAAAAATATATAAAGAAATATATATATTAATTAACATGTTTCATGTTTATTATGTCTGGATGAGTCTGTGTTCGGGCAATGGTCTAGTTCACAGGAAGATCCAATTTGAGGAGATGTTTAGGTCAAGGATGACAAAGGGTTAACCAACAGTGATTTTGGGAAAGAAATATATTTCAGAGAGTTGAATATAAATTAAAAAGAAAATTTTTTTAGCTGTTGATAGGGACATAAAGTTTTAAATATGTACAAATGAAAGACGAATACAGAATAATAAAAACAGATAAATAAAAGGACTAATGGTTTTCAAAAAGTCGTAAATGTACTCGTAGTAGGAGAGTTTTTACTTTAAAAACGACAAACTATGGCAGTTTTAGCAAAAATAAAAGTTGAGAGACACAGGATTGTGTAAAGTGCGTTACAGATCACAATATATATATAAAAACATGGATAAAAATATAAATAAATATACAGGTATACAAAGAAAATTTTTTAAACTAATTTTAAAGTTCATTTAACTCATTCTTTGATCGTATAAAGCGCTTGTTACTGTTTTTAATTTTCACCACTATTGACCCATCTTGAGTCCAAACATTGCAGTGACCAAATTTCTCAATAGCCTAATGAAGCACTTTAAATCTTTCTGACGTTAGATCTTTATGAATAGTGATTCCACTGCCTTTAAGTTTACTTTTAGAACGGAACACAGCATTTCTTTTCCAATATGAACAGAATTTTACAATGATCGGTCGGGGCTTGCCGTTCCCACCAATCCCCACTCGATGACTGCGGTCAATGTCATTTATGAAAATTTCGATGTTTAATTTTTCGTTGAAAATTTTAATGGCAAGGTCATCAGTAGGCGTATCTACTTCTTCCACTCCAAAAATCCTGATAGAGTTTCTACGTTGATACTTTCAAATTCATTACACTTCAAAGAAATCTCAGAACGTAGTTGATTTATTACATATTTCTATTTAAGCTGACCTCTTAGTTCATTTGTAGCCTCCGTAGAAAACTCAACAGTTCTTTTTATTTCTTGGAGAACAGTAGAAGCAACTGATTCAGTGAGTAATGAGACAATCGTTTGAACAGTCTTGGGATTTGAAGACAGTTTCAACACATCTAGAGTCTGACGCCAACAAATCATCGTCCGAAAGCGACAAGCGAGCGCTAAGGGCAGGGGGTGACCTTGGACGGCTGCTTCTACCCACTGGCGTGCTTGATGCTTTGCTAGCGAAAGATGCATTCTTTAGCGAGGTTGCCATCTTGTTTTTAGTCTCCATTATCTTAACAATAAATGCTAGGAGATAAGATTAAAGTACAATACTTGAACTGATTCAAAGAGAGACACCAAACTTATAAGGAAGGAACACAACTTTTCAAGACACTAAGAACTGCCAAACGCGTACAAAATACAAAACTCTAAGGAGTACAAACGAGCCAGATGTTACATTACCGCTTTGCGGTTACGGCATAAAACTCAGTTACCATGATTAAAAATATCCAGATATTTGCTAATAATTAAGCAGATTCATAACAATCATTTCTTAACAATCATTCAAAATCATTCATAACAAGCGAATTGAAGGTTTGGATCAAAAACAGGTTGCATCAATTTTCGATTTGTTCCATTGCTACAATAAACTGCAATTTAACCTTGGAATGGAAACACTGGCCTAACCATTAATGCCCTCTGGCTTTAAGCGATGGCTAGCTAATCAAGAGGCGGATCCTTTCCACAGAAGAGATACAGTGCGGTTGATTATTGCAACGGAACCAATTGAAAATGACGCAGTCAGTTCGTGAGCGAACTAAAGAAGCGCTGTAATGGATATCATCGAAAACAATATTTCGGGTCTTAATGATGGGTGCGAATCAAAAACTGAAGATAGAGAGGATGTTCATTTATAAGGTAACATGCTTCGACATAATCTAAATTGAAACTGAAACTGCTTACGAAGCAACAATCTAATTCTTCTCTTGTTAATTTTGCAATGGACTTCTCTCTTGCTAATACAGTGGTTTCCAAATTGTGTGGTGCGGCCTCTAACGACAACCAACTGTTAAAGAGAACACTGTCCTTTGCTAAAGAGCAACAAATTCTAAAATTCTGGCTTTAAGTTTTATTTCTCGTACTAAAATATGCTTTGATTTGAACCCAAGTCTAGTACCAATAGAATGAACTACTTCAGTTTATGAAAAAATTGTAAACGAGCCCAATGAATGCCATTTAGGACAGATATAAAATCTGCTAATTATACAGGAATAATAATTATACATGAATAATTATACAGGAATACCGCAGATACCGGAAATAGGAAGTATACTGAATCTGCTTAATTATTAGCAAATATCTGGATATTTTTAATTGAGACAGGTATCTTAATCTTTTCTATTTGTTACAGATATCTGACTCTTCTTAATTATGACAAGCATTAAAAGGTTTTTAATTAGGACAGATACTGAATCTGCTAAATTATTAACAATCATCTGGATTTTTTAAATTTAAACACGTATCTGATTTTTTCTATTACGCGCAGACATTTAAATTTTCTCATTTAAAGTAGGAATCTGAATCTTCTTAATTATGACAGGAATTAAAACATTAGTTAGAACGGATATCTGAATCTGCATATCAGTAACAAACATCTTTTCAATTAGACAGGTATCTGAATCTTTTTCCCTTTGGCACAGACATTTGAATTTTTTAAATCGAGAAGAATCCGAATATTCTTAAGACAAGAATCAAATTATTTTTAAATGAAAGAGATATTTAAAGCTGCTTAATTAATAACAAACATGTGGATTTTTTCAATTAAGGCAAGTATATTGTTACGACAGATAAATGTGCGACAATGGCTTGTGACAAGTATATCATGAATGCTCGCCTTTCCTTAGCGTGACGATTTACGTTATAAACAGTTTAGAACGAGAATGCTTTAAAGATAGTAAGAATTGTGAAAGAAAGCAAAGAGATAGTGGAGTAGTAAAAGGAAGAAGGAGATGTGTATTAAATTAGTGTTGTGTAATGCTATGTAAAAGGACTGCTCTTATTTGATTTAAGATGAAACATGGTTCAGGTGGAGATGAGGAATCGATGGTAAAGTTTGTTATTGAGTCCTCTATCAGGGGAGATCAATGTTAAACGTTTCACATGTATAAGGTATAAAGTTTTATTAAGGTTATTTAATGTCGCAAATGAGATTCAATACAAAGTGGTTTGTCTTTATGTTAAGAGAAATAGAAGTAATTATGTTTAGATAAATTTGATTAATTTATAATAATATTGTGTCATTGTAATAAATTACATCATTCATACTTTAGTGGTATACATATATGCTATTTATGAACTTATGCTAAGCTTAGCTCTCTTTGAATTCATATCAATACGAATCTTTGCTGTCCCGTCGCCGAGTGGTTAACGCGCTTTGCTACTGATCAAAGGGACCTGGGTTCTAGCCTCCGATAAGGCATGGATGCTTGTGTCGTTTTTCTGCTGAGGACTCGCCTTCCTCACGGACAGGCTCCTGTCAGACCTCTATGGCAAGCAGCTGCTTGAGGGAATATTTGTTTTATTTACATGAATATTTTCTATTGGGCGCAAGAATTTGAATCTTCTTAATTAGAACAGGCATCTTTTAAATTAGAAATGAATATCTTTTTCTGAATATGTTTAATCAGTAGGAAGAGTCTGAATCATTTCAAATAATGTAGGAATCTGAATCTTTCCAATTCAGCGCAGCATCTGAAACAATTCTGCTGCAATTGGGTGCAGCATCTGAATTTTCTTAATTAGACAGTATTCTGAGTCTCCTTAATTAGGACAGTATTCTGAGTCTTCTTAATTAGGAGAGTATTCTGAGACTTCTTAATTAGGACAGTATTCTGAGTCTTCTTAATTAGGAGAGTATTCTGAGACTTCTTAATTAGGACAGTATTCTGAGTCTTCTTAATTAGGCAGTATTCTGAGTCTCCTTAATTAGGACAGTTTTATGAGTCTTCTTAATTAGGAGATTATTCTGAGACTTCTTAATTAGGACAGTATTCTGAGTCTTCTTAATTAGGACAGTATTCTGAGTCTTCTTAATTAGGACAGTTTTATGAGTCTTCTTAAATGGGAGAATATTATGAGTCTTCTTAATTAGGACAGTATTCTGAGTCTTCTTAATTAGAACAGTATTATGAGTCTTCATAATTAGGACATTCTGCTGCAATTGGGTGCAGCATCTGAATTTTCTTAATTAGACAGTATTCTGAGTCTCCTTAATTAGGACAGTATTCTGAGTCTTCTTAATTAGGAGGGTATTCTGAGACTTCTTAATTAGGACAGTATTCTGAGTCTTCTTAATTAGGAGAGTATTCTGAGACTTCTTAATTAGGACAGTATTCTGAGTCTTCTTAATTAGGACAGTATTTTGAGTCTCCTTAATTAGGACAGTTTTCTGAGTCTTCTTAATTAGGAGATTATTCTGAGACTTCTTAATTAGGACAGTATTCTGAGTCTTCTTAATTAGGACAGTATTCTGAGTCTTCTTAATTAGGACAGTTTTTGAGTCTTCTTAATTGGGAGAATATTCTGAGTCTTCTTAATTAGGACAGTATTCTGAGTCTTCTTAATTAGGACAGTATTATGAGTCTTCTTAATTAGGACAGTATTCTGAATCTTCTTATTTATGATAGGCATTGAAATGTTTTTACTCAGAATAGATATCTGGATCTCCTTAATTAGTAACAACATCTGGATCGTTTCAATGAAGACAGATATCTGAATCTTTTCAATTAGGAGAAGGCATCTGAATCACCTTAATTAGGAACAGGTATCGGAATCATCTAAGACTGTTTGCTTCGCATTTCTCAATGTCTCTTAGTGGCTGCCTATTCCATCGGGTCACAAAATTCAAGGTAATGAAAGCTTAAAATACACCCGTCCATTTTTAACTTCAGAAAATCTCACTGAAGAATTTGTTTTCTTTGGATCTTAAGTCTGTTATCTGCTTGTTATGCGTTCCAAGTAAACTTAGCTCCTTATGTCTCAGCAGGCCCCGTTGTCTCGACCTTGGAGATACTTCCTCTTGCAGTCTTGCTGTGGCCTTGATAATGCCAACTGCAAAGATGCCCTTGAAAATTCCTTCGCAAACTTACGCTGTAGGATATTGTTTCAGCACTTTCTTTTTTCTCCGAGTTCCGAGAACGGACGAAAAAAATTAACCGTTGCGAAAAAAGAGAGGAACAAAAATATATCCTAATACAAAAACAATAAAACAAAAAAAAATGGATTTGTAGTATTTTAAATTTAATCCGCAATCAAAGGTAGGTAATGTCGATAATTCGGGAACTTTATATTTTAAGTTGGTATATCAAGCAGATGAAATACACGAATAAGGTAAATCTATTTTTTAGTATGAGACCTAAAAAGTAAAATATAAAAATTGTCGATGATTAATTATTACTCACTCGGTGCTTCACGTGAAACTCACGTGCTTTTGAACGAATCAACAATGATCTCCACATTGTTTTCTTTTGATCCAAATTCCTCCAATCATCACCATCCTTTAACATCTGCCTCCATTAGACGAATGGGATGTTAAATCATGGTCCTATGTCCTGTAGTATTTAAAGAACAATCTGGATTATCTTGACGGCGAGGCTTTCCTCTGTCTCCAAACATCTGTCCAGTT
Organism: Ryuthela nishihirai; assembly: GCA_038380435.1. Taxonomy (NCBI): domain Eukaryota; kingdom Metazoa; phylum Arthropoda; class Arachnida; order Araneae; family Heptathelidae; genus Ryuthela; species Ryuthela nishihirai. The sequence continues at coordinate 33,274,459 of JAWZYU010000019.1, read as the reverse complement.
GATCTCCTAACCACAACATTCTCTTAGCCCTTAGGTTCATCAAACATCGTTGTTACCTGGCCATTTAGCATCTTGGGTGCACAAAAGTGCCTCTCAGAAGTAAAACAACCCTTGATTTTAATGTTTGAATGTTTAGATGAATCCCAAGACATTTTTATATATTCCGTCCTTTTAGTATTAGAATAAAGACCTATAGTCTTCACTTCTTCTCCATTGTTTGTTAGGTCTCTTTAGGTCCTCCTTATTTTCATTTGATAAACAACTGTCATCTTTGAAAATGAAAACCATAGTTTTTCACTCATGATATCATTTAAAGTTCCATTTAGTGCTGCGATTTGGCAGGACCTATTTCTTCTGCTGCTAAGAACTTCACACCTTTGCCACATGGTTGGGTTTGTTGCTTTTTCCAGTCACAACGATATAATTTAACCTTGTATCAAAACCATGTTTTCACATGAACAAAAGGAAATGAACCTGGATGATAGTCTCTTGAAATTACAGTTCCTACCTGCTAAATAATGACCGCCTGTTCCCCATCGCAACATTTCCTATATCAAACTTAATGAAATACATGATTTTTTGCAGGTGCAATATCTAACTGAATCGTGTCATGAACCTTAATCACTAGGTCACTGGATAACAAATAGTACATCCACAGTGAGTTAGAAGAAAAGGTATTCCTTTTGGCCCTAATTCAACCTTTTTCAATCTACACAGCTTGTACTTTGCTTCTTCTACTGTAATTCTTAACTTCTGAGCGGGTAAGAGCATACTTCATTTTATTCGTCACCATAATGATAAGAGAAAGTGATTCCATCAACTTCTGCGAACCAACTGAAGTTCGTGATGCAAAAAAAAAAAATCCACCCAACTCTTCCAGCATCTAGGATTTAAGCGTATTGAGTCTCCTTAAAAGATCTTTTAGCCCCCATGTCGTTTTCCTCACTTCTTTCCACGATATGACAAGGACTCACTTCTTTCCACGATATGACAAGGACTCACTTCTTTCCACGATATGACAAGGACTCACTTCTTTCCACGATATGACAAGGACTCACTTCTTTCCACGATATGACAAGGACTCACTTCTTTCCACGATATAACCTGATATAATTCAATGAGGAGAATCCTAATTCCAGTTTGTTCTGTAAATAGTTCAGAAATCAAAAACAGTTCCAGTTCCTGATTATCTTTTTAAGAGCAATATTAAATAAGTGAAGGAGAAAGTTATCACCTTGTTTTACATCTGCATAGGATTGTTACGAACTATCTTCCTATTGCTCTTCGCTCGTCATTTGTCGGTATGTCAGTTTGGGGGTTTGTCAAAAGAATTGTTCCACCATATCTTTAGAACGCAAAGGACAAACTTAATGATTTATATGTAAGAATGAACGCTTGTGAAGCAGGAGTGTCATAGGCTATAAAAAATTTCCCCCCTAAAAAAGAAATATGAAAACGATTGTTCAGCTATATCCTCAGAATGCGAAAGCCGAAAGTAACGGATTATGCGTCAAATTAAAGCTTGTGAAAAGGGAAGTGTCACAGGTTATAAATATTCCGCCGTTCTTTTTACCCCCTCTCCCCCGCCAACCAAAAACAAGAGATATATGAAATGTAACAAGTAGCTTGTGAGGTGGGGAATATTGTGTGCAATAAAAATATATATTCTTGCTTTGTTCTCTCCTAATAAATAAAACAAATTTAAAAAGTATATTTTCATATACGCCCTGAAAAGTGGAAAATAAAACTAAAGCCTATCGATGGTGCAATCAGTCACTGAATTCGTGTTCACCTCAATGGAAGATAGTGAGCCAACAATCCTTAATTTGGTTGGCGGGGCCAAGTTCCGCCAACCAAATTAAGGATGATTGAAAGCAAGTGTCAATAAAATTGTTGGCCAAGTGCTCCAACAATCTTATTGAGCAGTCCAATGGGCGCCCTATCTCTCTTTGAAGCGAATACGAATTCAGTGACGTGGAGAAGAAAGAGATCGAAATATTAATCTGTGACATTACCCATTTCGCAAGTTTTCATTTTACTCATAGCCCGTTACTTTAAGCCGATTACATTCCGAAGATGGATCAATCGTTTTCACATTACTCTAGTTAGGGGGAAGAAAGCATTGGGGGAAGGGTTAATTTTGTATAGCCTATGACATTCCCCACATCACAAGGTTTCATTTGACCCATAAATCGTTAAGTTTGTCCGTCGCGTTCGAAAAATATGGGGAAACAACTGTTTTGACAAAATTCGCAAACTGACAAAGGTCTAGCAAAGAGCATTTGAGCGACAGGTTTCATAAATAGATTAAAACATTTAAAAAATATCTATCTTTCTATATGGGCGATAAAAAGTAAAAAATAAACCTATAGCATATCTGTGGTGCAATCAGAGCAGAGTTCGTATTCACTTCAAAGGAAGGTAGGGTAGCGACAATCTTGTTGAATAGATAAATCGGCCCCTATCTTCCTTTGAAATGAATATACGAATTCAGCGACTTTTGCATCATCGTTAAGTTTAAGGTTTATTTTTTGCTTTCTAGGGCGCATATGGAAAGTAGTTTTTTTACTTTTCCCTTTTATCTAGTTCAGCTCTGAGCGTCACTTTTCTTACGAAATATGGATTAAATGATTAGGTCATAAGTACCTCGAGAAACACAGAGAAGGGGACCCACTGGACAATTGTTAGACAGTTGTTAGACTGGGCCGTCCCGTGGCCGAGTGGTTAGCGCGCTTGGCTACTGATCTACGGGACCTGGGTTCGAGCCCCGGGTAAGGTATGGATGTTCGTGTTGTGTTTTTTGCTGAGGTCCTGCCATCCTCTCAGATCTTCTACTGTGGCATATAAACTGACAAGCTCCTGTCAGACCTCTGTGGCAAGCAGCTGCTTGAGGGGGTATTTATTATTATTTATTATTTGTTAGACTGGACAGTTGTCAATGGGCAGTTGTTAGGAGTCCGATTGAAGCCTCACGTTAACGCCATCCAGCGTATTTTTCCAAGCCCATCGGTGTCGCTTTCTGACAGATAACAGGGTTGGAGGTAGCAGAGAAATTAATATACATGCACAGTGGGGATCTGAACCTGTGAACATCAGTTTGCGAAATGAGTGCTGCTACTGACTGAGCATCTTCCGCCCATTGTACAATCTCAGCCCCTTATTTATAATCAAACTAATCATTCCCATCGAGCTCTGGACGAAATATTCCCTAGGAATGGTTTCAGATATTAATATGGCCAACCTTTAAACGAAATAAAGGAGTCATTTTTTTATTCGATATCCGTGCGATTAACGTTCTTAGCTATATTATTAACAAATGGAAATAGGTTCTAATCCCGGATAAGGAATGTCTGTTGTTTTGTTTCTTCTGAGGCTCAAAACCGCATAATGTTGATTTTTTCAGTTTTTCGCAATTTACATATTAAAACCCCGATAGGACATTTAAACCATCTTAATGTATGAAATTCGAATTCAGGTTTCATCAACTGTCAGATGGAGGAGTGAAGGACTTGTAAAAATTCCAGTACTCCATTTCGCCCGTTTATAATCTCTGATCTCTGATTGAAAGAAGTACAGTCGCTGAAAAAAAATATTCGAACACTATGGTTGATTACAGTATTCAGAAAAAATATCTGGCAACGATTTTTTTAGAAATTAGTGATATGGCAACCTTCGACCCTAGAAATTCTTGATACTTACAGATGGATTACTGCAACTAAAAACCCGATGCTAAACTAAAAACCACTGCAACTAAAAACCCGATCTCCTAACCTAAACAGCTAGACATAAGTGAGACCATCACACCAAATTTGGGACAAAGTGATCAAATACCTGCGAAATCACAGGAACAGAAAATTTCCCCCAAAAAATAACTTCACTCGTCGACGCACAAGAAAGAACCCTTTGGTTGCATTTACTGTTCGATATCCTATTGAATTTCGTTCGTTCTCTCACTCGTCCTCGTTTGGAATTATAAAAAAATAAATAAATAAATACCCCCTCAAGCAGCTGCTTGCCACAGAGGTCTGACAGGAGCCTGTCAGTTTATATGCCATAGTAGAAGGTCTGTGAGGATGGCAGGACCTCAGCAGAAAAACAATACAGACACCCATGCCTTACCCGGGGCTCGAACCCAGGTCCCTTAGATCAGTAGCCAAGCGTGCTAACCACTCGGCCAGGGGACGCCTATTATATAATAAGGATGTAGATCATAATAAGGATGTCATCAATAATAAGAAAAATGATGATTTTTAATCAATCATCCAACAAATAGAGCGTATACATTAGATTTCATTTGAGTAAGACTTAGAAAGTAAGCATACTTCCTGTTTTGGCCGTTTCAATGCTTTGTTTAGTGCTGTTAGGCTATGAATAAACAATGAAGACAACTTTTATTTATTTAAGACAAGGATCAAGTTTTTTTTTATAATGTATGAAACTCACTCTTATTCTTTTCTTTTTATTTATTTTTGAAGAAGAAAAAAGTCAGCTAATTTTGCTATAGTGAAATAAATAGAAGCACACAAAAAATTTACTTGATTAGAATAACTGATAATAAATAGCAATAGTCTGACAAAGCAATGGGTCTCAGATGTGTTCCGATGTATAGGAAAATTTCTTATAAAGTATATATAAAATATTTTGGGCTAATATCCGATGAATTTGTGTTGCTCTTATTTGGATTGTTTTACCTCTGAGCTGCAATTTTTCCGCACAATGGGCTAAATGGCTAAGTTATGAGGACCCCAAGGGCTCAGAGAATCTTGGAAGAAAAAGAACAAGTGGACATTTGTTAAGAGACATTTGGAAGCCTCGCATCAATGTCATCCAGTGTGTTTTTTAATGTGTCGTGTTTTTCCTGTATATGGGGCCATGGCTTCGTGTCCCATCCGACGGATGGTGTCCTTTCCAAACCCTTTCTGACTTTTTCTGACAAAGAACAAGATTTAGCAGACATTAAACCTCAACATATCCACAGGTGGGACTCGAACCTGGTAACTGCAGATTCCGTAGCAACGCTACCGACTGAGCCAACCCCCGCCAGGCAACGAGTTCGAAAGAGCTGACTAGTAAAAACAAAAATCCTACACGTGAAAACTTTAAGTTAAAAGACACCGAAACAGGAGCATAAATTTAAAGTTTAAAGCTGTTATCAAGTTGTTATTCAGTTTGTATGTCACGACTGCGTGTCTGAGAACTAGCATTCTGAAACCAATATTTTAAGGATTTGGGTTGTTTTCCCTCTGAGCAGCACTTTTTTGCACACCATGGGCTAAATGGCCAGGCCACAAAGACCTTGAAGGCTCAGAGAAGGTTGGGGAAGGGGACCCACTGGAACAGCTGTTGGGAGACAGATGGTAGCCTCCCGTCAAGGCCATCCAGCGTGTTCCTTAACATGCACAGGGTATGGCTCTCCCGTACACGGGGCCACGTTTTAACGTTCCATCCGACGGATGGCGGACTTTCCAAGCCCATAGGTGTCCCCTACTGACCGTGGGCAGGGCGGGGAGTTTTCGGAGATATATCTCAAGCTGACCCAGCTGGGACTCGAACCTGGGAACTACAAATTACGAGCCTAGTGTGCTACCGACTGAGCCACCCCCGTCCCCCTTTTAAGGAAGGAAGAAAAGTTAAATAAATCACAAAGCAGCAAAACTGAAAAGTACAACGAAGTTTATTTGCCATTCATTAAGTCTGATTATCCATAGGTTAAATTGGTGCGGGGTGGCTCAGTCGGTAGCGCGCCAGGCTCGTAATCTGTAGTTCCCAGGTTCGAATCCCAGCTGGGTCAACGTTGAGATTTATCTCCGCAAAATTGCCCTGCCCACGGTCAGTAGGGGACACCGATGGGCTTGGAAAGGCCGCCGTCCGTCGGATGGGACGTTAAGCCGTGGCCCCGTGTGCGGGAGAGCCATACCCTGTGCACGTTAAAGAACACGCTGGATGGCCTTGACGGGAGGCTACCATCTGTCTCCCAACAGCTGTTCCAGTGGGTCCCCTCCCCCAACCTTCTCTGAGCCTTCTCAGACCTTCGGTCTGAGACTTCTCTGAGCCATGTGACCTGGCCATTTAGCCCATGGTGTGCAAAAAAGTGCCGCTGAGAGGTAAAACAACCCAACCCAACCCCGCCCTGCCCACGGTCAGTAGGGGACACCGATGGGCTTGAAAAGGCCGCCGTCTCTCGGATGGGATGTTAAGCCGTGGTCCCGTGTGCGGGAGAATCATACCCTGTGCACGTTAAAGAACACAATGGATGGCCCTGACGGGAGGCCACCATCTGTCTCCCAACAGCTGTTCCAGTGGGTCCAGCGGGGAATTTTGCGGAGAAATCTCAAAGCTGACCCAGCTGGGACTCGAACCTGGGAACTACAGATTACGAGCCTGGCGCGCTACCGACTGAGCCACCCCCGCCCCTACGGGTCTTTTAACCTAGCTATTTAGCTCATTGTGTGCATAAAAGTGCTATTCATAGGCAATCTAAATATCACTTCATCCGTACATTTCCTTTTTAATCACTTTAATGATATTTATTCTTATATACTAGACCCATCTCATCTCTCACCTTGTATATTCCATAATATTTCATTTATTACTTTCAATCTTCTCTGGAGTTGGGGTGGCTCAGTCGGTAGAGCGATATGCCCGTAATCTGCAGTTCTACGGTTCGAGTTCCAACTGCGCCTCCGTCGAGATTTATCTCCGCTAAACCCTCACCCATCCCTCGGTCAAAAAAGGAAAGTCGATGGCTTTCGGAAGGATGCTTTCCGTCGAATGGGACGTTAAGACGTGTCCCCGTGTGCAGGAGAGACATAACTTGTCCATGTTAAAGAGAAAAACTTGATGTTCTTGACGGAAGGCTGCCATCTTTCTTCTAACAGCTGTCCACTGAGTTCCCTTCCCCGAAGCTTCTCTGAGTTCTTGGGTATTTGTGACCTGGCCATTAGCCCATTCTGTGCAGAAAAGTGCTGCTCAGAGATGAAACGACCAACCCTGTTCGCGTCCGATAACCCCATCAATAAGATGAAAGATTTTCGGAAAATTGCACTAATGTGAACACTTTCATAGGAAGAGGGGGGGGGGGGGGTTCTCCTTCGGTAGCATGACAGGTTCACAGTGATGTTCGAGTCATCATTGTGCATACATTTAAAATTTTCTCAGCAACTCCTACTTTACTCTCGGTGAGGAAATAACATCAGTGGATTCAAAACGATATAAGTTTACTGGACACGCTCGATGCTTTGGCGGAAGGGTTCCATACAAATACCAATAGCTGCAAGCGGATACACTTCCCAGACCTTCTCTGAGCCCTTGAGATCCTTCTCACCTGGCCATTTAGGCCATTGAATGTTCAAAAATTTCTCTCAGATGTAAAAGAAACAATCTAACCCACGAATGCAAAACGAAAATGTTAATAGAATTTGAATCTTTAATGCCCATGATGCATACCGTTTCTTAATTAATGTAAGTCGTTTAGTGTGGAAACAAAATCTGTTCATTTTATGTGTCTGAATGTTGAAGCTTACAGTCGCTCAAAAAAGTATCCGAATATGTCACGTGACAAGAAGGTTGCCAGATCACTAATTTCTAAACATATCGCTGCCAGATATTTTTTCTGAATTCTCTAATCAACCATAGCGTTCGGATACTTTTTTGAGCGACTGTACAAGCTGTCTCTTTTCCTGTAAAAAAAACTAAGCACAATTGATTAAATTGTTTTTTACAACAGCATAACCTGTTTTAGTTAGTTATAATAATCATCAAGATAATACATTCATGAATCAGTCATATAGGAAACGAGAGCTAGAATGTCATCAACACTCCTAGTATACAATGGACAACGAAAGCTTCATGTAGGTAGTTAAGATTAAGATGGAAGAAGATTGAAGTCAAAACAAAGTCACAAGGACACATGTACTGAAAGCTATAATTAGTAAATCAACACTCGTTGGCACATGTGTCACGCTCACTCATGGAATGGAAGTGTGTGCTTTGTTTGGGACAATGAGCTGTTTGCTAAGCCTAAATAACGTAAGAAATTAGAGAGAAGAACTGTCACTTTCCTTTTGAATGAGAAAGTGTGTCATTGGTACAGTGGAGAAAAGACTTAGTACATAGGACTCTATTATTCTCAAAATGACGTTTAAGAAACTATTTACATGTAAGTAGAATGGAGCCTTGATCACCGTAATTTATTCCTTAATGATTGGATTAGATGATATTCATTTGTTGGATATTACCTACCAGTGGTACTATATAGCTGGTACAGTCAAAGTTGGCTCCAGATTGGATTGTTACATGGATGAAGACAGTATTAATAATTTAAATATAGTATATTTCATGGCTGAACACAGTATTAATAATTTAGATACAGTATGTTATATTGTTCAACACATTATTAATAATTTAGCTACAGTATGTTACATGGCTCAGCACAGTATTAATAATTTAGATATAGTATGTTACATGGCTCAACACAGTATTAATAATTTAGATTCAGTATGTTACATGGTTGAATAGAGTATTAATAATTTAGATACAGTATGTTATGTAGCTGAACATATTAATAATTTAGATATAGTATGTTACGTGGTTGAACACAGGATTAATAATTTAGATATAGTATGTTACATGACTGACAAACAGTACTAATAATTTAGATACAGTAGGTTACGTGGCTGAACACAGTATTAATAATTTAGATACAGTATGTTACATGGTTGAACACAGTATTAATAATTTAGATGCAGTATGTTATGTCACTGAACACAGTATTAATAATTTAGACACAATATTAATAATTTAGATGCAGTATTAATATATTTAGATACAGTACATGGCTCAACACGTATTAATAATTTAGATACAGTATGTTACATGGCTCAACCCAGTATTAATAATTTAGATACAGTATGCTATTTGGCTCAACACAGTATTAATAATTTAGATACAGTAGGCTATATGGCTAAAAAGTATTAATAATTTAGATACAGTATATTACATGGCTTAACACAGTATTAATAATTTAGGTACTGTATGTAACATGGAGTATAAAGGCTCTCGTCTTTTCTTTTCTTTTTGGTCTCGCATTAATCACAGATTTTTCCACGGTACATTATACAGGTAAGCTCCTGAGAGACCTCCATGGTAAAGAAAGCTGCTTCAAGAATAATTTATTTTGTCTTTTTTACATCTTACTCTACATCTTACTCTACAGCCAGATCTTGTATTAGATTCTAATGTTTCATATTTGGCGTCTCATTAGAGAGAATTTTGTTATAAAATGTTACACTGTATAACTTATTAGAAGTTACACAGTGGTCAGATGGATTATTTCGTCGTTGAAGTCATTTTCAAGATTTTTCGATACAATATAGTTAGTCCTAAATAACACGGAAGTTATGATATAATAATGCAGTACAGCTAACTGAAGGAAGCATCTACCATAACATTCAACAAGTACTGATGAAACTGGATGATGATATCTTTACGATTTACTTGAAAGTGATGGTATTCATGGGATGTACTGACGAGCCAGACAGATCCTGACATTTGAATCAGAATAAAAAACTGTGGAAATCACTAGAAACCCCTTGCAGGGCAGCAATCCCTCCCAGAACCCTACATGATCTCAGATTTCCTCTTGCGGAAGAATTGCCTTTATTACCTCACCAACAAACGTCAACAGTATGCAAACGCGTTGCGTCAATGATATGGCTGTGTTGTGATATCTTATTTACATTACCTGTCGCCTAAAGTGCCCGAGGGGTTAGCATACTTGGCTACTGAATAAAGAGACATGGGCTCGAGTCCCGTGTAAGGCTTGGATGTTTGTGCTTTCTTTCTGCTGAGTTCTCACCTTCCTCACAGATCTTCTTATGGCGTATTAAACTGACAGGCTCCTGTAGGATCTCTTTGGTAAACAGCCGCTTGAAAGGCAATTTATATTTCGTCAATATCCCCTCTGCTGTTACTCAGTTTCGAGAAAACCATTTTTTTAGATACACTTTTGTTCATTTCCCTTTAGTTTTGAGCACTAGCGGATATCATCCATTTAACAATAGTGTTTTCCATACGACATTTAATTGTATTTGATGGAAACTACTTAGAGTTATGTACACTTTGGTCCTTTAACCTTACATTTTGAGCACCAGTGTCACATAGAATGTTAATAAGGCGGGCTAAACTTAAAATGCATAAGCTATCAGCTGATAGTTAATGGATTAAAACTAATGATAACTAAGGTAAAAAATGCATAAATACTTTTTATTTGGCCCATAACATTTTTAATATTTTCTTCCAACAAATGTAAGAGAAGAAAATAATTGTAATAAATTTTTTAAAAATTTTAAGAACTTTAGTAAAAGTAGTCAAGAGAGGAACATATGTTCCAAATTGTTAAATGGTTGAAGTATTAAATGCTTTATCACCTTACACTGATTTGCTAAAAGAGAAACAGAAAAGCGTAAAGCAATCAACTTTAGATAGTTTTCTGTAGCCCTCCGATCTGTAACTTGTAACATATTCTTTTTAAAACGTTTGAATTTTATGAAATTTTTTTAGATTTGAATTTTATTTTGAATACAAATATAAAAGTGAACTAATTAAATAACAAATTGCAGAATTTTTAAATAAAGAAATTTGGAAAATTATACCAATTTAACAGCCAGCCTTTAAATCTTTTTATCTTAATATTTTTAGACTGTGTTTAAAAATTAACAATTCATATATGCATGGAAAATCATTCCTTCGGAATATTATATAGTGTCTCATTTTAAGACTTCGGAATATTATGAGGTCTCATTTTAAGGCTGTTTCATTTAACGCTTCCCCACAATGCACTCTGCCAGTAAGGGACGTCGATGGGCTTGGAAAGGTCGCCATCCGTCGTGTGGAACGTTAAGCCGTGACCCCGTGTGCGAAAGAGCCATATCCTATGCACATTAAAGAACACACTGGATAGCCTTGACAGAGGATACCATCTATCTCCTGACAGCTGGCCAGCGAGTCCCCTCCATCAACTTCTCTGAGCCCTCGGAGTCCTTGTGACCTGGCCATTTAGTACATTGTGTGCAAAAAGTGCCGTTCGTAGGTAAAACAACCCATATTTAACGCTCGGATTTCGGGAACGCATTCTGAACGCCAAAACTAGGTGTGTCTGTATACATAAAGCTACTCAAAGATGCCAACAGCAATTACGCACTGTTCCACTCAGTTCATTTTTATGATTAACATTAACATTTCAAAGTTGTAAAAGTACGGAAAATAATGACAATATTAATAATAATTCTATTCGACATTGGTACTTTTCCCCCTCGTGGAAAACTTTCCAGGACATTTATAGCAAACAGTCACGGTTCTAGAAAAAACTGAATAAAGGTGATTCCAAATGAGTGGACCGAACTGGAACTCCGTTCTGTTAAAAAATTTTGCCCATTCATTTGAATTGATCAAATATCTTTGATCGTTATGGTCTGTTTCTGTTCATTCCAATGTACGAAACAGAAACAGACCTTCGTTTCTGCATAAAGAAATTACGAGACTAAATTCCAGCCGTTCAGTTGGAAAATAGCCATGTTTTTAACATAAAATAAACAAAAAAGAAAGGCGAAATTTATCATCTGACTCCATCAATCATTGATAATGCATTTCGAAACTAACCTGCGATGCAAAACAATGGCAGACGAATATTTAAAAATGAACACTCTTTCAAAAGCTTTGGTCAACGAAACGAATTCTGTACGCTCTGTTAGAAGTTTGATTAATTGCTTTCAAGACTTTTCATAGAGGATGAAAAGCTTTAGCATCCCAGCAAGCTGCATGCTAAATTGCAACGATCAAATAGCAAAATGGATTTAAGTATTTTTTTTTTCTGTCGTCTCTTTAGTTGATTGGTCAGGTCTAGGTATCTGCTTGTACTTTTTTCTTCTTGATTCTAAATATATTTGCAATTCTGATGTATCAAATTCAGGAAAGAAGTAAAATGTCGAAATAAATGCTATTTAACCTCGCTGTGAGATACAAGATTTTAGTGGAGGGGTGAATGAGATGTTTAAAACGTGAAGTTTTTATTTTCAAAAGAAGACGTTGCCTAAAATAATGTGCATTTTCATTGTTTGGTGTAAATAATAAAGTACCAGCATACCTGTTTAGTGAGGGGGAATTAGTAGTTATCCGTTAGTTCTTGGAAATAGGGTCGCTAAAGGAATCAGCGCTATACGGTGTCATTAGAGCATCGTCCCTATGGAGATGAGTTACCGAAGTCGTAATTCATTACCTACGATTTTTTTTCATCCGCAAAATAATTTCAGCTGTTAGGCCTTTTCAGACCATCTGCCTCGGTTTTCCTGTGAAGGTGGGATGTTTCCAGGTTTGATGGTGAGTAGTTCGTCCGTAATGCTGGTGTGATGTTGGATATCTTCCTTCTCTTTAATCATGCCGTTGCTCCGTATGCTAATGAAGTTTTTTAAATACGAGGCCCAGAGTTGGGTTGGGTTGTTTTACCTCTGAGCGGCACTTTTTTGCACACCATGGGCTAAATGGCCAGGTCACAAGGACCCCGAAGGCTCAGAGAAGGTTGGGGGAGGGGACCCACTGGAACAGCTGTTGGGAGACAGATGGTAGCCTCCCGTCAAGGCCATCCGGCATGTTCTTTAACGTGCACAGGGTACGGCTCTCCCGCACATGGGGCGAAAACTTAATGACCCATCCGATGGACAGCGGCCTTTCCAAGCCCATTGGTGTCCCCTACTGACCGTGGGCAGGGCGGGGAGTTTTGCGGAGATAAATCTCAACGCTGACCCAGCTGGGACTCGAACCTGGGAACTACAGATTACGAGCCTGGCGCGCTACCGACTGAACCACCCCCGCCCCAGTACGAGGCCCAGAAAGCGTGAAAAAATGTCGATATAGAGATGGTGAAATAGTGTTGCAACATATTAGGGGTTTATTTGGTTACTTAAACCATATTAAATATGATAAACACGATTTTGCAAATGCATTCTGTATTGTCAAACGAATAAGAATGAAATAAAATTTTAATAAAGTAGGTTAAAGTTTAATGTATTCATAAGTAGATGGCGCAAATGTGGCAATGTTGGGAGTTACAAGATGAGAGTTACTGGCGGAGAGATGGCCAGGATGATAACTGTTCCAATGATAACTGTTCACATTTTTATTCACATCTTTCCACACGTACTCCTCACAACTACTACTCCATTCCGAAGAAGGCGACCGCAGTGCCCCCAGGAATTTCGTATACTTTCCCATGGATTACTCCCTACCCACAGAAGCTAAGAACCCGATCCGTTAACTCAAGACGGCTAGAACTAAATGGGACCACCACACCAAATTTGTGACCGATCGCTCGAGTACCCGTGGAACTGACAATTTTTGCCACCGATGGGTTCACACATGTCCTCTCGTCCATTAATTTTGGGACATCATTTTAAGTATTAAACATATTTTAATCGAATGTCCTTGTTTTAATTTTGAACGACACATGTTCTTTTAACTTTCACAATTTTACGACCGAGCCCCTTAAACTCGGACGCCTTTTATCAGATGAATCGATTTTAACTCTTTTCTTTAATTTTTACGTTTGTGTGGCTATTTTAACCGATTATAATCTTTTATCATTGTTTTTATTTACATGGGCCTTTTACTAAAAACCCGTTGTTATTTTCTAGGTTTTATACTTGTTGACCTTTTACGTACTCTATTTTTATTGGCTTTGGTGTTGTATTTTATCACCTTTACAATTTGTTTTCAGCTTTGTTTGTGGGTTTTCATGATTTTTATCTTTTTACTATTTGTCTTGTCTGGGGCATTATGGGTTTAGTTGCCATTGTCATGTCCCTCGAATTATTTATTTATTTATTTATTGTATATTTTTGTTGTATTATATTGTTGTATATATTTTTATGTGTTCTTTGAAATGTTTGTGCTAGGATGACTCACTGTTGTTTTTGGGCCTGAAGCTTGCTGCTTGTGGAAAGAATCAATGCCAGAAGTTGTTTGTGCCGTATATGACTAACTAGCCTGTGGCGTGAAGTCCGTGCATGAGGCTAGGGGAAGGAGTTGGAAGTATCAGTCTGTGCGTTAGTTGTCGAATGAAAAAGGTCATTGCCACACGCGTCAAAAGGACGCCGACTTTCTCAAAAAGTAGCCCTTGAAGTCAGGGTGTGATTCCAAGAGGGAATCCAGATTCTTGGAGAATCTTGTCTTTTATTCTTGTGATTCAGGATTAGCCACAGTGTAGACAAAGGTGGTTATCCCTTCGCCGAGTTTGAGGTCTGTAAAGTGAGAAATTGCAGAGTGTGCAATTCTCCACCTCATTATAGTAATATTTGCAGCAGCAAAGGCTCACGGAGTTGAGCGGTGAATTTGATAGTAGTTTTGTGGATTCAGAAAGAACTACAGTGTGAAGCAACAAAGGCCCACGGAGTGGAGTTCATTCCCAGCACATAGCTGTATATAGTGTAAATAAAAATTGTGTCGTCCCTATATAACTCTCGTGCAGTAATTGATGAACACTTCGTATTCTTCATTCGACACCAGTTTCTTCAAAGGCATACAGTGGCAGGTGCGTAAAAACCCGCGAATCGGTGAATTCACCGAGGTGAATTAAGAAGCAATTTCATCGTCCCTCCCTCCTGTGTGGACTGGGTCATCACATCTGGACCAGTCGAATAGGATCCAAACAAGGAGTCACGATAGCCATGAAACCCCAAACAACCAACCAACCTCTCGTCCATTCGTTCCCTCGGAATTAGGGCTATTATATAATACGATAATTGTTGTATGATAATTCAAACCACATAAATTGTTTTGCTAAAAAATAACAGATGTAAATAAAACTAGAAGAATAATAGATTTTCTCCGATGAATATAGCATGTTCATTTTTAAAGAGAATGTATTTTATTTTCCGAATTTAACACCCTGTAACAGCATAGTGTGCAGAGAGTCACTCCGCCATGTGCAGAGAGAGACCATGTTGCCCGTATGAATAACTATGGATTGGCGAATAGGGTTATGAACCGTGTGCCTAAAGGTCTCAGAAAGAAGGGAAGACCTAGGATGCAGTGGGCAGACAATGTCAAACAAGACCTTGTTAAAATTGGTGTGCAGTGGGCAGACAATGTCAAACAAGACCTTGTTAAAATTGGTGTGCAGTGGCCATATGCAGTAGACGTAGCTCAGGATAGACTTGCTTGGAGAACTAAATTGCACGATCTGGTTGGACCTCCGTAGCCCATGGCTGCTTGAGGATGATGATGAACTGTGGAAATTCGAAGTAATGAATGATTGAGGAAATGCACATAAAAATGTTTTATTAATTCCTATAATAAAAGAATTTTTCCTTTTTTTCAATTAAAAGAAGCTGCAGTTTTTCACCACCCCAGTGGACAAATCATTGCTTCCAATGCAAGGCTCTTGACCGTTACCTTCGATTATCCATATATCGAATTGGTAACGCGAATAGATCGTTTGCACTATTTATTTAAAATTTTGGCATTTTTCGCTTTTTTCCACCGTCAGAGGGCGCTATTTTATGACTATTGAGAGGGGGCTGGAAATACCAATCCTAACATTTCATCAATTCCCATCCAACCCGAAAAGAATTTTTAATTTATCTGTAAAAACAAAAAAAAATTTAAATGTCTACCGACGGGCAGACAAAATGACAAAGTAAAAAAACATGAGCGAGTTCTTTTTTAACGAATTGGAAACACAGCGGATTAA
The DNA here is from genome assembly GCA_038380435.1 of Ryuthela nishihirai. Classification (NCBI taxonomy): domain Eukaryota; kingdom Metazoa; phylum Arthropoda; class Arachnida; order Araneae; family Heptathelidae; genus Ryuthela; species Ryuthela nishihirai. The sequence continues at coordinate 33,258,717 of JAWZYU010000019.1, read as the reverse complement.
AATGACACCATTTCTACTCTTCGATAAAGCATGGAAGCTGATATAGCCTTTAACGTAAAGGTTTTCACTCGTGTCATTCATTGTTGCAATTTAACGACGAAGTTTACAATGTTTGCTAATACCGTATTTCCCCGGAAATAAGACCTAACCGGAAAATAAGCCCTAGCATGATTTTTCAGGATGCTCGTAATATAAGCCCTACCCCAAAAATAAGCTCCAGTTAATATCGTCAGCCAGATGGACGCATTTATTACGTCCATTGCAACACAAGACGGACGTATTGAATTATAAAATAATAATATTAATGTATAATTAAATATAAATAAATAATATTATTGACATTAATACTTAAAACCAATGATAATATAAATTATAATTAAGTATTTGTAAATACTTAATTATAATCTATTGCTGGACATGAGAGATTGGTGCCTACAGGAAATGGAGTCGCAAGAAATTCAGGCCGGAATTCAGGGTTTGGAGAGTTATGGTGATGTTCCAGAAGATGACATGACTATATTTGAATAAATGTAGATTTTTGTACATGAATAAATGTAGATTGTTGTACACGAAAAAATAAGACATCCTCTGAAAATAAGCCCTAATGCGTCTTTTGGAGCAAAAATTAATATAAGACCCGGTCTTATTTTCGGGGAAAGACGGTATTAAAATAAGTGGTGTACTGAAGAAGACTCGGAGAAGGTGGAGGGGAATCGCACGAGATCCTTTCTAAATTTTTGGGGATTTTCCTAGACCCTTGTTAAATATATTTAACAGATTATATTAACCGTGGATGATTCTTAACTGAAATTCTTCTTAAAATTTGCGAAAAATTGAAATATTCTTTTTTTAAAAATCACAAAAATCGGGAGTTGTTTTCAGCTCTGAGGGACATTTTTGTTCATACAGTGGGCTCAATGCCCATGTTACAAGGACCCCAAGGGCTCAGAAAAGGATACGAGACTTACTGGACAGTTGTTAAGAGACAAAGGACTTCCGTCAGGACCATACAGCATTGTCTTTAAGTTCACATAGTATGGATAAAGAACAAAGTATCACTGCTTAATGTCCCATTTGACGGACAGTGGTCTTTTCAAACACATCTCTGTCTTTTCTCACCTTGGGCAGTAAAGAAGGGAGATAGATATATATATGTATCTCAACGCTGGGATTCGAACCTTTAAACAAGAATGCGAGAGTGACATGCTGCCGATTTAGTTCACCTCCATCATATTAAAATCGAGAAGAGAAAATTATGCATATACGTACTAGGTCAGGTTAGTTCTGGTACATATCAATCGGTTAGCGTCCTAAAATGTTTATAAACTTGGATCTCTGGCATGCATACTCCAGCGTGATAAAGAAACCACTATAAAATAAATGAGCCATACTGTGCTTGGGTATTAAAAAATTTCTAACATGATAAATAAAACACTATTTATTAAACAAATAAGAATAAATTACTCCACAAGCAGTTCTTTGCCACATAGGTCTGATAGGAACCTGTCAGTAAAATACGCCATAGAGCAGAATTGTGTGGATGTCGAAACCTCAGCAGAAGGACAACAAAGAAGGAGAACATCCATTCTTTATCCAGGGCACGAATCCGAATCCCTTTGATCAGTAGCAAAGTACGCTAACCACTAGACCACCAGGAAAACTATTTGGAGACTGGAAACACAATAGGAGGAACACCATTGGAAGATTCGGAACGCAATTGGAGGAACACTATTCGTGGATTCGGAATACGATTGGAGGAGCTCTATTGCAAGATTCGGAATACGATTGGAGGAGCTCTATTGCAAGATTCGGAACACATTTCAGAACACTATTAGAAGATTCTGAACACATTGGAGGAACACAATTGGAAGAATATCAATGGGAGCTTCAAAAAATAATTGGTGGAACACTACTTGAAGATTCTGAATACATTGGAAGAATACTATTAGGAGATTCGGTACAATATTGGAGAAACCTAATTTGGAGATTGAAGGAATACTGTTAGGATGTTCGGAACACTGTTGGAGGAATGCATTGGAGGAGTACTATTGGAAGATTAGGATAGGCGGATTTTGATATTTCATTAGTACCAAGACAGCAACAACGAAATTTTTCATTTATTGTTAAAACAAAAAAGTTGATTGGCTACAGACGGACCAACGGAGAGATTGCAAAAGGAAAACATTAGCACGTTTTGTGAAACAAATTAAAAACTAGCAAGACCAAGAAGCAAACACAAAAAAAATCGATCATTAAAATTTATAGTTTAGCAGTTGTGGAATTCCGGAAGTGACACAAAGAGTATATCCTGATGATGCCGGAAACAATCACCGGAGCGCAATTCCTGGATTGTGTCATCCAGAATATCATTCCATGCTTCACTGAGTGCTTTTCCACCGTTGTAGTAGGATCCTTGGGGGTTAGTGTGAGCAACTATCGCCACCAGAATGGTTGGCCGATGTTGCAGACCATGGTTGTTCCTGAAATTCTGCCATAGCAGCTGGCAAATAGCAGCACTTTGCGTATGAAGAAATTTCACCTTTGTCAGGGTTTCAAGTTGTTTTAGTGCAAATGTAACAACATTTGTGTAAAAAAATTCTGAAAAATTTCTTTCTTAAATGGAAAATGAAATTTCGCTAGTCAGATGGTGATGATAAGGTTGACAATGATGATAATATTGGTGTAGGTAATGGCAAAGAAGACGATTGTAATGATAGTGTCAATAGTAACCGTGGAAGTTAAAACGATGAATGGCAATGTTTATAATGATGACAACGATCATGACAACAATCAAACATGATTGTCATGATTAGCAATAATGACGGATCAGTGTAATTGTGACTTTAGTAATGAAGTTAGAAATGATGAACAACGATATTTAGAATGGTAATAATGATCACGACAAAAAACGATCATGGTTATAATGGCGACAACGATCATTACAACAACTGATCATGATTAAAATGATTTTAAATAATAACGATGATTATAATTGCGGCTGTGTGATGACGACGCTAATGATGACAATGGTAAGGATAACTATAATTATGATTTTTTGTAATGTCAACAATGACGATGACAATGAAAATTATGGCGCGGCGATTATTATAATGGTAAGAACGACCATGATTGCAGGGTGGTTTTCGCAATGACGACCAAGACCATTATTATAATGGTGGATGTAATAATGAACACGGCAATGATGACAATGATAGCAGTTTGTTAACAAAACAGTTTCTTTTATTCATGTCGACAATGATGATGACGTTCACAATGAAAATCATGACAACCACAATGATAATGATTGTCGATGTGGAATAGGTGGTGATGATAGTGCTGGTGATGATGATTGGGAACACTGGAATGATTAAAATGGTGGTTTTAGTAATTGCGATAATGATTGCTACCATTTCAACGATTATAATGGTGGTTTTAATAATTCTGATGTTGATGCCGGAGAAGACAACGATTAATGCAACTGCAGCAACGATGATGTTGATGGCAATGATTGTTATAGTTGTGATATTAGTTATGATGACAAAGATGACGTGTGATGCAGACAGGTGGTGGCTACCAAATCCAATCGGTGGGTTTTCGGCTACCAAATCCAATCGGTGGGTTTTCGGCTACCAAATCCGATGGAGTGCAGGTAGCGATGGACAGTCCTTTCAGAAACGTTTTTTGTTTGGCTCGCATTCAAATTGGCAGTGATTCTATGCACTGTAGCGTCTGTTGATTGTTACCATTCGTGACAGCCAACACAAGTTCCGTTCGTCAGTTGCATGTGGCCGTCCCGTTCGCTGGTTTGCGTGTGGGGAAATGCCTTCAATAGAATACTGACGATAAACTCTTGACACCCTAGTCCTGGAAAAACAGAATTCCTGCATGATCTCCGATATTGCATGACCCATCCTTCTGGCACCGACAATCAAGCCACATTCGAAGTCAGACAACTCACGACGTGCAGCCATGCTGAATTAACAACTACTCCGAATGAATGTTGGGTTTGTAGGCTACTTCAGCGCCAGTAGCCTACAAACACAACATTCATTCAGACCAACGTCCAACGCATCGGCTACAAGTACAGCACACTAGTTCGACTTTAACTGCTATTCCCATGACTTTTGGCCTCTCCGTGTATTAGCAGGAAATCATATGATCCCTGCCCTAAAGAGTGGATGGGGAAAAGAGCAATTTCTTTGTTTTAAGAAATAAATGAATTATTTCGGGTTGGGTTGTTTTACCTCTGAGTGGCACTTTTTTGCACACTATGGGTTAATTGGCCAGGTCACATGGACCCCGAAGGCTCAGAGAAGGTTGGGTGAGGGGACCCACTGGAACATCTGTTGGGAGACTGATGGTAGCCTCGCGTCAAGGCCATCCAGCGTGTTCTTTAACGTGCACAGGGTATGGCTCTCCCGCACACGGGGCCACGCCTTAACGTCCCATTCGACGGACGGCGGTATATTACAAGTCCATCGGTGTCTTCTACTGACCGTGGGCAGGGCGGGGAATTTTTGCGGGGATAAATCTTAACGCTGACCCAACTGGGACTTGAACCTTGGAACTGCATATTCGAGCCTGGCGCGCTACCAACTGAGCCCCCTCTGCCCCAATTATTTTCGGGATATATGATTAATTATTGCCTATACATGTAGGTACTAATTAAATATTACTGTCTGCATTTTCTGAATCACCCATTAGTACGAATTTCTACTATTAGAGGGTGTTAAATATGTAAAAAGCAAAATTTTGGGAGAATGTTGTAAACGATCTAAGAGTATTTATGCTAGTAATTCGAAATTTTGATAGTAAAGTATTGCAATTAAGAGGTTTATATTAACAGAATTTATCTACGCCTTTATCTCCATGGTAAGGTTTCGAAATTTGGGGCAGAGGTGGCTCAGTCGGTAGCGCGCCAGGCTCGTAATCTGCAGTTCCCAGGTGCGAGTCCCAGCTGGGTCAGCGTTGAGATTTATCTCCGCAAAATTTCCCGCCCTGCCCACGGTCAGTAGGGGACACCGATGGGCTTGGAAAGGCCTCCGTCCGTCGGATGGGACGTTAAGCCGTGGTCCCGTGTGCGGGAGAGCCAACCCTGTGCACGTTAAAGAACACGCTGGATGGCCTTGACGGGAGGCTACTATATGTCTCCCAACAGCTGTTCCAGTGGATCCCCTCCCCCAACCTTCTCTGAGCCTTCGGGGTCCCTGTGACCTGGCCATTTAGCCCATAGTGTGCAAAAAAGTGCCGCTCAGAGGTAAAAGAACCCAACCCGTGGTAAGGGATGAGAAAACTAAAAGTTATAATCTATAAGACCCGCAAAGCAGGTAGCTTATGTGCTATTCATGAGACGGAACATACGACAGTGCCATCAAACACAGATTTCTGCATCAACTGGTGCAGTACAGTGGAGTAACGGAAGAAATATTTTTCAAATATAACAGGACAATGAGAGTAAGGGAAAATTAGCAGCATTGATTGGCTACTTGCTATCCCAAGCCCATCGTCGGGAAGTAAGAAAAACCTCTTAAGCATAACAGTGTAATAAAACAGAAATACTCACTTTGAAAAAATAAAAAACAAAAAAAGGTTTAAATAGTTTTAAAAATGAAGTCTTTGAAGATCGTCTGATCTTCGAACGTTATGAGAGTTTAAAAGTCACCCAAAGAATCACACTGAAAGGCTAAAATGGAGCTGAAGAGGCCGGTGTCTTTTAGGTACTGTAGCAGAATTTTAAAAATCCTGAATACAACGTGAGAGTTTTTGTCTTCTGTCCAGGATGGAGGTGATAGTAACATCTGTGAAATTGATCTGCTGGGAACTTGAAAGCATATTGTTTCTTTGGAGATCATAAATGGACAGTGAATTAGAAAACATGTTCAACATTTTCAGGGTCTTTGAGAGAGGAGTGAAATTTTAGGTTTAATGGACAGTGACCAACGGTAAATCGATTTACAGCCGCTTCTTCTATTCTGTTCCGTTTAAACTTCCCTTCTGGACGGGACGAAATGTCAAATATTTTTCTGTAAAATCTACCCACGTTCAGATCAGTTGTCTTGATGTAGTGAGTCAGCTCCTCTGAAGTTCTATTAGGTTCCAAGCAGAACATATTGTAGATCGTAGATCGCATAATCATATTCGATGTACCGGGTAATAATTTTACCCCTAACTATCTCCATCATCAAGATATGCCTATTTGGCATGAGTAAGAACAAAATATATAAGTAAACCACCCTTAGGTGGGCCCCTAAGGGCAAACATAAGAAAAGCTAAAAATAGCAGTAAAATTGTATCAGAAACCTAAAACGGGTAGTTCTCCTTAGAGAATGCTACCGTTTTAGGCCTCTTGTACTTGTTCAAAACAGTATGATCATAAAGAATCAGAGAAGAAATAATCTCATTGGGATTATTGCTTGCAGCCTCAAAAAATCTTTTTGAGGTGCGTTTTATATGTGTATATATATATATGGTCGATGCCCAGGTCTTTATGAAGTTGTCTGTTAGTGACAAACTAGGGGGCATCGACCGCAGTTCTCAAAATCTTATTTTGTAAGACCTGAATCGTACGAATATTGGTGGGTATATTATTCGCTCAATATGGGTGAAGCATAGAGAATCACCGGTCTGATAATCCTACCTAGAGTAAAAGCTTATGATCAATTATTAAAATGGAAAGCAGTACGTATATAGAGAGCTGAGATTAATTAATTCTATATTTTAAAATTCTACTGGTAGTTCTTTATTTACACATTTTAGGAATTAATTTTAAAATATTCATAAATATTTGAATAAATATTTTAATAAAATCATAATGAATAAATTAATACGTTTTATACTTAGAAAAGTGATTAGAAAAGAGAGGAGCACGGTATAGCACATGCAGTGCCAGGTGGTTATTTGCGGGGATGAGACGTCCTGCAGCTGTTGCATGCACTTGTGTGCCTCGGTCCGTAGTGTGTGCACCAGTTGAATTTTAAGATATGGATTTAATTAAAATCAGCTATATATGTATGTATATAAACATTCTGCTTGGAAGTTAATAGAACTTCATAGGAGCGGACTCACTACTTCAAGACAACTGATCTGAACGTGGGTAGATTTTACAGAAAAATATTTGACATTCCGCCCCGTCCACGAGGGAAATTTAAACTGAACAGTAGAGAAGAAACGACTTTAAATAGACCTACCATTGGTCTCTCTGCGCATTAAACGGAAAACTTCACAAAATCGGAAAGAAAATTTTACCCCTCTGTCAAACTTGTAACTAACTTGAATTCGCTTAAATCTTTATGAATAATTAATTTCCCTCCTTTCGTTAAACGGCTGTCCAGGCCCGGTGTATTTAAGTAGTTCTACATCAAGCCAGTACTCGAACCGGCACTCTACTAGATGATATCACCCGGACAAAACTCGATACCACCTGCTATGACTTCGAGACAACAATATGCAATAAAATCGATAAAAATAATAAAAAAATTTCAAGCAGCTGCTTGCCACAGAGGTCTGACAGGAGCCTGTCAGTTTATATGCCATATTAGAAAGTCTGTGAGGATGGCAGGACCTCAGTAGAATAAAATCGATATTAACAATATATACTATTAGAAAAAAAAAACTATTCTACACAGTAATAATTTGAAATTGTTCTGTGAGAGTCCACACAATTCTTAAAATCATCCGGGCATCAAGAAATTCATTATCATATTTTTCGCCACAGATTTCTGACTATAAGGCAAAATTTCATTTACTTCAGTGTGTTACGAATAATCAAAAACTGGAATTTAATTAATGAGATCTCATTGCACAGAGAACCAGAGATCCGTATCATTTGCCTCGCTGTGTCATTTCGGCACCTCTCGGAGGTCAAAACTACCCCAATCATCTTCAAATTCCAATTTTCATTTATGCAGTCTCATAAAATAAATAGCAACGGCACCTCCAAAATGATGTGCTACACACGCAGGTGCATTTGATTTCGCCGAGGCAGATCGCACGCACGAACGAAGGCGCCTCGTGCTGAGGTCTCTCCGTGCGCGCAATGTAGAACGCGCCAACCAATCGGATCAGCCAGAGAGAAGAGCACCAGTGCGCGGCACGCGCTAGACACGTGCTCTCTGCTGCCGCGCAAGAGAGCGCACACACTACGGACCGAGGCACACAGAACAGCCAGCAGCTGCAAGACGCCTCATCCGCACAAATAACCACCTGGCTTTGCATGCGCTTTACCGTTTTCCTCTCTTGTATAGCAGGTGGGAAGGTGGCAATTTTCGCGGCTAGCAACCGTTGCTACCATAACCACGGACCGCACAATTTTCACCCCCTCCATTTTTTTTTCTTTCTAATTTTTTTTTCATTCTCCCCTCCCCCCAACTTTTTTCTATCCCTTCCAGGTCACGTGATTCGGAAAGGTTTATATCACCCGTGCACTGCGTTTGAAAGCCAGTCGGCCTTTTTTTTTCTTTTCTATCGAGTCGGTGATAAATACTTTTAAGTGAGACAATATGAATAAATGAAGAATGGACGCGTGTGTGTATGTCTCCTTTCATCGGAACACGTGTTTAGAGGAACGTGAAACTGGTATTAGCCGTAAAGGCGATGTAGACAATAAGAGCAAGAGGCCTTTTAGTCAGGCATGAATTCTTTTCACAAAAGCGACCCAAGTGCAGAGGGTATACAAAAGAAGAAGGCATACGAATGAAGAATGCTTGAATGAAGGGTGGAGGAATGGTGTGTTTACAAAAGACTGGTCTCCATTCCAATGCACGGCGTGTAAAGCATCTCCTTGACTGCTGATGTCGACCGTGTTTACAGAGAAAAATGTTCGAGGGCAGGATACGTTCTGATTCCGAAAGGTATATAATTATAATGCTGAGTCCTCGACATGATTCTATTCGATCTGGCGGAGGGGAATGCAAGAAAAAACAGAAGCGACTTTTGGTATTAAAAATAAGGTCTTGAATCTTTATGGGGTGGCTCAGTCGGTAGCGCGCCAGGCTCGTAATCTGTAGTTCCCAGGTTCGAGTCCCAGCTGGGTCAGCGTTGAGATTTATCTCCTCAAAACTCCCTGCCCACGGTCAGTAGGGGACACCGATGGGCTTGGAAAGGCCGCCGTCCGTCGGATGGAACGTTAAGCCGTGGTTCCATGTGTGGGAGAGCTATACCCTGTGCACGTTAAAGAACACGCTGGATGGCCTTGACGGAGGCATCTGTCTCCCAACAGCTGTTCCAGTGGGTCCACTCCCCCAGCCTTCTCTGAGCCTTCGGGGTTCTTGTGACCTGGCCATTTAGCCCATTTTGTGCAAAAAAGTGCCGCTCAGAGGTAAAACAACCCAACCCTTGTATCTTTAAAACTTTCCTTGTGATAGAGAGATTTAAGAGTTTTTATTACCAAATCACGAATTTTAGCAACGAAAACTTAAGTCTTCCAAAAACGGGCAATTAAAAAGTTAATAGAGTTAAGTGTATAAATACTAGATACCTTGTTCTTAAACTTAATATTAACTATCAGTTGTAATATTTCATATAACATTTTAGCGGCTCCTCCTCTTCGGTCTAAGCCGCCAACCCTGCCAAAGGATCTCCACTCATTTGGATCTCCTGTTGTTATCTCGCTTTGCTTGCTTCTTTCAGAGAAGTGAATCATGAAGCCTTTTTCCAGTGGGGCGAGTAAAACAATGTTATAAAAATTTCGAATATTTCGAAAAACATTATCAAAAGTTCATCTTTTGTCCATCGCAGGAAATAAATTTTAAAATTTAACACAAAATGATTTATTTAAAAACATAGCTATCCGGGAAAATAGATAATTTCGTTCACACACATTTTATACAATATATAAACCTAAACCTTACCAAGCTCATCGGTGTTTCCTTTCTTACCAATATAAGAGAGAGGATTAGAGGATAAAATGTCAACACAGGCACAATTGGATCTCGAAACAGAGAATATCAGGTTATGAATCTGGGACATTACCAACAGGCCATATCTCTCTCTGTCCATGCCACTGATTTCACTCTATGCTATACTGGTCCCACTTGTTTAGAAGCTTATGAACCACCACTGAGTAAGATTCATTTTCCAATTATTAGATAAAAAGATCACGTACTGAAAGTTAAACTACCAGTGATAAATTTTTTAAAATTATATATAATTTTTAAGTAGTTCCCCCCCCCACCTAAGCTGTCTCTCCCATCACAAAAAAGGAATACGAAAAAAAATTTCCCCACTATATCTTTCGTACTTGAAGGCTCATAGTATGAATTAGGTGTCAAATGAAAGCTTATGATGTGGGAACTATGATGGGCTACCTTGAGTTCTGCTCCCCAAGCCTTCTCCCCCCCCCCCATACACACACATAAAGGAGATAGTTTCATATGGGCCTACCCCAATAAGCTATATCTCAAATTAAATCCTGCGATGCATGTGAAGTTGTGAGCTACCTCAAATCACAGCCCTCCCCTCCCCCCTCCAAAAAAGGGGGAAGGGTAATAGGACCAAACTTTATCAATCACAATAAAAACTTTCAAAGTATTTTTTTATTTATAGTGTTTTCTTTTTCATTAAAAACGCCTCTCTTCCTTGCCTTATAAAGTACAAAATAAAATTAAAGAATGGCAATGATGAAATCCTTTGCTGAATTCATATTCCCTTCACAGAAACATAGGATGCTGATTGACATGAATAATAGAAAAATCAAAAGAGAGAATTAATGAACAGTCTAAAGACAAAGGATATTACTGAATTAAGTCTTAAAAGTAGAGACTTGGCCAAGGAGACAATTCTTTAAGAAGATTTTGTTTTCAAGAAACTTTGAAATTTCCACATAATCGTGATCTTTTCGAAAGAATTTAAAGGAACTTTGAACCAAGGTGAGGTCTTGATTTTAGGCAATTGCTCCATTCTTGATGATCTGGAAGAGAGGGACGAAAAGCTCCAAGTTTCCAGTAGTCTAGATGTTTTTGACTGATTGATATACCTTCCCTGTTTCCCTTGTTAGAAACAACGGCAAGAAGGGAATACAGTATTATATATATCTTCCCTGTTTGAGGCTGCTCAAAGGGATACGATATTGAAAGAGTCAAACCATTCAAAACAAAACACAACTGTTGCATCATCACCATGGTTCATAAAAAGAAGTAATTTACATAAAGACTTCAATGTCGACTCTATCAAAAAGTTAATCAGAATTACTTCGACAAACTTCTTCACGTAGATGGAATTGCATCCTAACTGGTCATCACTGAACTTTTAGACTATGACCATCAATGCAAAAAGATGTTCAAGAGGCCTAGTTCGTTACTTAGCCTCTTGGGCTAAGTAACGAACTCTTGGGCTCTTGGTCGGGAGCCTTGACCCTTTTCTTCTTGCTTGAACTTGTGTCCTGATTTTCAGCTCCTACAGCAAAGGAAATATGTTTGTTTGTCTTGTCTTGTCCTCCATATAAATTTTTGCTTTTAACATATCATTTATAGATTTATTTATTAATTGATGCGTTCATCTCATGTGCCAAATTCGCATATTTAAGATGAAGGAGGTATATGCGCAATGGACTTGGTACTTTGCTTGAATCAGCTATGATTATTGATTTCTGTTTTTTGGAACATAAGTGTATTCCAATGCAACAAAATTTATGTTTCTGTTATACATAAGAGTGATGATATGCGATATGAGATAAAGAAAAGTCATTACTGCTGGGACTTTCAGAATCTGTGGAGTTTTTAAAAAAAAATAGGCACTTGTGTATATACAGGGTGAATCTGAAAAAGTGGGCAAAACTTTACGGGGTGATAGAACGCAGCTATACGAGCAATATTCGTCATAGAATGCATGGTCGGAACGCAAGCGGTGAGAAGTTAAAAGGTAGTTTTCCACTGTCACATTTAAAGAATGAACACAAGAAGGAGAGGAGATACTCAGTGCCTCACTTGCATTCCCGTCCGCCGCACCGTACACAAAGTGCATATCCGCCATTTCGTGGTTAGTATAACCAGCCATCCTCTCGGCAATCCACGGTAGAAATGCCGTTGGGTGCGAGGACTGACCCTAAGTGCGTAGAGAACTAAATTTAAGAATCCGGGTAGACATCCGAAGACCATGACTGCTTGAGGGTTAGTAATAAGATGGATGGGTATTAAGATTAGCAACTATTTTTGGTTTTTCAAGTATCTTTGTTATCTGAAATCTCTAAAATTTCGTACCTACTCGAAGATACGAAATCTTGTCTTTTCCACATATAGCTGAAACAAACAATTGATTTCCATTTGATTAAAAATATTTTTAGATAAAATCTATGCAAATAAAAGTGTTTTTTAATTGTTTGCATGTAAACTTTAGAAAGATTTTTATTTTTTTAATTTGTATCATAAGCATTATATGGATAAATTTAATTTTATACTGATACTTGTTTTAAAACACTTACCTACCGGTTTAGTAATTAAATTAATAAAAATTTATAAATGTGAGTAATTTTTCAGTACGAATGAAAACTGTTCAAATCTAGGTAAGTCCTGTGTACGCGGCGAAAAAATGATTTTGTCTAAAAGAAAATTCAAGTTACCACGCTCCTGGGCAACGCGGATTCCATGCAACGAATTGATACAGACGTTGTTTTTTTTTTCGCATCAAATTATTAAAAAATAAAGGGAATTGTTTTATTTAAAAAGTTATACTCACACAGTAAACAATACCTGATTAGTGATGCATTCTGTCAATAATACTGTTACGACGGATGAACGTGCTACAGTGAATTTATGATAAACGTGTCATGAACGCTCGCGTATGCTTCTGCGTGAGAATTATGTAGCCAAATTAGAACATAGAACCGATCTGAAAAATAGGAAAAATAGAATTGTTATGTTGGAGTTGTGGATATACGAGAAGAGGCATAATTAGTTTCAGTATGTACAAGATAAATGTATAAAAAGAAGAAGTATTTTATATGGTGAGAGCACGAGAGTTTAATTAGTTTATTAGGGTGGATACTGTTAGTAAACTAGTAGAGGAAAAGAATAATTTTTCGTCTTGTGCGTGATGATAAACGTCTGAGAAGAATTGGTTCTGAGAAACCAGTACACAGCCGCAGTTTTGGAGTGCTTGATGACTATAACCTTAGAAAGAAGTCATTTAGTTTGTTTAGTAATTGGTATGGATATTCTCGTTAGATTGAATATTTATTTAAATAAAATAAATACCCCCTCAAGCAGCTGCTTGCCACAGAGGTCTGACAGTTTATATGCCACAGTAGGAGATCTGAGAGGATGGCAGGACCTCAGCAGAAAAACGACACACACATCCATGCCTAATCCGGGGCTCGAACCCAGGTCCCTTAGATCAGTAGCCAAGCGTGCAAACCACTTGGCCACGGGACGGCTATATTTATTTACCGACATGATTTTATTGTTCATTGAATGATACTAGCCTTTTTTTGTGATTTGGGTGTGAATAGAATTAAGATAATGTATTGCCGTCCCGTGGCCGAGTGGTTAGCACGCTTGGCTACTGATCTAAGGGACCTGGGTTCGAGCCCCGGATTAGGCATGGATGTTCGTGTTGTTTTCTGCTGAGGTCCTGCCATCCTCTCAGATCTCCTACTGTGGCATATAAACTGACAGGCTCCTGTCAGACCTCTGTGGCAAGCAGCTGCTTGAGGGGGTATTTATTATTTATTTATTCTTCTGAAAGTTTATCTTTGTATTGTTATAGAGTTTCGTGCCGGTTGACTTAGTTTGTATAAATAATTCCATACATGCTTTTGTAATAAATTGCATTGTTTTATGATCAACATTGTAAAATATTTACTTGAACTCACGCTCAGTGCTCATTCATTTTAATTTGTAACAATGCATCGCTGTCTTGAGAGAGGACTCACTGGTGGCTCACTCGGTAGGCCGTCGGGCTGATAATCTGCATCTCAAGTTCGAGTTCTAGCTGGTCAACAGCAACTTTCCCTCTTTGAGACATGGGGAATGAACTATGATCCGCGTTAACTATTCGGAATTTCTAACTCTCAGGACTACATATTAGTACTTATTGTAGATCTGGCTTCGAAAATTGCTTTCTAACAAATAATTTTGAAAGAGTCGCCAAAAGAAGATTCAGATTCGAACCAGGAACAACCCACAAGCTAATAATACGTAGTCCCGTATTTCCTAATTGTAGTTGCGATGAGTAGAGGTTTTAAATAATTGACCAAAATACAGATTTTAGTTTAAAAACAATAACAAAAAAATTTAAATATAATGAAATTTTAAAGTGAACAAAATTCCACAGTAATGATATTACATTATAATCGTGTTTTAGTACATCAACTCCACTTAAAAAATCTAAATTAAAGTGAAGTAACAGTTAAAGTGAAAATTAAAGTGGCAATTAAAATGACAACAGTCAGTTAAGATTAGAATCAAAGTAAACACACTGTAAGTGAAGTACTCTTCCCAGTAACAAGGACTGGTTTCTGCCAAGTGCGGACGAAAAAAATATAAAACAAATACCCACATTCGATTTCTCTTTTGTGGTTTTTCCAAAGCAATGCAAATTTTGGTAAATTTGGCCTAGCTACCGTTTAAGCATAGGTTTAATATCTCTACTTCAGAGATATTTATCGCAAATTTTTCCCCCGGAAGTCAGGTCTAAAATTAGTCTAGTGGGTCTCCCACTAAATTTGGACAGCGAAGTAAAGAAAGATATATTGTACAACCACACCCTGGATTCTTCCTGGTGGGATTGTATAATCTATCTTTCTTTTTTTTCCTTTTTACCCTGGTCCGATAAGTGCGATCACCCGACACGAACTCTTTCCTCTGGTCAAAAGGTGGCTATATCATTCCTGCAACCCTGGGAAACATCCAATTCAATGGGCCAATCAGATGCAATCCCCGGGAAAAAGGCACAACGTCCATTGCTATATTTGGTGAATGGAACTGAGTCCTGATGTACGGAAAATTTCACTCCATCCGAAGGTTATTGCTTTGTCTTGCGAAAGATGAAGTTATGTCCTACAACAGAAAGAGGTTACATGCTGGGTTCTAAGCACTACCGACGCGATTTCGCTTGGAGCATCAACAGAAACGGATGAAACCGAATATTTCAGAATGATATATGCAAACGGGATCTGGCTAACATCAGCTACCTGAGACGTCTCTGTCAGATACTAAAGTGGCTGCACTAGAATAGTGTATCAAAAATGAAAAGATAAAAAAATATCGATAGGTCTCCAACCTGTCAGTGTTGGAATTTATCTCTTCAAAACGCTCTGCCCCATCCACGGTCAGTAGAAAACACCGATGGGCTTCAAAAGGCCACCATTTATTGGAGGGGACGTTAAACCGTGGTTCAGTATGCCGGATAGCTGTTCAGTGGGTCCACTCCCCCAAACTTATATGAGCCTTCGGGATCCTTGTGACCTGGCCATTTATCCCATTGTATGCAGAAAAGTGCTGCTCAAAGATAAAATAACCCAACCCTATCTTGAGAGAGAGGTCTTATGAAAGTATTGACTATCGAAATCATTGACGAGACAGTTTCGTTTTCCTATAAGAGTGCATAGTTTTGTCGGAGGAGCCCAACTATTACTCCACTTAAGAGAGTGGCGTGAATCGTAGTTCTGACGCACTACCTGAGCGAAATAAACATGTCTTATGTAGAAGGAAAAAACAACAGTAGTTGATGCTGAACTTCTTCAGGTGAGACATTGCTCAAGACGTTTATTTAGACACCAGACACATTTGCACAGTTAAACTATTTGACAGCAGAATGGACCGATATTGTGGTTACCCAATATACCGGACCATAAATTTACAGACCAATGGATCTGATGCTGCTGTGGGTGACGTGGCAGTTGAAGAAATCATTTTGTGTGAAACACACTTCTTCCATCCACAATATGTATCCGATAAATGCCCATCTGCATCACGTTGGTGCAATAACATTCACAATACACAGCATGGTGTTGAAAGTCGCCAGGCTGCATACCCTGTACTCTTGAAAGCCTACCAGTTGCAGCATTCTGTTGATGGCGTTCTGGTTTACAACAAATGCCTGCCAGAAGACGTATACTATGCTTTGGAATCTGCAGCAGTCCTCCTCAGTACAGCTTCTCACCAGCTGCTGTCCAACCTGTGTCATGAGAACTCATAGCAAGGAGAACATTTCTACTGTCTCTAAGACAATCATCCAACCGCCGGATAATGTTGGCATTAGGATGATGACGAGTCGGTTAAAGATGAGAACTCATAGCAAGGAGAACATTTCTACTGTCTCTAAGACAATCATCCAACCGCCGGATAATGTTGGCATTAGGATGATGACGAGACAGTTAAACTATTTGACAGCAGAATGGACCGATATTGTGGTTACCCAATATACCGGACCATAAATTTACAGACCAATGGATCTGATGCTGCTGTGGGTGACGTGGCAGTTGAAGAAATCATTTTGTGTGAAACACACTTCTTCCATCCACAATATGTATCCGATAAATGCCCATCTGCATCACGTTGGTGCAATAACATTCACAATACACAGCATGGTGTTGAAAGTCGCCAGGCTGCATACCCTGTACTCTTGAAAGCCTACCAGTTGCAGCATTCTGTTGATGGCGTTCTGGTTTACAACAAATGCCTGCCAGAAGACGTATACTATGCTTTGGAATCTGCAGCAGTCCTCCTCAGTACAGCTTCTCACCAGCTGCTGTCCAACCTGTGTCATGAGAACTCATAGCAAGGAGAACATTTCTACTGTCTCTAAGACAATCATCCAACCGCCGGATAATGTTGGCATTAGGATGATGACGAGTCGGTTAAAGATGTTTATACACCCTAGAAGTGCGCAAGGCATTCCAATGACACTCTTCAAAGAGCTAGTACATGTTGCATACTCTCAAATAGAATACATGGTGCGATCTAACCTGCGGATATTACTCGGCTGGTGTCCGACAACCTCGTTATACCAGTTACAGGATTCAAGTCATTAGGAACATATTTTGCATGTGATAACCGTATTCACTGTCGCAGAGAATGACACTGCAGATAACGTCGTGCGTTTCACAAACTCATCAATTATGTGTCCACCGGACGTTTGTTTGGTTGTAGGCGGATGTGACGTCATTAGTTTTGGACTTCTTTTCCACTAAAATTCTCTCTCAAATAGACATAATTCTTTGGGTATATTTGATCCTTTCATGACGAGGAATATCCCCATGCAGAGTTTACGCAGTCGTTCTGCGTCACCTTATATATATATACAGAAATGCATGTAGCTAATCATTTATTTTATTCTTATATTAGTAATTAAAATCATTTTATGACAAAAATAAAATGTCAATACTATGTATTTAGAACGAAGAGTATTAGAAATTGAAAGTTCTTGAGAAACATCATTATAAACGCAAAAAACCTATTCTCTTATTAAAGATAAGAGAATAAGTAACAAAATTAATCAAAAGTCGCCTGATCTCTAGCATTCTAGTTTTATGAAGAAGTGGCATTATTGATAGTTTGTGTGTTAGAGTAAAACTTTATAATTCAATATAGAAACCTATCAACATTTGTAAGGAAAGAACATTATTTAGATAAGATTCTTTTTCTCAGCTGTTTCAACTCTGTGATTAAAATTAGCGTCAAAATACTGTATTATTCTGAACTTTTTTATATGTTACATAATTTTACAGGATTTTATAATGTCAGTAACAGGATTTTGAGACTGATCTTGGTGGCAGCCCTGATGTAAACGAATCAACCTCAATAGAATCTACCAGTTGCTTTTAGAGCCTGTATTTTAAACTCCAGATTGCACCATATTCCATTGTATTGCATCAGCCAGCCATACACACAACCCCCAGAGGTATTGCATCATTCTCTGATGCAATGTAGTTGAGTCATTACATCTCGGCTTTATGATCGCGGACAAAAGATGATGCAATCGTTAGTTGTAAGTGACATCTCGTAGGGTGAGCAAGTCTTTTGAACGACTCCCATTTACCCCTGAGTCATAAGTACAACACAAGTGATCCTTGCAGTTTTAATCCAGCAGTAGTGATGCATCTAACTGTGTTAATAATGCAGATACATTTTGTTACATTTGCAAGCCAGAAAAGGGCCATCATTCCAATAATGAAAACGGAGTTTGAGTTTTATTCTGGATGCAAGATCGGGGGCCAGGATAAGGCCTGGGCTTCACACTTTTGCTGCAGTACATGTGCAAGAAATCTTCCTGTGGTTGAAAGGCGAAAACGTGCGATGCCGTTGCTGTTCTTATGATTTGGAGAGAGATAAGCAATCACGCAAATGACTGCTACTTCTGCATAGTTTCTCCAGAAATATCTGGAGGCATCACAAGGAAAAAAAAGTGGACAGTAGCATACCCGAATACACACTCTGCTCTCCGACCAGTCCGAACCTCCAAAAGAATTTTCCATCAATGCAGATGATGAGGAGGGAGGCGAACTGACGTTGTGTTCTTTGCAGCCTTCAGTGTCTAATGGTGATCCATGCGTTTGCCACGGTGCGTGATCTGTGCCACACATTCTCACTGAAGAAGAAATGAACGATCTTGTTCGTGATCTGGAGCTGTTCAAGGCCAAAGCAGAGTTACTTGGATCAAGACTTAAACAATGGAATCTTCTCAAGGAAAATGTCGAATGACTTCGTTTCAAACTCATCATGAGCAGTTTGCATCCTACTTCAGTAAGGAAGATGACCTTGTGTTCTACTCCCATGTAGATGGCCTAATGAATGCCTTTGGAATCAAACATGACCCTCAAGAATGGTGATTATTCACAGACTCTTCGAAACTGAGCCTCAAGGCAGTGTTCTGCATAATGGAATTCGACTTCCATCCATTCTGGTTGGACACGCTTTCTACATGAAAGAAACCTATGATAACATAAAACAGCTGTTGAACTGTCTTCAATACAGCAAATATGGCTGGCATCTCTGTTGTGACCTAGTTAGTAGTTCTGTTGATGGGTCTGCAGTTGGGATATATGAAGTACTGCTGTTTCTTATGTGAATGGGACAGCCGAGCAAAGACTTTGCACTACGTGAAGAAAAACTGGCCTCAGAGGAAATCTCTGAAGGTCGGAGAGAAGAATGTGGAACACCCAGCACTGGCAGAAACACACAAAATTCATCAAACTCGGTGTGACGAAAAACTTCGTAAAAGCTATGGACCGGACTGCATCAGCTTTCAAGTACTTGGCTGACAAATTCAATTCCTTTGACGCAGCGAAGTGAAAATTAAAGAGGGAATTTTTGTGGGTCCTCAGATCCGCGAGCTGTTCAAAGACCAGATGTTCGACAACCTGCATCAGGGTGACAAGAAAAAGGCTTGGGATGCGTCTCGTCTGGTGTCAACTAAATTCCTCCAGAATGTCAGGGAAGACAACTACAAGAAACTGGTTAAAGACATGTTGTCTCTGTATCACAAACTTGGCTGCAATATGTCCTTAAAGATCCACTTTATCCATTCCCACTTAGATTTCTTCCCAACAACTGCGGCGTGGTTAGTGAAAAGCATGGTGAATGTTTTCACCAGAACATTGCAACGATGGAGAAAAGATACCAGGGAACCAGTCCACTTCAATGTTGGCTGACTACTGTTGGATTCTCTCCAGAGATGATCCTGAGCATCTGTACAAGCGACGGGCAAAGCGACGTCGGAAATAGAAGGGGATTTTTACCGATACATGTCATATGTACGTATTACTCTATTATATAAGAAACTATTGCGGATTTCTTATAAATCGTAGCCAATTTTGCATTTTTATTGTCATATTCGTGTTTAGCACCTTGAAATCTTTAAGAAATGACTACTTTTATCTCAGAGGCATGACTTTTATGAAAATTTGTTGCCCAGTGTATTTGACGATTTGTCCAAAACCATAATGGTGGAATACTAATTGCCCTTCCAAGTTTCCCCGATTTGCAGACTCACATGTCTAAAAGTGAAAATGGTCTGTTCATCGAACGTCATCACGTTATCTGTGTTGCTTTATGGATATATACGAAGTTAATTTCACTTTACCCAAAATTTTAAAACTATCAGGTAAAACTCAAGAATCCAATCACTCAGTAGCAAAGCTTGTTTTGGCAAACAAGAGCTTTAATGAAAAATGCTTAAATGACAAACTCTGCTTAGAGAGGAAGACGAAACAACAGTGGGTCTGCATTTGATTAGACTGAAAAATTAAAGAGATTAAAGAATACGTTGCAAATCCCTACAGTTAAGTGTCTCATCAAGTTAGGAATTAGCTTACACTTTGATGATACCTAGCAAGAGTCGATACTGTGTCTGTATAAGGTTTTCCCATACTCTGACTTCTTTGAGAAAAGAGTGTAAGAGAGTCATGCTCTATAATGTACTGGAGAGCACGTTAGAGAATAAGTTAGATTGTAATCACGAAAGCCTCCATCTGTCTGGTAACAACTGTTCAATATTATTTTGCCTATAAGGGCAGCAGAGCTTTTGGGGTCTATGTGACCTAGCTATCATGATATTCTTCACTTATCTGGTAACAGCTGTCCAATCTCTCTTTCCCTACAAAAGCAGTAGAGTTTTTGGGGTCTTTATGACCTGGTTATCATGATATTCTTCATTTAGCTGAATTTTCAGTAGTAGTTTTGTAGGGAAGAATAGATTGAACAACTGTCCAATCTATTCTTCCCTACAAAAGCAGCAGAGCTTTTGGGTTTTTGTGTCATGACCATCGTGAAAGTTTCCATTTGACTCCATCTGAGGCAACAGAGCTTTGGGGTCTTTATAACTGGCCATTTAACACAATGGGGTAAATCATTGGAATGAAGTATATCATTACTGACATTTCCATTTACCTACTATCATTTTTTTATTACAGGTAATCTTTCTCTCCTGTTAGAAGTTTTTATTTTTACATAAACGCTTTTAAACTAGCTAAAAATAAATACATTGATTTAAATTATGAATTCGGATGATGTATCGTGAGATCCGGATCTAGAAAAAAATAAAGAATGGGAAGGGAGGGGGGTTGAGGTCACAGTTTCAAAGTGAAATTGAAGGTAGAAGACTGATGGTTCTTATATAAGTCCCTTCCTCTATTTTAGCGATCTTTAAAAGATTTTTTTTTAAATTACATACAATTTTCATGTTATGTCAGTGAGAATCTAACTTCGAAGTTGTACAATTTCAAAATTATGCATTTAAGAGAAAACTGTGACTGAAGATAAATTCACGATCATAATCAATTCTATTTAAATCTCGTTTTAAAATCTCGCATTAGAATTCAACAATGTTAGTTATATATTTAAAGTGGCGGAGTGGTAAGGATGCTGGGCTACTAATCAAAGGGAACTGGGTTCGATTCCTGGTAAGGCCTAGTTATGTGTATTATCTTTCTGCTGATGTCTCGCCTTCTTCACAACCTGACTCCATGGCATATAAACTAACAGGCTCCTGTCAGACCTCTGGGGCCTACAACTGCTTGAGGAGATATTTATTATTTAAAGAATCGCATGGACTTTAGGGCAATTGTTTACGTATAATATTTTTTCACCCCGTTTAGTAGCATTTTCAAAGGTGTAGATCATTCTAGATCCGGCCCTGAGTGTTGCTACTCAACTAGTTCTCTTTAGAGGATGGTAATTTTATGAATTACTGTTGTCCTCGGAAGTTGTACTTGGTGTTATGGTTGCTGAGTTGGGTTGTTTTGCCTCTGAGCGGCACATTTTTGCACACCATGGTCTAAATGGCCAGGTCACATGGACCCCGAAGGCTCAGAGAAGGTTGGGGGAGGGGACCCACTGGAACAGCTGTTGGGAGACAGATGGTAGCCTCCCGTCAAGGCCATCCAGCGTGTTCTTTAACGTGCACAGGGTATGGCTCTCCCATACACGGGGCCACGGCTTAAGTCCCATCCGACGGACGGCGGCCTTTCCAAGCCCATTGGTGTCCTCTACTGACCGTGGGCAGGGCGGGAAATTATGGTTGCTGAACAACTTCAGGAGGGATATGTTTCTTCAATTTTAACTAAATATTTGATCACCACAAACATAACAACTTGCTTGAACTGGAAGTTGAAAGACGAGTCATATTACTTGTATTTTCTAATTCAGAGTTTTTTGTTTATTTTTCTACCGGAAGACTTATTACGTTAAAATTCAAATTTTGTACAGAATGAAATTTTTAGTCTAATAATAAAAATAAACATGTTGCAAATATATAAAATACAAAATACTGTCGAATTAATGCGTAGCGCATTCCTTTAGGATCAATAGGAATCAGAAAATTTTGATTATTCAATAGGATTAGAGTAACTTTTGCCCCTGTTATCACAAGTCTTTGCAGATTTTAGCTCCCATTTTTCAAATACAATCATTTTTCTTGTCAACTCTCTATGCCTATTGTCATGCTCACATTTGGTGTAAAAATGTGGACACAATGCGTCGGCCCGGGCGGGGCCTCATTCGCCATTTTTCTCCATAGTGTCTGTTTTCCACCATTTTTATTGGGAGCATCGATAACGAACGCAAAGCCACCACCAGTATACGAATGCCACCACATGGTCAGCTTGGGTCCCAGATGATGGAGCCTACGTGACCTACAGTGCGCCTAATCAACTGCCACCTGGGCTCAAATGATTCGCGTCACTAGTCAATAACACTGCACTAGCCAATAACAGAGAACCCCAGATGTTCCCCAAATGGTGACTTTTGGTCCGCAAGAGACGCGGACAAGGAGACGAATAGTACATGTGTTGTTGGAGCGTTGCCGAAATATGACGGAATCACCAGTATTAGAATGAACCAGTATTTAAATGGAACTAGGACCACCAGTATTGGAATGCCACCACATGATCAGTCTGGGTCACGGATGATGGGGCCTGTGTGCATAAACAACTGCCACCTGGGCTCAAAAGATTTACACCTTGACGGTACCAGACAATGACAGAGAACCCCAGACGTTCCCCAATTAATTCCCTTGTCCGTGTCTCTTGCGGACCTTTGATCTGCAAGAGACACGAACAGGGAGACGAATGGGACACTTATTGTTGGAGCGTTGCCGAACTAGGACGGAAAAAAAGTCTAGTCTGTAGTTCCTGGCTCCGCACGAACTTTGTGCTAGACTATACAACCAAACTGTTTGGCCTAGGGCTGTAGAAAGTGTCGTAAGAACCGAATAACGCTGAAGGCGCCGGGGGGGGGGGAAAGTTTTGTTAGAGGAGGTTGCAAAGTCAGTGTGTTACTATGTTAAAATATTTTTAGTAGTTTTAAGATGAAATGAACTGAATAAATGTGTTTTTATGTTTAAACCATTTCTGTTAGAGTGGATTGTTGTGCATTGTTACTGGGTTGAGACAACAACGCTGTTTCTTTAGCCCCTTCATTTTTATAAGTTCTCTCCTATTTCAATCACCCCAAAATACTCAGGGGTGCTCATAACACTATTACAGAAACAAAATTTCTTCCAGAAGCAAAATTGGTGGCGACTCTATGAAGAAAACGATGACAGTTAAATGAAATAAAGAAATATGTGAAATTTTCTATCGATCAAAGCTATCGGTAGTGTAGGATGCTGATTAGAGATGAATTCGGGTTCAATATTTCTGGTCCACACCCTCCGAACCGAAATTGTTGATCTCGACTCAGCCTGATCCCAAACCATTTAGACAATTGTTGAGCCTGAAACATTTAGACAATTGTTGAGCCCAAACCACTTAGATATTGTTGAGTATGAACCACTTAGATAATTGTTCAGTCCGAAATACTTTGATAATTATTGAGTTCGAACCACTTAGACAATTGTTGAGTCCGAACCACTGAGACAATTGTTGAACTCGAACCACTTAGACTAGGGGTTCTCAACGGGGGGTACGCGGTAAAATTTTTTGGGGTACTCCGTGAGAGCTCAAAAGTCTCTAGATCTAGTAACAAAGTTAAAATAACCATTGTTATATTATAACTATAGTTTTATCCATCTATACAAGGGGTACGCCAGTTACATACACATTTCCAGAGGGAGTACGTGAAGCATAAAAGGTTGAGAACCACTGACATAGACAATTGTTTTGCCCGAACTACTTAGAAAATTGTTGAGTCCGAACCACTTAGACAATTAATGAGCCCAAAACATTTAGACAATTGTTGAGTTCGAACTATTTAGACAATTGTTGAGCCCGAACTACTTAGACAGTTGTTGAGCCCTAAACCGCCTATGCCAAATTGAAAAACATGAATTCTGACGTATCATGCGACCTATAATACAGAAATTCATATCGTGAATCATCATAAAAAAATTAAGAAATTATATATTTTTATTTTTTTTCACATTTAAAAGAAATATTTGAAATTTAAATTATTCTGAGCCCGAGTCCGACTCATCTCTAAATGCTGATAATAACAAACTAACATGCTGAGAAGATATTAATAGTATATGTTAATATATTGTAAGTGCTGGAGTAAAAGACTTAATTATAGTTTTGGAAAATATCTAATGGGAGGTAAAACGTTATTAAGTTTTCGATTTAAAATGCAGTTTTTTCTGTGGTTCCTTGTACAAGAAAACCATACACTTTACATATTCAACCGTAATAAACAAAATAAAATAAATACTCCCTCAAGCAGCTGCTTGCCACAGAGGTCTGACAGGAGCCTGTCAGTTCATATGCCATAGTAGAAGGTCTGTGAGGATGGCAGGCCCTCAGCAGTATCCAATTAATTTCAATCACGTATTCAAACACAAACTGAATGTCTTTGATGAGAGGCATCCATCAGTTTTCTAAGAGATTTCCACAGATATCCTTACCTTACTCGACACTGGAGGTAAAACAACATAATTTGTAACTCCTCACCATTAGATTAACATTAGATAGGTGCTTACTAAAACAATTCTTATATTGTATATACCTATATATCGTATATAAAAAAAATAAAACAATCCGTGACTTTAGAAGCCTTTTTTTCCCTATAATCAACCAGTAAATCTTTACAGACGAGATTCTCGATTTAGCTTTACACATAAAATAGGAAAAGTTCACGTAAGAGAAGAAGGCGCAGATACACTCCAAAAATAAAACTCAATATTGTATCAGATTAATTGTATTATTTTTAAAACTCACGATCACGCTGAGATGGGTGTGATTGTTTAATTCCCTCTGCTGAATCTCGAGGGAGTGAATAACATCCCCGTTTGAACGTGAGTCACGTGTTCTCAACATTGCGTAAGCCAGCTCCATTGTTGCGTACCATTAACGTCATGGTTATGGCTTGGTTGCCAGATTGTAGCGGCGATATAAATGGTGAGATAGGAGCGGAATGTTGGCGGCTGAAATGGTGCTCGACCGCGAACTCACTACCGGAGAATCTGACCTCTGACCTTCTCTGTCTTCCGTTTATTTCCTGTTTGTTCGCACTTGCGAAACCAGTAAAGGTCAAGGGTCACATTCTGTATCACCGATAGCATCGCGAGAAATGTATGAACCATCTAACATTCAGAGGAAACAAATCGGATTAGAAGATCTAAGTAATTCGCCATTTGGGAACAAAATAAGAATAGATAAATTTAGGACTGAGATTATAAAAACAGATGCAAAGATCCTATGTTTAGATAAACGGACTTGTTCAAGCATTTTGTATTCATTGCGTTACTGTTCCGGGGATGTTATAGTTCAGGGTTGATAATACAGGTAAGTTAAAAACAGGAAATAGAACTCGCTTAACAGTCTTTATGCAGCTTAGCAAATGGTGGAAGATGCTAAATCTTAAGTGTTCTCTTGTTCAAAATTCTCACGAGTATGTTTCCTTTTTTGTACTATTCGGTTGTTTCATGAAAGGTTAGATCCTATGCATACCAAGACTCATGTGTAAAGTTTGGGGAAGAACACACACTAGGTAGTTATTTGGACCAGATGGTAACTGCTTTAAGGGTCGTTCTGTGAGATCTTCAAAGGATAAAAATGCATGACTCTTCTATGCTTGAAATCATGACAAATCTAATTAATTTAAGTGTTATGACAAGGGGAAGAATAATTTCGACCCATTAACAAGGTAGTATTACTATTTCCATTTTTTCTTCAGACCCGTAACTTAAATATTGAACTCACAAACGTCGACAACGTCTTGATCATGTCACATTTTTAATCTTGCCTGTTGGTTGTTGCATATCACATTTTTATCTTGAGGTTATATGTCACATTTTTATCTTGAGATTATATGTCACATTTTTATCTTGAGGTTATATGTCACATTTTTATCTTGAGGTTATATGTCACATTTTTATCTTCAGGTTACATGTCAAATTTTTATCTTACCTGTTGGTGGTTAGGTGTTGCATTTTTATTTTCACTATTAGTGGTTAGGTGTATTTTATCTTAATATTTGGTGCTTACGTGGTACTTTTTTCAATCTTAATTACTGGTGGTTATGTGTAATTCTATATCTTAATCTTTTGTGGTTACGTGTTTTTTTTTTACTATCTTAATTGTTAGCGGTTACGTTTTATCTTAATTGTGTTTACGTGTTACTTTTTTATCTTACCTCTTTGTGCTTACGTGTTTTTTTTTTATCTTAATTGCTGGTGGATACATGGTACTTTTTATCTTAATTTTTGGCGGATATATGGCACTTTTTTTAAATCTTAATTGTTGTTGGTTACGTGGCACTTTTTTTTTATCTTAATTGTTGAAAAAATGGATGGTTACATGTTATTTTTTTACCATGCCTCATGGCACACTTAGTACACTTCTTCACAGTACACCAGTACTTGGTTCATTTCTTTGTCGCACACTTTTCAATACTTGGTTCACTTTGTGGCACACCTAGAACTTGGTTCACTTCTTCGTGGTACACCTAGTACTCGGTTCATTTCTTCGTGGCACACATAGCACTTGGTTCACTTCTTCATGACGCACTTAGTACTCGGTTCACTTCTTCACAGCATACTTAGTGCTTGGTTTAATTCTTCGTGGCACACCTAGTACTCGGTTGATTTCTTCGTGGCACACCTAGTACTTTGTTCACTTCTTCGTGGCACACTTAATACTCGTTCACTTCTTCGTAGCGCACTTAATATTTGGTTCACTTCTTCGTGGCAAACCTAGTTTTCGGTTGACTTATTCACAGCACACCTAGTACTCACCCCACTTCTTCGCAGCATACCTAATACTTGGATCACTTCATCGTGGCACTCTAGTATGGGAGTTACTTTGCTACAGAACACCAAAGTTAATACAATTTAGTAATTACAAACTGTTGTACTCATGAATCGAATGACCTTCATTTTGTTATCACCCTCTTTCGTAAAATTTCAGGTGCGGCTTGAATAAACAAATCTTCGTTCAATAAATTAAGTTAGAGAAGAAATAACAATCCTATTCCAACGAAGGAATCTTCATATAATAAATTAAGTTTGAGAAGAGGACAATCCTAATTCCAAAGAACGAATCTTCATTAAAGGGTTAAGAAACGAAGAACCAATGAAGTGAAAAATAATATATAAAAAATTATTCTTAACGAACAACATAGAAATTAAGAAATTCCCTCAGAGGGAAAATGAAAAGGTCAGCCAGTCTTAAGTTCCATTACTTAAATATAATAAATGAATTTTCCGACCTCTATCTTTAGTCTATTTTATCTTAATCAAAAATCAATCATTGTAAAAACTAGTTACACACTTTTCGCAGAAGAATTACCATTCCTTTTCACCTTTTCGACTACTATGATACGGATTTTCTATTTTATTACTTCCCAACACGTTCCTGATTGCCATTTGCTCCTCATCCATCAAACCTTGTTTTCCTCTCACACACATCCCCCCTCATAATCATGCTCCAACCCTTTCGTTGTCTCCATCTCCAAGCTTTACTTTGCTGCCTCTTACGCTCAACAGATAAGGGAAAGATATGTAAATCATTGCACGCAATGAATCTGGAGCGACAATCTAATCAAGCTAATTGATTTTCGGGCTTCTCTCGTGCTTGCTCATTACATCTGGTTCCTTATTGGCAAGCGTAACTCGCGCCTTTAAACAATGAAAGCGAATTCCCTTCCCTCTCCCTTCCCCCTCTTCCCACTTCATGCTCGATCATCACCATCACTTCTCATTTCTCTGCTCCTCCCCTCGGTCTTCATCCCCATCCGATATATTCGTGCTGAGTGAGTTCCCCAACATATCCCAATCGTCAGGAATCTCACTCTGATAATTGCTCATTAACAGTAAGGTAAATTAGAAGTTGCGATAACATCTGTATCTTTTATATCTGCGAAACCGAAATGAGCTCGCAAAACTTTTCGTTGTAATGATCACCGGAGGCAGGAAGAGAAGGAAGCGAATGCTTCGGTAGATTTGGTTCTATTTATTTTAATAAAGTGAGAGAGAAATTAAGAACATTGAGCGGGAAGCAAAGGAAGCCTTTCCCTTGGAATATTATTGACGTGTCGATCAATTGAAAAAAATTGGTTTAAGTTTATGACTTTTTGATTTTCACCCCTGACCACAAGAGAGAATTTACATCTTTTATTTTGCTGTTGCTTCCATTATTCACCCACGCCACACACACATATAACGCATTTTCTCACACATGATTGATGAAACTCCTGCGGATTCATTGTTGCAAACAAGTCGAAATTTTTAACAGTGTTATTTAATTTTTTCATTACTTGATTTTATTGATTATTTTTTTTTTCTTGCTAAGTATGGACCTGTCATATAGGGTTGGGTTGTTTTAACTCTGAGCGGCCATTCTTCTTTTTTTTTTTAGTTTACTCAATAAACATATATATATATACATTTACAATTGTATGTCATATAAAATTTGTAAGATCTTGATAATAAAATTAAAAGAGAAAAAAATGTTCTAAATACTAATATTACAATAATTCCCACTCGAGAAAAACTCGTGTGTGGGATCAATGAATAGCAACAAACATTTTTACAACTAAGTGAAGCCCGTTAAAGTTTATCAGCAAGGAATATAACCTACTACATTTAGAACGTGTGTATGTCATAGTGTTTGGTATTTTTCTTTACCTTCGTAGGACCATATTTTTTACACACAACAAATGTTATGCACCGAATGGGCTAAATGGCCATGTCACAAGGGCCTAGAGAAATTTGGGAGAAGAGTTCCCACCGAACAGCCGTTAGGCG
This sequence comes from Ryuthela nishihirai, assembly GCA_038380435.1. Classification (NCBI taxonomy): domain Eukaryota; kingdom Metazoa; phylum Arthropoda; class Arachnida; order Araneae; family Heptathelidae; genus Ryuthela; species Ryuthela nishihirai. Next base: position 33,229,608 of record JAWZYU010000019.1, on the reverse strand, counting down.
ACATTTGATAGTCTCCCGTCAAGACCATTCAGAATATTCTTTAATATACACAGGGCATGACTCTTCTGCACAAGTGACCACGGCTTTACGTCTCATTCGAAGGACGGCGGCCTTTCTAACCCATCGGTGTCTCCTTTCTCACTGAAGGCTGCATAGGGGTTAGCTCAGATAAATCTCAAAGCTGGCATATTTGGAACTCGAACCAGGAAACTGCAGATTCTGAACCCCAGCGCACTACCGACTGTGCTAACCCAATCCTACCATAGCATGAATGACAACTAGAGAGATTATGAGACTGCGCACTGGAAGCTTCAGCAGTTCACTCAGATCGATATGTTATTTATAGGTGAGTGTTCTTAAGTGTGCACAAGGTATGATTCTCCTGAATAAGGGGGCCTTGTCTCTACATCCGATCTGACGGATGGCAGCCTTTCCAAGCCCATCTGTTTCCCCTACTGACCGATGGATTCGAAATGGGAACAGAAGCATCAACAGTGAACAGTGACTCAATCAATAAGCGAACAGAATAATCAAGAGTCAACAGAGTATCAATCAATCAGTGAACAGAAGTATCAATATCATCTAATATACAATATATCTCCTCAATAGACACTCACGCTATGACGATATTCCGAATAGGATGACACCTCTCGAGAAGAAAAAAAAAATAATCAACATTTCGAAATTGAACTATCGAGAGAACGACATTCGACGAATTGGACCTCATACAAGTTGATTAACTTATATATGTAGTTGATTATTTTTGTGACTTTGATATCGCGGAGAATATTTAATCCTTCCTTGCCAATGTCCACTGCGTTTGCGACGAGAAGAAAACGTAAGCAGTGAATTGTGAAAAGGGCACGTAAAACGTAAAGGGACAAGCAAAACGTGAAGAGGACAAACAAAACGTAAAGGGTATAAGAAAAATGTGGAGGTGGACAAGCAAAACATGAAGATATCTAGCAAATGTGAAGAGGACAAACGAAACGTGAAGAGGGCAAGTAAATTATGAAGAGGTCAACCCATAACGCGAAGAGTCACTCTAAAAGTGGAGTAAAAGAAATTCTGGAGTAAAAGAAATACGTGAAAAAGCTAATGAAATGAAGTTCATTTGTAAACTGAATCAACATTTAAAATGGAATATACAATGAAGTGATTTTAAAACGAGAGAATTACAGAACGAGATTTGCTTTTCAATGTGTTTACTGGGTTTAAATATTTTTACGTTAATTAACCGAAAGTGCTAGACATAACGAGGAAAAAATGAACCAGAATTTAAATTTAGCTATCAGTACGCAGAACGTAAGTTTATTTAACTTTTTCTTTCAAGGTAAGTAACAACTAAATCTAATTATACTGTCATTTCTTTATTCTACGCACATACTTTATTGTCAAGGTGCCATCTGCTAGCCTCATAACTATTTTAAAAACTATCCTCAATTTAATAAGAGTAAGACCATTCTGTAGCTAGGTCTGGCAGAACGCTTTCAATATAAAAGACTATTCAGAATATCTGTGAGGAAAGATAAAACTTCGGCAGAAGTACAACATAATCCTCCAGGGTCATTTTGCTACCCAGCAGTCTAATGAAACAACTCTAACAGCTCAGTCACTTGTACATCTCAATTTAGGAGCGCAAAATTGGAAGGCATTGCATGTATAAATTTATCAGTAATCAAAAAGTAATTTGATAGGGAGGATTTCATAAATGAGTGAGGAGTCACGTAAAATATTAATTTACTCCATTGAACCCAGGCAACTGTTTAAATTGCTTAATGTAATCAGCACTCAAAATAAGAGAAATCGGAGAATTCTGATCTATAGTTTGACGTTAGGTTGGGTTGTTTTACCTCTGAACAGCACTTTTGTCCACAATGGGCTAAACAGCCAGGTCACAAAATCCCCAAAGTCTCAGAGAACGTTGAGGAAGGAAATCCATTGGAGAGCTGTTAAGAGAGACAGGTGTAAACCTCCTGTCAAGACCATCCTCTCTTTCCTCTTTTTTGTGTACAGTCCATGACTCTCTTGAACACTGGGGCCACATCATTACCTCCCATCCGACGGACGGCGGCCTTTCCAAGACATTAGTGTCCCTTACTTAACGAGGGCAGGGTGGTGAGTTTTGCGGAGATAAATCCCAACTCCGGTAAAGATGTTACTCGAAACTGGGAATTGCAGATTACGAGCCTGGCGCACTATCGACTGAGCCAACGCCGCCGTTATGGTAAGAGGTTATTTAAAGTTGGTTCTAAAAAACTAAAGAGATCCGGTAACCTCGAGGTTCTCCTGAACAGAAACAGAACCACGGCTTAATGTTCCTGTTGACAAACAGCCGCCTTTCGAAGCCCATCAGTGTCCCCTTTCTGACCGAGGAGAGGGTGGACGGAGATAAATCTCAGGGTTAGCATAGTTAGGAATCGAACCTGGAAACTGAGGATTACGAGACTGTTCGGAACTCCTATCTCGACTCTTTATCTTTTCCTTCCCAAGGCTTCATATGTGATCTTTCGGAAAGCACGAACCATTTTTGATCCCCATCTCTTCTGTCTGAAATCACTGGGTGTGTCGATTATACATATACACTCCCACACACAAGCCGATGCATAAAGTCCTTTTGATTGCTGTTTCGTTCTTTCAATGACCTTCAGTTTTATTCTCCAGAGTTTCCACGCAATTCCTCTTTAGCTCTTTTAATTTTCCCGACGAAAACCCAGCTCTCAATAATACATAACCTCTCTTTCTTCCTACGGCAGAGAAAATATCCGTGGTTATGGTTGGTGTAATTATTATCCTAAGCCTTCTTTATTAACGGACCGACGTATACGTAATCCTCATGGGCATTGTGGCTCGCCGAAACCGAGGTTGCCATGGTGGCGCGTGCGCCAGACGTCGGTCATCAATCATTGGCGAAATGTGGCTGGAGATTACCCATAGCGCTGTTGTAACGTGCGCATTGTGAGTGTGTGGTTCTGTTCCTTGATCTGGCAGCTGCAAAAGGTTGGAGGACTTTGAAGATTGACGGCAGAAATGGCGCCAAAGAGCACCTTTTGTTCGTAGGAGGCGGCAAACCCAGAAATTAGTCTTGGAAGTGCGCAGGAGTTGATGGGGCAATACGTTAGGTGTAATCATTTTCTCATTTTTTTTTTCTCTTTCTCTTGTCTGATATTTTCTTACTCTGCACTCATTCTGTTTTGTTCTTCGCCCATAATTCCTAGAGCCGGAGGTGGTCTATTGGTTAGCATGTAAGGCTTACAGCTGGAGTGTGAGGAATTGCATTCAGATTATTGAAATTAAGCTCTCTGAGCTGATGACTCTCAAACATTTGTTTTCCAACTCTTCGATTAGTAATAATTTTCTACCAAATTTGACAGATGGGTTAAATTTTTCGTGAGCAGTAAAAATATCTGTTAAAATCTGACAGACCATTGAAAGGTGTATTGAAATTTTTGGGGAGTAAAATGTGTATTAAGATTTTGGAAACTATACAAAACAATCTTAAGGTTTAGAAGACTGATAAAAAGATATGTAGATATTTTGAGAGCAACGCACAATTTTTCTCAAAACTTGATTACTCAGTTTAATTTATGAGAAACGCAGCGCATTCTCATAAAATTTTAAAAACATTTTTCTGTTTGGAAAGCTATTAATCTTGATGCCTCTATCTGCTGAAAATATTAATACAAATGACTCTATTATCTGGATTACTATGTAGTGGTTTGGATCTCCCACACATAAAAAAAAATAAATACCATCTGAAGCAGCTGCTTGCCACAGAGCCTGCCAGTTATATGCCATATAACTGGCATATATCTGTGAGCAAAAAACTTCTGCTCACAGATGAAATGACCCAACACATTCTAAACTAGTTACCAGTTAGTTCCTAAGCTCGGCATTAACCATCAGGAAGTTCAAGAAATGATGGATAGAGAGGAGGAAAGATTAATGATACACGATGCATCATTAGTTAAATCTCCAAACACTGATCTTCTCTCTCTTACTGTATATCGAGAAAAAGTGGAACAGTGAATGATAAATGACGAATAAAGACAAATGAGATGATAAGTGATTGCTGAATGAATTGAACTGTAAAGTAAATGAGATGAACACAAAACAAAAATTAAATAACAAAGAATACGCAAAAAAGGGAAGAGAGAGAATCAGTGGTTCACAAAACAAAGGAAGAGAGAGAGTCAGATGATCAACGAGAGAAAGGAGTGAGAGTTTAGTTTAGGGAAGAGGAGAACAAGTATGTTTGTTAGAAATGAACACTAAAATGCAAGCAAGCGAGAATGAAAGCAGATAAATTAAAAGCAAATGAATTAAAAGCAAGTGAGAATTAAAGCAGAAAAATTAAAAACAAGTGAGAATTAAAGCAGAGATATTAAAATCAAGTGAGAATGAAACCATAGAAATTAAAGGCAAATAAGAGTGAAAGCATATAAATTAAAAGCAAGTGAAAATGAATGCAACGAAATTAAAAGCAAGTGAAAATGAAATCAGATAAATTAAAAGCAAGTGAGAATTTAAAGAGAGAAATTAAAAGCGTGGTGAGAATGAATGCAGCGAAATTAAAAGCAAATGAAAATGAATGTAGAGATATTAAATGCAAGTGAGAATGAATGCAGGGAAATTTAAAAACCTGAGAGTGAAAGCAGATAAATTAAGAGCAAATGCGAATTAAAGCAGAGTATTAAAAACAAGTGAGAATGAATGCAGCGAAATAAAAAGTAAATGAAAATGAATGCAGAGATGTTATATGCAAGTGAGAATAAATGCAGGGAAATTTAAAAAAGTGAAAGTGAATGCAGAGACACTGAAATCAAGTGGAGATGACCTCAGAGGGAAAATAAAAAAATAAAAAATAGAAATTAAATAAAAGGAACGCGAGATGACTTAAAAAAAGTAAGCGATCATGAATAGAAATCAGAAAAGACTAAGTGAAAATAAACATAGAATGAAGAAGAGCAAGAGTTACAGGAGAGTAAGGGAAATGAACGTAAAATGAATAAGAGCAAGTGCGGATTTACAGAGAAGGAGAAAAATGAAATGGATGAATGTGAAGAAGAATAGAGTACATGAACATTTATGGGGAAGAAAACAGAATTAAGCATACAGCAAACGATATAGGATCCAGAACGCAGAATAAGAAGAGTGAAAATCACAGGGAGTAAGTGAAGATGGACTACAGTGAATAAGACTATGCTAACATTTGCATCCATCCATCCTCATCCTCAAGTAGCCATGGGCTACGGAGGTCCAACCAGACCGTGCAATTTAGTTCCCCAAGCAAGTCTATCCTGAGCTACATCTACTGCATCTGGATACTGCACACTAATTCTAACAAGGTCCTGTTTGACATTGTCTGCCAACCGCATCCTTGGTCTCTCCCTCTTTCTGAAGCCTTTAGGCACACTGTTCATAACCCTATTCGCCAATCTATAATTATCCATACGGGCAACATGGTCAAACCAACAGAGTCTCTCTTTGCACAAAATGCTGCTTAAAGGAGGTTGAAACTCCTTTGCCTAACCTCATCATTAGTTACAAAGTTTAACCACCTAATGCCCAAGATACTGCGTAAGCATCTGGAATCAAAAGCATCTAGTTTCCTGTTATCTTGTTTACAAAGTGTCCAGGTTTCACTACCATAACTAACCCTAGAGAGAACCAAACTATTATACAGTCTAATTTTAGTCTTTAGGTGTATACGCCTATTTCTCCACACTCTCCATAGATTCTTAAAAGTCCTGGCAGCAATCCCTATTCGTCTGTTAATCTCATGCCGCACATCACCATTATCTGTTACATAGCTCCCAAGATAATTAAACTGTGACACCTGCTCAAGACTGCAACCATTCAGATTAACTGAATCACAGCCTGCCTGACCAATTTTCATCACTTTAGTTTTCTCGCTGCTTATAACCAAACCTACTCTACTACCAGTCTCATCAACAGCTCGAATGAAAGAATTCATCTCATCAACATCATTTGCCAAAAGGGCTAAATCATCAGCATAATCTAAATCAGAAATTTTCGTATCTCCAGTCCATTTAAGGCCAAAATCTTTCCCTTGCAATGAATTTCGCAAACGTAATCAATAACGAAACAAAAGAGAAAAGGAGACAAAATGCACCCTTGTCGAACACCAGAAGGAATGCTAAACCAATTGCTACAAGCCTTACCAACTCTCACACACGACTCAGTATTATTATAGAGAGCTTTCATTACGTTAACTAACTTGTCAGGTATAGCATATGATCTCACAATCAACCACAAATTATGACGATCAACAGAGTCGAAAGCCTTTTTGAAATCAACAAAGCTAGCAACCAAAGGTTTCTGAAACTCTAAACATTTCTCAAGAATCTGCCTAAGTGAAAATATCTGATCCACACATCCCTACCACTTCTGATTCCACATTGCTCATCACGCAATTGACTGTCAACCAGATTCTTAATTCTATTAAGCACAATCATGGAAAGAACTTTATCTGGAACAGAGAGTAGGCTGATACCCCTATAGTTATCACAAGAACTGCGATCACCTTTTTTGAAAATAGGGATAACAATAGCTCTGGTAAAATCCTTAGGAACAATGCCTTTATCATAAAAGATATTCAAAATTTCAGTCATCCAAGTGGTAACCGAAACATTCCCAGCTCTACACATTTCAGTAGTAATTTCATCTACACCTGAGGATTTATGAAGTTTAAGTTTAGAAAGAGCCAAAATAACTTCAGACTGTTTTATAGGGCCAACATTAAAGCGACCAATGCATGTATCATCATTGCGAACAATGGGAGAACAGCTGACCACATTGTTTAGAACATCACTGAAATGCTCAGCCCAACTAGCCATGACAGAATACTCACCTTCTATGCCCTTACCTTGTTTATCCTTCAATCCCTGTATACCTGTTCGTTTTCTACCACACAAAACGTTAACTATCTGGTACAGCTCTCTGCTGTTGTGCTGTCTAACTGCTTCCTCGGCTTTGTCAGCCAAACCATCAAGCCAAAAATTCTTATCAGCAGCTAACTGATCCTTTACACGTTTATTAAGTTCTCTGTAATGCTTTCTATTGGGACTAGTAGGGTATTGATTAAGGCTATTCCTGCAGTTCTTTCTTTGTGAAATAAGCTCAAGTGCCTTATCACTCAGATAATTCTGTCTCCTCTGCTCCTTTTTTCCTAAAAGAGTACTGTTAGTGTCTAAAAAAGCCTGTTTAAAATGATCCCCTACTTTCTCAACTTCAGTAGTAAGCATACCATGACTGTCATAATGACTAAGTAACCTATCATGGTAAGCTTTGGCTATAACTGGGTCTTTCAGAACTTCAGTATTAAAAAAAAAAATTTAAATCCTAGCACAGCACTTTTTAAGTTTAAGTTGCAAGACACTTTTAACAAGGTAATGGTCAGATCCAATTTCAGCTCCCCTATATGACCTGGTATTCCTAACAGAACTAGCCCATTTGCTGTTAATTAATATATAATCAATCATATCCTTATGCAGCCCATCAGGTGAAATCCATGTGTACTTATGTATGTCGCGGTGTTTGTAATAAGTGTTAGTTATTCTGAATCCATTGAGTTTACTTACCTGTAGGAGACGTTGTTCATTGCCATTGCAGCTACGAATACCAAAAGGGCATATTACTTCTCCCCAAAATTCAGAGTCAGTACCAACTTTGGCATTGAAGTCACCTAGAACAAGGGTAATATCTCCTTTCTTGACAGAATTCAAAATATCTTGAAGTTGTCCGTAAAACCTATCCTTCTCATCCTCATCGGCATCCTCAGTGGGGATGTCATATGAAAGAAGGTAAGTTGAAAAAATTAATACAAAATATGTTAAATGTTTATTAGTATTGCAATTCATTAAAAAAATGTGCAAATGGTAGAAATGTATTCTATGGCATTTGTGGTTTTTGACACATATCCATGATTTTCACAGTCTATTAGTGCTAGTTTTTAAAAGTGCACTCTATAACTGTTTAAAATAAAATTAATCTTAGTCTAAAAATCCTCAAGAGTCCTACATGTATATTCAAACCTTTGTGTTGGATGGCAGGTCATGCTGGCAGTTCTTTTACCAGGTCTTGTGAAAAGTTGCATTCTTTGGACACATTATTCTTCACAGTTCATTAAACTTTGCACTGTCTACCCAGAAGTGGTAATCATCATACTAAAACTGTGCTGTAGAAATGATCTAAAGTTTGTAAAAACTTTTGAAACCAAATAAAGTTTGAAGATATATCTTTCAACATGTTTCAGCATCAGTGATGGCTTCTTCAGAACATTTGCCATGGGTGAAAAAAAAAAAACTTTTGAGGATTTTTACAATAAGATGAATTTTATTTTAAACCATCTATGAAAAACTTTTCATCATAGATATTTTAAACTATCTACAATGTTGTTGCTCATAAATATTATGTTGCAATAATGTGGAGTGCCTGCTAATATGGAGCCTGCTATATATGGAGTGCTGATGCCTGCTAATATGGAGTTATATGGAATCCTGCTATATATGGAGTGCTGATGCCTGCTAATATGGAGTTATATGGAATCCTCATTTAAATCTATGGAATTCATTAAAAATATTTGAGATAGTATTATTTTTGTTGCTCCATAATCAAATTTAACTTATTTCATGGATATCCATTTAGATAGTAGTTTCTATTTCAGCTTCTGAAAATTATTTGGTAGACTTAGAATTAAATTTTGCCATTACCTGTTCTAAAAACATTAAAATCAAAGCATATTTCAAATATGTGAATTTTAATTTTGTTTACATTTTCTTGTTTACAGAATAAAAGCAGAATGTAAACAATATGCTGTTTTGCCTTATCTAATAGTAGAAATCTATAGTAGATCTAATAGTATCTATAGTAGTATTATAGTAGTATAGATCTAATAGTATCTATAATATCTAATAGTATCTATAGTAGAAAAAAGGCAACTACTGCAGACACCTTTCATTATTGCACTCATATCCAACAAGAGCATCACTAGCATGTCTGCTGAGAAGCAGATCCACGTGTTGGTGATGCTTATTATCGTCCCACGCTGAAAAGAGAAATTTAAGATTATTTTTAAGAATCTGACCTTTATCTGTCCATCTGGTCTCTTGCAAGCCGAGAATATCTAAATTATAATGGTGGAATTCTTGTATGAGGACATCAAGAGAAAAAGCCCTGTGCAGAGTCCCCACATTCCAACTATGGAGAGAAAATGGTTAGTGGGATGTTTAAAGAAACTATGTTTATTGATTGATTGAGGGAATGCCGAAAATATCAAACAGCCCCCTAATCACAGGCATGGGACAAAGATCCGTTCCCCCATCACAAAAGGCTGAAGCTATCTACACTGGAAGACTTCCTCCAACGTAGAATTTGACGATGCCAGTAGAAGCAAGAGTTCAGGTGCCTGCGATGACCTATGCTCAGAATTATCCACCAGCTGATAAACATATCCTGTGAATCTATTCACTTGGGGCTGTCAACTCACAAAAAAACAGAAAACACAGCGGAAATTTTTCCCTCCACAGAAGCCCACCAGTGCAGCAAATTCAGAATCCATAATCAAGCTCAGAGTCATATATCTGTCCAGTCCAGTGGGTTTATATGGTCAGGACCAGGACCCTGTGTAGTTGACCACTCCTCAGCAGGGTAGAAAAAAAAGAAAAGTAGCCATAGTTGTCCAGATCAGTAGGCCACACTAATCTGGCAGCCCTCCCCTTCCGTTCACTTCCACAAGAGAGTATCTTTTTTGAAAGGTACTAACGGTCTGCACCACGAGAAGGCGGGTCGGACATTAGATGCTAGGCCTGGCCGGTTCTGTGCATCATCACAGGGGATTGGTGCATAGCTCTCCTTCCAGTGACTACCTAGCTACCATTTACAGACCATTTGCAAATAATGAAAATTAGTCAGGGAGCAATCATCATCGTATGTCAACCATATCGTAATCTATATAGTAGTAAAAAAATCCGAACTGCAGATTGAAGAAGAACAAGGAGTAAATAACGATTAACGTATAGTGAAGTGTAAGTGAAAATTTATAAAGAAGAAAATTTAGCATGGATCAATCGGTATTGTCATCATCAGTGTAACGATAAAGAATACAGAACCTAGATTGAAGAAGTGTGAGAATCACGAGGAGTAAATGAATAGGAATAAGCAAATACTTGTAAGACACAAAAGGAAATTAAACAGAGAGCAATCATCATTGTTAACGAACCTTATTATCATCAATATAATAATATACCCTAAACCTAAACTGAAGAAGAGCGAGAATCACAGAGAGTAAATGAAGATGAAAGCAGAGTGAAGGAGTGAGCAAATGTGTATTTATAGAGAGAGAAAATTAAACCGGGGAGAATTCATTCTCCTCCCTACCACCGCTGTCACATCAATGCAACGATAGAATCCAGAACAGATAAGAATAAATGCTAATAAATGCACAGAAAAGAAGTGTAGGTTGTAATGAAAGCAAAGAAGGAAGCATTAGAACGAACGCGAGCCGAGGACTAATAAAGAGAAAATATAATTGGATTTGAACGACAAAATAAAATAAGGAAATAAATTGGGTGGGAATAAATGCAGACACTAGGAGAATAATAAACGAATGAAAAGGTTGTATGATTATATCTCTGAATTTCGCTATCTATTTCTTACGTAATTTTTCATAGCAACAAATATTTCGAACAGATCCGAATAGTTAAGTTTCTTGAGGGATAACAAAATCACGTTCGTGTAAAAAAATAATATCTAACGCTAAAGCAGTGTGATTTTGCGTGCTACAGAAGATTAAAACTTCAACTTCTCTCGAAATTTATTTTTAAAAAAAGGAAAAGAAAAATTGATCAGTCGTGTCCTCTTCTTTGTTATCACGCTTAACTCGCAATGGGGAATAACCTACTTTCAAGGATGTGGAAGGTTTGCCAATGTAGTAAAGTATTCATGACCGACGTGTTTAAAACAAATGAAAGTAATCATTTCAACGCATTTCAACCACCGTGGCAGAGCCAAACTCTTCCTTTTCAAGGACAGCTCCAACATTAGCTAGAGAGAATAAGAATACTACAAATCCAACTCGTCGTATAGAATTAAACAAAAGGTTATTACATCTATCGCCCAACGACAAGATGAAATGGAAAGAGAGGGAAGATAGAGAAAAAAAAAAGGTCCATTAGTCTCTTGCACGATTTTAATCATATATGATGCGAAGTTTGCAAACTCTTGCATTCTTATGAGTTATGGGTTCATAGATTAATTTGCTTCAGCTTTCGAGAGTCGTGTTTACTTCATGTTTTCAGTCAAATAAATGTTTGTCTATGTGTTTGAAGCCGCTTTTTTTTTCCATAATGATCGCAGTTCGAGTTTGTATGATACAAACGCAATTTGTTGTGTCGTTTATGTCAGTCTCAAGGTTCATCAACACCTGCCAAACATTAACAGCTTTCGATTAAACATTCCTGAAAGAATTGTCATCTATCTGTTTTAGCTAATCTCTTCCTATAACGCAATCTATTTTCGTCAGATCCTTCTTTTTCGCGCTCTATCCTGCCAAAATTATCCTGCCAAAACGTTGCGCTCTATCCTGCCAAAATTATTTCTTTTTCCAATGTTTTTCCAATTGACTATTTGGTTTATTCAAGGTTATTTCAATGGAACCTTTCGTTTTTCAATACTGTCTCAGTTGAATGTTTGGTTTTTCGATGTTATTTCAATGTAATCAATAGAACATTTTTTTCCATTCTTTCCAATCCTATTGCAATGGAATGTTTCATTTATTCAATCTTATTTCAATGGAATGTTTCGTTTATTCAATCTTATTTCAACGGAACATTTCGTTTATTCAATCCTATTTCAATGGAATGTTTCGTTTATTCAATCCTCTTTCAATGGAATGTTTCGTTTATTCAATCCTATTTCAATCGAATGTTTCGTTCCTCAATGTTTACTTTCCTAACTTTAAGGTGTCCAAACACTTGGGTATTTTTTGCTCCAAGTCAGAAGTTTTACAGCAATGGATTCTACAATTTTATGGAGATATGAGAAAAGTTCAGAGGAAACAATGGAACATATGCAGTTCGTTAGTTCAATAAACATTTTTCCTACGAAAACAACGTAAATGTTATTTTGCATACTGATCAGAATTTTTGTACAGATTAGTGGTTCTCAACCTTTTATTCTTCACGTACCCCTTGGAAATGTGTATGTAACTGGCATACCCCTTGTATAAATAGATAAAACTATAGCTATAGTATAACAATTGGAATAAAATAAAACATATATATATATACACACACACACATATTAAATTTTGCATTCATAAATTATATACAGGGTGAATCTGAAAAAGTGGGCAAAACTTTACCGGGTGGTAGAACGCAGCTATACGAGCAATATTCGTCATAGAATGTATGGTCGGAACGCAAGCGGTGAGAAGTTAAAAGGTAGTTTTCCACTGTCACATTTAAAGAATGAACACAAGAAGGAGAGGAGATACTTCAGAAAACATTTTATTAACAGGAATGTAATTGAGGTACATGCTCAAAGAAATTGCTCAAAAGAGCTGCCGCCAGCTGTAATGCAGGCTTCACACCTGCGGGATAGGGACGGTAGAAATGCCGTTGGGTGCGAGGACCGACCCTTTTATACCATTTCCAACGCCACCTATCGGCTCGCCGTTTGCGTTCCGCCCATACTTTCTATGACGAATATTACTCGTATAGCTGCGTTCTACCACCCCGTAAAGTTATGCCCACTTTTTCAGATTCACCCTGTATATCGATAAACACAAAAAATGACAATTTTGCACAGCAGTGTTGCGAACTTAGCGACTTTGTTACTAGATCGAGCGACTTTTGAGCTCTGACGGGCGAACTCCAAAATATTTTACCGCGTACCCCTTGGGGGTACGCGTACCACATATTGAGAACCCCTGCTATAGATCAATAAAGATTTTGTATAGACCCAATGTTTCGTTTTTCTCAAAGTTATTTCAATGGAACCTTTCATTTTCAAATACTATTTCAATCGAATATTTCTTTTTTTTTCCAATGTTATTTCACTGAAATGTTTCCTTTTCAATGTTATTTTATCAATAGAATATTTCTTGTTTTCAATATTATTTCAACAATTTTTTCCCCCAATGTTATTTTATCAATGGAATATTCCATTATTTCAATGTCATTTGGTATTATTCAATTATTATATTCAGAATGTTTATTGACTACATAAACATATAATACACTTAATAATAAATAAATAATGTTTATACAACATAACAACATTATGAGTTAAAATAAAATCCACAAATCGGTATGAACAATTGAACTGATATAAATAAATCCATGTAATGTAAAATATTTATTGTGAAATGAAATGCAATAAAATAGAAGCCATATAAGAACAACCAATGAGCTTTATGCTGTTATAGGTTGTCAAATTAAATTATTAGTTATTAACTATATGCATTTATAATACAGAATTAAAGGTTTAAGAGTGGAAAAATTAATAATTTTATATTTATTCATTAATGACATGAAATGAGGTAAATAACTTAACAATGAAATAAAGACACAATATTTTGTATATGCAATAATCTTTGATTAATTTTTATTTTAAATATATTTTCATTTCTCTCTTCCCTTATATTTTTCGGTAATTTATTAAAATTTTGTGGAGCTAGAATCATGAAATGTTTATGGATAATTTCTTTTCTGGAAAAAGGTACATAATAAAGTTCTCTATTTCAAAGTTTTATTTTTATATGTTGTAATTTTAAGAAATCTGGGTTTTTAAACACAAACATAAGGATTTTATCAATATATAATTGTCTTAAATTTAAAATTTCCTTTTCAATAATCATATTTTTTAAATTCCTAATTTTGTTATTCATAATAATCTTCAGAATTCTGTTTTGTAAAGTTATTAATTTATTTAAAGAATTATGATATGTTCCTCCCCAACTAATTAAACAGTATTGTACAGTAGATTGAATCGATGAATAATAAAGTGTTATTAGAAAGGAAGTACCTACAATTATCTTTAGATGATATATTCTAATTAGGAAATATCGTAAACGTTTTGCAATTATATTTCTATGACTATCCCACTTCAAATTATTATCAATAGTAATCCCCAAATATTTCTATGTTTTAATTTGTTTAATTTCTGCACATGTACATACATTATTATTATCACAAGTAAATCTATGATATATGATTTTATCTTTGAAATAACTCTTGTTAATGAGACTGAAATACATTGAATACGATTTTTCGATATTTAATGTAAGATGATTTTGATGAAACCATAACTGAATTTTTTTTAATATAGCAGTATCATCAACATAGGATATAGGATATCCTTTCAAGTTATTAAAAAACAAATCATTGAAATAAATCAGGAATAAAATACGTCCTAAAACTGAGCCTTGAGGCACTCTTTTAGTAAGCAATAAGGGTGAACTTTTTGTATTTTTTATGTCTACAATTTGTTTTCTATCTGTAATATATGACTTAAATCATTTTAGCGTATTTCCTCTAACACCAATGTAATTAAGTTTCTCTAATAAGATATCATGATTTACAGTATCAAATGCTTTTGCAATGTCTAAAAAAATTACCATAATTTTTTGAGAATTATTTATACCATATAAAACAGTAGTGGTCATTTCCAGCACTGCATGATCTGTACTCTTACGTTCTCTAAACCCAAATTGCGATTTATAAAAAAATGATGAATTATTCAAAAATTTTATAAGTCTATTTTTCATTATTGTTTCGATAACTTTTGAAAAAATAGGTAATATAGAGATTGGTCTATAATTATTTAAAATATTTTTATCTCATTTTTTGTATATAGGCTTTACAATAGCAGTTTTCAATTGGTTTATAAAAATGCCAAAATTAAATAATTAAAATTTAAAATTAAATAATGACCTGAACGAATCGGTATGGTGTTCCGGTTCACTCAGGTTCAATCCACTCACGTATTCTGAACAATCCCATCCAAAATTTTACCCTCGTCTGATCCTAGTAGTGGCTCTATCCTCATACGATAAAATCTCTTCTAGGTACCCATTTCCAAAATCAACACGAATAGATTATTTATCATTACTCAGCATATTTATGTTATTTTGTATTACTTCTGAGGCAAAGGCCATGAAAGGCAGAACAAAGGCATTCGTTTTATCAATGTAATTCCAATTGCGCTGGCAAATTAGTCTTAACCTATTTTAACTTGCAGTTGATAAACGCACGAATGCAAATAAGAGTGAGAACTGATTACGGAAAAAATATCGATAACTGCGAATGTTACGGTGACAAATTACGCCCTCGTTGACACATTTTCTACTCATTTGTGGTTTCCGATTCTGCATGCATTAACACAAATATAAGAGTCAAACTTTCCTAGTCAGAGTTTGAGCAAAGAAAAAAAAAGCAATCTGCATCTGAAAACAGATTTCCCTTCCTCTTGATTGACGATCTGACAGAGTAGGAAATGCGATAACCTTTCCTCTGAAGGAGTACCAATCACTCAACTCTACTTTGGGAAATCCCGACCCACCGGTAGAAGGCCTTGTTCCGTTGGGGAGACATTCTTCAAACACAAGTACCTGCTGAGAAATGTTTCTTTTTTTTTAATCATCGAGGACCTCCTGCCCTTGGGTTGTTGTCAGTTGGAAACTGCTTTTCTTCCGCCCACTGACAATTGCCAATCTGTTGCTGTCGATGGCAATTCCCAATTTCAATGAACTTGCCCCGCCTTTTGTGGTTTTCTTATTCAGCCACAGTCATTCGTTCCTCGGCAGTTACAATGGGTTTTTCGAGAGAAGGAAGTTAAGAGAGAAAATTAGGCTGGGGAGATACTCAAAGACCATTATTTAATATTCATTGATATTCATAACTTACTTGATATTTATTGCAATGGATTGCATACATATAACTTCAGAGGTGAGAGTGGCTCAGCTGGCAGAGCACCAGGCTCGATATCTGCAGTTCCCAGGTTCGAGTCCCAACGGTGTCAGCTTTAAGATTTATCTTCACTAGCCTCTACCCTGGGCTCGATGAAAAAGGGAAAACCGATGGACTTGAAACGACGGCCGTCCGTAGGTGGTGCGTAAAAGCTGTGGCTTGTGTGCAGGAGAGCCATACCCTGTGCATGCTGAAAAACACGCGAGATATCCTTAACGGATCCTAACAACTGTGCTGACTAGGGGGTCCTTATTGTCAAAGTAAAGTGCAGTACACTACTGGATGGGGCGAGGGTGGCTCAGTCGCTAGCGCGCCAGGCTCGTAATCTGTAGTTCCCAGGTTCGAGTACCAGCTGGGGCAGCGTTGAGATTTATCTCCGCAAAATTCCCCGTGATGCCCACGGTCAGTAGGGGACACCGCCGGTTTTGGAAAGGCCGCCGTCCGTCGGATTGGACGTTAAGCCGTGGTCCATGTATGGGAGAGCCATAACCTGGGCACGTTAAAGAACACGCTGGATGGCTTGACGGGAGGCTACCATATGTCTCCCAACAGCTGTTCAAGTGGGTCTCCTCCCCCAACCTTCTCTGAGCCTTCGGGGTCCATGTGACCTGGCCATTTAGCCCATGGTGTGCAAAAAAGTGCCGCTCAGAGGTAAAACAACCCAACACTACTGGATCTTTTCAGCAGTTGTACATTCGCTTTGCGATAATTCTCGAATGGTTGGTCATATGAATCATCTTTTTTTTTTTCATTAACTAAATTACCTGCATAAAATCATATAAGGAGGGAAGAATTACGTTAACCTCTTAGAATAGAAATAGCAGGGGCACAAAAACAAATAATTAGTAACAAATAAACAATAATTTTTTATTGATTATAACCTGTAACATTAATTTATTGTACCTGATCTTATTTCGTTAAGTACTGAAAATAATCTAGTTCAGTAGTTTCCAACCTGTAGTCCTTGGACTCCTAGGCATCCAGAAAGGTAATAAAGGGTGTCCAGGGTTGTTTTACCTCTGAGCGGCACTTTTTGTACACCATGAGCTAAATGGCCATGGTCACATGGACCCCAAAGACTCAAAGAAGGTTGGGGAAGGGGACCCACTGGAACAGCTATTGGGAGACAGATGGTAGCCTCCAGGAAGGTCATCCAGCGTGTTCTTTAATGTGCACAGGGTATGGCTCTCCCGCACACGGGATCACGGCTTAACGCCCCATTCGACGGACAACGGCCTTTCCAAGCCCATCGGTGTCCCCTACTGACCGTGGGCAGGGCGCGAAATTTTAAGGAGATAAATCTCAACACTGACCCAGCTGGGACTCGTACCTGTGAACTGCAGATTACGAGCTTGGTGCGCTACCGACTGAGCCACCCCGCCCCGGGTGTCCAGGAATTATTTTTAATATTTTCGAAAGCTCTAACGTGAATAGCATATTCGTCGCGATAACTGTTAAGTTTTATTGCTTTTGCCTGAATTATATCAATTCGGTATGGCAACACTATTTCATGATGGTCACGAGATGCTGTTGGGGTAAGTCCTTGGCCTCGCTTCATAGACTGTAAACATCAAGAGCGCTAAGTTTGAAATTTTCAGTTGGGTTGTTTTACCTCTGAGCGGCATTTTTGCCCACAATGGGTTAAATGATCAGGTCACAAAAACACCATGGGTTCAAAGAAGGATGAAGGAAAGGGACTCATTCGACAGCTGTTAGGAGACATGGAAACCTCCCGTCAAGGCCATCCAGTGCGTTTGTGATGTTAACTCTTCGTTTATCGGTCTATTTGGACCACTTAGGACGTTCCCTCGGTTCGATCGCTATACGCGACGGGTGAAAGAGTCTTTCGGATAAAAACAACAGTTTATTCACAATTGCAGAGAACTGATACTGAAGTTCCTCCCCAATAAATTAGTCCAACTTCAGGCTTTACTTAAAAATAACAAAGATTTATTTAACCTTCCAACGTACTTGCTGGACGAGGACATATGCTCAATTACATGGATTACAACAACACCAGCTTACTATGCCTGTTCAGCTGTATTTACAGAGCCAATGCCGCTATTACCAGTCGGCATTTTTCCCAGCTTTACAATTTTGCGTCCGTCTCCTTCCGAAACTCGACCGGCTCTCCCTTCATCGTTGCCAAACCCTTTCTTCCTTTATTTTCTATGCTTCACCATCTGGGCGTCCGTTAGCCCTCAGGGACCCGGGTCACTTGCCAGCGGACGCTAGCCGTTCCCTGTACACTGCTACTGCAATTAACTTTCCAGATGTCGGGAGAGAGAGCCTCCCCGTAGCATATGACTATTTTGGCGAAATCCAAAATAAATATACACAGCCTGAACAAAAAAAAATCTAAAAAGGCCTCTAGCCTGACAGCGTTCTTCATCGTGCTCAGATTATGACTCTTCTGCGCTCGGCTTTATGTCTCATCCGGCTGACGGCGGCATTTTCAAGCTCATCAGTGACCGCTTTCTCATAGAGACCGAAATCACAATGCTGGCACATTTGGGACTGGAACCTGAGAACTAGCACAAAGTTGAGTTGTTTTATTTGGGCACTTTTTGCACAAAATGGGCTAAATAGCCAAGTCACAAGGACCCCAAGCGCTCAGAGAAGTTTGGGAGAAGGGAACCCACTAGTCATCATTTCATAACAGCTGTTAGAAGACAGAGGAAGTCTCCCGTTAAAGTCATCCAGCGTGTTCCATAATTTGCGCAAGCTCTCCTGCACATGAGGCCATTGTTTTACATCCAATCCCAAAATGCGACGACCGAAACACGGCTCAACGTCCCATCCGATAAACGACTGTTTCCAAAGCCCGCTGCTGTCTCATTTCTAACCCAGAGTAGGGACCTGGGGGGGGGGGGGGGGAAGCAGAGATAAATTTCCACTGTGGCATAAGTGGGACTCGATTCCGGAAACTGCTGATTACGAGTCTGGCACCTCTATCAACTAATCCGATCTCGTTCCTATGATAAGACAATGATAACATTCTATTGGCTTCAGATTTCGGCGCATTTACATAAATATATGAAAGCGCGTCAAATCTGTTACCCTAAAGTCCGCTAATAACTTAGTAAATTAAAACAACGTCAAAGGCTCAAACAACCAAACAATACAGGTCCATATCTAGAAAGAAAAAGGGGCGGAAGGAGGGCAAGTGACACAATCGAGCCGGAAAAAAGTAGGGAGGAGGTAAGAGACTGGACTGGAGATTGCAGTATAACATTTCCTCTCACGTTTTAGAGATCTTTAAAAATTCTTGAAAAATCAGTGAAATATGCATTATTTATTAAGTTTTGGCTCCATTACCCTTATTAGCATTCTCAAAGGGGCGGGGGGGGGGTCTCGTCCCACTGGATCCAATCCTGAAACAACCTACCGTTTCCACGCATATGCTTTTCAGCATAGACTCTAGAATACACTGAAGTGCCTTTGAATAGGGATAGCAACTCAGGTACGTGTTGGACCCCCTCTGGCCCTGATAATGGCCGCCACACGACAAGGCAATGACTTCACAAGCTTGCGAAAATGTTCCACAAGTACGGCGACCCATGCATCCTCCAGAGCTCTCCACAATTCTCTCAAGGTCGTCGCTGATGGGACACGAGCCCGAACACTCTGCTCGATGGTATCCCAAAGATTTTCGATGGGATTTAAATCTGGACTTCTAGGTGGCCAATTCATTTTTTCAAAGTCAGCAGAATGTTCCTGCAACCATGCAAGTAACCAACCTGAGCCTGAGATGAACGTTGTCTTGCTGGTAGACACCATCTCCATTGGGATGCATGATGGCCATAAATAGGTGTAAATGGTCAGCCATGAGTTCTACATATCGGGATGCATTTAGAGTCATCGGTACACGTACCAAAGGTCCCACAGACGTCCAACTGAAGACACCCCAGGCCATTACTGAGTCACAACCAGCTTGTACTGTTCCAACCTGACATGCAGGATCCATGGCTTCATGAGGTTGGCGTCATACCCTGAGTCTCCCATCGGTGTGATGAAGTTTAAATCGGGATTCATCACTACAGACTTCCGTTGTAAATTTTCGATGGTCCAGTTCTTTAGCCCAGGCAAGGCATTGAGCCTGGTGTCATGCCGTTAGAAGTGAGACTCTCGTAGGTCGTCGGCTCCCGAAGCCAAGACGATGAAGTGAGCGTTGCACGGTTCATGCACTTACTTCCCAGCTGGAAACCACGTTCGGATGGGAGGTGATTTCAGATAATGTCTGGCCCCTATCGATCCGTATGATGCGGGTCAGACGGAGAAGCCCACGATCATTCAATACTGGTTGTTCTTTGCAGTTTGTCTGGGTGCTTGTTTTTTTGCCAGAATTTTCATATTCCCAGAATACTCTTGAAACTGTCGTATGAGAAAATCCAAGTTCGTTGACAATTTCGGAGATCGAGTGTCCCATCCGTCGGGTACCTACCCTCTGCCCTCTGTCAAATGCATCTAAATCCCGCGCCTTTCCCATTACGCTTCTCACGACGAATGCTTGGAGAAAACAAAGCTGAAAGCTATACATATATTAGCAGAGTTTCAGCCACGCATGCTCGCAAATACGGAACTTGCAGTACTCAATTTCGATAACGTCTCGTATCCTTAATTCAATGGCACTTCAGTGTATATTCCTAAAACCGGGAAACATTCATTGCGCAGTGATCTTACAATGATTTCGTGACAAATATTTTTGCCAATTCTGCAGCCTCATATTTATTTACCGGTAAACCGACATTTACAGGGCAAGCTTGTAACACGATGTAATTTATCTATGCAAATACTGCACGCAACTTGCAAAGAAATCGTTTTCACAAACTTCACAGTCATCAATGATAACTGTCTGATTATTTATGGCTGCGTATCTGTAAACTATAGCTCTGTCAACCGTCGGGCATGCTCCTCTTCACTATTTAAGTCCCTAAAAGATGCTGTTCACCAGTTCAAACGCGTTTCTGTTTTTTAAATCCGCAAAACAACATTCAGTTCAGACTTCTCTACAAGTGCCTTCGACATGCAAGGCGATCGCTCATGTTACAGTTGGTCCGTTTTATTGTGCTGTTCGAGAGACAGAAAGAAATAACAGAACACGCCAAAAGTCAGGATTACAGTGCGGAATGCACGCTACATTTCGTGAGCGCTGCCTTTGCTGTGTTTCACCATTGCACACAAACACACAACTCGTATGAGGAATAGACCCACTCGAATCTTGAATCGATGTCGTGTCTGTTACGTGTGTAGGGTTCCGGAAGCCATTTTGTGCATTCGAGAAGTAGTTATTTGGCACAGGCAACACACAAACGCACAATTCAAATCTCCTCTAATGACTGTTGAAGCATTTTTTTTTATTTCCCTTTCGCTGCGCTGTCGGTGTTTAAAAGGTCTGTCTGTGCAATTAGCAAAGATTACGAAGACGGCCTTTGATTGCGCAACGGAATTTAAAGAAAGGACATTGTTTGCGCAAGGTAATGGTGCTGCCATCTGTCGGTGGAGAGAAGTAATACTGTTGTAAATTTATCTGACAAGTCTCTGTTTAAGAACTATATTTTAACACCGTATCGTGATCGAGTGGTTAGCGCCTTGGCTACTGATCATAAGAACCCGGGTTCGAATCCTATGTTGTTTTCCTCCTGCGGTCTCGCCTTCCCATAGATCGTCTTATGCTGTCATGCTCTTCTCACTTCTCCGTGTCAAGCAGCTGCTTGAGTGGTAATTTATTTTTGTCATAACAATGAGTTGGAAATTATATAGACAAGGGTGCAGAAGAAAGATAATTTAAAAAATCCTGAATACCTTTAGCAGGCTTCTTATTACTGGCTCGATTACAATGCGACAACTCGTTATTAAGAGTTTCGTCGGAAAAATGAATTGTGCCGATTCTCGGGACTATAATCCATGTCTCTCTTCATTGATTAATTCGTTATAAAGATCAAGATCTTTCGAATAATATAATGATACACCACTGATCAAAATTGTATAAGGCATATAGGTGGAATTCACTGGAAGAACTGATATATAAGATTAAAAGTTACTGAAATATTTATGATTTATCTAATACATGCAGAAATATTTTCATGAATAATTAATGTCTTGTGCAGAACAGTGTATCTATGCCGAGAAATGGGATGCAGTGTATCTGTGCCGGAAAATGGAATACATATATACATAATCCTCAAGCATCCATGGGCTGTTGAGGTTCAACCAGACTGCAATTTATTTCGCCATACATGTCTATCCTGAGCTATTGCTACAACACATAGCCACTGCAGACCAATTGTAACAAAGTTCTGTTTGACAGTGTCCATCCATCGCATTGTAAATCTCCTTCTTGAACACTGCAAATGAAGAACACTGCAAATGGGCTGTATGTGGTAGTTTTTGAATTCTGTATAAGAAGTTATATATAACAACAGTTCTAGTTAAGGCATGGATGTTGTCTTTCTGCTGAGGTCTTACCTTCCTCGCAGATATTAAAATGACAGGCTCTTGTCAGACTTCTGTGGCAATATACTACTTGAGGGGAAATTTATTTTCATTATTATTATTCAAAGAGTGATATATAGATATTCTACAGCAAGTGATTTCTGAGTATTCAGCAATATGCGATACTTGAGTGCTCTACTAAATAATGTAATACATTACTACAGAGCAGCATAGGTGTGATAGGAGCCCATCAGTATATAAGCTACAAAGAAGAGCTGTGAGGAAGACCTCAGCAGATAGACAACATAGAGAAGAGACATCCATATAACTTATTCGGGGCTATGTCCCAGGCTCGTTATCTACAGGTTCCAGTTCCACATGGGGCAGCGTTGAAATTTATCTCCGCAAAATTTCCCTGCCTTTGTCAGTAAGGGACACCGATGGGCTTGGAAAAGCCGCCGTCTATCATATGGGATGTTAAGCTGTGGTTCCGTGTTTAGGAAAGCCATATTCTACACATCTTAAAGAACACGCTAGATGGCCTTGACGGAAGGCATTCAATTGTCCCCTAACAGAGAAGGGAACCCATTGGAACAGCAATGGGTTCCCTTCTCTGTTAGGGGTTTCTCTGTTCCAATGGGTTCCGTTCTATGAGACCTAGGGATCCTTGTGACCAGGGCATTTAGGCCTTTGCGAAAAAAAGGTGCCGCTCGGAAATAAAACAACCCAATTGCAGATTAGAAACTTGGCGCGATTGATGTTTATAGTCTAGGATAGGGATTCTCAACCTGGAGTACGCGTACCCCTTGGGGTTACGCCGTGAGAGCTCAAAAATCGTTAAATGTAAGTATAAAATTTAATGTGTGTGTGTATATATATATATTATTCCCATTGTTTTACTATAACTATAGTTTTATCTATCCATACAAGGGTACCCTAGTTACATATACATTTCCAGGGGGTACGTGAAGCATAAAAGGTTGAGAACCAGTGGTCTAGGAAATAATTTTCAAGATTTACAAAGACAATCTAAAGAGGAGTCAGAAAATATTCCAATTACAAAGATTAATGCGAGATATTGTGGTCTGAGACGATATCTTATTTTTTTGCAGTCTCTAGATTACTAGCCGTCCCGTGGCCGAGTGGTTAGCACGCTTGGCTACTGATCTAAGGGACCTGGGTTCGAGTCCCGGATTTAGGCATGGATGGATGTGTGTGTCGTTTTTCTGCTGAGGTCCTGCCATCCTCTCAGATCTCCTACTGTGGCATATAAACTGACAGGCTCCTGTCAGACCTCTGTGGCAAGCAGCTGCTTGAGGGGGGTATTTATTTTTTTTTATTTAGATTACTAAAAAAAAACTCTACGACAAAATAAATTATCTGAAACTGAAGTCTAGTGTCACATAAAAACGGAGAGTGAAAATTGTTTCATTTTCTTCCAAAAGATCCAAAAACCAATGTGTCCCAAAATTAAGTGCGAAAACTGATGGTTGTGGGGGGGGGGGACAAAAATATTTCTATAATATTCGAAACATTTTTTTTTCAAAATATTTACTTTATTATCATTTTTATTGAACTGATAAATGATATGAAATAAAGCAATAAAAAAGTTGCACTTCATTCTGAAAAATGAGAATTCTCTAAAGAAATGTGCGTAATTATTTTTCTACCTACTTCAGCCTTTCACTAATACTTATATAACAAGCGAGGTCTAGGGATGGGGGAACATAATCCTTACATGGCAGCAAAAATATTTTCGGCTAACTTGCCTGGACGAGAGATAACTAAGTCTAAGAAATACTCCATTAAACATCAAGTTTTAAATATCTCACTAATTTTTTTTTATCAGCCCTGTACTTATTCTTTATTTTTTAACGCTAACGAACAAAATAATTTGTTATTATTTTTATTAGCTAACGAACAAAATAATTTGATAATACAGCATTAATTCTTGATTATAGTATAAATATTTAGTCACCTTTTGCATTTTTATAAAACATATTTTTGCCCGTTATTTGTTATTTCCTCTTAAATTTTACTTTTTTTACCAACCAAATCCTAAAATGCAAGAAGACGTCATTACTCACGTCTTCTTGCAATTTTTTCTTTCGTCCCATTCGCTCTGAATTTCATTCAGAGCTTCGTCCGACAAACGACGTTGTGTTCGAGACGTCAAGAGGGGGTTTAGAACACTGGCCACCCATGCATGAAGGTCGCGTGTGAAACAATGCTCACATGTGGCTGGAAGAAAGCGTGCTTCACGTCACGTGAGGGAATGTCCCAGTTATTTATGCTTGCATAGATGTATGCCTCAAAAGATAACCTTCGCTTAGCAACCTAAAGATTTAAAGGAAGCGAAGATATTCAAAAGAATTTGTTTTAGGATGTAAATGAATCACTGATTATGGGACTTTAATGAGACTTATCATGAGGACGTTATTTGTTTTGTAGAGATGCACTGTAATAATCCCAGAATTATGCTTTGCACTTCCATTTATGTCCATCACTCAAGTTTTATCTCCTAATGGTGAGCAAGGGTGGTTCAATCTCTGCAATGCCTGAAACATTACCAGTATAAGGAAATGCCGTATTCACCACTAGGGGCAAGACAGTACCATATAGATACAGCTCATATCCCTGACTACCTAATGGCGAGCAGTACTATAGGAGTAAAGCTCATCCATCGGTCAAAACCTAAATTTAATATGCGCCCCGGTTAGCCACAAACAAGGATATATTTATCCAAGTTGCCGAAATCAATCGGTAGCACGCCAGACTCGTAATCTGTAATTTCCATGTTCGAGTCCCACCTGGGCAGGTGTTGAGATTTATCTACTTAAAACCTCCCACCCTCGGTAAGTAGGCTGTACCGATGGGTTTGGAAAGTCCTTCGGATGAGATGTAAGGCCGTGGTCACGTGTGCAGGAAAGAACGAGGTCGAAAACAACCAAACATTTTATTTAAGGGACGAGAGACTTCCCATGGATTAATATAGTGGAAACCAAGAAAATAAAAAGAATATTAGTGAATAAGTTCAACCCTAATACCACAATATAAAAATAAAAATAAAATAAAATATCCCCTCAAGCAGCTGCTTGCCACAGAGGTCTGACAGGAGCCTGTCAGTTTATATGCCACAGTAGAAGATCTGAGAGGATGGCAGGACCTCAGCAGAAAACAACACGAACATCCATGCCTTATCCGGGGCTCGAACCCAGGTCCCGTAGATCAGTAGCCAAGCGCGCTAACCACTCGGCCACGGGACAGCATCCCAATGTAATAACCCTAATATAATAATAAATCGGAACACCAATGGTTTCCAATTTTATTAGCGTATTAGGGATGAACAAAAAACGTATCCAACATAATTTCGATGATTTCGAAAGTAAAATGCTAATTTCAATGCGCCAAATTAAACACAAAATATGTGGATCTGTATGCTTCCTTCATTCACCATTGCCAGTTCAGTAGAAAATATGGAAATGCTCGTTAATGCTGATTTATTGTTTAAAGAAACACATATTTCGGAGAGGGCGCCCCAAACATACCGTTGGGGCCAATTGTTTTCAAGTCAGATCCTATCGTAACAACCGCTGAACAAAAATCCTTCCGAGTGACTCGTTAGGAGTAGAATTTACAGAGTCCTTTTTATGAATCCTCGAAGTATTGGCAACTTGCTCTCTAAACTTAATCATTATATAGCATCATGAAATCGACCGACAGCATATGTCCACTAGTCTACAGAGTTTTCAGAAAGTACCGAGTGGGTACACAAGGAGGAGGAATCTGTAATTTTCGTAGATAATAGGTTAATTGCATGCAAGTTTCAGCGACCATTGATCAAGACAGCTTGTTGTTGGCATTGACATCCTCTTTGAAGATTACCACTCTACTGTAGAATCTATACCATTTATATTACTCCTTTTTCCAATCTCCGCAAAACTCCTCGCCCGCCCACGGTCAATAGGGGACACCGATGGGCTTGGAAAGGTCGCCGTCCGTCGGATGGGACGTTAAGCTTTGGCCCCGTGTGCGGGAGAGTCATACCCTGTGCACGTTAAAGAACACGCTGGAAGGCCTTGACGTGAGGCTACCATCTGTCTCCCAACAGCTGTTCCAGTGGGTCCCCTCCCCCAACCTTCTCTGAGCCTTCGGGGTCCTTGTGACCTGGCCATTTAGCCCATGGTGTGCAAAAAAGTGCCGCTCAGAGGTAAAACAACGCAACCTTTTTCCAGCAATTGCTACTACGTGAACAACTTTTGCTTCTTGTTACACTCTGTCACTTCAGTCAGCAATGTGTCGTGCTCCTAGTTGGTGACTTCAACTTCAGTTCCATTGATTGCGAATTATCCACAGCAACTAATAACACCCACGAATATGCATTACCTAAGCTTTATTTTTTTAGAGCCGTCCCGTGGCCGAGTGGTTAGCGCGCTTGGCTACTTGATCTAAGGGATCTGGGTTCGAACCCCGGGTAAGACATGGATATTCGTTTTGTTTTTCTGCTGAGGTCCTGCCAACCTCACAGACCTTCTACTATGGCATATAAACTGACAGACTCCTGTAAGACCTCTGTGGTAAGCAGCTGCTTGAGGGGGTACTTTTACTTACTTAAATATTTTTATATGGGATTTCGCCAACTTGTTAAATTTCTTACCAGAAGAGACTACTTTCTTGATCTTGTCTTCTGCAACGATGACCTTTTTGCCTTCAACATTGAACCATTTGACCTCTTTTCGCACAGTGACAACACGCCGCATATTCCAATACTTTTCAATTTTACTTTCGCAATCCCTCAAAAGATACAACTTCCATCAAACAACATTGACGAAATGTTTGAATTTAACGATGCTTCCACACCGAATTTGGACTATTTGATTTCTGAATATAATGCGACCATTAAAAATTTCTTCCTGAAATTCCTTACAAAACCAAATGAAAACCTTTGAATCCATCATTGAAAAAACATGCGCGCAAAAAATTAAAACTTTGGAGACATTGACAAGTCAACAAAACTCCTGATAATTACCACAAAAATTACATTGAAGCTGTGGAACATCATTAATTCGATTCTTCAAAATTTTTGTGATTCCAAAAATCGCAATGAATTTTTCATGAACTCCAGGAAAAAATCGAATGGCTGTCGTCACATCCCACCATTGAAAAGACAAGATGGCTTTGTCGCGACCACAGATTTTGAAAAAGCAGTCCTCCTTGCTGATACCTTCAACCATTTTATGTACAAGGTGATAAAATAGTCATATACCCTAAAGAAACAACTGATAACGAGTTTTTCAACAACATGTTTGATCGCACTAAAGCACACTCTTCTCCTAAAAGATATTCCCCTGGCCCAGATGGAATTCCTACTAATTTCTACAAAACGCTAATTTTGAATATAGCGCCCAAACTTTCCATCCTTTTTAATGCCTGCTACCAATCACGAAAAGTTCCTTCAGACTGGAATCAGGCAATTATAACACCAGTATACAAAAGGAAAGAAGACGCTTCTGGCCCTTCCAACTACCGCCCGATTTTCTCACCAACATAGTTCCTAAACTCATGAAAAAATGCATCTTAATCAAGTTGATGCATCTTAATCAGTTTTCTTCTGCTCCACAACTTCATTCCCGTTGAGCAGTTCGAATTCTTTCCTGGGAGATCTGCAACTATTCAATTGCTTCAATGTGTCATCAATGGCCATCCTCTTTAGACAAGAATAAACCTTTGATATAATATATTCAGACTTTGAAAAGGCATTTGACAAACTTCAAAGGTTGATTCTCTATAATAAACTTCTTAAATATGGGATACCAAAAAAAAAAAAAAACTAGTCAGGCTGATCCAAGTATTGCTGTCTAATCGCACTCAACAAATCAGAGTAAATGATGAATTGTCACAGTCAAAAGTGTCACAAGTGGCTTGTCAAGGAAACAGTGTGGAAAAAATGTAAGAAATCTTACATTTTTTTCACGTTTCACATTCCAGTGATACAAGACCAAGACCAATTGCAGACAGAGTGTAATAACATTCTGGAATGGAGCACACTTCACGAACTCCCTATCTCGACAACCAAATCGCCAGTCATTCATTTAGGCCACAATAAATACCGTTACAACTACCACATTGGTAACAATCCTCTCCCGAGTGTACATGGACTTTCTGATCTTGGCGTCACGTGTCATTCTTGTGTCATTCTCACCCCATTGTAAGAAAGCTGCTACCAAGGCCCTTCGCATTACCAGCTTGACCATAAGAAGCTATCGAAAGTGCAATCATGTTACCCTCGTCAATGCTTTCATCACCTATGTTCGACCCGTACTCGAATACCCTTCGCCAGTGTGATGCCCTCACCTGGTTTGTAATATTGTCTAATTGGTAAGGTCACAGAAATGGTTCACTGAAAGACTACCAGGTTACTTCAACACGAATACGAACAAAGGCTGGCAAATCTTAATATCCATTCACTAGAATGGATATTAAGATGGAAAATGGTTTCAATTTTCTTCCGAAACTAGAATGGAGAAGACTTAAACTGGATCTGAAAACATGCCACAAACTCATTTATGGGCAACTCACCAAGATACTCAACATCCCTTGCTAACAATTTCAAATAGCAACACGAGAAGACACCCCATGTGTATCAACTTTCTACTTGCGAAGAAAAAATTACAAATACCATTCTTTCATCTGCAGAACAGGGAGGGTTTGGAACCAACGTTGTAGAGTTTTGCTCGCAAACATTGCAGAATTTCGGAACAAAACTGAAAGAAGTGGACTTGTCACCATTTCTTCGAAGTTTTTGATTCTAAACATCATAGTAAATTTCGTTGATCGCAAGTGGAAAGTTCCTTCAGACGGGAATCAGGCAATTGTACATCAGTATACTGGGAAGCAGAAGAAATTTCATCAACTTCACTAAGGTACATCTTTTCATGAGTTTAGGAACTGTGTTGGTGAGGAAATCGGGCGGTTTTTGGAAGAATGACACGTGACGCCAAGACCAGAAGGTTCATGGACACTCGCGAGAGGATTGTTACCAATGTTGGTAGTTGTAACGGTTATTATTGTGGCCTAAATGAATGGCTGACGATTTGGTTGTCGAGATAGGGAGTTCGTGATGTGTGCTCTATTCCTGAATGTTATTACACTCTTGTCAATTATTCTACAGTCTTTTATTTAAGCATTTCTTGTTTTTAAATCAACGGGGAAGGAATAAGAGTGCAATGCACCATCTGACCCTTCTGTGTATTCAATTATACGGAAAATAAATTATTATTATTACTATACCATGTGCACATTAAAGAACTCGCTGAATGACCGGGCTATCATCTGTCTCTTAACAGCTGTACAGTAGGTCCCTTTACCTCAATCTTCTCTGAGCCCACGGGGTCCTTGTGACACTGGCCATTTAAACACATTGTGTCCGAAACTGGCTAAACGGACAGATCACAAGGAACCAATACTCAGAGACGGGTACGGAAAGAAAACCCACTGAAGAGCAGTTAAGAGTCTCATCCCATCAAACAGATGGAGGTTAGAGGGGTCCTGGGCCTATAGCGTCGCGAACGCCTGAGCCCTCCTATGGGAAGGATTTTTTTAAATAATAATAATGATTCCACAGAAATGGGGAAAACCCATTTTAAGCTTCACGTACGTATAAGAATAAATATTGAATTATTGAGAAAGAAACCGAAGCTCCATCCCTAAAAAAATGTGCCATTCTGCTCCAGCCGTCAAGACTATCCAACGTGTTCTGTAGCATGCACAAAGTGTAGTTCCTCTTCCCCATTTCACCAACGGCGGACTTTTCAAGACCATGGGTGTGACCCCTTTTTTTCATCTACGGCAGATTGGGAGTTAGCAGAGAAAATATCAATGAAGGTGCAATGGAGCCTCGAATCCGGGAACATTTGATCAGCAGTGGGATGCTCTACCAACAGAGTCAATACCAACATACCACCTGGGCGGGGGTGGCTCAGTCGGTAGCGCGCCAGGCTCGTAATCTGCAGTTCCCAGGTTCGAGTCCCAACTGGGTCAGCGTTGAGATTTATCTCCGCAAAATTCCCCGCCCTGCCCACGGTCAGTAGGGGACACCGATGGGCTTGGAAAGGCCGCCGTCCGTCGGATGGGACGTTAAGCCGTGGCCCCGTGTGCGGGAGAGCCATACCCTGTGCACGTTAAAGAACACGCTGGATGGCCTTGACGGGAGACTACCATCTGTCTCCCAACAGCTGTTCCAGTGGGTCCCCTCCCCCAACCTTCTCTGAGCCTTCGGGGTCCATGTGACCTGGCCATTTAGCCCATGGTGTGCAAAAAAGTGCCGCTCAGATAAAACAACACAACAACAACAACCCAACATACCACCTATGCTTCCAAAAATTAAAGATATGCTAATAAGAGAAATTCTAAAGACGTTTAAATTAGATTATTATCATAAATGAATTTTAATTCTGTAAGGTGTATTAGACCTGACCTACTACATGTAATTAACATATTTATAATACATTGCCCTACCATAACATCAGAGAATTTCCATATTATATCAATGAGAATCTAACTTTGAAGCTCTATAACTTGTAAAATATGCATTTAATGGAGCAATGTGACTGAAGACAAATTAAACATCATAGTCAAATCAATTTTAAACTCGTTTTTCAACAAAATATGTTCAGTATTTAAAGAGTTATGGAGATTGGAATATTTAACAATAAATTATATTGTTTTATATAAAAAAAAACATTTAAAATTGCCTATATTGAAAAAAAATCAATATGCAAACTTCTAAAATCTGTATTTATTTCATTAAATGCTTTGAAACAATAGTTATTCGAGTTTTAATTAATTTCTGAGCTAAATCTTAAGACTCATCAGTTCTGAAATTCTCTGAAAGAAGAATTTGGTTAGACACACCCACCTAATAACTTTCACCCTTACAACAACAATAACATTTCATGGCATGGACTCTACCAGGTGTTGGAAACGTTCGGGTGGCATTGCAGCCCATGATTTGTGTCAGCCGTCCGTAAAGTACCGAGAATTGCCGGTGGTGGATTTCGGGTTAGAATGCATCG
Source organism: Ryuthela nishihirai (assembly GCA_038380435.1). Classification (NCBI taxonomy): domain Eukaryota; kingdom Metazoa; phylum Arthropoda; class Arachnida; order Araneae; family Heptathelidae; genus Ryuthela; species Ryuthela nishihirai. The sequence goes on along the minus strand of JAWZYU010000019.1, from coordinate 33,198,107 downwards.
CTCCACTTCGTTCCATAAATGCTCAACAGGGTTCAAATATGGAGAGTGAGAGGGCCATTCGAGGGTTGAGAACTCACGGAATGCTCCTCCAGCTAGTTCTTTAGCAAACAGGAGCGATAAGACAGAGCGTTGTCTTGTTGAAACAAAGCATTCTGCTTTGGGAAATGGACAGACATGAAGGAATGTATGTGGTCAGAGATTGCATCAGCACAGATTTGTATGGTAACACTGGTCTCAGTATCTATTTATAGATAGATAAATATATCTATCTGTAAAGGACCCCAAGGTGGTCCACGTAAACACACCCCAGAATATTACACCACTTCTACCTGTAACCTCCCAGCTTGACAGTTGGGGTCCATGGCCTCATATGATCGACCAAACACATGCAACTAACTACCTTTCGCCATTTTGTAGTTTAAACCTCGAGTCATTGTACCAAACTATGGTCCACAGTCCATTGGCAATGTTCCTTCACCCACTGCAGTCTCATGGCCTGTGATGTGCTGTTAACAAGGGTACTTGATGTGGGCATCAGCTGCCATAGACCAGTCCTCCCATCTGATGTCTAAAGGTCTTTGCACAAACCTTCATATTTGCCCAGTCATTGAATGCTGACATCATTTGCATTGTAGCCCTCTGTTCCAACATTACAACATAGGAGAGGTGGCGTTCACCTCCAACATCGATGGTCCAGTTACGGCCATTGATGTTTTCCCAGCAGCTGCAGATTTTGTTGGTTTTGATGTAGTTCTGTGGTTTTGATGTAGTTCTGGTACACACATGCGACAATCGCATGTGGAAATTCCAGACCTTCTGTAGTCGTTTATATTGAGCACTCCATCTTCCTCTCTCCAACTATCTGCCCATGATCGAAGTCGCTCTGTTAGCCGTGTTTACCCATCATCTATGTACGCTATACAGCAGATAGGTATCTCACCTATTCATATCCCAAAAGGAGTTTCGGCTGGCTGCATTATTGTGCAGAGTAAGGCAGGTTCGTGCATGTGTGCGAAGTGTATAATAAATTATGCTTTCAGTGTATTCCAGCTTCCATACTTCTATAAATACTGAACGAATATTGTTAAAAATCGAGATTTAAAAAGATTTGATTGCGATCTTTAATTTCTTATAAGTAACATTTTTCGATTAAATGCATATTTTAGAAGTTATAAAACTACAAAGTTAGATTACCATTAACAGAACATGAAAATCTCTAATATTTTGGTAGAGCATCACAGAAATCACATTAATATTTTAACCAATAGAGTAACTCTGGTGATCAATTTCGAGAAACTTAAATGATGATAACTGTGATGTCCCTCCGGTTAGATCGTGATCGCAATACGCGAACTGGTGAAAGAGTCGTTATTATGACTTCTGTGATCTCAATACTCGAACTGGTGAAAGAGTCCGTATTATGACTTCTGTGATTTTATGGCAATTGCAAGGATTCCATACTGAGCTCCTCTTAATAAATATGTGCGACTCCAGTCTTTCGTAAAACAAACAATCCTTTATTCAGACATTAACAGTGACTGATGGACAAAGACGTACTCTATTCATTTGCTATACATTACCATACCAACTTACTCTTCCTATTCAGCTGTTTCTCGAGAGCCCAAGTACCGTTAATTCCCGTCGGCACTTCCGAGCTAAAAGTCTTGATGTCTTACTTGCTCGTTCGTCGTCGGGGCTCTGTCCTGTTGGTCGTTGCCAACTCTCGGACATGTGGAAGATCGCTGACCTCCGGCCAGGGTTAACTGTCAGACGATATCACAAATTGGGTGGGCCTCCCTCTCACCGACCTGCTATATCGATTAAAATTCCAGAAAGGGTCTGCACTAACATGGCCTTTCGGGAACTAAAGGCATCCTACATTACGTAAGCCTCTTTAGTGAAAGACAAAATAATATACGAATGAAAGAAATGTGTTCATAAATTCTCTAGTCAAACTACTCTTGACTGACGCCTTCCTGCTAGAAGTCAGTAGTTGCGCCTGTTAACTGCTGACTAACCACAAACTGTCTAATGATAAAAATCAGAGTTCAACGTTAAATAAAATTTGTAGTTCAGTTCTTTGAGTTCGGTGTCATCTCACGAGTTCAACATAAATGTTTTGCGAAGTGGTACATCACTTTGCACATATTCATACCTTATACTTTATGAAAGAGATTCCAGATGTATACAAGTGCTGTCAGAATAGTGCAAGTCAGAATACTGTCAGTTCATCTCGCAACAGAGGAAAAAAATACACTGTGAATAAAATCGCTGTCACAGAGTCAAGAGTCCACAGTTTTATTCTCTTAGTAATAATTCTCTTTAACGAAAGTATGTTGTCCTGACGAAGCGCACTGGTTCACTGGTGAACCAGTGCGCTTCGTACTAGTCTATGCACACCTTCCTGGCTACTGAGATATCAGCTTCTCATATGTATCCTCTAACCTCACCAGGAGTCGTTGACATTGGCGTCGGTCAACTGCAGTATTACCTCTAAAGCACGTGTTCGTCCCCTCCCCTGTATAATTTTGATTGTCGTAGATATCGAATATGACACGTTGCTCTACATATTTGGGCTGGGAGTTAGGAGACGTTGCTTGGACGGTTTCCATCGGGTATTTATTTCTTTTCTTCTAACTGGAATTTCTCTATTTCTTTTCTTCAAAGTAGAATTTCTTTATTTCTTTCATAGCAGCTTCCTCTATTAGCTAAACGCTCGTGAATTTATCTCCTGGAGTTAAAAGTTTCTCTTCTTCTTTCTTAATACCTTCCATCTGTCTCCCAACAGATGTCCAGTGAGTCCCCTCCACCCAACCTTTACAGAACCCTTGGCGTCCTTGTGACCTGGTCATTTAATCCATTGTGTGCAAAAATGTGCATCTCAGAGATATTTACAACCCAACTTAAATGCGTATAATTTGTTTGTAGAAAATTATTATGCTTCACCTTAACAACTCTGAGACCAAGGAGATCTTTATTTCCTATTTCTAGCCCCTTGTGTGCAAAGCAGTGTTGTTCAGTGACAAAACAACACAAACCTTTTTCAATATTACGGAAAATATATTTCAGTAATTATTTATTTCATTTCGCCTCACTTGCATTACCTTTAGAGCCGCCATTACAAATAGTGCATTGTTGCAGGAAGAACAAAACCTTTAGTCTTTTAACTGTTTCCCCTGACGTATAATTCAACTTATCCGATAAACTGTCCCTCATAAAATGACACATCACAATATACCACAAACAGAATCACCGTCATTTTATAAATGATTCAATTGATTGTGTTCCATCTCCATCTCGTTATCACTCATGTAACCATACGCCCATCTAAAAAAAATCCATTAAATACAATAGCTATCGATCTCTTAAAGTCGATTTATGTTATAAAGCTGACACACTGAATAACTTAGCACCTCATTTTTTTTGTTCTCCCTTTCACACACCATTGTGTCGTGACTCTACTTTGCAGTCTTGATTGACTACTTGTTCAGATCCCCGTTGTCACTATTGTATGACGAAAAGGCGGAATCTTTGTTAGGGTTAACGCTACGTTGTCATCTGCAGCCACCGGCGCGAGACGGCCAGTCATTACGCTGCGCCGCATACTTTCTGCAAATGTCGGCCAATGGCAAAAAGGGATCGGAAGTATCGTCACAATAGAGTTTAACCTCGTGCCCTGGGGGAAAGTGGAACATCCTGGCTAGATTGTCTGCTCGGAGCAAGTCCAATGAATATATATCTGAAAATACGGTCCCCACATGAATAGATAGTAATAGCGAGTATGTGATCGGTATGTTAAGAATTATGAAGTGTATGGCAGATGTTTGTAAGAGGAGGTTAGTGACAAACCGTTCGAGATTAACCTACTTTTTGATTCATTTTTCTTTTTTTTGAAAGAGAGAAAGTTTTTCATTCTATCGGGCCTTTCGGCATTTTGTTTTTCGTTTGTGGGTTTGCTGGTTTGTTTTATTCGTAATAGCTCACCAAAAGTTGTCTCAATCAGTAGCGCGCCAGGTTCGCAATCTTCATTTCTGAGGTTAGAGTCCCACTTGGGTCAACGTTGAGATTGAGATATATCTTCGCTGAACCCCGTTCCGCCCTCAGTCAAAAGAACACAAATGGGCTTAAAAAGGCCACCTCCGTCGGATGGAATGTTAAACCATGGCCCAGTGTGCAGGAGAGCCATACCTTTTGCACGTTAAAGAACACGTTGGATGGCCTTGACGAGAGGCTACCATCTGTTTCCTAGCAGCTATCCAGTGAGTCCCTTTTCCCAACCTCCTCTGAGCCTTTGTGTTTATTTATTACTAGAAGAATTGTCCGGTGTTGCCTCGGCCATAATATATAATAAAAGACTTAAAGTAGCATGCGTCCATTTATTATCTAAAAAGTGTGTTCCAAACGGGTACGGGGAAACGCATCTCTTTGACGTCAGAGATGATGTCAATGTTGGCGGAAGTTTTCCGCTTCCTCTAATTTCGCAGGTACTTAACCGATCGGTCGAAAATTTGGTTTGTCGGTTCCACTTATTTCCTCCTGTGTAGTGCTTAGAGATCGGGTTCCTAGCAGCGTCCGGTCGGGATTAAACCTGCTGCTGCAAGTGTTCGAAATCTCTGGTAGTGCTGCCGTCGCATACCTTATGAATGGGTGGGTTTTTTTTTTTTCTTCTGAAAGGCACTTTTTTTGCACACAGTAAGCTCACAAGGTCAGGTCACAAGGACCCGAAGGCTCAGAAAAGGTTGGGGAAAGGGGACCCACTGGACAGCTGTTAGCAGACAGATGTTAGGCCATCCAGCGTGTTCTTTAAAGTGCACAGGGTATGGTTCTCCCACTCACAGCGCCTCAACTTAGCATCCCATCTGACGGGCGGCGGCCTTTCCACGCTCATCGGTGTCCCCTTCTGACCAAGAGCAGGACGGGAGTTTTTGCTGAGATAAATCTCAACGTTGACTCAGTGGACTCGAACCTGGGGACTGCAGATTACAAACCTGAAGCTCTACCGACTGAGCCACACCCGCTCTCTGTGTGAATATAGTAATACGCTCTCGGTGAAAGTTATGCATAAAGTAGTAGTTATCGATGGGAAAAGTCATCAATGGGAAAATCATCAATATTTCGCCCAAATTTTTTTTCTTAGGGGGGGGGGGGTAATTTTGTGTGGTCCAAACTCTTTGCAGTGTACTAAGTTATCACGAGATGCAGCTGCTTAGAAATTTGATGCTCTAGCTGTTACCGCTTGGGAGAAGTTCCCATTCAAGCAGACGAACAGACGGACAAACTCTCTAAAATATATGCAAGATTAGCTAGCCGTTTCGAGTCGTTGCCATTTCCATTCTAAAATGCCGATTTCTTCATCTTTAAAACATATTTTATTCAGTGGCGTAGCATGAGTAGCAACGGGGGAGGCTCTGAAACTGCATAGTTGACGCTTCGATAGTTCACATGGGTCTGAGGTCAATGACCTATCAATCACTTGTTAAGTTGAGAGTTTTCGCAGTTGACACTGACACTATGCTATCGCTTCTGGGTTGAGAATTTAGATATTCAAAAATTGAGATAATCCTCGAAATGGAAAACAGATCTTTGCAAAGAGCAAAAGAATGAGATGGGTTGTTTTCAGTGGCGAAGAGTGACATTTTCAGTAGGGGAGCAATTAACAAAAGCATTATTGCAACAAAATAGAACACAGTTCCGCTACTCTCTGCTTCCGAATCATTGAACCGGAACGCCGTTCCACTACTCGGTGTGTTGTGTTGTTTTACCTCTGAGCGGCACTTTTTTGCACACCGTGGGCTAAATGACCAGATCATAAGGACTCCGAAAGCTCAGAGAAGGTTGGGGGAGGGGACCCACTGGAACATCTGTTGGAAGACAGATGGTAGCCTCCCATCAAGGCCAGTTATTGTTAACAAACTGTTCATCCGTGTTACTATGGTTGGGTAGTTAGCGTGGTGGTTAACCTTAGGAACCTGGGTTCGAGCCCCGGCTATAATGCATGAATGTTCTCTTTCTACTGAGGTCTCGCCTTTCTCACAAACCTTCTCCATGGCGTATTGTGCTGACAGGCTCCTGACAGATTTGGGGCGGGGGTGGCTCAGTCGGTAGCGCGCCAGGCTCGTAATCTGTAGTTCCCAGGTTCGAGTCCCAGCTGGGTCAGCGTTGAGATTTATCTCCGCAAAATTCCCCGCCCTGCCCACGGTCAGTAGGGGACACCGATGGGCTTGGAAAGGCCGCCGTCCGTCGGATGGGACGTTAAGCCGTGGCCCCGTGTGCGGGAGAGCCATACCCTGTGCACGTTAAAGAACACGCTGGATGGCCTTGACGGGAGGCTACCATCTGTCTCCCAACAGCTGTTCCAGTGGGTCCCCTCCCCCAACCTTCTCTGAGCCTTCGGGGTCCATGTGACCTGGCCATTTAGCCCATGGTGTGCAAAAAAGTGCCGCTCAGAGGTAAAACAACACAACCTGACAGATTTCTGGGGGCAAGTAGCTGTTTGAGGGGTAATTTGTTCATTAACAGGTATTAATAAAAATGTTAACTAAATTTTTGAAGAACCTCGATTCTCATTTAATTTAGCCTAAATTAAATTTCAAATATTTAATACAATGAACTATTGTGCAATAAGCACTATTATGTTGAATAAACTTGTATTATGTAAATAGTAAAAAAGCCAAAGCAAAATTTTGTGTGATTGAAAAACTAACATCATTCATAAAATTATATGTATTTAATGTTTTAAAATTTTCACCCATTTGCTTTATTACCCCGTAGCCCAGTGGTTAGCATGCTTGGCTATTGTTGAAAGAGACCTTTTTTTTTACACAGGTCCGAATTTACACCTTATGCGTCTCTAGCCACACGAAGTGGTAGTCTGCTGTTATCAAAAATACTTCTTCCAATTTCGTATAAAAACATTTTCTTTCTTTTACAACCACGAATAATGGAAATAATGTATCGAAATAAACGAATATGGAAATTGTAATAATAAGAGTTTTGTTAATGAATAGTAAAGTTAATGTAATAAATTAATATTATGGATAACAATATAACTTGTATTCAATATAGAGTAATATTCTACAATCAAATTATCAATTTAAATTTAAAAAAATTAAATAATACGTAATTATCAAAAATATTAAGACATTTTCATATTGTGCGGAAACTGTATTCGAATCTCCATAACTTTGAATTAAGCTTTTGTAGCAAAATGTTATAAGAAATGGAAAATCGAAAAGTAAATCTTAAAAAAATATACTCGTATGAATTTACCTTAAAATTATAACAAATCGTTCACTTAAATAAATGTAATCTTAAAAGTTTGGATCAGTTTTGAAACAGTGTTTAGGACGATTATGACAGCAATATTGGCTGTCAAATATTTCGGCTTCAACAACTCTTTTAACTAATAAAAAGTAATATTTTCTAAAATCTAAATTTTGATAAATTTGATTTAGACTTACAATTTATTTTATGCAGCATTTTTCTGCAAAAAACACTTAGTTTCAAAATTAGAGAGCTTTGAATATGGTTTTGCTTTCACATAACGTAGAAATATACCAATAATTTTGGAAACAGAGTGTTTAGCCTCACAATCCATATTCTTGTAAAAAATTTCCATTATCATGAGAGAAAGAGTAGTTTGAAAAGAGAGTACTTGCTCTCCATGGACATCTATAGATAGTTAAAATTGAAAAAACACAATTTTATTGTTACTTAAATAAATAAATTGTAGTATTTAAATGGTGGTGTCCCGGTTATTTTGGCGCCTCTACGCTAGTGTCTAATGTGCCTAATGAAAAAACCGGGCCTGGCTGCAGGCAGCTACTTTAGTAGCTTTATCTTGACGTAAACTAGTTTGAAGATTAATATATTATGCATTCTTGTTCCCTTAGTTCGCGAGATGAGAGTGCACATACCTTATTTATTATTGCAATGGCCAATGAGGGCCTCTATCCCAGACTAAACTTTTTTGTTCATTATTTTCTTGAAATTTGAATCATGTTAGTTGAATGACTGTTGAAAATTCTGACAAACATTAGTAAAGTTATATAATTTTACTCTAAACAATCACTTCGGAACATGTCAAATTTTTCATACGATTTTTTTAAAAACCTCTCTCCCTTTTAATATTTCCATTCTTGTTTTCTCAGTTTGTATCTAGAATTTGCATCATAGTTTAAATTAATTTTGAGTTCGAACCTGTATTCTATTACAGGTAAAGAGTTGATTTTTTAAGACAGTACGATGTGGCTTATGTTGAGGTTTGCGTTACTAGGAAACATCAGTAAAGTAAACCTTGTTTCAGTACGAAATGTGGGATAATCCAGACAACGCATATTTCTGCTTTATAGATTTGTTAAGGGCCCTACAAACATCAGTTTTGCCTTCAGGTTTAAAGGAAAGTTTCAGGACTGAGCATTTCGACATGCAAGTTAGCTTGTGTCTTCTATGTGAACGGTTCTAGGTATATTGAGCCTTGATGATTTGTTGTGTCTCACTGCTAATTAGGGAGAGTAAAAATATATAGTTTAATAATTATTTTGTTTTATGATTAATAATATTAGGTGTGCTTGCATGAGATGTAAATTCGGTCCTGTTTCACCCTCTCCCCCCCCACTCAAGTAGCTGCTTACCAAAGAGGTCAGACAGGAAGATGGTGGGACCTCAGCAGAAAAATAACACACAAACATCCACGCCTTACCAGGGATCTCGAACCTAGGTCTCTTTGATCAACAGCCAAGCATGCTAACCACGCTACGGAGTAAGAAATATATTATGCGGCTCTTGAAAAATTCTGAAATTTGCAAAAACAGAACTTTATTTTCGAAAATGAACTATGAAAAGCAAATGGGCGAAAATTGTAAAACCTTAAATACATAAAATTTTATGAATATTGCTGGTTTTTTCATTCACACAAAAATTCGTTTGGCTTTTTACTACGTTGTAGTATCGATGAAAATAAGAAATCGAAAAATGAAAATTACTGCAATCCTAATTATACGTTACATATCAAACACCAAATGTATTTCATAAATTAATATGCAATTCTTACCTTATGAGAAACTAAAGTTTTATACATTAAAATTTCTCGGATATTTCCAGCACGCAGGTAAACAGTTAATCAATGAAATGTTTATTACGACACAAGAGAATAAACTTCATTATAAAATAACTTCCTGCAAAACATACAAATGGGAGTTTAATTTTTCAATTTGCACTCTGACCTGCATTTCTTGTAATCTTATTCCCTGAACGTATGAATTCTAGTCCGTTTTTTACTTTACAATGCCATCTACATAACTATGAAGAACACAAAATACTTCAGCGATATCGAATGCTTTCAAAGAGAGCGAAGTATTGCAGTTTTGCTACTTGAATACTTACTAATAACTGTTTTGTTGTTTTACCTCTGTGCAGCACTTTTTTGCACACCATGGGCTAAATGGCCAGGTCACATGGACCCCGAAGGCTCAGAGAAGGTTGGGGGAGGGGACCCACTGGAACAGCTGTTGGGAGACAGATGGTAGCCTCCCGTCAAGGCCGTCCAGCGTGTTCTTTAACGTGCATAGGGTATGGATCTCCCGCACACGGGACCACGGCTTAACGTCCCATCCGACGGACGCGGCCTTTACCAAGCCCATCGGTGTCCCCTACTGACCTTGGGCAAGGCGGGGAATTTTGCGGAGATAAATCTGAACGCTGACCCAGCTGGGATTCGAACCTGAGAACTACAGATTACGAGCCTGGCGCGCTACCGACTGAGCCACCCCCGCCCCAGGTTGTTAGTAAGAAAGATGTGAAATATTATGCAAAGCAATGGGAAAGTGCTTCCAGCGAAAGGAATTTCTGCTCATTGCATTCTGTGAATTGAATATGGAAGATGTAACTGACGCTGTAAGATACAATAACCAATGCAGTAGCGATGAAGCGAGATTCTTCACTCCTAGCTCGACTAGACTGGCAGAATGGTGCTTCTGTTAATTTTACAGTATAACATAACAGAAAAATTCGAGGAATATTATGTAAAAGTCAACTTTATATTTGAATAAACTTATTAAAGTTATGAAAATGCTTTTACTTTTATGTCAAAACATTTAGATATATTTAATTTATATTTCTTATTTTTTTTAATGAAAGTTTTAAGGGAACCACTACTTTTTTTGCTTCCATGGACACTTCGCAACTGCTTGTTTTGCAGCACTCTTTGGAACTTAAGGGCACAAGTATCCCAATGGTCAGAACTAGAAGGGAACCGACTGGACAGATGTTAGGAGGCAGAATGGACGCCTCCGATCAAGAACATCCAGCGTGTTCTTTACCATGTCTGAGTCTCCTGTATGCTGATTATTTGTCGGGTTGTTTTACCTCTGAAAGGCAGTTTACTCCACACACACACTGGTTTAAATGACCAAGTCACAAGTATCTCAAGGGATCAGAGAAGATGTAAGTGGAACCACTTGACATCTGTTAGGAGACAGATGGAAACCTCTGGTCAAGACTATCCAGCATGTTCTTTAATGCACAAGGTATGGCTCTCCTGCACAAGGTATGGCCCTCCTGCACAAGGAGCTACGGTCTTACATTTAATTCGATGAACAGCGACCTTTCGAACCCCATCTAATGTTCCCTTTCTTCCCGAGAGGGTGACCTTGGTGGGAGATTTCCATCTATCCTCTACCAGCTGTCAAGTTCCCTTTCCCATTCTTTTGTGACCCATTGAACTCCTTCTGACTTGGCTATTTAGCACACTCAGAGGTAAAACAACTGAACTCTTCCCTATGGTAGAGTGATGTTAGCAGATAAAATATAAACTGAGACACAGTTCGGACCCGAACCGGGAACCGCAGCTTACGAGCCTGGATCGCTATTAACTGAGCAAACGATCATCCCGCTAAGAATATGTCAATTTACTGTCTGAGCAATTTCGATATCCAATTGCGCAGAGAAAAAAGTTAAAGATAAATCTCGTTTCTTTGTCTTACTACTGCTGGCGTAACGCTGGCGCATGCTCAGAAGCTGAAAATGAATACAAAACATGTGGGCCGTTCCAAACACTGAACGACGCAAATAGTTTCGACACAAACGGAACGCACTCTTTTGTCAGCTTTGAGAAGCATGACAGACAGGTATAGAAATGGAGAAGAAGAAAAAAATAACGCAAGCAGTTGCCGCCTCCACAAATTCACTCTGGACAGCATCGAATAGCTGCAACAACAGCAAAAAGCCCCTTTTCCTAGTGCCGTATTGCTCTATGGCAAGAGATTAAACTTGATGGGGATACCAGAATGAAGGTAAATAGCAGAAAAAAAAGGACCAAGAAGGCTGGGTTAGGGAGTGGAGTTCTGATAAGAGAAGAAGGTAAGAGAGAGTCACGTGGAATAAGGTCAGGACAGCGAGATGGAAGTCGTCACAATTGCATCAAGATAGAAGGAGAAAAGAGGGGGAAGGAAAAAAGGACATCATAAAAAATGCGGGAGTTGCTAAAGTGTCCCTTGTTTTCCCTGTGAACCCACAGTGATATGAAGAAATCCAAACACTCTTAATGACTACAGGGAACAATGAGAATAGTAATGTAAATGACTGCCGAGTGAAACACTAGGTTCAAGAAAATGACACTTGAGTTAAACGGGGGTTAAGTTCTGGGTAAAAGCGACCAAGGTAAGTGGAACAGGACAGGGAGCAGAGGGAGAGAGAGAGGCCCGACCCCTTATTTAACCCGGTGAACCACTAACCCTGCCCCCGCAGTTCAAAAGGCTTGCAAGGTGACCTCTTCATCATAGTCAGATAAGCAAATACGTTTAACATTACCGGCAACGATTTTAAGTGGGTACAGATATAAGCTGTCATTAGAGGTACGCATGGAATTTTTTTTTTGTGCTAGATGTGCTCGTTAAAATATTCAAGTTGCGAAATAGTGGGGAAATACGGTTTGAGTCATTAAAAATAAAATGTCAAAGATAAAGATCTAATGTTTATAGAGCACATAGTATTAACGTTTCAGAGCATTAAAGAGAAAGTTTTTCAGTGACGTACAGTCGCTCACAAAAGTATCCGATTTTCTTTTTTTCCTAATTTCTAAAAAAAATCGTTGCCAGATATTTTTTCTGAATTCTGTTATCAACCATAGTGTTCGGATACTTTTTTGAGCGACTGTACAAGGGCGATAACAAACGATCTGAGTGGTTTAAGAAATTCGTTTTCAGGAAGACTTCTTTCTCTGGGACTTTGTAGAAGTTTTTGTTCCAACACAACATCAACTTTGCGCGATACAAAGGAGAAAATTAGAATCGGGACTTGGTTCAAAGTGAAGTTTATGTTCTATCACTGTCTTCAGCTTTGGGCATTTTAAGAGTGGAAATAAGAAGCGTTACTGGAAAAATTATTTTGGGAAAGCTTGCAAGCTTGAAAAATTGTTACTGGAAAAAAAAATTTTAGAATTCTCCTTGCGATGGTGTAAGATTTGTTTTTGGTATCAGAGCTTCTTCTACATTTCTAACAAAAACAGTTTAATTTCATAAATAGCATTTGGGCGGTTTAATAATGACAAAAAATTTGGGCGTAATGACAAAAAATTTATCGTTTAGTATTTTATTTTCTTGTCGTTTATATTAAAAATGATTGGAAGTTGTTTGTGATGTAATGTTTGATAAATTAATAGAAAAGTATAGTTTCTGCTGTTGTTCTTATTATTATTAAAGAATTAAGAATTCAAGCAAACGTTCCTTTCATTGCTTTCTGAAGGATATAGGCCCATTTCTTAGGAAGTGGGATGTGTGGTCATCTTCAACTAATAGTGGGTCATTATAAAAAATATCAATAATTTAAAGGCTAAACAATTAAGCAGAAAAAGTAATTGTATGCACAAAATCTCAAGAGACTGAAAATTTTGTGTTCAACAGACTTTAATCCCTGTTGGTGACGTGGTATTTTCAACTTCCGTCATATTCGACTAAGCATGTCTGATGTAATGCAACAGCGGAAGTGATTTGAAGCTGTAAATTATTAATTTAAATGCCAAAAATTCCGAGTTTTTTTTATAAGCGATGATTTTAATCTATCCCCAAAAAGAGAAATCCAATGATGTCAAATCGAGTTTTCTCGGGTATCTAGCGATATGAAAATTTGGCATTTAAGATATTGCATGTGATAGTAGCGCCACCATGCAGAGACGTACCCAAGAGTTGGGGTGGGAGGAAACCAAATGGTCCGGGAACTTGCCCTCCGAAAATCCGCTTATCTTCTACGAAATCTCAAACTTGTCTACCTGCTTTGAAATCCAAAAGGTGTGTCTTTGTATTATTTTATTTTAGCCTCATAATTTATGTCCGGCATTAGAAACAGATTAAAAAAAGCTGTAAAATTTTTATTCCATAAAAAATAAAATAAATACCCCCTCAAGCAGCTGCTTGCCATAGAGGTCAGACAGGAGCCTGTCAGTTTATATACCACAGTAGAGGATGGCAGGACCTCAGCAGAAAAACAACACTCACAACCATGCCTTACCCGGGTTCGAACCCAGGTCCCGTAGATCAGTAGGCAAGCGCTCTAACCACTCCGCCATGGGACGGCTAAAAAATACCCCTCAAGCAGCTGCTTGCCACAGAGGTCAGTTTATATGCCACATAGGAGATCTGAGAGGATGGCAGGACCTCAGCAGAAAAACGACACACACATCCATGATGGAAAAAAAAAATAAATAAAAATCCCTCCCCCCAAAAAAACTATGTTCTGCCACCATATTATATTAACTCTCCGCCTCATAACTTTGAGAATTTCACCCACAGCCACCTCTATTATTTGATTTTTTAAATAAAATATAACATTTTAAAATATGGATATTCCTTTATAATGATTCTATATAACAATCGAAACATGGCTGCAGGAAAGCTTGGATCATCTAACGTGGACCAACTGGATATTTAGAATTGTTAAACTACGTCACTTTTATCCTAAGGATTTTAACCACTATCAAGCTGATTTTAATCAACATGATAAAGATGGATGTAGAGGAAAAATTGTCTTGAGTCGGGTGGGATATCAACCCACGTCCTCCTGATGATACGTCAGGTGCTATGACCGCTGAGCTACCGGTCGCCAATCAATCTCTTCTCCACTACTGATGTTATTTTACATACCATCTAGTCAATCACTGTCATTTTAAGTGCATTTGGGGGTTCCATCTACCCTATAACCTTCTTAGCCATAGGCACGTGACGCCACGCCACAAGATCTTCCTGGCTGATGTTTATCTGTGAGCAAATCAGGATCTGCTTCACTTCTGGTCTAGTAAGTAGTACCAATATATCGAACAAAGAAATTTACACCTCATCATTGATTTCACTAAGTATTTTAACCACTGTCAAGCTGTATATCACATCCCACCCAGTCCAAGACAATTTTTCCTCAACACCCAAATTTATCCTTTTAACTAAAAACATCTTGATAGTGGTTAAAATACTTAATGAAATCAAAGATGAGCTGTGAATTTCTTTGTACGCCATTTTATCCCATTGACGTTCACTTCTATGACGTCATGCTCATTGATTTGTGGTCTAAGTGCCCCATGAAAGATCATTAAAATGTTTCTCTCCCAATAAATGTTTAGCAATCACTGATTAAAAAGATTTACACCACCAGGCTAACCACATCTTGAACAGTCACGAAATATTTGTTCGAGATTGGAGAGATGATATATGATCAAAACCGTTCATCGGTTTAATTAAAGGACGCTCCCTCTCCAGAGTTTTAGCAGCACACACACACACTCATTATTCCACGGAACTCAGTAATAAGCCACGCGCCAAAGATTCCTGCTAGCATTATTTGTCATGGTCGGTCTCCCATTGGACTATTATCGGAGTCAGCGTTGGCCGCATTTGCCGGAGCACGGCCATGTACTTATCATCAGTGTGGGCAGAGATTACGGGTCCATTGGGAATAGCATGCAGACCTGATGGAGTCTGTCTTGCACATGACGGTGGTGGTGTTCATGGTTCCCTTAGTTTCTGGAGGACGATGCACACATACATTCTAATCGTTTGGTTTTAGTGCAGATAATTGTAGATCGTTTCGCTTTCGCCGGTTTCACCACACTCTGTGGAATTAATTTCTTGACGACAGAGCAGGAATAATGATCATAAAACGTTTTGATAAATGTATTGATAAGCTTTAAATTAGATGACTGCTCTTAGAAACTGATGTTTGTAAATTATAGCGAATGTAATTGTCTCTTGTGTAAAATGAAATGTAAATTATTTAGCTGTTATTTAGGGGGAAGAGTGGCGAAAATGTTCGACTTAAACGGAATGCAAAAAATGATTGAGATGTGGATTTAATGGCAAAATGTGACTGAAGATAAATTAAAGGTCATAATCAAATCTATTTGAATCTTGATTTTCAACAATATTCGTTAGATTTAAAGAGTTATGGAAGCTGGGAGGTTTAAGAATAAATTATCTTGTTTAAAAAAATAATGATTAATAATTACCCCTTCAAGCAGCTGCTTGCCACAGAGGTCTGACAGGAGCCTGCCAGTTTATATGCCGTAGTAGAAGGTCTGAGAGGATGGCAGGACCTCAGCAGAAAAACGACACATACATCCATGCCTTAATCCGGGGCTCGAACCCAGGTCCCGTAGATAACAAAAATCGAATTCCCCGCCCTGCCCACGGTCAGTAGGGGACACCAATGGGCTGGGAAAAGCCACCGTCCGTCGGATTGAACGTTAAGCCGTGGCTCCGTGTGTGGGAGAGCCATACCCTGTGCACGCTAAAGAACACGCTGGATGGCCTTGACGGGAGGCTACTATCTGTATCCCAATAGCTGTTCCAGTGGGTCCCCAACCTTCTCTGAGCCTTCGGGGTCCATGTGACCTGACCCATAGTGTGCAAAAAATGTGCCGCTCAGAGGTAAAACAATCCAACAACCCAACCCAACAAAAATCATTTATAATTGTCTGGCACTGAAATAATAATTTACGTCAACTTCTAATATACATATTTATTTAATGGTTTGAAACAATACTTATTATTTAAATTTCAATTTATATCTAAGGTAAAATCTTATGATGCATTACTGTTGTGAGGTATTCTAGCTTCCATAGCTCTATTAATACAGAACGAATATTATTGAAAATCGAGATTTAAATAGATTTGTTTATGATCTCTAATATATCTCCAATCACATTTTTCCATTAAATGAATATTTTAAAATTATAGAACTTTAAAATTAGATTCCCTTTGACATAACATGACAGTTTTCCAATATTTTGGTAGGGAAGTGTATATTTTGTGCAGTAAATAGTTAACAATTCGTGATATTTAGAAGTTTTCTTTTATTTTCAAAACAAGTTTTGAGATCTTCATTTTGTATAGCATTGTACAAGATATATCGACGAAGTGGATTTGGTCTTAGGCTTTGAAAACCTTTTCCTATGCGTAAATTTTTGTGACTCCTGAAACAATTAGCTGAAAAAAAAAAAGATTTTTCCGTCCTCCTACTCTTTCCAAGCCCCTCTTTTATACCAAAAACCCTCAGTCGTGCGAAGCGCTCGAGGACACGTGACAATAGTCAGGGACAGCGGATATCCTGATGAACACGAAGTGGTTACATAATCTCTTAGTATAAGAAGATTAGATACAACGGAGTTTTATATAACTTTTTTGTACAGAATGGGCTAAATGTCCAGGTCACAAGGACCCCAAGAAGGTTGGGAACAGGGGATTCACTGGCCAGCTTTTAGGATGCAGATGGTAGGCTACCGTCAAGGTCATCCAGTGTGTTCTTTAAGGTGTCCAAGCTATGCCTCTCACACACACGGGACCACGGCTTAACGTCCCATCAGACAGACTGTGGCCTTCCCAAGCCCATTGGTGTTCCCCACTGAACGAAGGTAATGCGAAGTGGGGAGTTTTATAGATAATAATCTCAATGCTGGCCCAGATGGGACTTGAACTTGAGAACTGCAGATTATGAGCCTGATGTGCTACAGACTACCGTCCCTATTGGGTGTATAGACAGAGGTCACATATTCTGTTAAGTAAACCTCATGTCAAAACCAGTTTTTTTTTTCAGCTATTTCATGAGTTCGATGTCTACAGGACATCTGTTGTGATACTTTACTGCTAAATTATTGATTTAACGCCATGAGCGAGAATGAAAAATATTAAATTCCATCATATATAAAAACTTGATTATCCGTTTTTCCGACAATAGATGGCGCCACCAGCGAATCAAATAATATACGGAATATAAGTCATATTAGCTGTTGGAAAAGTTCAAAATCTATATGTCACATTAGCTGTTTGCAAAGGTAATCAGTGATGGTATATGATTATCACGCCTGGCGTGTTATCGGGTAAAGTGAATTTTCATGAGTCTCATGTCTACAGGACATATCCTGCGATACTTTACTACTGCATTTTTATAAGTGTAGATAAATCCAGTATCATGTTTATGGAATTAGAAGTCTTTTTACTTTAAAAGAGGGGACGGGGTGGCTTAGTCGGTAGCGCACCAGGTTCGTAATCTGCAGTTCCTAGGTTCAAGTCCCAGATGGGTCAGCGTTGAGACTTATCTCCGCAAAATTGCCCGCCCTGCCCACGGTCAGTAGGGGACACCGATAGGCTTGAATAATACGGCCGCCGTCCATCGGACGGGAGATTAAGCCGTGGCCACATGTACGGGAGAGACATACCCTGTGCACGCTAAAGAACACGCTGGATGGCCTTGACGGGAGGCTACCATCTGTCTACCAACAGCTGTTCTAGTGGGTCCTCTCCCCCAACCTTCTCTGAGACTTCGGGGTCTTTGTGACCTGGCCATTTAGCCCATGGTGTGCAAAAAAATGCCGCCCAGAGGTAAAACATCCCAACTCAATGATTTATCTTATTGTATTTCGAAATATGAACATTTCATTAATCCGTGCTTAACTTTTCAGGAACGAAGTAAAATTGGTAGTGATGGATGGGAATTTTCAGGTATTGCGATGGTATCATCGATTACTGACTGACTCCCCTACCCTGAATAACGCATGTGTAAGTAATAGCGACAGTTTCCTCCTTCATCGCATTGTTCCTGAATCCAGCTGTTGCAAAACAGTGGGGTAATTGTTGCGTGATAGCTTGCAGCCAGTTTTGTTCGAAACACGTTGTCAAGTCAGTCTTGCGTTGGTTGGTTGGTTTTTCACGCATTGAGCTAAATGGTCAGGTCACAAGGACTCCAAAGGCTCAAAGAAGGGCGAGTAAAGGGACCCACTGGAAAGCTGTTTAGGAGACAGAGGTAGCATAACATCAAGGTAATCCAGCATGTTCTTTGACGTGTCCTACTGAAACGGAACCACGGCTTAATATCCCATCTGGCTGACGGCGGTCTTTCCAAGCCCATCGGTTTCCCATTCGCACCGGTGCAGAATGTAGATTCAGCTAGAGCCACCTGTACGATACCGAGCTCAGACATCATCATCAAACAGCTATGAGTTACGGAGATCCAAACAGATTGTGCAATTTAATTCTCCAAACACATCTGTCCTGGACTAAATCTGCTGCATCGGACCACTGTAGACCAATTCCCACCAGGTCCTGTTTTAAATTGTCTGACCACCTCATCCTAGGTCTCCCCTTCTTTCTGAGGCCTTTAGGCACAATGTTCATAATCATATTCACTAATCTATAGCATACCTTGTATAGATAGACCTAATCTATAGCTTACCCCTTGTATAGATAGATAAAACTATAGTTATAGTATAACAATGGTTAGTTTTACTTTGTTACTAGATCTAGCGACTTTTGAGTTCCCACAACGTACCCCAAAAACTTTTACCGCATACCCCACGTTCAGATCCCTAATCTATAGTATTCGACACGGGTAACATGATCAAACCAACGGAGTCTCTCTCTGCACAATATGCTGCTCAAAGGAGGTTGCCGACTCCTTTGCAAACCTCATCATTTCAAAATCAAACCACCTGCCCCAAGATACTGCGTAAGCATCTAGAATCAAAGGCATCAAGTTGTTTCCATACTTAGTTCACTTTAATGATGTAAATAAAAACCACCTAGTGATCTTAAAAATGCAAATTATATTTCATTAGAATTGTAGGTAACAAAATATGCAGAATTAAACTAAGATTAAAATTAGTCTATAAATGCTGTAGGTGCTATACTAGTCACACGGTGCCTTGAAAAAACAATCAGCTCATTGACAGCTAACGGAGTAATTGATAGTCGTATAATTTTTGCGTGAAATTCAGTTTAATTAGTCATACGTGCACCGGCTTCATTACTGCGTTCAACAGAGAGTAATAAAAGAAACAGACAGTTATCAACAATAATGGATAGCAAAATAAAGTGAGAATGATAAAAAATTTAACAGTTGTGATTATTAAACACAGTGATAAAAATGCATAGAGAATAATTAACAGCAACAGAAAGTGATAAAAAGCAAAAAAACATTGGTTAGTAGTAACAGATAGCAATAAGAAGTAATAGTGATAAAAATTTAACAATTGTGATTATTAAATGCAGTGCTAAAAATTAACAGAGGATAATTAACAGCGACAGAAAGTGATAAAAAGCAAAAAACAGTAGTTGGTAGTAACAGATAGCAATAAGAAGCAATAGTGATAAAAATTTAACAGTTGTGATTATTAAATACAGTGATAATTAATAGAGGGTAATTAACAGCAACAGAGAGTGATAAAAAGAAAAGAAAAAAAAAGTGGTTGGTAGTAACAGATAGCAATAAGAAGTAATGGTGATAAAAATTTAACAGTTGTGATTATTAAATACAGTGATAAAAATCAATAGAAAATAATTAACAGCAACAGAAAGTGATAAAAAGAAAAGAAAAAAAAAGTGGTTGGTAGTAACAGATAGCAATAAGAAGTAATGGTGATAAAAATTTAACAGTTGTGATTATTAAATACAGTGATAAAAATTAATAGAGAATAATTAACAGCAATAGAAAGTGATAAAAAACAAAAAACAGTGGTTGGTAGTAACAGATAGCAATAAGAAGTAATAGTGATAAATATTTAACAGTTGTGATTATTAAATACAGTGATAAAAATTAATAGAGAATAATTAACAGCAATAGAAAGTGATAAAAAACAAAAAACAGTGGTTGGTAGTAACAGATAGCAATAAGAAGTAATAGTGATAAATATTTAACAGTTGTGATTATTAAATACAGTGATAAAAATTAATAGAAAATAATTAACAGCAACAGAAAGTGATAAAAAGAAAAGAAAAAAAAAGTGGTTGGTAGTAACAGATAGCAATAAGAAGTAATGGTGATAAAAATTTAACAGTTGTGATTATTAAATACAGTGATAAAAATTAATAGAGAATAATTAACAGCAATAGAAAGTGATAAAAAACAAAAAACAGTGGTTGGTAGTAACAGATAGCAATAAGAAGTAATAGTGATAAATATTTAACAGTTGTGATTATTAAATACAGTGATAAAAATTAATAGAAAATAATTAACAGCAACAGAAAGTGATAAAAAGAAAAGAAAAAAAAAGTGGTTGGTAGTAACAGATAGCAATAAGAAGTAATGGTGATAAAAATTTAACAGTTGTGATTATTAAATACAGTGATAAAAATTAATAGAGAATAATTAACAGCAATAGAAAGTGATAAAAAACAAAAAACAGTGGTTGGTAGTAACAGATAGCAATAAGAAGTAATAGTGATAAATATTTAACAGTTGTGATTATTAAATACAGTGATAAAAATTAATAGAGAATAATTAACAGCAATAGAAAGTGATAAAAAACAAAAAACAGTGGTTGGTAGTAACAGATAGCAATAAGAAGTAATAGTGATAAATATTTAACAGTTGTGATTATTAAATACAGTGATAAAAATTAATAGAAAATAATTAACAGCAACAGAAAGTGATAAAAAGAAAAGAAAAAAAAAGTGGTTGGTAGTAACAGATAGCAATAAGAAGTAATGGTGATAAAAATTTAACAGTTGTGATTATTAAATACAGTGATAAAAATTAATAGAGAATAATTAACAGCAATAGAAAGTGATAAAAAACAAAAAACAGTGGTTGGTAGTAACAGATAGCAATAAGAAGTAATAGTGATAAATATTTAACAGTTGTGATTATTAAATACAGTGATAAAAATTAATAGAAAATAATTAACAGCAACAGAAAGTGATAAAAAGAAAAGAAAAAAAAAGTGGTAGTAACAGATAGCAATAAGAAGTAATGGTGATAAAAATTTAACAGTTGTGATTATTAAATACAGTGATAAAAATTAATAGAGAATAATTAACAGCAATAGAAAGTGATAAAAAACAAAAACCAGTGGTTGGTAGTAACAGATAGCAATAAGAAGTAATAGTGATAAATATTTAACAGTTGTGATTATTAAATACAGTGATAAAAATTAATAGAGAATAATTAACAGCAATAGAAAGTGATAAAAAACAAAAAACAGTGGTTGGTAGTAACAGATAGCAATAAGAAGTAATAGTGATAAATATTTAACAGTTGTGATTATTAAATACAGTGATAAAAATTAATATAGAATAACAGCAGCTGATAGCGATTAAAAGCAACAGACAGTGATTCAAAGTTAACAGAGAGAAATAAAAAGTAACAGTGATAAAATTTTAAACAGATGAACTGTTAGGCCTGAGCACTAATTCGAAAATTAAAACTAAAGTTTCGAAATAGTTATTAGATGTAAATATTTAAAAAGTAATGTTTAAAAGTCATATCCTCTATCTGGTATTGTTTTAAAAACTACAATATTAGTGTGAAATGATGACTTGTATAATAGGTACGATGACCAATACGTCCTTTAAGAGGACAGTCCTTTATTTCACTGCTCTGTCCTTTAGATTTATTTTTTTTTCTAAAACGGCCATTTTGTCCCTTTTTTCTAAAACGCTTTCCTCCTTTTTTCTAAACGGCCATTGATATCCCTTTTTATTTTGCGAATTAAAATAGTAAACTGAATATTGGTGCGCAACACACGGCTCATAGAAACATGAAACTGTCATTTCACCGGCACTCGCTAGTGGCGAGTAATCTATGGCTGCGTCGTTGATGCGCGTGTACATATTGTACTTGACTATGTGGGTAGTGTAGAAGCTGTGGTAGGAGTGAGTGGGCGTCTAGACGCTGCGTTGTCACTGGTGTACTTTGGCTCAACATTAATACTTTGCGTAGGGAGTTCGTTCAAAACGTATTGTATGTTAGAGCAGGTAAAGCTTAATATTGTTTTTGTTATTACACATTAATTTTTGTTTTGTAGGCCCATTGTCATGACACCCAAAAGAAAATGTATTTTCAGCAAAACATTAGGGGAAGAATTTCCTTTCATTAAAAGAGGAATAACGGATAGTGACATCAAATGTAATAAATGATCGGCAAATTTTAATATCGCGAATAGTGGCAGATCAGCAATTACACAGCATTTACAGACATCAAAACACAAAGAAGCTGAAGTCAGGGCTTCATCGAGTAAATCGTTAAACTCGTTCCTTGTTAGCAAAATTTTCGATGACAAAGTAAAACAGTTAGCACTAAACAAAGCATCTTGGTGTTTCATTCTGTACAACATTTCCAGTCACTGGAACTTAAATATAAATGATAGCAAACTATTTGATGAAGTTTCGTGTATTAAAAGTTATATCACCGGTGAAAAGATCGAAGAATGGCAGCAAAATGGCGAGTTCTGCAATCGTAGATGGGTTGAAATTTTTTAATATTTCACAGATAAACACGTATCTTTTAAAACATTTTAAAAATCATTGAATTTTGCTTGTGTCTCCCTGGATCTAATGCCCCCACTGAAGGAATACTTTTATTAGTGAATAATATGTGGACCAGTGAAAAACCCAATTAAAAATCGAAACATTGAAAGCATACATTTATACCAAATGCAACTTCGACATGAACTATATACAATTTTATGAATTTTTAAAACACAAACCTGATTTATTAAAAAAAGTTCATTTTTCTGAAAAGTATCAAAATTAAAATTTTTAAGTAATAATATGATTGTTTAAAACGCTATGTATGTGCTTATATTTTATAATAAATGTTATAAAGCTTTTTAGTTTCAGTGAAACAAATAAACGCAACCTGCGTTTTTTATTATGAAAAAATTTCTAATTTTTCCTTTATGTTCTCCAGAAAAATAGGGTCACCATAATAATAGATGATATTTTTGTCCAATGCGTGTTATAATTCGTAATTGTATAGGTTTATTTTTATATATGTGTTTAATTTTTCATGTTTGTGTTCTAATTCATGTTTTTCCTTTTTGCTGTTATTGTTGCTTTATTTTCTGTTTTTAATTATGTGTTTATTTTTTTCCATTATACATGTCTTATTCTTTAATTAACCTGTCACGTGACTGAAAGGAATCCTGCTGACAAGTCAAGACTTAGCAGATAATCTATGTATATAATCATACTGAAGCACAAATAAAGTTATTATTATTATTTAAAAACAAGATGGCGATTACTAATAGTGTTATCACTATTCTTTAATAAATAGTGATTATTATATTTAGACAATGATGAAGAACAGTAAAAAAACTAACATACAGGGTTACCAGTGATAGAGAGTGACTATTAAAAACAGTAATAAAAAAACGCTTAAATTTTTATGTATGTGCAATGTTTTCTCACTTTATCTCAAAGGTTGTGCTGGCTTAGCGTATCGAGGTGACCTTGACTGGCTGACCCCTGCCCTGCAAAGTCAGGTCAAACCACAATACGCCATAGAAGATGTCTGAGAAGAAGGCGAGACCTCAGAAGAAAGAAAACTTAAGCAACATTGTGCTGAAAGATATCATCCCCTTCGATCCGCTCTGCAGTCAAAGCAGCCAACAATCTGCACTATCTAAAAGAATAAAGGTTCACCAAACTGAAGTCGAAATCACGTGACATTTCGGGCAATTTTGTCCCTCCCCCCTGCCTTCTCTATTTCCCCGCGCGTTTCTATACCTGGAAGTAACAATAAAAAAAAATCAGTCAACAAAAGGAAGCGAGCCGACTCTCTCGCTGAAGTGTTTACCACGAAAAGTAAAAGTTCTTTGTTAGCATAGAGACACTTTCTGTGATATGATATTTCCATTTGTGTCTGTTTATTGGGACACCGTGGGAAAGGAAACAAGAACTCTGAACCTTAAAATCATCAAAATGCAACAGCAAATTTTTGTCATTTATATTTTTGTCCTAACCACGAGGGTTAGCCACGCCTCAGTCACTCTGCACATTCAAAGCCACCCCAACAGGAAAGTATGGACGGTTTCCTGTGCTTTTTCTGCATAGCTTTTCGGAAAAGAGACTTCCGCCGCCGACAAAACGCTTCGTTCTGCATCTAATTGCATGTGGACGACGACAAGTGGCTTTGACGATGTTTTCTTTACTTCCTCGGTACAGTGAATAACGAAAATAAATAAATGGAACCGTGCATTGCATCTCAATTAAGGAATTCATAGCTCTCACTCCTTCTTAGATTAGTTGACTTGAGAAACTATGGTCTCTGATTTCACCAGATAGTTTGGGTTATTTTACCTCTAAGCGGCACTTTTGTACACAAAATGGGTTAAAGGGCAGGTCACAAGGACACCAAGAACTTAGATTTAGTTAGTGAAAGGAACCTCTAGGCTACTATTAGGAGGCATGGTAGCTTCCCGTCAAGACCATCCAGCTTGTTCGTTAACGTGCATAGAGCACTCCCACACACGGAGCCACGGCTTTATATCCCATCTGATGGAAGGTGGCCTTTCCAAGCCCATCGGTGTCCTCTTTTTGACCGAGGTTAGGGAGTCTTCCCCCCTCCTTTTTTTTCCTGAATCCTGGTTCCATGTGAGTGCTAAATTTGATAATCCCTTTCTTACTTGAGAACTTCTTAGAGAATAACATCTACAAGAAATGGCTGGTCTTTATGTCTCAACAGCTGAAAGGCGGTCTAAACAAGCCCATTAATGTCTTCTTACTCTCTAATGGCAGAGCTGAGGTTAGAGAGGGGGGGGGAAATCTCAATAATTGCATAATAGCGACTCAAATCTCTGAATATCAGATTACCAGTCTGGCGTAGTACCACTGAGCGAATCAACACCCAGGAGTATTTGATATTTCAAGCTTATTTCCTCTTGCACTTGTTTCCCAATAACGCTCGACCAGTGAAATGGATCTTACTAGGATGAATGAAGTCTCAGAGATAAATTAAACTCGTCTCTTAGTACAAAAAAATGTTAGTGAAAAATTCTCAGAACGTTATACGGTAAATTGTCGATACAGAGACGGATTAAACTATTATTTTGTCTCTTCCCTTCCTTCCATCATGCAATTAGAAATGAAACATAAATAAATGAGAAAATAAATAAAAAAACGATTTTATATCACTTTTCTTTGAATAAATTATTGTTGCTACCAATTTGAAATTTTTATCAGTTCAAAAATATGTTTATGTTATTTAAAATAATGCAGGTATCAGTAGGTCTGTAAATGGTAGCTAGGTAGTCACTGGAAGGAGAGCTATGCACCAATCCCCTGTGATTATGCATAGAACCGGCCAGGACTAGCACCTAATGTCCGACCCCGCCTTCTCGTGGTGCAGACCGTTAGTACCTTTCAAAAGAGATACTCTTTTGTGGAAGTGAACGGAAGAAGAGGGTTGCCAGATTAGGTTGGCCTACTAATCTGGACAACTATGGCTACTTTTCTTTTTTTTTTCTACCCTGCTGAGGAGTGGTCAACCACACAGGGTCCTAGTGCTAACCATATAAACCTACTGGACTGGACAGATATATGACTCTGAGCTTGATTATGGATCCTGATTTTACTGCACTGGTGGGCTTCTGTGGAGGGAAAATCTTCCGCTGTGTTTTCTGTTTGTTTGTGGGTGGACAGTCCCAAGTGAATAGATTCACAGAATATGTTTATCAGCTGGTGGATAATCCTGAACAGAGGTATCGCAGGCACCTGGACTCTTTGTTTCTATTGACATCGTCAAATTCTACATTGGAGGAAGTCTTCCAGTGTAGATAGCTTCAGCCTTTAGTGGTGGGGAAACGGGTCTTTGACCCATGTCTGCGATTAGGGGGCTGTTTGATATTGTCGGCATTCCCTCTCTCAATAAACATAGTTTCTTTAAACATCCCACTAACCATTTTCTCTCCATAGGTAGTTGGAATGTGAGGACTCCGCACAGGGATTTTTCTCTTGATATTCTCACACAAGAATTCCACCATTATAATTTAGATATTCTCGGTTTGAAAGAGATCAGATGGACAGATAAAGGTCAGATTCTTAAAAAAATCTTAAATTTCTCTTTTCAGGGAGGGACGACAATAAGCATCACCAAGGTGTGGGTCTGCTTCTCAGCAGACACGCTAGTGATGCTCTTCTTGGATATGAGTGCAATAATGAAAGGTGTCTTACAGCAAAATTTCAGACAAGCGTTAAAGACTTAAATGTTATCTGCTGTTATGCCTCTACTGAGGATGCCGATGAGGATGAGAAGGATAGGTTTTATGAACAACTTCAGGATATTTTGAATTCTGTCAAGAAAGAAGATATTACCCTTGTTCTAGGTGACTTCAATGCCAAAGTTGGTACTGACTCTGACCTTTGGGGAGGAGTAATAGGCCCTTTGGTTATTGGTAGCTGCAATGGCAATGGGCAGCGACTCCTTCAGGTAAGTAAACTCAATGGATTCAGAATAACTAACACTTATTACAAACACCGCGACATACATAAGTACACATGGGTTTCACCCGATGGGCTGCATAAGAATATGATTGATTATATATTAATTAACAGCAAATGGGGTAGTTCTGTTAGGAATACTAGGTCATATAGGGGAGCTGAAATTGGATCTGACCATTACCTTGTTAAAATGGTCTTGCAACTTAAACTTAAAAAGTGCTGTGCTAGGATTAAAAATTTTACTTTTAATACTGAAGCTCTGAAAGACCCAGTTGTAGCCAAAGCTTACCTTGATAGGTTATTTAGTCATTATGACAGTCATGGTATGCGTACTATTGAAGTTGAGAAAGAATGGGATCATTTTAAACAGGCTTTTTAAGACACTAACAGTACTCTTTTAGGAAAAAAGAAGCAGAGGAGACAGAATTATCTGAGTGACAAGGCACTTGAGCTTATTTCACAAAGAAAGAACTGCAGGAATGTCCTTAATCAATACCCTACTAGTCTCAATAGAAAGCATTACAGAGAACTTAATAAACGTGCAAAGGATCAGTTAGCTGCTGATAAGAATCTTTGACTTCATGGCTTGGTTGACAAAGCCGAGGAAGCAGTTAGACAGCACAACAGCAGAGAGCTGTACCAGATAGTTAACGTTTTGTGTGGTAGGAAACGAAGAGGTATAGAGGGATTGAAGGATAAACAAGGTAAGGTTATAGAAGGTGAGTATTCTGTCATAGCTAGGTGGACTGAGCATTTCAGTGATGTTCTAAACAATGTGGTTAGTTCTACTCCCATTGTTTGTAGTTATGACAGATGCATTGGTGGCTTTAATGTTGACCCTATAACACAATCTGAAGTTATTTTGGCTGTTTCTAAACTTAAACTTCATAAATCCCCAGGGGTAGATGAAATTACTATGGAAATGCTTAGAGCTGGGAATGTTTCGGTTACCACTTGGATGACTGAAATTCTGAATATCTTTTATGATAAAGGCATGGTTCCTAAAGATTTTACCAGAGCTATTGTTATCCCTATTTTCAAAAAAGGTGATCGCAGTTCTTGTGATAACTATAGGGGTATCAGCCTACTCTCTGTTCCAGGTAAAGTTCTTTCCATGATTGTGCTTAATAGAATTAAGAATCTGGTTGACAGTCAATTGCGTGTTGAGCAATGTGGATTCAGAAGTGGTAGGGGATGTGTGGATCAGATATTTTCACTTAGACAGATTCTTGAGAAATGTTTAAAGTTTCAGAAACTTTTGGTTGCTAGCTTTGTTGGTTTCAAAAAGGCTTTCGACTCTGTTGATCGTCATAATTTGTGGTTGATTGTGAAATCATATGGTATACCAGACAAGTTAGTTAACATAATGAAAGCTCTCTATAATATCACTGAGTCATGTGTGAGAGTTGGTAAGGCTTGTAGCAATTGGTTTAGCATTACTTCTGGTGTTCGACAAGGGTGCATTTTGTCTCCTTTTCTCTCTAGCTTGGTTATTGATTATGTATGCAAAATTCACTTCAAGGGAAAGATTTTGGCATTAAATGGACTGAAGATACTAAAATTTCTGATTTAGATTATGCTGATGATTTAGCCCTTTTGGCAAATGATGTTGATGAGATGAACTCTTTCATTCGAGCTGTTGATGAAACTGGTAGTAGAGTAGGTTTGGTTATAAACAGAGGGAAAACTAAAGTGATGAAAATTTGTCAGGCAGGCTGTGATTCAGTTAATCTGAATGGTTGCAGTCTTGAGCAGGTGTCACAGTTTAATTATCTTGGGAGCTATGTAACAGATAATGGTGATGTGCGGCATGAGATTAACAGACGAATAGGGATTGCTGCCGGGACTTTTAATAATTTATGGAGAGTGTGTAGAAATAGGCGTATACCTAAAGACTAAAATTAGGATGTATATTTGTTTGGTTCTTTCTAGGGTTAGTTATGGTAATGAAACTTGGACACTTTGTAAACAAGATAACAGGAAACTAGATGCTTTTGATTCCAGATGCTTACGCAGTATCTTGGGCATTAGGTGGTTCAACTTTGTAACTAATGATGAGGTTAGGCAAAGGAGTTTGAAACCACCTTTAAGCAGCATATTGTGCAGAGAGAGATTCCGTTGGTTTGGTCATTTTGCCCGTATGAATAATTATAGATTGGCGAATAGGGTTATGAACAGTGTGCCTAAAGGCCTCAGAAAGAAGGGGAGACCTAGGATGCGGTGGGCAGACAATCTCAAACAGGACCTTGTTAGAATTGGTGTGCAGTGGCCAGATGCAGTAGATGTAGCTCAGGACAGACTTGCTTGGGGAACTAAATTGCACGGTCTGGTTGGACCTCCGTAGCCCATGGCTGTTTGATGATGATGATGATGATGATGGTGATGATGAGATATCAGTAGCAAACGAAAGCACCTCTTTTTCTCTCTTTCTCCTCCTCTTTCCTCCTCTTTTCTCATTTTCTCCTCCTACTCTTTTCTCTCTCCTCTTTCCTCCTCTTTTCTCATTTTCTCCTCCTACTCTTTTCTCTCTCCTCTTTCCTCCTCTTTTCTCATTTTCTCCTCCTACTCTTTTCTCTCTCCTCTTTCCTCCTCCTTTCACTCTCCCACACCTTAATCCGGTCCTCTGTCAATGAATAACACTTTTTTTTTAAGAACTATATTTTTCGGTACAAAATGTCGAGGTATCTTCATAGTATTTCGTTTTGCTACCTGATGGCCGCGTGGTTAGCGAGCATGGCTTCAGATCAAAGGACTGGGTTCAGACCCGAGTAAAGCACGGATGTTTGTGTTTTCTTCGTGCTGAGGTCTCGCCTATCTCACAGATCTTGTCTATGACGATTTATGCTGACGGGCTTCCGTTAGATCAGTGTCAAGCAGCTGCTTGAGGAGAAATTATAATTAGTTTTAGTTTTACTTGAACTGATTGTTTTACCTCTAAGCAACACTTTCAGGCGCACAATTAGTCAAACAGCCAGATCACAATTTGGGGGTGGGACCAAGTAGTCCAATCTCCCCCCCTCCAAAATCCGGTCGCAATATTCGAAATCTCAAACTTTTCTTCCTGCTTTGGAATCCGAAACAGGTGTCTTTTTATAATTTTATTTTAGCCCCATAGCATATATATCCGACACTAAAAATACATTTAAAAAACAACTACAAAATTTTACTACATAAAAAATATCGTTTTAACCTTTCCTCTACTGATCTAAGGGACCTGGGTTCGAGCCCCGGGTAAGGCATGGCTGTTTGTGTTGTTTTTCTGCTGAGGTCCTGCATCCTCTCAGACCTTCTATTGTGGCAAATAAACCGATAGACTCCTGTCAGACCTCTGTGGCAAGCAGCTGCTTGAGGGAGTATTTATTTATTATTTTTATTATTATATTTATCTGGTGGAATATTTCAGTAATTGAGAAACTCTACTTAAGTATTATTCTCAAATCCCGACCCCAAGAAACTAAATTCTCGAACCTTTTCGAAAGTAAATTCTAAAATGCAGATACTAAATCCTGGATACGTGACTGCTTTGAGCCTTCTGATCTAATCATTTAGCCCACTGTGCAAAACAGTTTCACTGAGAAACAACAGCAAAAAAAATCTTAACATCTCATGAATATTTCGTCATGCTGTTTATGCAGAAATTTTGAAGGAAAATGCTTATTTATGAAAAAGTTATTAACAGGTTGTTGCTTTATTTGAATGATTAGATGTTGATTATGCATTCTCGAAGGCGGGAAGTTAAACATAAAAGAGACATCTCTTGCATAATTTATGCTGTCATCCATTCCACACACCAAAGAGACTTGGTTTCCATCTACTGCCTATTTTTGCCACCCAAAATGCCACCCACTGTTCCTCATTGGCAGTTTACTTTAGCCAATCACATGGAAATGTAATCGAGGATGCCCCCGCTTTCTCCTAGGTTACTATGGAGATAAAGAAGTGATCTTCAGACGCTGGGTTGCTGCTAGGGGCGAAGTTTTCCTCTCTATAGTAGTATACTAAATTGTGAGCTTCAAACCAAATTTCACAGGGAGAAAAATACCCTACTGTTACTTCTAAAATCACATTTAGGTTCATTAGGGAAAGAAAATTCCGCATAGCACCGAAGAATTATTATTCCGTATGTTTACCAAGTGCATTTATTCACCGATGGGCTTAGAAAGGCCGCCGTGCGTCATGTGGGACATTAGGGTGTAGCCACGTGCGAAGGAAAGAGATATACTCTGTGCATGTTAAAGAACACACTGGATTGCTTTGACTGGAGGCCTCCATCTGTCTCCTGTCCAGTGGGTCCCTTTCCTCCACCGTCCGTCGGATGGGACGTTAAACCATGGTTCCCATGTTCTGGATAGCCATAGCCTGTGCACGTTAGATACTGGATGGCCTTGATAAGACCATCAACAACTTTGGTGATGGTCCTTTCACTCAACTTTCGCTGAGCCCTTGGGGTCCTTGCGATCTGGACATTTAGCCCATTATGTACGCCAGGGCCGGAGGTAAAAAAATATTGGGGGAATATAAAATATAAAATATAAATATAAAATATTGTACAGACTACATTTTTATTGCGGTATAACATTTCCCCCCTCCTTTTAAAGGTGTTTAAAATTTTCTTGAAAAATACATGGAATGTACGTTAAGTTTACCAATATTTTGCATCTATTACACTTATAATCATTCTGAAAGGAGGGAAGGCTTGAACCCCTTCACCCCCCCCCCCCCCCACACACACACACACCACCATTCCCACCCCTAGATCCAGCCCTGGTGAACACAGAAGTCTCCCTCAGAGGTAAAACAACTCCACCGAAGATATTTCATTGTTTCCTTCCGAGAAATAAAAGAAAAATTCTTTTTTTCGATGAGACAGGCACTAAAAAGAAAATTACTCTTTACATTTTACAAACCTTCACCAAATTGAATTTCCATAGATACGGGACAATAACTTAGTAATGACAAAACTTTAAACAAGCAATCAAGCAATATTTTTTACAATATGCATATATATGCCGATTGTTAACTCCCCAACTGTTGTTAAATGTTCAAACTTCCATAACTCTTTAAATTACCGAAACAGTATTGTCTGAAATCGATATTACGATAGAGTTGATATCCGTAGTTATAAAGCTGCTAGTTGATTTCTCGGCATTGCTCGGTTTTTCAAACGTTTTTCTTTTCCACAAAAAAGAAAGCTCGTGTGCCGCTAGTGCTTCTGTTTTTCTTTTCCACAAAAAAAAAGCTCGTGTGCCGCTCATGCTTCTGTTTTTCTCTTTCCGCTCTTGATTTAAAATAAATATTTACTCATTTCTGAAACAATGCCTTTATTACCCGAAAGCAGAAAGAAATAAAAGTAACTATATCGTCATTTAAATTTATTTGTGGTAATTATTATTTTTAATAGTCGCTAATGTTAAATCTATGGGAATTTCGAGAAATTCAACCCGGTTCACACCGATTTTGGCTTTCCTCTGGCGATGGTTCGCACCATCGCTAAAATCTTCCCCTGGGTAAAATGTTCAAGTAATCTCCCTCCCCCCCACTTCCCGAACAGAGGAAAAGTTCAGACAAAGTTTGTTGCCATCAGTTCTTTAGGAGATTAAATTCAAAAACTGATACACAAACAGATAAACACAACTCTCTTTATGAAAATTTAGCGATAACTTACTTATAATTTTAAATAACACCCGATGAAATTCAACCTATCAACGGTGAAAAAGCGTTGATATATTAGCTGCTAGTAGTATTGGTACAATTTTAAAATAAGCAAACGATTTTTCGCATCGAGCATAATTCTTCCATGATAACGAATTTCAAAATTCTATTCCTTCATTTGGCTATAGTTCTCTCAGTGTACAATAGATGGCGCCACAAGTCTACATATATTTTAATCCCATTTCTGTTTCTATTGGGATCGAGTGCGATGAGCAGTCTTCTAGTGAGCAGGAAAAATTATTACACATTTTACCAATACACATATGTGTGAAAACGATCTTCCGCCAGAGAAAATCTATAAAATATAAATAGTTAATAACAACATTATATTAAAATTAAATTAAATTATTTACAACAAATTTGACTGTCGACGAGATTAAATAGATGTACTAAACCAGTGGTTCTCAACCACTTATGCTTCACGTACCTCCTGGAAATGTTTATGTAACTGGCGTACCCCTTGTATAGATAGATAAAACTATAGTTATAATATAACAATGGGAATAAAATAAAACTTATACACATTAAATTCTGTATTCATAAATTACATATATCGATAAACAAAAATTTGACAAACAATTTAACAAATCTTATAAAATTATAAACATTTTACTGGGTAATCAGTGAAATGGTTGCGCTTGTTTACGCTTGCACAGTTCATCAATGGTTGGGGTTATTTTGCTAAAGTCGCAAGTCATCTTCAACATTCTGACAACTTAGCGACTTTTTTAGCTCTCACGGTGTACCCCAAAAAATTTTATCACGTACCCCACGTTGAGAACCCCTATACTAAACTAATGAGTATATAGTAATGGGATATATTAAACCAATGAGTATATAGTAACATTGCTGATAATTTCAGTGTTCTCTGAACGTACATATTATGTGAGTGGTCAATATTAAAATATCTATTGCTTTCCAAAATGTATTTAAGAGAGTTTACTGACCCTTCAAAATGCATACCAAACTCTCGGGAAAACTGTTCATTTATGCTCAAGATCTTTCACTTTGCTTCAGACTTCTTCGCTAATCTCTGGGTTTTGAAGAATTGCCGTAGGTCAGACGGAAGGTTAAGCCGTGGCAACATATGCAGAAGAGTAAAACCCTCTGTATGTTTAAGAACACGCTTTGTGGCTTTGACTGTTTTCTAATAATTGTCCACTTTATTCTCTTGCCTTCCCCCACCTATGGGCATGGGAATACCGCTGTCCGTCGGATGGGATCTAAAGTGGTGGCTCCATGCACAGGAGAGCCATAACCTGTGCACGTTAAAAAACAGGCTAGATGTGCTTGAAGGGAGGCTACCATCTGTCTCCAAATAGCTGTCAGTGGACCCCTTCTCCCAACATTCTCTGAACTACCGTGGTCCTAGTGACCTGGCCACTTAGTCCATTGTGTGCCAAAAACTGCCTCTGAGATGTAAAACAACCAAACCACACCCTGCCACCCTCAACTCTGAGCCCAAAAGGTCCTTACGACCTGGCCATTTAACCCATTATGTCTTACAGGTGAAACAGCCCAACCTTATATTTCAGATAAAATTGAATAAAAATTGATTTTGCTCAAACTTAATTTTCAAATTGAAATAATATGATTATCTTTTCTACCTTTTTTAAATCCTTTTTGTGTTTTTTTTTCCTTAGTCAAAAAATTTCTGATATAAATTTTGATTTTGTTTAGTCAAATGGTAGGTAAGGAGAGAGAGAAAAAAAACTGATTTAGAATAAATATTTAATTTAAACAATTTAATATCTTTTGAAATAATAATGAGTTAATTTAAAATAAATGAAAATACCGAAAAAAAAAGGATAAAATAAGCTGTATTCGAAAACAATTTTCTGAAAGAGAATTTCAATCAAGTATTTTAACCACTATTAAGCTGTCCTTAATCCATAGAGCAAAGAAGGGTGCAGATGAGAAATTGTCTTGGGCAAGGTGGGATCTGAACCCACGTCCTCCTGATGACGTGTCAGGTGCTCTGACCCTGAGCTACCCGCCGATGATCAATCCTTCCTCTATTGCCGATGTTATGCGACAACTCCTTCTGGCAACACCTGTTGTTTTAAGTGCATTTGGAGACTCCATCTCCACAATATTTTTTAATCAAAATTTACATGTATCCTTTACGCTGAGGTTGCACACTGAATGGCCAATATATTAGGTACACCTTCCCCGCACTGATCTGCTCAATTCGGTGACACGATCAAGTATTGATACCATGATGTTTAAAGCAGATAGGCAGATACCTAGGAATTCTCTGTGTGTTCAATTCAGCGCGAGACTAGGCAAGACGAAAGATTGAAGCAACGCTGAACGTGGTATGGTAATTAGTGCCATGGAAGCCGGAATGAGTATCTCGAAAGCAGCAATCCTCCTGGAGTTCAAGACTGGAAGTATCTCGGATATATCGAGAATGGTTCAACGCCCAAAAATATCAAGTTAACGATAGTTCTGTGATCGGAAACAGCTCGTTGATGCAAGAGGACGACATGACTTATTCAGTCACAAATGAGCTGCAGTCAATCAAATAACTGCCGAGTGGCATTCAAATAGGCATATCATCAGCCAAAGATGCATATCAAAGAGGCATATCATCAGCCAAAGAGGCATATCAAAGAGGCATATCATCAGAATACAAAACTCATCGTGTCTTGTGTAGGATGGGGTATGGCAGCCGACAACCTAACTAGGTTCCCCTCGTGTCAGGGGAACACTAGAAACTGCAGTTGTAATGGGCTAAAGAACGCAAACACTGGAGGATTGGAAGAGTCGCCTGGTGTGATGAATCCCGGTTTCTTCTGTTTCACGCTGGTGGAAACACCAGGATATGGTGAAAACTGCACGGGTCCATGTATGTATCCTGCCAGAATCAACATTGCAGGCTGATGATGGGGATATGGTGTAGGGCAGTGGTTCTCAACCTTTTATGCTTCACGTACCCCCTGGAAATATGCATATAACTGGCGTACCCCTTGTATAGATAGATAAAACTACAGTTATAGTATAACAATGGGAATAAAATAAAACACTGACTTTGTTACTAGATCTAGCGATTTTTAAGATCTCACGGCGTACCCCACGTTGAGAACCTTTACGTAGGGAATGTTTTCTTGGCATATGTTGAGTCTCATGATACCTCCGTGAACCAGTGGAACAACGTTTGAAAATCACAGGATATCTTAATATCATTGCCAATCAGATACATTCCTTCGTGACATCAGTGTCCATCTGTGAATGAGTTCTTTCAGCAGGAAAATGCTCCATATCACAAAGTTAGGATCGTCTAAGAATGGTTTCCTAAACATGACAATGATATCAGCTTGCTGCAGTAACCTCTTCAATTACCAGATCACCAGATTTCATTCCAATCGAGCACTTGCGGAATGAAATTAAACGCGAGGTTCAGGGTAGATTTTCACCACCAGCCAATTTGCAACACCTGCGGGAAGTGGCGCAGTCGACATGGAACAGTATATCCCTGTGGCACGCTTTGGCATCTCGTTGAATCCATGCCCTGAGGAGTTCAGATTTTCTGAGGGCGAAAGGGGAGCTATTTGCTATTAAGTAAAAGCACGGCTGAATCTAGGGGAATGCAAGTCCCCCTATAATTAACTTTTTAAGAATACCAGTAAGGGTAATAGAAGCAAAAAATATTAAACTTTTGCATATTTCACAGATTTTTCAAGAAATTTTTTAAAATGCTTATGAAACGGAGGGGGAAATGCTTTACTGCAATGGAAATCCAGTCTCTTGGCCTTTCACCTTACTGGCTGGATTGATTACGTCGCTTGCATCCCCCACCGGCTCCATTTTTTTTAAATCCGTACTTGCTGGGTAAGAATAATTAATACATTGGCCACTCAGTGTATTTCGAATTAATAACTAAAGATTCAATTCAGTTTAATGCTCGAAGATGGCATAGATCAAAACAAGAATATGAAGAAACAGGAGAAGTTGGGTTGGGTTGTTTTAGCTCTGAGCGGCACTTTTTTGCACACCATGGGCTAAATGGCCAGGCCACAAGGACCCCGAAGGCTCAGAGAAGGTTGGGGGAGGGGACCCACTGGAACAGCTGTTGGGAGACAGATGGTAGTCTCCCGTCAAGGCCATCCAGCGTGTTCTTTAACGTGCACAGGGTATGTCTCTCCCGCACACGGGGCCACGGCTTAACGTCCCATCCGACGGACGGCGGCCTTTCCAAGCCCATCGGTGTCTCCTACTGACCGTGGGCAGGGCGGGGAATTTTGCGGAGATAAATCTCAACGCTGACCCAGCTGGGACTCGAACCTGGGAACTACAGATTACGAGCCTGGCGCGCTACCGACTGAGCCACCCCCGCCCCTAAACAGGAGAAGTAAAATAATCCTAGAAGAATACATTTGACATGAAAGACCGATAGGTAAAGAAAAAACATCCCTGGATGGAGACAACTTCTGCTGAGAGTATGACTGGATCGAGACAATGTCAGATGAAAGAGCAACAATTTAGAAGTGAACTTCTCTAGTAACAGAAAATGTGAAAAAATTAGTATGACTGGAAGGAGACCATTACAGATGAAAGAAGTTGCTTACCACAGAAGTCTAAACAGGAGTCTGTCCGTTTGATCCTTCCATACATGCTTTATGGAGATGCCATAGAACAGATATGGGACGCGTGACTTCGGCAGTAAAACAACACATGAAGCCACCATGCTTTATCCGGGGCACAAACCCATGTCTCTCGGATCAGAAATCAGGTAGCAGCAGCTGTCTAATATTTAGTATAGTTTAGCCTCACATACACAGGTGTTTACGAAAATCAGAACACCATCCAGAAGATATTCATATTTTTGGGGTTCAATTTAGATTTATTGTAGTAAAAAATGATTACAATATGGGGACAATTGGAAAGTTACATACCGGGTTGTTTATTACTGGCTCTGTCCACCCCTTGCTTGTATCACTGCTGAACATGGCGAGGCATGGAATCAAACAAATGTTTGATGGATTGTGGAACAGTCGTCCAAGCAATATGCATTCTTGCCCAAAGTTTGTTTGCATTTGCGGGGATGTGCTGGTATTTCTGCAACCTCCGTTTGACCGGTGTCCGTAGTTTGTTCGAGGGAAATTTGTTCGAAAAGGAAATTTGTTCGAGGGAAATTTGTTCGAAAAGGAAATTTGTTCGAAACGGAATTTTGTTCGAGGGAAATTTGTTCGAAACGGAATTTTGTTCGAGGGAAATTTGTTTGAAAAGGAAATTTGTTCGAGGGAAATTTGTTCGAAAAGGAAATTTCTTCAAGGGAAATTTGTTCGAAAAGGAAATTTGTTCGAAACGGAATTTTGTTCGAAAATGAAATTTGTTCGAGGGAAATTTGTTCGAAACGGAATTTTGTTCGAGTGAAATTTGTTCGAGGGAAATTTGTTCGAAAAGGAACTTTGTTCGAAACGGTAATTTGTTCGAAGGAATTTTGTTCGAAACTGAAATATATTCGTCCAAAATTTTGTCGAAAGTTTTAGAATTGAAAAATATTGAGAAGCTGCTAGAGGGCATACTCCTCGATAAGGTCTCTTCTGATTTGCCACTGGGAAATCATCGGAAGGAAAAGTGTGTGTAGGGGGGGGGGGAGTCTAGTAAGAAAGTTGATAGAAAATAAGGCTCAGTTTTATATTAGATAGAGTAAAATGCTTGTTTTCCAAGCAATCTAATACCATTTATTCCTTTTAGTTTTCACTATTCTTATAAGCAATAGTCTGAACTTTGAAGAAGAGGGGTTATGTTAATAATTTAAAACTGGATTATTTTGCAAAACAATACATTCCTTTTCCGATAACTAGTACCCGGGCCTATACTACAAAGATAAATATTTATTGAGCGGATCAAGTGATTTAATCGAGCCAGAAAGAACTGAAACGCAGTTCCTGTGTATGGTTTTTTTTTTCCTTCTATTTTAGTATTCTTTCAAAAACTTTATACAAAATATATATTAATATATATATCATTAATATTTTGACTAACTTTCAAATTATTAATATTCTTAAAAAGGGGCCATAACCCTCTTGTTCCGTTTCCCTAGATCTAGGATTTCTGATACTACAGTTTCAAAGTGAAAAATTAGAAATATGGAGAGTCGAACCCTACACCATTCTAGACAAAATATCTTACTGTACTTACTGTATACCGAGACTTAGACTCCATGACTATATGTGAGCTTTTTCACCATGGCTATCCACACTTTCAATTATTTTATATTATTCTAAGTTTTTGAAAGAGCACTCAAATAGAAAGAAATTTTATATACTGGAACTGCATTTCAGTTTGCTCTGGCCCAATTCAATCAATTTTCCCTATCCTAAAAATAACATATTTATCCGTGTATTCACTAGATCTAGGATATTAGAAGACACATACGTAGAGAGACATTGAAGTCAGTTTCATCTTCGAAGTTAGCGTCCCACTGACATAACATGACCACCTCATATTACATCAAAAGGAGACTAATTTCGAAGATATATGACTTCTAAAATAACCTATTTGTGGCAAAATGTGTCTGAGAATATTGTAAAAATCTTAATAAAATCTATTTAAATCTCGATTTTTCAATAGAATTTCTTATTATTTTATTATTATAGAAATTTATTATTTAATCAGATATGGAGGTTGAAACCAAGCAGAGCAGCAATATTTTCTGAGAAATTTATCAAAAACTTTAAAAGAATATTGAAAGAAATATTTTCACACACTTTTAGAATACGTAGTTATATCTGAACTGGTTTGAAATAATATTTTCTGTTTCAGTTTCAAATGACTTTAAATGTCTAGCACTGTTATTTTTATATGTTCAAACTTTCATAACTCTTTAAATATTGAAAGAATATTGTCGGGGAAAAAACGATAATTAGATAGAAATGATTTAATCTTTAATTTGCCTTTAGTCGCATTTTCTCATAGAACGTTTATTTTAAAAGTTGCAGGACATCGAAATTTGCTTCCCATTGACATAATGTGGGTGGGTGGTCATATTTCAACGATCACTCAGAATGTAGTGTGGAAAATATTCCAGTTTTAAATTTCAAACGTAATCTCTCTTCTACAAAACTCTGCCTGTAGCGTATAAGAATAGCAAAAAGTAAAAAGAAGTAAACGGTGTCTAGATTGTCGGCAAAACAAGCATTTTTCTCTAATATAAAACTGAGGCTTAACTTCTATCGCCTTTCTTATTAGACTCATCCCCCTCCTCTCCTTCTGATCCGCTGTGACAAACCAGAAGAGACCTTGTCGAGTCATTGGGCTTACGTACTCTAGCACAGGCTCTAAATATTTATCAATTCTCAAACCTTCCGCAAAATGTGGCAGAATATATTTCCGTTTCGAGCAATTTTCTTTCGAACAAATTTCCGCTTCGAAGAAATTTTCGTCGAACAAATTTCCGTTTCGAACAAATGTTGTCGAACAAATTACACCAAACCACCATTTGACCATATCCCATACAATTTCGATGGAATCGAGTGGGCCACAGAAGGATATGTACACTGTTTTGCCTCAGGTATTCAACAGTGGCAGCTGCTACATTGGGCATTATAAAAATTATTGTCCTGCTGAAATATAGGGTGTGGGACTGTCTGGAGGTAAGGCAGAGTTGTGAAATGTCCTGGATGTATCGAGCAATGGTAATGGTGTGTAGATCTGTACTACGGAGGATTTGCTATCAAAAACTAACCGCACCCCACACCATAATCCCATGCGTTGATGCTGTATGCCTCGTCCGAATGCACTCCTCTCAGTGACTCTCACCTTCGAATCCGATGACGAAGAATCTGTCATCGGATTCGAACAGACAGAAGCGGGATTCGTCAGGAAAAATGCTGTTGTAATATTCGTCGCTCCACTACCGTTGCTCGATGCACCACTGTAGTCTGGCTCATTTGTGTTGGGGTGTCAGAGGGTGTTGGGATAGCAATAGCCGGCTGGTGTGCAGTCCGAATTACAATAGACGGCATCGAACTGTTACTGCCGACATTGGAAAATGTGTTACTGAATCCACTGTTGGGCCAAGTCTGTAGATTGGGCAGAGCGATCTGTTATAGCAAGCCTCCGAAGGTGGCGTTCTTCCCATGAACGCCGGGAAGGTTCTGGACTTCGTCCAGAACCTTCCCGGCGTGTTCATTGCCACCTTCGAACCATTCTCTGCTTATTTGATGCACAGCAGATACACTATGTCCTCTACAACTTATCCCTCATTTCTTATGTATTGATTTTTCTATATTTTTTTCTCACACTCTCTCCAGGATACTCATCTTTCTTTTAATTAGCTTTTTTTCAAGAATTAAATAAACAAACACTGCTTTGAAGCCATTAAGAAAGCTGTTAAAGAGAGCACAGAGATTTAAAAGTAGTTCATCCTCTGACAGACAGTTCATTATAGGGATAAGTGCTCAATCAGTGTCATCACTTGGGGCGGGGATTGCTCGTAATCTGCAGTTCCCAGGTTCGAGTCCCGCCTGGGCCATCGTTGAGATTTATTTTGCCAAAATTCCCCGCTCTGCCCTCGTCAACATGGCACATCGATGGGTTAGAAAAAACCGTCGACCGTCGAATGGAGCATTAAGTGGCCCTATATACAGGTGAATCATACTCTGTGCATGTTAAAGAACACACTGGATGGCTTGACAGGAGGCTACCATATGTCTCCTAACAGCTGTCCAGTGGGTCTCTTCCCCCAACGGGGTGGGGGTGGCTCAGTCGGTAGTGCACCAGGCTCGTAATCTGTAGTTCCCAAGTTCGAGTCCCAGCTGGGTCAGCATTGAGATTTATTTCCACAAAATTCTCCCCGCCCTGCCCACGGTCAGTAGGGGACACCGATGGGCTTGGAAAGGCCACCGTCCGTCGGATTGGACATTAAGCCGTGAACCGTGTGCAGGAGAGCCCTGTGCACGTTAAAGAACAAGCTGGATGGCCTTGACAGGAGGCTACCATCTGTCTCCCAATAGGTGTTCCAGTGGGTCCCCTCCCCCAACCTTCTCTGAGCCTTCGGGGTCCATATGACCTGGCCATTTAGCCCATGGTGTGCAAAAAAGTGCCGCTCAGAGGTAAAACAACCCAACCCAACCCTTCCACCAACCTTCTCTGAGCCCTCGGGGTACTTGTAAACACGCTTTCAATGGGCTATTTAGCCCATTGTGTGCAAAAAAAGTGCCACTCAGAGGTAAAACAACCCAACCCGTCATCACTAGGTCTGGATTCAACTACTATAACTCCTTAAATGGGAGAGGTCCAGAATTGCGGATCGAAGGAAGTCCAGGACGACACTGTATTTTGTCCAGGCTCCCTCTCCCCATCTTCTTTTTTACATTGTTGTAATTGTAATGAAATAAAATTATGGTAAGCAATTAATGATTGCGATACTTGGTTCTGGAAAATCACAGCGTGTAGCAAATCCTCGATCAGTGAACTAAATACACTGGTTTCCAAAACTTAAGGAACACACTTTAATTTCCAATTATCTTCAACATATACTAAAATAAATCATAGGAAACATCATACACTTCCATAATGAGTACCTCGATTTCAGATTATCCTTTAAAGGGCATTGTTCCATATTCAAGAATGGCAGATATAAAAATAAGAAACCTTACTCTAGAAACTGAATATCAGTTAAATGACAGGTAACAAGATGAGTATCAATGGAAGCATTACTAGAGGATATAACTTCAGGTAAATGATAGGAAAGACGATGAGCATTCTTGGAAGGGCATTCACTCCAGTTGGAAGAATGATAAAAGAAGATGAATATCTTTGAAAGCTCAGTTTCAGCTGAATGACAAGCAAGAAAATTATTCCTGAAAGGAGACCAATTCAGGTGAAAGTGAGACAGGCAGAATATCAACAACCATGGAAAAGAATTTCTGATGAAAGGGAAATAATTGCAAAAATAAGCATCCCTAGAAAGAGACCACAGGACAATAAGAGATGAAAGATTGGGTTTTTTTATCTCTGAGCTGCACGTTTTTTGCAGACAATGGATTAAATGGCTAGGTCACAAGGACCCCGAGGGATCAGAGAAGGTTGGGAGCAGGGAACCCACTGGAAGCTGTTGGGAAACATATGGTAGATTCCCGTCAAGGCCATCTAGAGTGTTCTTTAACGTTCATAGAGTATGATTCTCCCACACACACGGCGCCATGGCTTAACGTCCCATCCAAGGGACGGTAGCCTTTCCAAGCCCATCAGTGACCCCAACTGATCAGAGCATGGGCAGAGAGTTTGGGGAGAAAAATCTCAATGTCTAGAATAGTAGAGAATGGAGTCTTTGGTTAATGGGAACATATTTTAATGAAGACATTCTCCCACTGGAACTCGAATCTATGAACTGCAGATTACGAGCCTGACGCGCTACCGACTAAGCCACCCCGCACCATAGATTAAGTTAAGCAGCGCTGGAAGGGCACTCATCCATATGGAAGAATTACAGTGAGAAACATAGGCATTATCACTTCAGATAATGACAGGTAAGAAGATGAATCTTAGAGGAAGATCATTTCATATGAAAGGACGGCAGGTTAGGAGATAGGCATACTTGGAAACAAACAGGTGAGAAATCGTATTGAACTAGAAATAGAAAATTTCAAATGAAATAAATAAAGTTTTGTGTAGAACTAGAAAGAAAAAATGTCAGATGAAAAAAGGAAAGGTAAGAAAATGTGTAGGACTAAAGAGAAAAAATCATCATCATCATCCTTAAGCAGCCATGGGCTGCGGAGGTCCAATCAGACCGCGCAATTTAGTTCTCCAAGCATATCTGTGCTGAACTATACCTGCTGCATCTGGCCACTGCACACCAATTCTAAAAAGGTCCTGTTTGACATTGTTTGCCCACCTCATCATAGGTCTCCCCCTCTTTCTGAGGCCTTTAGGCACACTATTCATAACGCTATTCGCTAATTTATAATTATCCATACGGCAACATCAGATGAAAAAAGGAAAAGTAAGAAAACGTGTAGGACTAGAAAGTAAAAATGTCAGATGAAAAAAAAGGAAAGAAAGAAAATGTGTAGGATTAAAATGAAAACATATCAGACGAAAAAAGTAAAGGTAAGAAAATGTGTAAGACTAAAATGAAAATATATCAGATGAAAAAAGGACATGTCAGAAAATGTGCAGGAGTAGAAAGAAAAAATATCAGATGAAAAAAAAAGGAAAAGTAAAACTAAGGTCTCAATAGGAAGGCCTTTTAATGGAAATGTATTTGACTCAATGGGAAAGTCTTTTAATGGACAAGTATGTGGTTCAATGTGGGACATTTTTAGGGGAGATGTCTTTGGTTCAATGGGAAGGTCTTTTAATGGAGATGCGTTTGGTTCAATGGAAATACCTTTTAATGGAGATGTTTTTGGTTCAATGGGAAGTTCTTTTAATGGGGATGTTTTTGGTTCAATAGGAGCATCTCTTAATGGATATGTCTTTGGTTCACTGGGAAGATCTTTTAATGGAGATGTTTTTGGTTCAATGGGAGCATTTTTTAATGGAGATGTCTTTGATTCAATGGGAAGGTCTTTTAATGGAGATGCGTTTGGTTCAATGGGAGCATCATTTAATGGAGATGTCTTTGGTTCAATGGGAAGTTCTTTTAATGGGGATGTTTTTGGTTCAATGGGAAGGTCTTTTAATGGAGATGTTTTGTTTAAAAGGGAGCATCTTTTAATGAAGATGTCTTTGGTTCAATGGGAAGTTCTTTTAATGGGGATGTTTTTGGTTCAATAGGAGCATCTCTTAATGGAGATGCCTTTGGTTCAATAAAAAAGTCTTTTAATGGAGATGTTTTTGGTTCAATGGGAGCATCTTTTAATGGAGATGTCTTTGGTTCACTGGGAAGGTCTTTTAATGGAGATGTTTTTGGTTCAATGGGAGCATCTTTTAATGGAGATGTCTTTGGTTCACTGGGAAGGTCTTTTAATGGAGATGTTTTTGGTTAAATGGGAGCATTTTTTAATGGAGATGTCTTTGATTCAATGGGAAGGTCTTCTAATGGAGATGCGTTTGGTTCAATGGGAGCATCTTTTAATGGAGATGTCTTTGGTTCAATGGAGAGGTCTTTTAATGGAGATGTTTTTGGTTCAATGGGAGCATCTCTTAATGGAGATGCCTTTGGTTCAATGGGAGCATCTCTTAATGGAGATGCCTTTGGTTCAATGGGAAAGTCTTTTAATGGAGATGTTTTTGGTTCAATGGGATCATCTTTTAATGAAGATGTCTTTAGTTCACTGGGAAGGTCTTTTAATGGAGATGTTTTTGGTTCAATGGGAGCATCTGTTAATGGAGATGCCTTTGGTTCAATTGGAGCATCTCTTAATGGAGATGCATTTGGTTCAATGGGAAGGTCTTTTAATGGAGATGTTTTGGTTCAATGGGAGCATCTTTTAATAGAGATGTCTTTGGTTCAATGGGAGCATTTTTTAATGGAGATGTTTTTGGTTCAATGGGAGCATTTGTTAATGGAGATGCCTTTGGTTCAATGGGAAGGTCTTTTAATGGAGATGTTTTGGTTCAATGGGAGTCTCTTTTAATGGAGATGTGTTTG
The DNA here is from genome assembly GCA_038380435.1 of Ryuthela nishihirai. Lineage (NCBI taxonomy): Eukaryota > Metazoa > Arthropoda > Arachnida > Araneae > Heptathelidae > Ryuthela > Ryuthela nishihirai. The sequence goes on along the minus strand of JAWZYU010000019.1, from coordinate 33,153,152 downwards.
GTTCAATGGGGAGGTCTCTTAATGGAGATGTTTTTGGTTCAATGGGGAGGTGTTTTAATGGAGATGTTTTTGGTTCAATGGGAGAACCTGTTAATGGAGATGCCTTTTGTTCAATGGGAAGGTCTTTTATAGAGATGTTTTGGTTCAATGGGAGCATCTTTTAATGGAGATGTCTTTGGTTCAATGGAGAGGTCTTTTAATGGCAATGTCTTTGATTCAATAGGAAGGTCTCTTAATAGAGATGTTTTTGGTTCAATGGGAACATATTTTAATCGAAACGTCTTTGGTTCAATGGGGGACACCGTTTAATGGAGATGTTTTTGGTTCAATGGGGACATCGTTTAATGGAGATGTCTTTCGTCCAATGGGAGCATCTTTGGATTGAGATGTCTTTGGTTCAAAGGGAATAAAGACTGAAAGGTTATTTTAAGAGGAGCATTTGTCCTCTTAGAATAATTTTTAGAAATGTTTTTTAGTTATGGTTAATGAGAACATATTTTAATGAAGACGTTCTTGATTCAATGGAAACATCTGTTAATGGAGATGTCTTTGGCTTAATGTGAAGGTCTTTGAATGGAAATATTTTTGGTTCAATAGAAATGTCTTTTAATGGAGGTCTTTTGTTCAATGGGAACATAGTTTAATGGCGATGTTTTTTGTTCTATGGGAGCATCTTTTAATGGAGACGTTTTTGGTTCAATGGGAACATTTTCTAATGGAGATGTTTTTGGTCAATGGGAACATTTTGCTGTGGAGATATTTTTGTTTCAATGGGAACATCTTTTAATGGAGATCTTTTTGGTTCAATGGGAACATTTCTTAATGGATATATCTTTGGTTCAATGGGAACATTTCTTAATGGATATATCTTTGGTTTAATGGGAACATCTTTTATTGGAGATGTTTTTGGTTCAATGGGAACATTGTTTAATGGAGATGCCTTTGGTTCAATGGGAAAGTCTTTTAAGAGATGTTTTTGGTTCAATCGGAATGTCTCCTAATGGGGATATCTTTGCGTCGATGGGAAGCGCAAGGCTATGATACAGTTTTGCCTTATGGCTCTGTTTTCTATGACGATTTTCTTCAGAACTCGTTAAGGAATTTAGGGATTGCTCAATTAGTTCAATTCGTTATTGCATTTTGCACTTTATGCAATTTTCATGTCATGAATTTGAACTTATAAATTACAAATAACTTTTAATTTCTTTCAAATATTCAAATTTTAGAATGCAAATTTTATTTTGTTTAATTATACATTTGTTAAATAACATAAACAAATGAAAATAAAATGAATAATATTCTTAAATATTTCTTTTTTATTTCAATTAATATTTGGAATATCAGTCATCCTCAAGAATGTCAAACTCGCCGATGGAACTGCAATTATATTTAAAATAATAATATCATTAAAATTTATTTTATTGTTAAATGAGATATTTAAATTCCCAATTTTTAGTTACTACTGATTCATTTATATTATACTGTTTCGTAAATTGTACCTATATACATCACATTTATATGTAACAGTAAATATACAATATTTTAATTATTTTTCTGAAGTGAGAATCCTTTCAATTAATTAATCAATTCAAATATCTTAATCAATCAATATTTTTAATAATTTTGGAAATTTGCATATTTAATTTTTTTTTTTTGTTATGTCAATCTATCAATTATTTTCGTTGGTATATTTTGTTTGTTTAAAGCTTTTCCTAGGGTGCAGAACAGTTAGGTTATTATAGTCAGTCGATCTTGTATTACGATCAGAGGTTTTAACATTACACTCTATGTAATGTTTTTTAATATGTAATACGGTATAATACTATAAATTTATGATTTCTTAACTGAAGAATATGTAAATCAGTTTTTTTGAAAATCAGAATAAGTAATCAGATTACGTTCACAAAGTGATGACATTATAATCGGTACTTGTCGATGTCTTTGGTTCAATGGGCAATGATACAAATATTAGCTGTTGTAGCACTGGTTGACAAAGCAGAGAAGACTTCTAAAGAGAAGTTCTCGGAAGGGTAGGGGGGGAAACTTTTCGAGCTCGTGTGACAGAGTTACAAAAATGCTTTAAAATGTTATTTATGCCAACTATGTACGTTTATCGTACAATGCAAATTAAATGATACAAAGTATTAATGATTTAAATGTAATGATAGAAAATGCTAAGGTTTATATTTCGCCACTAGAGAAGGAAAAATAAAAAAAATTTGTTATTAATTTTGAACAAAATCATTCTATTCAATACAAAAATTTACACTCGACCTTAGCGCTTCACTGACGCAGCAGCTCTTATCAGAATAAAATGAGTTTTTATTGGCTGAGAGAGGAAAATAGCTCTATCAAACATAGTATTAAACCGAACCATAACTATATTTCAAAATATAGAGAAGTGTTTTAAGGAAATCATTTGCCAGATGACAAATTTGTTGCGTATTTTTTTATGATTCAAATACTGTGTTTTGCAATGTGTAATCGGTTATTTGACGAGATCTTTATAACTTATGAGCCATTTGAAGTACTAATTACAGTAACATAGTCGCCGCCTCGCCACCAATGGTTTATCCATAAATATATGATAAATCAGCAGTCCCGTGGCCGAGTGGTTAGCGCGCTTGGCTACTGATCTAAAGGACCTGGGTTCGAGCCTCGGGCTAAAGCATGGATGTTCGTGTTGTTATTCTGCTGAAGTCTTGCCATCCTCTCAGATCTTCTACTTTGGCGTATAAACTGATAGGCTCCTGTCAGACCTCTGTGGCAAGCAGCTGCTTGAGGGGGTATTTATTTATTTTTTTATAATGTTTTAAATTTCTAGAGCTACCATTTCCAAATATCTATACTAGCAATAGACATGGATTTCTTTTCACTTCTCAGTGACGGCGAACAAAAATCGCCTCGGGTATCACAGGTTTTTCACCCTTGCTCTGGAAGATTGGTTTGCTGAATTATGGGAATAAAGACTGAAAGGTTATTTTAAGAGGAGCATTTGTCCTCTTAGAATAATATGTCATGCAAAGGTAGGCTGATCTTTTCAAGGCTCTTATGAATAATATGGGGGAGCTATATACAGCAAAGAAAAACATTTTTCTTTATTCCATGTCACAAGATAAATTAATTTGATTATCACAAAATTATAGCTACGGTGAGGGGTGTACGCATAAGCTCCGCAATTCGCTCGATGGGGTGAGAGGGACACGGTTAGAGGAGAGGTCTTTTTTTAATAAGTTTATGCGAAACTTGATATTAAACTATTTAAAAGATATCCTGGATTTTTTTTCAGTAGCGTTGAACTAATAATAACTGATAATCCCTATTTAGAAATTCCTCGCTGCCTGTGAGCCAGAACTCGTTGTCTGAAAGCCTTTCCTTAGTACTCTAAGGCAGTGGTTCTCTTTATGCTTCCGGGGCGGGGGTGGCTCAGTCGGTAGCGCGCCAGGCTCGTAATCTGTAGTTCCCAGGTTCGAGTCCCAGCTGGGTCAGCGTTCAGATTTATCTCCGCAAAATTTCCCGCCCTGCCCACGGTCAGTAGGGGACACCGATGGGCTTGGAAAGGCCTCCGTTCGTCGGATGGGACGTTAAGCCGTGGCCCCGTATGTGGGAGAGTCATATCCTGTGCACGTTAAAGAACACGCTGGATGGCCTTGACGAGAGGCTACCATCTGTCTCACAACAGCTGTTCCAGTGGGTCCCCTCCCCCAACCTTCTCTGAGCCTTCGGGGTCCATGTGACCTGGTCATTTAGCCCATGTGTGCAAAAAAGTGCTGCTCAGTGGTAAAACAACCCAACTCTTTATGCTTCACGTACCCCATGGAAATGTGTATGTAACTGGCTTTCCCCTTGTATAGATAAATAAAAATAATCATAGTATAACAATGGGAATAAAATGAAACGTATATATATATACATTAAATTATGTATTCATAAATTACATATGTCGATAAACACAAAAAATGACATATACAATTTAACAAATCTTATAAAATTATAAACTTTTACTTTGTTACCAGAACTAGCGACTTTTGAGCTCTCAAGACGTACCCCAAAAAAATTTACCGCGTACCCCACGTTGAGAACCCCTACTCTAAGGAATAAAATTTTTTTGATATGATTAACTTTTAGGTATATATAGGGTGGGTTGTTTTACCTCTGAGCGGCACTTTTTTGCACACCATGGGCTAAATGGCCCGGTCACATGGACCCCGAAGGCTCAGAGAAGTTTGGGGGAGGGGACCCACTGGAACAGCTGTTGGGAGACAGATGGTAGCCTCCCGTCAAGGCCATCCAGCGTGTTCTTTAACGTGCACAGGGTATGGCTCTCCCGCACACGGGGCCACGGCTTAACGTCCCATCGGACGGACGGCGGCCTTTTCATGCCCATCGGTGTCCCCTACTTACCGAGGGCAGGGCGGTGAGCTTTGCGGAGATAAATCTCAATGCTGACCCAGCTGGGACTGGAACCTGGGAACTGCAGATTACGAACCTGGCGCGTTACCGACTGAGCCACCCCCGCCCCTAGGTATATGTTTTATACGTGTTTGTTATAGGTATAAAATTAAGATAATTGTTTCAATCAAAATGCAGACATTTGTATTTTATGCATTAAAGTGTAATAATTATGATTTTAAATGAAATATCTGTGGTTTCTGAAAAAAATTTAATGATTAAAAACTACAGAAAATCTTAAAATTACTATGAACTGTAATTACAAAATTTCAGTAATTGAAGGCATAGATTTCACACAATTAAAAAGCATGCTAATATTCTACGTCACTACAAAGTTCGATAAATCCGTAAAGGCATGATGGGAAGCAGAGTCAAGTGCGACATAGGTAAAAATGATGATCTGACTGACTTCGAAAGGGGTCTCATCGTTGGAGCGCGATGTGCAGGAGCATCCGTAATGGAGTTGCTGGAACTCAGCGTAAAATCACGAAGCACAATATATGAAGTGTATGGAGAATGGCAACGGTTTCAAAAAAACTTTCGCCAATCGTAGCAATTTCTGGAAGTAAAAGGCTCTGACAGACAGGGAAGGAGTCTGTTGACACGAACTCTACTGTAAACAGAGTTGCTACAGTTCATCAGCTGATAGAGATGACCGCTAGCAGTACTTCAAAATCCATTTCAACGAAAACTATGCACAGAGCATTGAAAAATTAAATTTCACGGCGAAGATTATGTAGCTGTTCATAATAATTTGGCCAAGCAGTATGCTTTACTCATAATATAAAAAGGCACCTTCTTATGCTGCAGAACAGATAATTATATTGGCACAAGATCGGTATTTTTTCATTCTAAATCATTTAATGTAATTCTGTGTGTATCTATACTTTTTAAGTATATACGTCATGTTTATATTATTTGTTGTACACTTATTTGAAATTTTTATTTTTACTTTCAAATTTATTGCATTGTAATATTGTGAGACCTGAATAACCTATTTCTATGCTCATTTCCTAGTGAATATATGCGACACCGCCGCTTACATTTTGTGAATCTAATAAAAAAAAAAAACTCAGTCGGTAGCGCGCCAGGCTCGTAATCTGTAGTTTCCAGGTTCGATAATGATCCCAGCTGGGTCATTTATCTCCAACATATTCGCAAAATTTCCCGCCCTGCCCATGGTCAGTAGTGGACACCGATGGCTTGGAAAGGCCGCCGTCCGTCGGATGAGATGTTAAGCGTGGTCCCCTGTGCGGAAGAGTGTGCACGTTAAAGAACACACTTGGATGGCCTTGACGGGAGGCTACCATCTGTCTCCCAACAGCTGTTCCAGTGGACCCCCTCCCCCAACCTTCTCTGAGCCTTCGGGGTCCATGTGACCCGGCCATTTAGCCCATGGTGTGCAAAAAAGTGCCGCTCAGAGGTAAAACAACCCAACAACCCAATAAATCAAAAATTCCGTTGTGTTATTGATATTGGTCAATGAGGCCCAGAGCTGTAGTAATTATTAAATTTGTGCATATTTCAGACAATTTTCAAGATTTCTTTAAAAAAAAAAGGAAACTCTAAAACGAAGGGGGAAAGTTAAATTACAATGAACCTTTTTCTGGCTCGATTATGTCGTCTGCCCCCCCCCCCCCCATACTCCCTTTTATTTATTTTAAATCCGGGCCTGCCTGTTCAAATCCTGAAAAAAACATATATTTTTAGAAAAACCAGATTTAGATAAATTTCACAACTGTAAATTATCCTTAGTTACATTTTCTCATAAAAAGCTTATTCTAGAAAATACAGATCTTTGAATAACGAAGTTAGCGTCCCATTTACATAACATGGAGTGGACTTAATTGAACGATCACTCAGTATGTGTACTGTATGTTTAAATATTTAGAGGGCCCAGCGAATAGTGATTTGTCCCATGCTTTCATCTCTCTAGGGATTGGCCCTGCTCATAAGAAGTGTAACAGACTCTGTCTTCGAGAGGTATATAAAAACCAGTGGCGTAGAGAGAGACTGCGTAGTTGACGATTCCATCTCTTCCAAGACTCGAGTGATTTAGCCTCATATCTTTCTCGCTCCGCAGTTTTACGGATATTGTTTGCTAAGATAGCAAATTAGAGTCATTTGTTATAGCTGCGAAACATTTATCATTATCATCGAGTTTTTTGATATATTCTTGAAAAAATAAATAATCATCATACTAAATAATAGGAGCATCCGAATGGGCGATTCAAGGGAGCACGGACACAAATAAGCATGTGTTTCTTATATGTCTGTTGTAACTTTATTGAGTTTTGGATTGGATTGTTTTCCTCTGAGCGGCACTTTTTTGCACACCATGGGCTAAATGGCCAGGCCAAAAGGACCCCGAGGGCTCAGAGAAGGTTGGGGGAGGGGACCCACTGGAACAGCTGTTGGGAGACAGATGGTAGCCTCCCGTCAAGGCCATCCAGCGTGTTCTTTAACGTGCACAGGGTATGGCTCTCCCGCACACGGGGCCACGGCTTAACGTCCCATCCGACGGACGGCGGCCTTTTCAAGCCCATCGGTGTCCCCTACTGACCGTGGGCAGGGCGGGGAAATTTTGCGGAGATAAATCTCAACGCTGACCCAGCTGGGACTCGAACCTGAGAACTACAGATTACGAGCCTGGCGCGCTACCGACTGAGCCACCCCCGCCCCCTAACTTTATTGAGTAGCAGAAGATTTCGGCCCCTGTTATTCCGAAGAAAGTTCACTGATTGGTTCGAATTTTTAGGGATTGTGTTGGGTTGTTTTACCTCTGAGCGGCACTTTTTTTTTGCACACAATGGGATAAATGGTCAGGTCACAAGGATCCCAAGGGCTCAGCAAAAGTGACCCATTAGAAAGCATTTAGGAGGCAGATGGCAGCCTCATGTCAAGTCCATCCAGAGTGTTCTTTAATGTGCACAGGAGTGGATATGGCTCTCCCGCAAACTGGGACCATGACTTAACATCCCATCCGACGGACGGCGGACTTTCCATGTCAATCGGTGTCCCCTACTAACCGAGGGGAGGGCGGGAAGTTTTGCGCAGATAAATCTCAATTCTCGCCCAGGGGGGACTCGAACCTGGGAACAACAGATTACCAACCTGGCGCACTACCGACCGACTGACTCTCCATTTAGAGCTGTGCCTCCCCCCCCCCTCTTGTATGATCTTGTGTTGGGTAAAGAGATCGGATTTCTAGCTATCGTGGTTCGGAATTAAACCCGTTCCAATGCATGAAATTCCTTAAGGCGCTGCCGTCGTTACCTTGAAAGTTATGAATGGAGTAATATGTTATCAATGGAAAATGTAGAAAGTTATCAATGGATATACGTTTTACTCCAACATTTTGACGGAATATAGCAAGTATTAATTAAATACAGTTCGATCATTTCTTTTTTGAAGGGACTAGTTGCACAGTCACTCCTGACGCTATGCTACTAGAAAGCACAATAAGAATCCTCATCTGGGAGGGGATTCGTTCAGTCAGTAGCACGCCAGGATCATAATCTGTAGTTTCCAGGTGTGAGTCTCACCTGTGCCAGCATTGAGGTATATCCCTGTAAAACCGCATCCTGGCCTCCACATAAAGGGGGCATCGATGGACTACTGATGAGACCTAAATGTTGTTGCCCCATGTGCAGAAGAGACATACTTGTGCACTTTAGACAACGCGCTGGATGGACTTGACGGGAGATTACCTGTCCCCTAACAGCTGTCCAGTGAACATTCTTCTCCAACCTTCTCTGAGCTCTTGGCGCCCTTGTGACCTTGCCATTTAGTCCATTGTGTGCAAAAAATGCTACTCAGAGGTAAGGCAATCCAACCCTCATCAGTTTGTACTCGAGTATTAGATAAATGTCTTCACTACCTTCGACAATATCATGGAAATTACCTGGAGAAAAATATTCTCCCTTGCAACGCGGTTATTATTGCAGCACATAAAACAAGATATGAATCTCACAAAGTTAAGCCTTTCTTAAATAAACAAAATAAACAATAGCCAAATTCTGATTTAAAAAAACCGACTCATTTTGCACAGATTATCTACATTACACCGACATAGTAGAACTAGAAATCTGGTCCTTTCAGTGGTTTTTCCTCATCACCTATCTCGACTCCCTCGAATTATTCATCCCCCTCACCCCTGCACAAAGAAATCGACGCCAGCACTGCAACCCTCCCCCAACTGCGCCACGTTCCCCGTCCATTGTTTCCCTTTTTCCTTTGGAACAATGGCGGCACTTTACCTGCTGGGACCCTGCGACCTGCGATAATCACCGGGCGGCTCCGACTGCCACGATTTCGGTAATTAGTCACCGACTGTGCGGGTAATTCATTTACGGCGAGTCTCGGCTACAATTTTGCATGTGAGCACTTCGTAATGTCCCTCGATTACCCTCTCCCTCTCTCTGTACAAGTTACTGCGTTTTGTGATCGCCACACCTCTGGGTTTTTTTTCCCGACCGAACTGCGCCTTTATTCATTCACTGTAAACTTCTGTCGCAGCTGTTTCTTGTTTTCTGTCTGTCTTTCTTTATAGCATAGATGTCATTGTCTGTAAGTCTGAGAGTTGTGTGTGACGTTTTAAGGTCAAGAGCTTCTTTAATGATCGTGACTGCATCTGGTTGTTGTAATCACTTAATGCAAGACGACTTGAGTCAACTCTTTCTTAATCTAGTCTTGCAATTGTTCTGCGACTCCCATATATGAGGTTTGCGCACAACAGAACTGCTTAAATTGCCTAATTTCATTATCAGTGTCGAAGCATTGCAACCTCTTAGCTGTGCAAAAATGTGTAGGTGGTGATTATAAGCTACTGGTGATTGTAGTGTCAGGGTTAGGTTATTCACGATCGTGACAGTTTGGTGGTAGAGGGAGCAAATCAGTAATAAAGTCGTTGTTGCAACTCTATTTAAGATATTTAAACTATTGCTTCATTTTGGTATTAGTGTGCTTTTAGAGCTTTAATTAGATTACAGGTCTGAATAAACAATCATCAGTTTCTGCAACTCATTATGCAAAAGTTGATAAAGTTCAGTGAAATACACAGAAGAGCCAAAACATTATGACTAGCCCGTCTTTATGCAAATCGAAGCAACTGCAGGTAAACGATGGTGCGTGTGAAGGTTATGAAACAGTATAAATAATACCTGATACTGAGCTCTGTTAATCAGTGTTATTCTTGTTCATCAGATGGGAAAGGCAGTGGATTTAAGTGAGTTTCACAAAAGCCAAAGTGTAATGGTCAGATGACTTGGTCAGATCATTTCCGAGACGGCAAGGCTTGTGGGGTGCTCATGGTCAGACGTGGTTAGTACCTTGAAAAAGTGTCCAAGGTGGGAAAAACCACGAACTGAAGGCAAGGTGTGGGCAAACCACGGCTCATCGATGCTAGAGGTGAGCAAAGGTTATCCCCTATGATACGAGCCAACAGAGGCACCCGAAAATTGAATGCTGGTGTCGGGAGTAAGTGTTACAACACACAGTACATCGAACCCTGCTGAAAACAGGCTAAGTAGTCGCAGGCAACTCCGAGTGCCCATGCTAACCTCGGTTCACCGTCGAAAACGACTACAATGGGCATGTGAGTATCAAAACATGACCTTGAATGATTGGAAGAAGGTCGTCTGGTCCGATAAATCTCGTTTCCTGTTTCACCATGTGGACAGCCGAGTACGTGTGCATCGTATACCTGGGGAACTATTGGCAACAGGATGCACCATGGGGCGAAAACAAGTCGGTAGAGAAAGGGTAATGCTTTGGGCAATGTTCTGCTGGGAAACTCTGGGTCCAGTGGGAAATTTGGAGGCCAGGGCAATACCTGGAAGTCTTCGTCATGTTCCATAAACCATTCTCGAATAGTCATTCATGTGCAGGAAACTATGACGTCTACCACCTACCTAAACATCATTGCAGACCAGGTACATCCTTTCATGGCAATGGTATTTCCCTCGAGTAGTGCCTTCTTTCAGCAGTATAATGCACCATGCCCGGATTGTTCGAGAATGGTTCGTGGAACATGAGGAAGACTTCCGATATTGCTCTGGCCTCCAAATTCCCCAGACATCAATCCAATCGAGCATCTGTGGTTTGTATTGGAGCAACATATCCGATCTGCTGCGGCTCAACCACGTAACTTACAAGAGTTAAAGGATCTGCTGGTAATGTGTTGGTACCAGATACCACAAGACATCTTTAGAAATCTTGTAGCGTCCATACCTCGCCGGGTAAGAGCTGTTTTAGCGTCATGTGGAGGACCAACATCATATTAGGCAGGTGGTCATAATGTTTTGGCTCTTCAATGTATACATAAGGTGAACAAGTACCCTTTACACTGGTGGAAAGTGAAAGTGGTAACAGTGTGTTGATTTAGCTGTGAGTGGCATTTTTCTTTTGCATATAATTAGCTAAAATAGCCAAGTCACAAGTGCTCAGAGGAGATTTGGTATTTGGATCCACTAGATAGTAGATAGTATTAGGAGACAAATGGTAACCACCCTTCAAGGTCACCCAGCGTGTTCTTTAAGATGCACAAGGTATGGATGGCTCTTCCGCATACCAGAGCCAAGGTTTTACGTTGTCATTTGATTACATTTTATGCATTTGCAATTTTAAAATTTTAAAATTGCACAAAACATTTCTTATCGATTTATTTTATATATCTCTAATTTTAAAATTAGTTAAAGAATTTATTTCAATAAATAGGCGATAGAAAGTGTATATTAGTTTTAATAAACTTAAGCCAGTATGTATAGCTGTTAAATACATTATAAAACGGATTCATTTTACGCTTTACGACTACATCTACAGAGACGTAACACCCTCCCCCCCCGAAAAACGCGATCGCCCCCCTATATGCACTTCAATTATAATCCAAAAGCGATATCAGCGCTCCTGTGGAGATGCGGCCCAACTAATGCTGTTCTAAGAGTTTTCGCCACACTCCTAATGACGCTACACTTCCGGCTCTTTTATTTAGTGTGCTCACTACCTTGAACGTAATTCCCAACCCCCCAGAACAAATATTTCTTTCCCGAATCCGAAATAGAAACCATTTGTTTTGATCCTGTAATTAAATGCAAAAGAATAAACAGAAGAAAAGTCAATAAACATGCATGTATAACAATGGAAACAATCATTTACCTTTCATGATCGGATACTGTAGGGCAGGATCAACAAAAAAAAATAGTAGGGGGGAGGGGCACGAGACTAGATTTCCATTGCAGTAAAACATTTCCTTTTCTGTTTTAGAAGTCTTCAAAAAATTGTTATTGAAAAATGCATTAAATATACAAAAGTTTTATAATTTTTGTATTTATTACCGTTACTAGCATTCTCAATTTCTCAAAGATCCTTCTCTCCTCCCGCTCAGATCATTCCCAGACAGGATGGAACTTTATGGAAAACGTTAGCGTGCAGTTAAATGAAGTATTCTGACAAAATTACACGTCGCAATGAGGAGTGCTGTCGACAGGCATATCCACAAATATGATCAAAGCAATTCGAGTAAAATGAACGGCAATGAAGGAAACAGAAATAACTAGTCAGAGACGGAATTGCAAAGCAAGGAATGGCTTCAAAGGAAGACGTCCACACTCTGGAAGTTAGATAGCTAATTTTTATTTCAGATAATGTTGAACAGTATACAAAATGCTTTCGAGATCTCACATAGTAGTAATTCGTAGTGCATAGAGCGGACTCGTTTGTGAGATCTCCATACAGAAGCAATTTAAATTGAAAACATCAGTCTTCTCATTGAGACAAAAATTGACACAAAAAACGAAAGCAACTCGAAACAAAAAAATGCAGAAAATTTCTAGTAATACAGAAAGCGTGATATTCGAAAAGGAAGCGAGAGTTCATTATCTGTGTTACATATAAACATTTCTAGCAAATCAATGCAAAAAAGTTTCCACATCATCAAATTTCAAAATGCAATTCTTTAGAACTATAAAATGATAATTCGAGATATTTTTCATGTTGACTGGGAGAGAGGAGATGAATTTCGATGCTAAACATAAAGAATAAAATAAATAAATACCCACTCAAGCAGCTGCTTGCCACAGAAGTCTGACAGGAGCCTGTCAGTTTATACATATACCATAATAAAAGGTCTGTAAGGATGTCCCGTACATGAATATCCATGCCTTACCCGGGGCTCGAACCCAGGTTCTTTTGATCGGTAACCAAGCGCGAACCACTCGGTCACGGGACGGCAATAAGTACAGAGAATAGTGCCTAAAAATTTCCTTATGTAATGCACGAATTTCGTAATTTATTAATTTATCCCATCGTAACTGGTAATTATTCGTATCCGTTTTAAATGCTTTCATTTCTAAAGTAAAAATATTTAGTAATTTCGAAAAAATAATTGTATTGTAAAGGCAAAATTCCTGCTTCCCGAAACAAAGGTAACGAATGTTGCATTTTTGGGCTTTTAGTTAATAAGCAAATAAATCTCTTTTGCAGCACTAAAAGTTGTTTAAAATTATTGAAATACATACTCCCTCTCTCAAGATATTATGCCATATGTTAATTGAGAATGCTGAGGTCCTGCCATCCTCACAGACCTTCTACTCTGGCATATAAACTGACAGGCTCCTGTCAGACCTCTGTGGCAAGCAGCTGCTTGAGGGGTATTTATTATTATTTTTTTATTTAATTGAGAACGGATTAATGCATAATATAGTGTACACTTTAATTTAAATGAACTAATACTAGATATAAACAGGCTAAATTGCGGATGACCTTCCTTTTAACCCATGTTACATGCTCGTTGCAAGTTAGGCATGCGTCAATCGAAATACCTAAATATGCCACTGACGACACAAAAGAAATTTGAAGATAATTAGAGTGACTTTTTGGTGAACAATTTGTATCATGATATTCAATTTATTGCGGTGGAAAATATCTGTAATAGAATTATTTATGTCAGGAAAATTAAAATTACTACCCACTGCAAAAATTACGATGGCGTTGAAACCAGTGGGGTTCAGTCATCTATCGGTGTTACCTGATTAATCTGTGGGTTAATTTACTCTTGAGCGACCTTTTTTTACGCACAGTGGACTAAATAACCAGGTCACAAAGACCCTAGAGCTTCCGAGACGTGTTGGTGATGAGCGGCACTCTATTTTGCCTAATTCACAAAAAATCCGAGGGCTCAGAGAAGGCTGGGGAAAAAGGACCCACTACAGAGTTGTTAGGAGACAGATGGTAGCCTTCCGTCAAGGCCATTCAAGTGGTGTTCTTTAACTTGCACCAGAGTACGACTCTCCGGCTGGGTTGGGTTGTTTTACCTCTGAGCGGCACTTTTTTTACACACCATGGGCTAAATGGCCAGGTCACATGGACCCCGAAGGCTCAGAGCAGGCTTGGGGAAGGGGACCCACTAGAACAGCTGTTGGGAGACAGGTGGTAGCCTCCCGTCAAGGCCATCCAGCGTGTTCTTTAACGTGCACAAGGTATGGCTCTCTCCCGCACACGGAGCCAAGGCTTAACGTCCCATCCGACGGACAGCGGCCTTTCCAAGCCCATCGGTGTCCCCTACTGACCGTGAACAGGCGGGGAATTTTGCGGAGATAAATCTCAATGCTGACCCAGCTGGGACTCGAACCTGGGAACTGTAGATTACGAGCCTGGCGCGCTACCGACTGAGCCACCCCCGTCCTCGGCTCTCCGGCACACCGCTCCAATGCTTAACGTTCCATCCGACGGACAGCGGTCTTTCCAAGCCCATCGGTGTCCCCTACTGACCGTGAACAGGCGGGGAATTTTGCGGAGATAAATCTCAATGCTGACCCAGCTGGGACTCGAACCTGGGAACTGCAGATTACGAGCCTGACGGGCTACCGACTGAGCCACCCCCGTCCTCGCTCTCCGGCACACCGCTCCAATGCTTAACGTCCCATCCGACGGACAGCGGTCTTTCCAAGCCCATCGGTGTCCCCTACTGACCGTGAACAGGCGGGGAATTTTGCGGAGATAAATCTCAATGCTGACCCAGCTGGGACTCGAACCTGGGAACTGCAGATTACGAGTCTGGCGCGCTACCGACTGAGCCACCCCCGTCCTGGGCTCTCCGGCACACCGCTACATTGCTTAACGTCCCATCCGACGGACCGTAGACTTTCCAAGACCATCGATGTATGTAAGACATTGACACATATCATGGATGTAATGCTATGTATATGTATGGATGTAAGCCATCGACATATGGCATAATATCTTGGGAGATGTATTTCAACAATTTTAAACAACTTTTAGTGCTGCAAAAGAGATTTATTCACTTATTAATTAAAAGCTGAAAAATGTAACCTTCGTTACCTTTGTCTAGGGAAGCAGGAATTTTGCCTTTATGATTATTTTTTCGAAATATTAAATACTTTTACTTTAGAAATGAAAGCAGAGGGCACAGCGGAGTGTTTTGGGGAGAGAAATCTCAACACTGGCGTAAATGGAACTTGAACCTGGGAACTGGATATTACAAGCCTTGTGTGCTACCGACTGACCCCCCCCCCCCGCCCCCATCACTATTACCACCTCCAGAGAAGATTAGAGAAGGAAAGAACCTGGGCATATGTTCTACATAGAATATGGTCTTGCACATCGGCCACGGCTTAACGTCTCATCTTAAAGAAGGCAGCTTTTCCAAGCCCATTGATAACTCCCTTCTTATCGACGCAGAGCGAGTCAGCACAGTTAACACGCGAACTGAGGATTTCAGAATATGAGTCTTCAGCACTGTCGGCTGAATCAACCATGCATGACCTTGAGTTGTGATCTGTCCATTTAGCCCATTGCGTGCAAAAACAGTGCCTCTCAGAAGTCAAACAGTCAATCCAACCATGACCCTAGTGGAAGTTATCTGTTTAATATTAAATGAAATGGGGAGATTTTCAAAGCAGTGAACTCCCTGGCTATTTTTTCTAACTTTCGAGTATCTCGTAATTTTAAAAATAGTAAACTTTAATGCTCATTGTATTAGATATGTAGCTGATTGCGATTTTCAACATAATGTGAGCGGCACTTTTCAACATAATGGGCTAAATGATCAGGTGACAAGAACTCCAAGGACCAAGGAAGGTGGAGAGAAGGGGACCCACTGGACAGCAGTTAAGAGACAAATCTGAGCCTCTTGTTAAGGCTATTTAGGATGTTCTTTAACGTGCATAGAATATGGCTCATCTGCATAAGATGCCCGGATTTGCATCCCATCCGACGGACGGTGACCTTTACAAGGCCATCGGTGTCCCCCCTTTCTGCCAGAGGGTAGAGTGGTGGTAGTGGTTTGGATGTGTGGATGTGTGTGTGTGTGTGTGGGGGGGGGGGGGGGGGGTTAACAGAGATAAATCTCAACACTGGTACAATTGAAACTCGAATCTGGGAACTGCAGATCACGAGCCTGATGCGCTACCCACTGAGCCAACCACCCACTTTCCATATGCAGGAGAGCATATCTTGTGCACGTTAGAAAACGCGATGAATGGCCTTGACGAGAGGTCCATCTGTCTCCTAACAGCGTCCAGTGTATTTCCTTCCCAAACCATTTTTGAGACCCTGTGACTGGCCATTTAGCTTAACGTGTTCAAGTAAGGCTCTCGTAAATAAAACAACCCAGCCTAGCCTTCGGTTAGAAAGGAGAACTGTTGAGCCTGAAAAACCCACCGTCCGTAGGATGGGACGTTAAGACTTGGTTCCGTGTGTTGGAGAGCCATACCCTATGAACATTAAAGGACTGATGGATGGACTTAATGGGAGGCTTCCATACTATTCCTAACAGCTGTTGGATGGCTCCCTCACTCAGCATTCTGTGATTCTTGGGTCGTTGTAACTGGACCATTTTGACAATGGGCTGCACAAAAGTACCACTCAGAGATAACCTACCCAACCAAATACTACACTAGTTTCTATGAAAATTCTTTTGCATTTTCATTGCCTAACATAATTCACATCGTTGACACTTAACACGATAAAAACAGATCTACAATTCTCCAAAATCAGCGCAACCCAATCACAACTTATAAAAATAATATTTTTTACATAACCATATAGTAGCAAATAGCCTAACAAAACAAACAAAAAAATTGATAGATCTTAGTGATTAATAGCACAATTATTTGGAAACGTCTAAAGCTAACACAGCCATTGAATAACAGAAAATTAAGTGTTAGAAATAGCCAAACACAAACATGCTGGAGAAAATTAATAGATCTAATATATTAATTGCGTAAAAAACAGCTTAGAAAAATGATTAGTAAACATCGCGAGAACCAAGTGGACAACGTCCACAGGGTATGTCTCTTCCGCACATGGGACCACGGCTTCACTTCCAATCCGAAGAAGGCGTCCTATTCAAGTCCATCGGTATCCCTTTTCTGACCGAGGGCAGGGAGGAGGTTTAGCGCAGATAAATCTCAACGCTGTCACAGGTGGGATTTGAATCTGGCCGATAGGGAGCTAGGCTCACAATCTACAGTTCCCAAGTTCGAGTTGCAGCTGGGTCAACATTGGGATATATCTTCGTGAAACTCTCCAACCTGCCCCGGTTAGTAGGGGACACTGATGGGCTTGGAAAGGCTAACATCCGTCAGATGGCACGTTAAGCCGTGGCGGATGTGCAGAAGAGTCATACCTTGTGCACGTTAAAGAATACACTGGATGGTCTTGATAGGAGGCTACCATCTGTCTCCTAACTGTAGAACTTGGAGATTCGCCTGTTCCAGTGGGTACGCTCCCCCAACCTTCTCTGAGCTCTCGGGGTCCTTGTGACCTGGCATTTTAGCCATTGTGTGCCAAAAGGTACTCTCAGAGGTGAAACAACACAACCCAACATAATAAATAGCCTGACTACTACGCTGAAAAAATTATTAGACCTTTCTCTCAGGCTTAAAAAATTTATAGAAAAAAAATATTGATTGAATAATAAACAATCTAATACAGACACACGATAAAAAAAAAACAGACTTAATACATCGATTAGGTAAGAAACATTCCAACTCATGCACTGCAAAGGAATAGAGCGTTTATTATGGGGAATAAAATTTACTACTGTTACATACCTAGTACGTATAAGTACTGAGCATGTAATGGCATGTAATGAGACAAAAATTATAAAAAAGAGAGAAAATTAATTTACTATAGAAAAAAATATTTTACTATGGGATTCTATACATTTATTACAGTTCTCTTTTAATCGTTGAAAGTATTCTTGCAATTCCTCAAAAATTATCTTCTTGAAATTGTCGATCACATTCTCTTGGATGGGTTAATTGTTCGAAGATTTCTTTCGCAAAAAAAAGGAGTAGTAAGATCAACTCAGTACCCCTTTTTTGCGAACGGAGTGAGCCTCCTCATTCGATAGATTTTGCTGCGGCTGACTTCTTTCTTTTCCTGAAGTTAAAAATGTAGCTGAAAGGGAAACAATTTTTTACCATTCAAAACATTCAAAAAGGTCGTGACCAACCATCTCAAGGAAAAATAACTTTGGAGGAATTTTAAGAATGTTTCAACGATTAAAAGAGAGATGTAACAAGTACATAGAGTAACCACCGTGACTATTTTGAATGATTTTCATAATAAATTGCTTCTCTGAACATTTGCTTTAGAACTTTTGTCTCATTACTTTTCAGACGCACTGTGTACATATGTATCAGAGCTCTTATTATTTGGTTCTTGTTTCATTCTTAAACATTGAACCACGCTGCATTTTTTTTTGCTTTTTCTCTATCCTCAGATTCTTCATCACTTACAGACGCTTTGTACGACTCTGCACGATCAAAAAACTGACCTCGGAACAATAGAGGCTGGGATGTCGCACGTGGCCATTTCCTTCCCTTCAATGGAGCCTGGGAGGAGAAAAAGAAAATATGCTGGCTCGTGGAGGGAGGGGAGTAAGAGAGAGAGAGATGAAGGAAAGACGTTGCAGGTGGGGGTGGATGATGGAGAAAGAGGGGGAAGTGAAATAAAGAAGTCGCTATCCAGTTCCTTCTTCTTCTGTTCTTCGGATGAGACCTGAATACCCTCTCGACTTGTACAGCGAAGCTGGAGTCTTGAAACCCACGTATTTTCAAGAAGATCCTTTCATGAGGTCGAACAGAAGTTAGCAACGCCCAAGCGCAAAACCTGCCCATTTCCTTTTGTAATTAAGCTCGCTAAACAAAGATGGCACAAGCCAGGTCGCCATTACGAACAAAAACTTGGGACATTCCGTACTCTTATTATGTCAGCGCGAAACGCGATCTCTGGAGGAGATTTCGGAATGCGACTCGTGTGCGTGCGTGCACCTGCGTGAACCGCGTAGCTCGCGTTGCGTGTGCCTGCGCGCGTTCCTCCGGTGTACGCATGCGCGCTCCCAGTAAGATAAACAGCTGTTAAGATCACTACACCCTTTAATTTGCACTCATTTGCATGATATGTCTGTATGCGCACTGCTTTGCCTTAACAAAGAGGACTATGGTGAGCAGCGGGGATACGAAAAAAGGGGGGAAATATAATAACAATAATAATAACAACAAAGCATTTTTAAACTCGACCTGAATTTCTGCGCTTATTAGTTGAGTTTGTACGAAAATTTCTACATAGAGGAAAAATTGTGGAATGCTACATTTCTAGTTATGTGGGAGAGTCTCAGCAGTTTTTGGAGAATTTTAGTAATTGTTTTTCGATAATTATAAATAAAAAATAAAAAATAAATGCCTTCTCAAGCAGCTGCTTGTCACAGTAGAAGATCTATGAGGAGGCGAGACCAGCAGAAAGACAATTATATTATTAATAAAAAAATTGTTAATTACAAATGCTATATTCAGATTCAAAAGATTTATCTTTATAACAGACAGAAAATTAATTTTAAATTAATTTAACAACCTATTGATAAATATATTTGTAAATCCTGATTTCTTAATGTCAATTTTTCAATATATATAAGCAAAATTTCAATGTGAGTTTTCAACAAAAAAAAACAACAACTTTAAACATGCACATGAGGGTCTATAGTGCATACACCATTTTCCTATTAAAATAGGGGCGAGGGTTGGTTCTGTTTGTAGCGCCCGAAGCTCATAATCTGATTTCTCAGATTCGATAAGTTGAGAAGTTATCTCCACAAACTCTCGTTGTTCCCTCTGTCAGAAAGGGGACACTATTGGTCTTGGAAAGGACGTAAAACTATGTCGCTATTATCAGGAGGGCCATACTCTGTCCAAATTAAAGAACATGTTGGATGGCCTTGACTGGAGATCCTGGCCTCTTTCTTCTTCTAGTGTCTTAACGTGTTCTTTAACTTGAACAGAGTATGACCGTCCTGAAAACAGCGACATGACTTTACGTCGACAGAAGACTATTTAGAAACTCAAACCATGTTTTTCCTACATTTTAAAATTTTATTGGTTGGAATCTTCATATAAGATTTTTCGCCCCATATACCCCACCATTGACTCTACAGTCCATAATTTCTACTGGGAGATCCTTTTCGACCACCCTGTGTGGCTTTAAAATTTCAAGTGGTTACCTATGGTAAAACTCTAGTTAGAGCTCAAAAACCGCTTTTTCATTTTCACTTCAAGGATAATTCAATGTTAGCGGAAAATTTGACAATATATAGTAAAGTTAGACATAGTACTCCATATAATTATTGAATCGAACGAAAAATCGCTGGTAATTTACAGAAATAAATTTTAATAAAACTGGTCTACTGAACGTATCCGCAATCTCCTATTCGCATTTACCGAGCCACTAGTATCGATGAAAATAGAACTGATATTCCCACTTTTTATTCATTGATAATTTTTTCCATTAACTCCTTTTCTGCTCTCTGTGAGAAATAGGACAACTACAGGCTTGGAAAAGTCACCGTCCATCGGATGAGACGTTCAGTCGTGATCCCTTGTGCAGGAGAGCCAAAACTTGTACACGTTAAAGAACACGCTGGATGGTCTTAATGGGAGGCTTCCATCTGTCTCCTAACAGCTGTAGAGTGGATCCCTTTTCCCCAACCATTTCTTATCCTTTGGGGTTTTTATGACCTTTTCACTCAGCCCATTGTGTGCACAGAAACGCCACTCAGTTTACCCTTCCTAGGCACCAGGTGAAACATTTCAGCCCGATTAAAAATAAGGCTGAATACAAAATTGTAACTTAGTAATTTACACCAATCACTAATTAGAAATCCACACAAAGAAACGGTGAAAATAAAACACACTTTTTACTGATAAAATTAACTTTTTCGAGGTCGTGGGTCTTTGAATCGTACTGCTATTTGAAAATCTATTTTTGTTTTCAAAGTTCTGTAGTCCACGGACCTAGAGCCCAATTTATTCCTCCCGCGCCCTTAGGCACATGAACAGTTTTCTATTTCTTAGAAATAATACTACTAAATATTAGAAATAATTTTTTTTTTTTGCTTTTCTAACCATGAAAAATGGAAATGATGCGTTTGGAATGATTGGACGAATTTTATTGATAAGTAATGCATTTTTGAGAAATAGTAAAATAAATATAGCAAATTAATATTACGTATAACATACGATGGAAAGAGGTCTGCAGAAAGAGTTATACTTTATAAGGGAGACGAAGAAAAAAATGAGAATTGGTACGACGACATTTGCGCCGAAAATGTTGGTAACCACTATTCTAAAGTATACTGGCCCGCTTCTCTAAAAAAAGAAGGGATGTTGATTGCTTTGAACATTCCATAATGCGGTTTTGCTATATTCTTCTCAGAAACTGTTCTTGCGAAATAATAAACTGTATAATTTTCCACTCTCTTCCATCGTTTTTTTTTAAGTGTTATTGCGAAATATGTACAACCTATATATCTACATATACTCTTTCTTCCCGTTATTTAAATCTTCCAGGAGATGTGGTGTGCTCTCCCTTTTCCTTCCCTCACCAGCCTGGGGCGGGGGTGGCTCAGTCGGTAGCGCGCCAGGCTCGTAATCTGTAGTTCCCAGGTTCGAGTCCCAGCTGGCTCAGCGTTGAGATTTATCTCTGCAAAATTCCCCGCCCTGCCCACGGTCAGTAGGGGACACCGATGGGCTTGGAAAGGCCACCGTCCATCGGATGGGACGTTAAGCCGTGACCCCGTGTGTGGGAGAGCCATACCCTGTGCACGTTAAAGAACACGCTGGATGGCCTTGACGGGAAGCTACCATCTGTCTCCCAACAGCTGTTCCAGTGGGTCCCCTCCCCCAACCTTCTCTGAGCCTTCGGGGTCCATGTGACCTGGCCATTTAGCCCATAGTGTGCAAAAAAGTGCCGCTCAGAGGTAAAACAACCCAACCCTCACCAACCTATCCACTTTCCAATGGTCAGCCACGAAAGGATATACGCATGTCGTTCACTAAGAACGAATGCAAACAAAAATCAACTTCAAATTTTGATCCCCATTCTTCCTGTTGTAAGAAACACGAAAAACAAATACAAAGCTAACAATATTTTTGTAATACATTATTACTCACAATGACTAACTTAAAAGGAAACTCCACAGGAAATTCTCTACCCCACTTTTTCTAAAGGAAAACAATCAGAAATAATTTTACCAAAAAATACACATCATTAGTCTTCTCACCATACTAACTGGAAGTGACCTCAAAGAAAGATAAAACTTTCAGGATGAGGGAGGGAATGTAGAAAATGAGGGGGGGGGAGAGGTTTCATTTTTGAGTTCACAGTCAACAGCAAACTATTTGCATTGCCTGAAGCTTTGTCACTCAAGAAATGAGATCCGGTCACAGGATGGGATTTTTTCTTCTTCTTTGGTTCCTTCTACGTTAATGGAGACGTTTTGTAAAGTCATTGTTCTAGGAACCTAATTTGTTCATTGCTCATGTCTGACAGACAGATCGTTAGAAACAACAATTTTGTCAGTGACCCTTTGCAGTTCATTGAACTGAAATGATGACTGGTGAAAAGGAAAATACTAGAAAAAGATGCAAATTAAGATAGAATTAAGAGAGCAGCTTCACGAGTAGCGTCTTGGAAGCTTGATGAGTTTCCTTTAGATTTTGTGATTTTTGCACCCGGTAGTTCCTTCTTATCATAAAGGGCTAATTTTTTGTAATAAAAATAGTGATAAAAATTATACTAGCGACTATTTTGCGGAATATTTTAATTGCTTTTAATATCTAAATAAATAGTAAACCCTTGGTCAACATGCATGCAAGCGAAAAAAGGAGCAACGCGGAAAATGCAAAACGAATAATTCAGGAAATATTTTAAATCAGCGAAGAAATGTTGATTTTACTCAGATGAAATACTAATCAAAGATTTCCTAATAACATCGTGAGGGGCTTTGATGACGATCATCTGATGTTCTCATGATAATTTTACAGCTATTTATAGCAATATGTCAGGTGCTCTACCTCTGAACTACAAATAAGATGTCATGTGCTCTACCTCTAAGCTACAAAATGGATATTATGTGCTCTACCTCTGACCTACAAATAGGAAATCATGTGCTCTTCTTCTGAGGTACAAATAGGATATTTTGTGCTCTACCCCTGAGCAACAAATAGGATATTACGTGCTCTACCTCTGAGCTACAAATGGGATATTATGTGCTCTACCTCTGTGCAACAAATGGGATATTACATGCTGTAACCTCTGAGCTATAAATTGATATTATATGCGCTACCTCTGAGCTACAAATAGGATGTGCTCTACTTCTGAGTACAAATGGGATATTATGTGCTCTACCTCTGAGCAACAAATGGAATATTATATGTTGTACCTCTGAGCTACAAATTGGATATTATGTGCGTTACCTCTGAGCTACAAATAGGATATTACGTGCTCTACCTCTGAGCTACACATAGGATATTATGTGCTATACCTTGAGCTACAAATCAGATATTTTGTGCTCTATCTCCGAGCTACAAATGGTATATTATAAAACCTCTGAGCTACACATAGGACCTACCTCTGAGCTACACATAGATATTATGTTACTCAGTTTCTATATCAGCCAGAACCTGCAAAAAAACACACACACGAAAATGAACATCTTTTCAAATCCATAAATTAGAGTGACTGACTGAATACTGTTACTTACGACCATATTGCAACGTGTTTCAACCTGCCCTTGAAGTGTATATCATGTATTAGCTCGTAGGAAAATCTGCTATTATTGGCGACGGCAGGCCACAAATGAAATGATTTACCCTCGTATTTATGAGTTATAATAGGTGTTTTGTAGGGGGGGTGTAAGGGAAGCTCGTTCTCTAAAATATTCTAATTTTGTCCTTTTGATGATTGTACCGACTCCAAGCAGTCGGTGCCTACAAAGAAAATAATTCGTAATAAGAGATCCTCAAATATCCAAGCATCGTTCATATTTTAATCCGATAAGAACTTTAATCAATCAAATACCTTTTCGAGATCTGTCTTCATCGCTTAGCGGAAAGAAAAAACTTCAATTCCTCCCAGGACAGAATGGAAAAGGAACCTCATCGCTTGAGCCTTCAAGAGCAATATCTGATAAATTCACGCATCAAATTTTATGTGTGTTCATGCACATTTCCAGTTGTTATACTTTAAAAGACTGGGAGATTTTTTTTAAAAATGCAGAATTTGTGCTCTCGAAGGTCATTAGGGCTCTCTGAAAATGTAGGACCCCATAGGAGTTCATTGTATCTTATGGAAATGTATGAAAATGTCAATGTCGCGTTATTAAGCCTAATGATAAGTGCAGGGCGTGTGCTTCTTTGCACTCGCTCGCTTTCTTTGGCGAGAAAGAAAATGGACAGCATGTGATTAACACTTTTCTTAGAAGTTAAAAAAAAAACACGAACCTTGATGTCGAAAGACTAAGAGCAATTACGCTTAAAGTTCTTTCCGGAGGGTGTGTGGACGAAAATATCTGTTTTTCGTTGTTTCAACGTTTCAAAGACATTGATCATTTATCTGGAATTGTTTCATCCATGCTAAAGCAATTTACTATTCAATAGAATTTTACGATAATAATAAAAATACGGGAAAATTGGTAAATTATCTCCGACTAATTATAATAAGAATAATAACGACCGTAATAACCATTTGAAATTAGCAGAGTGTGTGGTTTCAGATTGGTGGAGAAGATGGTAATATAATACTGTTGCGATGATCATTACCTTCACAATTATCATCATGATCGCGTTTTAATCATTGTAATGATTATTTTAATGCTGAGAATGTCGTTAGTGTTAGTCGGGAGTATAGTTATGAGAATAATGTTTTAATTATCATTTTGGAAATCGTGATCGTATTGATCGTCATCTTCAATCATCGTAACATCTAAATAAAAATGGGGCGGGGGTGGCTCAGTCGGTAGCGCGCCAGGCTCGTAATCTGTAGTTCCCAGGTTCGAGTCCCAGCTGGCTCAGCGTTGAGATTTATCTCCGCAAAATTCTCCGCCCTGCCCACGGTCAGTAGGGGACACCGATGGGCTTGGAAAGGCCGCCGTCCGTCGGATGGGACGTTAAGCCGTGGCCCGTGTGCGGGAGAGCCATACCCTGTGCACGTTAAAGAACACGCTGGATGGCCTTGACGGGAGGCTACCATCTGTCTCTCAACAGCTGTTCCAATGGGTCCCCTACCCCAACCTTCTCTGAGCCTTCGATGTCAATGTGACCTGGCCATTTAGCCCATGGTGTGCAAAAAAGTGTCGATCAGAGGTAAAACAACCCAACAACCTAAATAATAATGATGATGATATTATCATCTAGATGTTTTCGTTGTAGAGTACGTTTTATCAGTAGGAAGTCATAACATTTCATAGTAGTTTGTTGTTTATGTAATTTAAAAAAGAAAACATTAAATTAGTACACTGCCGACTTGTTTGAATTTATCTTTACCAACACTACATAGCATAGATAAAGATAAGAGAATGAATTAAGAAAATATGTTTTCCTATCAGACCTCTGTGGCAAGCAGCTTGATATATATATATAAAAGATTCAAGGATGGAATGATGAACAATGATATGCATTCAACATTCAAGAATGGAATGAAAATGATATTCATACAAGATTCAAAAAATTGAATTACGGACATGCAAACCCAATGATATGCATGCAAGATTCAGTGATAATATAACGGACAGCGCTCATAAGTTGAAATTATCCAAAATAAGATATGAATGCAGAGAAGTAACATCGGACTTATCAGTAGTTCCCTTTATCCCATCTCATCTTGATCCTCAGGAATACCGAGACTTGATGACCCTTTTTGCAACAAAAATATTGCCACCTAAGAATAAAACAAATCTAATACTAAATTTAGAAAATTATTTTACTCTTTAGTTGCCAAAAAGGCTTTTTAATAGCACTAGCAAAAAAGGAAAGCCACGCTGATCCCAGAAGGTCATGACTAACGAACATCAGAAATGACGTTTCAGTGTTCACACGTGCAAGGGCGTGGGTCAAGACCGTGTTATCGTCTCTGGTAATCTTACACCTGCACTCACACCTAGAGAAGCCAAAGATTTGGGTGTTTGCTCAAAATTCGTCGTTTTTCCCTTCCTCCCCCCCTCCCCACCCACCATTTCTTCTTTTCCATTATTCGTCTTCCTGTCGGGAGGAGAAGTGGTGGGTGATGAGAGGGAAAGAAGAGGGACAACAGAGGAGGGAAGCAGATGAAGAAGGCGGGAAGGAGGTGAGGTTGATATTCTCTTCCTTTGCTGTTTTGGCCAATGTAAGTTAGGCTTAGTGTCGGGTACAACGGTTGATGGCCACGTGACCAGACTCCGGATGTCACGTGAGGTAATCCAGCGTTAACAGTGATTGCTACATGTATGACAGGTTGTTGATATAGGTTTTCCAGAGCTCACTTGAAAAGGAAATGTGATTTTTCTCATTTTTTTTTATTTAATTTTTTTTTTCTAAAGCGTAAATGCTAGCCGTTAGTGTATTCTTATCTGATTTACAATCAGAAATCGTTGGCCAATGAATAAACGCAATTTATTATATTATATGGGAACCTTCAGTAAAAAAGCAAAATCAGCTAAGCGGCAGTTTCCAGATTTCGGGTAAATTCAACTCAAAGTTCAGAGATTTTGCATAATTCAATTTGAAATCATAAATAATAAATTGAAAAAAATTAATACGCTGACGTGGAGGGAATCATTAGAAAACCATACACTGAGTTGTCGGTTTATTAGGTACACCTACCTAGTAACATGTTGAGCCTCCTTCGGCCTTCAGAACAGCCCGAATTCGTCGGGTCATGGAACTTACAAAATACTGGATGCGTTTACAGGAATGTTGTAACATGCGGAAATGATTGTGTCATGCAGTGTTGCCTGGACAGCGGCTGTCAGCAGTCGATCATCCCAAAGATGCTCGGTAGAGTTTAGATCTGAAGAATGTGCAGGCCAATGAAGCAAGGAAAACTCGTTGGCTTGTTCCTGGAACCATTCGGTGACGATACGTGCCTTATGAGAAGGTGCATTATCGTGCTGAACATGTCCATACGAGTGAGAATAAACTACAGCTATGAATGGATGAACTTGGTTAGCAACGATGTTCAAATATGCCGTGCATTCAGATGTCCTTCTATTCCTCCACACATCAAACCACCACCACCAGCAGCCTGTACTGTTGACACCAGACAAGATGACTCCATGTCCTCATCTCGTTTGCGCCAAATTCTGATCATTTCATCAGCATGATGCAAAAGAAACCTTGATTCGTCTGACCAAGCTAACTAGACCGTCTTCAACGGTCCAGTGTTGATGCTCCTGTTCCCACTTCTGTACACCAATGCTTAATTCTGTTGTGATTTGCCTGGTTATGGCCTATCTGTTCGCTTACACGATTCTCGCCAGTATCCTTTGACCCATCTGCTGGTAGTTTACCGATCGCTGATAGTTTTTTGCTTTTCGCACCATTCTCAGTAAACTCTTAAAATGGATGTGCATTTCAAAGCCCAGGAGGACGGCCGTTTGGGAGATGCTAGAACCGGCACGCCTAGCACCAACTATCATGCCACATTCAAAGTCTCTCAGGTCGCTCGTTTTGCTAATTCCGACGCTCAATCCAACTCTGACTGATGCTAGAAGAGCTGGTCTGCCTGGTTGATACTGCAGTTACGTGACGTATTACGTGTTTGAATAAACCATTTATGTGACGAGGGGTAGTGTACCTAATAAACTAGCATCTCAGTGCATATCCTTATAACAGTTATGATGATAGAGATTCAGAAAATGGTAATAACTTAAAACAAAAACTGGTCCTTAGTTTGCTTTAATTTATTTTGGTCATGGTCTGAGCCAGACAATTTCTCGAAGCATGGTGGGGGCGAGGTTTGGGTCGGTAGTGTGACAGACACGTAAACTGCAGTTTCCAAGTTCGAGTGTTCACTGCGTCAGCGTTGAGAGTTATCTCCGCTTACTCCCCTCTTCAGAAAGGGAACAACGATGGGCTTGAAAACGCTGCAGTCCATCGAATGGGACGTTAAGCCGTGGAACCGTTCGCAGGAGAGTCGTGCCACGTGAACGTTAAAGAACAAGCTCGATAGCCTTGACGCGAGGCTGCCATCCGTCTCTGAGAACCCCTGAAGTCTCCTTCAGCATTCACTCTTATTGGGCTAGAGAGTAAGAGAAAGAAAAAATACATCACCCGATTTATAGTCAAATATTTCAAATGATAAAGTGGAAAGTTTTTCGATGAGTAATTTGTTTTACTAATGTATAAAAATATATTTCCTGCAATATTCGTTTAATATTTAAAGAATGAATGGAAGCTGAAGCATTTATCTTTAACTTTTGACACTTGTGAAAAAATACTTCAATAGTTAAAACACAACTCTTGTAACAATTTGTTCATTAACATAAATTAAATATCTGAAGTTTGAATGACGATTTTTTAAGATTTCATCAGTTTGGAGGCAATGTGACAGCGTCAATTTTCAACAATCTTTGATCAATATTTAAAGAGTCATTGAAGCGGGACCATTTAACAGCCTACGACACTGTCACATTGCCTCCAAACTGATGAAATCTTAAAAAATCGTCATACAAACTTCAGATATTTAATTTATGTTAGTGAACAAATTGTTACAAGAGTTGTGTTTTATCTATTGAAGTATTTTTTCACAAGTGTCAAAAGTTGAAGATAAATGCATCTTCAATTATCGCCAATAACAGTTTTTGCGAAAAAGGTTTAATTTCAATGGTTAGGGAGCTTTGAAAGTGGCTTTCCATTCACATAACATAGAAGTGTCCATACACTTTTTTTTTTCAACATAGTGTATATCACAGTACACATAAATTCCGTGAAATTGTCTCATGCCATTGTGCAGAATATAAGTCTTAGTGGAATTGGCTGTTTTGAAATCTCATTACACTAAATGAAATTGTTTAGGAAAAAAATTTTTTTAATCTTCGAATTTCGATTTTGTAAAGAAAATTAAAACGAAAATTCAAAACTTATTCTATCGTCGTATTATCGCAAGAAAAGCATTATTTTTAAAAACTAAAGTTATCTTATTTCATTATTACATTTTGGTGTCATATTTATTATCAGAAGCCAGCATTTATTTAAATTTGTTAAATAAAAGTTTAATCTTCATTATAATTTTTATTTTCATAATTCACATTAATTGTAACAGAATGCTAGTATATTTTTTTCCTGAGGTAGACGCCATTGAATTTTGATTTGAGACTATCAAAATGTTTTGATTAAATAAAAGTTTAAAAGAAGTCTCATACTTCATCAGAAAGATATCACAAAACACCCATACCTTCTGATATCCTAATTTAATCCTAATTTAGGCTCCTTTTGTTTCCTACACCTATGGGCTTGAAAAGATCATTATCCATCGTATGGATGTAAAGCAAATGGCTCAGTTTATAAGAGAGTTAAAACATTAAATATTAGGTTTAAAACTTTGAGAGGACTCCAACGGATCCCCTTCCTCCATTTTGCCCATTGTATGCGCGAGGAAAGTTGCCTCACTCAGTAGCGTGCCAAGCTCGTAATCTACAATTCCCAGATTCCAGTCGCAACTGCGTCAGCGTTTAGAATTTTCTCCGCTAACGCCCGTTCTGCACTCGTTGAGAAAGGGGACATCTCTGGGTTTCGAAAGTTTGCCGTCCGTCAGATATTACGTTAAGCGGTGGCTCTGTGTGTTCAGGTTAGCCATGTCCTGTGTACGTTAAAGAACACGTTGGATGTCCTTGAATGGAGGCTGCCATATGTCTCCTAACAGTTGTCCAGTGGGTACCCTACCCAATCCTCTGAGTGCTCGGAGTCCTTGTGGCCTGGCCGTTTAGTCCATTGTGTGCAATAAAGAGCTGCTCAGAGGTGAAACAACCCAACCCAACCCTGAGTCTTCGGGGTCCTTGTGACCTGGCCATTTAGCCCATTGTGTGCAAAAAAGGGCCCCTTAGAGGTGAAACAACTGAACTCATTGCGTGCAAAAAGAATGACGTTCGGAGATAAAGCGACCCAACACTTTGTTCTGCAGCCATATATGCTAATCACACATACAAAACCACATTAATTATACATATATATTATGTATTAGAATATTATAATTATATATAATATTATAATTAATGCAATATATATTTTTAATTTTTTATATAATGCACGAAAAAATGTTTTTATCAAAAAAATAATTAATTAAAAGTTTTTAATTGAAATAAGAGTAAGATGTAATATTCATAATTTTAAATGTCAATAATTTGGATTTTTTTAAAATGAAAATTGCGTTAGTTCCTTTATGGCGTTAGTATCCTTATCGCAAGCATTTTTTTTCTTCGGTATTTTGAAGGATTAAACTGCGAGGTTAAATGCCAATGGAGCTAAAAGAAAGTGAAAAGAGCAAAATATTTCCAGATTAATTTTAAAGAAGTTAGCAATTATACATACATACATACATACATATATACATACATACATAATCCTCATGCAGTCATGGGCTACGGAGGTCCAACCAAACTGTGTAATTTTCCTCTCCAGACGTATCTGTTCTGAGCCAGTGCTGCTGCATTTGGCCACTCTAGAACAATTCTAGCAAGTCCTGTTTGACATTGTCTGCCCATCGCTTCCTAGGTCTGCCCCTTTTTCTGAAACCCTTAGGCACACTGTTCATAATCCTATTTCCCAATCTGCAGCTATATATAAGGGCAACATGACCAAACCAACGCAGTCTCTCTCTGCACAACATGCTGCTCAAAGGAGGTTGATGACTCTTTATTCTAACCTCATAATTACTTACAAAGTCGAACCATGAAATGACTAAGATACTGCATAAACATCTAGAATCAAAGGCATCAAGTTTCTTGTTATCATGCTTACAAAGGTTCCATGTTTCGCTACTATAACTAATCTTAGAAAGAGCCAAACTATTATGCAGCCTAATTTTAGTCTTTAGGTGTATACACCTACTTTCCCACACTCTCCATAGGTTCTTTAAAGTCACAGCGGCAATCCCTATTCTTCTGTTTATCTCATGCCGTACATCACCAGTATCTGCTACATAACTCCCAAGATAAACTGAGACACTAGCTCAGGAGTGAAGCCATTCAAAGCAACTGAGGCACTATCTGCTTGATCAATTTTCATCACTTTAGTTTTTTCTCTGTTTATCACCAAACCTACTCTATTATTATTCTCATGAACAGCCCTAATGACAAGAATTCATCTCATCAACATCATTAGCCAACAGGGCCAAATCATATGCATAATCTAAATCAGAAATTTTGAAATCCCTAGGCCATTTAAGGCCAAAATCTTTCCCTTGCATAGAATTTCGCATAACATAATCAATAACCAAACAAAAGAGAAAAGGAGACAAAATGTACCCTTGTCTAACACCACTAGTAATGCTAAACCAATCGCTGAAAGACGTATCTTCTCTCACACACGACTCAGTGTTATTATAGAGAGCTTTCATTATACTAATTAACTTATCAGCTATTCCATATGATCTAACAATCAACCACAAATTATGTCGATCAACAGAGTCAAAAGCCTTTCTGAAATCTGAATTTTGAATCCTTTCTGAAACTCGAAACATTTCTCAAAAATTTGCCTAAGTGAAAATATTTGATCAACACATCCCCTATCACTTCTGAATCCACACTGTTCGTCATGCAGTTGTCCATCAACCAAATTCTTAATTCTATGAAGTATAATCATGCTTTCCCTGGAACAGAAAGTAAACTAATTCCCCTATAACTATCACAAGAACTGCGATCGCCATTTTAAAATATCGGACAATATAGCTCTAGTAAAATCCTTAGGAACAACATCTTTATGATAAAAAATATTCAAAATCTGAATCAGCCATGTGACAACACAAATGTTCACAGCGCTAAGCATTTCAGTGGTGATTTCATCCACCCCGGGGATTTATGCAGTTTTAATTTAGAGATAGGCAAAGTGACTTCGGAATGTGATAAAGGGTCATTATAAAAGCAGTAATGCATCTAATCTCATTACAAGCAATGGGAGTAGAAATAATCACATTATTTAGAACTTCTCTGAAATGCTCAGTCCACCTAGCCATCACAGAATCCTCACCTTCAACCACCTTACCATATATATTCCTCAATCCCTGTGTACCTATTTGTTTCTTCCCGCATAAAACATTAATAATCTGGTACCATCCCCTTCTGCTGTGCTGCCTAACTGCTTCCTCAGCTTTGTCAGTCAAGCTATCAAGCCGAAGATTCTTATCAGCTGTTAACTGACACCTTACATGTTTATTAAGCTCGTTGTAATGCCTTCTGTTAGGACTAGTAGGGTGTTGATTCATATTAATCCTGCACTTCCTTCTTTCAGAAATAAGTTCCATAGAATTATCACTCAACTAAAATTAGACTGTATAATAGTTTGGTTCTTTCTAGGGTTAGTTATGGTAGTGAAACTTGGACACCTTGTAAACAAGATAGCATGAAACTAGATGCTTTTGATTCCAGATGCTTATGCAGTATCTTGGGCCTTAGGTGGTTCAACTTTGTAACTAATGATGAGGTTAGGCAAAGGAGTTTGCAACCTCTTTAAGCAGCATATTTTACAGAGAGAGACTCCGTTGGTTTGGCCATGTTGCCCGTATGAATAATTATAGATTGGCGAATAGGGTTATGAACAGTGTGCCTAAAGGCCTCAGCAAGAAGGGGAGACCTAGGATGTGGTGGGCAGACAATGTCAAACAGGACCTTGTTAGAATTGGTGTGCAGTGGTCAGATGCAGTAGATGTAGCTCAGGATAGATTTGCTTGGAGAACTAAATTGCACGGTCTAGTTAGACCTCCGTAGCCCATGGCTGCTTGAGGA
This sequence comes from Ryuthela nishihirai, assembly GCA_038380435.1. Lineage (NCBI taxonomy): Eukaryota > Metazoa > Arthropoda > Arachnida > Araneae > Heptathelidae > Ryuthela > Ryuthela nishihirai. The sequence goes on along the minus strand of JAWZYU010000019.1, from coordinate 33,120,430 downwards.
GGAGGAGGATGATGATGTTCTCTCTTACCCAAAAGTATACTGTTGGTTTCAAGAAAAGCCTGTTTAAACTGATCCCATTTTTTCTCAACTTCAGCAGTAAGCAAACCACTATTGTCATAATGACTAAATAGCCTATCATGGTATGTTTTGGCTATATCTGGATCTTTCAGGCATTCAGTGTTATAGCTAATTTTTTTAACCTTAGCACAACATTTCTTAAGCTTCAGCTGCAAAACACTTTTGACCAGGTAATGGTCAGACCCAATTTCGGCTCCCCTACATGATCTGGTATTCCTAACTGAACCAACCCATTTCCTGTTAATTAAAATATAATCTATCATATTCCTTTGCAACCCATCAGGTGAAACCTATATATATTTATAAATGTCCCGGTGTTTGTAGTATGTGTTAATTATTCCTAAACCATCAAGTTTACTTACTTGCAGAAGACGTTCCCCATTGCCATTGGAACTACCAATGTCAAAGGGACCTAAAACTCCTGCCCAAAAATTAGAGTCAGTACCAATTTTAGCATTGAAGTCACCTATAAAAAACATAAATAAATACCCCCTCAAGCAGCTGCTGGCCACAGAGGTCTGACAGGAGCCTGTCAGTTTATATGCCATAGTAGAAGGTATGAGAGAATGGCAAGAGCCCAGCAGAAAAACGACACAAACAGCCATGCCTTACCCGGGGCTCGAACCCAGGTCCCTTAGATCAGTAGCCAAGCGTGCTAACCACTCTGCAACGGGACGGCTCTGAAGTCACCTAGCAAAAGAGAAATATCTCCTTTCGTTACATAATTCAAAATATTCCGAAGCTGGCTGTAAAACGCATCCTTTTCGTTCTTATCAAAGTCCTCTGTGGGGGCATAAGAGCAGATGACATTCAAGTCTTTAATTTTTGTTTTAAATTTTGTTGTAAGAAATCTTTCAGTAATGCAGTCATATCCTAGAAGAGCATCACTGGCGTGTCTGCTGAGAAGAAAACCTACACGACGGAGATGCTTTCCACCCTCTCTGCCTGAAAAGAGAAATTTAAAGTTGTTTTTAAGGATCTCACCTTTAACTGTCCATCTGGTCTCTTGCAGCCTAGAATATCTAGATTGTAAGGCTGGAATTCCTGCGCGAGGACATCAAGAGAATAATCTCTATATAACGTCCTCATGTTCCACGTACCTGCAGAGAGAAAATGATTAATAGGATTTAAAAAAAACTAGGCTTATTGAGAGATTTAGGTTTAACTATATCAAATAGCTCCCTGATCGTAGGCATGTGGTAAAGATCTGTTCCTTCTCTGCTAAAGGCTGAAGTCACCGATTCTGTTAGAAATTTCAGGCATCACCTTTTCAAGTGGACCTTTTCAAGAGCCATATGGTCTGCCTGAGACACATTACTCCAGTTTAGGATTGACGATGCCCAATGGCTAAGTGGGGGTTCAGGTACCTGAGATGGCCTCTGATCAGAATTATCCAGCAGCTGATATAAGGTATCCCGTATCTCTGTTCACTTAGGGCTGGCAACCTACAAGCAAACAAAAACACACCGGCAGATTCTCCCTCAACAAAGACCCACCAGTTCAGCAAGTCCAGGATCCATATTAAGCTCAAATCCATAAACCAGTCCAGTCTAGTGGGTATAAATGGTCAACACCAGGACCCTGTGAAGTTGACCACTCCTCAGCAGGGTTGAAAAGAAAAAAGTAGCCATAAATGACCAGAACAGTAGGTTACACTGAGCTGGCACCCCTCCTCTTTCGTTCCCTTCCAAAAGCGAATATTTATTTTGAAAAGTACTAACGGCCTGCACCACGAGAAGGCGGGTTCGGACATTAGGTGTGCAAGACCTGACCGGTTTTCTACATCATCACTGGAGATTGGTACACAGCTCTCTTTCCAGTTTATGCCTAACTACCATTTGCGTATTGAAACTAATCAATTAATACGTATATAATATTTTTGTACTAATTTCCGAAAGGAATTATCTACTAGAATTTCTGAGTGAGAGGGCAGATCTCGAGAATTGCTTCCCCTTACCCACTCTCTAGGTATGATAAGAGTGCTTTAGCTCAGCCTAGACATAATTCACACATTTTAGAATCACTCCAGTTTAGTAAGTACCATTAACAATAACCACAATTTCGTCCTCTTTTGATACAAAACGACCATCTGGCTTTGTGGTGATAAAACGATTAGACCATGTGCTGACTCAGTATGTAGGATAATAATGCAAATAAAGCAACACAACACGTAAAATATGAATTCTTTAATTTCATTAGTATTTCTGCAAAAGGAACATTCCCATTTATATTGCATCACGATCCCATTAAAATGCGCAATTTTCGTTTTCCTTTCTCTCTCATGAAATAGAGGCGAATTTAGTGACAAAAGGAAAAAAAATGGCTTATAAACCACAAGTTCATCAACAACAAAAAACACATTACGGGCACTGCTCAACTCATGAAAATAGCGAAGAAAAAAAAATAGGGAAGACATTGCTTAATGTTCTTTTCAACGAGCTGCACACGACGTTTTTCACACCAACGACCTTTGACCCTTGGCACGTGCCATCGGTGTACGTGAGGTGAAAGAGGTCAGTTGTGGTCGTGAGAAGGTGTCGGCAGGCCACACGCGTCATGGAGTTTGGGGTCTGACCCTCAGTGATTGAGCTAGCTGCTGGCGAAGGTGACACTGGGACTTTTGCTTCTCAGCGGGAATGTTAGCGTGATCTTCACACCTTCTTCCATCAGACTGCATCAGTATGGTAATAATGTTTTCATAAGAGGGCAACGTTGAGGGGCCATCAAGTGTACGAAGCAATGGTTTACACCATCCGGACGATTCTATCACTTCAGTTTTCCTATTTAGAAAAAAAAAACCTTTCAGTCAATTTTAGAAACATAAGGTTATGTCAGTACTCCCATAATATAAAAATGACATCTCAATTGCTAAATGTAAACTATATAAAAATCAGTTCCAAACAAAGGAATTTGATTGATTTTTAGACTATGGTGGTTATACTGAGAGGGAACAAAGACCTCCAAGCAGGTATTATTAAATCATATGTGAGTGATCACTATATGACATTTATACTATATAGAAATTCTATAAAGGAAATCCAGTCTCGTTTGATAAAAGAATTTATTGATTTTAAAATAGTCAAAAACACACTTCAATAGAGGAAATAGAGCATCCTCCCTCCCTCACACACACACACCAAAAAAAATTGATTCAAACTTTTTAAATTATCATAATGATAAATACATTTAAAAATAGTACCAGATGTATCAAATTACATAAAATGAATTTATTTTAAAACCATCATTGTTAAAGATTTGTTGGTTGTGATTAATGAAAAAAAAAACCATTTATAAGAGTATAAGATCTAGGTTATGGGATAACGAATTATAACATTCATTTACTTTGTTTAGAAATAAACTAACAAATTTACTTAGATTTGCTAAAAGGAATCATAAAAATAAGATCTCATTGACCTTAAACTAATGAACAATGAATGGAATTATAGGAAACAATAAACAAAAAAATTAATATTAAAGAATTAAAAGTTGGAAAATTATTTTATAAATGACAATAAAACTTAAAGTGCTAAACATTTCAATGATTACTTTGTAAGTATAGCTTTAAATTTAACTTCAAAAGTACCTGAATATTCTATAGCATTGGAAAAACTCATTTATTTAGAAATTCATATATTAAATTGAATGGCACTTTTTCTAATATCATCATGTGAAATCACAAGTATTATAAATGATTTTAAATGAAAACAAAAACCCAGGAGAAGATAAGATAACTAACTACAGGATCATGAATTAGAATATTGATCCTTTTATATTCATGGAAATTATTCCATTACTTGTAATGATTTATAATAGGATACTACGTTTCCTTCGAAAAAAGAATTTTTCCACCTGCTCTCAAAAATTCATTAGTCACTTCTTTTTTTAAACCAGGAGAGAATGTGTAAACAATTATAGACCCATTTCGATACAAGAAATTTTCTCAAAATTAATTGAGAAAATATTAAATTTAAAATTGCAAAGTTTTTTGAGCAAAAATGTTATTTGTGGTGATCATTTTGAGTTTCACAAAAACAAGAATACTGAAGGATCTATTGCGATGCTCATAGGTCAAATTTCTAATGAAATTAATTGAAACAAAAAAGTAGCTATTTCGTTTGTTGACATTTGTCAGACTTTTGATTCGTTATCCATTTGTGTTTCAATTAAAAGACTGAAAAATTATGGAAATAGAGGTACTCCATTAGATGGTTCAAATCATATTTAACAAAGTTACGGTAGAAAGTGAAAATTGAAGCTGTTTTAAGAAGTTCTAAGTTAATAAATTTTGGAGTATCTTAAGGTTCCGTTTTAGGATTACAATTACTTTTCCTATATGTAAATGATCTTTTAGAGATAAAATTTAGGGGTAGCAATTTTTCCTTTGCTGATGACATGGCTTTAGCATATGTTGCTGATACTGATATTGAATTAGAGCAGAATATTAATATGGATTTGGATCTTTTGAGGAAGTGGTTTGACAAAACTAAACTATCTATCAATGTATGCAAGACAATATATATATATTTCAATGTATAACGAGAGAATGATACTAATCTAAATGAATTTTATCATCACTATCTGAAATGTTTATTGTCATTAAACGATCGAAGCTTGCGATCTTTCTGTGGTTGTCAAAAAATAATGTCTACTAATACCACAAATTATCTGGGTGTTATTTTTGATAAGCAGTAAAATTGGAATGATCATATTCATAAATAAGTTTCAAAAATTAATAGAATTGTATCACAGGTTTATACACTAATACATTTCTTAGATTTAGAGACTAAAAAATTTTATTACGCATTTATTTATTCAAGAATAAATATGCTCTTTTTATTTGGGGTGGAACATTTGATTGAAAATTCACTTACACCTATAAAATATATGCATAAAAATGTAAATCTATGACATTTAAAGGAAAATTTGATTCTTCGATGCAAAATTTTAGATTTTAAAAAGATTCCTACCTTGAAATCCTTAATACTTATTCATAAAAACCTTTCAATGTTTCAGAGGATGACAAACTCATATAATGCAAGAGAAATGTTTAGAAAGCTTATTTTACCAACTAAATAAAGAGTTTTAAAATATTTTTGACAGGTGGTTAACAAATTATTTGAGTGAACTAATAGATGACACAAAATTCAAAAAAGAAGTTAAAGATTGGTTGTTGAGCTAATTTGGCAAAGGTTTTTGGAAGTTTCGAACTTAGAAAATTGACTTTTAATATTTTTATTTAAATGATTTTTCATATCTAATATTTGGTCATTTTATGAAATAAGCAAAAACATTGTATTAAAACTCCACTGGCGAGTTGTAACAACTCTTGTGGGTTAAAAAATTAAAATTATATTGCTAATGTAAATATGAATGAATAAATTATTATTATTAGTAGTATCTTTCATAAAGATGAAAGCAAAGACGTTAGAGCACCACTCAGAATTCCACATTAATCACTCCGTTTTGCTGAAACAAAATCCCTCAGCTATGGACATTCCTGCATTCATTTGCCTAACCCAAGGATCACTGTTTATTGCGTCTATAACAATGCGTTGTCATTCGAAATCTCAAAATATTTCATTGTCACTCCAAATTTCAACATTTCATTGTAACGTTTTAGAGATCTTCCAACGTTTGTATAAATGTTCAAATTTTGTATACCAGTGTACAGTCGCTCAAAAAAGTATCCGAACACTATGGTTGATTACAGAATTCAGAAAAAATATCTGGCAGCGAATTTTTTAGAAATTAGTGATCTGGCAACCTTCGTGTAACGTGACAAGAAGGTTGCCAGATCACTAATTTCTAAAAAAATCGCTGCCAGATATTTTTTCTGAATTCTGTAATCAACCATAGTGTTCGGATACTTTTTTGAGCGACTGTACATGCTAATCTTTCTTCCCGCATCCATTTATTTGCTCTATATGTTAGAATAATCTCTAACACCTCTCTAGCAGTTGTGTGCAAACCATTCTTTTATTCCTTCTTCGTGTACTTCTAGCCCATAAAGTTGAAATTAGTATTTTTACTGCCTTTCATGCCTATTCTGTTCTTCGTATCACTTCACCGATTTGTAATTCTTTTGGACAATACGCCCCAAATATCTAAGCATGCTCACCTTTCTCACCATTTTTTTCATTCACCTCAAGATTTCCTTTCATCATCATTTGCTCATGGATTTTTTTTTCCGAAAAAATCCATTTCTTCCTATTTTGCATATACTTCCTATATACTACAATGAACTTGAGATTTGTGATGATGCTCATTGCTCATCATTTTGATGCTCGCATGTTCTTCAGCGTGCGAATTACGTCACTAACCACTTCGAACTAACTTAAAAAAAATAAAGATTAAGGTAGTTGTAATTAGGAAGAATGTGTGTGAAGGAAAACGTAGTTTATTTTAGTCTGTGCAGTATAATATAAAGAATAAATATTTTTATTCAGTGTGTTCGCGGAAGGTTAAATAAGTTTATTAGTGTTGATCCTATTAGTGGACTGGTAAGAAAAAGAAGGATGCTTAGGACACTTAACGATGTGACTGAGGAGGTTATATGTTAGTCGAAAAAGCAGAACTGATCTCAACTTTTCTAAAGGAAGAGTTCATCGTTTGATGCATAGTTATATCTAGTTTGTTTAGGAATTGTTAAGGTTATTCTTTATAGATTACAGTTTGTTCACAAATATATGCTTGTGCCACTTATCGACTGTTGTAAAAAGTCTTATTTTATGCTTTGAGTAGAGATAGTAAGAGTTATAGAGGAAACATCTCTTTGTAGAAATAGTAAAAAGGTACTAAGATCTTCTGAAGATTTGTGTTGGTTGAATTTAGTTTATTTAAATGTTTTCATGTATACTTTGTAATAAATTACATTATTTTAGAATTATAATTGTTAAATACTATTTTTGAACTCGCGCTCAGTTTCCAACCGTTAATTTCATAACAATGTATTCATCCACTTCAAGATCTTCTCTCTGATTACCTCTTGTTCCCATATATATATATTCAAAATTTATATTCATTATTATTTTTCACATTCTTGTTTAAATTTATTCATCATATATTCTAAGTCACATTTATCCTGTGCATTATTACTTGACAACTGCTTAAAATAAAGAGAAAATACTTTCTCTGGTGGTTGGCACAAATCTTCCCTCATATCTTCTATAATCTTCTTAATACATCATACATCTTAAACAAAGTAGATGACATGCAACATCCGTACCTTAATCCTCAAGGTGTTTTAAATTTTCTTGATATTCTATTTCATAATTTGACAGATATATATTCTGATATAAATATTTTACATTTGGAATTGTTGGGTTGTTTCACATCTGAGTTGTACAATCTAATAATCTAATATTTCACCTCTGAGTGGCAGTAATCACGGTCTAAATGTCCAGATCACAAAGACCCCCGAGGCCTCAGAGAAGGTTGGGGGAGGGGACTTACTGGCTAGATCTTAGGAGACATATGGTTACATTCCATCAAGGGCATTCAGTGTGTTCGTTAACATTCACAGGGTATGGATCTCCCGCAAACGGTACCACGGCTTAACATCCCATCCAAGAGACTGCGGCCTTTCCAAGCTCATGGTATCCAGTACTGACCGATGGCAGGGTGTTTTGAGGAGATATATCTCAACGTTGGCAAAGGTGGGACTCGAACCTGGGAATTGCATATTACGAATTTAGCGCGCTAAACTGACAGGCTCCTGTCAGACCTCTATGGCAAGCAGCTTCTTGAGGGGGTATTTATTTATTTTTTATAACGACTGAGCCACCTCAGCCTTCATATTTTACCGTAATCAAATTCTTAACTAAATCCTTATTAATATATTAATAAAACTTTAATAAAAACTTGTAAAAATTTACTTTAATAAAAACTTTAAAAAAATATTTTATATTAATAAGAACTTTATCAGCATCCGCGTATATTGTCTACTTAATAGCCGTCGAGATTTTGCAAATGCATGAGAACTGTTGTGTGTTTGCAAGAATAAAGAAATCAGTCTAATTGTTTATTAATGACCAATTATTAACTAATAAATTTACTGCAATAAAAAAACTTTAGTTCATAAAAATATGCCTTAATAAATATTAGACAAAAATTAATTTAAATATAATTTTGCAAATTATTCTTAGTTTACTTTGATTTTTTAAATGCAGTTATAAGAGATTATGGAAAGCCACTTCTTTTTTTCATTACCCAGTAACTCCCCTTTACACTTCACTATGCAAATCAGTACCACAGGATATCCACTACTGAAATTTTAACATATTTAATTTCAGTTTTCTATGTAACATTTCAGTAATTTTTAAAAAATTATATTCTGCTTTTCCATAAAAAAATATTTTCTTCGAAGTAAGATTAATGTTTTGTTTTTAATTTGTGGCTTTTTCATAATCCCAATAGTTTTTTAAGGTAAATATCATCATTGAATTTTCAAATCAGATTTGGTTTCTCATTGTCTCAAGTGTTTTTTTTTTTTCGATCATGTCAGCAATTTAGATTGCAGCATTATCTTACATCTTATTACGGATTAAAATCCTGTAGACCTAAAAATACGCTGCCGCTAAATCACTTCATTACTTCACAAATCACAACACAATTTATTCACTCGCAAAACACTGATTCACATACAAGATAAAAAGAATAACTGCAATTCTGATAGGTTGGGTTGCCATTTTCATTGCCCCCAATGGACTAAATGGCCAGATCATAGTAATCCCAAGGTCTCAGAGAAGGTTGGGGAAGGGGACACGCTGGATGGCTGTTAGGAGAAAGATACTATCCTCTCCTCACGGACATCCTGCGTGTTCTTTCACGTGCACAGGATATGGCTCTCCTGCACACGGAGACATGGCTTTACATCCCGTCCGACGGACGGCGGCTTTTAATCCCACTGGGGCTCCTTTCTGACTGAGGGCAGTGTGGAGATTAAGCAGAGATGAATCTCAACGCTGTCACAGATGAGGCTCGAACCTACCTACTGAACGAAGCTCCGTCCCGGAGGCGTAAAAGATTTCGTTATCATTGGCAATATGCTTTATTTTCTACTCTTTAATCCATATGATAGGTTTCTTTTAATTATTTAATTTATATGCATATATTTTCAGTTCAGTTTGCAAAGTTTAGCACAATTATAGGAAAATGTTCAGATAATGAAAAAATAAAAGCAATGTGTGTTAAGTTGTTTAGGTTGAAAAACTGCGCAATATGTAGTAGAATAAGTTTCTAACCCTTTAAACTAGTGGTATCCAAAGGGTGCCTAAAATATTTTGAAGGCTATTCCTTATACATATGCAGAAAGTTAAGGAATGGAAATTTAGCGCAGAAATATATGGAAGAAATGTCACTGAAAGAAAGCCCGCGGTTTCATTCGCGAATATCCGCATTTGAAAATCTCTTGATGGATAAAAGTTTAATATTAACGGGGATAGCAAATGAAATGGCAGACAAAGAATTTTACGCGGATAGCTAATAAATTCTCGAATTTCGCAAGATATGAGTAAATATCATCATTAATTTATTGTTATTGTTAGGGCCGAATTTTTTAATTTATTGTTAGGCCGAATGTGTGTTCCTGATATAGCGTAAATTTATTTCAATCATCTCTGCATAAATTTGCAAAACAGGTTGAACCTTTGTAAATAAGTAGCTTATGTGAATAGAATTAATAACACTGTTGTTTAATGTCTTCAAACTGTGTAATATATTTTCCTTGTTGTTGGGAAAGGAGGCGGGGTTGGCTTATTGAGTAGCGCGCTTGGATCGTAATCGCAACTTTCAGGTTCGGCTCCTAACTGTGTCAGCGTTGAGATTTATCTTCGCTATCCCTCACCGTGCCCTTGGTCATGAAGGCGGACTCCGATAGGCTTGGAAACGCCGAAATCAAGCACTGGCCCCGTGAACACGTGAGCCACATCTTCTACACATTAAAGTACACGCTAGATGGCCATGACGGGAACTGTCATCCATCTGTCTCCTAACAGCTAACCAGAATATCCACTTCCCTAACGCTCTCTGAAACCAGGAGCAAGGGTTGTGTTAGTCGGTAGCGTTCCAGGCTCGTAATCTGCAGCTGCCAGGTTTGAGACCCACCTGTGCCAGCGTTGCTATTTATCTCCGATAAACCACCGCCCTGCCCTCCGTCAGAAAAAGAATACCTATGGGCTTGGGAAGGCGGTCGGATGGGACGTAAAGCCGTGGCACCATGTGAAGGAGAGCCATACACCTTAAAGAACACGCTGGGTAGCCTTGACAGGAGGCTATCATCTATCTCCTAACGGCTGTCCGGTGAGTCCTCTTCTCCCAACCTTCTCCGAGCCCTTGGGATTCTAGTGACCTTGCCATTTAGCATTGTGCACCATGTGTTAGCATTGTGCACCATGTGTTAGCATTGTGTTCAGAAAAGTGACTCTCAGAGGTAAAACAACCCAACTTTGACAGACTGGAGATTGACTTAATTGGTATAGTGCACTGCTCGTAACCTATTTCCAGATCCAAATCTCACTTCGGCCACTTCGAGTTTTTTCGCTAATGCTATCCTAGGTCTAGGTACAGGCTGTTGGTGCTACGATTTTTTCCGCTAAATGCTCTCCTAGGTCCTAGGTATTTTTTCCGCTAATCTCTATCCTAGGTGTAAAAAGAGGAACCGATGTGCTTAATCTTAGGATTTAAGCTCATGTATGGAAAAAAAATTGTCACTCAGAAATAAACTATACCAAATCTCACTCTGGATTTCGTGGATTAAAATTTTCCTGCAGTGTATTTTTTTTTACTTTAAACACTTATATTTATTAAATGCGAAGGAGGGGCAACAGTGAATAAAGTACAATTATTAACCTGGAAATTTTATTTCGAAAAATCTGTTATGGCTAGTTTTCGGAGAAATGGGGAAAAAAAATAAAAGGAACTGCATTTATGTATGTTCTGCATACTGCTCAGATGTAAACGTGAGTAGATTGCGAAAAGCAGATCTTCTCTGATAAACATTAAATGCGACCTCAACAGAGGAAGAATGAAAGTGAGCATGAGTTATGTTAATGCAAAGGACAGAACACGAAAGGGCATTTTCTTGATTTCCTATCGTGATGAATATCTAATTCTTAGAGTAGCAATAACAGAAGAATTACGAGCACAATGGGGAACCAATTATGCGAATAAATTAAGGAACATGGGACAACTGAAAAAAATTACAGGAATTTTAATAATAAACTACAGGCTGTTCCGTTTATTATGAGGCCGTGTAAATGTTCATTTAAATGAGATTGGTCTGGTGGAAGTGCTCCAAGATTTTATTTATTAAAAGTATTTTAAAAAAATTAATTTGAGAGTGCACATTTTTTATTTGAATGAAAAAAGATTATTCAAAGGCTTCTCATTTGGTTTTAATGTTCGTAATATAAAAGTGAATAAAGTGTTCATTATCGTCCGCGGTAGTGGGGGGGGGGGTATTTATTTTTTATACTTTATTATACTCCGACATCTGTAAGACATCATTGTTCAGTTTATCTGGAAGCAGAAAAGAAAATCTTGGTTATCATGTTGCCTCTTTATCGCGAAATCAACTCGTTGAGAAAGGAACTATTGTATGAGGAATTTCATGGCATTTTGCGCGCTATGAGTGAATTCTCCATATTGCCGAAACTGTACACCTGCTAATGCTAGTGGCATAATGCAGTAGCTGAACTAGGCTAGAGGTCCTGTATAGTTAGAGGCTGGCCATCTCGGTGATTCACTGCTATTGGTTGATTGAATCACATGGTTTATGGACGCCATGTTTTGTCGTACCGTGAGACGAAAGCCTATGAGTTAGTGTATTTACCAAGTTAAAACTTCTCAGTTGTTATAGTTTTATACATTTCTACCACTTTATTTGTCTATAAAAGCTGTCATATTTTATGAATGCCTCACTGCGCTGCATTTGGGTGTAAAAATTTCACTCAAAGAAATAAATAAAATAATATTTTTTTCCGAGAAACTCCATCAGAAGACGGCAATCGGCTGCAAAAGTGAAATGAGCTAACTGAAAACTAACATATAATTTCTTTTCAAGTTCGTTTGGAAAACGAGCTAATGCTCTCACTTTGTGGTCTGCCGATGTTAATATTTGTTCGTCTGTCTGTCCGTTAACTGTTGTCTGTCCGTCTATAAAAAAATGAATAAATAAATACCCCCTCAAGCAGTTGCTTGCCACAGAGGTCTGACAGGAGCATGTCAGTTTATATGCCACAGTAGAAGATCTGAGAGGATGGCAGGACCTCAGCAGAAAAGCAATACGAACATCCATGCCTTATCCGGGGCTCGAACCCAGGTCCCTTAGATCATAGACAATCAATATTTTTTTACTTTTATAGCTAAATGAAAAATTCTTTTTGGGTTGGATAGGTGTCAAACAAATATTGCGATTCGCAATTTTGAAAATTTACAATAGCTTTAAAGCGCCCTCTAGCGATGGTAAAAGGTGGAAAATACTAAAATTTCAAACGAATATTACAAACAATTTTCACTGGAAATATGAAATTTTGGTAGCAGAGGGTTATGGTCAGAAGGTTTACAATGGCAACAAAGCTTTGCCGTCTTAGCCAAAAGGGGGTGCGAAAATAAAGCTTTTTTTTTTAAGAGATAAAACAATATTTTTTTTCTTTTACGGGTACTAACAATACATTAATGATTTAAACAATATTTGATAATCTCGGCGTTACCTGTAGACATATGTCTATAAATCAAATGTTTTTGTGGAAAACATTTCGCCGACATATGGGATTCGAACCCGAATCTCTCCAGAAACATGTCAGAGTATTTTAACCTGTTGAACTAATGCCATCTGTCTTGTTTCCACTAATAATGACTATCACTCTTCCCGTGAATTTTGGGCAGCTCCTTATAGTGCCATCTATGATCTCTTAATATTTCTTTTTTAGTGCTCTGAGTAAGAATATTTCTTTTTTAGTGCTCTGAGTAAGATTGAAATAAATAATGAAGTCGCATCACGTTATTTAGCGTTATTAATGATTTAAACGATACAGTCGAACCTCGACTTTCGCGGGTTTAACTTTGGCGGATTTGATTATTCGCGAGTTTGCCATCAATAATTAAATGGGTTTTTTTTGTTTTGAGTTTTGCGGCCTACTGCGTAAAATTGCAGACGACGCGCGTAGAATAGAAAATGTAAAGAAAACTAAAAAAAAAGTTTAGTCATAAATGCATAAAATATATTATTTAGAATATATTTTATGGATATTATTTATAAATTATTGCTCTCTAAATACTGTACATGTATTGCATCACATACTGTATTTGTACTGCATTGCCTCTCTCTGTGTGAATGTGTTAGCCTACATTGTTGATACTGTAATTTTAAATTTATAAAACATACTGTTGCAGTACAATGTATTGTTTTACTTTTTTTGGTGTGTGTTAAATATGGTTAACTGTATTAATAGTTAAGGTTTGGGGGGGGGCTAGAGATATTCGCGGTTTTTTCACATTCGCTGCGGTCCTGCACCCCTAACCCCCGCGAATGTGAAGGGCCGATTGTATTTGATAATCTCAGCGTTACCTGTAGACGTTTAAACGTCTATAAATAAATAGATGTTTTTTGTGAAAAAAGTCGGAGTTAGTTCAACAGGTTAGAATACTCTGACATGTTTCTGGAGAGATGCGAGTTCGAATCCCGTAGGTCGGCGAAATTTTTTTTTCACAAAAATATTAATATTTACATTTTTCTAATCCCCCTTCAGTTGGAATTTCCAGTGTTAGAGAGTGCTAAAGGGGGTAAATAAAAACTCGAAAGGCGACCTCTAGCGGTGAAAAAAACCACGAAAATACCAAATCTTTAAATAAATATTGTAAACGATCTATTTTTGCTGGAAACTTAAATTTTTGTTCATGGAGTGTAATCATCAAGTGGTTTACCCTAATAGTAATGATTTGTCCCGTTGGTAAAATGCAACTTTTCTGCTTTAAGAGATAAACGAAAAACATTTTTTTTGCACTTTACAGGTACTTAATAAAATATTAATAGTTTATTTTCTCAATTGTACAGTAGTTTGAATTTTTACTGTCAGAGGGTACTGAAAGTGTAAAATAACTAGAAGAACATATATCGCTTTTGGCGCATATGTGAATCTGTTAACAAAAATCACATTTTCAAAGAGAATGAAGTTCTTCCTTTAACTACTTTTTCACTCCTTAAAAGTTTTAATTATGGATGTTCGTGTTGTTTTTCTGCTGAGGTCCCGCCATCCTCATGGACCTTCTACTATGGCGGATAAATAGACAGGCTTCTGTCGGACCTCTGTACAAGCTGCTGCTTGAGGGGTTATTTATTTATTTTTTTAATGTATGATGGGGAAATGCACATAGCAGCATTTTATTAGTGTTTATAAAAACTTAAAAAGTGTTTGTATTTTAGTTCTTAAATTTAAAAAGTTGCTTTTCTTTCGCTCCTCTGAAAATAGTGGGCAGATAATTGTAGTCAGTGGACTTTCTACCATAACACAACTCTACACGCCGAAATTTCTACCATGAATAGATCACTTGAAACATTCGTTAAAAGTTTTGCAGTTTCGATATTTAGTGATCTCTAATGATATAAATTAAAACTACCTTTGAAAATGCGAATTACATTTCATTAGTAACCAAGTAAAAAAGAGATTTCCAATTATCTTTTAAAACAAAACAGTTCAGTTTCTTACCTACCTGGACTTAGAGTCAACTCATTGTTGTCAATGGAAATTTTAAGACTGTCACATTCCACCACCAAAATTTCAAATTTATAACATAAATTCACCGTTTGCAAAACTCATCATAAATTTTGGGATAATTCGGTTTTTTTTCACCGTTAGAGGGCGCAATTATAGCTTTTGGGAAAGTCGCAAAATGCAAATTGTAATATTTCATCACTACCTGTCTAACCCAAAAAGAATTTTTACCTCTAAAAATATACATCTAAAAATCACCTCCCCCCCCCCCCTGGGTCTAAAGGGTCAAGTGATTGTTGCCAATGGTAACTTCGTAATCTTCACATTTCAACACAAAAATTTCAAACTTCTAACATAACTATATCGTTTGGAATATTCGTTTGATATTTCGGAATTTTCAAAATTTTCCACCGTTAGAGGGCACAGTTACAACTTTTGGGAGATTCAAAAAATCCAAATCGTAATATATCATTAATACCTATCTAACACAAAAAGAATTTTTTACTTATCTATATAAACAAAAAAAAGTTCGATGTCTATAGACTTCGAACTATTCGACAACAAAGTGAAATTACATACCTTTTTTGAAAAATAAAGCCCTAAAATTTACTTTTCCTATTTTAGTCGTTTTCTAAAATGCTTCCAATCATGAACACTGAAATCTGTATCCTATATTACCCTACCCTTTTCCAGAATACATAACTACCGTGCGATACCATTCAGCTATGCACGATAAACAATCCGAGCGACGACAAAACATGGCGTCCAATTTTGAGATGGCCAACCTCTACCTATATAGGGCCTCTAAACTAGGCCAGGGCCTGAGGTCCATAGGGGCCCGGTGAGAGGACTCTGATTGGATTTCGAGAATCATTTGCTTAATTGAAATTGTCAGATGGATGTGAGTCAAATTGGATTGGAAAAAGACAAGAAAGATGTATTCCTAGTACTTGATCTCCGGACACCATATGATTTCCAGAGTCGCCATCTCTATTTTCCATATTATTTCTTCATCTTCTGTCCGTATTCATTCTCTCACACTTTTAAATAGTGGACAATGTCATCGTTCATTTTTTTTGCATAGGCTATATGCATATATTTCCGTTTGTATGGGAATATTTCCGATTTACAGTGCCATACACCGGACAATGGTAGAAAACCAGCATGATTATTGAAGAATTTTGACATTTAGTTAACCCTATATAAAAGAAAGCAAGATATTTTCCATTATTAAATCCCCAAAATCATGTTTTTATGGCACCTAATTTCTAAATCTTATTATATTCTCAATATAACCTTTTACTCAACATAGTATGCCTGTAGTTAAAGCAACATTTTCTTTAGATTAAAAAAAAATACCCCCTCAAGCAGCTGCTTGCCACAGAGGTCTGACAGGAGCCTGTCAGTTTATATGCCATAGTAGAAGGTCTGAGAAACTGAAAAAAATATATTTCGAAATAAAGAGTATAATGTAATTGACAGTTTAGGGGTATGCAAAATGCAAAATGGCCGAATAGGAATTGGGGTATTTTGCCTTTCAGCAGCACTCTTCTACACAAAATAGGCTAAATTGCCAGGTCACGAGGACCCCAAGGGCTTGGAGAAGGTTGGGAAAAGGAGACGTACTAAACAACTACTAGGCGACAGATGGCAGATTTCCGCTGTTTTAGACGTTTCTTTAATGTGGAATCCAGCGTGTGCAAATGTAGAATCCAGCGTGTTCTGTAATGTGCATAGTATATGTCTCTTCTGCTCAAGAGGCCACGGCTTAACTGCATATTCGATGTAAGGTGGCTTTTCCTAACCCATTGGTGTTCCTCTTCTCACCGAGGTCATGACGGTAGTTAGCTGAGAAAGTCTCAATGCGGGAGATTCGAACCTGGAACCCTGCCGACATAGCCATTCATTGCTCTTTTGAAAGTGCTAGTGGATGGTGCGGCTTTTTAATGCATCAACAATTATACATTGATATAATTGCTAATAATGGCATGATTATTATCGTAAAATAAAATTTTTTGAACGAAAAATAATCATAATATTAATAATGAGCTTCGTGTTTTATAGCTTCTTATAGCCACTTCTGAAAAGCAATCCTGAAATGAGAATATTAAAAAAACAAAGCAAGCGTATATATTTACTTTATGAACTGTTAAAAATAAATAATCTACACGAAAAAAAAATAGCCCGAAATTACGAAAAAGCTCTTCGCTGAAGAGCAAGGCATACGGCACACAAAAGAGCCCTTCAATGGGTCCAATATCCATGATGGCTTTTCCCGCAGAGCAGGCCAAAAAGGCAATCTATACCCATTAGGTATAAATTATTTGGTTGGTTGATGAAATCGCCCATCACGACCTGAAGGTCTCCCGCAAATCGAGTGGCTCACCGCACACAACAGAGAGTCAAGCTGCTGCTCTTTATGTCCGCTATTGTTGTTACAACACCACCTCATTGTTGCCCTCTTGTCCCCTCGTTGCTGCGCACACTCCACATCGCCATTGTTGCCTCTCCTGCCATGGCTCTGAGCCCCGACCATTGTTTGCACGCACCCCAGCGCACTCCCATCATCGATTGCATGGAGCTCTTGTTCTGCTCAGCTGGGAAAGCTCAACCGGGCGACTGTCGTGTTTTTACCACCGCAAGAGCAAAAGCTGCGGTGTTCCCCTCTGGAGGATTACGCACACGCCTCGTGGAGGTACGGTCAGGAGGCTATTCTGGTGGCTTTTGTGGAAAACGTATGTCTCTTCCTCATCCGTGACAGTGTCGATGTTGAATTTGCAATCATTGGCATATTTATTAAGTTCAGGTCAACCTGACTAGAGTTCTATATTTTTTTCTCTCGAAATTCACAGTTATTCGCAGTCCCTTATCCCCCCCCCCCCCTAGTTTCGTTCTTCTTGACGTGTATTTCTCATGGGGAAAATATGGGAGGGGAGGAATTATTGCGTGATGTGTTACACGGGGGTTGAAAGCAAGTACTCTTATAACCTTTGTGGTTGGGAAACTAATGACAGTGACATTTTGTGTGGGTGGGTTAAAGCGTATAGTGTACGTAAGACGCCATTTTAGTCCGTTGGGATTTCTGGCTCCGGTGTTGCAATAACAGTTGATCGTTCTGTGGTTGATGCAGAAGAGGAGAAAAAGGAAAGGCTCTCATACAATGAATAACGTTACGTGTGTGGACATGTCCCAGTTTTTGGATGAGGTGGCACCAATTACTTAACTGACTGCATCGTTTGTGGCTTAGGACAGCGGAAGTTGAGGACACAATGTAACATTCCTAACTTTGCCTATTTCGTTGGTGTGGTAGTTCAAGGAGTTCGACCGAAACGGGATATGTGTCTAGCAAGATATTAAGAGAGGATATTCAGCTATCGGAATGCGGTCTTTTAAAAGAATAAAAAAAGTATTTAAAATTGTCTAATTCTTGTTACGAGCATTTATATATATTTCTTATTTCAGAACAATTAAGACAAATGCCGTGAGCTTTTTATCCCTATTCTTTGAGTTGTTTTAGATAGATAGATAGATTATCAGAAAGGCCGAGCGGTTAGCGCGCTTGGCTACTGATCTAAGAAACCTAGGTTTGAGCAAGAGGTCTGACAGGTTCCTGTCAGACCTTTGTGTCAAGCAGCTGCTTGAGGGGGTGTTTATTTATTTTTTATGTTTACCTTAGAATTTGAATTACACTAAATATGCACAATCTTGCATGTACAATTTTAAAGCATTGCACTTTTTTATAAGTATTCTTCTTTATCACATTTCCTTTCTTTATTGACATTCTTAAAAATCACATTTCCAATCGTAACGATATATATATATAAATATTTTAATACTATATTTCATTAATGTGTTGTAATTTTACATATATTTTTCAGTAGAATTCTGAGAAAAAAATATTGAATCTTCCACGAGCATGTGGAAGAAAAAAAATTGCTTCTGAAACGACACTTTTTTGTACACAATGGGCTAAATGGACAGGTCACAAGAACTCAGAGAAGGTTGGGGGAAGATAACCCAGTGGACAGCTGTTAGGAGACAGATGAAAACCTCCCGTCAAGGCCATCCAGCGTGTTCTTTAACGTGCACAGGATATGGCTCTACTGCACAGAGTGCAAAGGCTTAAAATCTCATTCGACGGACGGCGGTACTTCCAAGCCCATCATGTCCCCTTGGACCGAGGATAGGTGATCATCGGAGATTCCTAGGACTCGAACCTTGCAACTGCAAATTACGAGCCTGACAGTACCGATTGGGCCAATCCCACAATTCGGTTTGAGGTCATGGTCAGTAGTGTAAGTTCTCAGTCAGTTAACCTGTAATTTCAGAGTGATCTAAGCCATTTTCGACTGCATTTTTTTTAAGTATTTATTTTTTACTCTAATTATCGAAATGAAAGTTAACAGAATTCAGATTTCCGTGATCATTTTAATTTTTCCTGCTTCCCGTGGCCGAGTGGTTAGCGCGCTTGGCTGCTGATCTAAGGGACCTGGGTTCGAACCCCTGGTTAAGGCATGGCTGTCTGTGTCGTTTTTCTGCCGAGGGTCTGCCATCCTCTCAGACCTTCTACTATGGCATATAAACTGACAGGCTCCTGTCAGACCTCTGTGGCAAGCAGCTGCTTGAGGGGGGGTATTTATATTTATATTTATTATACCACAAGAAATGGTCTAGCATATTCCCTCCAGGACCGCCATGATCAATTATCGCAGAATAGAATATCTGTTTCTCTTAATGTAATCATTTTTCTTTAACGCTGAATGCTTGTCAGTGTTTCGTTTTGCTACTCTTAAAATGCATCATATTTACCACCAATAATTAAGATCTTTTGTGGGTTTTCTAAATTTCCAAGTAAAGAATCGGATTTTTAGGCGTAGAATTTTTCTTTTTGTGTGTTAGGGGAAATGGTACAAGGATCTGTTTATAGAAATTTACAATTTATGCTATTTTTTAGTCAATATAAATTAAAAATATATTTTTTTCAATTCCCACGGAATGGCAATTAATTCGTTTCTTTCCCCTTCTCCCCTCCCAGATTAGAACATGGTTCGATCAGTCAGTAGCACGCCAGGCTAGTAATCTGCAGTTCCTAGGTTCGAATCTCACTTGTACAGCGTTGAGATTTATCTCAGAAAAACCCCTACCCTGGTCAGAAAGAGTATACAGATGGATGACAAAAGGAAGCTGTCCGTCAGATGGGACATTAAGCCGTGTTCGCGTTGTAAGAGAGCCATACCTGTGCACGTTAATGAACACGATGAATGGCTTTGACGGTGGAACCCATTTGCCTCCTAACAGCTATGCAGTAGGTTCCCTCCATCAACCTTCTATGAGCCTTCGGAGTCCTTGTGACATGACCATTTAACCCATTGTGAGCTGAAAAATACAGCTCAGAGGTAAAACAACTCAAAGCAATACAACCATTTGTCTCCTAACAGCTGTTCCTCCCCCAACCTTCTCTGAGCCCTCGGGATCCTTGTAACCTGACGTTTAACCCATTGTGAGCCGAAAAGGTTCCACTCAGAGGTAAAACAGCTGAATGCAATACCTGTGCACGTTAAAGAACCCGATGAATAGCTTTGACGGTGGCAACCATTTGATTCCTGCTGTCTAGTGGGTTTCCTTCTCCAACCTTTTCTGAGACATCGGGGTCCTTGTGACTTGACCATTTAACCCATTTTACGCAAGAAAAGTGCCCCTCAGAGATAAAACTCAATACAATGTAACAACTGTCGTCTTTTTTTCATTGTTTTAAAAGATATATTTTTTTTGATAGCTTAAATGAGTTTATAAAACATTCATGGGGTTTGTAAACTTTCTGGACGAGAAAAAAAATTCGTCTGTATCCATTAAAAATAGTAAAAAAAACTCTTTTACGACGCTTCTATTCAGCACACGTATAAAAAATGCAAGACTCTTCTTAACTAGTTTATTACTTTATCTGACTGTCATTGCAGAGGTGGTTTGCTATGTCTTGGTTTATTAAACAATAAATTATATATGACACAGGATACATATAAGATACCAGCCTGGTACTATGACTAGCCAATAATATCTCTGATCTCCAATCTCAAACTGCGAATGAATTTTCAGTATTAACCTGTTGCTTTTAAATCTGGAAAAATCCAATCAGCAAAATATTTGCAGAGGAAATGGCGTGAACTTTAATTATTGATTGAACATGTTACACTAGTGCACCTCTCCTTTAAAATCAATGATCCAATGTTTTTAAACACACACAAATGTAGAAAAAAATTTTCCCTTCTTTCCACATTAACATATACGTTTTTACGTATCAATATGTAAAAATAACTACTAGCGAGTTGTTGTTTTTTTCGAAATCTCGTCTCCTGACTATACAAGTTCATCAGCATGAGCTTTTGTTGAAAGTTTGTACAAGTGCTGCCATCTAGTAGCAGGTTAGGGAACATTGTGAAAGGCTATTTTCTAAATTTCAGATTTGATGTTTAATTTTACTACAGTGATTTTTTTATAATTTCATCTTTAAAATATAAAGTTTAACGGTACGTTTAACACATAATTTCATAATAAATAGTTTTAGAGAGGAGAGTTAATTGTTTGCAAAAAAAGATTGCGACAATACTGTGTACCGAACTGATAAAAATGAGTTCATTTAATAATTAAAGCAATTTCTTTACAAGATATAAGTAAAATGTTAATAATTAGCTTAATATATAGACTAATTATATTCATGGCTAAATTAATAACTGATTAGAGGTTCCATGGCCGAGTGGTTGGCGCGCTCGGCTACTGATATAAGGGGACCTGGGTTCGAGCCCCGGGTAAGGTATGGATGTATGTGTCGTTTTTCTGCTGAGGTCCTGCCATCCTCACAGATCTTCTACTTTGGCATATAAATTGATAGGCTCCTTTCAGACCTCTGTGGCAAGCAGCTGCTTGAGGGGGTATTTATTTTTTTATTTATCTTTTAGTAACAAATGCAAACGTAACGAAGGGTTCGACTTTTCGTTACATAACATTCCAATCAACCAGATTTAAGTGTCGAAACAATTGTACTTCATTAAATATTAGGTAACAAGATTTTAGAAGTCAATTCTTAAAAAAAATCACTACCGTATTTCTTCGATTCTAAGACGCACTTTTTTCCCCATAAAAACGGGGTGCGTCTTAGAATCGATGAGATATGGTACTTTACATTATTTCTAAGCGTACAAAGTACTGCAGTAGTCCCATGTCTGCAGGAGAGGTCCTGTAGACACGAGACTCATGAAATGCTTAGCCTCACCGCGACCAGAATTCGAACCAACGTTTCCTAGTTGCATGCCAGACGTGCTGACTGCTATACTATCATCAACTAACTTTTTCGCCAGCTAATGTAATTTATATGTTTTCCTCAATTTTAACTGATCCGTTCTTGGCGCTATCTATGTCGGCAAACAAACAACCAAGTTGTCTCAATGATGGACTGAGTGTTATACCTGTGAGTGGCACTTTTTCGTCCACAGTGGGCTAAATGGTCAGATCACAAGGACCCGAGAGCTCAGAGAAGGTTGGGAGATATATGGCAGCCTCCCGTCATGAGCATTCAACGTGTTCTTTAACGTGCGCATGGTATGGCTCTCCCGCACACGGGGCCACGACTTAACGTCCCATCCGACCGGTGTTCCCTACTGACCGAGGGCAGGGCGGGGAGTCCTCAGTGATGGATTGTAAAACTTAACTCACTCACACTGATGGCGTTAAATCAATAATCCAGTAGTATGACGTCACGAGCGAATCAAATAATATTCGGGAAAGAGCATAAGTCACATTAGCTGAAAAAAAAATACAAAGTATCTTATTATTTAGTATAACACAACCTTGTGAGTTATATATATATCGCCTGTGTCTCCTAATCTACATTTACACAACTTGTATAAAAGGGTTTCACCTAACACTCTTCACATTTTATTAAAGCAGTATGTTTACTGGGACGATATCGACTTCAATAGAAGTTTCCTTTATAAAATTTGAAAGAACTTTCGGTAAATTTTTTTCGAATTAAAACTCCTACATCCTCCTAAACTAAAATGGATACTTGAAATATTCTTTCCTATAAGGAAACACACGTTTGCTATTCGTGCACAGACTCGAATCAACTGAACTCACTCTCTTCACAATTCCAACTGTCACTTCAATTACAAGATATGACGTATTCTTCACAGCACGTAGAGCATCTCGTGCGTTTACCCACGTTCGTTCCCATGAGCAATTGTTGAAATTAGCAGGTGGTTTCAATATTATGCTAAAAAATATTTCGTATTTTTTTATGTTCTGGTGACCTAAAAAGAATAATCAGTTAACTCTAATACACAAAAAGGAAATTAATGACTCTTCAAGCAGCCCTCTAGTCATAAGCTTGTTGTACCTCTGAAAGACTTTTTTTTTTTTGCACACAAGGACCCCGAGAAGGTTGGAGAAAGGGAACCTGCTTTACAGCTGTTAGGAGACAGAAGGTAACTTCCCCATCAAGCCCTTCCAGCATGTTCTTTAAAGTACATAGGATATGACTATCCCGCGGTCACAACCTAACACCCCGTCCGAAGAACGGCGGATTTTCTGGAGTTTTCAGGAAGTAAATTTCAACGCTCGCACAGACGGGACTCGACCCTGGGAACTGCGAATTGTGAGTCTGGCGCGCTACGGACTAGCCACTCCGCTCCTATCGTCATTGCGGTCCGACGGAGTTTGTAAGCATAATAAGCAACAGAGGAGGTCATGTATATTATATTTATGTAGTACAAATATATTTTTACTCTTATACTGCAGAGTCTAAAACCTTAAAGTTCATAAAACATCAGAAACTTCAAAATTTCAAGCCTGTTGTACAGTTGGCTTCCGGTCGCAATTTTGTACTTATCTCTTGTTCCCTCTTGATGGAAATCTTAATTTTTGACAAACCTCATCGTGACTAAAAAGTTTATGGAAGTGAGAACATTTAATGGCCCACTCAGTTTTAATTAGAACCGTTGAGAAATTAATAAAAATTTAGGAGAGAGAAAAAGACTTCAAGAGTTAATAAATTTGTCATTCTGTTATTAAATACCGTGGTTTTTAAAAGTGAATAAATGCGGAACGAACATTGCAGGAAAAATACAAATCAAGATTTAGAGAAAATCGACTGAGCTCTGGAATTAACCTCCAGTGATACTTTTGCATTTCAATGTCAATTTCAAATATGGGTTAGGTTGGGTTGTTTTACCTCTGAGCGGCACTTTTTTGCACACCATGGGCTAAATGGCCAGGTCACATGGACCCCGAAGGCTCAGAGAAGGTTGGGGGAGGGGACCCACTGGAAGAGCTGTTGGGAGACAGATGGTAGCCTCCCGTCAAGGCCATCCAGCGTGTTCTTTAACGTGCACAGGGTATGGCTCTCCCGCACACAGGGCCACGGCTTAACGTCCCATCCGACGGACGGCAGCTTTTCCAAGACCATCGGTGTCCCCTACTGACCGTGGGCAGGACGGGGAATTTTGCGGAAATAAATCTCAACGCTGACCCAGCTGGGACTCGAACCTGGGAACTACAGATTACGAGCCTGGCGCGCTACCGACTGAGCCACCCCCTTTCAAATATGACTTTATCATGTCCTAACACGCCTTACCACTTTAATTGTTTCTACAAACATTTTATTAGTTGGATTAGCCTACCAATTCTGGTCAGTAGGTAGCGCGCCAGACTGTAATCTGCAAATCTAGGTTGGAGTCCCACCTGGGCCAATGTTGAGATTGACATATCTCCGCTGAACTCCCGCTCTGCTCTTGGCGGGAAAGGGAACACCGATGGACTTGGAAAAGCAGCCGTTCATTGGATAGTATGTAAAGCCGCGGTTCCGTGTATAGGAGAGCCATACACTGTGCACATTAAAGAACACGTTGGATGGCCTTGACGGGAAGATTCCATCAGTATCCTAACAGCTGTCCAGCGTGTCCCTTTTCCCAATCTTCTACTCCTCTCCCTGTCCTCGGTGAGTAGGAGACACCGATGGAGTGGGAAAGGTCGCCGTTTGTCGGTTGGAACATTAGGTCGTGGCACAGTGTGCAGCAGAGATATAGCCTGTGCACAGTGTGCAGCAGAGATATAGCCTATATTTCACTGAACATTATCTCTATCCCTGTGCGCATTAAAGAACACGCTGCATGGCTTATCGGGAGGATTTACCTCTCGCTAACAGCTCTCCAGTAAGTTCTCTTCGCCCATTCTTCTCTCAGCTATTAGAGTCCTTATGACCTGGCTATTTAGCTCATTGCGTACAAATAGAGTAACGCTTAGAGGTAAACAACCTAATTTTACTGTTATACAATTAGTTAATTCTACTATTTTATTATACTATTTGATTCGACCCTCGAAACTAGTAAAGGAAATAGCGTCACCTTCAAAGAAATGTGCCCGTTACAGCACATCAAAATCAGCACAGACCTGAGGGAACTGTGTAAAGAAATTCGACTACCTGCAGAGGACTCAAAAAAATCAAAGAAGAAATGGATGCACCATTGATGCAGGTATGCCTAATTGTATTTTTCTTATAGCGTGCTTGAATCTCATGTAAAAGAACCTAGTTTTGATTTCCTTTGGCTCTGTACTTGGCAGTTCCTTATGAGTGTTACCATTATTTCTTTGTATATTTGAGTCCTCTGCAGGTAGTCGAATTTCGCTGCACAATTCACTTAAGTGTGTGTTGATTTTGATGTGCTGCAACGCGCACACTTTTCGGAGGTGGCACTCTTTTTACTGGATTTAATGATCTAATTAACTAATACTAGAAAAAAACACTGATAACACTCATAAGGAGGAATAACTGCCAAGTACAAGATCCTCCCAGAAGACAACGGTATATTTATCTGTTAATCGAAACCCAATCCGTTTTGATGAATTAACACATTATAAGAATAGAATAAATAATCATCTACACATCAATAGCTGAGCATGAGTTTTAAATTGAAATTACACGACACGCTTCTAAGAACGCAGAGTATGATCTCACTTATCCAATGATTCAGGCAGAGCTGATGCAAATATTTTTGCTACTCTAAGAAAGCGATATTTTAAAACTCTGTAAATTTTCTCGCTTAGATGAAACATTTTTCCATATCAAATATAATAATTATCGTATATCATTTGTAAGATCTCTCTACCGTAATGCCGGTGGCTCTGATGAAGTAAAATTATTATTTGTTAGATGATGCTTTTTGACCTCAAAAAGTTGTAACGGCTTAGGTTTTAGTTCGTCACATAGAAGTTAGTTGGTTATTTTACCTCTGAGCGGCACTTTTTTGCACATAATAGGCTAAATGGCCAGGTCACAAGGACTCCGAAAGCTCAGAGAAGGTTGGGAGAGGGGACGCACTGGAACTGTTGTTGGGAGACAGATGGTAGCCTCCCGTCAAGGCCATCCAGCGTGTTCTTTAACGTGCACAGGGTATGGCTTTCCCGCACACGGGCCACGGCTTAACGCCCCATCCGACGGACGGCGACCTTTCCAAGCCCATCGGTGTCCCCTACTGACCATGGGCAGGGCGGGGAGTCACATAAAAGAAATATCTCTTTAGAAAGAGAGCAGGTGAGGAGGGAATACTCATATTGTATTGACATGCAATAATACGTGCATTATCAATTTCAGTTAAGCGAGATTATTTCCGTGCAAACTAATTCGTCTAATTCCTTTAGATTTGCAACAGGTATTCACCTATAAATGATGTTTTTAACGTATCTATCATGTTGGTAGAGCACTAGTCTCGTAACCTGCAGTTCCCAGGTTCGAGTCCCATCTCGGCTCAGCGTTGAGATTTAGCTCATTTTAACACCCCATCCTGCCCCTCGGTCACTAGAGGACACCGACGGATTTGCAAAGACCGCCGTTCATTGGATGGGATGTTAAGCCGTGGCCCCTTGTGCAAGAAAAAACAGCTGGGCACCTGTGCACGTTAAAGAATACGCTGAAGGATTTTGATGGGAGACAACCATGTGTCTTCAAACAGCTGTTCAGTGTGTCCTCTTCCCTCAACCTTCTCTGAGCCTTTGGGGTCCTTGTGACCTGACCATTTAGCCCGTTGTGTGCAACAAAGTATCTCTCCTAAGTAAAACAATTTACTGTGTTTTTTATGTTAACAAATATGTTCTTACTCTGAAATTTTCCATATTTTGCTATTATGCAGTATATCGAGAACACATAGACTAATTTCTCTTATATTAATATGAGACTTTCATTTCGTTTAACGACTGATATTTTGAAATCAGTTAATTCGTTATAGCGAGAACTGCCAGTATTAATCTAATGTTATGTGGCGTCCTCCATCTTGCATCATCAATAATACACAAGCACTGCCACAAAATATAGAATAATAATAATAATTTGTTCTCTTATTTTTGTCTATGCCTATGTAGTGTTAGAAAAATGACAAACTGAAAGAAATCGACGGAGATTGGCTCAGTCGGTAGCGCGCTAGACTCTTAATTTGCAGTTCCCAGTTTCGAGTCCCTCTTGAACCAGGATTGAGATTTATCTCTGCTAAACTACCACCCTGCCCTCGGTCAGAATGGGGACGCCATTGGGTTTGGAAAGGCAGAGGTTCGTCATCTTTGCGCTTTAACGAACACGCTGGGTGGCTTTGAGGGGAGGCTATCATCTGTCTTCTATCAGCTGTTTAGTGGGTCCCTTTCCTACGTTGTATAAGTTGCGATGAAGAAATTTTTTACCGAATTTTGTGATCCTAGCTTTTTACAGTTTGAGAAGAGGTTTTGGTCGAGTAGATACACAGACTCTCAAAAGTGGGGCGGGGTTGGCTCAGTTGGTAGCGAGCCAGGCTCGCAATCTACAATTCCCAGGTTCGAGTCTCGTCTGGGCCAGCTTTGAGAGATTTATCTCGCAAAGCTCTCCACCCTGCCCACGTTAGGAGACATCTATGGGCTAGAAAAGGCTGCTGTCAGTCGGAATAGGACGTTAAACGTGGCTCTGTGTGCCGGAGAGCCATACCATGTGCGCGTTAAAGAACACGCTGGATGGCCTTAACGGGAGGCTACCATCTGTCTCTCAACAGCTGTCCAACAAGTCCCCTCCCCCCAACCTTCTCTGAGCCCTCGGGTCCTTGCGATCTGGCTATTTTGCCCATTGTGTGCGAAAAAAAGTGACACTCAGAGGTAAAATAGCTCAGCCCAACGCTTTAAAATATAAACCACAAAATGTCGAGTGAACATAGACTGCTTATTCTCTAGAAGTAAGGGGCGGGGGTGGCTCAGTCGGTAGCGCGCCAGGCTCGTAATCTGTAGTTCTCAGGTTCGAGTCCCAGCTGTGTCAGCGTTGAGATTTATCTCCGCAAAATTCCCCGCCCTGCCCACGGTCATTAGGACACCGATGGGATTGGAAAGGCCGCCGTCGGATGAGACGTTACGCCGTGGCCCCGTGTGCGGAAGAGTCATACCCTGTGCACGTTAAAGAACACGCTGGATGGCCTTGACGGGAGGCTACCATCTGTCTCCCAACAGCTGTTCCAGTGGGTCCCCTCCCCCAACCTTCTCTGACCCTTCGGGGTCCATGTGACCTGGCCATTTAGCCCATGGTGTGCAAAAAAGTGCCGCTCAGAGGTAAAACAACCCAACCCAACTCTAGAAGTACAGTTTTATATTTCACCCCGGAGGGAAGAAGACAGTTCGCTTCACTCAGTGACTATAATCACCACATTCTACAACCAAAATATAAAATTTCTGGAAAAAAAATTGTTTTTGGAACTGTTTCCCATTTACCATTTTTAACTGCGGAAATTCAAATTAATGGCGTACTCAAAAAATATGAATGTTTGATTCGTAATATTTAATTGGTAACTATCAAATCCAAAAATAATTTTTCATTTATATCTAGAAAAAAAGTAATGCCACAGACCACAAAATGAAAGGAATCGTTTAGAATTAGAAAAAGATTAGCTACGTGTATTTTAAAAAAATAAATAAACAAATACCCCTTCAAGCAGCTGCTTGCCACAGAGGTCTGACAGGAGTCTGTCAGTTTATTTGCCGTAGCAGAAGGTCTGAGAGGATGGCAGGACCTCAGCAGAAAAAAACGACACAAACGTCCATGCCTTACCTGGGACTAAAAGGAGTCTAAAATTAAAATGATCCATGCAACTTTTCCAAAGTTATTGTAAAATAAATAAATAAATAAATAAGCGCACCGAAAGGTCCATTAAATATGAATGACAGATGAATGACCAATTGTGAATGACCAATCACTGATGAAGCAATAATGAATACTCACTTGATCAGTAATAAATACGAATACCCATTTGATCCCTAATGAACGTGAATATTCATTTTATCAGTAATAAATAAAACATTCACCTAATCACTAATAAATACGAGAACTCACTTGATTAGTAATGATTATGAATATTCATTAATTCATCATTTAATGATCAGCAATAATATCAATATTCACTTAATCAGTAATAAAATATGGGTACTCACTTCACAAATATGAACAGTGATAAACAACAATACTCACTTCATAAGTAATAAATAGAATACTCACTTAATCAGTGATAGATATGAATACTCACTTGATCACTGATAAATATGAATACTCATTTGATCAATAATAACTATGTATGATCAGTTACTGAAATCTGCAGTTCCCAGGTTCGAGTCCCAGCTGGGTTAGCGTTGAGACTTATCTCCTCAAAACTCCCCGCCCTGCCCATGGTCAGTACGGGACACCGATGGGCTTGGAAAGGCCGCCGTCCGTCGGATGGGACGTTAAGCCGTGACCACGTGTGCGGCCATACCCTGTTCACGTTAAAGAACACGCTGGATGGCCTTGACGGGAGGCTACCATCTGTCTCCCAACAGCTATTACAATGGGTCGCTGGGGCGGGGGTGGCTCAGTCGGTAGCGCGCCAAGCTCGTAATCTGTAGTTCCCAGGTTCGAGTCCCAGCTGGGTCAGCGTTGAGATTTATCTCCGCAAAATTCCCCGCCCTGCCCACGGTCAGTAGGGGACACCGATGGGCTTGGAAAGGCCGCCGTCCGTCGGATGGGACGTTAAGTCGTGGCACCGTGTGCGGGAGAGCCATACCCTGTGCACGTTAAAGAACACGCTGGATGGCCTTGACAGGAGGCTACCATCTGTCTCCCAACAGCTGTTCCAGTGGGTCCCCTCCCCCAGCCTTCTCTGAGCCTTCGGTGTCCATGTGACCTGGCCATTTAGCCTATGGTGTGCAAAAAAGTGCCGCTCAGAGGTAAAACAACCCAATCCAACAACCCAATGGGTCTCTTCTCCCAATCTTCTCTGAGCCTTAGGGGTCCTTGTGACCTGCCCATTTAGCCCATGGTCTGCAAAAAAGTGCCGCTCAGAGGTAAAATAATCCAGCCTACTTACTGAAAATATGAAAAGAGCAACAATTATGATAATCATTATCCATTCACTTACATTTTGTACCTCGATACTATGCCGTAACTTTTGTGCTTTCGTCCAACGTCATTACGGCGGCATTTAAGGGTTTATTAGGTCGCTCTAAGGATTCGTTCACAAAGACTACGGCTCTGACAAAGTACGACATCACAACATCCCCGCTGCGTGAGGCACTCATCATTATCGTCATCACCAAAGCCTCTGATGCATTGCATCAATCTTGATTAACTTCTACTCTTGCTCTCACCGCGCTTAGGGAGCGGATAAAAATGTAGTTTCCGAAACACCTGTGGGATGGTGTAGCAAAATGTAAATGATGGGAAAATCCTGTTTGCTCTTATGAAGGTGATGTAGTCTTTTTGTCTCTCTGTGTGAGATGAAATTAGAGAGGGAAAAGGTTTTGTTTGTCCATAAAATGTAATTGACAATTATTTCAATGGATACAAATCATTATTAGCAAGGGTTAGTTGTTAAGGTCCGTTAAGTTATCCGTCAAGGCCATCCAGCGTGTTCTTTAACGTGCACAGGGTATGGCTCTCTCGCTCACGGGGCCACAGTTTAATGTCCCATCCGACGGACGGCGGCCTTTACAAGCCCCATCGGTCTCCCCTACTAACCGAGGGCAGGGCGGGGACTTTTTGCATAGATACATCTCAACGCTGGAGCAGATGGAACTGGAAACTGGGAACTGCTGATTACGAGCCTGGCGCGTTATCAACTGAGCACTGTTATTAGCACTGAGCCCCACAATAGCAAGATAAATGAGAGATGGTGTATGTTTAGATTAGAAGTAAAAACTAATTTTTTCAAATGCATCAAGCTAATTAGCAAACTGTTTAGACCAATATTCTCATATTCAAATCGTAATAAGAGACAAATCAGTTACTTCTCATTAGACATTATTACGAAAAGTAATCGGTCACTTGTTATGTGAATGGAAAGCCACATTCAGGGTTACCTAACTTTGAAAATATGTTTTTATGGGGGGGGGGGAGCAGGAGATAAACTGAAGATCTCACCGAAATCTGTCTAAATATTTACAGGTACTGGACAGAAATATGGAAACAGTGAGCTCAAAAACTCTTCAATATGATTTTTAATTAATATATGTCTACAGGTAAATTAAATACCTCAATCAAATCTATCTGAATCTAGATTTTTAAACAATATTTCTTTAATATTCAAAGAATTATGAACGATAGAATATTGAACAGGCTACAGAAAATTGATTCCAAAATTCGGTTAAAACATTAAAACAGAGTTAAGAGATCAGAGATCATAGTTGACTCTAATAAAGTACCGGGTGCTTAGAACGCAGTACTGATCTCTATATTATTACCTATTGATGAAATTGTACGATTCGCACTTTCCGAATCTTCTATGTTATAAATGAGCCCTCTAGTGGCGGAAAAAGTAGAAAAAATTCCAAAATTTTAAACGAATATTACAAACGACGAATTTATGATAGAAATTTTAAATTTTGGTGTTTGAATGGAAAGGTCACGAAATTTCCATTCGCAACAACTAGTTGGAAAAAATGACCATTGGAAACAGTGAGTCCTTAGATTCAGAGGGTAGAAATATGCAATTTTTTTTTGCCTTGCGAAATAATTGTCTGTTTTTAGATATAAATTAAAAAATTAAGACATATTTAAGATCTATTTAAGATAAAGTAAAATAGATTCTAACATTTTGATTGTGGAAGGTAACGGTTCTGAATATTCCATCGGCAACAATGGGTTGGGTTGTTTCACCTCTGAGCGGCACTTTTTTGCACACCATGGCTAAATGGCCAGGTCACATGGACCCCGAAGGCTCAGAGAAGGTTGGGGGAGGGGACCCACTGGAACAGCTGTTGGGAAACAGATGTTAGCCTCCCGTCAAGGCCATCCAGCGTGTTCTTTAACGTGCACAGGGTATGGATCTCCCGCACACGGGGCCACGGCTTAGCGTTCCATCCGACGGACGGCGGCCTTTCCAAGCCCATCGGTGTCCCCTACTGACCGTGGGCAGGGCGTGGAATTTTGTGGAGATAAATCTCAACGCTGACCCAACTGGGACTCGAACCTGGGAACTAAAGATTACGAGCCTGGCGCGCTACCGACTGAGCCACCCCTTCGGCAACAATGAGTTGAGCTCTTTGGATGATGGTGGGTTGGGTAACGTAAATGTTTTGTTCTAAGAGATAATCGAAAACTCTCAGTTGAATTTGCATTAATGATATATTATAATTCGCATACTTTAAATACTTAAGTAATTTTAATTTACGTCGTTATAGGCCACTAAATATGGAAACGGCTAAACATTTAACGAATGTTGCAAGTGATCTGTTTTTTGTAAAAATTTGAAATCTCGGTGGTAGACTGTCAAGAGATATTCTGCTGAGAGCAACAATCTGCCCCTTTTCTCAGAGGGATGTAAGAAAAACAACCTTTTTAATTAAGGATAAAGACAAATACTTTTTTATGTTGTATAAGTATTAATAAAATGCTGCTATTTGCATTTCCCAAATCATCCATTATCTCGGATTAAAACTTTTAAGAGGTTTAACGATGTTAAATTAAGGCCCTCTTTAGAAACGAGATTCTGATATGTTTCAGAGGCGATATGCGTTTTTTTAATCTATCTCTGATTATGTATAAGGCAAAAGGAAACGCCTTCCAATAAAAAAATAAATAAAAAATAAATACCCCCTCAAGCAGCTGTTTGCCACAGAGGTCTGACAGGAGCCTGTCAGTTTATATGCCATACTAGATGGTCTGAGAGGATGGCAGGACCTCAGCAGAAAAACAACACGAACATCCATGCCTTACCCGGGGCTCGAACCCAGGTCCCTTAGATCAGTTCTTTATTAACAGTGCGCGAAATATTGATTTCAATATACGTACAACTACACCACGTCCACACTCACAAATGGATAGCTGTATAAAGTTATAATCTGACAACGTGAAACGAAATATTTTGTCACTAAGAAGAAAATGTTTTTACGTCGTTTAATTCAAGATGTTTTTCAGAAGTAAGAAGAACTATTAAGTGTAATAAATTTGATGTACGTGTACGTGGGTGTACGTCGTACATGAACACTGAAAGTTATGTTGAAATTTACAATGAAATTTTAATACTTTTTTATTGTATTTTTCAATATTTAGGTGGAGAGACAATTTTTGTGGCAGTTAATTTACATTGCAATATCTGTTTGACGCTTTATAAAGCTTTTATGTTTGATCAAAACCGCCACTAAATCAAATTAAACAAACTTCGCAAAGATCACCTAACTCTACTTTCTCTTATCGTAACTTAGAACAATATGAGAGTTCAGATTTCAAATTTCACCTCCTATACACAAAAGCAAACGAGTAGGAACTGCTTTTGCATGTAAAGAGATAGACCACTAAATTCGATACAGACTTCACTGATTAAAATTTAAAGGAAAAGCAATGTAAGGTTCAACCAGTGGTAATACTGGATTGTATTTCTTACCGGTACGCTACAAAGCATAGCTATGTGTGGAAAACCACGCACAGTATTGATCACTGTATTGAAGTCATCTTATAGGGGTAATGAAATGAAGTATAAGCTGACGAAAGTACAGTGCCCAAGTATTTCTGTTTCTCGCTATGCTTTCCGGTAATTATGAATGATTTAAGGATTTTTAATGTGAAATAAATATTAATATGCCTAAATACTTTACTGATGATTCCCTTGTATTCGCAGATTTTGACTTTATTGAAGAAAAAATAAGATGGAGGGTTGTTACCTAGTATTGTATTATCGCCCCTAGTGAATATGGGGTGCTCGTGTTCAGAGAAAATGAAGTTTTCATTTTCCGAATTTTGCACTCTTTAACATTAATAATTTGTACTAATTGCTGATTGAAAAATGCAAATAATAATTATTAAATCCTATGCAACACAAAAGGAATGCATATCTCATTTATCCCTTAAAATGAAAAAGTTGGATTTTCTGATTCCCTAGGATTCAGGGACAAATCATCCAGTGTATGAAAAACGATTTATTTATTATTACTGTATTTGAATATTATTTAAATTTTTAAAATTAAGTACTAAATTTATTTGTAAAAAATTACCCATCCAATTTTAACCAATTGTAATTTAATTAAAGCATGGCTGAGTGTTTAGGCGCATGGCTACTGGTCTAAGGGTGTTCGAGCCCCAGATAAGGCGTGGATGTTCGCATCGATTTTTCTACTGAGGTCCCGCCATCCACACAGACCTTCTACTATGGCGTCTTCTACCGTAGATAGTAGAAATAGTAGATACATATTAGAAGGTTCCATCCACACAGACCTTCTATTATGGCGTCTTCTACCGTAGATAGTAGAAATAGTAGATACATATTAGAAGGTTCCATCCACACAGACCTTCTATTATGGCGTCTTCTACCGTAGATTGTAGAAGTAGTAGATACATATTAGAAGGTTCCATCCACACAGACCTTCTATTATGGCGTCTTCTACCGTAGATAGTAGAAATAGTAGATACATATTAGAAGGTTCCATCCACACAGACCTTCTATTATGGCGTCTTCTACCGTAGATAGTAGAAATAGTAGATACATATTAGAAGGTTCCATTCACACAGACCTTCTATTATGGCGTCTTCTACCGTAGATAGTAGAAGTAGTAGATACATATTAGAAGGTTCCATCCACACAGACTTTCTACTATGGCGTCTTCTACCGTAGATAGTAGAAATAGTAGATACATATTAGAAGGTTCCATCTACACAGACCTTCTATTATGGCGTCTTCTGCCGTAGATAGTAGAAGTAGTAGATACGTATTAGAAGGTTCCATCTACACAGACCTTCTATTATGGCGTCTTCTACCGTAGATAGTAGAAGTAGTAGATACATATTAGATGGTTTATCCACACAGACCTTTTATTATGGCGTCTTCTACCGTAGATAATAGAAGCAACAGATACATATTAGATGGTTTATCCACACAGACCTTCTATTATGGCGTCTTCTACAGTAGATAGAAGTAGTAGATACATATTAGATGGTTTATCCACACAGACCTTTTATTATGGCGTCTTCTACCGTAGATAATAGAAGCAGCAGATACATATTAGATGGTTTATCCACACAGACCTTCTATTATGGCGTCTTCTACAGTAGATAGAAGTAGTAGATACATATTAGAAGGTTCCATCCACATAGACCTTCTATTAAGGCGTCCACAGAGGTCTGACAGGCTCCTGTCATACCTCTGTGGCAAGAAGCTGCTTGAGGCGTATTTATTATTTTTTTATATATACGATTATCAGTTGTTCCGTTCTTCATGACACATTCTACACCAGAGTTTCTAATATATCGTTTGCAATATTACTTCAAGTTTTACATTTTCAACACTTAGCGCCCTCTAACGATGGTAAATTAAGGCAATTTAGAGGATTTGAAAACTATGAATTGTCATATTACGTTAGTACCTATTCAACTCAAAAAGAATTTTTCATTAATTTCTCAATACCAAAAGTTCCGGTTTCCCCATCATTCTGGAGGTGAAGGAACAAATTATTGCTGCAAACGGACACCCCTCGATTATCACACTCTACCACTAAAATAGCAAATTTTTAGCCGCAATTGATCGTTTGCAATATTTGTTTAAATTGTTGAACATTTCAAAATTATCCGCCATCAGATTGCACAATTAAAGTCTTTGGGAGATTCTAAAAGTGTGAATCATAATTAGTTGATCAATACCATTCCAACCCAGAAAGAATTTTCAATTTATCTATAAAACAAAGGATTTATCGCTTAAAACAAAAATTGCGTTTCCCAATCCCCTCTCGGGGTTAAGATAAAAATCATTGTCAATGCAAACTTCATGACATTTACATTTAACAACTAAAATTGCAAATTTCTGATGTAATTACATCGCTTGCGTTACTAGTTTCAAAAATTGAAATTTTAAACTTTTCCACCGTTAGGGAGCGCAGTTTATAGCTATAGGAAGATTCCGAAAGCGCGAATCGTAATATTTCGTCAAACCTATTTAACTCAAAAAGAATTTATAATTTGTCTCTAAAAAACAATTCGATGCTTATGAACAGAGAGACGACAAAGTGAAAACATGAGCTCGTTTTTCTGAAAACCTTTTTCTTTCTAATCACACTCAACCTTCAAATTCATTGCTTAAATTTGTGGCGGCCTGTGCGCCCAATCGTCCTTAAGAACATTAAATTGCCTTTCGTGATTCTCAGAAATGTTAGAATTTTAAGTTCAGCAGTCCCGTGGCCGAGTGGTTAGCACGCTTGGCTACTGATCTAAGGGACCTGGGTTCGAGCCCCGGATTAGGCATGGATGTGTGTGTGGTTTTCTGCTGAGTTCCTGCCATCCTCTCAGATCTCCTACTGTGGCATATAAACTGATAGGCTCCTGTCAGACCTCTGTGGCAAGCAGCTGCTTGAGGCGGTATTTATTTATTTGTTATTTAGAATATTAAATTATTCATCAAAATAAATTTAGAAGACGAAAGAAGTAAATATCAATATATATATATGCATCTCATAACAGATCGAGTAAGAGTTAAAATAATAATTTGGAAACCACAAATCCTTTTCCCCAGTCCTACCTCTGGTGATAGGTAATTAAGACTGACCCAGAGAACTAGGGATGGGTTGTTTTACCTCTGAGCGGCACTTTTTTGCACACCATGGGCTAAATGGCCAGGTCACATGGACCCCGAAGGCTCAAAGAAGGTTAGGGGAGGGGACCCACTGGAACAGCTGTTGGGAGACAGATGGTAGCCTCCCGTCAAGGCCATCCAGCGTGTTCTTTAACGTGCACAGGGTATGCCTCTCCCGCACACGGAGCCACGGCTTAACGTCCCATCCCACGGACGGCGGCCTTTCCAAGCCCATCGGTGTCCCCTACTGACCGAGGGCAGGGCGGGGAATTTTGCGGAGATAAATCTCAACGCTGACCCAGCTGGGACTCGAACCTAGGAACTACAAATCACGAGCCTGGCGCGCTACCGACTGAGCCTCCCCCCCCCCCCCCCCAGAGAACTACGGTGGATGGGAACGTGCATTATATGAGACGAATATGGTTGAAGTGGACTTTGTTTCGATCAGCACACTTTCCCCAGTATCCGCGCTAATATAGTTCAAAGAGAGAAAGCAGTACTTTTTCCCCCTTGGCACTCCCTGTGGACAGAAATGGAACCTCAAGTATACGATTTCAAACAGCTTGGTATCTAAAGTATTAAATTGTAGTAATTTAATTAAAAGTAGATAAGATAAGATATATAATTTTTATTTCAGATAATGTTTAACAGCATACAAAAACTTTTGAGGTCTCACAACAGTGACAACAGCTCGTAAGATCTGCATACAAAAACAATTTAAATTGAAAACGTTAGATGTCACATTGAATATAATTATAATACACAAAAACGAAAACAACTCAAAACAATAAAAAATTCTAGTAATCCAGAAGTGTGAAAGTCAGAAAGGAAGAAACATTCAATACTATGTTTTCTTTAAAGGAAGAATCCGCTTTTTTTTTAAATTAAATGCCCAGATGAAAGAGCATTAAAGCGTAAAAGAAATCGTTAACTGCACCACTACTAAAAAATGCGTTACCAATGCGCCGTACCGGCCTACTTTCACCACTGGATTCAACTCCTCCCTAATAATTCCGGGGGGCGGGAGAAAATTTTGACCGAGATCGATCGTAATGAGTTGTATGTCAAACGAAAGATTAGTGTGTTTGGAATATAATGTACCTATATATTCTAGAGAAATTATAACCGAAGCAAAATCATGTAAATTTTCCGTTTTCGAATAAAAATAAAAATTTCGGTTCCAAGAACAAAAAGTTTACAATTTTTCCTTTTCACGTCCCACACTCAATGTATTATAAAAACTAATTTAGTCCATGATCTTCTTCCATGTGAAATTGCTAATTTTTTCTTTATTTCGCAATGATTTTTTGACTGAAGGTATTATATTTCGTTTAAAAGCTTAAGTGAAAAATGCATCACACGATGAACATCGTACATTAAGTAAAAATTTAACATTATAAGTAGCTGGCTCGGTACATTTTTAAGCCTTCCGGAAAATTTTCAAAAAAAAAAAATAAAGAATCGAACTTCCTTTGGGAACGAGCTTTTTAGTGGTATTGAAAGCGTGAATAAACACTTGTCGACATTCGTCGAGAGTGCTTGGGTTGAGATTTTTTCCGAAATAAGGAAAGGTCGTCCATAGAATGTGATATTATGCTCTGTCCTCCTGTGTGCGACAGCCATACATTGCGAACGTTGACAACATTCTGGATAGATCTGATGGAAGGTTTTTTTCTGTGTCCTAACAGCTGTCCAGTGGATCCCCCATTTTCAACCTTCTCTAAGCTCCTGGGATTCTTGTGACCTGGACATCTTGCTCATTGTGCACAAAAATTGTACAGAGCCATGCTCGGATCTAGAGAAAAAAAAATAAAGAGGGGTCGGAATGGGGAGTAAGAAACTCAATCCAGCAAAAAAACGGGTTGGGAGGGGGAGATTAGATTTTCATTTTAGAGATTCGAATTAGACTCCGTTTTGGAGATCTTTAAATATTTTTTTGGATGATGCATGAAACATGCATACATTCAACAATTTTTTGTCTCTATTGCTAGCATTCTCAAAGGAGGGAGGAGGTATGACCCCCATTTGGCCTCCCCCTAAATCCGGCCCTGTACAGAGCCATTTACTCCTGCTGTTTAATTTCTGGATAATGTATGATATTCGTTGTATGACGTATTTTTCACTTAGGCTTTTAAACGAGATTTGACTCCTGCTGTCAAAATATCATTGCGAATTAAAAAAATTTTCATCTCATTGGAAACAATGTCTTAAAAAAATTTGCCACTCAGAGGTTAAAAAAAACCCAATCCAACCAACTCTTCCTAAAAATTAAACTTTTGTATGGAGAACTTCGACGATTCTTTGTCATACTTTCTTCCGAAGTCTATTCCCCCATCACAACAAGAATAATAATGGTAATAAAAGAAGAAAAAGAAAATGACCACAGTTCGAAATGAAAACTTGATATAAACGAGAACCTGACAACCCGCTGGGATTGAAATAATCAAGAAGAGAATCGAAGTATTTGTGGACTCCCCCAACGTATCATCACGCATTGGGAATGGACTGCGCATGCCATCACAACACAATAATAAATTGTTATTACGTATATTAAGTTCCATTTACGGTCGTTTTGGAGTAATGGGAGATTGTGGTCGATGTTCTCACAATAATGTCCTCGGAGTCACTTCATTTCGTTAAGTAGACGGATGCGGAGTTCCACGTGCCGCCGGGATGGCAGCACGCGCACTCTTGCTGCTCTCAACCGTCTGTCTGTCGGAGAACATGAATAATGGAGTCGCCATCATCTAACGGGCATCTGGTGACCGAGTGTGGCTTTGCTCCGAGAGGAAACTCGGAAACACTTTCTGCAAATGTAAGGACGAATATTACTTGGCGCCATCTATTGTGAATGTAACAGACTAAATTTCTCGGTAGCTTAGGGTGAATTCAAGTGAATCAGTTAAAATTATGATGACGATTTGCGAGTGATGTATTGACTGCATTATATACGAATTGAAAT
The DNA here is from genome assembly GCA_038380435.1 of Ryuthela nishihirai. Classification (NCBI taxonomy): domain Eukaryota; kingdom Metazoa; phylum Arthropoda; class Arachnida; order Araneae; family Heptathelidae; genus Ryuthela; species Ryuthela nishihirai. The sequence continues at coordinate 33,080,609 of JAWZYU010000019.1, read as the reverse complement.
GGAGTTCATGCACGCTACGTTGCGGAAGTGGAAATTTTCAGATATTCTCTTTTTCATACCGATTTCTAGCTTAGGATTGTTAATTATGTATAACTTTTATAATTTGCTGTAAACCATATCCGATGCCCAATCCTGCGACTTATTGCAAGAGAACTTGCGGTTGATAACACAAATAATCAATATACTGAATTTGGCTTATTTCTTCCAAATGTTTTGACCAAATATTTTTAAGTTCATAACTAACCGATTTTGCTAATTCACATTACTCATTAAAATATACATTTTTATTTTTTAATCAAACTATTTTCTTGATTCCTTAAAAAAAAGTTTTTTTTTCTTTTCACTTTATTATTCATTAGAATTGAATGTGTTCGTTTTTAAGCAGATATTTTTTTTCTGCGACTCTATAAGAATATATATTTTTTCCCTGGTGGCTCTTCACTAAGTGTTTGGTTTGGACGAACAAGAAATTACGTTAACCAGATAGAACACTTTGCTTATTACAATGGGGTTCGAGCGAACATTAACCGATATCAGCGACACTAGCGGCGTGATGAGAAATTAAATAGATGTAACGTTTAAGTGATTTAATTTATATAAAATTGTGTTTCAAATTGCCTTTGAAATTGCCTTTAAAATTAAATAATATGCCTATCGCTATTTATTGAAATATTATACAATTTTTAAAGTTAACTTTTTTAAAAATAAAAAGAACCTGTTGAATTTTGATATCCATTACTTTAATTTTTACATACAATTAAACTATCTGACATTTTTTTTAAACGTATCAAATCAGAGTCGGAAATGACATCTCGACTGCCAAAAGAATTTCAGCTGGAGTGCCTCAGGGCTTGCTCCTCGGTCCGATTCTATTTAATATTTTTATTTCGAATGTCCCCAAGATTGACAAGGTGAAAATCGCTCTCTAGGCAGACGATACAACTTTCCCTGGCATCTTCGATTTCGCCAATGATTAGAGTCAGAAGAATGCAAAAGATGCTGTTGCGCTTTGAAAAATGATGTGTGAAATAGCCCACCAAAGTTAATGTTGAGAAAAGTGTAGCGATTCTGCACCCACTAGGGATTCCATCACATTCCATGTTGCCAAATCGTCGATAAACAATTGTGTGGAGAGACACAGCAAAATATTTTGGTGTCACGATTCATAAGAGATTTTCACATCACTAAATATAAAAAATAAATACCCCCTCAAGCAGCTGCTTGCCACAGAGGTCTGACAGAACCTCTGTGGCAAGCAGCTGCTTGAGGGGGTATTTATTTTTATATTTAGTGATGTGAAAGCAGCTGCTCTTATTTTACAAAATAGCCTGTCGGTTTATACGCCACAGTAGAAGGTCTCTGAAGATGACGGACCTTTGCAGAAAAAACCACATGAAGCTCGCATCCAGGTTCCTTAGATCAGTAGCCAAGTGCACTAGCGCCTTCAGTAAAGCAAAAAATCTTTAATTCAAACTATTTCGTCTGCTTTCGCAAAATTCATATCTTTCAATTAATAACAAAGCCTTATTTTACAAAATAGTCGAAAAGTCTATTCTTCTTTTTGAAGCCCCTGCATGAGGTATTACAGCTATCAGAAAATTGCAGTCATTTCAAAGTTTTGCGATCAACTGTAGCAACCCCATGGTTTGTTCGTAACTCTATAACTCATTGAGATTTAAATATCACGGCGATCCATGAATGTATTTATCAAGCTTGCCAAGTAATTCTTTGAGAATGTTGCATCTCATCCCAATAGGCTTATTTCGAGTGCGGTTAGTTATGATCATGCATGTTCACAAAGCATCAAAAGACCTAAGAATCTCTTGAACTGAGTTTTTGTTTTCTTTTTCTCGTGAATCATTCTACTAGCTTTCGAACTTCAGTTTTAACTGGTTTATCCCTACTATTTTATCACTGCCATTGGTATAACTCCGTTGAAGAAGGTATGAGCTGGCTAAATGGCGCCGCACTTCAGTCTGTCACACTATGAACCACTTTAGTATATGTATTATTGAATATTGATCTCACGAAGCGAAAATGAAATAAGTAGTACGTACCCATGACGATAGAGACGTTTAAATCGGAGAATGGATCGACTTTTTACATGGATGTCTTATCTGTACGGAGCTATTTAATCTGTGGTTCACCGATATAAAAGTAATTTTATCACGAGCCTGCCCTAAAGTAGTGTTTTTTTGTTGTTGTTGTTGAATTCAAAACTATTTTTAGTTTGTGCTATTTAAAAAGTTTTTCAGATTAAATTTACAGTTTAGTAACTTTTTATTTTTTAATATAATTATTAATAGTTTGTTCAATATAATAATCACCAAATTATATAATAACCGTAACACCGAGTGAACGAACGAATGCGCGGATTTACACGTGTGACGTCACTGGTAGGAGAAATTCTAGGTTTCCTGAGACTCCTCGGATATAATTGAGAGATCGGTCCCAAATTTGGTGGTGGTGGTGGTAGTGGGGGGGGGGGGGGTCCCACTTAGTTCAAGCCTTGTTGGGTTAACAGATCAGGTTCCTCAGTGGATCGAGAGTGGTCCCTCGGAAAGCATCTGAATTTTCTGGGGGCGCTGCCGTCGCCTAGCTTGTGACTGGAGTAGTATGTTATCGACGACATTTGTCACTGGAATAGTACTTTACATTCACCACATAACCATGGGCGTCAGCAGGGGTGGGGAATATTTATTACATATATAAATGAATAAATTTAAATCAATTTATCTGAGTAATATTTATTATTAGCATCAGAACCAGATCCCGGAGATAATCCGGATCAATCGAGTCAGTTCCCCCCTCCCTTTCCCCATCCTTATGCTTTTCTGAATCAAGTTTGATTAGTTTTAATATCCTAAGTTTGCAATGGTATAGAAAATGATGATGATATTAATAATAATTCTATTCGATGTTTGGTAACTTTTTACCTACCTCTCCCACCTGAAAATGTTCCTTCACATGTATTTCTCAAGATCAATAAAAACAATGTAAACTAAGTTATTGTTTTCAAACAATGAAAGTAATAGTTTGTTTCATTGCGTGTTGTCTCTCATGATAATCGATAAAACATTTTATCTTTGTTCTCTTAATAAATCTTACGTGCTTCTCTATGTTAATATTAAGCATTCCACGTGAAACTAACGCAGAGCCTAGCAAAGCAAATGAATGCATTTAACTTATCGTGAGGATTGATTCCCTGAAGAATCGTGACAATAACCATTTACATTTCTTCGGTGTTGATATTGTTGCTACCAGCCTTCTAAGATTTCCCTACAGCGCAATTATCTATGCGATTGACGCTATGCTGTAACAACGAGCGAACTAGGCCAAGCCGCAAGGGAATCGCCAGCCGATCGATCACTTGCTGTCAGTCCCTCTGAAGCGTCATTAACGATGATTTTGTATGCGTCGTGACTTATTTGGGTGGATGATCACACGCTTACGTTTTCATCTATCCTTTAGCAGTTGAGCTGTTATGTTTTGGCTGTTGTAAATCCTCACGTAACCGCAGCTGAATGTGATCAAGGGCCAAGATCAGAGACTTGGGAGGATAAAAACAGATCCATCGCCAACATTGACATCTGTAGCTTAACAGGGGATAGTTAGGGAAATATGCTTTTAATTTATAATTGGGTTGTTTTACCTCTGAGCGGCCTTTTTTGCACACAAGGGGCTAAATGACCAGTTCACAAGGCTCGGAGAATATGGTTGAGGGAAAGAGAACTACTAGACAGCTGTTAGGATTTGGGTTGTTTGGGTTGTTTTACCTCTGAGCGGCACTTTTTTGCACACCATGGGCTAAATGGCCATGTCACATGGACCCCCGAAGGCTCAGAGAGAGTTGAAGGAGGGATCCACTGGAACAGTAGTTGGGAGACAGGTGGTAACCTCCCGTCAAGGCTATCCAGCGTGTTCTTTAACGTGCACAGGGTATGGCTCTCCCGCACACTGAACCACGGGTTAACGTCCCATCCGACGGACGGCGACCTTTCCAAGCCCATCGGTGTCCCCTACTGACCGTGGGCAGGGCTGGGAATTTTGCGGAGATAAATCTCAACGCTGACCCAGCTGGGACTCGAACCTGAGAACTACAGATTACGAGCCTGGCGAGCTACCGACTGAGCCAGCCCCGCCCCCAGCTGTTAGGAGACAGATGGTAGTCTCCCGACAAGGTCATTCAGCGTGTTCTTTAACGTGCATCACGGTAGTTATATACACAGAATTTAGTTTCGGGGAGGGGCGGACTCTGAGAATAACACCTTAGTAGGGTTTCGCAATTGCTAATACATAGCACCGTACAGGAATGGTTAAAATGATACTCTTTATGGAATCAAATTTCGTATTTTTAGTGTAGGACGTATACTATGGGGAGAAAATAAATTATATAACGATACCTGTTTTGGATTTGGAAGCAGGTAGACAAATTGACATTTCATATTTTCGGTACATAAGGTACACCACCCTATTTTCGGAACTCTGGGTACGTTGTTGCATCACAGCTCTCCTGCTCACGAGGCCACTACTTAACATTTTTTTTCCAGGGAGAAAGAAACAACTTTCACGTGAGATATTTATTGAAGAAGATAATAACATTGATTTAAGACAAACGCATTTCCAGAAAGAATGGAACGCCTTTTACGTAAGATAGTTCTTGAAGAAGATTGAAGAAGACATTGAAATAATTAACTGGGAAAAAATTGGTTTTGATGTGAGTGGGATCCGAACCACGTCTCCTGGTAAAAAAATAGCTGAAGAAAAAAAAAAGAATAGTCATTGATGGTGTAGTGGTTAGCATACCTGGCATGTGGGTTCGAATACCACTCACAACAAAATCAATTTTTCTTTTAGCTTATTATTTCATGAGTTCCATATCTATAGGAAATCCAGAGGATCCCGTGATCAGAGGGAGAAAGGAATACTTTTCATGTCAGATACTTCTTGAAGAACGGGGTTTTTAAAGAAGAGAGATTTATTTCATATAAACACATTTCCAGAGAGAAGGAAACATCTTTCATGTGGAATATTCTTTAAGGAGGGAGCAGCATATATTGGAAAGGATCGCATTTCCAAGAAGTGAATGCCTTTGCCGATCCTACAAAGAATAAATGAGAGTTGATCAAAGCAAAAATTGTTTACTTCCCTGTTACTTTATCAAAATGGCTACTTTCTCTTCGTGAAGAGGCACTGCACTGGAAAAATGGCCGTTTCTGATAAGTCCTCTCTGAAGCTGTGAAACGAGTCCATAATAATCAACTTCTAACATCCAGTTATTATTCAGATAGGTGCTCTTTGCATTTCACTATTCATTACTTGAGAAAAGATCACTTTTAGTTCTCCATTATTTCCCTTCCGCGATCCCCATTTGAAACTCTCATTTGCAATCGATCACCTTTGATTTCTCTATATCGAGAACTCCTTATCCTCAATTACTAAATGAAAACATTATGGCTTATTTTTCACTTTTATAGATTTTTGGAATTCTCATCTTTCAGACTTAGTCGGATCACACTTAATCAATCTCTGTGGAGGTCACCTTTATGTTTGCAACTTTTTAGCCACGAATCCCATTTTTTTTTTTTGGTGTACTCACTCTTTGAGTTTTCCCGTGTTACAGCAGGATTCCTTTGGAGTATGTCAGTCTATCATAAAACTTCTCTCGAGTTTGTTGTCATTGTTTCGTGTATTACTACGCATATTATTACCACTTTTACCATTCAAGAGTCAGCTCAATTCATCATAAATTATTTGGTGTTAGTAGAGGATGAATGGTAACAACTTAAATCGATCACGAGACAGCACAGTAGGTTACGCATCAAGCAGTCAGTAAACTTGACTACAGTGTTAATGGAGTATGTCCTTACATGAGAAGATAGGCTCATAATTTTAAGTTTCCAGAATCCAGTGCACCTGTGCCAGCGCTGAGATTTCTCTCCTAAACCCTCATCCTGCCCTCCGAGAAAAGTCGACAATGAGGGCTTGGAAAGGCCACCATCTATCGTAAGGGACGTTTAATGTGAGAGTGAGCCATACCCTGTGCACGTTGAAGAACACGCTGAATGGCGTTAACAGGAGACTGCGATCTGTCTTGTAACAACTGTCCAATGTGTCCCCTTCTCTCAATCTGTTCTGAACCCTTGGGGTCCTTGTGATATGGCCACTTAACCCATTCTGCGCAAACATTTTCCGCTCAGAACAACCCATAACGGGTATCGTGGTTAGGTTTACTACTATTACAACAGGCATATTTTATGTGTTCCGTGTACTCTAGCAGAGACCGTGGTCAGTTAATCCTGAATTCGGTGTTACGGGAATATGAGGTCTTTTTCCATAAAGAAGACCTGGAAAAGTTAGTAGTAGCTTGCAGCATTCTTCCTCGTTCTAAATGTTGTAAATGGACAAAAAGTAAAATAAATCAAGTGTTATTTATATCTGCATAAGCTTCGGGAATAGTTTGCGAAATATATACTAGTTAAACCCACGCCAAAAGTTTGACACGAAACACATTGATAACTCTTCCTATCGATGAGTTCATTCACAGCTTTCCACCGTACTATTCCAACACAATTAAACCCCGCCAAAACTTTGGCGCCAAACGTATGTCCATCGATAACTTCATTCATAGCTTTCCCTTTCCACAGTTACTACTCAGAGCGTACTCTCCATCCACCAGGTAGGCGACGGCAGCCCTCCATAAATTTCGGATGCTTTTGGAGGGATCACTCCCGACCCATTGCATCTAGGAACCAGATCTGTTACCCGAATTAGAACCAAGTGGGACCACCCCACCAAATTTAAGATTGATAGCTCAGGTATCCACGGAACCACTGGGAAATTTACAATTACTGCTACCGATGACGTCACACGTGTTCACCCGCCCGGAATTACGCCTATTATATAATGTGATGATATTTTTTTTTCGGAAAATAAGTGGGCGATGAAAAAAAACTTATCTTTCTTACAATCTTGATCTTCAATATTGAAAGATATAACCATGAGATAAAATGCAATTAAGCTTTCAGATTTTTCAAAACTTAAATACCTTGTAAAAAAAAATATTTTGGCAGTAAGCCCGGTGTAATAAAAGGGTTTTCTAACCTCTCTTCTGAGAATAAAAAAATCTGTGTGAAAATATGTCCGAGTTATAAGCCTCAAAGTAATACAACTCTCTTCTTATCATTTTATACAATGCTTAAGCGTTTTAATCATTTTTAATCCATACTCTTTACACAGTTTAGCAGAAAAAAAATTACAATACAGTGAACAATACATAATGGTCAAGAAAGTCTTTGAAATGCCCAAAACTAAATAAGGATTATATGGAATTAAGCTCTTGGAACATATGCATTTCCTCCCGGCTACAATTCTTGGCTGTATCCGGCTACAATCTGAGCTCAGGCTACTATTTAAGCCCTGACATTTAATATGTCACATAGGGTATATGGAGTTAGATTGAACAGCGAAGATTTACATATGAAAAAGATAAAGCACACACTCATACATTTTAGTTCTTTATACAGGGTGTTTCAAAAAGGACGCAACCCTAAATATAAAAGAGTAAACTTACGTGCATGTACATTTTATGCTATAATATTAGTCAGTTGGCATTGCTGTACTCAAGGTTAACAGCCTTTAGCAGTTGAAATGACCTTGTCACGTGCTAGTCTCACTCAAGCATTCATTCCTTTGTGTTGTGTCAGCTATGTCGTTTTCCAAAAACGAACGTGTATTTATTGTTGAGACTTATTGGGTGTACAAATCTCTTTTGTGAGAGAGGAGTTTGAGTTGAAGTTTCCTCAGTCTGCAGTTCCGAACAAGTCGACAATATCTCGTTTGATTGATAAATTTCGTGACACTGGGTCTGTACAGGATCGAAAGAGCCCAGGCCGGCCATCACTGTTAACTGCCGAAGCTGTTGATGATGTGTATCAGCGTTTAACTCGCTCACTCAGAAAATCTCTTAGAAAGTTATCTTCACAGGTTGGACTGTCACCAGCTACTGCTTGCAGGGCTGCAAAGAAGTTAAAATTTCATGCCTATAGCATTGGTATCGTTCATGAACTGAAAGAACCAGGCCATGAAATACGTTTATGGTACTGTCGTTGATTTCGTTGTTTTTTTTTTTTTGATGAAAATTAAAATGAGGTGTTCGACCGTGTTTATTTTAGTGACGAAGCTTGGTTCACTTGGATGGGTATGTGAACAGTCAAAACAGTAGAATATGGAGCAATGAAAATCCTCACACTTTTCACGAACGTGTGATAGCGCTTTTATTTTTTGACTCAACTGTAACTGGGGAAGTTTATCGTGACTTCATCCAACAATTTATTGCATTATTGGATGTGACTGGACGAGAGTGTTGGTTTCAACAAGATGGCACGACCACTCATACTGCAAATGACACAATGGTCATGTTGCAGGAAGTTTTTGGTGATCATTTGATTTCAAAAATTTTGTGGCCCCAAGATCCCCAGATCTTACTCCTCCAGATTTTTTCCTTTGGTGATATCTCAAATGTGTAGTGTTTCAAAACAATCCTCATACACTTGAAGACTTGAAGGCTAAGATTTTAAACATAAGAAAACAAACATTACGAAAGGTGGCTGCAAATGTTATGAAACGGGTGCGAACCTGCATCCAGGTTGCAGGAAATCACTTTCAACATTTGTTGTAAAGGTAAATATATGTCTAATATGCATCTTTTGAAATTTGTGTCTTTTGTCAAGTTTAAATAGGAAAATACAATAGAGGGTTGCGTCCTTTTTGAAACATCTTGTGCTAGTATTTCGAATATTATTCGTTGGAAATAGCATTAACATTTTAATTTTGTCACGAAATTATTTTAATTAATAATATAGGAATAAACTAAATGATTAGCGACATGGATTTCTGTATTTATATCTTATGCGATGTGTCAGAGGAATGTTTTTCCCCAAATCGGGCTCCGGCGATCGCGGATTCAGCAATTATCGAAATGGTTCGGACTCGGACGATCTCGGATTCAGCAATTATCGAAATGGTTCGAATTCTGGCGGTTTCGAACTCTATGATTATCGAAATGGTTCGAACTCGGATCAGCAAATATCAAAATTGTTAGGTGTCAGTAGGACCCGGGTTCAATAACTTCGGGCTCGGGCTGGCGAGGCCTCGAAACAATGAACCCAAACTCATTGCTAGTATGTGTATATATACCTATATATGCATTATATTTGCACCTGTTTCGGAAGAATATGCTTTCAAAAGTCCAATAAAAAAGGAGAGAATGAAACATGTACACAAAAGGTTTTGGTGCTTTCTGATTCATTCCAGTGATTTATCTTCATCTCTTAATAATATTTTTTTCTAGATCAGGTCTTGCATCCCAAATATTTAATCCCTATACAAAATATAGATGAAATAAATTTTCTACTCCAGTACTTTGTGAGTCCTCCCCCAACCTAAGCAGCTTCTCTCAACTCCAACAGGGTCACAACCCTCGATTTGTTAACCACTACTCGAATATCAGAAAGACAAAAATCTTTCTAAATGCAGATGACCATCCTCAGTTGAAAACGCCCACTTGAGGATACTCAGAGCAACCTCAAACTCCATTCATGAAACGTGTTCATTGTATCTGAAAAGAGAAATAGCAAACCGAAAAAAATTCCATTGTCCTTGCAGCCACAAAATGAGTGGAAATGGGCTTCACGTTCGTCGAGGCGCCATGCAAAGAAGTACCATACATGGAGACAGCGGGTCACGGACCTTGACGGCCTCCGTACACCTTAATGACACCAGGTGTGGTGTTGAGTGTGTATGTGTGCGTTCATGATTCACTGTCGACACAGCTCATTGGTCCAATATTCTGTCATTTGGTTGGCAGAGTCTCCAACACAAAAGTGAGCTTGAATAAGATCATTATCATAATTTCATTCCCTGGGTGAAACTTGGGTTGAAACTTCAAATTGGCATTCTTCTGTACGTTTGGGTCTTTGTTTGAAAAAAAAACATGCTTCCGGTCACGTTCAGGCGTATTCGATCGACTTTTGTTTCTCGATCATTAAGGAAGATTTTCTGACGATAGTCAGAAACACATTTAATGTTAAAATACAGGAGTACCTTAATTTTAGAAAGAAGTTTGGATGAATAACACAGAATATAATTGGTACTGTTTCTCTGAAAGTTAGTTAAATCCCATAAGTTTTTTTTTTGTGGGGGGGAAGGGGTTGGTTCAGTCGGTAGCATGCCAGACTCGTAATCTGTAACGAGTCTTAAGTTCCCAACTCAATACCAGCTGGGCCAGCATTGTGATTATCTCCGTAAAACTCCATGCCCTGCCCACGGTCGGTAAGGGACACCGATGTGCTTGGAAAGGCTGCAGACCGTCGGATGGGGCATTAAGCCATGGTTCCGTGTGCGGGAGAGACATACCCTGTCCACGTTAAAGAACATGCTCGATGGACTTGAAGGGATTATTCTATGTCTTCTAATAGCTGTCCAGTGGATCCCCTCCTCCCAACAACCCTCAGGCTCCTTGTGACCTGGCTATTTAGCCCATTGTGTGCAAAAAAGTGCCGCTCAGAGGTAAACCTACGCAAGTGTTAAGATTTTTCTCCGCTAACTCTCATCCTGCCCTCAGTCAGAAACGGAACACTATGGTCTTGGAAAGATCGCTGTCCTTCGGATGGGAAACAAAGCCGTTATCCTGTCTGCAGAAGTGCCCTACCCTGTTCATGTTAAAGAACACGATGCCTTGAAGGTAGGCTACCACTGTCTCCTAACATTTGTTCAGTGGTTCTTTTTCTCCCAAAATTATCTGAGCCGATGAGGTCCTTATGATCTGGCATTTAGCCCATTTTATGCAAAAAAAAGGGCCTCTCAGATGTAAAACAGCCCAACCAGACCCAGAGGAGCCAACCCTGTGCACATTAAATAACATGCTAGATAGTCTTGACTGGAGATTTTCATCTGTCTCTTAATAGCTGTCCAATGGTTCCCTTTTCCTCAACTATCTCTGAACCTTTGGGGTCTTTTTTTGACCTGGCAGTTTATCGCATTGTGTATAAAAATGTGCAACTGAGAGCTAAAACAACCCAAAGAACTAAGTGCAAGAGCGACATCTCCCTTCTCTACAAGACGTTTCTCTTTCAGCTGAAAATTCGCAATAAAACACTTAAGCGAGAGAACCAATATGCTTCTTTCATTAATTTATGTAAAATATTGTAACCTCTTAAACCATTATTTTTTTACCAACCAATCAATTTGCTGTGACTTGTTCGACGGAAATTTGTTCAAAACAACATTTTGTCGAAAGTTTGAGAATTGGGGAATATTGTGAGGCAGCTAGAGGGCGTACTCCTAGATACTTTCTATTATGATTTGATACTGGGGAATCATCATAGGGGGAGGGAGTCTGGCAAGAGAGGCAACAGAAGAGAATTCTCAGTTTTCGATTAGGAAAAATAAAATATTACTTGTTTTAGAGACGTTCTAAACACGGTTCACTTCCTTTTAGTTTTCGTTATACTTATAAGCTATATTCAGGGCTTTGTAGAAGAGGGATTATGTCTGAAATTTAAAACTGGATTTAAAACTGGACAAATCAGAATAGAAGGTATCTAGGAGTACTCCCTTTAGCTGCCTCACAATATTCCTCAATTCTCAAACTTTCGACAAAATGTTGGTATGAACAAATTTCCGTTTCGAAAAATTTCCGTCGAACAAGTCACACCAAACATTGCAAATTGATTGGTTGGTAAAATAATAATGGTTTAAGAGCTTAAAATATTTTATATAAATTAATGAAAGAAGCTCATTGGTTTTCTCGTGTTTTATTACCAGAACTGTACGCTGAGCGATCATTTAACTAGACCACCCCACCCCATGTTATGCCATTGGTACGCTAATTTCGAAGTGCGGTAAATTTTTAAATAAACGTTTTATGGGAAAGTGTGACTTATAGGTAAATTTAAGATTTAAATTATTTGTATCTAAATATCGATTTTTAAACAATATTCCTTCAGTATTCAAAGAGTTACGGAAGTTTGAACTTATACAAATGCAGTGCTAGATATTTGAAGTTGGGTCTGAAATGGTAAGTATTATTTCATACCATTTCATAAAGAATTAAATACTTACTTTAAAAGGGTGTGCAAATTATTCTTCTAATATTCATTTACTTTGATAACTTTTTTAGAATAGATTGTTGCTCTGAAAGATTTAAACTTCCATACTTGCTTAAATACTGTAAGAATACCGTTGAAATCGAAATTTGATATATTTGGTTCGGATCTTTAAACTATCCTCAGCTGCATTTTTCCCAAAACTAATTATTTTAGAAGTTACAGAGATTCGAAACCAGCGTAACACTGATATAACACAGCGTGGTCATTAGCAGAAACTATCTTATGGACTATCTTATGGCTAATGCGCCACTTTTTATAGGAAAAAAAAAAGTTATATATCTCTATAACAAATCAATAGAATACTTTCTTAATACAAATGATATATATCTCACCTGCTTTATCGATCTTTTTATCTTCAAAGTCAATTTTTTTATATATCATTTTGAAGTTTCTGTGTAGTGAGAATCAGCAGAACTGAGTCTCCACTCATAACCAGAAATCATTTTTTCGTAATTTGCCTGAATAATTAAAATGCTTCTTCACAGAAAAAAATAGCTTCCAATATTTATTTCTTCATATTTTTATATTTCTGAAAGCTACAACATTTAAAGATTTAAATATTCAAAGGAATTCAAACCTAAAATCTGAGTTTTATTCTTTGATGTTACCCCATAAGTAAAGGAAGCAGTCAATTTACCTGTACAGCCGTGACTTCCAATGCAACTGAGTAATGCTGAGGAAGCTCTTTTCTCTTTCCAAAGATAAACTATCCTCACCATATAAATTTCCACATTTTGTCCATAAATATTACATTAATATAATTCAGAGATAAACCACTATAAACTTCCATATTTTTGTCCATAAATATTACATTAATATAATTCAGTTATTTTAAGCGATAAATGAAAAATTCTCTTTGGGTTCTATGGGTATTGATGAAATATTATGTTGGGTTGTTTCACCTCTGAGCGAAGTTTTTTTCACACAGTGGGCTAAATGACCAGGTCACAAGGATCCCAAGAGCTCAGAGAAGGTTGGAGGAAGGGGACCTAGTGGAAAGCCGTTAGAAGACAGATGGCTACCTTCGTTATTACCAACTAACGCGTTCTTCAACACTCACAGAGTATGGCTCTCACGTCTCATTCGACGGCAGCCTTTCTTTGCTCATTGGTGTTCCCTTTCTGACCGAGGGCAGGGTGGGGGTTAGCGGAGATAAATCTCAATGCTGACATAGTTAATATTAAAACCTGGGAACTTAATGATGTTACCACAGATTACGAGCCTAACATGCAACCAACTGAGCCAACACCCGCCCCGAGTGTCGTGGTCAAGAAAATTAGTTTACATTGGCAGCAATGATTTCACCCCTTACATCTAGGGTGATGGTGGTAGTTTAACGCAACTCTTTTGTTTTAAGAAATGAATGAAAATTTTTTTATGTGTTTAATAGGTACTTATAAAATGTTAATATTTGCATTTTCCCAATTCTCAATTAGATAGAATTTCTACTGTTAGAGGATGCTAAAGCGGAAAACAATAAAATCCATTCTCTTTGAAAACGAGCACTCATATTTCCCAGAGGTGATATGTTATTCTTCTAGTTCTGTTGTGTTGAATAGTGTGTATTTGGCTTCGTATGAAAGTGTGGATAGCCATGGTAATAAAGCTCACATATATAGTCATGGAGGCTAAGTCTCGGTATACAATAAAGAAAGATTATTTCTAGAACGGTGGGTGTGTGTGTAATTGACTCGCCGCTCTTTTAGTTTTGTTATTTGAAACTGTGGTACCAGAAATGTTGGATCTAGTAAAACGGGACCAGGGACCAATGACTCCTCTTTCAGTACATTCATTACCGGAAAGGTAGTTAAAATATTAATGATATGTGGTCGAATGACTAGTGCTCGAAGTGACTTGAGTTCGAGCCCCCGGGTAAAGCATGGATGTATGTATTGTTTTTCTGCTGAAGTCCCGCCATCCTCAGAGACCCGCTATGGTGTATAAACTGGCAGGCTCCTGTCAGACCTCTGTGGCAAGCAGCTTCTTGAAGAGGTATTTATTTTATAACATATATTTTGTATAATTTCTGAAAGAGCACTAAAATAGAAAGAAAAAGACATCATATACTGGAAATGGATTTCAGTTCTTTCTGGCTCGATCTAATCACTTGGTCCTTCCCCAAAACATTTCTCTATGTAGATCTGGGCTGCGGCACCAGTATTGTAAAAAAAAATGAAGAGTTGTGGAAAATATTTCAATTTTAAATTTCAAGCGTAATTCCTCTTCTTTAAAGCTTTGATTATAGCTTATAAGAATAGCGAGACTAAAAGAAAATAAAAAATGCCCATACTGTTTGGAAAAGAAATGTTTTATTCTGCCTAATCCCATGGCCGAGTGGTTAGCGCGCTTGGCTACTGATCTAAGGGACCTGCGTTCGAGCCCCGGGTAAGGCAGGCATGGATGTATGTGTCGTTTTTCTGCTGAGGTCCTGCCATCCTCTCAGACCTTCTACTGTGGCGTTATAAACCGACAGGCTCCTGTCAGACCTCTGTGGCAAGCAGCTGCTTGAGGGGGTATTTATTTATTATTAATTTAAAACTTTGAAAACGAGCACCTCTATCGCTTCTCTTCACCCACGATTCCTCTTCCGATGATTCCCAGTGACAAACTACATAGAAGAGAAGACATTATCGAGTAATTCGCCCTTTAGCTGCCTCTCTAATTTTCGATAAAATGTTCATCGAACAAATTTCCGTCTAACAAAATTCCGTGAATAAATGTTGTCTAATAAATTGCCGGAAAACAATTTGCAGTATTTAGTAAAAATGAATTCTGAATGATGTTACGAAACAAACTAGACTATTTTATTGTCGGATGTGCTTTCCGATAATTAGAGACATTTTCATCTCTTTACCTCTGCGATTTTATTATATAATATATATTATATAAAAAAATATAATATATATTATAATATTATTCTTTTCTCCAGAACAAAATCTTGTTCAATAAAAGGAGACGTTTGACATCACTCTGTGCGATATTTATTACTTCCCTGATGTAAAAATATTTTAATAAACGAAATTATTGTGCAGAATATTGTATTTCCTTTTTTGTTAACCGGCTGGTGTGGTGTGTGTGTTGTTCGTCTAATTAAAGACACCATTTGGGTTTCATATGTTTTCATCTAGGTAATATACCAATTTGAGTTCTTTTTAGAAAAACCCTTTGACGACAGATAGAATTTGACGAAAGTCAGAAACCTCAGTTTTGGCAGGCAGCTTTCCATTGTTTACGAAAATGAATGCCTTATTTCGGCCTGACGATTACAGAAATAAGATTCGTGGGGCGGGTAGCTCAGCCGATAGCGAGCTAGGCTCGTAATCTGTAGTTCCCAGGTTCGAGTCCCTCCTGAGCCAGAGTTGAGATTTATCTCCGCAATACTTTTAATGAATATTTGTAATGGCAGATTCACTTATCTCTTAGTCAATCTTATCTTTCCCATCCCCTACCTTCGGTCAGTAGAGCACACTGATGGACTTGGAAAAGTCGTTGTCCATCGGATGGGAGGAAAGGCCGTCGGTCTCTATATATGTGGGAAGGAGAGCCATACCCTGTGCACGTTAAAGAACACGCTGGATGGCCTTGACGGGAGGCTACCATCTGTATCCTAACAACTGTCCAGCGAGTCCTCTCCCCAATTCTCTGAGCCATCATGGGTTCAGAGAAGAACATCTTCGTCACATCTTCTCTGAGCACATCTTCAGGACATCTTCTTTGAGCCCTCGGGATCATTGTAGTCTGAACATTTAGCCCACTTTGTGCAAAAAAGTACTTGTCTTCTACTTGTCTACATGTCTTCTACTTAAGATTCGAACCCGGATACTTCCCCTCCATCACCGATGGACTTAGAAAGGCCGCAGTCAGATGGAACGTTAAGCCGTGGCCCCATGTACGTTATTAGTGATCTGTACGTAATTATTACACCATGTACGTAATTAGTGATCTGGCAACCTTCGTGTCACGTGACACGAAGGTTGCCAGATCACTAATTTCTTAAAAAAATCGTTGCCAGATATTTTTTCTGAATTCTGTAATCAACCATAGTGTTTGGATACTTTTTTGAGCGACTGTACACTGTTCCCTTACACCTTCCTGTACACGGAGCCACGGCTTTATGTCCTAACCGAATGAAAGCAGCTTTTACAATCTCATCGATGTTTCCTACTGGCCCAGGGTTTTTTAGCAGAGATAAATATGAACTGCCCAGATGGGACTCGAACTGGCAACACTTCAAATTCTGAATACTATTATTATAAAAAAGCGAATTCATATTGCTTTCGCTTAGTTCTCTTTAGTTAGCTTTTCTGTGACTACGTATGTTTCACTTTGTAGCAAAAACAAAAATATGCATTTAACGGAGACATAAATCTTTCAAATGGCTATCTATTTCAACTGAGGAATACGAAAACAAAGATTTTTCTCTAAAAATGCCTTTCCCAAATAAGATAAAAAAAGCTTTTATGTGTCTATGGAAAAATATATACAATGCACAATATAGCCAACAGAGACAATTTCCGAAATTGTCCTTCTCGAGGACTGTGGGTGTTCTTTGACCGAATACTTCTCAATGACAACGAAACTCCTAGCAATTACTCGGCATCAGGTAAACAGTGATTTATTCATTTTAACGTTTTAATGCTATAATGACAGGATTTAAGTCAGTCTATCCTCCCTATTTCTTCTATCCGCTCCCTATTCATCTCCAAGCCCTTTGATTTTTTTCCCTTCAACCCACCGAAACTTCGTCCGACGCCGGGGGTGGTATTTGGTGCCCTAATGTTGCATTACTTGAAGAACAAGTCGCCCCTGTAATTGAAGCTTTATGGTCTGTTTCGGGGCGTTTACTAGGCGATTCCTAATGTTCCAAACAATTTAGGGATCTAGGGGAGATGGGCAATAGAGTACACAGAAATATAGCAAAAATAGAACCCACACGAAAAAAGCCTGAGCAATTTACAACTCCCTGCTAATACCAACACCACACTTCTTTTCTTGTTTTTTTAAGGGGGGGGGGGGGATCGGAACTGAAGCCAATTATCGGACGCAGGTTGTGAAAAGCATTATTGTCTTGGAAGGCAGTGACCTTATCACTCCTCCTTACCTTTAACTCCCGTACCGGATGACCTCATCCGGGAGGCAACGAGCCAAAGGTGGACCCCCTTAAACCACAAAGGACAGTTGAGACGACGTGGGTGTCAGGGTGGGGACTGTGCCACGCAATGAGTCCCCACCCCTCGGAAACCTACACGGAACGGACAGATTTAAGAAACAGATACTTACCGTATCCGTTAGTTTTTGTAGCGTTAGAATCTGCTACCCAGCGCAACATCCTACGTGAAACGTTATTATATGAGTCTTAAAAACATATCCAAATTTGGACGATGACGCTAGAGAAAAGAAAACAGATCGAAAGATGAAAGTAGCGGTAAGAATATGCAATGAAAAAGTTGACCTCTATGAAACGGTTGACGGTAAAGTGGAGAACAATGAATCCATAAGCAAAGTGTCTGGAACAGACAAGATGGGGCCACCTTACTGTGTGGGAATTGTTTGATAAGTCCGCAGAAAGATGGGAGGATATGATTTATGTAGGGAAACAGACCTCCATTGATGTGATGACGTTGAAGGCGGTGAGGAGCGCGTGCAAAGGTCTCGATGGGTCAGGGCACAAACCTACGGGGCGTTATCACGGTTCCTCACAAGGAGATTGGGGGAACGAGAATTAGGTCTATGAGATCATCGATGATTTAATTTTTCAGTTTTCTGAGCCGTGGCGTTAACGGAGCATTCCCCCCCCCTCCAAAATAGACGTTGCGTAGGTTAAATGTATGCAAAAATGCAAATGTTTCTTTTTAAATGTAGAATCAGGTGTGCTAATTCAAAGATACTTTAAGAAGTGCGACGGATTTAATCTTTGAAATTAGTCTGAGAAATAATTGCGGAAAAAAAACTGTGTTTGAGGCGTTGTTCTCTTTTGGTGATTTGGAAATGATTTAGACCTCGAATGGTTAAGGTTTTGCTCTCTTACGTGATTTGAGCTTGATTATTTTATGTCTATTCCCATGTTCTAGGGGCGGGGGTGGCTCAGTCGGTAGCGCGCCAGGCTCGTAATCTGTAGTTCCCAGGTTCGAGTCCCACTGGGTCAGCGTTGAGATTTATCTTCGCAAAATTCCCTGCCCACGGTCAGTAGGGGACACCGATGGGCTTGGAAAGGCCGCCGTCCATCGGATGGGACGTTAAGCCGTGGTCCCGTGTGCGGGAGAGCCATACCCTGTGCACGTTAAAGAACACGCTGGATGACCTTGACGGGAGGCTACCATCTGTCTCCCAACAGCTGTTCCAGTGGGTCCCCTCCCCCAATCTTCTCTGAGCCTTCGGGGTTCATGTGACCTGGCCATTTAGCCCATGGTGTGCAAAAAAGTGCCGCTCAGAGGTAAAACAACCCAACAACAACAACCCATGTTCTAGAGTAATAGACTATGTTCCGGAACATATGGCTTCAAAAGAATGTTATTTGTTCTGGAAAATATCAGAATAATATAATATGCTCCAGAAAGTATGTTTCTGGGCAGGCGTTTTTCGTTTTGTTTTTTTGGTTGGGGTAAGGGACTGTGGAGGGGTAGGTTGGGTTGGGTTATTTTACCTCTGAGCGGAACTTTTTTGCACACCATGGGTTAAATGGCCAGGTCACAAGGACTCCGAAAGCTCAGAGAAGGTTGGGGGAGGGGACCCACTGTAACAGCTGTTGGGAGACAGATGGTAGCCTCCCGTCAAGGCCATCCAGCGTGTTCTTTAACGTGCACAGGGTATGGCTTTCCCGTACATGGGGCCACGGCTTAACGTTCCATCTGACTGATGCCTTTCTAAGTCCATCGGTGATGGAGGGGAAGTATCCGGGTTCGAATCTTAAGTAGAAGACAAGTAGAATTGTGTTTTGTTTCTGTTAGGTTTTATAGCGCTTTAAGGCGTATTTTACTGGCAGACTTCTGTTTGATTCCTTACCGAAGGGTTGCTCAGTCGGTAGTGCTCCAGGCTCGTAAACTGCAGTTTCTAGATTAGAGTCTCACCTGGGTCAACATTGAGATTTATCTCCGCAACCCCCACCCCCACCCCCACCCTACCCTACGTCAGCAGTGGATACCAATGGGCTTAGAATGGCCGCCATTCATAGGATGGGACGTAAAGTCATTGCTCCTTGTGATCTATACCCTGTGCACGTTAAAGAACACTCTGGATGGTCTTGACGAGAGGCTACCACTTGTCCCCTTCCGCAATCTTCTCTGAACCGTCTGGGTCGTTGTGACCAGGCTGTCGTGACCTAGTGGTAAATGTGGTGAGCTGGGCGGGCCAAATGTCGTGACCTCCGAAGGACGATGAATTATTCCTTTGATTACCTTCACCCTTATTTCGCTGAAATCATAGGTTCGTAGGTTGTTACACCCGTACCGACGTATGCCTCAGACTTGCTGCTTCAAGTGATGTATAAAAATATGTCCAACAATTCACGCACGAGAGTTGTATAGGGACGACACAGTTTATTCACACTGTACGCAATTACGTGCTGGGAATGCTCTCTACTCGTTAGGCTTTTGCTGCTTTGCTGCTGCAAACAATTACACAATGAGGTGGAGAACCGCACACTTTGCAGATTATCGTTTTACCGACCTCAAACTCGGTGAAAGGATATTTAACCTTTGCCTACAATGTGGTTCACACAGAATCCACAGAACTGTAATAGATTTACAAAGAATCTCGATTCTCACTTAGAATCGAACCCTCTCATCATGGGTTTTTCTTTGAGTAAGAGTGGCATCCCTCGACACGTGTTCAAACGTTCTTCCCATTTGACCGCTACGCTCAAGACTGTCCTTTCCTTCCTGCTCGGCTCCTCTCTCCTGCGCTCACACTCGCGCCCCAGGCTAGTTGTAAAAAGGACATAAAAAGCTTCTCGGACACGTCAACCAGTGCAGGCGGGTAGCCCTGCAGGCAGCTAGCTCAGACCCGAAAACAACATCTGTGAGTCACATTCCCACTTCCAAGAACACACTTAATACATAAAAATATTTAAATAAATAAATAAATACCCCCTCAAGCAGCTGCTTGCCACAAAGGTCTGACAGGAGACTGTCAGTTTATATGCCATAGTAGAAGGTCTGTGAGGATGGCAGACCCTCAGCAGAAAAACGACACAAACATCCATCCCTTACCCGGGGCTCGAACCCAGGTCCCTTAGATCAGTAGACAAGTGCGCTAACCACTCAGCCATGGGACGGGCTTGCAATAACAAAAATACAATAAAATACAACAATAAAAAGAAATAAATTAGAGGGACATGACACTGGCCATTTAGGCCATTGTGTGCAAAACGGTGCCGCTCAGAGGTTAAACAGCCCACTTCTTAGCGAAAGGACTGTTTGTGAAGAGATTTCATATTATTTAGAATTTGCTATTAGTGTTTAAATCTTCCTGCTTGACTCATTTAACACAATATATATATGTCGAAGGTGATTTTATCAGACTTGAATCATCATTTTTATTTCCAGTTTTTATGTAAGCTGTATACTGATATTACGACCAATTGCTCAAACTGCTTACTCAGCAATAATAAGCAAATATGAGAAAGTTTCGACAGACAAGATTGTCACAATAGATTTTGTCAGGAAGAGGATGAAAGTTTTAATCCTCTTCCTGGAGGATTAAATTAATCTTTAAAAATTATCTCAAAAAACGCAAAAAATTGAATATTTACCGACAGGTAATACAGATGACAAAATAGAAACATTAGCTCATTTTTCCTTCTTTTTTTGAAACAGGCTAAAAATTGTTTTGATTCCGGATTCGCTTCGTCTGAAAACGAAAGACCGTGATTATAGTCAGAGATTCGTTTTCCAGGATATGCGAACTATTTCGGAATCCTCATAAAGAAACTTTAGAATTTAGGTGATCCGGATTTAGGAAGTTCGGATGTTTGTTATTGCTTTTCCCCCCACAAACTCAGCTGTACTTGTTTTTACAGTGGAACTTAAAAGAAATCCCGACTTCCGAAATACGCAAAAACTTAGATTCCAGTGAATTTTGCAATGTATTGAAATTAATTAGACGTCTTAAAAAAGCCCTAAATTGCTGACTGCAATCAGCTTCTTTCGTTTCTCTTATTTCTACCGCAAAAACTTAAAACTACCGCAAAACCTGCACACGGTCAGTAGGGGACGCCGATGTGCTTGGAAAGACCGCCGTCCGTCGGATGGGACGTTAAGCGGTTTTGTGCGGGAGAGCCATACCCTGTACACGCTAAAGAACACGCTGGATGGCCTTGACGGGAGGCTACCATCTGTCTCCCAACAACTGTTCCAGTGGGTCCCCTCCCCCAACATTCTCTGAGTCTTCGGGGTCCTTGTGACCTGGCCATTTAGCCCATGGTGTGCAAAAAAGTTCCGCTCAGAGGTAAAACAACCCAACCCAAAAGTTCTCATTTCTGATCTCTTGGCCAATAATTTGTATATACTACATTCGTCATTAAATATTACATCATTTTTGGGTTATATTACGCTTGATTTTTTTAACAATTGCATTCTGCATAATAATATGGGTATTTGCATTTTTTGGGGGTTGATGTAGCAATCCTGAAAGTTATAGAAACCTCTGAAATTGTAGAATTTTGTGGTTGAACCGGAATCTTTGGGTCTAGTTCTCGAGAAGAAAAACCGTCATGTGATCGCAATGAGGCTACTATCAAAAAATAAAAAAGAGGTAGCAAATGCGACCGCAATGAGGCTACTATCAAAAAATAAAAAAGAGGTAGCAAATGCGACCGCAACATCATGTGGGAGAACGAAGATATATGCCGCAGCATCAAGTCGGTGGACGAAGACATATGCTGCAACATGACGTCGGTGGACGAAGACGTATACCGCAGCGTCAAGTCGGTGTCCGAATGTGACCGCAGCATCATGTTGGTGGACGAAGATATATGCCGCAACACCATGTCGGTAGCAGAAGAGCCACGCCGCAGCGTCACGTTGGCGGCTGAATGCACCGCAGCATCATGTCGATGTATGAAGATGTATGCCACAGCATCATGTCTGTGGCAGAAGATGCATGCCCAGCTATCAGAACTTTTGGTTCTTTTTTAATTTCGTTTCGAAGTGATAAATTTTCCGTCGTAAAATGTTTTAAACTACGTTTTAATTAAAATAAAAAAGAGTTTGATGGTTACAATTGCGTATTTATGATATCAAAATAAGGAAAACCCTAATTAGAAGAGTAAATTCTAATTTTAATTTAATGTAGTGTTTTCATCCAAAATGGCTGAGCAGTTAGCATGCTTGGCATCTGGATTCGAATCGTTAAGAAGACATGGATTTTTCTCTTAGGCAGTTCTTGATGTTTTGTATGACGATGAGGCTTCTGTCAGATCTCTGTGGCAAATGCAAGCCTGAGAAAATTTTTTTTCTCCTTCTACTGATCGATAATTACTTCACATACTTCTTTATTATAGAGTAAAATCCATATTTTATTCACATCTTTATTTCTGATATCGTCACCATCATTATCATCATTGTCGTCTTACTCATCGATTATGATACTTCTCAGATGAAAGTATTAAAAGGTATCTCGATTGTTGTTAAGTGGTAAAAAAAAATCCACGTGTCTCTATTTCTATGTACAAGAATTCGGATTTCAATGTACAAGAATTCGGATTTCAATGTACAAGAATGTTGATTTCAATGTACAAGAATACTGAGTTCAGTGTATACAAATATAGAGTTAAGTGTATGCAATATTGATTTCAATGTGCAAGAATATTTAATACAGTGCTTGAAGCATATCAGTTTCAATATACAAAAAATTGATTTCAGTGTTAAAGAATATTAATATAAATATACCAGAAACCGCCATTGTGGGGAACTATTATTCTACTGTGAATTTCTACTTTATGAGATAGCCTGCCTCTTGCCCAAACGAAGTTTGCCTCTAAAATGTTCAATGAAGTAAATATCGATTTCAATATACAAGTATAAAAATTAATTAAAGAATACTATTTAATAATATTTAACCAAAGCAAAAGGCTATCGTAAACCCTATCCAGCAAAAATTAAAAACCTCGAATTATCCCAATATGGCAATTATTTTTTGGTTTTAGACAAATCTAATTGACACATATTCGGGAAAAGAATCGTCACTTCAAAAACACATTAAAAAATTGCTAAAATTAATAACATCTCAGTTGCCTTGGCGAAGACAAATGAAATTTAATGGCAAATTCTTGTTTAGTAATCTTCTTAATTGGTTTTTCCGCTGCAGCTTGGTTGTCACAAAGTTCGTGTTCTGGGTCCACTTCCATTAATTCATGATGAAGTTAACGTCTCTGACGGAGAGATGTACGTACATGCACGTGAAGCCCAGGTAAGAGGAAGCGAACGCGCACAAGTAGAGCACGGGGAGAGCGAGAGGATGCGGCCGAATGAGCACGGCATCATTCTCCGTTGCCTTCATCACTCGTCATCAGCATCTCACGCAAATTGTCAGCAAACTAGGCGCGCAGGAATGTTCCGTGCGTGCGCTGCTCATTCGATGACATCGCTCACGTGGTCGCGAGATGTGAGGATATGTTAAAGCACGTTTTATTTCGACGATCATTACGCTGCAGCGTGATAATAAATGAACACTTGGACGTCGAAGGTGAACTACATAAAAAAGTGTACTTAGAAGTGTGTTAAATACGGAAAAATATCAGTGGAGCGATGTTAAAGATCGAAATGAATTTGTTCTTGTTCTTCATTTTCGAGGATATTCGTTCAGTGCTAGATGTCTTTATTTTGCTTTCCTCCTCTTGTTGCTGTATGCTTCAGTTATCTGCAAAGACAAATTGCCTCTGGAGTCAATTGGTTGTTTTCAAAGAGAATTAAGTTTGCCGCGTTTTAAATTTAGGACAATCTAAGATAGGAATTAAGGATTTCGGTTATTTTTTCTCTGAGCGACACGTTTTGTACTGGGCTAAATTGCTAGGTCACAAGGATTCCAAGCGCTCAGAGAAAGTTTGGGAAGGATTGGGTTGGGTTGTTTTAGCTCTGAGAGGAAAGATTTTGAACACAACTGTCTAAAATGACAGGTAACAAAAACCCCAAGCTTTAGAGAGGGTTGGGAGAAGAGGGCACACTGGATAGCTGTTAGGAGACAGATGACAGATGAAAGCCATTCAACGTGTTCTTAAACGTGAATAGGGCATGGCTATCTTTAAAAAATAATCTGTCCTGAAAAAGAAGACAGAAATTTATATTGGATAATAACCCCTCCTGTCAATAGATGAGGTGTTTTTCGAAAATAATATCTTCTTAAGATGCAAATATTCACATAATATTATAATACTAAGAACATTCTAGATCAGAAGTTTCCTAAGTGCTTCCCACAAACTTACACCGTACGAATTGCGAAAAAAAAACTTTAATTTCCTTGATTGGAGAAAAAAAGATTCTTTGATGAAACGTTGGCTACAGTTACTTTAGCACATCTGAATACATATAGGCATGACTACATAAAAATACAAAGACTAAATTTCCTCATCTGTTTCCTACCGTAATTCGTAAAACAATTTTCCTTTACTATTAAGAAAAAGTAACCTTTAGTTGTGTTAGATCCACCAACTACAGCTAAATCTCAAAAGGGCTTTTCAGATGATGAAAATTTTTATCACCACATATTCCACATAATAAAACATCCGTTTTTTGTGTGTTTTAAGTTAAAACAATTGAAATCGCTGGAGTGGTTTGGTAAAGAACAAAAAAATTTTCTTCTCAAGTAGTTGATTGTTACACAGATCTAAGAGTAGCCTATCAAGGTAATAGAAAAGATCTGCAAAGGAGGCGAGACTTCAGCATACAGAAAAGAGACATCGTCAGCCAAGCACGCTAACCTCTCCAGCAAGTACACAAAATATTAATCCAGTGATCAACTGAAAACATCGTCGCCCCTCAACGAAAACATTATAATCTCTGGTTAAGTTAAATCTTCATAACTTTAACTTTGTTCAATCCACAGAAGAGTGTGACCTTTATGAATTAACTCTCACGTTGAACCACTTTCGGATCATTTCACCAGTGAAATGTCAACCCTTTCCAATCCACGGGCGAAAGCGATCATTTCGAATTACGTACTTTCACTTGGAGCCACTGTGGTATCAGCTTCACAGTGAACGATTAATTCTCTCCAATACATTGAAAAAATGATCATTATGATTTCATTTTAACTTCGAACTTTCGGATCAGCTCTTCAGTGAAGGATAAACCCTTTCCAATTAAAGGACAAAATGATCATTATGATTTACTTTCTCTTGGAGCCACTGTGGGAGCACTGTTGCAAGTGCATTATTAATCGTACTTTGGCACTAATGACATCAGTGAACTCACGGAAGGAAAGAAAAAAAAAAGAAGTTGTTTTAAAAAATGAGATGACACAAAGTTACGAAAAAGTTTATGTTTTAATTCTAGATTTATTCTAAATTAATTTACTCAACAGTAAAGGACTAACTCTCCAATCCATGGAAAAAATGATCTTTATGATTTAACTTTCACTTGGAACTTTCGGATCAGCTCTTCAATGAAGGATTTCCAATCTACAATCCAAATCCAATCTACAATCGAAAGTAATCGTTATTTTTTTTACCTCTCATTTGGAACCAATGTCGAATCAGCTCACCGTTCACCGGTGAAGTATTTTTCATTCCCATGCTCGTGCCATCAACTGTCTTGAATTATTAAAGATGTTTTATTTATTGTAGTACTGCCTTAAGAGAGGGGCGGGGGTGGCTCAGTCGGTAGCGCGCCAGGCTCGTAATCTGTAGTTCACGGGTTCGAGTCCCAGCTGGGTCAGGGTTGAAATTTATCTCCACAAAATTCCCCGACCTGTCCACGGTCAGTAGGGTACACCGATGGGCTTGAAAAGGCCGCCGTCCGTCGGATCGGACGTTAAGCCGTGGCTCCGTGTGCGGGAGAGCCACACCCTGTGCACGTTAAAGAACACGCTGGATGGCCTTGACGGGAGGCTACCATCTGTCTCTCAACAGCTGTTCCAGTGGGTCCCCTCCCCCAACCTTCTCTGAGCCTTCAGGGTCCATGTGACCTGGCCATTTAGCCCATGGTGTGCAAAAAAGTGCCGCTCAGAGGTAAAACAACCCAACCCAAAGCCTTAAGAGAACATATCAAGAAGCAAAGTACATGTGTTAACAATGACCGAAACTATAAGGTATATTCTTTGCAATGAAAAACTATCACACTTTAGTATATTTAATGTATTTTTTATTGCGAACCATTTTATTTTGTTAGTAATTAGTGTATATTGTTAAGAATACCTACAGACAGTTTCAACTTTCTAACTTTAACCGTTTCGAATCTAATGAAACGAGAGTAAAACCCATCAACCACCCCGTTTCTAAAATGTTTCTTATATTAAGAATGAAAGATTTAATTTATTTTGGATATATACTTTATCTAGTTTGTTCTTTCATCGTTCAAACAAGAACATGTTATATAGGGATGAGCAGTGTTTTGTTGTGGTCATAAAGGCTCTCTTAATGAATTAGATCTAACAACAAGCATCAGACTTCGACAATAACAGACTCCTTTCATCCTGGTTTTGCGTTCCACCTCCGCCGTTGTTATAGCAATAAAACTCCCGGTTTCATGCAATCTTTGAGCAAATATTGATCGTACTTTGGCAATAATGGTCATCAGTGAACTCACGGAAGGAAAGAACAAAAAGAAGTTGTTTTAAAAAATGAGATGACATAAAGTTACGAAAAGTTTATGTTTTAATTCTAGTTTTATTATAAATTAATTTAGTTAGAATTCTAAGTTCAAACTATAGTCGGCTATCGATTTAAAAGTATTTAATCAACGAGTTTTTGAAATAACGACGTACTTTGCACATTTTTTTAAATTTAAGTATACTTTTTTTTTTCCTAGAATGACCCTGTTTGATCCAAGAAATAAAAAAAGGAAAATGAAAGTCAAACATCGTTTCTTTTTTACCTCAGAAAAAAAAAGAAAGCGCAAAACTTGAATCTCAACCCTCTCCCTCGGCTAACAGGTGCCAGTAGGTGAAAAAGGCATCTACACCTTCGCTTACTCAGTCATCTGACCCAGATGACCCCCACCCTGTAACTCCCACCTCCTTCCAATCCCACCACAACGAGTACCAATAAACCATCGGAGACAGCGCTCAGCGTGTGTTAGAAAAAAAATTTCATGAGCAATTTTTATTTTCGTACTGATAGTCTCCTGTCAGACCTCTGTGGCAAGCAGCTGCTTGAGGGGGTATTTATTTATTATTATTTATTGTAAATATCCTGCGTTTTTTAGATAAGCTTTATTCTTTCGTCTTTAGCGTTACTAAAATGTACTGTAATGTCTTATTATTTTAACAAATAAATACTGTATAGTGAAAAATAAAACAGCAGAGTTGGGTTACCTCTGAGCGGTACTTTTTTGCACACCATGGGCTAAATGGCTAGGTCACAAGGACACCAAAATCTCAGAGAAGGTTGGGGGAGGGGACCCACAGGAACAGCTGTTGGGAGACATATAGTAGTCTCCCGTCAAAGCCATCCAGTGTGTTCTTTAACGTGCACAGGGTATGGCTCTCCCGCACACGGGGCCATGGCTTAACGTCCCATCCGATGGACGGCGGCCTTTCCAAGCCCATCGGTGTCCCCTACTGACTGTGGGCAGGCGGGGAGTTTTACGGAGATAAATCTCAACGCTGACCCAACTGGGACTCGAACCTGGGAACTGCAAATTACAAGCCTGGCGCGCTACCGACTGAGCCACCCCTAAAACAGTAGAGGAAATAGATGTATGTATGACATCTATTTCCTGTATAGATGTCATACTATATAGTATGTATGAGCTTTGAGGCAATGTTTTTCCAATTATCCCTTCCATTTGTTTCATTCCTTACGGGAAAATTATGTTTGAATTTTAAAGAACGCAACTCTTGCATCAACAGAAAGCCGGTTGTATTCGTTTTTAGAGCATGGGTCAGATATAACATTTCTTTACGTATTTTTTGTGCAGTGTCCATATCAACGCGCAGCATTCTATCCTTAGTTTGTTTGAGGTTAGAAATTCTAGCATTCCATCAGATACACTGGAATTTTGTGGAAGGGGAATTTTTACGAGTAAGTATATTATGTATAAGCAAAGTTCTGAAGTCCATTCAATTAAATTTTTCGAGAACACTATTGAAAATCAAACTCAGAGAAAAAATATCTTGAGTAGGATACGAACCTACGATACGTAGCTACCGCTATCCGCGTGGGGTCAGTATTTTCTATACATACTGTCATACTTTTATTTTGACCAGGGTCTAGAAAAAAATCGAGGGGGGTGGTCGGGGACGAGAATGGATTTCCAATGCAACCAGGCAGTAATCGTAATCGGTAGCGCACCAATACACTTAACTGGCGAAGTAAGTTTTGGACAGCAGAAACTCACTCAAATTTCAATTAACATTCAATCGCGCATTTGCAAATACGAAAAATTCATCCTCTAATCTATTAAATACATATTCAATGAAAAATACATAAATTTATGTATTTTTGCAATATGCAATATGCAATTTGTTTGATTTCACTTGCAATAAGAGTTTCATTTTTAAATGAAGAAATCAAATGATGTATTGATTCAATGCGTGTATATATGCTTTGGTATAGAATCCAGGTTTTAATATAAATTATTATTCACTGCCCTACCAAAGGTTTAGAGAATTTCAATGTTACATCAGTGGGAATCTAAATTTAAAGCTCTATAACTTCTGAAATACGCATTTAATAGAAACATGTGAATGAAAATAAATTAAAATTCACAATAAAATCTCTTTAATTCTCGATTTTCCAAATATTCGTTCAATATTTAAAGAATTATGGAAATTGGAATACTTCAGAATAAATTATCATCTTTTTTTAAAAAATCACTGATAATTGTCTAATGTTGTAGCAATAATTTAGGCAAATTTATAAAATGTATGAATAAATCAATAATAAATACACAGAGTACCTGCTGACATATAATTTATAAAATAGTTTTGTGGAAAAAATCTGGACAAATCCCGTAAATCGGCCAAACTTCATTTTTACACAAAAGCATTTCTAAAATGTATATTTGTTATTAAATGGTTTGAAGCAATATACAGTCGAACTTGGTTGTAAGGAGCACGGAAATAACGAGATCACGGCTGTAATGAGTAAAAAGCCATAATCATTTTAATTTACTCGTATTCCCATACAATTGCTCACTTTTATAACAAGAGTACTACACGGATATGCCGTACAAATTTTGGTAACTATGGAAACATGCAAACATTCTTAATTGCTCGGGTAGTCGGAAATAGTACCCAATACTTGGAATAGACAAAAATGAAATGGGTGACTTAATATTTATGACCACTCACATCAGGTTACAGGTCGGTTTATGACCTAACCTTGTCCTTGCGAGCCGTCCCTACTCTACCTATCTCTCCAGTTGCGACCGTCCCTACTCTACCTAACTCTCCAGTTGCGGAGCGTCCCTACTCTACCTAACTCTCCAGTTGCGGACCGTCCTTACTCTACCTAACTCTCCAGTTGCGGAGCGTCCCTACTCTACCTAACTTTCCAGTTGCGGACCGTCCCTACTCTACCTAACTCTCCAGTTGCGGACCGTCCCAACTCTACCTATCTCTCCAGTTGCGGACCATCCCTACTCTACCTATCTCTCCAGTTGCGGACCATCCCTACTCTACCTATCTCTCCAGTTGCGGACCGTCCCTACTCCTACCTATCTTTCCAGTTGCGGACCGTCCCTACTCTACCTAACTCTTCAGTTGCGGAGGGTCCCTACTCTACCTAACTCTCCAGTTGCGGACCGTTCCTACTCTACCTAACTCTCCAGTTGCGGACCGTCCCTACTCTACCTATCTCTCCAGTTGCGGACTGTCCCTACTCTACCTATCTCTCCAGTTGTGGACCGTCCCTACTCTACCTATCTCTCCAGTTGCAGACCGTCCCTACTCTACCTAACTCTCCAGTTGCGGACCGTCCCTACTCTACCTAACTCTCCAGTTGCGGACCGTCCCTACTCTACCTAACTCTCCAGTTGCGGACCGTCCCTACTCTACCTAACTCTCCAGTTGCGGACCGTCCCTACTCTACCTAACTCTCCAGTTGCGGACCGTCCCTACTCTACCTATCTCTCCAGTTGCAGACCGTCCCTACTCTACCTAACTCTCCAGTTGCAGACCGTCCCTACTCTACCTAACTCTCGAGTTGCGGAGCGTCCCTACTCTACCTAACTCTCGAGTTGCGGAGCGTCCCTACTCTACCTAACTCTCCAGTTGCGGACCGTCCCTACTATACTATCTCTCCAGTTGCGGACCGTCCCAACTCTACTTATCTCTCCAGTTGCGGACCGTCTCTACTCTACCTATCTCTCCAGTTGCGGACCGTCCCTACTCTACCTAACTCTCGAGTTGCGGAGCGTCCCTACTCTACCTAACTCTCCAGTTGCGGACCGTCCCTACTATACTATCTCTCCAGTTGCGGACCGTCCCAACTCTACTTATCTCTCCAGTTGCGGACCGTCTCTACTCTACCTATCTCTCCAGTTGCGGACCGTCCCTACTCTACCTATCTCTCCAGTGTCTAGCCTCCACTCCTGCTCCCCCACTTTACCCAAACATTGACAAGACTGTAAAATCAGTTAGAAGCGAAAATTTTGCCATTCATAAATAAAAAGACTAATTGAAATTGTGTTTGCTATTAATTAGTATTGTTATTAATTGCGGAGAAATAAATTGTGTTAAGTAGTACAGTTTTAAAATTACGGACAGATAAATTGTGTTTAATATTAAGTGTATTGTTGTTTATACAAGCATGTTAATATAAATAACATTGAGGCATGTAATTATATTATTTTTTTTCTCTCTAATATTTATTTTGTTTATTGAATCTGTCTTTTTATCAAGATATGAGAATTAAAAAATAGGAGGTAACTCCCTGCATGGAATAAATTATTATTATTATTAACTCATCACTGATATAGTGAATAATGGTAATGACGCGGAAATTTTGTCGGTCGCCTGGTGCTAGTTATAATTAAGTTCGACTGTATATCATTTAATTTTCAGCTAATTTATGAGATAAATTTTTACGATTCATTACTGTTGTGAATTATTCCAACTTCCATGACTCTTTAAACACTGAACGAATATTATTGAAAATGGAGATGCAAACAGATTTGAGTGTGTTCTTTACTTTAACTTTAATTTCCATTAAATGTACATTTTACAAGTCCCTTTGATATAACGTGCAAATTCTGAAATATTTTGCTTGGGTTGGGTTGTTTCACCTCTGAACGGCCTATTTTTTGCACACAATGGGTTAACTGGTCAAGTCACAAGGACCCGAAGGGCTCAGAAAAGGTTGGGAGAATGGGACTCACTGGACAGCTGCTAGGAGAGAGATAGAGGATTCCAGTCAAGGCCATCCAGCGTGTTCATTAACACGCTGGATGGAACAGGGTATGATTCTCCCGCACACGAGGGGAGGGGATGGCTCAGTCGGTAGTGAGACAGGCTCGTAATCTGCAGTTCCCAGGTTCGAGTCCTAGCTAGGTCAGCGCTGAGATTTATCTCCGCAAAACTCCCTGCCTACGGTCAGTAGGGGACACCGATAGGCTTGGAAATGCCGCCGTCTGTTGGATGAAACGCTAAACCGTAGTTCCGTGTGCTGAAGAGTCATAACCTGTGCACGTTAAATAACACGTTGGATGGCATTAATGGGAGGCTACCATCTGTCTCCCAAGAGCCGTTAAAGTGGCTCCCCTCCCCCAACCTTTTCTGAGCCTTAGGGGTCCTTGTGACCTGGCCATTTAGCCCATTGTATGCAAAAAAGTGCTGCTCAGAGGTAAAACAACCCAACCCGCGGACGACGCCCCGGCCTTACGTCTCATCCGACTGACGGCAATATTTTTGATGACGGTGAACAATATTTCATCTGAACCCTGTGTCCTATATCAAATCATATATATAAGCACCGGACCAATAACTGATTTTTATTCCTTCATTTAAAGATGAAGCTATATATGGAACTCCTATTTACAAGTTCAATTGAACCAATCCGAGAAAGGACTCAATGACTTTCTAACACTTGGCAAATGTTTCCTTAATTTTCAATCTGCTCTGTTATTCTTCAGTGCTATGATTAGGTCATCCTTAGGTTTCTCACCTGAGTCTGGGTCTGATGAACACCAGATCCACCCAAACACACAGACAAAAGATGACGATCCATCTTCTCTTCAGCAGACCTCGAAGGTCAGAGGTTGGTGGCTACGGTTCGCCTCGCTACGACATATGTAAATCGTCCGTATGAGTGTACCGAGTATAGTGCTCCACCACCCCTTAGCTGGGTCGCGCCCCCGGGCCTACACTGCTGAATCCGAAGGTTCTGGAGAACACGCCACATTGTATTAATGACAGGTGCAAAGTCGATCGTGCCAGAAACTGATAATTTAAATCAGTAGGAAAATAAAGAGTGGGATTTAGGAGGGTTGAACATGCCACTCATTTTTAAAGAGTGCACTGTTATTTTTATTCGGAGTGTACATTACTCATTTGTTTCTTAACGCGACTCCCACGGTGGTAGAGTTCAAGAAACAGAAAGAACGAGGAGAAAATGAAATTAATGAAAATTGATATTCCCAATGACTCGCTTGAAGTGTAGGTAAAAATGAATTGACCTTAGGAATTTGGGCTAGGAAAAATGTATGCAAAACGCTTCTTTAAAGAAAAAGTAATTGGGAGAGGTCATAAATATATATCTGAAGGTTACCACCTTTCTTAAGGCTGGGGTCGACTCTGTTGGTAGAGCGTCAGGCTTATAATCTGATGTTCTCAGGTTCAGGTTAAGTTTTTTCAATTCTGAGAAGTACTTGTGAAGGAGTACTTCTGAAAAGAAGCGCACTATGAGCTAAATTGGCAAGTCAGGACCACGGGGACGGGAGCTCAGATGATAGCGCAAAAGGCTTGTAATCTCTGTTTCCCAGGTTCGAGTCCCAACTGTGCCAGCATTGAGACAGCATTGACACGGCTGGAAGCTAAACTCCCCGCCGTTCCCTCGGTCAATAGGGGACATCGATGGGCTTTGAAAGGCAGCCGTCCACCAGATAAGCCATGGCCCACACGTACGGAGTCATACCTTGTGTACGTTAAAGAATAGGCTGGATGGTCTTGACGGGAGGCTATCATCTGTCTCCTAAAAGCTGTCCAATGAGTCCCCTTCCCCAACCTTCTCCAAGCCTTCGGGGCCCTTGTGACCTGGCCATTTAGCTCATTATATGCAAAAAAGTGCCACTCAGAGGTAAAACAATTCAATCCATGAGGACCCCGATATATTAGAGAAGGCTGAGAGAAAGGGAAAAATAAATTTTTGTGAACTTTAGAGTACATTGGACAACTGTTTGGGGACAGTAGTAGCTTCTTGTCAAGTCTATTCAGCTGTTTTTAACGTTCATCAGGATATGGCTCTCCTGAACACGAGGCCAGACTTTACGTTCCATCCTATGGTCGGCAGCCTTTTTAAGCCGAACGATGTCTCCTTTCTTATCGAGAACAGGGAACAGTTAGAGGAGACAAATCTCAATGCTATCACAGGTGGGAATCGAACCTGGAGCTACCGACTGAGCCAACCCTGCTCCTCCTAGGTTCGAGTATCCTTGTGACTGCACAGGAGCCCCTCGCTCTCTTCTCTTAGTAAGAAAGGACACTGATGGACTAAAGCCACCTCCGTCGAATAGGACGTAAAGCTTTGTGCCTATGTGATGCAGAGGCATACACTGGGCAGATTAAAGAACACAGTGGATTAAACTGATGAGTTGTTGTTGGGTTGTTTCACCTCTGAGCGGCACTTTTTTGTACACAATGGGCTAAATGACCAGGTCAAAAGAACCCTGAGGACTCAGAGAAGGCTAGGTAGGAAGGAGGAAGAGTACTCACTGGACAGCTATTGGAAGACAGATAGTAGCCTCCCGTCAAGGCTACCTAGTTTGTTCTTTAAGGTGCACAGAGTGTGGCTCTCCCGCACACGGGACACGGCTTAATGTCCCCTCCGACGGACGGCGGTCTTTCCAAGCTCATCGATGTCCCCTACTAATGACGACAGGGCGGATAGTTTTACAGACCCTGCAGAAAGTCTCTCTTCTGTTCCTAAAAAAAAGGAATGTTCTAAACAGCTATCAAGTGGATCCCACCCCCACTCCCCACTTCTACTCTTGAAGTTCTTGTGACATAAAAATATAGGTTTTTGCCCCAAAATTGCCTCTTTGAAACAAAACAATTCAATCTTTTAGCAGTCATGGGCTATATATTCCAACAGGATATAACCCCGAAGGCCCCCCCCCCCCTAAAAAAAATAAATAATAATGTATTTACATATTTGCATTTAAATAAACGATATTACATTCTGGAAGTTTATGACGCTCGGGCTTGATACTTGGCTGCGAAACTTGCTTCGGTATACAACTTTTTCTTATTTCACTCCAAGATGTGATGGAACTACACGTTTTACTCCCTTGCGCAGAAAATCTATACCCCTGTGCATTAAGGAACACTATAGATTGCCTTCATTGGATATTTCATGTGCCTTCTAAAAGTTGTCTAGTGGGTCTTGTGACGTAGGCATTTAGCGCAATGTCTGCACAATATCGTTAAGAAACAAAATAACCCAAACAACACATTTTGTTATTAATGTTAATATATATTTTATTGTCGCTTAGCATGCGAACCTTGCGGAGCTGCAATTCGTTGCTAATTCATAAACGTCCCAAAACTCGCACCAGAGTTAGGTGAATTTTCTTCTTAAACCTGGATGTTGGAATCCTTGGAAGTTCTACTAAGGTTTTTATTGTTCAACAGACTACTTATAGGTCATTGTCGTGTCCCTTTAATTTTTTTCATTATCTTATTTATTGTTCTTGTATATAACTCTCTTAGACGTGTATTTTCAGAAGTGTCTTCTTAAATGAGAATGTTGCTCATTAGTTGTCATTCGAGGTCAAGCCGTATACTTTTTTCCGGATGCTTGCTGAAGTAACCGCCGACAAATGGTTTTATTTGCACCTCGTTGCTCTACTCCCTTTGGATAGCCGGAAGGATTAAGGTGGCAATCATCGAGAGAGGGGGGCGTGAGATGGGGCAAGAACCAAGGCAGAAAGAGGGTGGCTTAAGAACAGAAAAGTCACGTTCGTTTAGCACGTCAAAGTGTGACGTAACTCTTTCTCAAAAACCCTAAAGGAGCAGGGTTCGGTTCTGTGTGAACTAGGTTATGTAGACAGGGATTAGGATATCCTCTCGCCAGCTTTGAGGTCTGCAAAGTGATTTCTTTACGGGAAAGTAGAGATTTCTACCTCATTAAGGAAATGCCTGCAAGAGCAAAGCAACATTTAATCAATCAATCAATCAATTTTTAGTTCATTATTATATACATTATAACATAGAAAAATATGAGTGAACCCAAAAACCACATGGTTTGTCTGGGTCACTAAAGGAAATTAATACAAAAATCAATAACGACTTACTCACTACAAAGATTACAAACAATATGTGCCATTTTTCCGATATGTGTACAATGAATTTTTACTTTACACTTGATTATTTAACATTGGTACAACATCTTTCAAAGAAAAGAGAAAGCTTTTTTAAATTCTAATTGAACATATTAAATTTTTTTCACTTCTAATTTCAAGAGGCAACTGATTGGAGAGTTTAGGTGCAATATAAGAATAATGCTTATGAGCAATTTTTTTTTTGGTCAAAGGAACTGAGTATTTTGGACCTTTCTCTCTGAAGTTGTATAAATCCGGCTGAATGTGAAAACTAAAGCAATTTTGCTTAAAAAATATCATCACTCTAAAAACAAATATATGTCTAATTGGTAGAATTTTTAGCATAGAGTAACGACAAAAATTGCTTAAAATATCAGTGTTATTTTTTGCAATTAATAATAATTTTGTTTTGTAGAGACACCAGAGGTATAAAAACCGAGACATAAGTTCTACCCCAACAAATTGGAGGAAATCTCCAAGAAATATTAAATAAAGCTATTTCATCCACCAAGTGTTGAGTACAGAATCGAGCGCATTCCCATATTCGATATAAATATGTGCGAATACACAAAGTGTAAATAAATGGTATGTATTCTCAGTTGGCAACACTACTTTGAAAGTCATCACTTTGCAACACATCTGCAGTGTAAAGTATGGTAGTCAGTTAAACGTAGCAACTTCATTAGAACAATGGTTCAAGCACGATGTCAGGGCAATAATTCAATTTTTGAATGCAAGGAATGTGTCAGCAGCAGAAATTCATCATCAACTGGCCGAAGTTTACGGAAACCAATGGATGAGTTGGCAGATTGTGGCAAAGTGGTGTACACACTTCATCCCAAGCACAGCCATTATAGCATTCAGATAGAGGAGAACATCCCATTTAGTGCACACCAAGTCTGACGCACATTGAAGCACGGATGTATAACTCCGCAGATCTGTGGTGTCACCCAGAATGATGGGTAAAGATTAATTAATTAAAGAGAAATTTTAAAAAGAAGTTCAGGGATCACCAATTGAGTGAGGTCATGACAATCATAAGGACCTTAAAATTCCCGTCATATTTGGGTGAAATTCTTCTCAAACTTAGTTCTGAGCTTGGAAAGATTTGCGGAGCAATTGCTGAGATGTAATTGATTTATTAAGCCGTCCCGTGGCCGAGTGGTTAGCACGCTTGGCTACTGATCTAAGGGTTGGGTTGGGCTGTTTTACCTCTGAGCGGCATTTTTTTGCACACCATGGGCTAAATGGCCAGGTCACATGGACCCCGAAGGCTCAGAGAAGGTTGGGGGAGGGGACCCACTGGAACAGCGGTTGGAGACAGATCCCGTCAAGGCCATTAAGCGTGTTCTTTAACGTGCACAGGGTATGGCTCTCCCGCACACTGAACCACGGGTTAACGTCCCATCCGACGGACGGTGACCTTTCCAAGCCCATCGGTGTCCCCTACTGACCGTGGGCAGGGCGGGGAATTTTGCGGAGATAAATCTCAACGCTGACCCAGCTGGGACTCGAACCTGGGAACTACAGATTGCGAGCCTGGCGCGCTACCGACTGAACCACCCCCGCCCACTGATCTAAGGGACCTGGATTCGAGCTCCGGATTTAGGCATGGATGTGTGTGTCGTTTTTCTGCTGAGGTCCTGTCATCCTCTCAGATCTCCTACTGTGGCATATAAACTGACAGGCTCCTGTCAGACCTCTGTGGCAAGCAGCTGCTTGAGGGGGTATTTATTTATATTTTTTTTATTTAATTGACTTATTAGTCGAATCAGGCACCTACCCAGGATTTAGTTTCGGGGTGAGGGTTGGCCGAATTTAGTTTCGGGAAGGTTCGAGAATTTAGTTTCGTGGGGGGAGGGGACAGAATAAGATTGGAATAGGGTTTACAAATTATTAAAATATTTCACCGTACAGGAAAGGTACTTTTAGTATAGGACATCAAATATAGGGCTCAAATAGAATGAATGATACAAGCACAATTATTTAAACTGGTGGTCCGAACCCCGGGTGGGAGGTGGACCCCTCCCTCCCATCGGGGAGAATGTCTCTGAGTTGGATCACTTAACTTAGATACTAATACGATACAGATCTGCAGTCAACAACAAAACAACTTCAACTCACCAACTTTTTCTTTTCAAGATTTTATGTTGAAGGCTATTACTTAAAGGTTAAAAGTTTCAGCTTATCTTCCAGCTTGGCATAATGCATGTTTTAGCGTACAAGTGATTATTAATCCTCTTTTTCTATCAAGATACTAAACTTTCAAGCTGTTTTGGTCAGTGGTCTGAGTTTAAGCTTACTATTTGAAGATTAAAGGTTTCAACTTTGCTCTCAGTTTTCTACATACAAGTCATTTTTAACCTTTATTTTTTAAATCAGGATTCTAAGCTGAAATTTTTTCGGTGTTCTAAATGTTTAATTACTAAAGATTCAACCTTTCCTTCCAGTTTTCTCCGTACTAGGAATTTTTTAACTTTTCTTTTATCAGGAATCTAAACTTCTAAGCTGATCATTTTATTGATGTTCTAAGTTTTTAAACTTACTAACTAAAAGTTTTAGCACTGCTCCCATTTTGTCATAATGAATGTCATAATGAAACCCATTTTTAATGTTTTCAAGCACAAAGAACCTTTAATCTTTTTTTCTTAATGAGGATGCTGTTTCTAAATCGACCTGTTTTATCGGCATTATGTCTAAGATAAGTAGTCAAAGTTTCAAGCGCTTCTTCCTCTCTGACATAATGCATGTTCCCACGTACAGTATTTTTTTAACCTGGAGCGAAAGTAGAAAAGATAATAAAAAAAAATATCACCAAAAAGGCACGATGAAAGAGAAGAAAGAAAAAAAAATGCAAAATATTCGCAGGACATTTTGTCAAGACACTTAGCGACAGTAATTTCGTTTTTCCTACCGATTAGACACAACCTATAATTTCAGTTGATTTCAACATATGTGGGTTTATCTGTTGTGAGAATCTTAATGTGATATCGTATGCCAGGAAATTGAATGCTCTACGTCTGAAGCAGAGAACCATCTTTAATTACAAGGTTGTCGTTGGTAATTGCTATCGCAATGGACGACAATCAACTTGTCATTTGGTGTTGGCCAATTACTTGTGTCCCCCATGGAGGTCGTAGTGACGGCTGACAAAATAACGGACGTGTCAACAAGTCAGGGATTTTATTTCTTGTTTTTTTAATATCGACATATATAGCGACTGTTCAGTGGGAAGTGTGTTGTGAAAGAAATGATTAACTTTTAATCCGGTGTCCTTTTTCAGTCTGAATATAGAAATAATAAGAACTCGTTAACCAATTTGTTACAAACCTTCGGTCTCATCTTCTTAAGCCTTTTTTGGTAACGTAATTCTTTTGAATTACACTGCACTTTTACGGAAGACGTTACGGATCTAAAAATGCGAACAATAATAAAGCTGAAATAAAAACACTTTGGTGTAATCGGCAACTTAAAAAATTCTTAATCTACACAACAATTATATCTACATTTGACCTCTAAAACTATAATAATTAACTCTGACGAACTTTACTAAATGGTGTAAAGGTACAAGATAGTGAACTCTCGATTTAACGGACTAATTGGTAGAAAAGGGTGTCCCTTAAGGCCGAAAGTCCGCTAAAGCAGGGTTGGGTTGTTTTACCTCTGATCGACACTTTTTTGCACACAATGGGCTAAATGGCCGGGTCACATGGACCCCGAAGGCTCAGAGAAGGTTGGGGGAGGGGGTCCACTGCAACAGCTGTTTGGAGACAGATGGTAGCCTCCCATCAAGGCCATCCAGCGTGTTCTTTAACGTGCACAGGGTATGGCTCTCCCGCACACGGGGCTACGTCTTAACGTCCCATCCGACGGGTGGCGGCCTTTCCAAGTCCATCGGTGTCCCCTACTAACCGTGGGCAGGGCGGGGGATTTTACGGAGATAAATCTCAACTCTGGCCCAGCTGGGACTCGAACCTGGGAACTGCAGATTACGAGCCTTGCGCGCTACCGACTGATCCCCCCCCCCCGCTAAATCAGAATGTTTATATGACGATAGACAGAGTATTTGACAACATCTTATAATAGTCAATGCAATAAATAAAAATCACCATTAAAGAGATTAATACACGTATATATAACTAGATACCAGTAATAGCACTAAAAACGCTGAAAAGAAACAGTATTGTACATTAAACAGAAATACTTTTATTCTTAATCTGAGGAACTGTTATGCTCCGGTATCTTCTTACTAGTATAGGGTGTGGTGAGGAGTTAAAATCCTCCTGCTACCTCTTACTAATAGAGGTTGTGATGAGGATAAAAAAAAATCCTCCTTTTACATCTTACTAATAGAGGATATGGTGAGGAGGCAAAATCCTGCAGTTGCCTCTTTCTAACACAGGGTTGTGAATAAGGAGATAAAATCCTCCTGTTGCCTCTTACCAGTAGAGGGTTGTGGTGAAAAGATAAAATCCTCCTCTTGCCTCTTAACTGTAGTTTGTTATAGTGAGGAGCTAAAATCTTCCTCTTTCTTCTTAGTGGTAAAGGTTTGTGGTTGGGAAGACTTAGAAGGAGCAACATGATTGAAGAAATTTAAAAGCGAATTGTTACTGATTGAACAAAAACAGATCAAACTGGTTTTGAGCGGGGCGGATGTATGTTGTCCTTTAAATCAGGGTTCGTAAAATCCAGGTTTTACCGTAATTAACAAATGCCTGCAAAAGATGAGAGACTATCAGTTTGATTGTCGAGTTTATATTTCGTATATGTAGAATGTCTACTCTGATCAGATATCTCGTTATAGCTTGAAATTGTTATTTACCGTTGATAAAGCATGAGGAAACGTATAAATATATGAGGACAGAGAGATGGCAATAATAATAATAGTACACAATATAGGCTACATGACATAGCCTATATTGTGTACTATTATTATTATTTGCAATGCATCTAGCAAAATTTAAAGTAAAAATCGATTTCCGAATTAATTGGGATGTAGGTAGTTCGAAATCCAGATAAAGTTGAATCCGGTAACTTCGAAAATATAGACTACAGGGTTTCCTTTTAAATTACAGACCCTTTTATAAACACATATACAAGGTAGGTAGCCCGCTGGTTTTGTAATCTTCAAGCTGCCTACCTTTACATACCAGCGGGCATGTACCCAGGGTACATGCCGCCTGCTTTTGTAATTAGGTTGCATTAACCACTAGAACAGTATGGGCTGAATACAGCTGGGCGGAAACCTTTTATCTGTCGCTTGCAACGTCTCACAAAAATATTACAAAGAAAAGTAACAAACAAATAACAGGTTCAGATAAGTGTTCCGTTTATATCAGTGGATTGCGTACTTTAAATTGCAACAGCACTTACGTTAGAACTGGGGCGGGGGTGACTCAGTCGGTAGCGCGCCAGGCTCGTAATCTGTAGTTCCCAGGTTCGAGTCCCAGCTGGGTCAGCGTTGAGATTTATCTCCGCAAAATTCCCCGCCCTACCCATGGTCAGTAGGGGACACCGATGGGCTTGGAAAGGCCGCCGTCCGTCGGATGGGACGTTAAGCCGTGGCCCCGTGTGCGGGAGAGCCATACCCTGTGCACGTTAAAGAACACGCTGGATGGCCTTGACGGGAGGCTACCATCTGTCTCCCAACAGCTGGTCCAGTGGATTCCCTCTCCCAACCTTCTCTGAGCCTTCGGGGTCCATGTGACCTGGCCATTTAGTCCATGGTGTGCAAAAAAGTGCCGCTCAGAGGTAAAACAACCCACAACCCAACCCTACGTTAGAACTACGTTTTCGTAAAATTGAAATATGACTTCTCTCCAGGTTTGGAAATATTTTATTCATTGTATACTACACACTAAGTAGTCCCCAGAACGAAGTCCGTTATGCTATTATAAACGCTCCACGAAAAATAGCTTATATATTTTAGCAAAAACACTCGAGATATGAATCAAATAAGCAACCATATTTTCACATAAATTATATACTGGTCCGTCAAATTTTCTCACGAATATTGCATTGATGCGTCAGAGTTTCACATGAAATATACACTGATCCAGTCCCGGATCTAGGAAAAATTAAGGCGGGTGAGAGGTCAAGTGAAACAATTGAACATAGAAAAAAGTTTAAAGGGAGAAACAAGAGACTGAATTTTCATTGCAGTAGAATATTTTCTCCTCCGTTTTAAAAGATTTTAAAAAGTTTGTCTAAAAATGTGTGAAATATGCAGGAGTTTAATATTTTTTTGCCTCCATTACCCTTACCAGTATTTTCAAAGGGGAGGGCCATGGAACTCTTCCCCCCCCCGTCCTGCACCGATGTCTCAAATTTTTGGATGAGTAAAACAATGTTCTGTGGATATGTCCGCAAGATTTTTGGATGAGTAAGACAATGATTTGTGCATTTCTCCGTCAAAATTTGACATGAATTAGGTACTGGTTCGTTTAAATTTGACACGTATCTGTCATAGATCGTCAAATTTTCACATGAATTAATCACCATTTGCCCAAATTTTTGACCAAATTTTGTCAGTCTGTAAGTGGTAAAGGATGAATACAACAGTCCTCGAATTTTCCATTTGAGAAAACTAGACCTCTGTTGCTTTGCCAAGACTTGCATCCAAAAGAAAGGAACTGGAACTGATGTAAATAAAATTCAACATGACCAACACGTAACAGTGTATTATATTCACGTCGGCTCTGCTGAGTAAAAATTACGATCTTCGTCATAAAGAGCACTCTGCGATATAGCGTATGATTCATCTTGTACATTCACAACGACTTCCCAGGAATCGAAAAGCAAAAACTTGTGGAGAGAGAGATTACGTACAGAGCCATCCGGTGGTGACCCCCTACGGCCGGTTGGGCAACCACAGAGGAGTCCAGAGCAGCAGTCACGTGATTTACTACCTTCTCGCCGTGTGTGTGTTCCCTGCAGTATTCGTAATTGTGGCTAATGGGTTGGCGACGACCGGCGGTCCACATGACATTTACGGCGACCTGAGAGGTTGTCCTGCCGAGAGTGAACCGCAGTACTGGCAGCGGCGGTTTGTCGTAGTTCATCATTCCCACTTTAGTTGAGGTTGGCATCTATTTCGCTTGATGAGCGTCTTTGAAACGAATGATGTTTTCCTAATATCTGATTGATTCCTTTTCAGTTTTATGATAACTCTGATTTTAATCAGAATTCCTAACGAGCTTGTGTACAGGCCACTTGAATGATGATACCTTCTCGAATGTCATAACAAAGGTTTTTACCATCGTAGTCTAAAACAGTGGTTCCCCTGGAAATGTCTATGTAGATAAAATTATAGTTATAGTATAACAATGGGAATAAAATAAAGCATATAAATATATATATAAAACATATATCTAGCGACCTTTGAGCTCTCACGGCGAGGGCAGGGGTGGCTCAGTCGGTAACGCGGCAAGCTCGTAATCTGCAGTTCCAAGATTCGAGTCCCAGCTGGGTCAGTGTTGAGACTTCTCTCCGCAAAACTCCCCACAGTCAGTAGGGGACACCGATGGGCTTGGAAATGGCACCGTCTGTCGGATGGGACGTTAAGCCGTGGCTCCGTGTGCAGGACAGCCATATTCTGTGCATGATAAAGAACACGCTTGACGGAAGGCTACCATCTGTCTCCCAACAGCTGTTCCAGTGGGTCCCCTCCCCAACCTTCTCTGAGCTTTCGGGGTCCTTGTGACTTGGCCATTTAGCCCATAGTGTGCAGAAAAGTGCCGCTCAGAGGTAAAACAACCCAACTCTCACGGCATAACCCAAAAAAATTTTAACGCGCACCCCACGTTGAGAACCCCTAGTCTAAAACAAAGGTACCAAAAGCGAGTTATCATATCTTTAGAGAAAAGTGGGTGGAGTTGTTTTACCTGAGAGGCACTTTTTTTGCACACAATTGGCTACATGCCCAGCTCACATGATCCCGAGTTCTGAGAGAGAGAGAGTTGGGAAAGGGAACCCACTGGACAGCTGTTGGGAGACATATGATAACTTCCCGTCAAAGCCATCCAGCGTCATCTTTAACGAGCACAGGGTATGACTCTCCTGCATACGGGACCACGGTTTTACGTACCATTCGACGAATGACGGCCTTCCAAGCCCATCCGGGTAAATAAATGATCTTCATTGTAAAAACGAAAGAAAAATTCTCACCGAATGATCGACTCAATATTTTTCTCCCCCGTGATCCAGTCGAGGCGAAGACTTGGCTTTACTTAATCTGATGAGACGTCTTCTTCATACTTCTGTGTCTTGATGTACTCCGAGACTCGCTAGTGGACCTCATAGGAGACAGGCGATAGCAAGAGATAAGGAACTGAAGCATTTCAGTCTCTTTCTATGGTTAATTAGAAATAGATTCGGTATCTTTTTTTCCTTTCACAAAGGGAACTTTTAAAATGATTACAACGAAGTGTAACCTAATTAAACCTAATTAAAACTAAATATTCATTAAGATTTTATAAATGGAGGAGTTCTGCTGTTTCAGAAAAAGATAAATGTTTATAGACTGACAGAGAGATGGCAAAATGAAAACAGTTGTTTTTTTTAACGAACCGAATATTCTATAGTAAGAAAGAGAGAACGACATTTGGCCTTGAAGCGGGTCAGATCAAGAAAACGAGGAAGGGGTCATACCCTTCCTCATTTTGAGAATTCTCCTTCCTTGAGAATGTTAATTACCGAAACTGAATCGAGATAAAAATTAAACACACACACATATATGTTAGATATATTTTGGAATTTTTTTTTATAAAACCAGTAAGCTGGGGGGAGGGGATTTCATGTAATAAAGGTTCCAGTTTGTTCGGATACTTGGTGCAGGTTAAAGAACCCTCTGGATGGCTTGACGGGCGGCTGCCATCTGTCTCCTAACAGCTGTCCACAGCGGGTTCCTTTCTACCAACCCTCTCTGACTCCTTGTAGTCTTTGTGACCTAGACATTTGGCCCATTGTGGGCAAAAACAGTGGCGCTCAGAAGTAAAACAAACCGAACAAGTTCATTTGAGCTTG
Organism: Ryuthela nishihirai; assembly: GCA_038380435.1. Taxonomy (NCBI): domain Eukaryota; kingdom Metazoa; phylum Arthropoda; class Arachnida; order Araneae; family Heptathelidae; genus Ryuthela; species Ryuthela nishihirai. The sequence continues at coordinate 33,035,785 of JAWZYU010000019.1, read as the reverse complement.
ATCCAGCCACTCTCTTCCCCCTTCCTACCACTCTTTCAAACACTATTTTGCTAGATCCGAGCTTGTTCCAAGTATTGAATCAAATCATTTCCACGGATATCAATTTCATTAACGGATAAAACTTCGTATTATGAATGAAATATTGTCTAAGTTGAACTTCCAAATTTAAGACACCTATTATAGTTCACTTGAGATTTATTCTGGTGCTTATATTTCGGTCACTTACTGCGCTTGATGTCAACGGTGTTAAATCGTTTTCAAGTGGTTCAGCTTAAGTTTTGAGTACGAAGGCTCTTAGAGTTTCTGGAACTGCTCGATTGACGCTTAAATTCTTGTGTATATTAGGTGAATGTAAATCAGCCAAAAATCTATGAAAATTGTCGAAGCTTAACTGTGCAGTCTCATAGTCTTCCCAGCTTTGACCCACCTTCCACCCAGTGAAAAAGTGTGACACTGATGGGTTTCGAAACGCCGCTGCCGTTCGTCGAATGAACGTTTAGTCATAGCCCCTGTGCAAGATAGCCATACCCTGTTCACGTTAAAGAACACTCTGGATGGCCTTGGCGGGAAATTACCATCTGTCTCTAGCAACTGTCCAGTGTATCCCCTTTCCCAATCTTCTCTGATCCTTTGGGTTTCTTGCAGCCTAGTCATTTAGCCCATTGTGTGCAAAAAAGTGTCCCTAAGAGGTAAAACAACCTAATTAAAACTAAATATTTCTTAAGACTTTATAGATGGAGGAATTTTTTGATTCGGAAAAAGATAAAAGTTTGCAGATAGGCAGACAGATGGTAAAATGAAAAAAAAATGCCAGTTTTTTCTTTTTAAAAGAGCCGAAGAAACTACTTACATGATGTATTTTGCTAGTGCTAATTCATTTTTTGTGATATATTTTGCTAATGCTAATTAATTTCTATTACTTATATACATGGGGCGGGGGTGGCTCAGTCGGTAGCGCGCCAGGCTCGTAATCTGTAGTTCCCAGGTTCGAGTCACAGCTGGGTCAGCGTTGAGATTTATCTCCGCAAAACTCCCCGCCCTGCCCACGGTCAGTAGGGGACACCGATGGGCTTGGAAAGGTCGCCGTCCGTCGGATGGGACGTTAAGCCGTGGCCCCGTGTGCGGGAGAGCCATACCCTGTGCACGTTAAAGAACACGCTGGATGGCCTTGACGGGAGGCTACCATCTCTCTCCCAACAGCTGTTCCAGTGGGTCCCCTCCCCCAACCTTCTCTGAGCCTTCGGGGTCCTTGTGACCTGGCCATTTAGCCCATGGTGTGCAAAAAAGTGCCGCTCAGAGGTAAAACAACCCAACCCAACAACTTATATACATATATTTTAAGCATGGGATTAAGTTTTAGTATATGATTGCCTGATTCCACAGCCATCCCCAGTGGTAAAAGCAAAGCCAGTTAAAGCTCCACTCCTGCGGCCACCAACCACAGCATCAGCTGCGCTTGTCGCTGCACAGCGCCCTAAGCCGTAATTTAAAGAGCCGGACGACAGGACGTGAGACTCCGCGGCATGACGACGATGTTTGATCGGTAGGCTACGAGAGTGCGCGTTCTCTCTCCAGCATGGCGCGGGATTTTCGGAGTACGAGATTCGAGATGCTGTGGAGCAATAACGTTAATGGAAATCTCGGCGATAAAATGTCGGCAGGATGTCTTTGTACGTGGACATTGGGGAATGCTGAGATCGCGGGTGCACTAACGTGGAGAGATTCCGAATTTAAGAGGAAAAAATAATCACAGTGGGAGCTCGGATCTTTGACAGACCACGGTTGCCGGCTGATGCAGTGGCGTTACTAGGATCTAAATTTTGGAGTACTTCTGGTGATCTTGCTGATATTTGGGGTGGGCCATATTATCATATTGCATATATATACAGGGTGAATCTGAAAAAGTGGGCAAAACTTTACGAGGTGGTAGAACGCAGCTATACGAGCAATATTCGTCATAGAAAGTATGGGCGGAACGCAAACGGCGAGCCGCTAGGTAGCGTTGGAAATGGTATAAAAGGGTCGGTCCTCGCACCCAACGGCATTTCTACCGTGGATTGCAGAGAGGATGGCTGGTTATACTAACCACGAAATGGCGGATATGCACTTTGTGTACGGTGCGGCGGACGGGAATGCAAGTGAGGCACAGAGTATCTCCTCTCCTTCTTGCGTTCATTCTTTAAATGTGACAGTGGAAAACTACCTTTTAACTTCTCACCGCTTGCGTTCCGACCATACATTCTATGACGAATATTGCTCGTATAGCTGCGTTCTACCACCCCGTAAAGTTTTGCCCACTTTTTCAGATTCACCCTGTATATAAATGTTCTTGTCTAAGGGCATGTTTTATGAGAAATTATCATTAGTTAATAGCTTTCTAGGTTGTCTTATTCCTTCGTATTGGGAGTCCCTACTCCTTCGGGGAGGGGTGACTCAGTCGGCAGCGTGGAAGACTTGTAATCTGCGGTTCCAAGGTTCGAGTCCTATTTGTGTCAGCTTTGAGATTTATCTCTGCTAGTCCCTATTGTGGTCTCGGTAAAAAAGGTGACCGGCCATGGGAAGACCACCGTCCGTCGGATGGGATATTAAGCCTTGCCCCATCTACAGGAGAAATATGTCCTGTGTATGCTAAAGAGCACGCTGGGTGGGCTTGATGAGAGTCTTTCATCTGACTCCTAACAGCTGTTCCGATGGCCTAGCCATTAAGCCTATTTTGTACAAAAAAGGGATGGACAGAGGTAAAACAACCCAACCCTGGCTCCTCCCTAAAGAATATACCTCGAGCGATCGATATATTTATTATTCTTTCAGATAGATGGCTCTTTGATCTTGCGTTTGATTTCTTAGAAACGTAATAAATATATTTGCATTGATGTGAAAATTATCTTCACACCTGGACAAAGATTTCAGGATCAGTGTGGATACTGTGCTTACATAAATCATCTTTTTGCAGAATATTTAAAGCTTTGTTCATTGCATATTATCTTTTGGGTTGAAACACTAAAGATGAAATTCGTCTCCTAGCCGAATGTTAAGATTATTAGAAGGAAAATAATTTTTCGAAGCATGGTAGCTAGGTAGTCACTGGAAGGAGAGCTATGCACCAATCCCCTGTGATGATGCATAGAAGAGATGCACGAGAAGGCCAGGTCTATTAAATAATGTCCGACCCCAACTTCTCGTGGTGCAGGCCGTTAGTACCTTTCAAAAGAGATACTCTCTTGTGAAATGGAACGTAAGGGGAGGGCTGCCAAATCAATGTGGCCTACTGATCTGGACAACTATGGCTGTTATTCGTTTTTTTTTTTCTACCCTGCTGAGGAGTGGTCAACCCCTCAGATTCCTGATGCTGACTATATATACCAACCTGAACGGAATTATGGCTCTGAGCTTGATTATGGACCTGAATTTGCTGCACTGGTGGTCTTCTGTAGAGTAAGAATCTTCCGCTGTGTTTTCTGTTTGTTTGTGGGTTGACAGCCCCAGGTGAATAGATTCACAAGATATGATTTATCAGCTGGTGGATAATCCTGAGCATAGGTCATCGCAGGCACCTGAACTCTTTGCTTCTATTGGCATCGTCAAATTCTACATTGGAGGAAGTCTTCCAGTGTGGATGGCTTCAGCCTTTAGTGGTGGGGGAACGGGTGTTTGCCCCATGTCTGCGATTAGGGGGCTGTTTGATATTGTCGCCATTCCCTCTCTCAATAAACATAGTTTCTTTAAACATCCCACTAACCATTTTCTCTCCATAGTTAGTAGGAACGTGAGGACTCTGAACAGAGCTTATTCTCTTGATGTCCTCACACAAGAATTCCACTATTATAATTTACATATTCTCGGCTTGCAAGAGTACATCTCGGCTTGCAAGTACATATGGGTTTCACCCGATGGGCTGCATAAGAATATGATTGATTATATATTAATTAACAGCAAATGGTCTAGTTCTGTAGGGAACACCAGGTCATATAGGGGAGCTGAAATTGGATCTGACCATTATCTTGTTAAAAGTGTCTTGCAACTTAAACTTAAAAAGTATTGTGCTAGCGTTAAAAAATTTACTTTTAATACTGATGCTCTGAAAGATCCAGTTACAGCCAAAGCTTACCATAATAGTTACTTAGTCATTATGACAGTCATGTTATGCTTACTACTGAAGTTGAGGAAGAATGGGATCATTTTAAACAGGCTTTTTTAGATACTAACAGTACTCTTTTAGGAAAAAAGGAGCAGAGGAGGCAGATATCATCTGAGTGATAAGGCACTTGAGCTTATTTCAGAAAGAAAGAACTGCAGGAATGTAATTAATCAATACCCTACTAGTCCTAATAGAAAGCATTACAGAGAACTTAATAAACGTGTAAAGGATCAGTTTGCTGCTGATAAGAATCTTTGGCTTGATGGTTTGGCTGACAAAGCAGAGGAAGCAGTTAGACAGCACAATAGCATAGAGCTGTACCAGATAGTTAATGTTTTGTGCGGTAGAAAACGTACAAGTATACAGGGATTGAAGGATAAACAAGGTAAGGTTATAGAAAGTGAAGATTCTGTTATGGCTAGGTGGACTGAGCATTTCAGTGATGTTCTAAACAATGTCGTTAGTTCTACTCCCATTGTTTGCAATGATGATAGATGCATTGGTGGCTTTAATGTTGACCCTATAACACAATCTGAAGTTATTTTGGCTATTTCTAAACTTAAACTTCATAAATCCCCAGGGGTAGATGAAATTAGTAGAGAAATGTTTAGAGCTGGGAATGTTTCGGTTACCACTTGGATGACTGAAATTTTGAATACCTTTTATGATAAAGGCATGGTTCCTAAAGATTTTACCAGAGCTATTATTATCCCTATTTTCAAAAAAGGTGATCGTAGTTCTTGTGATAACTATAGGGGTATCAGCCTACTCTCTGTTCAGGTAAAGTTCTTTCCATGATTGTGCTTAATAGAATTAAGAATCTGGTTGACAGTCAATTGCCTGATGAGCAATGTGGATTCAGAAGTGGTAGGGGATGTGTGGATCAGATATTTTCACTTAGGCAGATTCTTGAGAAATGTTTAGAGTTTCAGAAACCTTTGGTTGCTAGCTTTGTTGATTTCAAAAAGGCTTTCGACTCTGTTGATCGTCATAATTTGTGGTTGATTGTGAGATCATATGGTATACCAGACAAGTTAGTTAACATTATGAAAGCTCTCTATAATAACACTGAGTCGTGTGTGAGAGTTGGTAAGGCTTGTAGCAATTAGTTTAGCATTACTTCTGGTGTTCGACAAGGGCGCATTTTGTCTCCTTTTCTCTATAGTTTGGTTATTGATTACGTTATGCGAAATTCATTGCAAGGGAAAGATTTTGACCTTAAATGGTCTGGAGATACTAAATTTTCTGATTTAGATTATGCTGGTGATTTAGTCCTTTTGGCAAATAATGTTAATGAGATGAACTCTTTCATTAAGAGTTAAAACAAAGTTGTATAAAATTTCCCAGCCATTAAACATAGCCAACTACACAGACAATATGATTGAAAAAGTTCACAGACTTCCAGAAAGAAATAAAAGCAAAACCCCAAAGATAATTGTTCAATTCGTTACACGGAAAGATAGAGACATTTGGATACAAAACAGGAAAAAAAAATTACAACTACTTTTGCAGACCTTAATGATAAAGGAACACCAATATATATTAATGAAAACATGACTATGATTAACAGAGAACTTTTCTCGAGAGCTAGGATCTGTGCAAAAGAAAACAATTATAAGTATGTTTGGTTCAAAAATGGAAAAGTTCTAATGAGGAAATCAAATGGTGAAAGAATTATCAATGTTGATATGTTTACCAACTTTGATGATTTTTGAACTTTTAGATATGTCCGATAAACCTTTCTTTTTTTTTTCCCTTTTTTTTTTGCTCTTTACTTTTGCTTTTTTTTAATGAATATTCTTGCTAGCTATGTCTGATTTAAATTTTGAAGGTCTTAATAGCAACTATGATGTTGCTTATGTAACTACAGGTTTAGAAGTGGAGGCCTGGTTCGTAAATAATTATAGTAAATTTATTCACAAAAATAAATTAGGAATTGCTCATCCAGTTTCGAAGAAAAAGTCCAGAAGTCAAAGAAAACATTGGGATTCATTAAAATTAAGTATTAACAATTACATGAAATACATTGATTTGCTTGTTTTAACTGAAACAAATTTAAATAAATATGAAAATTATTTATAAAATATTGATAAATTTAATAAAATCACAAATGATAATATAAATAAAAATATTAGGGGGATTTCAGTATACTATAAAGAAAACCTAGATATTGAAATTATTTCACAACAAACACTTCCAGCGGAAACTATATATATAAAAGCAAAAAAAAAATAATATAATATATCATGTTTTAGCACTATATATGTCGCCTAGTACAGATGTGAACTCTTTTCTGTTGAATTTCCGAAACTGGATGGGAAATGCAGAAAAAGATGAAAATCAGATTTTAATAGGTGATTTCAATATCGATACAATGAATACTAAAAAACATGGCACAGAAAAATATATCACACTATTGGCTGAAATGAGTTTTGAAAGTTTAATAAGGGAAGCTACAAGAGAAGAAATAGTAAAAAATTAAATTACCAAAACATGTATAGACCATATTAATATTAAACTGATTAAAAATATGTCAGCAAATTCAATAATTCAAACAAGCAAAATAGCAGATTACTATATGATTTTAACACTGATTAGCAACACCAATAACAATTTGAATAATACTAATTATACTGAAACAGACCAGGAAAATAAGAATTGGTCATTTGACCATAACAATATAAACAAAGTTATTTCTGAAATGAATTGGAATTTAGAAAATTATGGAGACAACTCAATGGATGAATTAAACCTATATAAAGTATTTAAAGACATTTATGACGGAATTTTAGGAAAAAATAGAATATATATGAGTAGTGTTGGAAAGGTAAAAAGATATCATAGCAAAAATTGGATAACACCGAACTTGATAGAATTAATCGAAGAAAGAGATAAAGCTTGGATTAAATTTAAAAACAATGATAAAAGTGATGCTTATAAAAATGACTATAAAAATTAAGGAATATGGTTAATATTTAGATTAGAAATCAGAAACAACTTTATTATAGAAATAAACTTATAATGAAAAAAAATGATATGAAGGCTACCTGGCAATTAATATATGAAATATTAGAAGGAAAACAGAAAAAATCAGCGGACGATGTAATAGTTGACAATATGACCAAAAAGAAATTATCTGTGGAAGAAATAGCAAATAAATACAATGACATTTATAATACACTAATTTTACAGATAAGAAATACAAATCACCAAGACGATATAAATTATGTTCCAACCAAGATGCAGAGTTTTGAAATCTATATATATACATGAAATCACTGAAAAACAAACTGATGAAATAATTACTTCATTAGACACCAATAAATCACCTGGTTACGATAATGTTTGCATTAAACATATAAAATTTAATAAAGAGACACTACTTAATATTATATCAAAAATTATAAATCAGATTATATTTACTGGGAACATACCTACTGAACTCAAAACAGGTATTTTAAGACCTATTTTTAAAGGTGGTATTAAGGAGGATTTTTCTAACTATCGACCAATAACAATTCTGCCTATTTTTTCGAAAATAATGGAAAAATATATATATAATACTGTTTTTAACTTTTTACTTAAACACAACATAATTAATGAAAATCAATTTGGCTTTCAAAAAGGAAAAAACACAATTCAACTAATTTCCAAAATTGCAAATAATATTAATTAATCATTGAATAATAGGTAAATAATTGTAACTATGTTCTTAGATTTAAAGAAAGCCTTCGATACAATAGATCATAGCATTTTACTAAATAAATTGGAAAATTACGGTATTCGCGGTATATTGTTAGATTGGTTTAGAAATTATTTATCAGACAGATACACAATTACTAAAATAAAAAACTGCTACAACAGAAAAGTAATTACACGATATGGAATTCCCCAAGGCTCAATTTTAGGTCCTTTACTGTTCTTAGTATACATAAATGATTTGTTAAATACAAAATTAAATAGTGCTATTTATCTATATGCTGACGACATAGTTTATTGCCATTATACGGTTCCCCCTTTGCAGAGTGCTTTCCCCCCTATGTCGTCACCACCTGGACTTTGACCAAAGGGGAATCCGTACGGTGGCAATAAACTACTGAAAATCCGCTAGGTGGCGCTCTGAGCAAAGCGTTCAAGTTTCTCTCGTCTGTCCCAAGGTCTAATAGTAACTGTGTCACCCACCATCTAGTGGCTGAAAATGTAACTAAAATTAAAGTATTCAGGTTTTTTTTTTTAATCTTTTGGTAGAAAGCACTTCAACATTATGCTAATTTCCAGTAACTAGGCTGTATTAATTCGTTTTGTATATAGAATACGTTGATTACAATATATTAAGTATATAGTGTTAAAAGAAATTCAATTAAAATTCTTTATTTTCCCCTTAAATTATAAGAAAATATTTTAAAGCGGATTTGGAGATGCATTTAAATAGGAAATATTGCTCACATTACTTCCAATTGGGTACTTAACTGTTGAATGAAAAAAAAAAATTAGTAATTAATGTGTAAAATACTGAAAAAATGTGTAATATTGAAACACAGAGCATGTCATATTTAAGTCTCAGAGGTACATGTTGATACGTTCGCTAATCCTTTTTTTTCTTATGTGCAATGATAAAAAAAAAACAGGAAATCGCCTGTATTTCTTGATATTAAGCAGCTGAAATTAGTGGTGAATTTTCGCTATTTTGCATTGTATTTAATGTAGGTAAGTACATTATTTTTTTTTTATCTCAGTCGTTAAAAAACTGGGAATTAAATGTATTTTTTTTTACTAAACAGTTGAAATAAGTAATGTAACTATATAAATAACTATATGCTGAACGACAGTTGAAATCTATGTAAATGAGAAAAAACAAAACTGACGATTATTCATTCACCAGGATTTCATATTCATCAAAACCTCTTTATCAAAACTCATAAAATAAATTGCAGAAAAAACGATGCTTCAAATTATGAATCATTATGTAGTTGCCCACTTGTTGAGCAAGTAAATAAAATAAATTACTTAGGAATCATTTTTGATTAATATTTTCGATGGAATGCCCATATCTCCCACATATGTGAAAGCTTGAGAATATCGGCGATAAAAATAAAATAATTGTAATACGTATTAAATATGGAAACCTGTCTAATATTTTATAAAGCAATATGCGAATCTATTTTAAATTATGGAATAATTGTGCATGGAACAACTAACTTAACTAACATAAATAAAATAGAAAAACTGCAGTCTATAATAGCTAAAAATATTATTCCGTTTCATTTGCAAAAAAATTATAAAACTTCCACCGATAGATTAAAATTTTAAAATCTTTTATCCTACAGCAACTTATATAAATATAATGTAATAATTAAAATTTTTATGACGAAATTTACAAACTAAAAATTCAACATAACAAAAATACAAGACTTCAAAACCAAGGTTATTACAAATTGCCAAATTTTCGAAATAATTACGGGAAACATAACTCCGAATATCAAGCACCACTTATATTTAATGCTATTCCAAAAGAATTACTAAATATAGATTCTTTTAGAAGACTTAAAATAAAATGGAATTAAAAAATTATTTGGTATTTTCTAGTTAGCTGATTATTATGTGTTGTGTTTTGTGGATTTTTTTGATGTACACCATTTTTGTGGCTGAATGACCTATGTTTAATATAATTTATTCATTTTCCTGCAGATAAGCTATTTAGCTTTGCGGGTCAAATTGTAAATGTATTTGTATTCTTTACTCTTATGAATAAAAAATAAAATTTAAAAAAAAGAAAATTCGAGCTGTTGATGAGACTGCTAGTAGAGTAGGTTTGGTTATAAACAGAGAAAAAACTAAAGTGATGAA